>CM070553.1:28713890-29996137 GCA_036346405.1 Phyllostachys edulis | reverse complement strand
CCATTGGTCTTTTGCAAAGACCACCCTTTTGGACCTCCCTGCAGGTTGGATCAGACTCATGTGTTTGACTGGCAACTTGTCAGTTCCTACTCATTTTCCTTTTCCTCCCGTTGAGTACTGCCAGAGCAAAAGTCTTCAAGCATTTGTTGCGGTTGCTTCTGCAGTGCCTCGTTTCCCTCTTTGGTCACTTCCTTGACTTGCCCTATTTCCCTCCATCACCTACTCCCGTCGTGTGCCATTTAATGCAATGTTCTCCACCTAGAGTCTCCCATGCCTATAAAAGGACCCAAGAGAGCTCCCTGGCCTCTATTTGTTGCCCTGCACCTTGGACCTCCTCCTTTGAGCTAGACCTCCCTCATTTGAGCCCTCCTTGAGCGATTCAAGCTCTGGTTTTCATCTTCTTTGTAACCTTTCTTTGGCTCTTACTTGGTGAGTTCTTTTGACCTTCTTGTTGGAGTTTGCTTTGCTTATTTTGGCTCTCTTGAACGTGTAGATCCTAGTTTCACAGAGGAGTTCTTGGACCCGGCCGCATCAACAGAAGCTTCTCAGTTCTTCATCGAAGGCAAGTCATAGACCTTGATCATGTTGAACCTATCTTTGCAAAATGTATATCGTTTTAACTTATCATGCATGGCTATTTGTATACAAATGGTTTTGGGAGTAGTCTTGTGCCCTCTTGCTAGTAAAGACATCCTTGGTTATTTGAGATATACATGTTGACATGTTTCCTTGACCTCCTTAGGATGGGCTTTGTTGTTGGTCTCTGTTGAATACCAACATGGGTTCTGTCGTAGCAGGGCACCAAGGGTGCCTACTGCCCTCGAATCGTCGGGAATCTGGGGTGTGGCGTCGGGGATCTTGTTGATTCGTCATAAATCTAGTGCGTATAAGTGTATGTTAGAACAGCTGTGCCTAAAATGCCCTTTCTCTCTCTCTCGCCTCTGGGGGCAAGAAGGTAAATGTCCTTCTTGCCTCCTATAATAAGAATCCCATGGGCATGTAATGAGGGGATCTCTCTCATTTTACACAAGCAATACACATACCCATTTAGCCTTTGGCCCTTCTCTCCATCAGGTCCTTCACCCAAGACAAAGAGTGCGGAGGGTCTCCATTGTATGGAGGTCCTCGTACCTTTGTTTAGCCTTTAGCTTCTGACGGTTAGGCGCCGTCAAGTGGGGGGGCAACACACACAAGTATGAGTGGTGAAGACACCTAACATCGGTAAAGCCCCCTTCACCCCCCTTGAGAAAAAAACAACTTTCGGTAGAAGCACAACTTCGACACAAGAGTCTCCTTCCGGGATTAAACCCGAAGCCTTGGCACCACCTCGCTCGGACCACGTCACCTCGCCTTGAGCACCTTGGCGTTGCCTCGGCTGCGCCCATCTCAGGGCCCCTCAGGAGGATCACTTCACACGCCAGTAAGCCTTCGCTCACCTCGGACTCGCCGTTGCAGCCACTGGCCCCCTTGCAGGCGCCACCTCGACCCGACCTCGTGCCTCGAAGCCACCGCCTCGAAGGCCCCCGGTCCGCCAGCGCATGGCCAAAGCACCCAAGATTCGGGACCCCCGCCCACTCTCGGGGCTGCCTCGGGTCGCCTCGGGTCATAGCTCGACCCGCCCTTCAGCGTCCGGAGCACTCACTTGGCCGCTCAGGAAACCTCCGGCGCTCATGCCTCCGAACCACCACCTCGGTCCATGGCGCATCAGTTGTCGCAGCCTTCCCAGCCACTCTCGCGCCCGGCCAGACCTCTTGGGCCCAGGCGCGCATGACCTCGGGACCCCTCGGCATCCTCTCCGGAGCCTCGCATCTCGAGACCCCTTCGGGCGCGGTGGCCGTCGGCTCTGGCTGCTCGGTTAGAGCCACCACCTCGAGTCCCCTCATCGTCGGGCTTGCGTCGCCACCTCTGGATACCTCTTGGGCGCTGATCACCCTCGACCCCTCGCCCGTGTGAGGCCTCCCCACCGAGAGACCCCCTCGGGCACCTTCGCCCGTCTTGAGTGCTCCGACCAGCGCATAAGCCGCCGCTCCGCTCGCCCAGGTCGCTGCGCGCTTCAAGAAACTCCGTGCGGCCATGCTCGACCTCGGCACCCTCGGGTCCACCTCCGGCCGGATGACCTCGGGACACCAGAAACCCTGGTAGCCATGCCGCTCGCTTGCTTTGTTTCTGCTTCTCTCCACTGGCTTACTGCTTGGTATCAAGTTGACTTCTTAGAGCATTTCGACAAACAACATGTGCCTTCTCAGTTTTTGCGGCGCTAACTGGAGCATCTCGGGGAGACTCGCGTGGTCCTTCGTCACCACCCTTTGGCGTTGACCACCGCCTCTGGAGGTCCCGCCGTCGCCAACCTCTTCGCCCGCGTGCCGTGCCCCCGGCCAAAGGAGCCTCTGCGTGGTGCCCTCGCACCGGAGCCTTGGCTCGGGGCGCCTCGAGATCGCCCGCCGAGTGAAGCCTCGGGCCTCCCGGGCGCCTTGGCCACCACCTCAGGCCTCGGGCGTGCGGCCGGGAGCCCTCCTCGACCACCTCGACCTCCGAAGCAGCACCACAGGCGCCTCGCCTCGTCCCAGAGGCTCCTCCTCTCTCGAGGCGTTGGCGGCGCCCTGGCCCGTCCCGCCCGACCCCCTCGGCGCACCTCGAGCCCCGGCCGCCTCCGGCTCTTGACATCGGCGGCCTCGGAGCCCCCTACGGCCCCGTCTTGCGTCATTGCTGGCGCCAGACGCCCTCCGGCTCGGGCCTCCTCCCGATCTGACCACCATGATAACGTCAAATCTCGAGAGAGCAAAGGCAAGTTCTACTAATTTACAAAAGCTATTTGCTTTCAAAGTAACTTCAAACAACAAAATAGCAGTGCAGGAGCCGAGGGTCACCACCGGGTGTTTCCTCTTGTATACTTCATTGCTAGGCCAGTCAGTTGCAATAATTATGCGTATTGGTTGTGATTAATTAGTTGTTCTGCCTAACGCTATTTTGGGTTGTCGTTGTTCCGATGTGCCGGGTGCTATTATGATGCTGTTATTTCAGAGAAGCGTCGCTTTATAACATAGTATTGCACTTCTCAGTCTGGTGTTATTAGTATTCTCGTTAACTTGAACATACTGCTATGTGTGGGTATTGGTTCAGTGATAGGCTGAGCATTCACTTCTTGCTTTAATAGTTTAGTGCAAATCGCTATGTCCCTTCTTAAGTGCATGGGGCGTGTAGTTTGGCCATTGCGGTCGATCTTCTTTTGATAGCCTTGTCAATAGAAGGGCAAAGCCCGGCCGAGTATGGCGGCGGTCTAGAGTCTTGGCGAATAAAGGCCCAAAAGGCGACCGGCTTCATACAAAAGCGCCGCGCATGGCCGAAAAACCCCGCTTACACCTCGCGAGGCCTCTGACCTCGGTGTATAAGCCCACAAGGATGGCATCGTCAATAAGCCCATCACCTTGGCAACAAAGGCATGCGCATAGCCAAAAGCCGGCGCGCACCTCGCGAACTCTGACCTCGGTGTATAAGCCCACAAGGATGGCATCGTCAATAAGCCCATCAAGTGGCAACAAAGACACCGCGCATGGCGAAGAGCCGGCGCACACCTCGCGAGCTACGACCTCGGTGTATAAGCCACGAGGATGGCATCGTCAATAAGCCCATCAGTGGCAACAAAGCCGCAGCGCATGGCGAAGAGCCCGGCGCACACCTCGCGAACTCGACCTCGGTGTATAAGCCCACAAGGATGGCATCGTCAATAAGCCCATCACAGTGGCAACAAAGACGCGCGCATGGCGAAAACTCGGCGCACACCTCGCGGCCGTGGCAACAAAAGATGCATGGTGACCCAGAACCGGCGTACACTACGCAACCTCGTAGGTGTGAGGTCCCACACCCGAGTCCCCGCCCGCGAGGGCCTCGTCTGGCGGAGACATCTCAAACCGCGCCAGACGCGCACCCTCGTCGTTTGAGGCCCGCCTCGGCGACTAAAGTCTCCGCCGAAGGCCTCATGCGGCGAACATCTTCGCCGCGCCGGGCCGCGCACCCTCGTCGTTTGAGGCCCGCCTCGGCGACTAAAGTCTCCACGCGAGGCCTCGCCCGGCGAACATCTCAAACGCGCCGGGGATCGCGCAGACTCGTCGTTTGAGGCCCGCCTCGGCGACTAAAGTCTCTGCCGCGAGGCCTCACCGATGGGGAACATCTCAAACCGCGCCGGGCGCGCACCTCGTCGTTTGAGCCCGCCTCGCCGCAACTAAGAGTCTCCGCGAAGGGCCTACGCCGGCGGGGAGACATCTCAAACCGCCGGGCCAGCGCACCTCGTCGTTTGAGGCCCGCCTCGGCGACTAAAGTCTCGGCTTATGACCGCCGAAGGCCTCGCCCGCGAGAACATCTCAAACGCGCCGGACGCGCACCTACCTCGTCGTTTGAGGCCCGCCGGCGGCAACTAAAGTCTCCGCCGAAGGCCTCGCCCGGCGAGAACATCTCAACTGCTTTTCGGACGCGCACCTCGTCGTTCAAGGCCCGCCTCGGCGACTAAAATCTCCGCCGCGAGAACCTCGCCCGGCGAGAGACATCTCAAACCGCGCGGGCCGCGCACCCTCGTCGTTTGAGCCCGCCTCGGCGACTAAAGTCTCCGCCGAAGGCCTCGCCCGGCGAAGACATCTCAAACGCGCCGGGACGCGCACCTACGTCGTTTGAGCCCCGCCTCGGCGACTAAAGTCTCCGCCGAGACCTCGCCCGGCGAAGACATCTCAAACCTTCGGACGCGCACCCTACGTCGTTTGAGGTCGCCCGACCAGAAGTCTCCGACCACATCTCAAAGTCTCTCGGCGCGGTGCGTGAGAGGAGAACCTCGCCCGGCCGCGGAGAAATCTCAAAGCCTGCGCCCGTGACGCAGCAGGGCGCACACCTCGTCGTTTGAGGCCCGCCTCGGCGACCGATGAGTCTCCGCCGAGAGGCCTCGCCCGGCGGGAACATCTCAAACCGCGCCAGGCGCGCACCCCGTCGTTTGAGGCCCGCCTCGGCGACTAAAGTCTCTGCCGCGAGGCCTCGCCCGGCGAGAACATCTCAAACCACGCAGACGCGCACCCTCGTCGTTTGAGGCCTGCCTCAGCGACAGAGAGTCTCCGCCGAGAGGCCTCGCCGGGAGAACATCTCAAACCGCGCTCGGGCCGCACCCTACGTCGTTTGAGCCCCGCCCGGCGACTAAAGTCTCTGTCGCGAGGCCTCGCCCGGCGTGAGACATCTCAAACGCGCGCGGGAGCCGCGCCCCTCGTCGTTTGAGCCCGCCTCGGCGACTAAAGTCTCCGCGAGGCCTACGCCGGCGAGAACATCTCCATCGCGCCCAGACGCGCACCCTCGTCGTTTGAGGCCCGCCTCGGCGACTAAAGTCTCTGCCGCGAGGCCTCCGGCGGAGAACATCTCAACCGCGCCGGGCCGCGCACCTCGTCGTTTGAGGCCCGCCTCGGCGACTAAAGTCTCCGCCAAGAGGCCTCGCCCGGCGGGAACATCTCCAACGCGCCGGGACGCGCACCCTCGTCGTTTGAGGCCCGCCTCGGCGACTAAAGTCTCTCCGCCCGCGAGCGCGAACATCTCAAATCTCACCTTCGGACGCGCACCTCGTCGTTTGAGCCCCGCCTCAGCGACTAGGAAATCTCTGCCGCGAGGCCTCGCCCGAGAACATCTCAAACCGCCTTTCAGACGCGCACCCTCGTCGTTTGAGGCCCGCCTCGGCGACGAGAAGTCTCCGCGAAGAGGCCTCGCCCGGCGGAGACATCTCAAGCCGCGCTGGGCCGCGCACCCTCGTCGTTTGAGGCCCCGCCTCGGCGACTAAAGTCTCTCTCGCGAGAGGCCTCGCCCGGCGAAACATCTCAAACCACTTCCGGACGCGCACCTCGTCGTTTGAGGCCCACCTCAGCGACTAGGAAGTCTCCGCGAGGCCTCGCCGGCGGAGACATCTCAAACTTTCAGACGCGCACCCTCGTCGTTTGAGGCCAGCCTCCGGCGGCGCCGGCGAGACATCTCCGTCGAAGACCCTCGCCTCGGCGATCTAGACATCTCAAACCGCCTGCGCCCGGGCACCGCGCCTGTCGTTTGAGGCCCGCCCGGCGGCTAAAGTCTCCGCCCGAGGCCTCGCCGTGAGGAACATCTCAAGCCGCGGGGACGCGCACCCTCATCGTTTCAAAGGCGCCTTGGCGACTAAAGTCTCGGCCGAGGGCTCGCGCCGGCGAGAACATCTCAAGCCGCGCCTTGACGCGCGCACCTACGTCGTTTCAAGGCCGCCTCGGCGACTAAAGTCTCTGCCGCGAGGCCTCGCCGGCGAGAACATCTCAACGCACCGGACGCGCACCTCGTCGTTTGAGTTACCGCCTCGGCCACTAAAGTCTCCGTAGAAGGCCTACGCCCTGGCGAAGAACATCTCAAATCGCGCCGGACGCGCACCTCGTCGTTTGAGGCCGCCTCGGCGACTAGAGACTCCGCCGCGAGGCCTCGCCCGGCGGAGACATCTCAAATCGCGCCGGACCGCGCACCTCGTCGTTTGAGGCCCGCCTCGGCGACTAAGAGTCTCCGCCGAAGGCCTCGCCGGCGGAGAACATCTCAACCGCGCCCGAAACGCGCACCCTACGTCGTTTGAGGCCCGCCGGCGACTAGGGAATCTCGCCGCGAGACCTCGCCCGGAGAACATCTCAAACCACGCCGGACGCGCACCTCGTCGTTTGAGGCCCCCTCGGTGACTAGGAAGTCTCTGCCGCAGGAGCCTCGCCCGGCGGGAACATCTCAAACGCTTCGGGCCGCGCACCTCGTCGTTTGAGGCCCATATCAGCGACGAAGTCTCCGCCCGAAGGGCCTCGCCCGGTGGGAACATCTCAAACCGCGCCTAAACGCGCACCCCGTCGTTTGAGGCCCGCCTCGGCGACTAAAGTCTCGCCCAGAGCCTCGCCGGCGAAGACATCTCAAACCGCGCCCGGACGCGCACCCCTCGTCGTTTCGAGGCCCCGCCTCGGCGACTTGGAGTCTCCCACCGCGAGGGCCTTGCCACGGCGGGAGACATATCAAACCATGCTCGGACGCGCACCCCTCGTCATTTCGAGGCCCCGCCTTGGCGACTAGGGAGTCTCCCGCCGAGACGGCCTCGCCCCGGCGGGAGACATCTCAAACCGCACTTGGACGCGCACCCCTCGTCGTTCCGAGGCCCCGCCTCGGCGACTAAAGTCTCACGCCGCGAGGCCTCGCCCGGGGAGACATATCAAACCGCCTCGAGCAGCGCATCGTCGTCGTTAGAGGCCCGCCTCGGAGACTAGGGAGCGTCCCGCGTCGAGCGACTCACCTCGGTGGGGAGACTCCGCACATCCGCGCTCGCTCGCGAAGAAACCTAGTCATTCAGAAGAAAAGGGCCACCATACATGGCCTTTGGCCTCATGGCATTGTGGAAGCATCGCGGGTATGATTGCCTCGGCGAAGGCGGCGGCGGAAAATAACCTGCACTGGCAGCCGGCCCCAAGACCAAAAACATACCAAGGGGGCGGCGATCGGCCGCCTCCCCTCGCTAGCCTCGGGCTCTCAAGCGAGCCCAAGCATACAAGGTTGTCCAGGAGGCTTTACAAATATTACGTACCTCATGGTAGCTTTGCTGGCTCTTTTACGTGTATGACCAAAGCCACGCGCATGCCCCGTAGCCGGTGCACATCGGCGCCCTTCAAGCAGCAGTCATAACATAGCGTTAGGGCTCCCCGGAGCCCTATCTGAAAAAGTGTGGGGGACGGCGCGAGGCTTCGCCTCCCCCTCGCAACATAGCGTTAGGGCTCCCCGGAGCCCTATCTAAAAAAGTGTGGGGGACGGCGCGAGGCTTCGCCTCCCCCTCGCAACATAGCGTTAGGGCTCCCCGGAGCCCTATCTGAAAAAGTGTGGGGGGCAGTGAGGCCGCCTCCCCCTGCAACATAAGCGTTAGGGCTCCAGGAGCCCTATCTGAAAAAGTATGGGAGGCAGAGCGAGCCTTGCCTCACGCCGCAACATAAGCGTTAGGGCTCCCGGAGCCTATCTGAAAAAGTGTGGGGGCAGCGCGAGGCCGCCTCCCCCCTCGCAACATAAGCGTTAGGGCTCCCGGAGCCCTATCGAAAGTGTGGGGGAGTGGCGAGGCCGCCTCCCCTCGCAACATAAGCGTTAGGGCTCCGAGCCCTATCCGAAAAAAGTGTGGGGGCGGTAGCGAGCCGCCTCTCACCATAACATAGCGTTAGGGCTCCCGAGCCCTATCTGAAAAAATGTCTGGGGGCGGCGGCCAAGCCGCCTCCCCTCGCCCGGCCTCGGTGAGCTCGAGGCTCGCCAGCGGCAACCCCTCGGGCAATCGGGCAAGACCGCCGCACCTCCAAGTCACGAGGGCGCTTGACCGGGGAAGCGGACAAAGGGGGGGGCGGTACTAGGCCCCAGCAGAGCATCCCAAGCGGCCTGCAGGATAATCAAAATTCGAGGGGGTGGTGGCCGCCATGGCGCCTCGCTCCGCCACTGCACCGCCCACCTTGAGGCCAATGCCTCGGTGGGGCGGCTCCGCTCGACGACCGCTGCTTGCCCGCCTCGAGGCTATGGCCTCGGTGGGGCGGCTCAGCTCGACCGCCGCCTCCGCCTCGAGGCTATGGCCTCGGTGGGGCGGCTCGCTCGACCGCCGCAGCCTTGCCTCGAGGCTATGGCCTTGGTGAGGCGGCCTGCTCGGCCACCCGCCTCGAGGCCAATGCCTCGGTGGGGCGGCTCGCTCAGGCCTCATGCGCCCGCACCTCGAGGCCAATGCCTCGGTGGGGCGGCTCGGCTCGGCCGCCCGCCCACCTCGAGGCTATGGCCTTGGTGGGCGGCACTGCTCGGCCGCCCACCTCGAGGCCAATGCCTCGGTGGGCGGCTCGCTCGGCCCAGGCCACCGCCCGCCTCGAGGCCGAGGCGTCGGTAAGCGATCCGTGAGGGCGAGGCGTCTGATCACGTCCGCTCGCTCCTCGGGATCACGGGATCTGTCTCGCGACCTCGGACCACCTTGAGCGAGGGAGTTATCGTGTGAGGCACCAAGGGGTGCCGCGCCCTCGGATCGTCGGGAATCTGGGTGTGGCGTCGAGGATCTTTGTTGATGCGCCAAATCTAGTCTGTATAGTGTATGTTAGGGCAGCTGTACCTAAAATGCCCTTTCTCTCTCTCTCGCCTCACAGGGGCAAGAAGGTAAATGTCCTTCTTACCTCCTATAAGTAAAAGTCCCATGGGCATGTAATGAGGGATCTCTCTCTCATTTTTACACAAGCAATACACATACCCATTTAGCCTTTGGCCCTTCTCTCCATCAGGTCCTTCACCCAAGACAAAAGTGCGGAGGGTCTCCATTGTCTGGAGGGTCCCGTACCTTTGTTTAACCTTTTAGCTCTGACGAGTTAGTTTGATGCTTAGCCATCTTTGTAGCTTGTGATGGTATCAACTTCATGTTTCTTAATTGTTAAATATGACTAATGGACTATGGGCAGTGGCAATGCCACTCGATGAAATTGTTGTGCGGGACTAGGGTGGTCCTTTGGTAGGAGGAACCCCAAATGTTTTATGCTTTCGAGGCGGGATGGGTGGTGGTTAGTGTGGGTGCGAGGAAGCACATTGGGTTGTGGAGCGACTTGCACTGAGCAGCCAACTAAGGACTTAACCTTGAACCATTGATCTGGGTCACCTTGTGCAACCACATGTCCAGGATGGGGTGGATCGGGTGCAATAATTAGAAGAAGTTTGAGTCGGTTCTGTGTTGATGGGAATGACGCAAGAGGGGGCCAGGAAGGCGAAACCTTAGCGAGAGCAGAACCGAGTCAAGTGGACCTTTGTAAAGACCTGGTGGTGGTCTCTACATGATTCACATGTCCAAGGCAACGTGCGTCGTATCAAGCGATCACCTCTTGTGGGTAAAGTGTACAACCTCTGCAGAGTGTAAGATCTATTAGAATAGCTGTGGCCTCGGTTATGTTCATGCCCGGAGATTTCACGCAAGGGGTAGACCTTTTCAAAAGAAAATGTGGTGGGCTTTGAGCTGGTCTTGTGCGGTTTGGTGTAGCCCGAGCTGTGATCTGGGCGATCATAGTGAGGTTCGGTTGTGGACAGGGTGTCCACAAGTGTTTTCAAAGAACTTGCCTTCTTATGAGTTTTCTTTCAACTTGGGCTTTGAAATCTACTTAATGTATTTCTTGTAAATATTGCTTTCTGCCAACTAACCTTGCAGCCACTCCTTGTCAAGCTTTACATGATTATTATTTGCATGCATCCCCTATGACTTGTTGAGTACATTCAATGTATTCATGGCTTTGCGCCCTCTGTTTGATCAGTAGAGGAGGGTGACCCAGGGAGCACAATGCTATATGAAGAAGAGCTCGACGAAGACGTTGCGACTTAGGGACGTCCTCCACTCGATGGCCTGTGAGGCCGGTCGAATGGACCCTACGTTTTTGGTGTTTTTCGCTGCTGTTACCTCTTTTGTTCTAAGCCAAGTGAGGCACCCCTGTAAACAACTTGGACCATAAGGTCTTTGGCTTATGTGATTATTAATTTGTCTGCTTCATCTTTAGATTGTTGTATGGTTGTGATCCCATCTCTGTTGTGACTATGCGAGCTAGCCTTGGATCACAGGACTAGCTCGATTGCGGAGGGTCTCGGTGGGTGCTACAGGCGGCCACACCTCTGCCTTGCACAGTGGTTGATGCGCCTTGGTCGAAATCGTCAATAGCTCTGGCGGTAGGGTACCCTCTGAGCCACGAGTAGCTGAGGGTGTCGCAAGAGGTCTTCGCGTCGGTGGCTCAGTCTAGCATAGCGTCTTGTTGTGAAGCTCCACGAAGACCTGGCTGCTCCCGCCGTGCGAAGGCCCACCACCACCCTGGTCAAAGTTGAAGTCCCCGGAGCGTGACTCATTGTGCGACACCACCTCCTCGTCCCAAAGCGGTGTACGACCTGTGAAACATTATGTTATACATGTAAACATGGCGAAAACGATGAAATAGTATCTTATGCATGCAAAACAAGATAGTCATACCTGATGGCGCGAAGGCAGAGGATGGCTCCACATACTCTTGCCCCATGTACGGGTGGAACTCAGGATCTATCAGAGAAAATTGCCATTAGTAACTAGTGGAGTTCGAAATAAACAACCAAATGTGAGTGTTTCATGCTGACCTACGAACTATGCCATGATACTCCCAACACGGTGCCACGAGGACCCTTGCCACGTCCGGATGAGGATTCTTGGGGCATGGCGCGCCGTTACCCCCGATCACGCGCGGTGGGTCTACCGACTCTCTCGACCCCTCGACAAGGCATAATTTGGATCCCTCGTCTCGTCTTCAAAATGGCCCGGTCCATATTGCTCTAATCTCCCTAAGCATCATCTGACGCCTTGCGGAGGTCGCCAACTCGTGCATCTCCCATTGCAGATCGATCTGTACACATAATTAACAAGTTAGAAACCAAAAACTTGTGAAGCAAATAAGAAGTATAGAGTGTTCAATACGTACCACGCGATGGAATGCGGAGTCCGGCTGGGTGGGGTACATGTTAGACGTCACGGCCTCGTGTCATGGTGGGTCGTCCATGACCACGATCACGTGAACCCTCTTCAACTTGAGTACCACTCGATGAACTCCTTATGCGTCCAGGAGTCGTGGGAGTATCCTCTGGACAACGTCCTCCAAGGAAGCGAGCGATACGAACCCAAGCACTACTACAGAAAAGGTATTCATAGACGGTTCAAAAACATCATCACAGACGGTTTCGTGAGCCGTCAAACCGTCTGTGATGCATTCTTTCACAGACGGTTATTAACTGAGAACCGTCTGTGATAGTGGAACTCAGGATCTATCAGAGAAAATTGCCATTTGTAACTAGTGGAGTTCGAAATAAACAACCAAATGTGAGTGTTTCATGCTGAACTACGAACTATGCCATGATACTCCCAACACGGTGCCACGAGGACCCGCCCGCCACGTCCGGATGAGGATTCTTGGGGCATGACGCATCGTGGCTTACCCCCCGTCCAAGCACAGGTGGGTCCACCAGCTCTCTCGGCCTACGACAAGACGCAATTTGGATCCCTCGTCTTGTCTTCCCGACGAACTGGTCCATGACTGCTCTAATCTCCCTAAGCATCATACGACGCACGGAGGTCGCCAACTCGTGCATCTCCCATTGCAGATCGATCTGTACACATAATTAACAAGTTAGAAACCGAAAACTTGCGAAGCAAATAAGAAGTATAGAGTGTTCAATACGTACCACGCGATGGAATGCGGAGTCCGGCTGGGTGGGGTACATGTTAGACGTCACGGCCTCGTGTCATGGTGGGTCGTCCATGACCCTGATGCAGCGAACCCTCTTCCAACTTGAGTACCACTCGATGAACTCCTTGTACGTCCCGAGGTCGTAGGGAGTATCCTCCTGGACAACGTCCTCCAAGGAGCAGAGCCAGCCCTGAACCCAAGCACTACTACAGAAAAGGTATTCATAGACGGTTCAAAAACATCATCACAGACGGTTTCGTGAGCCGTCAAACCGTCTGTGATGCATTCTTTCCTGAGCGGTTATTAGCGAGAACCGTGCGTGATAAAACCTATCACAGACGGTTTGTGGCTGAAATCATTTGTGATAAATATATATCCTGCCAGACGGTTTGTAATTTGGCAAATGCGTGATGACTTTCTCTATAAAGCCCCAGCGTTGGTTGCTTGTGCCATTAAAACCAGCATATATATATATATATATATATATATATATATATATATATATATATATATATATATATATATATAGACATACACACACACACACACACACACACACACACACACATATATATATATATATATATATATATATATATATATATATATATATATATATATATATATATTAAGTAATCTCTCGGTCACTTTGGGGGATTGTCCACGCGGCGTGAGAAGGATGAGATAGTAGCCACGGGCAATTTTAATGGCACAAGCGACCCTTGCTTGGAGACTTTATAGAGAAGAGATTATGAATGGAATGGTAGGGCGTGCACAGGGACGTGGGTAGGAGAACTTGACCGGCATGAACACAATTACGAGACAAAGGTGAAATGAATGGCTTGAGGCGGTGAAGAGGTGTTGTAGTGGTTTTGACTCATTTGGTCTTGTTTTTGAATACAATACACACCAAGCCTAAACCTTTACAAATTTGAAAAGTTAATTGCAGCCAAGCCCCATCCGAACCACATCAATGTAAGCCAACCAAGCACAAAGCTAGAACAAGGCATCAATAACCCTCGGTATCCATCGAGAGCATTAACCAAACCCACCATCCCCATTCATTTTGTCAATCTGAACCCACAGCATGAACTAAGCAAGATGCATATATATAGAATGCACATACACCAATAGCCCTCAGTTTACATTTCACAGAGCAAGGGGACTATTAATATGAACTAATTATCAATTCAATTTTAGCATAAGACTATTAACATCATTGAGCAGTTCAACAGCTAGCAAGGTGCCACTAGCCAACAAGCATCTGCATGATCATTGCATTCATTTATATTTATGATTTCTCTATACTTCTCTCTACATGTATGTATTACACATTTACACTTCTCTGCAATGATGCACTTCTCTTCATGTATGTATGTATGTATTACACATTTAGCATCTGGGCTCTGGCCAATGGCCATCACCATCAACATCAACCAACAACGAGACAACATCAAGAAGAAAAGAAGGGACTTCTGGCGTTAGTGGGAGAGCCGAGAGGTTTGGGCGTGAGGAGGTCGAGGTAGCCTGGCGAGTGGCCGAGAGGAGGAGGCTGGAGCTGCTGGCGTGGGAGGAGGAGCTGGGGGCAGCCTTGAGGAGGAGGGAGCTTGATCTGGAGGTCGGGGAGGCTGGCGGCGAGGAGGAGCTCGGTTCACATGAATACCAACAAAGACAAACCAATAGGTGATAGATCTGTTATACCTCGACATCATGGGTGGAGAGGTGGCCGGGTCGCGTCTGGCTGGGGGAGGAGCAAGAGGGAAGGCGGCATCATCAGTAGTTATGGCACAATGGTGACACTACAAAAGACACTCTTATCGTCACGAGTGTCTTGTGCGATGAACCATGGTGTTACAACCGTCGACAACGAGAAGAATGCATGGCGGCGTCGGCGATGGGGTCACTTTCGGTGGGGAGGGAATGGGCGAGAGTAAGAGGCGGTATTGGGGGAGTGACGAGTTAGGCGCAAACCCTAGTGGCGGGCTCCTACTAATAAAGAGACTTATCACGAGCGGTTCTATTATGGGCAGATTAGTGATACTATCCGAGCGGATGGGCAAATGCGTGAAATGGTTTTTTTCTCAAGTATATTTATTTTGTATATACACTTACATGACATGAAGAAATTTACATGTTTATATGTCAATTTTGTCATTTAAATCTTCTTGGAAATTTTCTTTAACTATATATACATGCATACACACACAGATATATATATATATATATATATATATATATATATATATATATATATATATATATATATATATATATATATATATATATATATATATAATTCAACATATAATTAATATAGTAACTTCACCTCCAAACTTTTAAATTTTTAAATTTTGGAATTTTCATATGGCCAAACAAATGGCTATCACTTACAAAAAGATTTAAAAAGTATAAACCTATAAATAAACAAAGTTTTTCTAGTGGCGGAGGTAGGTGCTATCTCCGTCTTCAATACTTCAGAGGGCGTCGAGGCGGACGGTTCATGATCGAACGAAGCCTAAAATGCGTCCACCCGTGGCGCTCGTTCGAGTGTCTCTGAAGACCCTCGGCTGTTGAACTAAGAAGAATCGAGCCAATAGGCTCTCTTCCCTTACTTGAGGGTCTCGGCACAGTCGACTCGGCCGCCTCTTGCCTCAATTCGTAGTCAAGTGACAGCAAGCCTCCTGGAGACGTGCAACGTCGTTTTTGGAGGACCACGTCAATGACACGGTAAACTCGCGGAAAGTGGGAGATCACCGGAAGACACGGCGGAGGAGGATGTCAAGACGACGGAAGGTGGCCGTCACCTGCTCTGGCAAATTCTCGGACAGAGCAGTGAAGACACTGTTGAAACAGTGTTCTTCTGCAGCATGGTTTAACGTACAGCGAGAGAGGTGCTCGTATAGTGCGGCCATGTAGGCCATCAATGCCGGCGACAAGGAAACAAAAGAGGCAGCCATTTCTATTTTTTTTTGTATAAGTGGGGATGATCATCTTCGATGGCGGATGATCTTTTTTATAAAACAAGGAATAAATTTGGAGCGTGAGACAAAGAGACACATCGGGGAGCCGAAGCGGCATTGATGCGACGAATTGAGACGCATCGGCGACAAAGAAACTCACCGGGCTTCAATTGGGAGCTATAGCGATATTATCACAGACGGTTATTGTTAAGATAAATGCGTGATGTTTCCTGACGGTTCTTTGTTGAAAACCGTGCACGTGATATGTAAATTATCACTGACGGTTATTAACAATAGCAAATGCGTGATAAGTCCTGACGGTTTTAGCTATGAACCGTGCGTGATATTACCTCTTCACATACGGTTTTAAGCGCAGCCCGATACGCGAGCGGTCTCTAAACCGTAACTATGCGTGATTGCATATATCTGAGCGGTTTTGGTCAACCGTTTGTGATGAAGCGTCCAGTATTAGCCTTTTTGTAGTAGTGAAGGGAACATCTTGTCTACCCAGGAAGTCGTAGCAGGTACTCCCTTCCTAGTATACCTGTGGAAGGTGTAGCGTCCCGTGTCATTACCCGGGAGGGTAATCACACTTTAGCATACAGATTATTATTTGTCTACTCGGTAAGACACCGCTCCAACGAATAATAAGCCTTACCAAAGTTAATGTAGCAGAACATATTACAACAAGTAGCCACGCAAGGCTATAGTCTTTAATACAAGTATTTAATTACATCGAGAAAAGAATTCCCCTCACTTGCCTGCCCTACTCCACCGGTCGTCTACTCGTCCCACTCGCCGAATAAGGGGTCCACATCGCCCTGGTCCTCATAGTAAGCGCCCTCGCCTCCTACGGCCTCCTCGGCACCTGCGTATTCTTCATCCCACTCGGGATAATTCCCGGCCAGACTAGGATATAACAAAGGATAATAATAGCAAGAATGAGTAGCAACTTCGGATTTTTGTTACAATTTTTAGAGGTGTCTTGCTATTTTCCTTGTTTAAAAAGTATTTTCGGCATTAATAGAATATTTACCGTGCTCAAATTGAAACCAAAATTAAGTGAGGATTATTTTGACTAAGCTCTACATACCCTATTTAGCCACTCTGTAATTTTTATAGATTTTTTATTGGTATCTTGCTACTTTCCTTGTTTCGAAAGTGTCTCTAGCATTTACAAAATTTTACTGTGTACAAATGGAAACATAAATTAAGTTCATAATATTTTAATTTAGCTCTACATACCCTATGTACCTACTTTGGATTTCTTATAGAATTTTTAGAGGTGTCTTCCTATTTTCCTGGTTTAAAAAATATTTTCGGCATTGAAAAAATATTTACCGTGTAAAAATAAAAACTTACAAAGTTTTCTTAGTATTTTTGTGGATTTATTCTAAATTGTTCGAGTACTGCAACATAAATAATATCTATACGATGAACTAAACTATACACAGCTAAAATGATGTACTACATCAAACAACAATACAACTAAAATTATCTAATTCATTGAATTCTATGTTGCTATTTTTATTTGCTAACCTACAAGGTTTCGAATTTATGTACAAAGTTGCAAGAACATTTACCTGCAAAATAGGCGACCAGATCTGTTGCTCTCTCTCTCCCTCTCTCCTCTACTAGGAAGCGGCAGGGCTTCGCTACATCTCTTGTCCCCTCTCCTCCTCTCTCTTCTCTCTCTCTTCTCTCTCTCTTCTCTTTTTCGCGGAATTAAAATGACTTTTTCACCGAATTTTGGGGTATATATAGCCAGCCTCTGTCACCAGTTGAACTAGCGACAGGAACCCGCGGGTTCTTATCGCCATTTCAACTGACGATTTGTGCACTCTTCAATGCAAATCGCTAGTTCAAATGGTGACAGACAGTTGGAATGACGACTGACAATCATAGTTATCAATACTGGATTACAGATGCACCAGATCGCCGATCACGCACTCATACCACTATCTAAACCGGTACGAAGTAGCCCTACATACCGTACTGGCCTAAATACCTGTCATACCAGCTCGATATCGGTTAATACAGGACATACTAGTGGAATTGATAATACCGAGTCTATTGAATTATATGTTACATTTGATAGTACTACTATGTATTTGGAATAATACTACAAGTGATATTTGGTGTGCATATAATTACACACACACACACACACACACACACACACACACACACACACACACACATATATATATATATATATATATATATATATATATATATATATATATATATATATATATATATATATTATATTAAATCCAAATCAAAGATGCGTCGGCATGGATCGGTACCGGAACATACCATTCCAAGAACCAAACTGGTATAGGCTCCGGTACGGTATTGACAAAATAGGTTCATGTCGCAATTTGAAATAGCGATATGAGTCTGTCACTATTTCAAATGGCGACAGTGGCCTATTTTGTAAAAAAAGAAATTCGACTATTTTTTTTTGTAATTATCTTTTAAATTAATATTTTTTTTTTAAAAAAATTCTAACCACGACTGTCTGCGACAGAGGTGGCTACCGGGTTGGCCCCGGCATGACACGACTCACATTGTAGCTAGGTTGGACCAACATGACACGACGGGGAGTGCCATGCTTGGGTTGTCACACTGGCCCGGGGGCCGGTTTGGCATGAACAATGTCGGGTTCGACGTGGCGCAGCCGGCGGCCGAGAAGGAGGAGGCGCGGTGTGGCGGCGGTCAGGCGCTGCTGGTGGGGAGCGAGGCTGGGCGTGGAGGTGGCAGCGACGGCGGGGCCGACACGGTCTGAGAGGCTTGCATGCTGTATCTGGATCGGCGCCCCGGTCCACAAGTTGGCATGGGCCTGTGCCGTGCCGTGTGGGGCGGCTCATCTGGCAATGTCTTGTCTGTGATTCTAGAGGCGCGCAGAGGAGGAAAGTTTCCAGTGGGGTTGGAGAGGGTGATGTTCTTGCCGAGGATGCAGGAGGCAGGACAAGCGTGAAACTTCTTTGGTTGTGGGGTTGGATTGGGTGATGGCCAACCTGGCTTAGAAGTAGGAGCGGAGCCAGCTACGATCCAAACTTTAAGCTAGGCTAAGCTGTTCCTCGACCGAACACAGTCACAGATAGATATGCATTCATGAATTGTTAACTCCGCCCTTTCCAGAAGGATTTCGTGAATAGGCAGGTGAAGAACAGATGGTCGGCGTCCTCTTCGCCGGATCCGCAGGCCTCACAGGTGCTGCTGTCGACTCAGTTCTTCTGGAGCAGGTTGGACTTTGCATGCAATCTGCCATTCGTGAGGAGCCAAGCGAAGAATTTGACCCGGTGTGGCGTGGCATTTTGCCAGACAAACCGCCAGTTGGGGCACAATTACCTAGTGGTCCAGCGCCGCTTGTACAGCCATGCAGACTGAAGCTCCAGGGGATTTTTGGGTGACCAGACAAGCCGCAGGACGGCATCAGGGGTGAGCACTACAGCATCCATCATGTCATCGAGCACAGCCAACTCCGACGCGACCACAGTGGACAGGCGCAGAACCAGGTTGGGCCGCACACCGGACGCTAGAACTTTTGCAAAGGTGGCATGGGGGAGCTCGGTGTAGGAAAGCAGAGCCGGGAGGTGATCACGAAGGGTCCTGGTATGCACCTGTCTCGACTTAAGATGTGTGTATTTAGAGAATTTTTTTTAAATAATCTATTTTTTATTCCGAAGTATAGAAATAATACCGTTTAATTTTTTTTTTACAGAAATAATCGCGTGTCGCCGTACGGTTGGGCGATTTACTCAAGTCGCCCAACCGCCGGGCGACAATCACTCAAGTCGCCCAATAGTATAGCGATTTAAAGTTCCGAGGCATTGTCGCGCGTTGGATTGGCGACTTGGTGTCAACAGATTAAGTCGCTTGAATCAGTATGGCGACTTAGTGCTAATCGCACCAAAGTCGCCATACGGTTGGCGACGGGCGGTTATAAATCATGTGTCGAACTGTCGCCATTCCAACGCTGAATCGCCAGAGCCAACCGAGACGAGAGGAAAAGAGGAGAAAGAGAGAAAGAAAAATAGGAGGGAAGAAGAAGAGGAGGAAAAAGAGTTATTCAAGTTTAAGATCGATGACTAGGACGGTAAGTTTATAGTATTAATTTGTACAAGTTTATATTTGAAACCATGGTAGGTTAGCAAATAGTGTTAGCAATTTTATGTATAGTGACATAGTGTTAGCAATTAATTAGAGATGGCATATAGTGTTAGCAATTTTATGTATAGTGACATAGTGTTAGCAATTATTTAGAGATGGCATATAGTGTTAGCAATTTTATGTATAATGACATAGTGTTAGCAATTATATAGAGATGGCATGTTAGCAATTTTATGTATAGTGACATAGTGTTAGCAATTATATAGAGATGGCATGTTAGCAATTTTATGTATAGTGACATAGTGTACTATTGTGCGTGCTGCGCTAATTGCGTATATGTTACTTTTGTAAATGCTTGTTTATATAATGATAAACATGTCGATAACGCTGCATTCGCAAATGCTAGTTTATAGAATGTTAAATACACGATACATGGTTCCAAACACGTTGGATTATCAAACATGTCAAATTTTGTTTTTTCCCTAAAGCTTCACCCATTATAAATATGCATAGTAACGATGATGTATTAAATATTTCGCAATCCATAGCGATCGGTATAGGCGTTAACGTAATATAGCCTTTCATAGGAAAAATAACGTCATTATGTTGGGGCAAAGTGTAATGCCATTGGAGTATAATTTAAATGTGTAAGTAATATGAATGCTTTTAATTTCTTAATTTGCATGTATGGCTCAAGATCCCGTGGTTCGGATTGGCATTTTAGTCTGCTTTGGACGGTTGGTCGACGCGGCAAAGACCGCCTATGAGCCGTCGTGTCGTGATCCGGTTGGCGGGACGACGCTACCGAGTTGGGGGTGGTTCGTACGCGGACACCCCGACGGGCTTGGAGACTAGACCCACGTTGGGTAGAGAGGTTTGTCCGTAAATTTGTCACTTTTTTGTATCGTATGTCCACTATGTACTTACTTCTTCGTGCTTTGTAGGTCGAGCTGCTCCGGCCTTCTACCACTCGCATGGATGGTAGAGGCCACCGAAGAGGACGGCGGTCCGTCGACGACGATGGGGAGGTTCAGGCCGGTCCGGAGCGGTCACGACGATTCCCATTCGACCGGTCGCTCCTGACTGCCCTGGTGGACCATTGGCGGCCCGAGACGCACACCTTCCACCTCTCTTTCGGGGAGATGGCTCCGACTCTGCAGGATGTCGCGATGCTGCTCGGCTTGCCTATCGCGGGAGCGCCTGATTCAGCCGGCGTGGGTGTGGATGGCGTGATGCCTGCTAAGGTGTTTCGTGGTGTTCTTGGGCGGAGGCGGCGCCGCATTTCGACTTCTGAGCGACAGCGGCATGGCCCCGCCTGCGGTGGCTTTGGCGCCCGAGTAAGTATAGTACCTACTTTCCATGTTTAGCGATTCATTGAGGCCTAGCCATATGACGGGCTTACTAATTATTCGTTTTGCAGAGGTCGAGCGGATGGTCCCAGAGCCACCGTCGACCGGTGTCGCGCACCGGAGGCGCACTGCCAGGCTCTTGGTGGGCATTGTTTACAAAGACCACGGTGACTCGCCGACGCCCATCTCGTGGGTACGCGAGGGCCATCGCCGACGGCGAGGAGCTAGAGATCGATTGAGATCACCAGTACTTGCCGCGACGCATCATGCATGTGCGATGCGTCTTTGTAGGGACGGCTTCGATCTATCCTCACAGTCGCCCCTCTCGCTGTAGTCGGGTCGAATTCGAAGCGCTTTCTGGACGGCCCATGCCGATAGACTCCGGACCGTCTGGCGCGGACATGTACCATGGGGACGCGTGGACCGGCCGATCGTAGGGTCCCTTGGTGCCGAGATGGGTACATATTTCCCTATATATTTTCTCTGATCAGACATGTAATCCTTTGTAACCATTGTTTTGGCTCAGAGCACGGTATGCACATCGTGTAGGTCACGCGTGCCTCACGAGCACTTTGTGGAGCAAACCGACCGCCTCACCCGACGACGTCGGCGCTGGAGCCAGACTCGATCAGAGACGGAGGTCCGTGTCTCGGGTCGTTTTCTTTGTCCGGCGCGACCGGCGTCTTGGCGAACGCAGAGGAAGCTCGTCTTCGACGTGTTCGTGGAGGACTACGCAGTGCACAGGGTGATGCGCCAGTGCGGCCTCCGTCAGGTTGTTCCAGTTCCCGTTGGGACGAGGGTGCCTGAGTCGACCCACGCGTGAGTTACATGCAACACATGTTAACATATGTTTTTGACATTTCCGTAACGATGACTTCCAATTGCAATGGTACATTTCGCAAGCATAGTAGGAGGGGTGGCACTAGGACGCAGTGGCCGGACAAGATGGAGCCGTGGGTGGCACAGTGGGCGAACGCCCATGAGGATCAAGGCGTGCGGATCGGCCCAGACGACCCAAGCGCACGACGAGTACCTTCATTGGTACGCTCGCAGACACGCACCAGTGGTGCATGTCGTCGACCTCCCCGCCGCGTGCGGCTCGACCGATGCCTACCCTCCGCACTTAGCGCGAATGTGCACTCGTGGTACGTAAAATCGATTTGAAAATGTCTTCGCATTATTACCCGAATTATAGGTTTGACGCTTTGACATACTCCTGCGCATGCACATCAACGCCGGGTTGCTGCCGACGACGGCCGATCCCGGATAGGATCGGCATTTGTGCGGAGGTCACGCGACGAGCTAGTGCAATTTGTTCGCCGGTCCTACAAAGGCGGCGAGGTGATGCGTGGCGCCGACGCCATGCAGACGGCACAGAGGTGGCCTCGTCGGTGCGGGAGGTGGGCTCGTCGGTCCCGGAGGTGGCCTCGCTCGGCAGATAGGTCGCGAGCTGTGAGGGGCACGCCCACGCGTCCCCGCCGCGCCGCGCTTTTGCCTCTCTCGCTGCTGCTCGCGGTTGGCAGCCGAGGGTCCGGTGGGCACGTCGGTACACACCCCACCGCCGCCTACCGCGCCACGGCTGTCTCCAGACACGCACTGCAGAGCGTCGTCAGGCGATATGTTTTCATCGCCGACCCGCCCGGACAAGATGGTGGGTATGACACCGCACTATGCATACCGCCAAAGTCGTTTCCTCTTCAAAGTTGGCGATCGTCGATATATTGTAGAGATTAACATTACTTGCCATGCGCATGCTGTTTACGGCCAAGACGCGTTTTCTCCCGCGACGAGGACGCACGACGACGTGGATCTTTACTGCAGAAGCACCGGAGGCCCAGTGGGGGCACCGAGCTCAGACTGCCGAGCTCGTGATCTCTGAGCAATTTTAGCGGGCCCTCAAGTTCACGCAGACCCACAGTGGAGTCGACCCCCCGGGACCACGGACCAACAGGCTCCTAAGCGCCTTTCCTCGTCGGGCCCCGGCCTAGGCACCCCAGCCAAAGCCCAAACGGGGCGATTGTCGGGCGCGACCGGGTGTGGGACGTGGCGACAACGGAGGAGGTGCCGCGGGTGGCGATGGGGGTATACATCATCCGTGTTTACGATTGTCTTTCGCTGGTATTATGACATGGTTGTCTATACCATTGTTCTATAACTTGTATTATGTGTTGACGATTCTCCTTCAGAACTACTATGACATGGTTGTCTATGCATTCCTCTAGCATTGTTCTATTACTTATTAATCGACTAGTCCGCGTGTCGCTCAACCGTTGGGCAAGATTTATCGCCAAGTCGCCCAACGGTTGAACGACTAGTCCACGGTCGCTCAACCGCTGGCCCAAAGACACTTCCGCCAAGTCGCCCAACGGTTGAGCGACTACACGGTCATATAGAAAGCCACCTGTGTCCCTCATTGTTTCTTTTCACCATTTCTCTCGGCGGACAAGCATAGCAGATCTGGTTGAGGAGGAGAGGAGGTTGGGAGAGGTACACAGTGAGGAGCTCGAGTGAGGGAGACAAGAAGAGAGGAGGAGAGGAGCTTGTTCATACGAAGACAAGGTCTCCGCGTGAAGGTAATACTCTTGTTTGTTCTTGTTCTCGGCTACTTGTTTGTTTAGCAAGTGTATGGGGAATGTATGTTGAGAAATCACTTTGGTTGCAACATTTGTAATATTTGTAGTCATGTCGGAGGCCATAAGATTGAAAGTGCATTACGGTGTTGGTACGGTTCGTGAAGGTCCGTACGGTGTTGACCTAAGTGATTTCCAGCAAGTCGATTTGGTACACCCGAATCTGGAGAATGCCCAAATCGGAGATGTCCTAGATCGCTCACTAGAACCTTCTCATTGGACCCCGAGGTGTGGAGTGTCATGATACAAGGGGTTTGAGTAGGTCTCCCACGCACATTCGGTGGGAGTTGAGCGAGTGATGCGCTGCGGTTGCATGGAAGGCATATCTCGAAGGTCAGAGGCGCGTGGCTACGATGTGTGCTACTCGCGAGCATGTCCGGCGAACTCCTCGCGAGTTCTTCCGACGGCTCCGTCGGGTTGGTGGAGGCAGCTTGGACGCTTGGCGTGTGGTTCATGACAAACACGCGATGGCCGATGTTCTTGAGGCGTAAGAGGAGGCCGAGGCGTAAAAGGAGGCCGAGGCGTAAGAGGAAGCGGAGGCGTAATATCGTGCGAGTGCCAAAGTGCCCATCCAGATGCGAGGGAGCATGTCCACAAAGATAGTACGCCGATGGAGATTGATGACTTGACGCCGAAAGGAGGAGGAAGCTTTACAAGAGGATGGTGATAACTCTTCCGAGGAGGATTTAAGGTCCCATCCCGCAGAATGGAATAGGGTGGACGTTGAGGGTCTTGCTGTGCACGACGCGCACGAATCACCGTGGGAGTACAATGGGACGAAGGTTCGCCGTGCAATGTTCAGCGACAAGGGATCACCGCAGATGCCATTAAGTCGTGGGCCTTGTCAATGCAACGGCCGTTGCGGTACTCAAATCCAGCCAGAGCAAGATACCGTGGTATGCGAAAGCGGTTGGTGTCCTGGCGTGTGCACGCAAGGAGACCCAAGTACGAGACTCATTTGGATTGTGTCGAAGGTGGAGCCGCACTCGCTTGCTCAAGAGTGTTTTGCAAGCATCGCAACTCGACATCCACCTTCATAGCCAATGTCATGTACGGAGATAGTGAAGAAGCCGGACCGAGGCCAAGCACATCATGGTGGCTATCGAGCGTAAATTCAAGTACAAGATTAGCTACGCAAAGGCATGGCGTGCTAAGCGTAAGGCTTTGGAAAGGAGGTTCGGTTCTTCGAGGCATCTTATGACAACCTTCCTTGTATGCTCTGTGTCTTTGAAGACAGAACCCGCACATACATTGTCAGAAGGACCGGCCACCAAAAGACCGCTAGGTTTTATGGTCTTGCAGAGGACCTTCTTAGCATTCGGTCCATGCATCAATGCATTCGACACATGTTGCCCGTGATCTCGATGGACGGGACATTTCTAATCGGGAAATACAAGGGCATGATCCTCGACAAAGAATTGGCGTTGATGGCAACAATCGATTCTCGCCCTTAGCCATCGCCAGTGGAAAGTGAGAATTACGACACCGGTTGTGGTTCCTTCGTCATCCGAAGGAGGGATTAGTTGGGGCACGCCCTAATGTCTCGTGATAATCCATGATCGCCACTCCGGGATGATGAAGGCCATCCGACAACTTCAACAAGACCCCAATGAGCCGTTCCCCTGGCCAGACCTGAGGAACAGATGGTGCATTCGCCATCTGGGGGCCAACTTCTTCAAACAGTTCAGGCAGCAACCTTTGATGAAACTGTTCAAGAGGCTTGCCATGCAGAACCAGCAACGTAAATTTGATGCATTGTGGCAGATGTTGGACGAGCACACCAAGAAGCATGTTGTCGAGAGAAACAAGTGTCCCCTCATTCCTGGGGAGGCACGGTGAGCGCCTCACACCATCAAGGAGCTCGACCCTCCCCATTTGACACGGAGGACCTCGAGGGACATCGGTGTTTCTCTCATTGGATTGAGGCCGAGCCATTGGAAAAGTGGTCCTTACTTCACGACACGGACGGCGCAAGGTATGGCATAATGACCACTAACCTTGCAGAGGTGTACAAGCTGGTTATTAGGGGCCTCCGTTGTCGACCTCTTTGTCGCCATTGTTGAAGGCGTTACGCATGGTACAATCGGATATTTCAGTGGAAAGACATGCAAATGCGGCACTTCATGTAGCCAACCCACAGACCCATATTGCTCCAAGATTACTACATACATGCGAGCCAAGACCGAGAAGGCTCGATCGCACACGGTCTTCGTAATGGGCAATACGGAGCATCGATTCGACGTGATCCTCCGAGACAATTTGGATTCGAACGGCTCGGCCTCTTGTTACCCATGAGGTATGCCTTGGAGACCATGTGAATGAACCTAGCTGCACATGCAACAAGCTAAAGCTCCTTCACAAGCCATGCTCTCATGTCTCGCCGGCGTGTGGGACCATCCGCATGGACCCATTGAACTTCAGACGTAGTACTTCATGAAGGAAAGGATGCACGGCGGTGTGGTACGGCGAGCTAAGAGGCTTCGGGGTTGTCAGTAACTTCTCCACATTAGATATTGCAAATAGGACTTGGGTTCCGGATCTAGACCTATTGAGGGGGGAAGGTCGTCGGCAGAGTCGTCGATTGAATGATATGGACGAAGGGAAGCTGTAGCAAGCGGGTAGACGTTCTTGTACCGTTGTCGCCAGAAGGGCACTTGTGAGAACTTGCAAGGCGCCACGACACTTAGGAACTTGTATTACAAGCTGCTACTATGTTGTAACTTGTAGTTCATCAAGATTTTGGTTTTGTAAGCAATCGCCGAACTAATTGTGTCGTAATTGTACTTTGGTTCTTGTAAGCAACTCACCGAATCGCTAGTATGTTGTATCGTAATTCTAGCGGACAATATCCGGTATGGAATAGCTTGGTTTTTAACTCGCTCATACAATGCATATTTGTTCGATGCATATAACTTAAAGCACGCGATACATCAATACAACATGCCAACTCAATAAAAGGCAACCGCAATAACGGCCCACCATTTCGCTACATGCTTTAGGAGATTGAACATAAGTGCGTCTGAAGGGACACTCATCGTCCCTAATTGTAGAAGGGACACTACCGTGCCTAATTGTAGAAGGTGCCTCTCGCTACCCACATAGAGTGTTCTCGGTTAGGCGCCTCGGGACGTGGTGGTCGTCGTTATAGTGGCACACACATATGCAAATTAGGGTTGGCATAGCAAGATGTGGGATCATAGGAACTTCCTATGTTCACGACCTCCTCATTGCCCTCTCATTTGCAGATCTGTTGGCGGAGGTCATCATTTTGCTCCTTAAGATCGTCAATTTGCGCCTCCAAATAAAAGATTCGGTCCCACAATACATCCAGTAACTCACAATATGTCGCTCATGGGAGGATCGATCCAATGGGTGAAGTTGCATTTCGCCATCGCTACAAGTGACGGTTAGTATGCGTGATGTATTAGCAAAGAATATGAATAAAACTATTTACCCCAGTATGGGCATCGAAGAAACGCCGCCCACCATCGAAGGGCCGTCTATGACCTGCATGATAGCGTCGCCCCGTGTCCGCATTTCGCCATACTGGTTGAGCACGCTTGTTCGGCATCAACCCAGTAGTTAGGGTCAAGTCCTCCTCCTTTCTAGGGAAGGTGCGCCTTGGCGACCGGTTATCTTGTCCCCAAGGCCCCGCCATCGATGTTATCAGAAGACGGAGAAGGTTCTTCTTCCTACGGTTTGAAGGGTCGATGGTCCTAACCCGAGCGTGGGGCAGATTGCATTTATTCTACGGGGAGACTAACAAAGCGGTAATGTATTAGCTTGCAGATGACAAGACCAGACGAGACGACTTTACTGCGGTGATAAGACCACACTCAGGCGACTTTGCGCTAAAGGCTAAGACCAAAGGAGACAGATTCTGCAAAGGACAAGACCACACGGGGCGACTTTGCGCAGTTGATAAGACCAAAGGAGACGACTTTTCTGCAAAGGACAAGACAACACGGGCGCCTTTGCGCGATGATAAGACCAAAGGAGCGGTATATGACCCAAAGTTACATTACTAATTTAAATTTATTAAAGTTATTATTTTATTGGATTTTCCAAATTTGAAAGAGTTTATTTGCTTTATTTGAATTTTTGAAGTTTTAAAAGTTAAAAATAAAATTTATTAAAGTTTTTGAAGTTTTATTTGAGTTAAATCTGAGAAATAAAAATTAATTTAATTTCTGAAATTTTCTCGATTTTTAAAAGCTTTTTCCTAAATATTTTAAAGCCAAATTAATTTATTTGCAAAATTAATAACTAACTTTAAGTTGGAAATAATTTTATTAAGTCCAATATAACTCTAGGAATTTATGTGAGTTTTTCCATAATTTTGGATCTAATCTGCTATTTTCTAAAGCCTAAAAGAATTATCGATTTAAAACAATTAATAAAGCAATTAAAATCCCTATTCTTCTTGGGTCAAACCTTGGCTCGCCCACCCCTATTCACACGACGACGCTGCCCACTGACCAAGACGGCCCGGCCCACTCGGCCTCTCTCCCATCGCCAAGACACCCGCCGGATCAAGATCCAACGGCCATCACGCCCACGCCTTTTCTCGCCACCGATCCTAATCCAACGCGTGGCCATCTTCTTCCTCCCGCTGTCTTCCTCGCGCGGTCAACAGAGCCTCCGCCATTTTCAGCCGAGCCGAAGCTCGCAAACGGCCGCACCAACCGCCCCACTCCACCCGCTCGGCGTGCACACGACCCGAGCCCCACGTCCGCCTTAACCCCACCCCTCTTCCCCCTCTCTCCACGCCCGCGCGCCCAACTGCCACCGCCATTGCCGCGCCACGACCTCCACGCATCCACGCCACTCCGGTGCCCCTAGCCCCTATAAAGGGAGCATGGAGAGCCGCCTCCATCTCCATCTCTCTCTCGCCACACCTCTCTCCTCTCAATCGACCGGATTTTGGGTTCTATTTGTCTTGCCGTGAAGGACTTCTTCCCGATTCGGTGCCACCGCCGCCTCCGCCGCCGCCCGGCCCTCGGAACCACCACCTCAACGCCGTCCCGGCGCGCCTCCACTCATGGGCCCCTACGGAACGCGCCGCCGCCATCTATCGAACCTCGCGCCGCTAAAATCTCGCCGCGGCTAACCCTTTCGCTTTGCGCCACCACGGTGAGCATTGTGATCCGACACCGCCCTTTCGATTGATGCCTTCTCCGCCGCCGTCGTGCGACGGCGAGCCTCGCCCTCGAAGCGCCACCTCGCATGGGAGCCGACGTGGCTTGGCCACCTCGGCGCCAACCGCGGCGCCACCTCGGCGCAAGAAGCCCACGTGGCAGCCGAGTGGCGCCCACGTGTCGATGATGTGGCGCCGTGTCAAGACGCCTCCCGAGCCAAAACCCCGTGGGCCTAGTCCATATGGACCATGTCTATGACACGTGGGGCCCACCTATCGAGTTTATTTTAATTTTTTTAAAACCAAAAATCCTATTGCTTGCGCCAAGATTTCGCAATAAAGGATTTTCTTCGAAAAATAAATCAAAATATTCATTTAATTTCGTAATTTGGTTAAAACTTGTAAAATTCATAACTTTTGCATCCTAGCTCCAAATTAGATGTTTCAAATTGCTAAAATCTTAGAAAATTATTGTCTAACTAGATAAAATATAAGTATTTAATTTGGAGTTCAGTTTAGTCTTGTTTTAGAATTTAAAATTTATTTAAATTCCAAATTTAGATCAAAATTTGTAAAATTCATATCTTTTTCATCCCAACTCCAAATTGGGTGATACCAATTTCTAAAACCTTATAAAATTATCATCTAGCTAAATAAAATATAATTATTTGAATTTGTTTAAGTTTAAACTGTCTGATTGAATTTGAAATGATTTAAACTACAAATTTAGGATTTAAATTTGTAAAATTCATATCTTTTGATTCCTAACTCCAAATTAAGTGTTTAGAATTTCTAAATTCATATAAATTGAAGATCTAGCTAACTAAACCAAAATTATTTAAATTGTACTTCATTTGAATCTTGTTTGTATTTAGAAATTCATTTAAATCTCGATTTAGGATTAAAACTTGTAAAATTCATATCTTTTAAATTGAACTCCAATTTGAGTGTTTCCAATTTATAAAATTTTATAAAATTATTATCTAGCTAAATAAAATAGAATTATTTAGTTTTGAGTTAATTTGAATTGCCTTTTTGAATTGTTATTTGAATTTCGTTTGAATTTGGATCGTTTTACAGATAGATTTTAACGACTTGAGAGTCGGCCAACGTAGTTGGAGACCATATACGAGGATTGATTTTGACTGTATGATCATCGTGGTTGTACACACAAGCAACCTAGAGAGAGTGTTTGTGGGTACTAGGTGACCTGTTAAGGAAAACAACATCACCAAGCGAGGCAAGTTACATTCTTGACCATATTGCACCCATTATTTTAAATTATTTAAATTATATTTTAAATTATTATTGCATGCTTATTTATATTCAGTAATTTAAATGCCTGTTTTAAATTCATAGATATTCCTAATTCCTTTGTATGGCCAAAATTTGATAATTGAATCAAATACCTTGTCACCCTAGATAAAACCTAGTTGATGCAATAGTGTGAACTAGGATCATTTGAAAAATGTTGCTAAGACATGCTTAGACCAAAAATGTTGATTTGGGGAATTTCAGCCAAAAAATCAAATACTGTTTAAATTGTATCCATGGCATTGGTGTGTTATGGAAGTTTATTAATGATCTTGAAAAATGAAATAAAATGATGGTTTTTACTTGGGCGAAATGGTTGTTTGGATGGTGTATGTCAATGCACGGGCTCAATCTGGGTAGGGTTGAGGCCCATGGGTTTTGTGGAAAGTCGCCCAAGTCAATTGAGGACCGGCCTCTGAGCGTTCCTTTGCTATGCCTATAATGGGCTATGCCTCACCGTGCAACCACATGTCCTCAGAATGGGGTGTAGGACCTGGCTAATTAATTTGTAGAGTTCCATCGCGGTTGATCCTGTATGTACGTGGGTGGTCTTTCATGGCCTGTCTTTCATTACTACTTTATTCCCACCTGGCGCAAGAGGGGGCTAGGAACTCTGCGGATTTCTATCCAAAGGGGGCGAAACCTTAGTGAGGAGATACTATGGTGGAATGATGCATTGTAAAGGCCTTGGCATGTGCTCTAGACTGCTTACCTAAGGTAGTGAGCGGTGGCATAGATATATGCCGGATAAACTAGAGAATTCGTGTCTTGTGGGTAAAGTGTACAACCTCTGCAGAGTGTAAAACTATTCAATAGCAAGGCGTCATGATCATGGACATGCTAGCAAAGCCACTCAAAGTTAGACTTGGATTTTGATTTCAAAAAGACTTTGTCAAATGGTTTATCCAAATGGGAATTGGGCGGGAAGCCATGTGATAGGAGGGTATCCTTCACCATTCATGTGTGAATGTTATCTGACTATAAAATTGATTTAGAAAATGAATTTTAGTTATGTAATAACTGCTTTGGAACTTAGTACAAGTATTTAAAGAAAATGCTGCTTTATGCAAATTCAACCATATTAAGCTTTCCTTTGAGATATCCATATATGCATGTCATTCTGTTATTTGACGGGTGTAACTTGCGAGCACGGTAGTTGTGCTCATTCTTGCTTAATGCAAATAATTTCAGAGGAGAAGGACTTTGCTACGGTGTGGATCTCGACGACTAGGCCGCTTCAGCTTGATTGCACGTGGCGATTAACAGACCCTACTACTTCTTCGCCTTCCATTGTGTTTATTTTATTGTTGGCCTGTAAGCCTCCTTTGTAATCAACTCCGTTGTTATTTATTAATAAAGTTGTGATATGATTTTGTTACCATATTTGTTTCATCGTGTGAACTAGCTAACGATCATGGGACTAGTTGTAAATGCACAAAGGATTCGAGTGTTAATCCGGGTCTTACAAATGTTTTCGCAAAGTGACAAGACAACACGGGCAGCTTTTTGCAGATGATAAGAACAAATGAGACGACTTTACAGAGTGATAAGACCACACGGGCAGCTTTGCGATGACAAGACCAAAGGAGACAACTTTTTGCGATTCAGGTTTAGGTATAGGGTTAGGCTTTTCAGATCGACTTGACTACCCCGACCACCTCCCAACTTTTAAGACCGAAAAGACAAGACTCGCAGAGAAAGACGTGATAACACTCGCCTCGCCAAACTTTTCGGACCGATAAGACAAAGACTGCAAAGCAAGCCTATATTGCAAGTATGCCTCTTCATGAAATCCCGAAAGAACCATTCGCACCGCCATCGAATCCTTCAGTTCTATATAAGCTTTATAAAGTACTTCATCGACTATCCGCCAATATACAAATATACGCTCGACGACTTCATTCAGAGAGACTCCTGACGCATCGTAATATCACTTACCTATCTACGTACCATTCATTACTATCTCAATCGTCCTCACAAAATTCTACGTAAATTTAACGCACTACAACAATATCGACGATCACAAAATGTTATTTGAGTCCGACATATTTCACCCTTCATATTCTACTTAAAATAAGAAATGCAGACCAACCAACGTTGTCACCACACTTTTATCTTTACAAAAATAACATCATATTATACGATTTGCTAAATACAATACCTACAAAATGTAATATCTATTTTAACACAAATATTCCAATTGGATTTACATAATTTCAGGTTTAGCAATTTTGAATCGCCTAATCGGTTGGGCGACTTGAACTAAATCGCCCACCCACTACGCGACTTATCTCTAGTCGCACATCCGCTTAGCGACTACATCGAAGACGCTCTAGTCGCCCAATGGGAGGGCGACTTGGGGATTGTCGACTCGCGTTGGGCGACTTGAGAAAATTGCCCAACCGCATTGCGGCGACACGCGATTATTTCTGTAAAAAAAATTAAGCGGTATTATTTCTGTATTTTAGAATAAAAAATAGATTATTTAAAAAAAATTCTGCATTTAGGTTTATCTCGATCATCTGTCGTAGGAGGATCTGATAACCAAAGGGACTGTTTGGATGAGTGAACGGGATAGTCCTGTACCGAATTGGTTCGGGACGAAGTGGTTCCATGTGATTGAATATTCTAGGCAGTTGCTGTACCATTGCATTCCAAGGAAAATCGCGAACGAAATGGTTGAGGTTCTCCCATGAAATTTTGGCATGGGCGTTGCTTTGCTGGGTGACGTGGTAATCCGATTTACGAGCTTCAAATGACCATATTTCTTAAGCCAAGTATCCGATTTGCAATCCGATTGAACCATTGTGTTCCTTGTCATTTAATCAACAAAACAAGACCACTGTTGGCATATTTTAGTGCAAAAAAGAATATATATCATGCGGGCCCCACGTGTCATACTGTATCATCCAGGATCATCCTATCCCACTAATCAAACAAAATCATGTATCATCCTATCCCACCAATCAAACACCATACTTGTATTATCTCATCCAGGATCATCCCATCCATCCTGTACTATCCCATCCCATTCACCCTGGTTCACCCAACCAAACGCACCGTAAGTTGCGATGTTGACGAAGGAGTGGCTAACTAAGATCTAGTCGAGACTAGCAAAGCTTGTAATCGTTACATCGCTCCTCGATTGGTTACCAACAGTGTCAAACACAATTGGCGTATTCATGAAGAACTGCCTGAGCGAATCCAAAGAAACACAAAAGCAACAACAAAAGATGAATCACTCAAAATTGAATGATTTAAGTTAAGACTTCAATTACGGCAAGAGGCCTTACAATCGCTATAGCTAAATCGATAATCAAAGTTTGATCTATTAGTAGCATAACACCCAAATACTTGTAGTAGCCTAAGTCGGCGCTAGGTTCCGAAGTCGTAACTAACTAGAATCGTTATTTCATGCGGATCGCTATCCAGTAGAATCTTCGAGTTAGGTCTAAAGTAGACTTTGCAATCGAAACAGAACATGACTTCCAAAAAGTGTCGAAGCAGGACATTCTGGTATAGTATCATCAGTCGAGTTGGAGCATAACTTCCTTAAGTAGCTCGGTCAAAGCTTGGTCGAAGAAGGATGTGGACGGCAGGCTGGTCAAAGGAACTGGTCGACACAGACTGGTCAATGGAATTGGTTGACACAGGATCTGATCGGACTTGAGTAGAAACTTGTCAAACAAGCTCTAGATCTGGTCGGACTCGATCAGAATCTGGTCGAGCTTGATCAAAATTTGGCCGCACTTGATCAGCAACATCTCTGTGGATGTCATGGCGATATGCTCCTAATCTCATTATGATGATACAATTGACAATGATGGCGAGCGTTTGTCGAAACGCTTGTTTTTAGAAAATTCAGAAGTTCTATCAGGTGTTAGGCAGTCTTGGCCGACGGTTTGACCGACTGTGGGCGGGATGAAGTGCTGGCGGGCAAACCGACCTGATGAGCGATCTGACCGACCATATGATGAAAAGTTGAATTTTGGCAATCGGTCAAAAATCAAGTGTGTAGGGTTATGAGAGGATGCATTTGTACTTGGTCTCATAATTTTTGAAGCTTCGAGTCAAAACTAGATAGAATTTCAAAATTCCAGTACCATTGCAAATTTTAGGAGCGGAAATTTTGGCTAAGTCACTAGATTGAGGTGCGATTGGTCTAACCAGCCAAGGGGAGGGGGCAGTCAGATTGGCCATGGGCGACGGTCTGATCGGCCAGGCTCAGTGTTCATGCGCCGAGGGCGGTGAACTTCAAGAATTGGGCCAAAGTCATGAGGTTTAGTCCATATGTGTTGCACAATGCATGTTTTGGCTGACGTGAGTCAAGTTGCGAAGAACTTGTGCCCAGAATCAATTTCTTAGTCTATTGTTGTGTAGGAGGCTTAGAAGTCAACAGCGGTCAACGACGGGGATGGTCGAGACTAGGCTTGAGAGCTAAGGTCTAGAATGATTGAGGATGCCAAACGAAGTCATTGGACTCAAGCATGGCGTAAGATAGATAAGGACGATTGAGTAGGAAGTACGGTGCGATGAGTTGTATCAAGTGGTATGGGGGTCGTGCTAGTGTCATGGTGGTTTCAGGGGGAGTCGGATGGGAGAGACTTGTTGACATGAAGAGAGCCGTTGATCAACCTACATATGGCGGAACATGGGATTGCTTCACGACAATTGGATTTAGTCTTTGGAGAAGGATCGAGAAGGGGTATTTTGATATTTTCACCAAAATACTGCCTTGATGACCTTTGGCAAAACCGCAGCGTAAGATGGCGTGAGGAGAGGCGGTTTAGATCAAGTGAAGATGAAGATCACGAATAGATGGATTTGGGAAGATCAGATTGTCACCTGCTTTGAGAAGCGAGCATGAGTGTAGACTCGTTTGTCTGTGGGCTTAACGTGTGCTCATTTGGGTTTTCTCCTAAGCCTAGCCTCCACTATAAAAGGGAGATGTGCATGATTTTCCCTTTCAAGCCTCCCAGGTGTAAACCCCAATTTGTGATTTTGAGAAAGTAGAGTAGAGGAGGTTATGGTTTGTGTGAGATGGATTGATTGAGTGCTTAAGTGTTAAACTTTTATCCTCTATGGTGGAGTGGCTATAAACCAACAATCATCCCAATCAATCCAAGCAAGATTTCCTCTAAGATGAGTTCTCTCTTGTTCTTACTCTCTCTTTGATGCATTTTGGGATTTTTTATGTTCCCTTGGTTTTCTTTGGATCATTTGTTGTGATCTAGCTTGCTAGGATGTGTGAAAATACATCTAGGGTCATCTTGACCATCATTCACCCACGAGCAAGTTTTTTGGATCAAAGTTTGAATTCCCCCGTTTTCGTGTCCTCTTACCCTTATTCAAGAAATTTATGGAACCTTGGCTTCGATCTTCCCGATTGTCGATTAGAATAGGTTCTTGACCTTCTTGATGAGCTATGGTTGAGATTTCAAGGGTTTTGTATCACCGAATCAAAAGTTAGGTCGTTTTATGATCTTCTCGGGCTGTCTACCCTGTTGCCAGAGGTCAGATCTTTTGGGCAATGGTCTGACTGACCACCTGAGTGGTCAAACCAGTCATGCTCTGGTCAGGCCGGCCACATTAAGCAGTCAGTCCATCCTTTGGGCATTTTGTGAGGTGTTTTGGTATTTTGCTTGGGGGTTCGTTGGCTTCAACACAATACTTTTGTTGTGATTGTGTTCTGATCTTTATAGCTTCTATAGCTACTAAAGAGAAGAAGTTGAAATCGAGTGGGGTTGAAAAAGAGTAGTTCTCCTATTCACCCCCCTCTAGTCGCCTTTCCGGTCCAACAATCTCCATCAATTCTCTCACAAGTAGAAACAAGTAAACAACAATCATTATGTAGTATCATATGTTATGTAATTAAATAATTAATTTGCCCAAGGAATGAGTTCACCTGTTGTCCAAGATGACGTGCTTGTGCTCGTGTCATTGGCCCTTTCGTGGACACGTCCAGTGCTGGTGCTATGTGTGTAGAAGCAATGTCCTCAGCGATGTCATCATCATACTCCCTCTCTTGAAAAGTAGTCGACCTCCACTCTAGCGTGTCTTCGTCATCCAGATTCGGTGATAAATCAACAACGTTGAAGGAATCACTTGCTCCGTATCCCTCTAGTAGCTCCAGTTTGTAAGCATTATTGTTGATCTTTATAAGCACTCTGAATGGTCCATCACCTCGCGACATTAGTTTGGACTTGCGTTGTTCTGGAAAGCGATCTTTGCACAAATGTAACCAAACCAAATCACCTTCCTTGAATACCATCTCCTTCCTTTATCTGCATGCTTCTTGTATTGGCCTTGCATTTTCTCAATGTTCTCTTTGGTTATTTCATATAACTTGCGAATCAACTCAACCGTCTTCTTGGCATCCAATTTTACCTTTTCCGAAGGCGGTTAAGGTAGTAGATCACTAGGTGATGTCGGCTTAAATCCATAAACAACTTTGAATGTGTAGAACTTCGTTGTAGAATACACAACCCGGTTGTAAGCAAACTCGAAGTGTGGCAAACACTCTTCCCATAGCTTGAAGTTCTTTTTCAGTACTGCCCTTAACATTGTTCCTAAGTGTTTGGTTGATGACCTCTATTTGATTGTATGTTTGAGGATGACATGTAGTCGAAAGCAGCAACTTTGTCCTGAGCTTACCCCAAAGTGTCCTCCAAAAGTGGCTCAAAAGCTTTGTATCATGACCGGAAGCAATTGTCCGTGGTACCCTATGTAGGCGAACGATCTCTCTGAAAAATAAATCAACAAAATGGGTAGCATCATCGTTCTTATGACAAGGTATAAAATGTGCCATCTTAGAAAACCTATCAACTACAACAAAAATGCTATCAATCCCCCTCTTAGTCCTTGGTAATCCTAGCATAAAATCCATCGAAATATCCTCCCAAGGTACTGTCGGAACATGAAGAGGTGTATATAATCCATGTGGGTTTAAACGAGACTTAGCTGTTCGACAAGCAGTGCATCTCCCCACAAAGCATTCGACATCGCTCCTCAACTTCGGCCAATAGAACTGTGTGGTTAGCACGTCTTCAGATTTACATGTACCAAAATGTCTCATCGTCTAGACAAATCATCAACAACTAGATTATCTTTACCTTTCTTATGTTTTACAACCTATGGAAAAGTTTCAATAAATTCTACCGACTTAGCATGTCTATGATTTAACTTACTCTTACTACAAATATGTTTCAAAGATTCATGGTCTGAATGTATGACAAATTCCTTTAGCCATAGATAATGTTGTCATGTTTATAACACTAACCAAAGCATACAATTTTTTTTGTCATATGTTGAATAGTTCAAAGTTGGACCACTAAGCTTTCCACTAAAATAAGCTATGTGTTGCCTATCTTGCATGAGAACACCTCCAATGCCAATACAACAAGCATCAAATTATATCTCAAAAGTTTTATCAAAATCAAAAATTTGTAGAAGTGCTGCATTGGTCAACTTATCTTTTAAGAGGTTTAAGGCGTCTTCTTGTGCTTTTCCCCACTTCCTCCATGATCCACTTAATTCATCAAGCGTATCATCTAACCTAGGAATATGATGACGATATCGAATAATAATATTATTAATAGCTCTACAATCTCTACACATCCTCCATGATCCAGCCTTATTTGGTACAAGTAAAACAGGAACAACACATGGACTTAAAGCTTTCACGTATGTACCCTTTATCCAAAAGTTCTTGAACTTGACGTTGAATCTCCCTTGTTTTCGCAGGATTGGTACGGTATAGAGGTCGGTTAGGCAAAGATGCCCCTGGAATCAGGTCGATTTGATGCTCTATTCCTCTCAATGGTGGCAGCCTTGTTGGTATCTCATCCGAAAATATATCCATGAATTTCTGCATTAAAGAAATAACCGAAACATGCAAAGTAGAGGGTAAAGTGTTAGTGGAAAAGAAAACAACTTTGCACACGAGTGCAAAACACCTTTGGGATTGGTTTTCTAACTCTCGCGTCTCACTTTTCATGGCTAATAAGACATATCCCTTAAGTTGTACTGCTCTTTTCTTTTCACTCTTTCCTCTCAACTTTGGCTGGTGGCTCTCACTCCGTTTTGTGGATATCGCTAATCTCTCTTTTTTTCTCCTCGCGTTCAACTCTAGCTAAATCATCTTGAATGATTTGTTCAGGAGATATCGGAACCAATGAAACCTTCTTCTCCTTGTGCATGAAACAATACTTCTTTGATCGCCCAAAGTGAATGGTTTCTATATCATACTGCCATGGTATTCCAAGAAGTAATGCACAAGCTTGCATCGGTACCACATCATAGTCCACAAAATCAGAATAATTACCAACATTAAAATGTACTCAGATCATGGTTGTGACATTCAATTTGCCACATGAATTGAACCATTGGATGCAATAGGGTTGTTGATGTGCTCGTGTGGTCAAACCAAGCTTTTTGACCATCTCAGCACTGGCAATGTTTTTGCAACTTCCGTCATCAATTATAACTTTGCAAGAATGCTCCTCGATCACAAACATAGATTGAAACGTATTGTGAAGTTGCCCTTACTCCGCTTTCTCCATTTGGGAAATAAGAAATTAGTGAACAATCAAACTAGCATGACTTTCATCAAATGGAATCTGCTCTAAATAAGAATCAGAAGTGAATTCATGACCAGATTCTTCTTCTTCAAAATCGCTAGCCGACGTGTACTAGTCTTAGCTGCTTTGATCGGAATGACCACAATAAGAATCATTGGTCACAAAGTAGTGGTTGGAACTTGACCCTCAAAGGATTTCAACTGGTCATACTGAGTGATGATCGGAGAACAAACCAGATCAGAAATAACTAGTCAGAGTTGCAGCTCAACCAATTGTGAGAGCCGCCGGGAGATTTAACTTGTAATGCCTAACTGTCCAAATAGTGCTAGCATCACAAGGGAAATGTCCCACTCTCGGTGTATTATGTACCTCCCAGGAGTGGTACACATACACCTTCACAAACATCAAGCCACATACAATAAGATTACAACATCGAAGTATTAATAGTTTACAACACAAAAGTCATCCAAGGTTCAGATTACATCCATAGGGCCGACCGATCAAATATCACAACAAAAGATCAAGTTCACAACGGAAACATAAGCCATAAGATGGCGGCAAAATTGTAACACCCTGGCTATGCGAGAGCCAAGATGTTACCTAAAAGACTAACATACAACAATAATACGGAATAATTGCAACCATTTTCAAATAATACATAAAAGATCACTATCTAGTAGAATGAAAACGAGATTTGAAACCGAATCGTCAGCAAGTCAATCTCAATCATCCAATCTATTGAATCAGTTATGATAACACTATCAAGAGTCTATACTAAGATCCATTACAAATTCAACCATATCATGACGAACGATAATATCATCCATCAACATCGATTTAATATAAACCCATAATCCATCAACCAAACATTCAATCATGAGTGACAATAAACTGATAATCCACGCTATCACAGTCTATAAATTCTCAATAAAAGTATATCACTTATCAATGGAGCATAAATCGACTTAAGAAGTCTTCTCTTTAACAGCTAAGTTAAAACAGTCCAACATTACTAAGCTCAGGCAGATAATGACCAAATAGCTATATCTAAAGCATCATTAACCAGTCAAGCCGCAGGAATGATAAAATAATCGAAATCAAACCGTCTAATCCATCAAATGAACTTAAGTGAACTTAAATGGCGAAGAATTAAAAAAAAAACTTAGATGGATCGTCCAAGCTCACAGGAAAAACCACCCACCATGAAGGATGGTCACAGAATTGAATCTAAAGTGATTATCACGAATTTTAATTAGTTTATTCATTGCGGTCTGTAAATAGGTGAAGTGCACCCTGTCTACCCCTTCCCATGCATGTCGCTGCCTCGATAGGTACCTAGAAAGCACACACAGCAAGAGTGAGTCCATGACTCAGCAAAGTGTAATAGTAATTCAAACATAGCATCAAAAGTAGTCAAAGGGGAAAACAATCCCATCATGAATAACAGCATTACTTACCACCATCCATCTCTTATGATAGCATCATGAGTAGTCAAAGGATTAAACCATCCCATCACGAGCAACAACACTATATACCACAATCCAGCTCTTATGACAGCATCATAAGTAGTCGAAGGGGAAAACAATCCCATCACGAACAACAACATTATATGCTAAACAAACAAACCTGTATCTTATGCAGAAATGCAATGAATATGCCATGAATGCACCTCTTCACTTCTTTGCAATTACCGGTAATGCCGAGTAGGCTATCCGTCGATACCTACTCAAGGCCTGTGCCCTCTAGGCACAAGGAACAAAAGCCCACACTCCACGAGTGTGGGGAACAAAACCTGTCCAATGCATGATGGGGACCTAACGCCCATCCAATGCCGGATGGGGAACAACAAGGAAACAACCCTTGGCTACCACGTAGTCCAAGATTCAGAAATGAATGACATGATGGAACATTTAAAGCACAATACCAACCCATCATTGTCATCATTAACAAGGTAGTCTCATTGCTCACCTTGGCCCATCATTATTGCCATCAACCATGAAACCATTACCATGTAAACTATCATCATTTAAACATTGCCATGTAAGCATCCTCATGTAAACTCCACCATGTAAGCGTAATGACATAAACATTAGCATGCGTCGTCATGTAAACATTTCCATGTAAGCTTCATCACATAAGCATCATCATAAAAACATCATCATTAAACTATGGCATTCATACTCATCAACATTACCAAGCAGCAATCATCAGCAATCAACTATGGCATTCATCAAGTATGAAATATAAAACTCATTAATACTACTTGCACTTGCCTCAACCGTGAGACGAAAGGAAATGACGGAACGCTCTAGCATTGGGGTTCACCACCACGCTTTCGCCCTTCATATCCTAGAAGCACCACTTTCTTCAGATGATGGTGCATGCATTCAATGGGATAACCTGTTTTGTCACAGTTCAATGTTTCCATGCCCCGCGGCACAACCATATGAGATGTGATATGCAGAGATTCCAAGCAGGGGTAAACATCGAAGGAAGTCAACTGCAGGCTTCACCTGCGGATCGACCATCTCTAGCACTAGTGTCTTCACGCTCCGGAGTTCCACCGCCAATCTAACAGCACGCCTTGAGTGAAACACGGCTGAGTCGAGTTGCAGCGACCCAAGTGTCACCCCAGAATATAATCCGACCTCCCACGACAATTCACCACCTCGACACCACGGTGGCATGCCACTTGAACTTCTCTGGCAATCAGCATAAATTACCTTTGGGTCAATATTTTTGAGGAGCTGCTCCAGCCAATGCGGTGCCCCCAATCTTCAGAAGCACCCTCTTCCACCTTTTGTTGCCGAGTCAGCTTTGTTGTTCGACTTGTCGTCGGTCGCCCGGCTTGGAGGCGGCGGCGCATGTGAGTTGCCGACGATCCGCTCTATATTCTTGAACCAGGGCCAGTGGCTAACTGATCCGCTCCATATTCTTGAACCAGGGCTAGTGGTTAACCGCGGCGGCGCCGACACCGGTGAGGCACTAGCGCTCCACCTTATAGCGCTCCTTGAGGTTGTCGATCTTGTTCTCACACTGCTCCACGCTCTTGCTCCCGCCGCCCTTGCCCTGCCCGTCGGTCACGGCAGCGGCGACGTCCTCCCGCCCCGCCTCGCAGTTCCCTGCTGAGCTGCCGAATCGCCTGCGCGACGAGGAGGCTGCTGATGGCGCCGTCCGTCTACTCCTCCCAGTCCTTCCGGTAGTCCGACGCGCCGCCACCCCGCGCTTGGAGCTGTGGTTGCCCTTCTCTTGGGTTTATGTGGAAGGGCTGGCTGCAGCAGAAGAGGAGGGGCCGCAGGGTAGCGGGGCGTCGGCGGCGGGGGAGGCGGCGAGCATAACCCTAGCTAGGCTTGGCGGCTTGGAGGAGGAGAAGTGGCGGCTGCCTTTGGGGAAGATGAATTGCCAGGGAGGGGCGGTGGCCAAAAGAAAGGAAGGGGGTAACCAAGTGCTGGCGGCGGCTGGGAAAAATTAGGGTCCTATTGGCCTCTCTCTCTCCCTTAAATAGGTGTGGAGCCAATGCCCTCTTGGGCCATGGGCCAAAAAGGCCAAACACTAATCCCCAATTCCCACTAAATTCTAATTTTTAATATTATTAATTCAATAATTACTCATTCATAATATAGGATATTACAAAAATAAAGCCAACCGGCTTCCCTTACCCATAAGGCAACCGACCGGTAAACCACCGACATAGTCGTCACGTTCGTAGTCGATGTCACTTTGGCTAACCCCTTGGGGGTCAACCTCCTCTGTAGCATGGAGAAAACCATTAAGTATAAAGTTGTACTCACAAGTCTTACAAACAACGGAATAGAGTAGATGCATTCAAGTATCAAAGGAAGGTTACTCAACAAAGCAATTTTTCAGCATAAAAGACATTTTCTTTGCAATAGAGTAATAGGTTTTAAAGCAATTTGCCAAATCTATTTTTATTTGTTTAAATAACAGCGAGACAACATTTAGAGACATAAATAACATCCTAGAAGTGACTGCCCACAGCCACCACAACACTAGCACGAATTGCCCATTCGTCCCACCCGAATTCAAGTTTTATAAAAAATGTTGAGTCTAACTCTTGCAAAACCTAATCCAGCGTGTCCATAACCAAGAACATGGCTATTCAAATAGATTATACCCTGCAGGAGTGTACAACTTTGCCCACATGATAGACCGCTCCTTTTCCAAGCTATTAAGCACACTTCCGAAGGTATGCCCACATAGATAAGTCCTACGAGACGTTTTCTAATAAAATGTATTAGCTAAGAGCAATCCTATGGGTGAAACCCTCTGTGAACCGCCCTTGTGTGTGCAGATGGGGCTCCAATGGAGGGCCCATATGTTCTGTCAGAGTCACCAGTAAAGCCTCAGCAACTACTGATTCCCCTCAAGCGAGGGAACATAAAGGAACCCAACCCGTATATTTCCATTAACAATAGAACATTTTTCTCACTAATAACTACCACCTGCGGCTAAGAGTTAACACACAACAAAGTACTAAGTCCAGAGGGGTCCCATATGTCCCTCATGTGGATGCACATAGTGATGCTTGAATTAGTGTGACACAAGATGTTCGGTCCTTGTTGACTTGGGCACAAACTAGCACACCCAATAACCACACCATTTATACCATCTTCCCAAGTCCAAATCGTTTTATTTTCAGCTTTTAATTTTCCAAATAAAATACTTAGATGAGTGCCCTGACCCAAGTAGTTAAAGTGATGATACGATGACCATCGCCGAAGCGATGATCTCTATTCTACCGATTTAAGCATTGCTAAGCGACACTGACTCGAATACATCATATATTACCATAACTCATCCATCGAGCTTTAATTTGCTAGCGGGGATATTAACCTTAGCTCAGTGGCAAGGGATAACATTTACCTACATCTCATGCAACTGCTAGGATTAATTACCTCTAACGAGAAACTAATAATCAAATAGAACATGCATACATACAGTTGCAAAAAAAAAAGATTATTGTACTGAAAATAGTAGGATCAATATGATCAAAGGGGGGATTGCTTTCCTGGTTGGGGATAGTCCAGATGCTGCTGAGGATCACTATCGTATACACTCGAATTGCCGAAATCTACCAAAAGAATGAGAAGAACGAATAACACCGAATATAACCAAAATTTCAATTTCATCCAAATTGTATGAAAATTACACAGTAGGTAGAGTGTGATTTTATCTGAATTTGGAGGCAACAATCATTTGATTTGGAGTTTGTATGTGAAAGTAATGCCCTAAACAAATTCTGCTGTGAGGGAAAATGGAATTAGGGTTTACTGTTCATGAAACCAAAATTAATTCGAATTGCAAAATTTTGTGTGATAGTAACATGTCTCAAACCTATTCCAAGTGAAAGTACATTAAAAATGAAAACTAACAAAATTGGTTCCACTCAATTTGTAGTTAAAATGAATTAGATATGAATTTATGAAGTTATTTGAATTTACAGTGCAAAATTAATTCATTTCAGAGTTTCTAATTGCGTTAAATACTTTTAATACTTAGCTAGAGCTAGCCACAGAGAATGACCCGCTAGCTTCCCACGCTTGCCGCCGGTGGGCTAGTCCACCGCGGCACAGGTGAGTGATCAAAATGGGATCCCCTTGCCCTTGAGCACCCCTTGGTGCCGGTGGTGAGGTGCACAGTGGCGTATAGAGGCGGTGCGTCGGAGAGGAGCAGTAGAGTGCTACAGGCTACATGCTATCTCTCAAACCGATGATACTTCAAGCAATCTAGCGTGCACACGAGTAACGGCTAGACACAGGGAACTCACCGGGATGACACGGAGCTAAGGAGTTCACCGAAGACGGGCTAGCGGTGGTGGACCGAGGCGATGCGATGGCTTCACCGAGGAGGAGACAACCTGAGCAAGGATAGGAACAAAGAGAGGATGTAGGGGAAGCTTATGTGAGGTCATGCGATGGTGCTAGAGCGAGCAATTGAGTAATGGGTCCTCTTACCGGAGATGGGGAAGAAAGAGACTGGTTACGGCCGAAGATGAGGAAAACCAAAATTCAGTAGTTCCCATCATCAAAAGAAGGAATCAGCTTAGGGGAAAAGATGGTGGTGCTTTGGGACACATGATGATGGAGATAGCGAAAGGAGTGCTTCACTGGAACGTCGGCGGTGAAGCGGTGGCATTTCGGCCAGAAATGGAGCTCGTGTTTTCTCGGTGGTTTCTCTCAGTAAGAATGGAAAAGAAAGGAGAGGGTTGGCTCAGGGATGCAAATGAGAGGATGGAGAGGCACTCGGCGACCTTGTATAGGCGATGGGAGGCGGAGATCGCCAGGAGGACTGAGGGCAATTCACAGGGCAAGGCACTCGGTGTGTTGACGACATGGGTGACTCCGAGCCGGTGAGGGAGGTGACCGGGGAGTTAAGGCGACCTAGGGCATGGGCGAGGCTTGGTGTTGCGCGCGAAGGCGAGGAAAAACCGAGGCAAAACCAAGTGGTCTTGTTGGCCTTGAATACAGTAAAACAAGCCACAGTCAAGACACGGTGATGCGCACCAAGATGGAGGAAGAAGCCTACGGGTGGGGCCCGCAGGTTAGAGAGGTAAGTGAAATTCGGTTTTCTGATTTTCCAAAAAGGCTAAGGGTGCTTAGGTAATTTTTAGACATAGCACTTCAACTCTAAAAATCCTAAAATTTTTATGGAGGTTTCTGTCACTTTGTAGAACTTTACATAATTTTTCTAAGGTTTTTCTTGTACTACCTTTTTCTCTAAATTTATTTGAATCTTTAGCTTGCATTTAATTTTATTATTTAACTTGAGAAGAATTTTCCAAAACGTGCTTGAAATAACTTCCCATTTTATATTCAATATATTTATGCTGAGTTTAGATTTTTAGTATCACTTTCAATTCAATTTGTTTCATTTTTCCAAACGGATTATGTTTAAAAAATTGATGCATTAGGTTTTAAAATCAACAAAATCTTTAATTACAAATCCAGAGAAATCAAATGACAACATGATGCAACAAATTTTTTTTTAAAATCATATTTTTATACATTTGAAACATGAACCTAAATTTGGGGATGTTACAGATCTCACCCCTTACAAGTATCTCGTCCCGAGATTTAGTTCACTTAGGAAAGAAAGACGGGTAATCTGCACAAAGACGATCCTCCTGTTCCCAAGTCGCTTCATTCTCGGTGTGATTCGTCCACTGAACTTTAAGGAATTTGATGGCATGATTCCTCATTTTTCATTTAGCTTCTTCAAGGATGCGAATAGGACGCTCACGGTGGGTCAGATCGTCTCGCACGTCAAGACCTTCCAACGAAGCTTGTTCGGTTGGGACAAGAAGGCATTTCTTCAACTGGGATACGTGGAAAACATCGTGTACCCCCGAAAGTGCAACAGGCAAGTCCAACTTGTAGGCCACAACTCCTTTCTTCTCAATGACGCGGAAAGGCCCGACATATTGAGGAGCTAATTTGCCTTTGACGCCGAACCGTTGATTGCCTTTCAGTGGAGTGACTTTGAGATACACAAAATTATTTGGTTCAAAGCTCAACTCGTGACGACATCGGTCCACATAGCTCTTTTGTCGGGATTGAGTCGCGCGTAACCGGTCTTGAGTCACTCAAACTTGGCTTTCAACCTCTTTGATCGAGTTTGGGCCAAAGAGTGGTCTTTCGCTAGTCTCAGACCAATTCAACGGGATTCTATATCTTCTCCTGTATAAGGCCTCGAATGGTGCCATGCCGAGACTAGCTTGAAAGCTGTTGTTGTAGGAGAACTCGGCAAACGATAAGCAATTTTTCCAATTCTTCCCATAGGAGAGAACACAAGCACAGAGCATGTCTTCTAAAATTTAATTCACTCTTTCAGTTTGACCCCTGGTTTGTGGATGGTATGCGGTGCTGAAGGCAAGACGAGTCCCCATAGCTTCTTGCAAGCTTTTCCAAAACCGGGCGGTAAGGAGTGCACCACGATATGAAACAATCTCCTTTGGTACTCCATCCAAGCTCACAATGCGGGATATGTACAGGTCTGCCAAAAGACCCACACTAAGATTAGTCCGTACTGGTAGAAAATGTGCTACTTTCGTCGACCGATCAACGACAACCCAGATGGCATCTTTCCCCTTGGAGGTACGGGGCAGATCGGTGATGAAATCCATACCAATCGAGTTCCACTTCCATTTAGGAATGGGCAAGGGCTGCAACACGCCTACTGGATGCTAATGTTCAGCCTTTGCTCGGTGGCATACAACGCACTCGGCAACGAACCTTGCGATCTCTCGTTTCATTCGAGTCCACCAAAACCTCTGTCGAAGATCTTGGTACGTCTTCGTAGCCCCAGGATGAATGGACAAAGGGGAAGCATGGGCTTCGTAGAGGATTAAATTCTGCAACTCCATATCCTTCGGAACAACAAGACGCTATCCGAACCACACGATCCCATGGTCATCTTCCGAGAAGCACTTGGCTGTCCCGTTTTTGATATTTTTCTTGATTTGGTTCACCCCTTTGTTCATTTATTGTGCAGCCTTGATCTGATCTTCCAAGGTTGGTTGTACCTCTATGGCAGTAAGGAAACCATGTTCAACCACTCTCAAGTTGATACACTAAAATTCCTTGTGGAGGGCAGGCTGTTGCTCCTTGATCGCCAAGGCATTACAATAAACCTTCCGGCTAAATGCGTCAGCAACGACATTGGCTTTGCCGGGATGATATTGGAGACTCATATTATAGTCTTTTATCAACTCCAACCACCTTATTTTCCTAAGGTTCAGATCTGGTTGGGTGAAAAGATATTTCAAGCTTTTGTGGTTTAAATACACTTCACAACGATTACCGATGAGATAGAGTCGCCACATTTTCAGCACATGGACCACGACAGCTAGCTCCAAGTCATGAGTTGGATAATTGAGCTCATGAGGTCTCAACTGTCTTGATGCATAGGCCACCACCTCGCCTTCTTACATAAGAACACACCCGAGTCCTTGACGAGAAGCATCGCAATAAATATCGAAGCTTTAGTGAATATCTGGAAGGACGAGGATTGGGGCTGTGGTCAACCTCTTCTTGAGTTCTTGGAAACTCTCCTCGCAATCAGCTGACCACACATATTTTTTTGGTCTTTCTTGAGCAACTCTGTCATCGGCTTCGCGATCTTGGAAAAGTTCTCGATAAAGTGATGATAATAACGCGCTAAACAGAGAAAACTTCTCACATCGGTTACCGACTTGGGCTGCCTCCATGAGAGCACATCATTGTCCTTCATGGGTCCATGGCTACACCTTCCTCTGAAATAACATGGCCTAGGAAAGCTACTTCTTCCAACCAAAATTCGTATTTGCTAAATTTCGCGTACAACCGGTGCTCACGTAGCTTCTCTAACACTATCTTGAGGTGTTCGGCATGCTCTTCTTCACTCTTCGAGTAGATGAGGATGTTATCTATGAAAATCACCACAAACTTGTCTAAATACTCCATGAATACCGTATTCATAAGACTCATGAAATAGACTGAAACATTTATCAAGATGAAAGACATGATGGTGTACTCGTACAGTCCGTAGCGAGTAGAGAAAGCTGACTTTGGGATATCTTCCGATCTTATTTTTATTTGGTGATAGCCCAATCTCAAATCGATCTTGGAGAATACCCGAGCTCCAGTCAGTTGATCAAAAGGGTCGTCGATCTAGGGCAGCGGGTACTTATTCTTCATCGTCACTTCATTCAGCGGACGGTAATCGACACACATACGCAGGGTCTTGTCCTTCTTCTTCACAAAGATTATCGGAGAGCCCCAAGGAGACGAGTTTGGGCGAATAAAACCCTTCTCTTGTAGCTCACCAAGTCATTTCTTCAACTCCTCCAATTCATTGGGGGGCATCTGGTATAACCTTTTTGAAATCGGGGTGGTACCGAGCAGCAACTCGATAACAAATTCGACATCCCGGGCTGATGGCATCCCAGGAAATTCTTTAGAAAATATATTTGGGAATTCACACATCGCTAGGACCTCATGAATTTTCAAAGCCATCTTCGCATCAAGCGCGAAGAGGTGCGATCCCTTCAGTTTTGGCGCAATTCCCACTTGTTCGCCGGAGGAATTTGTGAGAGAGATGATTTTCTGGGCACAATCAATTTGTCCCTCATGTTGAGACAACCAATCCATACCAAGTATCATATCCAAACTCGCTGAATTGAGGATGATAAGATTTGCCAAAAATCCCACCCCTTCAATCTCAATCGACAAAAATCCCACCCCTTCAATCTCAATCGATACATCCCGACACTCTTGTTCGACTCTCACTTCCGACCCCGGAGAATGGATGATCAAAGGAACATGCATGGGAATAATTTGAAAATCACCAAAATGCAGCAAATGATTTTGATATAAAAGAATGAGAATCTCCTGAATCGAATAAAACAGTATCAGGATGAGAATTGACGAGAAGCGTACCCAACACGACGTCGGGTGCCTCCTGTGCTTCCTCGGCCGAGATATGGTTGACTCGACCCCATCCAACATTATAGAATTGTTGGGGAGCCTTTTGAGCTAGAGGAGGACCACGGCCTTGCCCTTGTCCTAGACCTGGATTAGTGCGAGGGGCTGCTCCAGTCTTCTTAGGGTAGTTATTCGCATAGTGGCCCTTGTTGTTGCAGTTGAAGCAAGTGACCCCCGCTACTGGATTGTGGAGGTCGCTTTGCTGCTCTGCAGGTGCTCGTGGTTGAAACATGAGCTAAGGAGGGTGAGGTACAAATGTCGGCTGCCTCGGTGGTGGTGGAGCTTGGAAGCGAGGCATCGAGGGTTGCCCGAAGTGAGGTCGGGAGGAACGATCGAATGCTGACTTTTGAGCCTCCTTCTTGCACTTGCGAGAATCATCTAGTACTCTCCCCTTGTGCTCAGCGACAATGGCCTTGTCGACCAAGGTTTGAAAGTCGGGGAAGTCAAGGACAGCTAGCTTGTCCTGCAACTCGTCGGTCAAACCGTCCATGAACTTCTCCTGCTTGGCGACGTCAGTGGGCACATCTACAGGGCATATCTGGAGAGGTGATTGAATTCATGGAGATACTCAGTCACCAGGTTGCGCCCTTGCATGAGCGCAAAGAACTCCTTTTTCAGCTTCATCAAGCCTGCAGGCACATGAGCCCGTCGGAAGGCAGTACGGAACTCCTCCCAAGTGATGGCTTGGCCAGCGGGCTGCATGACGAGGAAGTTTTCCCACCATGAGTGCATTGCGCCTTCCAGTTGATGAGAAGTGAACAAGACCTTCTCATGGTCCGGGCACTATGCGATGTTCAGCTTCCGCTCAACTAGTCGCAACCAGTCGTCCGCATCGAGGGGATCTTCAGACCGGGAGAAGGTAGGTGGCTACGTGTGGAGGAATTCAGAGAGTCCTCCCCGCGGTTGATATCCACCTCCTCCTGATGATCTAGAGGAGCCAAATGGAGCAGAGGTGTTCCGAGCGATTTGCTCGAGCATCCTCGTTTGATCCACCCGATTCCGCTCGATCTGAGCAAGTACCTCGGCCATAGTGGGAGGAGGCGGGAGTTCCTCTTCATGGCCAGATTGCTGATTTTGGCCACACCTGGTTCGCCCAGCCATCCTGCTCCCACAAATAGGATTAGCAACAACTGCCAGATACTAGATACGAAAGACAACATTTAGAGAAGCAATCGACTAATGCAATATTAATCTAATATGTGGGCATACATATAATTAACAAGAATTAAACTCCAAATATTTTTACAAAGGCAAAGGAGCCAGCACAAAAATCATAAAATGAAGGATTAGTTTCCCGGCACGATTAACTCGCACTAAATGAACGAGCAATCGGTTGGGACGACAAATTTCAAAACACAAACCAAGTTTTATCGCATCTAAATAGCATGGTAAAGACTAGCTAGGGGTGCATTTGACACTAGCCATCTATAAACACATCTTACCCTTTTATTCCCATGAATTTTAGTTGGATTACACTCTAATTTTCAGTCCTAACAACGAACTAATTGCTTGCTATCCAGATTTTGTCATCGAGCTCCGAGATGAATTGTCCGACTCTGAGTGTCTCCTATCTTCATCAAATGACATTCAACACTCCTATTTTCAACTCTAAGTTATTCCCCCAATCTGAAATTAAACGGTATCCAACTAAACTTTTGAAAGAAGATGAGAGGGAACACATTTTGGCAAATCAAACTTAGAGCAAGGTAAGATGAGCAATCTAAGATAGGTAAGGAATAAAATCTGAGAACTTACTTAAATTTTCATCAAATATTTGATATTTTGAAACTAAATATTCCAAATACCTTAGTGAAGACCAAGCTAGGGGTTTCTACGGTCATTATGGCTCTGATACCAACTTTTGTGAGAGCCGTTGGGAGATTTAACTTGTAATGCTTAACCATCCAAATGGTCCTAGTATCACAAGGGAAATATCCCGCTCTTGGTCTATTATATACCTCCCAGGAGCGGTACACATACACCTTCACAAACATCAAGCCACACACAATAAGATTACAACATCGAAGTATCAATAGTTTACAACACAAAAGTCATCCAAGGTTCAGATTACATCCATAGGGCCGACCGGCCAAATATCACAACAAAAGATCAAGTTCACAGCAGAAACATAAGCCATAAGATGGCAGTAAAATAAAGCCAACCGGCTGCCCTTATCCACAAGGCAACCAACCGGTAAACCACCGACCTAGTCGTCACATTCGTAGTCGATGTGGCTAACCCCTTGGGGGTCAACCTCCTCTGTAGCATGGAGAGTCCCATTAAGTACAAAGTTGTACTCGCAAGTCTTACAAACAACGGAATAGAGTAGATTCATTCAAGTATCAAAGGAAGGTTACTACACTAAGCAATTTTTCAGCATAAAGACATTTTCTTTGCAGTAGAGTAATAGGTTGTAAAGCAATTTGCCAAATCTGTTTTTATTTGTTTAAATAATAGCAAGACAATATTTAGAAATATAAATAACATCCTAGAAGTGACTACCCATAGCCACCACAACACTAGCACGAATTGTCCATTCGTACCACCCGAATTCAAGTTTTATCGAAAGTGTTGAGTCTAACACTTGCAAAACCTAATCCAGCGTGTCCATAACTAAGGACATGGCTATTCGAATAGATTATACCCTGCAGTGGTGTACAACTTTTTCCACATGCTAGACTGCTCCTTCGCCAAGCTATTAAGCACACTTCCGAAGGTATGCCAGCAGAGCTAAGTCCTACAAGACGTTTTCCAATAAAATGTATTAGCTAAGAGCCATCCTATGGGTAAAACCCTACGTGAACCGCCCTTGTGTGTGCAGACGGGGCTCCCACGGAGGACTCATACATTGTGTTGGAGTCACCGATAAAGCCTTAGCTCAGTGGCAAGGGATAACATTTACCTACCACTCATGCAACTGCTAGGATTAACTACCTTTAACAAGAAATTAATCATCAAATAGAACATGCATACATACAGTTGCAAAACAAGATAATTGTACTGAAAATAGTAAGATCAATATGATAAAAGGGGGGATTGCTTGCCTGGTTGGGGATAGTCCAGATGCTGCTGAGGATCACTGTCGTATACACTCGAATCACCGAAATCTACCGAAAGAACGAGAAGAACGAATCAGAACGAATAACACCGAATATAACCAAAATTTCAATTTCATCCAAATTGTATGAAAATTACACAGTAAGTAGAGTGTGATTTTATCTAAATTTAGAGATAAAAATAATTTGATTTGGAGTTTGTATGTGAAAGTTATGCTCTAAACAAATTCTGCCGGTAGAGAAAATGAAATTAGGGTTTACTGTTCATGAAACCAAAATTAATTCAAAATGCAAAGTTTTGTGTGACATTAACATGTCTCAAATCTATTCCAAGTGAAAGTACATTAAAAATGAAAACCAACAAAATTGGTTCCACTCAATTTGAAGTCAAAATGAATTAGATATGAATTTTTGAATTTACAGTACAAAATTAATTCATTTTGGAGTTTATAATTGCATTAAATACTTTTAATACCTAGCTAGAGCTAGCCATAGAGAATGACTGGTGGGGTCTACTGAACAACACATTCCTTTTTCTTTTAATTATCGGTTAAAACCCTACTGACATGTGGGAACCACATATCATAGACTGGGTCCATGAGCATAGTGCGTGGACTAGATTCCACTGCACAGTACTCAGTGCAAAAGGTGGTCTAATGTGCGCTTAAATGGGTCAGGCCCACACGTCAGTCTCTACATGAAAACTTAGCATATTAATTTCCTTGCTTTCTGCTCACGGGCCTGCAGGTCGTTGACACCAGGCGCCATAATTAGCCGACAGTAATTACCACTTAACCCTACAAACAGAGATTTGGTTCATAATCCTGATGCTATAGTGATGGTCGGCAAGCAGACAATAGAGAAGCTCTCAGCCGCTGGCTTCCCACGCTTGCCGTTGGTGAGCTAGTCCACAGGTGGCGCGGGTAAGTGCTCAAAATGGGATCCCCTTCCCCTTGCGCACCCCTTGGTGACGACGGCGAGGTGCACAGCGGCGTATAGCAGTGGCGCGCCGAAGGGGAGCGGTAGAGTGCTATGGGCTACATGCTATCTCGCAAATTGACGAGACTTCAAGCAATCTAGCGCGCGCACAAGCAACGACCAGACAAAGGGAACTCACCGAGATGACGCGGAGCTAAGGAGTTCATTGGAGATGGGCTAGCGGCATTGGACTGAGGCGGGGCGATGGCTTCACCGAGGAGGAGACAACCTGAGAAAGGATAGGAACAAAGAGAGGTAGGGAAGCTTAAGTGAGGTCATGCGATGGTGCTAGAGCGAGCAATTGAGTAATGAGTCCTCTTACCGGAGATGGGGAAGAAAGAGACTGGTTTTGGCCGAAGATGAGGAAAACCAAAATTCAGTAGTTCTCGTGATCAAAAGAAGGAATTAGCTTAGGGGAAAAGTTGGTGGTGCTCCGGGACACATGATGACGGAGATAGCGAAGGGAGAGCTTCACTGGAACGTCGACGATGAAGGGGTGGCGTTTTCACCAGAAATGGAGCTCGTGTTTTCTCGGTGGTTTCTCTCGGTGAGAAAGGAGAATAAAGGAGAGGGTTGGCTCAGGATGCAAAAGAGAGGATGGAGAGGCACTGGGCGACCTTATATAGGCGATGGGAGGCGGAGATCGCCAGGAGGACCGAGGGCAATTCACAGGGTGAGGCACTTGGTGTGTTGACGTCATGGGTGACGCTGAGTCGGTGAGGGAGGTGACCGGGGAGTTAAGGCGAGCCAGGGCATGGGCGAGGTCGGGCGTTGCGCGCGAAGGCAAGGAAAAACTAGGGCAAAAACCGATGGTAGCAGAGGTGTCATGATGGCGTGAGTGGAACAAGCAATGGCATGCTGGCATGGAGGAAGAAGCCTACGGGTGGGGCCCGCAGGTCAGAGAGGTAAGTGAAATTCGGTTTTCTGATTTTCCAAAAAGGCTGAGGGTGGTTAGGTAATTTTTAGACATAACGCTTCAACTCGAAAAATCATAAAATTTATATGGAAGGTTTTTGACATTGTGTAGATCATTATATAATTTTTCTAGGGTTTGTCTTGAAATATCTTTTTCTCTAAAATTATTTGATGCTTCAGCTTGCATTTACTTTTATTATTTAACTTGAGAAGAATTTTCCAAAACACGCTTGAAATAACTTCCCATTTTATATTCAGTACATTTATGCTGAGTTTAGATTTTCAGTATCACTTTCAATTCAATTTGTTTCATTTATCCAAAAGGATTATGTTTTAAAAAATTGATGCTTTAGGTTTTAAAATCAACAAAATCTTTAATTACAAATCTAGAGAAATCAAATGACAACATGATGCAACAAAAGTTTTAAAAAGTTCACATTTATGTTACACCAATTTGACTAGTTGTGCAGAATTTTACAAGATTGATCCTTTTTTTTAACTCGGTTGCACAGGATGTTGCGCAATTGTTCCTTTTTTTCTAAAATAACTTGCACGAACTAAGACATGTGACAAAGATGGTAAACTCGACGATCAACAAGAACCAGTTGATCAATAGGAACTGGTCAATCAGCAAAAACCAAATGACTAACAAGAACCAGTTTGTCGATTGTTTAGTATCGATCTTATGAATGAATGTTGGGGGCTCTACTAGAGCGAAACCACATGAAAAAGGACACATGAATTTTACGCAGGTTCAAGCCTTCTCCTGAGAGAATAATAACTCTACTCCCCTATTGATGTATTGATTGTTTTTACAACAAGAAGGAAGTCAATAAAACTAGGGCTTGATGACTTATGTCTTTTGTTGTAGCTGTTGAATCTCTTGATCGCTTGATCACTCGATCCTCTTTTTTTCTCTCTGTCCACTGACTTTACTCCTTATATATCACATGAAAGGGTGGCATTTATCCACGTCAAGAGACATCTTGTCGTTTGATGCAATGCGCATGTTTAAGGGCGGTTATTGTCAGAGACATATCCCCCACATCACCTTGCGATTATATCAGAGACAGAGGTTTAATACATGCAATTATCTCAGGAATAATGACACATATTTACAATCAATTGTTAATCGTAGAAGAACTTACGACCATATAGGGTGGTCGTAGAATAGCTTATGACTACTAGGTGTGTATGATCTCTCTCATTGTTGGTATTGAGGGGTACCTTTGAAGGTTGTATAAGAGATATTATTATCTATAATAATAAGTATTATAGATAAATAATTTAATTAATTGAGGATTATTAGATCCACGTCATCTAGCCCCCCCTCCCTAACTTCAAGTGAAAATGACTTACTTGGAAAAGATGTCGTCAATTAATGGTCGAAAGTAAGGTCTTTCCGACTAGTACTTTGTTTGGCCAGAAATTGACTTGGTAAAAAAATGTAATTTTACTTGAGTTGTAAAAATAAAACTCCTTTCCTTAATCGACAGAAAAAGGAATGCCAACTGTCTCTTGCAAACTATGTCCGTTGGGAGCGGTTCCAGAAGAGATTTGCAACGGTTAGCATCCCATGATCTTTTACTCAAATCAACGACTATAAATTTTCACTAGGGAGTAACTTAGGGTTTACTTTCCCTATTTGCTCCAATTGTTCCTGAGCTCTTGTTCTTTCTGACGCCAACCAAGTGTGCAATTTTTCTCCAAATCCTCAAATCTCCTCGAATCCGACCTAAACATTTGAAGACATGGCCAGAGTTGTGTCGAAGTGGGTTTAATCGGAGATGGATATCGCGAAGATGACAACTCTAGTTGATGCAGAGAAGATTTTGAGGCGCACCCTGGTGAAGTGGACCAATGCTGTGGGGTAGCATTGGCCATCGGAGGAGGAGGGAAGGATTCTTGTCTTTCCAGCGTACTGCGAGTGCGGCCTTCGACTGCCTTGTCACCCATTCCTACCAACTGATCTCGAGCACTTCGAGGTGGAGTTGGTGAAATTGGTTCCCAACTCCATCATGTTGATGAGCGTATTCGTGTACCTATGTGAGGCCTATCTAGGAATCGCTCCAGATTTGGACCTCTTAGGTACTATTATGGAATAGGTAAGCACCGGTCGATTACCGGCAGCTGTGGTTTTCAACTCCATTACGAGGTGTAAAGGGAGTGTATCCTCATGTTCATCAGGTCGTCGTGGTCGGGATAGAGGAATAAGTGGTTCTACTGGACCCTGACCAAAGACGACAGTCTCTATTTTGAAGGCAAGCCTGCGCAGAAGAAGAAGGCTTGGGACTTGTGTCCAGAGAACATCAATCACTTAGCCCCCTTCATTTGAGCCATCAAGGAATTAAGAGAAGGAGGGCTAACCGGATGGCATGTGGTAAAGGATTACATAACATGCCGTATTAGCCCCCTGAAGAATCGAGCACATTCCATGTGGAAGTACTTGGGGGTTAATGATCCGATCAGGAACTACAAGGAAGGTAATACTATAATCGATATGCTTCTATCAATTCATGATTCAAGCACTTCTATTAATCATATTCTTCTACTCATAGACTTGCTAGAGAGAGAGGTTGATGCTCGGCTCAAGCTCATCTGCGAGAAGGCCCCTACAACCATAGAGGGAGTGTAACGACCCAACTCTAGGGCACCCGAGAGGTCCTCCAAGACCTTCTGGAAAGTCCATCAGGACCTCCCAGGAGGTCCACAAAGGACCTCTTGACAGCCCACTAAGACCTCCCAGAGGTCTGAAGCAGACCTCCCTGGAGGTCCAGAGAACATGACCCGAGAGGGTCTTGGAGCCGAGGAGCACCCGAGAGCCTCGCCACGGCCAGACCAAGGGTGTTCGTGGAGATCCGTGGGCATCTCAAGTCCACCCGCGACCACCGGAGGAGGTCGTGGAGGACCGAGGCCACCACCGAACCACACACCCACCCAACCATTGAGTGAACGTGGAGGTGGGAGCTCTCCAAGGTCCTCTATGTGAACTGAGCTAGTCCCAAGGATCATGGCTAGCTCTTCACAAAGAACAACAATGGTAACATAGCAACAACACAAGCTTTATTAATAACCAAAGGAGTTGTTTACAAGAGATCTTACAAGCCAGCAGGCAAAGCATAATAAAATAAACACAAGGGCCACCCGATACACCACAGGTAACCGGCTGGAGGGCGCAATCCTAGTCGATCTGGACCATTTGGTCCACTGAGTAGATCACCTTGAAGCTTCCAATTTTTGCTAAAAGATAGCATCAAGCAAGAGTGAGCACAACAACCGTGCTCGCAAGTTACACCCGTTAGATAACAAAATGACATGCATAAATGGATATCACAATGGAAGGCTTAATATGGTTAATTTGCGTAAAGCCAAGTTTCTTTCAAATACAATTACTAAGTTTCAAAGCAGGTTCTTAATAGATAAAATTCATTTTCTAAACTTGATTTTCAGTTGGATATTCATTCATCACAAGTGGTGAAGGATACCTCTGTTGCAAGGCTCCTCGCCCAACCCATGGGATAGCAATCCCAAAAGCAGATTTGATAAACATTTCGAAAACCCAAAACCAACATCTAACTCCGAGTGGCCTTTGCCAAGACGTCCATGACCGCAGAACACGGCTATTGAATAGATTTCACTCGCAGAGGTTGTGCACTTTACCCACATGACATGAGTACTCTAGTTTGTTTGGCATGCGCGAAAGTGCCACCTCTCACCGCCAAGGTAAGAGGTCTAGAGTTCATGACAAGGCCTTTACAATGCATTGCTCCACCTGACCTTTCCTTGCTAAGGTTTCACCCCCTATGGATCTGCAATCCAAATGAAGCCCCTCTTGCACCGGTGGGAGCATGAGGTTATAAAAGACCATTGGCCATATAAGACCTCCCATACCTCCAATGGAGCAAAGATATGGTGAAGTTTTGCAAATTACTCACCAGTCCCACGCCCTATTCTCGAGACATGTGGTTGCACGATTGTGGCATAGCCCATTATAGGCTTGGCATCGGCCGCTCAAAGACCGGTCCTCAAATGACTAGGGCGACTTCCACAAACCCAAGGGCATCGATCTACCATAAAGGCACAATCAGTGCATACACTTGCACCAACCAAGCCAACCAATTCGCCCCAGTCTAAATCCATCTCCATTTTCATTTTCTTTGCTTCCCCAGCAATAATTTTATCCTTCCATGACATCCCAATGTCATGGTGAAAATATTTAAAACAGTGTTTGGTCATGATGGTAAAGATTTCCCAAATCAATACTTTTGGTCTAAGCATGGTGAGCATATGTTTTTCAAATGGTCTTGGCTCACACTATTGCACGACCCAAGTTTGATCTAAAGGTGACAATGAGTTTAGTCCAAAGTCAACAGTGGCCATACAAAGGAAGTAGGTATATCTATGAATTTAAACCAGGTATTGAAATACTTGGTAAACATAAGCATGCATTACACTTTGAAACCGAACATAATTAAGTTGAATTATTGGGTGCAATATGATCAAGAGTGTAACTTGCCTCTTGCTTGAGAGCTTAAGATTCTATTTTCACACACGGCTCTCTCGAAACGCCAAGATCTACATGGCAAAAGAGCAGATTCAAATAACGATCAAATAAAGAACCAACAGAGCTCCAAATAAAGAATCAAAATAACTCCAGAGGAACCTTAAAACTCAACCAACAAAGAGAGTCTTGATTTAGAATAGGTTCTTTTGGAGGAGGTCTAAGCTTACAGAGGAGGTGGTCTTTAGCAAAAGACCCCAAGAGAGTATTTTCAAAGAATGTAACAGAGGTCCCGAGAGATGGTTCTTGTACAGAGACCAGAAGGAGCTCCTCAAATAAACGCCATAGACATCCTAAAGGAGCCCACAAGGGAGGTCTTGTGAAAGACACGACCAGCTCAATGCAAAGGGCAAGAATAAGAGTGGAGCAGTCACCAAGGGACTTACCAGGACAAGAAGGAACAATGGATGGAGGGAGGTCGTGAGCAAAGAAGGTCTTCCTCGAAGGCCACCGAACAAGAGTCAAGATAGTGAATGTGAAGAAGGTAATACTGAGAAAGTTCCCCGGCCGATTATAGTCAAAGTGGGTGAAGAAAACTAGAAGCATACGTACCAAGGATAAGTATAGAATGGGTCAAAGGTAGGTGAGTGGCGGGACAAGTGCCACCACCACCGGGTAAAGCAGACGAGGAAGGACAACGATGTTGCTATGGGAAGGAACAAAGAAGGATGTCGAGTACGGCTAAGTGACCAAATTCAAAATAAACACCACGATATGGATGCATTTAATGTGACAAGACATACATTAAATGCCCAAGACACTAACGTGGCGGAGGAAATGAGAATGACTAAGTCTGGCAAGTGGGGCCAGTCAACTTAGAAACAGTCGGGTCAAGAGGGGAGGTCTTGCCCCGCAGAGGAGGTCTTTGAGGAGGTCCGAGAGGCTTAGGAGGTCCTAGGCCCAAAGGACAAGGAGGTCTAAAGGTTGAGGAGGTGGGACATACTGAGGAGGTCTCGGACATGGGAGGTCCCGACGATCAGGATCAACAAGAGGAGGTCCTGACGGTTAGGATCTCTTCAAGGGAGGTCTGGACGGTTGGGGTCCAGACAAGGGGGAGGTCCTAGAGAACACGAAGAGGTCCTGAAGGACATGGGAAGATCCAGCTAAACAAGAAGGAGGTCCCGAAGGACAAAAGAGGTTCAAAAGGATTGAAATGAAATTGCGGTCAAGATTTGGTCTAGGAGGTCCTTAGCGAGTGAGATCAACTCAGGGAAGGTCTCAACGGCTGGGATGAAATCAAGAGAGCTTTAACAATTAAGATCAAGGCAAAGGGAGGTCCAAAGGACACACAAGGGGGAGGTCTCATGGACAGGAGGTCCGAAAGACACACCCACAAGATGGTCCCGAGGACAGACCCTAAAAGGCTAGTCCTGACGGTCAGATCTCACAAGGGGGAGGTCTGACGGTCAAGATCGAAAGCCAGGAGAGGTCCTGACGATCCAGAAAATAAGCAAAGGAGATCTGAGCGGCTCGGAGATGATCAAAGGAGGTCGGAGCGATTTAGATCATCTCAAAAGAGGTGCGGATGGCTCAGATACCATCAAGGAACATCTTAACGGTCTAGACCTACTCGGAGGAGGTCTGGGTGGTTAGGATGTGGTCAAACGACAGGGAGGTCCAACAGACACAACCGGGAGGAGGTCCTCTGGACAGGAAGTCCAACGACCTACTTACGGGAGGTCCGAAGGTCAAGCTCAAATCGAAAGGTGGAGATCTGATGGCTAGGACCTCACAAGGGAGATCCTAACGGTCACGATCGGCAAAGGGAGGAGGTCCTAGAAAACAGTAATACCGTGAATTGGGGCGGTAATACCAGATTGCACTAGGAGGACTTTTCCAAAGAGAAGGTTTACTAAGGTCAAGGTGAAAAGGAGTCCAAGTGATCACCGAGGGGTTCACAAGAGCATAGAAGGAACTCAAGTAGTATGAGAGCAGACCTAGACCCTGAGGAGGTCTAAGCCAGAGAAGGAAATCCGGACCAGAGGAGGTCCAATTTGAGCACAAGGGTGGTTCGATCAAATGCAAAGAAGGTCTAATTGGACACGAGTGGGTTCAAGTGAATTACTGGGCGTTCCAGTGAGCATGGGGAAAACTCAAGCAAAAGACTTGAGGGGAGATCTAACATAAGAGTAGACCCAAACAAAGAATGAGGTCTATGATCAAAAAGAGATACAGACATCAAATAGATCAAGACAAAGAAGAGATCCGCACCATAGGTGAGGTCCAAGTGGTAAGGAGGTTTGGGCATACAAAAGGGTCTAAACCCAAGGAAAGTCTAGACCTAGGGGGGTGCCCAAGCAAAAGGGAAAAATGTCAAAACCGCAAGGATTGTCCAGTCTTCAAAGGAGGTCTAGATACAAGGAAGAATCTAAACCTGAGAGGAGGTTTGAACTGTAATTGAGATTAAGGGAGGTCCCTGACCCAAAGGATGAAATTTGGACCAGAGGGTAAACTTAGCAAATGTCTCAACAGAGAGAGATTTCCAAAGGAGACGAAAGACCCGAAAAGGCAAGGGGGAGATAACAACAACAGAGGTCACACACGAGGGACTGTCTGGACATATAAGAATGTCCAAACGTAGGATAGAGGATAGGAAATCTTACCAGGAGAAGGAAGGGTAGCTCTAGAGAGCTAGAGCAACACCAAAAGAACTAAGTTTTGGGATTAGTTGAAATTTAATTAAGTCATTTTAAACTCTTCAAATTCTGAAAACTTCAGGTTAAGCTTGGGATTCACATCAAAACCAAATGGTTCTTTTTATTTTGAAAGTTTTCAAAAAGGCTCTGAAAATCAGAGCGTTACAGGGAGCTCCTTAGATTCTAGCGATCGTATCCAAAGAAGAGAGGACAAGACGTCTAAAGGTAACCAATATTTATATTGGGTTCATCTTTAGGGAGTAGTGTTTGTAGTTTCGACTACTTGTTGATTCTTGTTTTATGACCTTTTGCAGCAAGTCGGTGCTCCAGATCCTCAGGATGTCCCCAAGATGGACTTGGGGTCTAAGGAGACAGAGTCCTCTAAGCAAGAGGCGCCATCTTGTGAAGGCGGTTGACAAGAAGAAGAAGAAGGATGTCGGGAGTTCATGCGCAACTTCCCAACTGACCACCGCCATAGGTCGTTTCTTGGTAGATCTAACTGTCAAGGACACGCAGGAGGCGATCGTAGACCTCAAGCACAAAGTGCCTAAGGCAAAGGTACCCTTTTATTACGATGATAAATCATTCTCATTTTCTCCTCCTGCATTGGTTAAGCGAATCGAAAAGGAAAACTGTAAGAGTTACGTTTCTTTTGTGAAGGCTACTGCCGGTACAGCAGAGCCTACGGTCGAAAGAAATGACAACCTACAGGTGGTCGAAGATAGTTCTGACCACCCAGAAGAAGAGGTTGCACAAGAAGTTTCGATCACCCCCTTGATGTACGACCATCTGGGGTCGTACAGGATGTGGTAGTTCAAACCAACGATGTGGGGAGCCTTCCAGAGGTTAATACCGCAGAGCCAACAAGAGCGTCCGAGGAGGAGGAAAAGAAGAAGAAGGAGAAGAAGATCAAGTATTCTCTTGAAAAGGTTTCTTCGGGCTTCAAGATCGTATCTAGGAAGGCTAGGTATGTAAAATTTAAAGAATAAATAATTGTGCTTACTCTTTTATTTTACCTCTTGATGTACTAATATTTGTTCAAGTGCATCAGCTAAGCTGCACACACTGAGGTGGTTGAACCACCTGTGGTCATGGAGGTAGAGGCGAAGGCGCTCAAAGACAAAGCAATGATGATGATCTAGTCAAATGTCGAGGACATCAATGTTCAACCACCATGGCTGATCCGGTGGTCGTGGAGAGTTTCAACCACCATGCCGGAAAAGAGGTTGTGGAAGACGTTCCTCCAGGTCCCCAAGGTGGGATCATTTCTTCTGTCAACAATGAAGAAGAAGAAGAAGAAGAAGAAGAAGACTCTTTCGACCTATTTTCTGGGTTCTTTGGACCATCAATCGTTGAGTCCTCTTCATTTAGGTCTCATGATCAAGTCCCACGCCATAAGGATATTCCCAACCGGGGACATATCTTTGATGACGAACGTCTTCAAAGAATATGGTGGGACAAAGTTGATGGATTTTGTAAACTAGAGGATTCCGAGACGATGTATGCTCACTTTGCTCGATCAACCATTGATTTAAGTGCTCGATACCAAACATTTATATATTTGGGTTTTTAAATTCTGTTTTTCCTCACTGTGTATTACTTTGTTCAGAGAGCTCTCGAACAAGTTGCTACTGTTGGTGAATACCACAGACAACTGATGTTGCTGAGGAAGCAGAAGGTTGAACTTTACGAACAAGCAGTGAGATGGTAAGACACTGTTAACGAGTAGTTTTTGACTACTTGTTTAGTGTTCATATCACTTTTTCCTTGTAGGTTTAAAAGTGATCAAAGGACCTTAGCTGATGCACTTGAATATGTAAAAGGCGAGGTGCAAAGGCTAAAGAATGAAATAGAAGACCTATTGAAGAATCTTCGGGAGGCAAATTATGTAGCTTGTGATCTGCAAAATGAAATAAACAGTAAGTTTTTCACTTGACATTGTTTATTTTGACAACTTTCTTTTCTTTTTCTGACTCTTTTTCTCGTTTAGAAAAGGAGGTCGATATGGGTCGATTCGAAGATCTTGGTGATCCACGTGCTTACTCATATCTCCAAAGAAAAAGATAAGAGCATAAAAGAATGGGAAGAGCTATGCACAAGGGATGTTGCCTCTCATAATGATGAAATCAAGAAGCTTGACTCTTGCTTGGCAGGTAAGAATTCTTTACCTACGACCAGTTTTATTTGCTAATCCTCGAGAAGTGTTTTCCTAATTGGTCGTGCTCTATTTTGAGAGCAAGCAATCGAAATAAAATGACTTCAGGAAGCTTTGACCCTACAATCAGGAGGAAATGAAGATTATGAAGATCAATCTTCAAGACACCATTTCTCTCCTAAACAATGTGCTCAGTGGACTTGGTGCTGAGAAGGTCACTCCTCTTGAAGACATCGTGGTCGGACATATGAGTGCTATTGGGCAAAAGATCGGGACACTATAGGAGTTGATAACTACCATGAGGACCAATCAAGCTGATTTGATAAGACAAGCGGTCGAAGGCGTAGCAAGTTTTGCTCTTGCAAAACCTAAGGCTCATGACTGGAATCTTAGTCTTCAACCAATCGAAACTGACTTCGACTGCCCTAAAGCAGAGGTAGCACAACTGATTGAAGAAGTGAGGCCCATCGGAAAGAAGGTCGCAGAGGAGATACAGATCGGATCTCCTTCATCAAAGTAGTTTGTAATAAGATTTCCTTTGTAAAAAGAATTTCTTGTTTATGTATATAAAACTTCACTTCCCGCAACATGTCTTTTCGAGTAGTTAGTAACTCATAAGACAAGATAACAATGAGAATTGAAATTTTAAAACTAAGAATTGAATTCATAATTATAACTTTATCCTAGCCCTCGACTATTTGCTTAGTTTAATTAGATAAACTAAGTGAATAGTGGAAAAAGAGCTTGTTTTAAAAATTCATTCGACCTTTGTTGTTGGTCTCGATTTTCTTGTACTGGTAGCAAGAATTATGAACAGATCGATGCTAGGAAGTTTTTTTTAAGTGGGCAAGACCACATGTAGACAGGAAAGACTTCAACTAGGTGATGTTACTTTCTCCAACCAGGTTAATCAAACCGAGTGCATGAAAAGTAGTCAAGTAAACTATACAAGCCCAGTGCACTTAGAAATTTCTTCGTAAAATGAAGTCAAGAAACTAAGTAAATGATTAAAAAGAGATTGCTTAAAATTATTTCGACCACATTTTGTTGAACTTATTTTCCTTGTGTTGGAGGCTAAAGTTAGGAACAGATCAACACTAGGAAGTTCCTTCTAGTGGGTAGGACCACGTGTAGAGCAGAAAGACTTCGACTAGGTGATGTTACCTTCCTTCGACCAGTGTAAGAAAACCAAGTGTTGTAAAAGGTAATCGAAAAATTATTGAAGCGTTGCTCAATGGATATTTTTAAGATAATAAAGATTGAAGAAAGCATAAACTTTATTGGGAATGCAGGAGGTTACACATAGAATTTTCGCACCTAGTCGATATTCCATGAATTAGAAAGAACTCTGCCATCTTCCATTGCTAGTCGTACCGAGCCTGGTTGCGTCACTTCGACCACTCTGTAAGCAACTTTCCATTTAGGGGAAAGTTTGTTCCGATTAGACTGGGATTGAATCTTTTTCAATACCAAGTCACCTATAGCAAGGCGGTGAGGTTGGACCTTACGATCTTAGTATTTGCGTAGGGCTTGTTGGTAGACTGCCGAATGGATTAAGGCTTGGTTCCTCTTTTCTTTGAGTAGATTGATGTCATCAGCTCGAAGTTGTTCTTGGCCAGAGTCGTTATAGGTTTTGACCCTTGTCAATCAAATTTTTAGTTCAGGTGGAAGCATAGCTTTAGCACCAAAAACTAAGAAAAATGGTGTTTCGCCTGTAACCCGACCAACGGTCGTGCGAATTGCCCATAATACTGTGAGTAATTCTTTTACCCAAGCCACCAAGCGCCTTATAAGCTGGTCGGAAACTCGAGTTTTGATTCCCTGCATAATTTGTCCATTTGCCCTTTCGACTGCCCCATTGCTTTGTGGATGGGCGACAGAGGCAAAACATAGCCTAGTGCCCAATTCTTCGCAAAATTCTTGGAATTTTGCACTCGAAAACTGTGTACCATTATATGTTATGATCCGACTTGGCACACCAAATTGAGTGATCATATTTTTCATCATAAATTTCTTGGTTGCTTCTGTTGTTGTCCCAGTCACAGGTTAATTTGGCTTCAGTCCATTTTGTGAACATATCAATACCACAAAAAGGAACTCAAAACCTCCTGGTGCTTTTGGGAATGGTCCTAGGATATCGAGACCTTAGGTCGCAAAAGGCCAAGAAAGATGTATAGTTTGTAATGCTTGAGTCGGTTGGTGTATTTGCCTGTTATAAAACTGACATTGTACATATTTCTTAACGAGCCCTTTAGCATCATGGAGGGCTGTTAGCCAGTAGAAACCTTGTCAAAAGGCTTTTCCGACTAGCGTTCTACAAGAAGCATGAGTCCCACAGATGCCTATGTGTATTTCTTGAAGGAGATATGATCATTCTTTCTGCGATATGCATCGCATGAGAATCCCTTGAGTACCTCGTTTGTAGAGGACTCCTTCGACCAAAGTATACATTTTGGCCTTACGGGATAAACGATCAGCCTCAAGATCGTCACAGGGTACAATACCCTTCTGAAGATACTCGTAGATGGGGGTTCATCCAAGTATCCTTGTATTCTAGGGAGGTTGTCTCAATAGGAGATGTCTCTGGTGTTTCGATCAGGGATGCCTTCTGGAGCTGTTCCAAGAAGACTAGTTGTAGTACTTGTAATCGGGAAGAAGCTATTCGAGCCAACTAGTCAGCAAGGAAATTATCAATTTGAGGGATATATTGTACCTCGAAACCGAAAAAATTCTTTTCAAGCTTCCTAACTCCCGATAAGTACTGAGACATGGTCAGATTAGAGCATTGGTACTCTTTTCCAACTTGATTCACGACCAATTGAGAGTCGCCTCTCACGAGTAGTCGTTGAATCCTAAGAGCTTTCGCTGCTCGTATGCCAGCCAATAAATCTTCATATTTTGTCACATTGTTAGTAGTTGGAAAGTTTAATTGAATATCATATTTTAAGGTTTCTCTTGTCGGAGGTACCAAGACCACCCTAGCCCCTGAGCCACTTAGTGTAAGTTACCTGTCGAAGTACATTGTCCACTGGTCATGGGATTCGTACTAAGGTCCCTTAACAGGTTCAGGATTTGTCCATTCGGCAACAAAGTCTGCCAAGATCTGGGATTTAATGGCCGCTCGGGACATGAAATGGAGCTCGAACTTCCCATGTTCAACCGACCGCTTTGCCATGCGCCCCGCTGCTTCCCTGTTCCGGAGGATCTCTCCTAAGGGAAACTCAGACGTCATGATTAACTTGTGCGACTGGAAATAATGTCTTAGTTTCCTCGAAGACATGAGGAGGGCGTATAGAAGTTTTTGGACCTGAGGATAACGCTCCTTAGGCCCATATAAAACTTTACTGACATAGTAAACTGGTCGTTGAATGTTATCACGTTCGACAACCAATATTGCGCTTACTACTTGTGGCGTAGTAGCTAGATACATTAAGAGTGTTTTTTTTTCTAGTTTAGGAGAAACTAGAACATGGGTACTCGTAAGATATCTCTTGACATCCTCGAAGGCTTTGTTTGCCTCCTCTAACCACTCGAAACCCTCGTGCTTCCTTAGAAGTTTAAAGAAAGGAAGTCTTTTTTCTTCCAATCGTGCGATAAAACAACTTAAAGCCGCCATGCATCCTGTGAGTTTCTGGACTTCTTTCTTTGTGGTCGGAGGGTGCATTTATTCAATGGTCTTTATCTTTTCAGGGTTTGCTTCGATTCCTTGTGCTGAGACAAGGAACCCAAACAACTTTCCTGAAGAGATACCGAACACACACTCCCTAGGATTGAGTTTCAACTGGTGTTTTCTGAGGTTGCCGAATGTTTCCTACAGGTCAAAAATATTATTAAGACGTTGTATGCTTTTTACGACCAAGTCATCAACATAGGCTTCCATGTTTCGGCCAAGTTGAGGAAGGAAGGTTTTTGCATTAAGCGTTGGAAGGAAGCACCATCATTTTTTAAACCAAATAGCATTTTGACATAGCAAAATATTCCAAATGGTGTGATAAATGCGGTTTTTTCTTCATCATCTAAACACATACTTATCTGATGATAACCAGAGTATGCATCTTGAAAACTCAATATTTCACAACTAGCAATGGAATCAACTAACAGATCGATATGAGGAAGGGGAAAATCATCCTTTGGATAAGCTTTATTTAGATCAGTAAAGTCTACACATATACGTAATTTACCATTAGACTTTCTAACCATTACAGGGTTAGCCAACCATTCTGGGTGGTCGAACTCTTTTATGAAACATTCCTTAAGTAACTTGTCCAATTCTGATCTAATAGCATCTTGTCAATCAGGTGCAAATTATAACATTCCAAAGCTATGTTACCAAAAATAAAATTAATAAAATTATTATTTTGTTGCACTTTCGGAATTTAAAAGAGTTTTTCTACTTTTCTTGAATTTCCTAAAATTTAAAAGTCAAAATTTAAATTTTATTGAGTTTTTTGGTTTTTATTGGATTTAAAGTTAAAAAGGAAAATTTAACTAATTTCTGAAATTTTTTGGATTTCAAAAAGGTTTTTCCTATTTTCTAGAAATCAAAAATAATTTATGTGCAAAAATTAAAAGCTTAACTTTATGTTGGAAATAATTATATTAAGTTCAAAATAATTCAAGGAATTTTTGTGAATTTTTCTAGGATTTTTTAACTTTATTTACTATTTTCTAAAAGACTATTAGATTTCTTCCAATTTCTGAAATTCAGAAAGCAATTAAAATTCTCTTTTTGTTTTGGGCCGAATTCTTTTTTCTGGCCCATCTTTCCTCTCTCCTTTACCTGGCCCACTCACGTTTTTGGCCCATTCGCGCGCCAGCCCACTCGCCTCATCCCCTCTCCTTACATCCCAGGCCAACTTGTCGGGTCTTCACCTTCCCCCTTCTTTCTTCTACCTCCCGACACAGCTGCCATCACTACCCATTACAAGCTCCTTTGCCGCCGCGATTTCCTCCTCTTTCTGTCCTGAAGTTATGCGCATTAAATGCCCTAATCTTCGCCACTCCCATTTCCAGCAGTTACCGCCTGAGTCGCGCGCATTTAAACCGGGATTTCACCATTGCCGCCGTGATCCCCACCGAGCTAATCTCCTCGCCTTGGCCTCATCCTTCCCTATAAAAGGGAGCATGAGGTGCCTCTCGTTCCCCTCAACTCATCCCCGTAGATCTTCCCTCTCCTCTCCCTCTATCTTCGCCGGAATCGGCGTTTCTTCATCGCTGGCCGCCACTCACTCCGCCATCTCTAGCACCGCCTCCAGTGGATCTCCGCCACCCTCGTCACCACCGCTGGCTTCGCACGGCTGCGGCCTACACGGTGCTTGCGCCACCTTCGTCGGAGCGTGGCTGGAACCGCTACGCCGCAGCCAAGCCACATGCGCCGCTGCCAAATTCCTCACCGTCGGTGATTACTTCGCGTCTATCCATCACTGTGGTAAGCGTCGTGATCCCCTCGCTCCCCTCTAGCCATTGAGCCCCTCACCGGAGCTCGCCGTGGTGCGTAGCGCTAGCGAGCTCAACACCCGAGCGCCACCACTCGCCGGCGATGATGTGGCTGCCCGTGTGGCGCCACCTGGCGGCTGTGTCAGCGCCACATCACTTCCAAATCATCACCACACACATGTCAGTGTACACGTCAACCCTAGATGTTGTTTCGCGCACCGGGTCCATCATGGACCATTGACCACTCGTGGACTTAGTCCATGGACCTTGGGTCCCACCTGTCAGTGGCTCAACCTTTTTCCTTTAGGAAAATAAATTCAGTTGAAATTCATTTATCAGTCGATGACATCATGCTGACGCAATAAATCTATTTTCCTTTAGAAAAGTAATTCCAAAAATCAGAAAATTCCAATTTCATCATTTAATGTGATTTCAATCTTCTGAGAGCCCGTTCTCCTTCGTTCGAGCTCCGATTCAAGTGATTCAAAATTTTAAATTCATCTAAAATCAAGATCTAGCAAACTAAACCAAAATTTATTAATTTGGAGTTTGTTTGAATTTTATTTGAATTTGGCTTATTTTCGCGTATTCGACGACTTTAGAGAGTCAGATTTTGACGCCGTTTGAGAACAACAACTAATTGAGCAAGGCAAGTTACATCTTTGATCATATTTGAATCCCAATATTATAAATTATTTAAATTATGTTTTAAATTACTACTGTATGCTTATTTCTATTCAATGTAATTTAAATTCCTATTTTTAAGTTGTAGTTAATCCCAATACATTTGTATGGCCAAATGTTGACATTGAAATATTCATACCTTGTCGCCTTAGATGAAAATCTAGTTTATGTAATAGTATGAACTATAATATTTTGGGAAAATTATGCTTAGCCATGCTTAGACCTGAAATATTTGATTTCGGAATTTCTAGCCAAAATCAAATGTTGCTTAAAATGTATCCATGGCATTATTGTGTCATGAAAGTTTACAAATGCTTTGAAAACTGAAATAAAATTTAAAACTGGTTTGGACTTGGGCGAATTGGATAGTTGGTGGGTGCAGGTTTATGCACAGGCTCAATTTGGGAATAGTTGAGGCCCAAGGGTTATTTTTGGAAGTCGCCCAAGTTGATTAGGGACCGGTCTTCGAGCTGCATCTTGCAAAGCTCCACCGTATTACCACAAGTATGGAGTGGGATAGACCGGGCTAAATAATTTGTAATATTCCATTATTAGTTGTGCTATTATGATGTGTGGGTGTCGGTTAGACAGTATTCCTACTTGGCACAAGAGGGGGCTTTCGGCGGGTGGTTAGCCCAATGGAAGTGAAACCTTAGCGGCACAAGAGGGGTCTTTTGGCGGATGGTTAGTCTAAAGGAAGTGAAACCTTAGCGGGCATGACTACTTTGGAATGACGCATTGTAAAGGCCTTGTGATAATCACTTAGTTGCACACCTACGAAAGTGTGTCAGACGGACATTAAAAGTTGATTATCTCTTATGGGTAAAGTTGTACAATCTCTGTAGAGTATAAAACTATTTGAATAGCCATGTCCACGGTCATGCACATGCTGAGCAAAGTCACTCAATGTTAGACTTTGATTTTGTTTTCAAAAGTTTTTGTAAAACAGTTTATGACATGGATGGGTGTCCATGAGAAAAGTTGTGGGTTGAAGCCCTGGGTTGGTGCCCATGTTTAAGTTAGTGTTAGGTTGGTGCCTACACTGTCTTTATTAATTCAGTTTAAGTTAGTGTTAGGTTGGTGCCTACACTGTCTTTATTAATTCAGTTAAAACCCAATTTTAGATATTGTAAAATTTGAGCTTTTGAACTTAGCTATTGTATTTAAAATATCAAATATTACTTCTGCACAAATAACCCTATAAGCCTTCCTTTGATAATATCCATGCATACATTAACTCTAACTTGCGGAGCACGGTTGTTTGTGCTCACCCTTGATTAATGCAAATAAATTTCAGAGGAGAAGGACTTCGCTACCGGTGTGGATCTCTACGACTAGGCCGCTTCCCTACTCGATTGTCTGTGGTAGATCAGCTGGACTCTACTACTTCTTCTTCGTCTTCTGATGTGTTTGTTTATTGTTGGCTTGTAAGTCTTTCTTGTAATCAACTCTTATATTTATTAATAAAGTTATGCAAATTATAGATGTTACCATATTTGTTTATTGTGTGAACTAGCTACTAATCATGGGACTAGTTCAAAAATATACAGCACAAATCTCCGTAATTTTTGTTTTACGGACTTCTTGTCATGCCATAAAACTAGTCTGTGCTCGATCACCTCCCTGGGGACTCCGAGCATGTCGAATACTTGCCACGTGAAGACATATGTGTTTGCTCGGAGGAAGGTGACGAGGGCGTCTTCCTATGCGGGGTCAAGAGTGACTCCAATGCGAACGGTCTTCAAAGGCTCCTCTGTATTAAGTGGAATTTCTTTGACTTGATCGTTTGGCTTTGGGGCAATTTTAGACTTCGACTGCTTGGTCGAAGGTTGCACTTTGCTAGCTTCTGAAGTTGGTATTTCGCCAACCATCTCGAGGGACTTACAGTCGCATGTAAGCGCCATCTTTTTATCACAGCGGATTGTGATTACTCCTTTGGGACCTAATATCTTAAGACATTGATAACTATAATGAGCAGCCATTATAAATCGTGCCAGAGTTGGTTGACCAAGAATAGCATTATATGCCATGTCGAAATCGACCATATCAAAAGAGATTTTCTCTGTCCTGAAATTATTTGGCGACTCAAACGTAACAGGAAGAGAAACTTGGCCAATAGGCTTGGCCAAAGATCCCAGTACGATCCCATGAAATGAGTATCGTACTGGTTTGATCTTTGTCCTAGGAACTTGCATTTCGTCCAGGGCACTCGTAAAGAGTATGTTTAATGAACTTCCACCATTAACTAACACGTGATTGACTCGACAGTTGTTAATGATGGGCTCGACTACGATCAGAAAACGACCATGTCGAGTAGAAGGGATTGGGCAGTCACCTTTCTCAAAAGAGATGGTGATTTCTGACCACTTTGGTACTTTATTGACAAGAGGAGGGTCAATGGAATTTACCTCTCATTCGACAGCTTTGAGTTGTCATTTTGACTCATATGCTGAAGATCTCTCATAGATGTGATCGATTGGTGTGTTCTGGATTTTGAAACGGCATCACCTCATCATCATTTGACTATTTTCAACCACTCGTTTGTTCCACCTCTTCAAGTGTAGGAAAACTCATCCCCTTGCCGGAGTTGCAATCCTCGAGTTTTCGTTGAAAAACTCGGCAATTACGAAGGTCGTGTCCTTTTTTTGTGAAAAGAACACCACCTAGGCTTGTCATTCTTCCGTTTGGGGCATTTACCTTTGCTCCGGTCAGAGTATGGTTTGGAGCTCTGAGGCTCCTTGTCACTCATGGCTAAGACCTCCTTAGAGCTTTTGACTTGAGGTTTTTGGCTTTTAGTCTTGCTCTTGGATTTCTTAGCCTTTTTATCTTTCTTTTTGTTACCTTCGCCCACTCCTCGTGTGTCCTTATCATCATGATCAATCGTGTGATTCCACTCGACCGCTTCTACTGTAGCTTCATAACGGTCGACCATTTTGAAGAGGTTGGCGACGGTAGCCAAAGGATTTAGAGTGACATCCTCCATAATCTTTCGATTGACCTGACTGAAATGCCTGATAAATTAGCGTAAGGCCTCGTGAGAATCCTGTCGTATTCTATGCATGTCGTCCCCCTTTCCATGGAGGTTGTAAGTGCCTTAGAAGTTGGCTTGCAGTAGGTCGCAGAGGTGCTTCCACGAATAGATCAACTCTTATGGCCGATTTAACAACCACGATCGAGCAGATCCTTCGAGTACAATAGGAAGGTAGTTGGCCATGATATGTTCTCCTCCTGCTGCTGCTCGAACTACGACGTTATAGATTTAAAGAAACTCGATGGGATTTTATGACCCATCAAACTTCTCCGTATTCGCTAGTTTGAACTGGGGCGGCCAGCAAACTGCTCAAAGGTCAGGCGAAAATGTTTGACATCCGGTAATGACATCATAATGCCTTCTTTGTGGGAAAGAAAGGTTGACATCATCAGGCGATCGTACTGAACAATACCTAGTGGTAAATGGACCTGACCTATCATAGATCTCAGTCCTACGAGGCTAATACTCCCCATGCTCCATCTGCTGGTGCAAATTTCTTGGAAGAAATGGTGAACGACCACCTCCCCTAGGAGTTTGTCGATCACCAGTTGTTTGTGGAACTCTTCTCTAACTAGTGTCATTTTCGAGAGATTAACTAGATCTATGGTCCTATCGTTCTCCAAGAGGAGAGTCGTTCGAACGACTGGCGTTCGATGGAGTTGTCTCGATACGACTTCCAAGACGATGTTGTCAATTCTGCTCAAGCCGGACCATTGTGTCCCAAAGTCTTCGTGCGATCTGTTGAGAGAAGAGGTCGTAGCCTGACACTTGTCCAAGCTCTTGAGCTGGGTTTTCGATTGAGTCATTGATTTGTTGAAGTTCTTGAGCTTCCTCCAACTAGTATTGGGTGAGCCTGGTGACTGATAACTGAGTCAGCTGGAGCGTGTCTTAGTGGAGAGCGATCACTTCTAGGATTTCAGCTACACTCATGAATGTGGAGATCTTGATCATCACCGGAGGTGTTCTCGCCATCACCACGAGAGCCCGAAGCAGCGCGCTGGGAAGCAACCCCAGTCCTGCCTCTTGGAGAGAGATTAGGATCTGAGGGAAGAACAAAGACCTCCTGGGTGCTACTATCCCCACTCGCGGCTGAGTCCTCTTGACTCGAGAAGTAGTCGTAGGACAACGCCTCGCGACTTGGACCAATCCCCTCCAGAAAGGGGAATTCCGGGTTATAACCATCTCTAGTTGAAGGTGAATCCTGCGGGAGTATGGTTGAATACGCAGGTGAAGCGGGCTCAACCACAAACCTCGTGGGGGTAATCGAAGGGTGACGGTTATCAGGTGTTGATTGAGTCCCGAAATCAATGATTCCAGGACTTGTTGTGCCAGATCGGATGGCCTTAGACGGGCTTGAACGTTTGGAGGAGGAACCCTCATTGCGTTCAACACTTGTCGTGGGGCGATCCTGGTCCTGGTCAGTTGGACCCTTGCCCTTTGAGGATTTTGGTTCCTCCTCTGGGCGTAATGTTATGGGGGGGGAGGACACCCTCATCAATCTTGTGTGTGGCACGGTTCCCTAGGTCTAGTGAAAGATCCCTGGAACCGGCATTGTCATCGGACGAAATGATGCCCTGCTCGTACTCGTAGCAGGAATCTATGTCGAGTTCTGCGTAGTCTGCCAAATTAAACCAATTCTTCTCATTCCACTCTCCTGCCATGAAAGCATCAGAGTTGAAAATTAAGACAATTTTTCGAAAAGGAAAGGAGAAAATATGAGATCCCCACGGATGGCTCCAACTATCAATGGTTTAGTATCGATCTTATGAATAAATGCAGGGGGCTCTCCTAGAGCAAAACCACACAGAAAAGAACACATGAATTTTATACAGGTTCAGGCCTTCTCCTGAGAGAATAATAACCCTATTCCTGTGTTGATATATTGATTGTGTTTACAACAAAAAGGAAGTCACTAAAACTAGAGCTTAATGACTTCTGTCTTTTGTTGTAGCTGTCGAATCTCTTGATCGCTTGATCACTTGATCCTCTTTTTTCTCTCTCTGTCCACCGACTTTACTCCTTATATAGCGCATGAAGGGGTTGCAGTTGTCCACGTCAAGAGACACCTTGTCGTTTGATACAATGCACACGTTTAAGGGCGGTTATTGTCAGAGACATATCCCTCTCGTCACCTTGTGGTTATGTCAGAGATAGATGTTTAATATGTGCAGTTATCTCAGGAATAACGACACATACTAACTATTGCGTGTATTAAACACAGCGCACAAATATCCCTAGTCGATTGGGCTTACATGTCTGTAGGCTTTATCGATCATAGGGTGGTCGTAGCTGACCTGGTCGTAGTAAGACTTACGACCATGAGGTGATCGTAGTAGGACTTAACATCAATAGGTGGTCGTAAAAGAACTTACGATTATAATATGATCTTAGTAGGACTTACAATCAATAGGTGGTCGTAGAAGAAATTACGATCATATAGGGTGATCGTAGAATAGCTTATGACCACTAGGTGTGTATGATCTCCCTCATTATTAATATTGAGGGGTACCTTTGAAGGTTGTATAAGAGACATTATTTTCTATAATAATAAATATTACAGATAAATATCTTAATTAATTAAAGATTATTAGATCCTCGTCACGGTCGATCAACAAGAACTATACGATCAGCAGGTAGACATGACTAGAACAGACACAAATTCAACTAAGTTAACTGAAATAACAGATTGAAAGCACAACGTGCTAGGAATTGGATAATTTTTGTAGGCAATTTTGGACTTTAGGAAATAACAAAAGTAATCTACTACTAAGGATAGATGAATTCCTACCGGTAATGAAAGCTCTGATAGCACGTGATATGCACACGCCTCGATTTAAGATGTGTGCATGCAAGTTTGTCCCGATCTTCCATCGTAGGAGAAATCCGATAACTTGAGTTGTGACATTGACGAAGGGTTGGCTAACCAAGATCTAGTTGAGACTAGCAAACCTCGCAATCGCTACATCACTCCTCGATTGTTTACCAACCATGTCAAACACAATTGACATGTTCGCGAAGAATAGCCCGAGCAAATCTAGAGAAACACAAGAGCAACCGCAGAAGATGAATCACTCAAAATTGAATGATTAAGTTGAGACTTCAATTACAGCGAGATGCCTTATAGCAATAGCTAAATCGATAATCAAAGTTTGATCTATTAGTGCCACAACACCCAAATACTTATAGTAGCCTAAGTCAGCGCTAGGTTCTGAAGTCGTAACTAACCAGAACTGTTATTTCACGCGGATCGCTATCTAGTAAAATCTTTGAGTTAGGTCCGAAGTAGACTTCGCAATCAAAACAGAACAGGACTTCCAAAACGTGTCGAAGCAGGACATTTTGGTATAGTATCATTAGTCAGGTCAGAGCATAACTTCCTTAAGTAGCTTGGTCGAAGCAGGATCTGGACGGCAGGGTGGTCGAACGAAATGGTCTACATAGGCTGGTCGACGAAACTAGTCGACACAGGATCTGACCGGACTTGATCAAAAATTGGTCGGACAAGCTCTAGATTTGGTAGGACTCGATTAGAATCTGGTCGGGCTTGATCAGAATCTAGTCGGGCTTGATCAACAACATCTCCATCAATTCTCCGCAAGTAGAAACAAGTAAACAACAATCATTAGGTAATATCATATGTTCTGTAAATTAAATAATTAATTTACCCAAGAAACGAGTTCACCTGTTTTCTCAGACGACGTGCTCATGCTCGTATCATTGGCCCTTTCATAGATACTAGAAGTTAACCCGCGCCAATTGGCGCGGATGTGATTGTGTACAGGTTTGAGGAGGTTGCTGTTTTTTTGTGTTCGCTGTCAGTCGTTAGCTTCGTGGGTCTGGTAGTCTTAAGCATTCGAAAGGAAGGGAAAATGAGACACCAAAAAGAAAAAAACCTTTGTAAACTAAAAGGTATATAGTCTTACATGTAGTATTTTCTTTTTTCTCCGTAAAAGGAGCAATTCAAATTATGGAATAAGAAGAAATATAATTCCTTGAACCAGATCCATCGAACAAATAGTTTTTAATTTACGCCAATGAGACTGGATCGACAATAGGTAAGACTACCAACATTTTTGTAAATATTATTGTTCAAGAAATAAATTTAACAACAGTGTAACGGTGTAAGAGGACAAAGTTAACATGGTTGCCAGGTGAAGATCACACAGTACAATATATTCAAAAGCTAGTAAAAACACAGTAACAAAATGAATTTGTTATAGATCACAAAACAATTTACAATACAGTAGAGAACATCAATGAAACGCTCATCAGCAAAAGATTAGAACTGGATTATAAATTGTAAAGCTGGAACAGTGAAATCATGCAGAAGGGAATCTAAAAAGAATACGACAACTTTAACATAGGGGTATTGAAAACTTGATCACAGTATATAGTCTTACCTATAGTATTCATCTTTTTTTCTGTAAAAGAAGTAATTTAAATTATGGAATAAGAAGAAGTATAATTCTTTGAACCAAATCCATCGATCAAATAGTTTTTAATTTACACCAATGAGATTGGATCGACAATAGGTAAGACCACCAACATTTTTGTAAATATTATTATTCAAAAATAAATTTAACAACATAGTGTAACAGTGTAAGAGGACAAAGTTAACATGGTTATTAAAAATTTTATTGCAGCATCAAGCAACCAAGGAGCGCATTTTTTTGGAAAGTAAAACAGTAAGGCAAAGCTGGTCCTACTGTCCATATTTATTAATTAAGAAGGAAAGAAATATTTACAATGTGAAAAGAAAAAAGAACGCTCATCTCTGCACCGACCGTCTATTTCTAAGAAGATTTCTCCCATAGGAAATTCTCAAGAAAAATCATAAGCGCAACAATGCTATCAAGTGACTCAGAATCTGAACTTATTGCTGCAGGAAGAGCCTGAGAGTTCAAAGCAGAGCAATCACATATAATGAAGTTAAAGATAGTTCTCAAATATGAACGTAGAGATTTAAAGTTGATAGAATACCTCAAGGCGATTTGTTTAAAGCCGCTGACATGGTGCTACAATGGAAACTACCACTCCTGCTTTACCTAGCTCAAGCAACTCGTTAATTTTAGGACCAAGTTCCTCCCAGATTTGCTTCATCTAGCAAGAAACAAAAGAACTCTATTAATAAAGCATCATCAATTCATCAAATTGTAGGTGACAAATTTACGGTTGAAAAATATTAGAAATGGAAACAAATCGAATATATGCTCTAAGCCCCCTATCCTATATATGTAGAAGGAAAGCTGTAGATTTGGACATGCGTGCAAGCGCGCACACAAGTAATCATCAACTCAAAGATCTGTAATGACCAAGAAATGGTAGCACTGTCTATTGCAGAAGAGAAAGTTGACCACACGAGATTATGCATGATCATTTATAGGGTTAGATCAAGAGAACATAAATCTATATGTTTTTTGAATAATGAAAGGGGCCCCTTGCTTATTATTAACGTAATAGAAAATAAATATATCGCTGTCATAAACAGCTAGGTCTCCTATTTTGCGGGTAACGTTGATCAAAAGTTAGCGAGGAGGAAAAAAATAGTGGTGGTTACCGTCAGTCTTTGAGTGCACACTAATTGGTGTGTTGAGTTTATGAGGAATTATGTTTTAGACTGGACTGCTATAGTGTATAGCATATGAGAAAGATACCATGGAATGCAAGTGACCGAGAAGCAATGGCACTATGAAAATAGGGGGGAGCTCGTAAAACAGCAGTGTAAGAAAGAACGTGCTACAACAATGAAGATGGGGTGTGAAAAGACATAGGGCGTCTAAACAGTGGAGCATATATACAATGGAAGAACATGTCCTCAGGAGTAATTACCATAGCATCTATTCACATGTTGTGCATATAAAATGAAATGTAAGTATTAGATCACCAGAGTATAGTTTTGGGTGGACAACACTTGTGAGAGAAGTGATGGAGGGGGTGAACCTCTTAGCTCGAAGAGTCTGTGTATCTTCATCAGATGGTACCTCTTAGCATAATGAATACAAGCATGAAAAAGATGATCATCAAAGAAATTAGAAAAATGGGCACCTAAGCTGGAACAGCCATCACTCTAGCAATGTTGCATTCTTGTGCGAAGATAAATTCCAACAAATCCAAACCAAAACCAACACGTCCTACGGTAAGGAAAACAGATAGAGAAGTAACATCCATCTTACAATGCGAGGATGAGGATTAGAGATACTCGCATTTAAATATTTCAAAATCAGGAATCAACAAAGCCTCACTTCCGGTCACAAAAAACAAACCCAACATTCATCATTCATCCAACACAATAAAAATACAATTTGTGATATATCAGTTTTCCATTATACATGAGAGCAAGGTATCTGTAATTTTGTATAGACCGTTTATCTAGTTCCGCAAAGAGAGAGATTATATAGAATGGTGCGGGTCGAGAATATTTACTAAGGAAACAAACAGTCTAGAAAGAATATCTACGACATTCCAAATAACTTTTTGACTCTATTTATTTATTCAGGGACAAAGTGCGAAGGGCGGTTGCAGGATCATAATTTGTCTGTATTTCTTTTATGAAATAATCGATTGCCTTACTAAAGCATACATGACACCTAATAGTACTAAAATTACTATCTTGTTCGAGGATAAATAGACATGTACACCTTTGGTACTAACTAAATCGGGCATATGTACTTTAACGACGCAGAATCAACATAAATGAATAAAATTAGAATTTAGCAGCTGAATAACCTGCGCCAATGTGATCCACCGTTTCATGCTCTGACGAGCATGAGACTGTTGCTAGGACCTACAAATATTAAGTGTAGTTTAATAACATATACTGGAAGATATAGCCAAATTTGATGGGTGGAGGAGAGGTTTAGATGAAAGAGAGAGGAAAAACCGCAAACATTATGCTAAGTGCTAATTTCTCTATGAAGTAGAGAGCGTCTTGAGAGTTCTGAATACTGGCATTATCAGAAATCAAGAACAGAAAATGTTAGCTATATCATGAATCGCAGGGGAAAAACACCTAATTACCGTTGATCTATAGTCACATGACAACAGTGGATGTAAACAGGCAACAGTCTCACCAAATTCACCCAGGAAGAAATTGACTTCAACGATACCAATACTATGTTCTGATTCCAATGCTTCGTGAGTGGAACAGACTGCAAAGAATATTAGTGTAACTTGTAAACATAAGAGGTATATATATTATTGATTTCAAATAGCACAAGAATACCATATATAGTTAATTCTGTTGCACATCCAAGCTGCTGCGAAATAATTTTCTTTCCAATGGCTTGAGTTCTTAGAACTATAAATTTGACCTTTCTAACTGCAATTTTAGGAGCATGCCTAGATCGGAGCACTGTTTAGTGTTTACTACAGCCTGGCACTATTCATTTCAGAAAGTATTTCGAGCTAAATTTGGAGCAGAGCCGCAGTGCAAATGCGGCGATGATTCGATGTACTCTAGCGAATTTCGAGTTGAAAACAAGACATAAGTCTAACACGGTATACTTGTGGAATTTTGCGGACTTACCATATTGACGATTCAGAAATGCTGACACCCCAGATTTTGATAAAACGTAGTCTCTTGAGGATGCGGATCTTCCAAGGATTTCTTCAATGTACAAATCAAATGGGGTTCCTGCATTCCTAAACAATCTGTGCTTAACATTCTATTCCTCCCTAATGTAGGCATTTGCAAAACGCATGTTGAAAGTACTACGATTCGATGGCTTAAAGAACAAGCTGCTGAATATTTGGCATCACGAAAATTAGTGAAAAGTCAAACCAGTAAAACTTCTATAAGTTAATGAGATTCTGGGGAAAGTGTACTTAATGTATATCTTCTTAAGAAATCTATAATCAGTAATAATCGACAACATTCACAAAGAATAGGAAATCAAACAAGAGATGCGAGTTAATTGAGTTTTCTTACTTTTATTCTATACTAATGTATGGCTATGAATGATAGCTTGCTAGGGACAAAGGAAAAATACAAAATCTATTCCAACAGAGACAATGTACTGTTATATATCACTACCATGATTTTACAGCAATCCTGATTCGTTATTGCGTAACATCTAATACTCAAACCTATCTAAATGTAACCTTATGATAGAACGAAGATGAGAAGTATGAAATACACATGTAGCTTAATCTAACTGATTAGAGCAAATCTATTGAACATATAGTGTCATTGAACAAAGTTTTCTAGAGGTATAATGCTTCCCTTACATTCAACAACATGACAAAGTGAAAAGCAATGAAAAGAAAATGACTAATGTATGGTTATGAATGATAGCTTGCTAGGGCCAAAGGAAAAATACGAAACATATTCCCACAGAGGCAATCTACTGTTATATAATAAAAGTGCATCACACGTGGGCAAAAGATGTAATAGAAAAGATAACAAAGGAACCAAACATGATATACGTTGGGGAAAGTGTACTTAATGTATATCTTCTTAAGAAATCTATAATCAGTAATAATTTGACAACATTCACAACAATAGGAAATCAAACAGTAGACAGTTAATTGAGTTTTCTTACTTTTATTCTATACTAATGTATGGCTATGAATGATAGCTTGCTAGGGACAAAGGAAAAATACAAAATCTATTCCAACAGAGACAATGTACTGTTATATGTCACTACCGTGATTTTACAGCAATCCTGGTTCGTTATTGTGTAACATCTAATACTCAAACCTATCTAAATGTAACCCTATGTTAGAACGAAGATGAGAAGTATGAAATACACATATAGCTTAATCTAACCGATTAGCGCAAATCTGTCGAACATATAGTGTCATTGAACAAAGTTTGCTAGAGGTATAATGCTTCCCTTACATTCAACAACATGACAAAGTGAAAAGAAATGAAAAGAAAATGACTAATGTATGGTTATGAATGATAGCTTGCTAGGGCCAAAGAAAAAATACGAAACCTATTCCCACAGAGGCAATCTACTGTTATATAATAAAAGTGCATCACACGTGGGCAAAAGGTGTAATAGAAAAGATAACAAAGGAACCAAACATGACACACGTCCTACTGAACGTGCCATAAACTACGAAATGGGTCTGGATCTTCCTGTACTGTTATGTCAAAAAACAGGGTATCTAATTGATCGCTACTAATTGATCACTACCAATTCATCACTATGTGCATTCAGCTATCAGCAATGGCCTGATTAATATATGAATGCAATTTGTTAAGGTCAAATACCTGGGAAATGAATAGATTATATACTTATGTTCTTTTCCTACTGAATATCTGATATTACCCCAGTGATGGCAACCAATGACTTTGAGCTTGTCAAATGGACACTAAGGACACTACAAACAGCAAGCAGCACGCGCAATTTTCAATGAACAAAAAAAAACTGATGAAATGGTTTGTGAAAGGAAGGAGCAAAAGAATAAAAAACGCAATTCAGGTCTGTGTCTCTAGGAAGGAGATCAACCTGCAAAAGAAGTGGCCTCAGTTGACTGGCAACAATAACAATATTCTAAAAGTGAGTATGCTTAAAAAAATCACCTCTGTGATCACTAGCACAATCAGCACCTTCGACCATGAAGGCATTGCGGGCGAAGGGAGGAGGCGGTGGCGGTGCGGGCGAAGAGGAGCAAGGGGCGTCGGGGGTGTTGCGGTCGAAGGGGAGTGGCTAGGGCATGGGGCGTAGGGAGGGAGGCGAAGGGGTAGCCCTAGGGTGAGGAGCGTTCAGGTGGGGTGGGCCGATCTGGGACTTTCGTGCCTAAGCAAGGGCGGTGGAAGGTGGCGGCGGCGGGGATGAGGAAACGCCGGAGAGGATGAGGAGGCGGAGAAGCGTCCTGAGACCAGGCGTCGTGAGGCAAGGCAACCGGTCTCGGCTGGGAGAGAGGAGTGCGGGAGAGGATGGCGCTGCCAGCCGCGAGGTAGCGCAGGGGGCGTGGGAGAGAGGAGGCGAAGCGGCAGCGGGGAGGAGGAGCAGCCAGCAAGGCGGCGCGAGGAAAAGAGACGGGTGGTCGGGCGCGAGAGAGCGGAGGGCGAGACGGACCAGTGGCGGCACAAAGGGGGAGGAAGGCGTGGGAGAGAGGAGGCGAAGCGGCAGCGAGGAGGAAGAAGAGCTAGCGAGACGGCGCACAGGAAAGAGACAGGCGGGCGAGCGCGAGAGAGTGGAGGGCGAGATGAATCCGCGGCGGCGCACAAGGGGAGGAAAGTTCGCGTTGCAGGCGACGTGGGATGCACTCGAGCGCCCCTTCTCACGAAGCCCAGCTGGCGAGCGAGGTGAGCGATGCGCGATCGAACGGAGGACGTTCTTCTGACGATGTGTCCCGCGCGAGGAGGCAAGCTTTCCTCCGGCTATTAAATAAGTTAATATCCGGTGCTGATGCTACGTGTGTAGAAGCACTATCCTCCGCATTTCCTCATCAGGCCCGCACGACAGCTGACCAGAAGGACGTGCGGCGACCATCTCCCACCACCGCACTTGTTTTGCGGTCGGCAGGTCGTAGTTTCTGAAGAATGTTCCGGTATTGGCCAGTCGTCAAGGTCAGAGAGGTTGAGGAGTGAGGACTACACAACACGCACAGCACATAGCCACACTTGCCACACTCGCATTTTGCCAGGAGATCAGGTGTAGGGTCCTCACGTACAGAAACTAAATTAACGGGGAAGATGCTGATGCATGTACAGATCATCGTTTATTTTAGGTCACATGTAATCATCATGTGATCGCGATCCAAGAGATAGGCCAAGCCGCCAAGGTCAAGTAGAATGTGCACAAGACATTATGGTTAGGTTAGCGGTTCCTTTTGTTCATAAATGTATGGAGACAGTGGCGGACCCAACAGGGTCAGTATGGGCTAGCGTCCCTGCAACCTTTAGCTGGACAATGGGTACCCCTAGCCCTCCTTTCATCCGTGACGTCATGGCTGTTAACTCCGGTGTGAATCAGAGATAGAGATAGAAGATGATTATTCAAGAGATTTGGACAGCTCTAGATGTTTTTTTACCTTGTTAGGCTAACCGGCCGAGTCCAACTAACCCATTATCCCCGTGGTCCTATCTCACTTGGCTCTATCTCCTCACTAATCAATTCCACAAGACCCAATTTACCAGGCACCGCACGCATCACGCGACATAGGGCTCAAGCAATAGTGAATCCTAATGCAAGAAACGAAGAAAGGAATATTTTCACCGAGTTCTTCTATTGCATTTCGCGTTTTCGTCATATTCCCCTCTATTTATGTATGATTTTGGATTGTAAAATATAGTTTGATTTTTGTTTCGTAGCATATTAACTTATCCCTAAATTTTACTCTGCATCCGTCACTGACCGTTCTGTATACCCCAACAAGAAGGAAAAATCTATAGCAGTATTGCACGCGAAGGTTCCGGGTGGATCTGTACATGGGTGTATGCTTCTTATGGGCCTTTATGCACCGATCGGCGCGGCAGTCCAGGTCCAGGAGGAGTGCAGGACCAGGACCGCCTCACGGCGCGCGATGGCCACCTACCGCGGGCGCGAGGCAGAGCGGGCACGCCGCGCGCCGTGCCGGGCCGGTCTCGCGTGGGCCAAACTGGGAGCGGGCCGTTGGTTCCATCCGGTGCTCCGTGCCACGTCCACCCGGCCGATCGCCTTACTCGGTTGGGTTAGTTTACTCGTCGCGACCCCGCGTCCGCGAGCCTCTCGCAATTCGCACGGTTCGCGTCTTCGCGACCCCTAGTTCCTTACCGCCCGGACGTGCCGCGCCCGTGGCGTCACCGCCTCAGTCCGCGCCCGTCGTGCGTCGCGTGCCCACGACTGGAGGAGGCTCGCCTACGGCTACGGACTCCACCACCGCACGCCTCCGGTTGCCGCCGCTTTGCTGGTAATCCAAAGAGACGGATCTAGAAGAAAAACAATCAATGTCCTCTATATATACCATCAATATGTATAGAATTATTGAGCTTGTGTTAGGAGGTATATATCTATATATACATAGATTTTAATAAGATAAAATAAATAAGACCCGGTTTCCTGTAATCCGCTTCTTTCTGTCTTGCGTTGTCAGGATGGTTTTGGTTGGACCTTGGCGGCAACTACGAAGCCATCCTGGCACTCCCGCCCCTACACGGCCACATTGCTCTAACTTCCAGCCCGAGTACAAGCATCGATTGCGAGTTCAGCGTATGACATGATCACATGAGCATCCAAGGCCATTACAAGAACTTACAAATTTTCACTGTTTCTCAATTTCTGTACCTTCTTTTTCAGTACAACAATCCGCACTCTCCGTCTCATCAATTCCAGAAAAAAAAAAGGACGGGGGGACGTACGTGCAGAACGAGAACCAACCAAGCAAAAACAGATCAATGGCATACACAACTTGCAATACAAAGGAACAGAAAGAACAAGTGACGATAACAACTTTACAGGCGGCAGCGGCCGTCACAGCGGGCTGAACGGCTCCGGGAGCGGCTCAAACCGGTGGTCGAACAACGGGCTCTGGTCGGACTTGTCGTCGAAGCCGTGCAACCAGCTCGTGTTCTTCACGTCCTCCCTCAGCAGCATCGCCTCGTAGCGGGAGCTGCCGTAGATATCCAGCTCGCTCAGGGTCTCCTTGGTTCTGATGCTTCCCCGGTCTGGCGAATCGGTTGAGCTGCCACCGTTGCGTGAATGAGCTCCGTTGGAATCCCCAGAGAAGCGCCCGTTCATGCTGCCGTTGTCGGTGTAATGTCGATCACCATTTGAGATGGGATGCCCTGGATCAGACATTCGAATTTGCCGGACCTTGCCAGAGGTTGAGCGGATGCTATGGGGAAATAGGGATGCACCGCGAATGCCACCCAAGTTATGCCGAATGTCCTATCACAAGTAAAGAGTATTGGTGTAATTTGGTTTGTTTCAAAAAGAATTTAACGATAAAGAGCTAGAGACATCAGGACACTATTTCATTTATGAACATGAATTACGGATCTCTCTGCAGCGGTTCGATCACGCAACGTTCCAACCAAAAGTTATAAAGTTTAGCAAGGATCCAGTCAAGAAACTCACAGTTTCACATCACTTGAGACTTGAGAGGACCTCCAGATGCAAAATGCAGTTTTCCAACTCATTAGTTTTATATCACTAGATAAGATTTTCGTACTAACACATACGAAATGCAGTTTTCCGATTCAGGCTATCTGTATTCTGAAACCATACGACAAGTTCACTTGCACTGATTATTTTTTCCATCTTGAAAATTGAAATAGCTTAGAGTAGTTTAGTTTCCGATTTAAGTGCGCCAGCCGGAGGACCATGGTTGTATCCGGTGTTACTTAGACACGGACACAGATGTTGGAATCTAACTCGGAGACTCGACAAGCTCTAGAAAATAGGATTCGGGGATTCGTCTAATATATATTCCTTTTATCTTTAAAAATAAAAGTAAAATGATTTATGCAATGAAATATTTAATCTAGGTTCACTACCACAACACTATATAACTGCCACAAAACATCCTACATATTGTTGACATCACCTAGTCACAACAAAGACCAGCTGCATGCCACTCACCCTTTTAAAAAAAGGTAGCAAAGTTGTCCAATACGTCGTTAGATGTAAAAAAAAGTACTACAGTCGAGGTCTCTCACAGCTCCTCTAACCTTCTTCTCCCTCTCTTCCTTCTCATCAGACCAACCTCACTCCCCTTCACATACTCCTTCGACCAAGCACTACCACTCCACCCCCGACTCTCTTTCCTCTAACAACTCTCTAAATCATGCCAGAGCACCGGCATCTATTTCCTCTCTTTCTTCTGCAATAGATCTATCTAAACACCGACACCAAACTAGTTCTTCCCTTCTGCTCCTCACAAGGACTCTCCATGGGTTGTCCGATACGCGTCACAAGGAGTCCGACACGTGTCGACATAGGGATGCGTGTCAACACGGCAAATAATTTTTGGACTAGTGTGTCCTGGTAACACGAGTTGTATCACACTTTTGTTTTTGTTCTCCTCCATCTATCGAAATCGACATGCAAGCCTTATGTGTGTTCGTAAAAAAAAGAAATACGCTGGCTTGCAATGTTGCCTAAAGCGGCAAACATGACTATTTTGACTAAATGCGGAAAATTAATAATAACAGATCCTAAAGTGATTATCGATTACAGTAAATAACAAATTAAGGAACTAAGTTGGCAACACAACAGCAATGCAACACTTCAACTAAAACAGCAGGATGTATTTATTATAATGTGAACATAAGAAGAAACATACCATGTGCTTGATTGCCATGTCAAGTGAATTCTTTGATATCGTCCTCCCAAATCCATTATCCGCACCTGTGACAGGCCGAGCGACTCTAGTAGCTTGACTGTCAACAACAGACCTTTCAGCCTGTCTATTTTGGTGTCCATTTGAGAGAGTAGACGTCTTTGATGGTGCATCACAAAATTTACTTCGACTCACAGCAGGCACGGAGACCCTCTTCACAGGAGCTGAGGCAGCTAATGGTTCAGCATTTGAGGTTGATTTTATTCCTAAAGCCATTCCTGGTCTTGATCTACCAGCAGAAAGTGGTCGTTCAGGCAGTTTTGTCCTTAGATTTGGTGGAGCTTCATTTGGGAAATCAGGGATATCAAGTGGCCGCACTGGAGCTCGGGGTCGTGGATTTGGGGAACTTGGACGAGATGTTGGAGCTGATGAAGGCGCTGAATTCCGGCCACTACTAGCTGCAGGTCGGCTGATAGATGTCAAGCTGCTGCTACTAGAAGTCCGCCCAACCGAGGGAGAGCGACCAATAGCTGGGGCCGATGAACGTATTGCAGGCTGGCATGTAGGTTGAGATGATCGTGAGCTGGAGCGGCTCATTGAAGGAACTGTATTCGAGGACAATGAGGTGGCACGACTTATCCCATGAACATTACTTGAGGATGAGCCTGGGCGGCTCATTGCAGGAATTGTACCTATGGATGCGCTTGGGCGGCTCATTGCAGGAATTGAACCTGAAGATGAATTGGACATAATTCGAGACTGAGAGTTTGGAGTTGATGGCCTTGAATTTTGTGTGGATGTGGTTTTGGCAGCAGCTGAGTCAGTTGTAGAGTTGGATGCTGTTTGGCGGGTTTTCACAGGAGTAGATGGGCGAGTTTTGGCCGGTGTAGATGGGCGAGTTTTGGCCGGTGTAGATGGACGAGTTTTCACAGGAGTAGAGGACCTTGCTGGCACAGGACGTGAAGCTGGAACTGATTGTTTTGGTGAAACAAGAGTGCTGCTTCGCCTACTTGGGGTTGTAGGTCTTGAACTGACAGAGGAAATGCTAGAATTGAGAACTGATGTTCTGTTGTTGCTAGACATGAGAGTGGATTGAATAGAAGGGCGAGTGACGGAGTTACTTCTGGCTGGTCTAGTGGGAACTGTGGAATGCCCAATCTCCGTTTGAGATATTGAAAGCTGCAAAAGCAATGTTCATTAACATTAAAAATGCTAATTATAATCAGCAGAATTTGGCTGAGATAGATAAAGAAGTGATTAACTATGTAGAATAAAATGTTCCGAGAAACAATAATGCAGATATTGACTATATGGTTGGAGTAGATAAAGAAGAAAGATGTGTGCTATCACCAAGTTTCCCGATTAACTAGTCTTGGATTCCAATATGAAACTTGCTAAAAAAAACTTTCCATACTTCCACAAAGTACACTCCTGTGACATATTTGAGACATTCTTCAACAGATTGTATATGATTGACATGTAAGGTAAAAAAAAACCCATTTACCAAGTGGGACTATTTTTTTCTCTCTCGAAGAAATAAACTGATAAGTAAAACTGCAAAGCATTTCAGATCACAGTGCTTCTAATTTTTTTATAGAACATGCAAAAGAATTGCATGTCTTTGCATTAGGAAAGAAAACTGTGAGAGTTTAGTTACAGGATGGGTCCCCGACCAAATGCGACCGCTACAACACAGATGAAACACGGCGCTTCTGAATTTCAGCTACATTTCATTAATTCTTTTCACTGGGAGGGACTATATCTCACTAATTCACATTTCAATCAGAAAGCAGGTCACATGAGCTAGAAATGTTTCACACTGCTCTACCAGGAGATACTGCTCTCCAATCTAATTGACGGTGCAATGCAACTTAGATAAATATGTTCCTTATTTTGTCTTTATAAAATTAGGCAAAGCTGGTCAGTGGTCACCATTATCAAATTCCAACGCTACAGAGAAAATTTTGCCAAATAAACTGCGAAACAACTTGAGCAGAAAAGGAAACACGAAGCAGATTGCAAAATAAAACTTACAAAATATTAACAAATCCATTTTTTAAACAGGAATACTACATAGTACATACCCTTGACGCTCTAGTAGTTGAGGATGATCTAGTGGCCGTGTGCTTAGGTAATATATTTGAGGATGGCGTTTTCTCAGCAACCTCAAGTGCAGGAACACGGGGCGTCCCAGGGGGAGTTAGAAGCCTGAGGAGTACATCGCAAATTAATTAACGTTAGAGCAGAAACACATGCTGGCATGTATTAACAAGAGGATCAAACCATTAATTAAGCAGGAAACTGATTACTAGCTCTCTACAATAAGAAAAATAAACCAAAAAATCGATGATCGTTCTTCACCGCAAAAAAAAAAACCGCAATTGTTTACCATTAAACACTATGGAAAAAATCATAGAAACGGTACATTTGCGCAGGAACAATCGATCCTCATTCTAATGCCTCTTAATTGACCTCAGCATATGCCTTAGATTTACCTCATGAACAATAGGATTCTCATAATTCATAAAAGGTATATATATTCCTCTCTCCCCACCTCTGAAGCATAGACTCTTCAGTTTATTGCCGTATCCGTGTCGGACATTGTGTCCGGATATGACACGGACATGCGGTGGACACGTGTCGGCGGTGTGTCGGTCCATTAAGCAACGAATTTTAATTTTTAAAATTTCCGACACGTGTCGAATATGGCTTGGACACATATCTGACACGTATCAAATATGGCTTGGACAAGTATCCTACACGGCCCAGTTGGACCACCCTCAGCGCATAACCCTAGCTCCTCTTGATCCCACCCCGACCCCATCCTCTGTTCCCCGCACGCCGCCCCAGCCCCCTCACGCACTCCCTCGCCCTCGTCGCGCCGCTAGCTCGCTGCGCCTGTCCCTCTCTGGCGACCAGCAGGCCGCCTCTCGCTGGTTCACTGCTCGAGCGCTTTGTCTCCCTCTTCCTGCACCCCTCCCTCGTCTCCCTCGTCGCGTGCCCCGTCTCCCTCGTCGCAGACCAGAGGCAGTCGGCATGACCGGCGACCGAAGAGGCGGAGACCAACTGGTGCTCGTGTGCCCTCCTAGTGGCTGGTGCTTGTCTCCCTCGTCACAACGCCTTCCCGTTCGGCAGGCGCCCCTCCCTCACGCGCCCTCCTGGTGGCGAATACTTGTCTCCCTTGTCGCAACGCCCTCGTGGCTAGCAGTAAGTTTTGCAATCGTGATTGCTTGTTCTTCATCATTCTAAAGAAATAGAAAATGGTAATTCAAGTGCTAGAGAGGAGCAAAACACCAACAATAGATTCAAGCCTCCATTGTGGAATCATGTTGACGTTCTAGACAAGGGTGGTCGGGGGGAGGAAATGTGAAATGGAGATGCAAGTATTGCAAATATGTTGGCACTAGTAGCTACTCTAGAGTCAAAGCGCAAATACATGTGTATATTATTATTATTATTATTTAAATATATATAGCCATGTAGCATTATCGGCATTTTTGGAAAAATGGTGAATCCCCGTGTCGGTGTCATGTCGACGTGTTTTTGTCCGTGCATCATAGCTCCCCACTATGTTTCTTCTATGCGAGACAAAATTGTGTATATATGTATCGAATGCCCAATTATCAAGCTCCAAGCTGGCCTCCCAAGGGAAGAGCCCACACAGGCCAATCCAATCCATCCAATTGCATATTTGATGTTCCACCTTCGCTCAGTCAGCACAGTGATGATCCATTTCCTCCCAAACAGCAACGACCACCAAGACTATCTCTAAGGAGAAACGATTTTTTCGGCAATACGGCACCTTCTTTTCCGGAACAAAACAAACATGGCACTCCAAGATCAAGCGTACCCAGTCAACCAAAACAGCGATCAGTACAAAATACAAATCCATCCCAAAGCAGGACAATTCATAAAAAGAGAGAGAAAAGAGCAGCCTTCATATACTACACTAATCCCTAAGGAAATTAACTGAACACAGTACAGAGATAGATCATCTCATAGACACGCAGAAATCAGCCAAAACCAGGAGGCACCAAAGGGAGAAAAATAAACCAAGAGTAAGCAAGTAAAAGTTGATAATCACCAGTCATAATCGTTCTTCCCGATCTCCGAATCCAACAGGTCCTCCATCTCAGAGCAGCCTGAAACCGCAACAAATTCCCCGCCTCCCCCCCCAAAAAAAAATCACTAAAAAGCCCCCAAACTCGCTACAGCATTAGCCAAACCGATGCCACTACGGCTACCTCCGGTGACCGGCAGGCGGGTCTGGATCCGGATCCGGAAGGCTCCAGAAGCTTCGGTTCGAGCCCGCCCTTCCCGGAACCAGACAATGCTGCTTCTCTCCTCCCGCGATTGCTGCTCGGGCGGTGGTCTCCCCTGCGCGGTGAGATGAGACGAGCTGTGCGAGATCGCGAGGAGGAGGGACGCGGAGAGATGGACTGGACGGAGGGGGTGCGTGAGCGTGAGCTCTCTCTGCCTTCCTCTGCTGCGGCTCTGCGCTGTGAACTGAAGCGAAGCCTTATTTTGTTTCGCCGTAAAAGGTTCGCGATCCTCCCGAACCGCGGGACGATGGCACATGGGACCCACGTCAGCTCGTGGCCCACGTGTCGGCGACGGTCAGCTCGCGCTCTGCACGGGCGCTGAGCGGAGATGGAGTAAAGTAAGCGGTAAGTCAGGAGGTGTCCGCGCGGGCGCCTTCGGTATGGTCGGATAGGCCTCTAGGCCAGGTGCGGGCCCGGAGATCAGACGATGACATGTGGGGTCCAAGTAACTGTGGGCCTACATATCAGCTGGCATGGTTTTCATAGGTCTTCTTTTTGATAGTGACTGTCAGGCCGTAGTAAAAAAAGGGAAACGATACCCTTCGAGCGTCCGATACGGAGAAATAAATAGAACGCTGTCCACGTGACCATCAAGGCACCACGTCCTTCATCATAACCATATGTTCCTTATTACCGAAACAACTCTACTCATTCTTTATCCTCGAAGAGCTTCATCGGATCGTATCTATCTTTTTTTTTCTCTCTCTTAATCCATCGGATCGACAAACTTCGACTGAGCTTCTGTCACCGACGAGCTCGTCAAGGAGTAGGTACGCCGGCCTCGCCTAGTGCCACCGCGCGAAGGGCAGCGACGTCAACTCTACGCGCCCGGCGGAGCCACGGAAGGGATGAGTGCTCTGCTGAGTATTCGAGAAGAAGGGCGACAGCGCTCACATGAAGACGACGACGATGCGCAGAGCGGTCGGCGATTCTTCACTCGAGCGAACGTGCAGCGGCGGTGCCGGAACATCCGCAAGCGATGGCTCCATGATGGTCGACTCTCGCGACTATCGAAGCAAGTTGTTGCAGACATTTCTTAATGTGTTGCAGTCTCTTTTATGAAATTGTTGCATATAAAGTGTTTTTTTGTTACAATCCAACCTTTTTTAAAATTGTTGCATAAAGTGTTTCGTTTTGTTGCAATGTGTTTTCTTAAATGTTTCATCAACTTTTCTAAATTGTGTTGCGCATGATCATTCACGAGATGTTGCAATAGGTGTTTCAAGATGTTTTCTCCTTTTGCTTCGAAATCCTTTAGTACACACATATTACCGAAACATATACTTGCATTGCCTATCTTATCTGTTACATAGCTCTGATTATCATGCTCGGTTTCATAGCAACGCTTGTTAGCATGCAGCATAATGTACTAACCATAGAGCCATATGTACTAACCATAGAGCGAATGGGCGAGAATTGACTGATAGTATAAAGACTGAGTATAAATACAGAGCTAATGGTGCGGTCAAGACTTGAGTGGAGTGCGTAGCCGGCGGCTGAGACGATCCCGAGCAAGGACGACGCCACGACGGCGGCGGCCGCTGCCGCGGCGAGGATCCTTAGCCGAAGGGTTGCCGCCATTATTTGGTTTTTGGATGTGCTGGCGGCCAGGCAATGCCAAATATGCCTCAACTGCGAAGCACGGCTCCTCCAAGTGATGGCCGAGATTTACATGCGGCTGAGACAAAAGGAAGCAAGTCAGTGTTAGAGGAGGTGGAAGTCGGGCCAGAGGTGTTGCCGTTACCGGGTAGGTCCTGGTTCCGTTTTCTAAGGTTTATCGTGTAGTTAGCACTGCAATCGGATCAAGGTTTTGGTAATTGCAAGAGGGTGATTCTTCTGATGATGAAGATATTATCTTGGCAGAAGTGGGTTTTGAATCGAAGGAGGAAATTCGATCTTCAGTTGTGCCTGACTTTGCTTCGAAATCTTCTCAAGATAATGGAGTTCAATCTTCTGTCTCACCTAGTTTTTGTAGATCTTTACAGGTTTAAGGGAAAGGGGATTTCGTCCAAGGGTCATCTTCGAAGATGGCAAATGATCTGGTTTATGGCGATGCCATTGCTGTGGGGTATTCTCCAGCAGAGCTCCGTGAGGTGGGGATATTGCCGGGCCGGAGCAAGCGGAGGATCGATAGTGGTCGGCCATGGCAGGGGCCTTTACCGCCTCCTCGATTGTCGCCTCCGATGACGGTGGGTGCTACATTTGATCGTGTTCGACCAACTCTTCTGACCTCGGTGGACAGAGTTCATCCGGCGTGTGTTTCGCCGGCTTTGGAGGTTGTTCAAAATTTGAATGGTTCAGCTGACTTGCCGGTTTTGTTGCCAGCTGTTTCACCGGAAGTTTTGCCATCTTCTTTACCAGCCAAGTCGCCAATTGGTGTGTTATTTCAAAATTAGGCTGGTGCGGTGGCTTCTAGGCCGGGCTCTACAGAACTTGTTTTATCTTGTGCCAGATCCGAACAAGCCCATCCAATAGGCTTGCCCTGGTTGCGTCGCTGGCTTTGGCGAAACTGGGAAACAGCTAGGCGCAAACCATTTTTTTTGTCCCGGTGCTCAGTCCAGAACGGTGGCTGGTGTTCCTTAGGCTTTCACGTGGTTGGGGACACAGCGTGGGGATCGGAGATTGATCGTGGCTGGTAATTATCGTCTTGACATGGAGTTCGACAGGGGTCGTGCTGGTGGCCCGCAAGCAGGCTTCGTTGGTGATGTTCGAAGCCCTGCCTTTGGGGGCGCTATCGGCCAATCAGTTGGATCCGGCGGCATTGTAGGCTATGGTGGGGGAAATCTCGTGGGATCCGGAGGAGCTAGTTTTTTTCCTGTCAATGGTGGTGCTGGTCCTTTCTCCGGTAGCAGGGGTGGAGGTGGTCATGTGGCTAATGGCAAGGAAACTTGTCCGGTAGGAGATGTTGGTTTCAGTGGTGGGCATGGCGGCATTGTTGGCTTTGGTGGGGGACAACTTTTGGGCGCCGGAGGTGTTGCCCAGTTCTCAGTCAATGGTGGCGGTGACCAGGCTGCTGGGCCTGGTGGCGCAATTGGCGGGCAAGGAGGTTTCCCGATCGTTGGTTTTGGTGGTAGTAACTCGCTCTTTAATCAGCATATTGCTCGGGCACCCAGCTTTGGTCGTGGGAGACTCGGTGACGGTAACAGAGGCCGGGGTCGTGGCCGGTTCGGGGGTGGAAAGACCCAAGTCAACACTGGTTCCGTAGGTACCGGTGCCAACATAGTTTGCTTTCGGTGCAAAGAGCAGGGCATGGAATTGCCAATTGTAATGCGATCTTATTGTGTGATATTTGTGAGGGTGTTGACTATTTGGCAAATAAGTGTCTGTTGTTACTGATGTCGAGGCCTATTGCTAATTTGTGTGGGTTCGGTGCTGATGGGTTGGGATTTTATCACATTCCAACGTCGGAGACGAAGAAGTTGAAGAAAGAAAACAATAAGACGGGGCTTGTTAAGATCATTGGTGAGCCATTGTCTGAAAATCTTCTAATTGCTGAGCTGAGAAGATTAATTCCATTGAACTGGTAGCCACAGGTGGAGATTCAGGGGGAGAAGGCGTTTTTGGTTCACTTTCCAACTAGGCTTGAGTTGTTGCGTATGACGGCTATTGGTAATGTACATGTGAAGGAACACAAGGTGGTGTTACAATTTGTGGAATGGAATTTGAAACCTACACCTAAGTACCAATTACAGAAGGTTTGGGTTCAGGTGTTAGGTGTGCCTCTTGAAGCTCGTGATTTTCTAAGTCTATGTGTTATAGGTTTGATCATTGGTATAGCTATAAGAGTGGATATGGAGAAGGTTCGTAAGAATGATTTGGTTTGTCTACTGGTGGGCGTTTTGGATATAGATGACATACCTTCAAGTGTTGAGATAGTGGTTAGGGAATATATTTATGATATTTTTTCAAAGTTGAAGGACTTCCTAGGTAGGAGGATCATGAGGGGGAGGACAAATCAGGCAGAGACAAAGATGTTGAGATGAAAGATAGAGATACTAAGAGATACTTATGTTGGTCTATATGGCTATATCGGAATGATGTTGTTTTTGACAAAAAGATTGTCAATAATCCCTTGCAGGTTATCTTTTTGAGTGGACACTGGCTAAGAGCTTGGGCATATTTGCAGAAACCGGCCCTGAAGGAGTCTATGTTAGCTGGGAGCGACAGGTTGGAGATAATGGCGAAGCAAATTTTAAGCATTCATGAGTGGTGGTTTAGTCACAGGATTTGTAATGATTGAATTTAAATTTTAGTCATTGCTTGCTTGTAAGTTTTCAAGCCACTTTTACCAGATTTGGTTACTTTGGTGCTTTAAACTCTTTAATAAAATAGGTTGTGTGCATCCTGGATGTAGAGGCTGGGAGAGATTTTCTCTTCCATTATCTAAAAAAAATACAGAGCTAATAGAGTTTCACATATATCCTAGTACATCATCGTACACAATATTCCTTGTGTCTGAGCCAGGTGAGCCGTCTTCATTTTCAATCAATATAGTAAGCCCCCATTTCGATGTGACTCTTGATATGGCAACGTATAGCTGACCATGTGTGAACATGGGATTCTTTAAATATACACTTATTTTAGCTAGAGTTTGGCCTTGGCATTTATTGATGGTCATAGCATAACATAGTTTAACTGGGAATTGACGGCGTTTTAGTGTGAAAGGCCATTTTTGGCTTTTTGAATGAAGTCCAATTCTTGGTATGCAGACAGTTTCACCTATATGTGTTCCTGTCATGATCGTAGCTTCAAGGACACGGTCTCCCAGTCTAGTCACAAAAAGGTGGGTCCTATTGCATAGACCCATTGATTGGTTGATGTTTCTTAGCAGGACAACAAGGACTGATATTTTCAGCAAGAAGCAATGTTCTGGGAAATTGTTGATGCTAATCGAGTTTAGGAACTCAATTGGATATAACAAATCGATATCAGATGTTTGGTCAGCCATATCGCTAACCGTATCACAACTAAGATATTCTCTAGAAACTGTTGGCGCCTTTGGAAGTATGGAAGCATTGATCTTGTCAACAGTGACATTAAGTGGAGATACGATAGCATGGGACGCAAGGTAAGGGATGGATGTATAATTATCATGGAATTCGTTATAAACAGTATCGATAATGGACGAAATATTATCATTAGTGGGTGCTAGAAGCAGGTCAGATGGGATCTTTATCCATGAAGCTTTTGTCTCGCCTGTTTGTTTGTATGTAGGTAGACGACCCTCGCCAACACTGAGAATCCATTGAGAAAATTCTAACAGTTCGATTTGTTCATCATTGTGAATTGATGAAGTCATAAGACACATGTTTATGGTGAGGCGAAGGATCTGGACATGCTTCCACAACGGAGATTTGATAAGGCAAGATGCAATAGTGTCAGCACGGGATCCTCCTTGAACAACCGATAGTATCTGTCTGAAATCACCATCTAGGATAACAGGCTTTCCACCGAAGGGGATATCTGCATTTAAGCTATTATCTAAGGATAGGATGTCTCTGAGAGCATGATCGAACGCTTCAAAGCAGCGTCTATGTGTCATTGGTGCTTCATCCCACAAGATCAAGGCAGATCTACTTATTAGGTCTCCCAGCATAGTTCCACGATGAATATTACACAAAGTTCAATCATCTATGTCTAGTGGGATCCGAAACCATGAGTGAGCTATTCTACCACCGGGTAGCAATAAAGCTGCGACTCCGGACGAAGCAACCACAAGGACTATCTTGCCTTCTGATCTGATATGTGAAATGATAGAATTCCACAAGAAAGTTTTCCCTGTACCACCATGGCCAGATACAAAATAGAAACATGGTGTATTATATGAAACCAAATGCATGATCCTATCATAGATCAATCGTTGTTCGGTATTTAGACAATCGTACATAGAAAGCGACTATGCTTCTAATTGTACTCTATCATAGAAGAGTTCTTCAGTGATCAGTCTATTGCCAAGGCTATTCTCATATCCATCAGGTGGGATTAGAAGATCATACGATGACAAAGTGAAGCCATTATCCAAGAAAAGTGAGGAAAGGTCTTTTAGAAGTTGCACCTATAGTCTATGGTTAGGTACTGCACAATTATGAATACCGAGTGAGCGGCATATCCTGTGGGCAATATCGTTAGCCATATTTCGCCAGTATTTTTCAAACAATAGACGTAAATTGCCTATGTCACTAAACTGGACGATAGCCATAAAGAGGTTCCTGAGCTATGAAGATGTCGCCCACATAATAGCTTCATTGAAAAGAGAAAACCATTCTGTGTCATCACCGATGAGACCACATGCTTGACATGTTTGACGGTGCCCTGGTATGTTATGAGGTCCTCATAACCAAGAGCACCTCGTACAGACATGAGCAACATTCTTAGATAGAAAAGCTCGCCTGTACCTAGGTAGACATGCATCATCCTTCCAATTTTGGTGCCTCGCTTTCGACTCGACCATAACTTATGATCGGAGTTCCAAGTCCATTTCGTTGGGAACTCATAGTAAGTATAGTCTCTCGCGGTAACATGTCGTTGGTTGACCACGAACCATTCAGTCAACATGCTTTTAGTTGCGTCAAGATCCTCGAGGACATTGTTTAGATCCGAGGTTTCAGTGAACGAAACCCTGGTCATGGTAGGCAGATGGACAGCCAATCATTCAACTGAAGGTGTGTGAGCATGGATCTCAAACCCAAAGAGTCACCAGCTTGCTTCACAGGTTGATAGATACCGAGAGTTTACATATTCAGATATCTCATCAATACAAGGAGGCTGGGCATGGGCCGATGTGGACTGTGAATCATTGTTAACATGAAATGACATAGAGGCACAATTGTGACCCTTCATGACATATTTGAATAGGTACTTCACGAGGTTTTTCTTGTTGCACCACTCAACATTAAGATGTGCATGGTACTTTTTCAACAATGACAAGTTATAAGGGACAACTGATCTATTGTCAAGCCTAACACCATGCTTGATAATGAATCTGCCATCATCACGATGACGGTATATCGGGAAACCATCCTCATCAACAGTCGTCTCGTTCTGGAATCTCTTTGGATACCATTTTGAACATTTGCCCTATTTCATGCAAGGGCATTTGGGATTTTGATCCCCACAAGGGTCGTGCATATGAATTCTTCAACCGGAGCATATCCAAGTGGATCTGTAAGAACATCTGGTATCTCTGCTGTAATAAGACTATCAATGAAAGCGGGTGTAGGGCAATCGGGTCGGTCTTTCAACCATTTAAGCACGTGCACATGAGGCAGCCCTCTTTTCTAGAACTCTGTAGTATACACTATTGCACCACAGCATAAAGTGAAAAAAATTTAGAAAGGTTCTGGTTGAAACAAGGAAACTGAAGCCATGTGCGGATAAGAGGAAGTCACCTGCACGAACAGGACTGAAGCAGTGCCATCTTTAATGTCCGCGAGGTACTCTTGTTATTTCATATGGTACACTCAAGTAACGATATCGGATCTATCAAAAGGGCACTGACCAGGTTCATGACGAAGTGCGTCAAGTATCTCTGGCCATTTCGGATTGCATGTGGATGTACTAAATAAGTCTGGTGCACCGTATGCACGGCATAAAGCCATTGAGTCATGGTAATTTTGTACCATGTATCTTCTACTACTAGTGAAGCTAGCAGGAAATATCATTTTTATGCCCACATCTTTTCCAGTTTCAGCACCTTGCATGACAGCATCTGTTATTCCCTGGTATGTGTCCAAGCAGAGTTTATCTTGGTGGAAAGTATGGAAAGAACATCGATTTCCCTCAACACAAGAAAAGGAATTGACAATAATCTAGTCGGGCAGTCTCCCAAAACAAGTGAAAGGATTAGGTTCTTGTGAACGGTAATGTAAATAGTAGCAATAGAACTCAAGCATGGAAACATTTTCACGTACTGTAGTTCTTAGATCATCAGTCTCTCTCAATTTTATACGCAGGTGGAAACCCTTGTCACATACAGGAATAGAAGAGGATATTGCAAAGCCATTAAAGCTGGATGAAGCAGTGATATATTCTGGATTCGCCAAATTGGCTGTGGACAATCACATCAAAGGTTGAGACATCAGTAGGGAAGTCTCCAACAATTAGACCAGCTAGTTCTGAAGAAGATGGAAGGGTGTAGTGGTTGGAATGTGAATTGTTCAAACCAATCAGCTAAACGCTAATGTCTGGGGCATGCGGAGAAAGCAGTCTATCTCTAGCCATTCTGAACATCCTTACTAATGGATTGCAGTGATCCAACATAGTAATGAGAGCATCAACAACAGAAGGATCTAGTTGTTCACGGCGACCTGCACCTCTATCAAAAATAGCGAGCCTGTTATGGAGCTCATTCTGAGTGTCATATATGTAGAGCTGAGCATATTCCGGGTGTTTCCCATCAGATGGGAGCAGTGAACCAATACGGTGGTGAACAACACCGTTTATGCCAAAAAAAAACATAAGGCCCAACACCAGTATTAATGCTTCTATCGATATTAATACCCAGCGAAGTGAATGCGAAGGGAGAGTTATAATCTCTTATCAGCGCATGAAATGATTAGACAAAGGACCACAGTTGAAGCAAACAAGATCCTTTAAAGGGTCCGGCCATGGCTTGGAGGGTGGTAGAGAGATCCTACCATTTCAACATCATAAGCTATAAGCTATCCGTCTTTGAGTGAATGCACTCTCACCACGTAGTCTCTCTTGGTACCAGAAAATCGCAGAGCAATGACTGCAAACATAGTCTGGTGAGCCGTAGTAAGAATGGGCTGGATATGTTGCTACAAATAGAGGAAATGATTTAAACCATTAGAGATGAGATAAGATGAAATGTGCAGAGCCGTAATTGAGAGTGTTGTTCTATGGCAATGGGGAAAGTATACTGAACAAACTTACCTTTTAAGCATTTTGATATAGTCAGTCGGCAAGGAAAAGACAAGGGCAACAAATGGATTATGGGGTACGTGGCCTATGCACAATGGTATCGGAAAGTGAAACAAGGAAGATATAGCGCAAGAACATGTAATTTTTATGTATAGATAAATATTAGGAAAATGCATGTAACAACTTATAGACGATAGGAGGCTATCATACAACCTGAAGCAGCAAACAAACATTGTTTGTTCAACAGAAGACGCCTCCTACGATTTTCGCGTGCAGTTTCAGGATGCACAGATGGGCAGAAATGGTCTCCTACAGTAAACAAGTATCAAAGGACGGACGGATGAAGAATTGATAGATGTAAACAACAAAGAATAAGACGATGGCATAGAACGTAGGCATTACCGTTGTTGGTCCTAGAAACGTCATTGAACTGAACGGAGTGGCCTACAAGTGGCAGCGCAGGTACACATGGAAGTAAAAGATAAAGGAATCAAAAGAGAAGGAGTTGGTAAGTAGATGTAGCAGAGGTAAAGGTGAAGAAATAAACGTTACAGTCGAAGGGCAAACGCAGAGCATACCAATTATGCATGAGATGCAAGAGTACAAGCAGGTGATGCGAAGGATCGGATAGGTAGTACAGCATTGTTCAGCACCTTTAGACCATAGCAAGGTGGACTGAAGAAGATGTACCTAACTGTACCATAGGGTGAGGGTGAGAAGGCAAGACAGAGGCCAGTGGTGGGTTGCCTAGGTGTAACGTCCCGTTTTCTTTTAAAGTCCTTGCCAAGTTTTCAAAATAAAAGTAACCATTTGGCTTTATTGAGAATCCAAAGCTTAACCTGAGATTTTTGAATCTGGAGAGTTCAATTGGAATTAATCAAACCTTAACTAAGCTCTTAGTTGGTGTTCCTGCTTGGTTGTAGCTCTCTGTTGTGTCTTTTCTTGCTCTTGGGTTCTTTGTGTCCCCGAGCCTCCTGTGTGCCCCGGGTTTTGTCTTCTCTTTTAACTTCCTTTGTTGGCTTGAATCTCTTTGAGACTCAGACCTCCCTTCTCTCTCTCTCATCTTTCCCTCTGTTGAACCCCTCTGTGTTTGGGTTTTCTTGTTAAGAACTCGGCTCGGGTTGGTGTTTCTAACCTCTTTGGTCTCTTCAAGCCACGCTTGGCTTTGCTTCTTTTGGACCTCCCTGTGGACCTCTCCACGCCTTCTCGGAACCTCTGAGTTCTCTTGGGCGCTCCAGAGTTCCTCTGGACCTCCCAGTGCCCCTTTTGGGACCTTTCTAGACCTCCTTGTGGCTATTTGGACCTCCCTTGTGTTCAAATAGACCTCCCTTTGTCCCTACAGACCTTTCTGTGTCCTACGGACCTCCTCCGTGTCCTTTAAGACCTCCCCTTGTTGAGATCTAGCCGCTCAGACCTCCCCTTGTTGAGATCTAGCCGCTCAGACCTCCCCTTGTTGAGATCTAGCCGAGACCTCCCCTTGTTGAGATCTAGCCGCCAGACCTCCCCTTGTTGAGATCTAGCCGCTCAGACCTCCCTTGTTGAGATCTAGCCGCTCAGACCTCCCCTTGTTGAGATCTAGCCGCTCAGACCTCCCTTGTTGAGATCTAGCCGCTCAGACCTCCCTTGTTGAGATCTAGCTAGCTCAGACCTCCCTTGTTGAGATCTAGCCGCTCAGACCTCCCCTTGTTGAGATCTAGCCGCTCAGACCTCCCCTTGTTGAGATCTAGCCGCCCAGACCTCCCCTTGTTGAGATCTAGCCGCTCAGACCTCCCCTTGTTGAGATCTAGCGCTCAGACCTCCCTTGTTGAGATCTAGCCGCTCAGACCTCCCTTGTTAGATCGGCCTTTAGGACCTCCTTTTCGAGATCTTAGCCGTCTGTGTTCTCCTTTAGTGGGATCAAAGGTCGAGACCTCCTCGTGCCCAAGACCTCCTTAGCGCTTGGACCCTCTTTGACTCTTGTGGTCAGACGCTTAAGGCTTTGCCTTTCTCGCTAAGGGCCGTCCGATCTAAATCGACGGCCTAGCCTTCTTGCCGGTTCGCTCGGTCCGAACGCCCCTCGTTCAGCGCCATCCGATCTGGATCGACGGCTCAAGCTAGCAGTGACGTTTGGATGGTCCAAACGTTCCTTTCCTTCTGGACCGCTTGATTTCGATCGAACGGCTCGCTTTCAGACGTTTTCCTTGATTCCAGGACCTCCTGGCTGGCTTTTTAAGGACCACCTCCCGGCCCTTTTGGTCTTTTGTAAAGACCACCCTCCTAACCTTGAATATTCTGTTGGTCGGGACCTCCCCGCCCTTTGATCTGGACCGCTGAGGTCCTCCCTTGAGATCTTGACCGTTAGATCTCCCTTTGGAGATCTACTGTCAGACCTCCTCGCCCTTTGATCTGGACCGCTGAGGTCCTCCCTTGAAATCTTGACCCTTAGACCTCCCTTGTGCGGTCCGAGTGTCGTGGCCTCCTCGTTGTGAGCTTTGAGGACCTTTTGACCGGGACCTCTTCTTGAGTCCTTGGACCTCCTGTCCCGGACCTCCCCTTTGAGTGTCTTGGACCTCTTGCCCAGACCTCGCGGTGGTCTTTGGCGGGAATGACCCTTTTTGGTGGGGCCACCTCTTTGACCGATGGTGCACCCTTTTGATCGGCCCCACTTGCGGCCCCTCTTCACCTTGTAATTGTTGCTCTCTGCCTCAGAACTCATGCGCATTTAATAGGTGTCGGGTCACATTAAATGCTGATCCCATCCGAGGTACTTTATTTCAATTCTTTTGGGCAAGCCACCTTAAGTAGTCCCGATTGCCAACACGTCTCGGGTTTCCTTGTGGTGCACACCACCAACTCCGGCTATATTTAGCCCGGGAGGCGTGCCTTTGTAATCTTTTGCTCATTTCTTCCTTCCTCGCCTCCTCTGCTCGGTTCTTCCTTGCGCAAGACCCTCCCTCAGAGCTCTTTGAGGCGGTGTTAAGCCTCTTGGTTTCCTTTTGGCCGAGTTGGTTTGAGTTCCTTTTGGTTCTTTTGTTGTTCTCTGGCTTAGTGTGGTTTTGCTTATTTGGTTCTCTTATGAACGTGTAGATCACGAGTTCGAGGAGATCTTGGACCCGACTCTTCAGCAGAAGGCTCTCCACCGCTTGACCAAGGCAAGCCACAGACCTCCTTTTGATCATCTTGAACCAAGCTTTGCAAATGTATTTGGTTTAAATTATCATGCATGGCTATGTTTATAAGAAAATGGTTTGGGCTATAGTTACTTACCTACTTGTCGTTATGCCTCCTTTATACCTTGTCTCCATCATGTTGTCATGATTCACCTTGTGAGCCTTAGGGTGGATAATTTAGTTGGCGTTCTCTGTTATTTGCCAACATGGGGGCCGAGGGTCTTATATAGCCTCGCTTAGAAAACGTGGTTTGAGCGTATCATGCTTCATCTCCAATAATCTTGACTAATAAGTTATGAAATGTGTGGTTGGTGCTATTGTTGAGCGACTATGGCGGGATGCCTAAGGCGGTCGATCGTGGTGTGAGACCACTTGGTTAAAATTTGTGTGCCAGACTGGGTGGTCTTTTGGCATGGGCTAATACAATTGTTTTGCTAAGGCAAGAAGGCAGGGAGTGAGTAGTGGGTCTTTGTGCACACCGGTTTGTGGAAGTCTTGCCTTAGCACAATTAAGGACTTCACTTTGTATCTGTCGAACTGGGCCAATTAGTGCAACCACAAGATCATTTTATGGGAATGGTCTGGGCTGAATAATTAGCAATGAGATGGCTTGGGGCTGTTTTGGTTGAGCGTGTGATTCGATTGGCGCAAGAGGGGCACCCCATAACCCCGTGGATTTCTAGACCTTTGGAGGGATTATAAACCTTAGCGGGCGGCCCTAGTCGGTTCAAAGCTTTGTAAAGGCCTTGCAGGCTTTCTAGACCGCCACCTTAGGAAGTGAGCAGGGTGACCGGAACCCATCCCGCTAGAGAGATCGTGGATTGTGGGTAAAGTTGTACACCTCTGCAGAGTAAAAGATCTATTCGAATAGCCAAGTCCTTGGTCATGGACATGCTCAGTGAAATGGTGCAAGGGGTAGATGTTTCAAAAGCTTGTGCCACTGGACACTTCCGCGAGATGCTTTGGCTTTGCCTCAAGAGACCTTGGCCGGCTCCAGAGGGGTCAAGGTTGGCTCTGTAGTGGTCCAGGTTGGTTCGGACCTCTGGAATGGGTGTTCAGGTGGGTTTTGGGTGAGGACACGCCACCGTGTGATCAGACCTCCCCAATTTTTGGTTGTGGCCGTGAGTTGGTGCTCACACCACCTTTTATTAAAACATCAAAAGTATTATGTATTATGGTTTTACCTTGTCGCCTTTCAATCTATTATTGCTATTATTGTCAAAATTGGCTTTATGCAAACTAACCATACTGACTCTCCATTGGTAAGTCCTTGCATGAATATTATGGCATCTTTGCTCTCTGTGACTTCTTGAGTACATTCCAAGTACTCATGGCTTAAGCCCCGTGTCAAAGCAGATTATGAGGATGACCAAGTGCGAGGCGGTCTGAGACCTCTTCGAGGAGGAATTCTTCGACGACTAAGATGCCTAGGACGCCCTCTACCCGACAAACTGTGGTGCTTGTTGGATGGCTGCGTGTTTTGGTGTTTGAGCCCTAGAGCTCCTTGTCGCCATTGTAAGTCCTCGTTGGTTTTGTAAGCCCTCGGTGGCGAGACCTCTTGTTAACAAGTTTGACCATAAGGTCCTATTATATAAAGTTTAATTTGTGCGCTTCATCCGTGTTTGACCTCGTGGTTGTGGTATTGACTTGTGTTCTTGTGCGAGCTAGCTCGATTGTCCCGGGACTAGCTCAGATGCACAGGCGGGACCACTGGGGAGGTCCCTGGGACTTAGCTCGGGAGGTCCCGCCGACCTCTCTTGGTGATGTGCTGGAGGTGCTCTGAGGCGGTGGCGGCCACGACCTCCAGAGGTCCTCAAGACCTCTGGGAGGTCGATGGCGGACCAAGACCTCCGGGAGGTCCATAAGACCTCTGGGAGGTCCCGCGACCTCCTCAGAAAGCTCCATGCGGTGCTACCACATCCTTCCGTGGTGACTTCGCAGCGCAAAAAAAAAATGGTCCTCCCGGACCTCTTGCGGTACATCACGGGGTGGGTCGTCACACTAGGCGAATTGGTATAGGCAAGGCAAGGTATTTAGAAAAAAGATTCATAAACAGGACAGTAAAGATCAAATACCCGAAGCAAAGTAACACAGAGAAAGTCTCATAAGATGATCGACTGACAGCAGCGATCGTGACTGCCCTCTCAAAGATTCGAAATGACTGGGCACAAAAAGTAAATAGGGAAAAATTGGGAGGACATACCATGAAATGAAAGTAGAGTGTAACAGTAATGAAGAGAGAGAAGTAGACATGCATGAGTAGATAAACTGAGGTAAGGAACAAATGCAATAGAAGTAGACAGGCACACTAAAGGAAAGAAGGAAAGACCTCTAAAAAATGTGTAAGTAAACGAGCAACAAGATAAAAACATCAGAACTATACTGCAGGAGGGAAAACAGTAGGGAAAACATATGTACAGAGCGTGCAAATAATAACATTGAAGGTAATAATGTGAGACTTGTAATCCAAGGCAAAAGGACGACCCACGCGTTTCGCAAGGCGGTTGCACGAAAGCAGAAACCTGTGACACAGGCAGGGCAGGTGAGACGAAACCACAATGGAAAAAGGGTTGCGCAATGTAGCTAGCATTCAGACATCAAACCTAGTGATTATCCTGAGCGTACGATCCGTAGATGATCGTATGGCGGCACGGACTAAACAGAGACGTTTAGGAGATCCTACAAAATAAAAAATAAATAAAACCAGACAGGAAAACGATAATACAAATAAACAATCCAATAGAAAGGATCGGGGCGCACCATGAACAACAGCGCGCTATGTCGAAGACGTAGAAAGAGGCAACAATGAAAGCATGGACAAGTGCAAGCACGGGCCCAAAAAAAAGACGACGTCAGTACAGGCTCACTAATAGGGAGACAAAATAAACGGAATTTTTGTTCAAACAAGCAAATCACCTGCAGGAACGACCGGTCCAGACAAATCTACAAACAATCAAAGCCGTCACCTGAAGCCTCGGTCAAATACGCATGAATGAGCATGCACGATAGCAGGAACGGGCAAGGAGAAAAAACACTGTTAGGACGGTTTCACCAAGAGGGTGAGAAAAGTACAAAGAAAATTTCGCTACAAAGGGAGGAAAGAGTATAAATGTAATTTCACTGCAAACAAAGAGATTACCCACAGGACCGAACGCTCCGAACCAACATACAGCTAATTAGAGCCGACACCTGAAGCCTTTGACCAATATAACCTGCAAGACATAGCACAAATCTTCAGTATCTGTGGCCATGTGCAAGGCACAACATAAATTAGCATAATTCGAAGCATTGAAAGCCTGAAACAGGTGCGCAAGCCAAAAGCATCTCTGGCAAAAAAAAAGGCAAAGACATCAATTGAAAAAGGCGATCTGTCTGCGTTCTCAGCCGGCACGGATCGGGACATGAGCACGGCACCACACCTATTAAGGGCGTGTGCCACATGCAAGAAACGGCAACGGCGCAGCGGCCATCGAATAGGCCGGAACAAATGCGCAACCAACATAAAGTGAGAGAACGAACCAACCAAACGAACGAACGAACGCAGCAAGAGGAATTATAGAGAGGAAGCTGGCAGAGAAACCACAGAGGCAAAGGAGCGGATAAACAATGAGAACAGGTGTCACGCACTTCTAGGCCAAGGGTCTCTCCTGATAGTTCCGCACGACACACGGCCAGGAGAAAGCCTTGCGAGGGCACGGTGACCAACGGCTATGAATCGACGACAGGAACACAACTGAAACAGCGACGGACTCACATGGATGAAAGTGCATTCGTGCACAGGAAAGCACAATAGGCAGGTTGGATTGCTTCGACAGTGCACGCCCAAGAACAACTTTTGCGGGGGAGCGTCGAGTAACAGCTATGGACCAATGACAGACCGACAGGTGAAACAGCGACATGTACGCATGGACAACGCACGGAAGAAAGGCAATCCACGCACAAGAAAACACAGCTAGCAGGCTGACCTATTTTTCTGATCACGGAAGGCACTGCACGAAACCACGTAAACATGCTGCCACCGACTGAAGTGAGCGGCAACGTGTAAATCACAAGATAGCGCAAATCCGCATGAACAATTGAAACGCATAAACATCCGCGGCCAAGACGCGTCGCATGACGACAGGAGGTTCAAGCATACGGGATGCACCAGGAAGCGGCAATTCCACCGCTCATAAGAATAGGTAAGATTCGTAATGCAATGTGATGTTATCTTCTGGCAAAGCTAGCACTACCAAATCTCCTAGACGATGCATGTGCAATCTCCATTTTATATCGTTCGATCTGGATCCTATGTGACAGGAGGATTTTTGGCACACAAGTACGCTTAAGTGGGGAAGTCCGTGCCTGTGCTCCGTTATGCCGTGGTTTTATTATCATCTTTCGCAATTATAGGCATGTGGTAAGAGATGCACTCGCATGTGTGCTCGTGTGGTGGTGGTGGAGATGTGTTCATGCAGGTGTCCATCTTTGCAATGTAAAAGTAAAACACAATGATTTTTGTTTTAGCTTGAATCTTGGATGTACGTTTCCTTTCTGCCATTTTATTGGTAGTTAATATTTTGCAGGTACTGGTGTTGTTTCTAGTGTTTGATCTGATCCATCTTGTTGTACAATTTGATGGCTTTAAACCTGTGCAAGTACTGCCTTTATTTATTTCGGAGAGTCCATTTCCGTACTTATTTGTCTAGTATTTGCATGGCTTGTTGTAACCGGGAGAATTTTTGGCAGTATTAGCACGATTTGGCTTCGTATTTACAGAAATGGCAGTCATATTTTTTTTGGCAAAAATAGAGGCCTATCGCATGGCCACCGTGCGGTAGCTGCTCCTCGCACGGCCGTTGTGCGGTGGCCCGCCCGACCGCCACATGCCCCCCTCCCTGGATGAGGGTTTTGGCCTAATCAGCAGATTAGGGTTTCGGTCGCTGCTCGTACCATTTTTTTAAATATAGCAAATGAGTTCAAAAAAATAAAAAATTTATGTGAATGCTGCTAAGACGGTGTACTTTCTTGTGTAATTTTTTCCAAAATTTTACTCATTTGATTTTACCTCGCAATTTTATTTAAGTGTTATGATTTTATCCCACCACGTGTCACCCCTTCCCCCTCCCGCACGCTGCCCACTCGCCAAACTCGCTTCCCCACCGCATGGCCCCCCTCTAGTGTCCACCTTTCGAACCATCCATCCTCCCTCCGTCGCACATCTGTCGACTCCTCACGGATGTCCCCCTCTGCCCACAATGCTACATGTAGACCACGCATCCGAAATTCCCGGTGCCAACGCAGTGGCTCCTCCTTCGCTCGGCTATAAATACCGAAATCTCATAGTCTCTCTTCGCTCATCCCAATTACATTTTGCTTCTCGTTCTGGTGCTCGTCGCTGAGAACTCGGAGAAATTAACATAATTAATTTTTTTGGAGATCAAGTATTTGCTTGCTGCTCGTCGCCCCTCGCTTGTCGCTCGGCTTTTTTGATAGCTTACCCCCTGAAAGGCAGGTAATTTGTCGGATGCTTTTGCTGTTATTAATTAGTTTAGTGGTAATTGGTTCGTTCACTGGCAATTAATTAGTTAGTTTAGTGAGAGCATATCCAGTTGATTGTGGTTCTTGGCGAACGTGAAGCGGGCGGTCGTGGGAGACCAGCGCAACGTATGTCTTATCAAAGACTGCAATGCTGGGTTGTTGGCGGTCATCAACACCATGCAGCACAGGACGGACCCCTCGAACCAGTGGAACGACGTGCAATCCAGGTGGTGCATGAGGCATCTTGCATCTAACTTGTTCAAGCGGTTTCGCAGTCAGGACATTATAAAAACGTTCAAGGCATTGTATCTGCAGAACCAGAGGTGGAAGTTTGATTCCATCTGACCTCAAACACCAGACTACGAGGCATACAAGGGAGTCCACTCCGGAGGTACTAGAGGGAGAGCAACCCCGCAGTGCCATTAGTTTCTTGGAGTGGATTAATGGCCACGCTCCTGAATTGGAGAAATGGTCACACCTCTATGACACAGACGGTGCGAGGTACGGCATTATGATGACCAACATGTCCGAGGTGTACAACAGCATCCTCAAAGGTGTGTGGTGCCTCCCTATCACCACGATCGTCGAGGAGACATGGACTCGCACTGTTAATATTTTCGTCAATAGAGACACCGTAGCCAAGATACAGATGGAGAAAGACAAACAGTGGTCCGGGAACATGCAAAGGCACATGGACCAGAAGATGGAGAAGACCCAGATGCACGACATCCGGGTGATCGATAGCCTCAGGAGGAAGTGCGAGATCAGGCTTCGGCATAAATATGTCAACTGTCGTGCCAAGGGGAAAGGAAACAGGCATGCACCCTGGGTGATGTGGTGACATGCACCTGCAACAAGCCGAAGCTCCTGCACAAGCCATGCTCGCACGTGTACAAGGCGTATGCGCAAATGAGGCAGATGTGTACGCGGTACATCTCTGAGTACTACGACATGTAGCACCTTTTTGGTACATGGAGTACAGAGTTTTACTCGTACAGCTTGGAAATAAACTATAAGAATATTTGGCCGGACATGATGCAATGGGGTCCGAACAAGGACTTGAAGACAATAGGGAAGGGGCGACGACAGACGCGGCACTATCGGAACGACATGGATTCCAGCCAACGTACCAGTATTAGCCGCACAAACAGGTGAAGGATATGCAAGGCCCCTGGGCACTCAACAAAGGATTGTCCCAACAGACCGAGCTCGTCTGGTCATTATTCGGTGTCGTAATGTAATATTTTATCCGCTGTGTTTTCTTATGTACAACGAAAGATTGTCTCCAGAAATATATGCATTGTCCTTGTTTAATAGAATATGTAACCCAGCATGTTTATATACAAGCACGTCTCCAGAAAGTTGTGCATTGTCGTTGTTTAATAGAATATAAGTAGGAAAAAGTATAGCATATTTAGAATATCCCACAACCTCTTCTAGACCGCTAATATACCTTGCGAGAAAAAGTAGGGAAAAGTATAGCGTGAGGAGCCTTAAAAAAATTTCATATTTTTTGGAGCTCATTTTCAACAATTACAAATTCATACCAAATTCATACAAACAATACACTTATATGAAATTGTGAGAAAAATTCTGAATGAATAAATTTATGGAAACTTTACACAAGGAAGTACACTGTGTCGGAAGGCTCCACATAAAATTTCATAATTTTTTGAACTCATCTGCTACATTTAAAAAATCCCTCGACCACAGCCGAAACCGAAACCCTAATCGGGGAGGTAAAATCAAACACGTAAAATTATGGGGAAAAAATTACACAAGAAAGTACACCACCTTAGTAGCATTCACATAAAATTTCATATTTTTTTTAACTCATCTGCTATATTTAAAAAATGGTACGAACAGCTGCCGAAACCCTAATCCGTCGATTAGGTCGAAACCCTGATCCGGGGGGGGACGTGGTGGCCGAGCGGGCCACCGCACGGCAGCCACACCGCACGGCGACCGAGCGACAGTAGTGATGTGGCGGGCGAAGAGCAGCTACCGCACGGAGGCCCGTGCGGTAGGCCGCTATTTTTGAAAAAAAAAACGGCCATCATTTCTATAAATACAAAGGTAAATCATGCTAATACTGTCAAAATTCTAACCGGGAAAGGAAGGAGGGTTGCTGAACATGAGGTCAGATCGTCAGATCTTGCCCACTTACGGTGTAGTACTTGTGCGGAGGGCCATATACAGTACAGCACTACGATAATACACATGTGGCCTACCCGGTTGCGTGGTCGACAGTGATGGTGTGTTCTGTACTGGCCTACCTGGCAAAAGGAATTTCTCAAGTGTGTACCGGCCAAGTTCATACTTTTTAAAAAAACTATACTGTAGGCAAAGATCAAATTTTACCGAACCGTTCAGCTGCATCCATGTGTTACCGTGAGTAAACTTCATCGGACAAACTGTAGCATAGCCTTCTTACATCGTGTAGTCAGGGTGGACTTAGTGGTTCATGGGAGATGAACACCTAAAATATTTGCAAAAATCATTAGTACTCTGCCACAGAGCTAGGTTTGCCCGGTTAGTCATTAGGGGTTTGTTTGGTTGGTGCCCTGGATTTCATATCTGGTAAAAAGTGGTGTCTGGAGGTAGTATAGAAAGTAGATGATTTTTGCCTGGTCAGGCAAACCTGAAGATGAGTTGTTTGGTTGAAAACATATGCCTGGAATTGGTGAATGAAAAATAGACCATTGGATTGAATCAATGAACAGTAGATGAAGCCGCCAGGAGAGACGGCTCCCGTGCGCTCATTTCACCACTTTGGGCACAGTGCGTTGCCTAGAAGGCAAGCAAGCACTGCCCCAAAGATCTGTGTCTTTGTCTTGGCCAGCCGCTTGCCTCCAGACATCTAAGCAAACAGACCCTAGGTCTTTCTCTCAAAGCCTGATTTTGTTTGTTTTCTGTTTTTAGTTTAATAGGTGCAAAAGTTATTAAGATCTTGTTTCTTTTTTGTTTCTTAGAATTTCAATAACTTGTACATTTTTCTTTGAACAACTTATATATTTTATTCTGAGAAAAATATAAAAGAATGCATTTTTCCAATGTATTTGAAAAACTTGCAAGGCCAATAAAATTAGCAATTTACTACTGTATGTTCCCACATTTCTCATCTCCTCTATAAATTTTTCACGAATAATATTACATCTTCTAATATGGTAACGCAACTAACTTGCTACATACCAGCTTTTACACCTAATATTTCTCTAAATTATTTTGAGATGTTTGTTTCTAGCATGAACAATTTGCACATTTTTTTTTTGCTAACATGGACCTTGACATTTTCCATTGAACAATTTTTTAAAAAAAATATTCGAACACTCATACTATAAATCCTGAGTCCGCCACTACGTGTAGTACATATAGAGCACTAAAAAATAATGCCACGCCACTACCACATTATTTAGGTGCTAAGTTTACTTATTCACCCCATTGTCGTAGCACCCCTTCTCTCTCTTCCATCATCCTTCTCTCTCTCATCCCCTACTCATTGACACATGAACCCGTACTTGGAAAGATTTCCTTGGCGCCAGTTCTGGACTAGAATAGGTGCAAGCTTGGTACCTCTGTCTCCAATGTTATAAACCGACTAATGCCGACACTAGCTTAGCGTGGTACTGTAAAAAGCGAACATTGGAGATGCTATTGAGATCTATCTGCCATCGACTAACCTTAAAGTGAGAAAATAATTAAAAAAAATGTTTATATGCATGTACTAAGGTCCCGTTTGTTTCAGCTTCGACTTTCAACTTTTGCTCGAAAAAACCGGAAGCCGAACCAAACGGTCCGCTTTTCGTAGCCGCTTCCTCATTCAATGTGTGGAAGCCAGAAGCGGGAAGCCGCCACAGGGCAGCTTCCCACCACCCCCGTTCCGCATTTACCCTTGGACTTGGGGGGTAATTACCCACCAAATGCCATCCGATAAAGACCCTCGCCCGCCCTCCCTGCACCCCCAACACGCCTGTTCCTCCTCCTGCGCCTGCCGTCCTCCCCATGGCGCCTCCTCCTCCAAGGCCGTGGCTCGCCACCCTCCTTCTCCGCCTGAGGCTTCATGCCGCCTCCTCCCTCCTCCTCCCCGATGTCCGGGTCCTCCTCCTCTCCCAGTGTCGTCGTCTTCTCCCCTACCCAGATCTGGGCGCCTCCAGCCTCCTCTTCCTTCACCGACTCACGCCGCCGCCATCCACCTCTCCCGGCGTCGGCCCCCTTCTTCCTCGCGCGCGGCGCCCCACTGCCGTTGAGCTCCCCCGACTCCCTCCTCCCCCGACCTCCTCCTCCTACTGCTGCCTTGACGCCCAACTCCTCCACCCTCGGTCCTCCTCCTCCCCCACCACCGCCACTGCCGCCCCCAAGCGCCCCGAGCCCCTCCTCCTCCTCCTCCCCGCCGGTGTCACCCCTCCCTTCTCCTCCCCACGTGACCAAGCCTCTCCTCCCCCACGCGGCCGAGCACCTCCTCCTCCTCCCGCGTCGGCCCCACTTCCTCCAGCGCAGGCGTCACCGCCCCTCCTCCTCCTCACTCGTCCAATCTGAAACCATTGTCCTTACTGTGCATTCAGCATCCAATTCATGAATAACATTAGTGCTTATGATAATTCTATGTTTGATGTTTGTTTATCACTTGGCCTTGCCATTATTTGATTACTAACGAGGATCTAATCATCCTCATTTAATTAATTATCTGTAATTCTTATTATGGATAATAATACCATCATATGGTTCTTGAGTATACCCCTTAATGTTTATAAGGGAAAAGCTGGAGTCGTAAGACCTTCTACGATCACCGCGTGGTTGTAAGTTCTTCTACGACCACCCCATAATCGTAAGTCTTTCTACGACCACCGCGTGGTCGTAAGTTCTTCTACGACCACCCTATAGTCGTAAGTTCTTCTACGACTACCTCATGGTCATAAGTTCTTCTACGACCACTATGTGGTCGTAAGTCCTACGACCAGGTCGTAAGTCCCGAAAGGCCAAAATGTATACTTTGGTCAAATGAGTCCTATATAAACAAGGCACTCAAGGGGTACTCATGTGATGCATATCACAGAGAGAAGGATTAAACCTCCTTCACGACATACACGTGGGCATTTGTGGAACTCATGCTTCCTACAGAACGCTGGTCGGAAAGGCCTTTTGACAAGGTTTTTACTGGCCAACAACCCTCTATGATGCCAAAGAGCTGGTTAAGAAGTGTGTACAGTGCCAGTTTCATAGCAGGCAAATACACCAACCGACTAAGGCATTACAAACAATCCCTCCATCATGGCCTTTTGCGACCTAGAGTCTTGATATCCTAGGACCGTTCTCAAAAGCCCTAGGTGGCTTCGAGTTCCTCTTTGTGGCTATTGATACGTTCACAAAATAGATTGAAGTTGAACCTATAACTAGGATAACAACAGAAGCAGCAAAACGGTTCATGATGAGAAGCATGATTATTCGGTTTGGGATCCCAAGTCGAATAATCACAGATAATGGTAAATAATTTCCGAGTGCAAAATTCCAAGAATTTTACGACGAGTTGGGTACCAAATTGTGTTACTCTTCTGTTGCCCATCCTCAAAGCAATGGGGCAGTCGAAAGAGCGAATAAACAAATAATGCAGGGAATTAAAACTCGAGTATTCGACCAGCTTGTCAAGTGCTCGAGGGCTTGGATTCAAGAATTACCACCAGTATTATGGGCAGTTTATACGATTGCTAGTCGGGCTACAGGTGAAACATCATTTTTCCTAGTTTTCGGTGTCGAAACCATGCTTCCACCAGAACTAAAGATCAGGTCGACAAGAGTCGAAACTTTCAAAGACTCTACCCAGGCACAACTTCGAGCAGATGGCATCAACCTGCTTGAAGAGAAGAGAAATCAAGCCTTAATCCGTTCAGCAGTCTACCAACAAGCCCTGCGTAAATACTACGATCGTAAGATCCAACCTCACAGCCTTGCTGCAGGTGACTTGGTATTGAAGAAAATTCAATCCCAGTCTAATCGGAATAAACTTTTCCCCAAGTGGGAAGGTCCTTACATAGTGGTCGAAGTTACACGACCAGGTTCGATATGACTAGCCATAGAAGATGGCTAGATTCTCTTCAATTCTTGAAACATCGACCAGTTACGTAAATTGTTTGTGTAACCAATCAACCCTACAGTAAAGTATCAGGTTCTTTCTATCTTTATTGTCGTACTTTGAGTAGCTCTTTGATAATTTCTTGACCATTCCCTAGTCGTAACACCTTCTACGACCAGTACCCGGTCTTTCTTTACACTGGTCGAAAGGATGGTAACATCAACTAGTCGAAATCTTTTCTCTCTGCACGTGATCCTGCCCACTAGAAGGAACTTTCTAGTGTCGATTGTATCCTCACTTTTGCTGCCAATACAAAGAGCTCGGGTTCAAAAAATATGGTCAAATATTTTCAAGCCAACTCTTATCACCTTAGTTTATTTCTTCATTCATTTAGGAAAATACTCTAAGCAGAATACACTTTTGTAATTTGTTCGACTACTTTTGGTAAACTCGGTTCGTTCCAACTGGCCGGAGAAAGACATAATACCTAGTCGAAATCTTTCCTCTCTGCATGTGGCCCTCTCCGCTAGAAGGAACTTCCCAACGTCGTCCTATTTCTAACTCTCGGTACCAAAGCAGACCTACCAAGTGTACTGGAATAGGTAGAACAAATTTTAAAGGTACTCCAGATGTTTGTCTAACTCAAGTTGCCACTCTTGATTTGATTAATCTGGTCGGAGAGGGTAACATCACCTAGTCGAAACCTTTCCTTTCTACATGTGGTCCTGCCCACTAGAAAGAACTTTTTAGTGTCGAGTCGTTCCTACTCTTTTTGACCAGTGCATGATAATCGTGATAGAAAACTATAAGTTAGCTAAACATCTCCCTTTTTTAAGAAAATCTTTTTCACACTATTTACTTAGTTTATCTAAATAAACTAAGCAAATAGTCGGGGGCTAGGATAAAGTTATTAATATGACTTCAATTTTTAGTCTTAATTTCTTTTTCCATTCATTATCTTATGAGTTACTAACTACTCGACAAGATGATTTGCAGGAAAAAGCATATTTATATATTCATCAACAAAAACTTATCTTTACAGGTTTCTATTACAAACTACTCTAACGAAGGAGATCCTATTTGTATCTCTTCCATGACCTTCTTGCTGATCGATTGCATCACTTCAATCAACCGCTCCACTTTTGCTTCAGAGCAGTCAAAATTAGCTTCGATTGGATGCAGACTAAGATTGGGGTCATGAGCCTTAAGTTTTGCCAGAGCATAATTTACTACGCCTTCGACCGCCTCCCTTATCGAATCAGCCTGGTTGGTTTTCAGAGTGGTCACCAACTCTTGCAAAGTCCCAATTTGTTCTCCAATGGTACTCGAGTGAGTAATTATCGTGTCTTCACGAGGAGTGACCTCCTCAGCACGTAGCCCACTAAGTACATTGTTCAAGAGAGAAATATTGTCTTGAAGGTTGATCTTCATCGAATTTATCTCCTCCTAATTACAAGTCGAAGCATCACGGAGTTGTTTTATTTCGACTGTTTACTCTAAAAAGAGTAAGACTAGTTAGACAAAATAACCCTTAAAGGACTAGAAAACCAAACTGGTTGTAGGTAAAGAGTTGTTTACCTACTAGTCGAGAGTTCAGCTTCTTGACTTCATCATCATGGGAAGCAGTGCTCTTTGCACATCGCTCTTCTCATGACTTGATCTCCTGATCTTTTTCTTTGGTGATACAGGAAATCTCGTGAACGATCAAGGTCTTTTCTCTGTCCTTGATTTCGAGATTCCCTATTTCGACCTCTTTTTCTGAAAAGAAATAAGAGTTAGAAAAAAAGAAGATCATTATCGTAAGCGGTCTTAAGTTTAGAACTTACCGTTTATTCATCCCTGCAACTTTTGAATTGTAGAGCTTGCCTCCTGAAGATTCTTCAAAAGGACCTCCTTCTCTTCCTTTAGCTTTTTCGTTTCAATTTTCTCGTAGTCGAGCGAATCGACAAAGGTCTTTTCGTCGCTCTTGATCCTACAGAGGATAAGAGTAGACATGAGCACAGAATTAATAGTCGTAAGCTTTTCTACGACCATTCCCTAGTCATAAGTCCCTCTACGACCATTCCCTAGTCGTAAGTTTTACTACAACCATTCCCTAGTCGTAAGTCATTCTACAACCATTTCCTAGTCGTAAGTATTTCTACGACAATCCCCATAAATACTATGCAAGTGGTCGAAACATAAATGACTATGAATAGCAGTGACTTACCATATCTATGTTTGCTCGCAGAGTTCCGCTTCTTCCGTCAGAGTCGCAAGGTTGTCAACAGATTCATAATAGTGACAATTTGTTCTAGAGCTTTCTACATAAAGAAAGACAATGAGAAGCGATAAAAGCCACATATCTAAATGTTGGATGGTAGATACTTACGTCAATGCTTGTTTGAGCAAACGAAGAGAATACTCTTGTAGGATTCTTCAGTTCATCGATCTCTTGAACTCGGTTCCACCACACCTTTTTGAGATGCTCGTCATCAAAAACATTCCCCCTGTTAGGAATGTTCTTAGGGTGGGGAACTCGATTACGAGACTTGAAAACAGAAGACCCCACAACGGAAGCTGGACTGAAGAACTAAGAAAAGAAGTTGATGTATTCTTCTTCTTCTTTTGATTCGGTGCTGGCAGCTTCTCCTTGGAGACCGGGGGGAACGTCTACGGCAACTTCCTTCCTAGCGCGGTGGTCGGACGATCCGCCACCTTGGCCAGATGTCTCTGCTGCATCATGCATCATTTTTGCCTTTGTCTCTGTGACCACTACCGTGGTTGCAGTCACTTCGGCAGCAACGGCTTCTTCGAACACATGGACGATGGACGACCCTTCGACCACTGCCACTATCATTGCTCCGACCGCCGGAGAAACAGCAGTGGGTTCCTCGACAAGAACATCCTTGAGGGTTGGAGGAGTCGGACTAAGATTACAAAAAAAGGAAAACATATCAAATTGTAGAAAGCAAAGGTAAATGCTGTTCTTACACTTTTGTCTTTTTACATACCTTCGTTTCTTGGATTTGATCTTAAATATGGAAGAAACCTTCACTAAAGAAGATTTCTTTGACTTCTTCTCTTCGACCACATCTAGTCAAAACTCGAGTTGAGGAATAGGGTCAGCCATGACCACGTATGGTCGTGGGTCTTAAGCGAGAACTGCCGCTCCTTGGACCTCCTGACTCTTTGGATGGTCGAGACCTGTCTCGACCACCCTAAGAGCAACACTTCCCTGAACCGTAGGACCTACTGGCACAACGATTTTCTTCACAAAAGACATAAAACTCTTCCAGTTCTCCTTTTCTAGTTGCTTGACAAAGCCATGGGAGGCAGAAACTGCGAAAGTCTTATTATCGTAGTAGAAGGGTACCTTGGACTTAGGAGCTTTGCGCTTAAGAGCTTCGCCCACTTCGACCGCCTTGGCTTTCTCTGCAGCAGCCATATCTACAGCGCATTTCTCAAAAGGCCGGATCGAAGCAACCGAACTCGAGCTACAAGTCGACGCTTTTTGGCCCGAGGATCCTTGACTTTCTCTGTCTCCATGCCAACGACCATCAATTTGACCTCTTCGTCGTCTTAACGGTCTTCTACTCCTACTTTCTGCAAAAGTCAGAAAAAGAAACATTACTAAGCGGTCGTAAGTCCTTCTACGACTAGCACCTAGTCGTAAGTTTTTCTGCGACAATCCTCTGGTCGTAAGTCCTCCTACGACCAGTACCTAGTCGTAAGTTTTTCTGCGACAATCCTCTGGTCGTAAGTCCTCCTACGATCAGTACCTAGTCGTAAGTTTTTCTATGGCAATCCTCTTGTCGTAAGTCCTCCTATGACCAGAACCTAGTCGTAAGTTTTTCTACGGCTATAAGATCCTAAAGATGAAATCAATCTTTGATTACCTTTAGGCGTTCCATCTTATCCTCTGTGGACAAGGCCGCTAGGATTTGAGAAGCCACCACATTTGGTGGCGGGGATTTCTCACAAACGAGCTTGACTCGAGTATCAATTTCCGCTTGTGAGAGATCTGCAGGAGTAAATAAACTTTCAATAGCCAAGTTCAAAATCAACAAAAAGAGAGCTAAGTTCAAAATTTACTTACCCTTCTCGTAATCTCTGGTCGGGTCTTTTGGCTCCGAGTACCTCCACATGGGATGAGCTCTTTTCTTCAGAGGGCTAATGTGGCATTTGATGAAACCCTTCACCATGTGCCATCCGGTGAGCCCCTCCTCCTTCAAGTCTTTGATGACTTGAATGTAAGGAGCGATTCGACCAAGATTCTTGGGAGTCGAATCCCAGGAAGAAATCTTCTCGGTATCATTCCCAGTGAAAGAGAGGCTGTCTTCACTGGTCGTCTCCCAGTAGAATCACCTCTTCTTCCATCCTAGGCATGATGACCGAGTGAACATCTGAATGTACTCCTTTGACTTCCCGTCATGGAGCTTCAAACCACAGCTACCGGCGATTCCCACTATTCTGATCATCCCGTAGAAATACTGGAATAGCTTCAAGTCGGCCGAAATCCCTAGGTAGGCCTCACACAAGTATACAAACACACCTAACATCGTGATGGAATTGGGAACGAGGTTCACTAACTCCACCCCGAAGTGTTCAAGTACGAGTATGAGAAAAGGGTGAGCAGGCAATCGAAGGCCGCACTCACAGTACGCTTGGAAGACGGGAATCTACCCAATCTCCCCCAACGGCCAATGTTGCATAGTAGCCTCAATCAATTTCACAAACTCTTTGTTTGGGATCTTCTCGGCGGTGACCAAAGCCTTCATCTTGGCCACGTCCATCTCCGATTCAACCCGCTAGGAAGCGGTTCCGGCCATCTTTCTCAAGAGAGGAAGATTTGGATTTGAGAAGGTCTCTAGAGGGTGTACAACTTAGTTGGCGACGGAGAATGCAAGAGCTTAATGAACAGTTGCAGTGATTGGGGAAAAGTAAGAACCCTAGAATCACACCCATGGTAAGTTTTTATAACTGCACACTTGAGTTAAAGACGTGGCAACCCAACAGTTACCACCTCTTCGGGAACCGCTCCAACAAACAGGTCTATGAGAGTCGATTGAAATTCTTTAATTTGTTTGTTCGAGAAAACTGAGTCTGTCTTTACACCTCAAGCGAAATTACCTTCTTGACTAAGTTTATTTCTAGTCAAATGAAATACCAGTCGGAATTGTTTTACTTCCAATTAACCATACTACGACCACTTTGTAGTCGTAAGATTTTCTACGACCACCTTGTAGTCGTAAGATTTTCTACAACCTTCTTGACCAAGTCTATTTCTGGTCAAATAAAATACCGGTTGAAAAGTCTTTCCTTCGACCACTGTTCTACGATCACCTTTTGGTCGTAAAATCATCTACGGCTTCTTTCCCAAGTAAGTTACTTTCACTTGAAGCTGGGGGGCTAAATGATGAGGATCTAATAATCCTCATTTAATTATTTATCTGTAATTCTTATTATGGATAATAATACCATCATATAGTTCTCGAGTACACCCCTTAATGTCCATAAGGGACAAGCTAGAGTCGCAAGACCTTCTACGACCACCACATGATCGTAAGTTCTTCTACGACCACCGTGTGGTCGTAAGTTCTTCTTCGACCTCCCTATAGTCGTAAGTCTTTCTACGACTACCTCATAGTCGTAAGTTCTTCTACGACCACCATGTGGTCGTAAGTTCTTCTATGACCACCATATGGTTGTAAGTCCTTCTACGACCAGGTCAGCTACGACCACCCTATAATTGATTGAGCTTGCAGACAAGTAGGCACAATTGATTAGGACATCTAAACAGTTAGTATACACTTTTATTCTCTGGAATAATTGTACGATTAAACTCTCTGTCCTGATGATAACCGCCTAGCGACGTGGAAATGTTACTACTCCAGCAATAATCTCCAGTAACTGCTTCATCATCTGAAGTGTTGAGGCACCCTTTGGACTGGACAAACCACCGCCCACTTCGAGCACTATATAAAGAGCAGAATCAGCAGATGGCAGGGGGCAAAAAAATAGGGCATAATCAGGAGCACAAGACATTAGACTTTGGTCTTTCTCTTGATCTGTAACCAGTATACTCAATATAGCCACACAAGAGTAGGGTTATTATTCTCTCCAGAGAAGGCTTGAACCTGTATAAAAATCTCTGTGTCATTTTAGCTGCATGATTTGAGTCTTGGAGACCCTCCGAATCAAACAATCATTACGTAATATTGGTTTTAAAACACCGACAATTACCATTGTTGAAAATGTTGTTTCATTCTGATGAACTGGTAATATTGTGATCTCATTTTGAATTGGAAGAATTTGTTGGGATATATTCTAATCTAGTAGAGTAGAAGAAATGGGTATTAAGGAAAATCCTCCATTTGGATTATCTGGAAACAGAATCTGTGACGTGTGGCTTGTAGTTTAGCAGTAACTCATCTATGGCTAGCACTTAACTCTAAAAATTGAGCACCTTTGTTTCTCTTTGTTATGCATCGACATGTATTTGGATCATAGCATGATCAATGGATGTTTTTTTTTTGCATAGAACATGGTCTTGTATTGGTTATTCAAGTTGTTATGTAGTATGTTGATTCTCCTTTTGCTTATCATGTCATGTGTTAATATCAATTCTAAGTGCATGTTCTTGTTCAAGCAGTAACATAGTTGTCTCATTGTCTGATTACTTTGACAATTCTCACCCACTAAGGAGTTTGGTGTGACATGGGATTTGCTTATAATTCACAAGAGTTTTTGACATGGGATCTGATTTTGACCCGCTGAATTGTGATTGATTTGGTTGATACTAGCACTGTGAGATATTGCTTAGTAATGTTGTGGGCTCAGATTAATACTCGATGATGTATTGATGTCAAATTAAGATTGAATACGATAATGTAGTATAATCTAGTCTTGAGCTAAAAGATTACTTGTTTTTTTATCGAGTCATGCAATTCATGCTTGTTCTATACATGTGATTCATTCGGTCTTTAGTAGTTGTCCACTGTGATTCACTATGTTTCATTCGATTGCTTCATTTGGCTCATCCTGATTCACTGTGATTTATTTAGCTACTATCTTTAGCTCAGTAGACTTTGAATTGATGATTTGCATGAAGTGAATGATTAGACAAGCAAGCTTTTATTTTTAGCTCAAGGCCTAATTTACCTCACTTGATTGTCATATTCAACTTGTGATTAAAATTTTGACACAAGTGTCGTGAGGGCCAAGATTGCATCTTGTGGAACTCGACATCTGAGAGCAATAAACAAACATTCTAAATCTGATAAATCTACTAATTTTTGTTACTTCTTTATTTTTGGATGTACGTGAGGGTGGGGGTGCCTAACACTGTCGATGCTGGTCCCAAGCCTGGAAAAAAGTGGAGGGGGCATGAATTATTTATGTAAATGAAATAATTGTTGTATTCATTATTCACGGTAATAATTGTGTGCGATTATTACTTGTTGTAATAATTATTTATGTAATAATTGTTTGTAATAATTATTTGTTGTAATAAATATTTATTGTAATAATTATCGTTAAATACGCTAATCGTGGTTTATTGCGTTGTTTACGGTATATTGTTGTTAATCGCGGTCAATTATGGTAGTTGTCGTTTATTGCGGTAGTTATCGTCAATTGCGTTAATAGTCGTTTTAAATGTTGTCAAATATCGTTAGTTGTCGTTAAATGTCGCTAAATGTTGTTAATTGCGTTAAACGGCATCAAACGAGTTGTTATCGCTCGTGGGCATTTCTGCATTTCCATCTCGGAAGCTACAAATACCTACCTAAAACTAAACAATAAACACCAAATCGAAAACCCATTATTCAAATTTCAGAGCAAAAAGTTTCGCCAAGATGTACCGAAAATCGCCGAAAAGCCCGGCTGAAACAACTCTACGTCTCGTACGCCAACCGGTCCCAAAAGCTCAAGCTGTTAGGGGGAAAAAATGAACAGTCTACTCGCACTTGAACACCACCCGTTCGGCAGACAGGTTGTGTTTCCTAATCTACGATTTACAGACACTCATGAGTTGTGACATTTGCACAAGATCCACAGGTAGCTTACACGATACAGCAGGGAAAGGAACACACAGGAGCACATCTCAATACATAGAGCTGAGCAGAGAGGAAGAACGAGGGAAATTCTCGTGTGATTAGAGCAAGACGGGAGCGCCATCCACCCCATCCCGGCAGTCGCTTTCGCGGGCTCACCCCGTAGATTGGTGGCCCGGACGGGACGGGAGGGGAGGGCACTCCTCGTCCACTGATGTGATCAGCGACGCCTCCCGCGCGTTGGTTGGGCGATGGCGACCGGTGGTTGCCGCGTCGACCGATCCATCGCCAGGAACCGGGCACGGGGGCACTGTGCCAGGATCTGGCCAGTCCTGCAATACGTTGCAGCCGCGCACTGCAACTTTCTTCGTAATCTCACCGGGAACTGGGCAGGATGCAGCTGCGGATTCAGAACGAGAGCGGAATCGATCAGGTGTTATCGTGCCATCACATGTATATAAAGTGAATATGTATAAACTATGAATACATATCTATATATATATAGGTTTTGATAAGGTAAAACGATATTGAATCCAGTCTCCTACCGTGAAGATTCATTTGAATCCACCTCTGGGCTCTGGCAGGATGTATGTTGGTCCTTCAAAGGAGGGAAGAAAGAAGTGCTCACTAGCCCATATAAAATGCTCCTGCATCTGTTGCTCACAGCTTGGTTCATCTACTGCAAGACTTGAATGACCGATTTGTCTTGTTTAGCGCATCGCGAGAGCGTAGCACTCACTACTCTTCAGTAAATGGTTTGACCAGATCGATATTCCATGTATATTTCATTTTGTGATATAGCAATGGTGCTGTTAGATTTAGGACGTAGTAAAAAAAATAACTGATCAGGAGAGGGTGTTATAGTGAGTCAATTGATTATGCAGTAATCATCCTACAGAAAAACTAAGATTAGAGCATCTACAATAGTCCATGTCACTTGTTACTAAATAATGAACACATCGGTATTTAGGTGATATGGAGGAGAGATTGTGAGAAGAGAATGTGAGCTTATTTCTAGACGAAGAAACAAGCAGATTGTTAATACTAAGACATAAGAAACAACAAAATAGTCATTAGAAATTGCTTGTTACCTAAAAACTTGTTTTGTATGTAGCAATTAAAGTAACAATTAAATTCTTAGATACAAACTCAAAAAACAATCCATTAGTAGACTTATTTCTTTTTATTAGATTGAGTACTCTCTCCTCTTAGTAATAAGCTAAAAAACAAACTATTTGTAGATGCTCTTAGAACATCTACAACAGTCCATGTCACTTTTTACTAAAGGGTTGCTACATCAGCATTTAGGTGATGTCGAGGAGAGAAGATGGGAAGAGAAGGTGATGTTGTTTCTAGATGAAGAAATCAGCAAATTGTTAATACCAAGACACAAGAAACAACCAAATACTCTATTGGGGACTTATTTGTTACTTAAAAATACGTTTTGTGGGTCCTACTATCTCCAAGCAAAATATCCACCGGATCACTTGTGCAGCCCGACTTCATTATTGATATAATAAATAAGCCAAAACATGTATACCATAAAGTTATACTTCATTATTGATCATCAAGAATCATACATACTTGTAACAATTAAAGCCGTAGACACATCCTTAAGAAATAATTATTGAAAAATTTATTTTTTTTATTAGATTGAATACTCTTTCTTCTTCTGGTAACAATCTAAAACAAATTATTGTAGTCCAGTGGAGGTGACGGCTCCTCGTGTCGAGCTTCTGGGGAGGATACACGTAACATGCGGTCAAGCCCGCCTCCACATGCCATGCATTCCCTGATCCGCATGCTATCCCATCCATAATGCCGCATGGGCCTGCTCTTGCAAAACTGTCTGTACTGCACGACAATGCAACCGAACTTATCATTTGTCCTTTCAACTACAGGGGGAAAATACGAAGGGAATGGCAGTGCCAAGCTGTGGATGGATCATAGACCTGCATTTTTTTTTAGTAAAGTCCATTCTGGGTCTTAAACTTTTTATCTTTATCATCCTGGCCCATAGATTTTAAAGTGTACATATCCCTGGTCCCTAAACACTGCTGCCTCAAACATACCTCTTCTTTAAGACAAGAATTAAGACACTTTGAAAGTTTATGACCGAGGGATACAAAGATAAAAAGTTTAAGGACTAATTTGAGACCCAAACAGTGTTTAGTGACCGAGATGACACACTTTGAAAGTCTATGGAGGGATTTATTACAAAGATAAAAAGTTTAGGGCCGACCCAGAATTGACTTTACTAACCTGGGAATTTCAGGTACAGACACAGCAAGAGGATAAGGTCCTAGTCTGTCAAGGAGACTTGATATTTGTGCTCTCATCAGTCATCTGAGACAATGAACTTGCAAGTGTACTCTTCTAACATATAACTTGGTATATTTGTAAATCGGCAGTGCTATACACACGACGATAATCGTCGTACGTGCACATGACGGCCGGACGGAAACCGGACGGCAGGCGACCCGGCAGTCGGGCGGAGGCGTGGGCGGGCGGTCAGCGGGCATGCCGCTAGGTCGTCGCTGTACGCGCGTGGGCCGGAGGGCTGCGGGGGAGGCACATGGGGCGGCCGGCGGAGGCGCAGGTGGGCGGGGACGGCGCGGCGGCGCACGGAGCCGGCCAGAGGAGAAGGCGGCGGTGCAGAGGAGAGAGACGGTGCACAGGGCCGGTCGGAAGAGGATGAGGCGGCGGGCGGCTGGGGTGGGCTCGCCTTTTTGTGAAATCGTCGAACGCAGAGCGTTTTCCTTTGTATATACAGCATTCTTAATTAAAGGCATCTATCAGATTACTACTGTACTTGTCTAGTGCTTGTTTTTGATAGAGCTTACTTGCGTAGGGCTTGTTTGTATCATTTTCCAGACGTTAAATTGATTGACAAATGATGCATCCTGTAGTACTTGTGAAGTCTTGGAAATTTGCAACTGCTAGTAAACTACAACCTCAATGTCAAACTTAACGATAGTGTACTTTACCAAACTTAAAAATGTCAAAGGCAAGAAGATTTAAGCCCTATTTTTCACCGGAAAGGAAATGCAAAAGCGACATCTTAGCTGTAGGCCGATGGAGGATTTGGTCTGAAGAATGATGGCACCTGCACGTACCAGTTACCTTGAAATGAGACATTAATCATTTGTGCTTGGGTGCCATTTCACTTTTCCAACTATCAACCACTTCATCTCCAATCTTCTTGCCTCCTCTAGCTGCAATAAACCACGCATCCAGCTCACTCGTAAACTGTTTGCTAACTCCCTTGATCTTTCTCTTGGCTATAAAGAGTTGATAGACTAGGTAGCCATGAGATCCAATCCAACAAACAAAAGGGGGGCAAGTTCACCCTTTTTACCTAATAAAGAACAATTTAATGCAAACTCAAACAACCAACAATGATAGAGACTGGAAATAGGCTAGATCATCTAGCACATATTGAAGGCTGAAATAAAAATGCAAAACTATGAATCAAAATGCAAATTGTAGTAAGTTTGAAAAACATGACAAACCATAGAAACAGAAGTAGCATTGGACCAGTTACATGTACAAATAGTCAGAGACATCCACGCCACAGCAATACCATACAGGCATATAGCCTAGATGAATTATGAAACATGCTACTGGTTTCGACAAACAATTCATTTCACTTAATAAAAGCATCAAGATCATTGCAAACTTTACAGCAGTAGCAACAACGAACTTGACCAAACAAACATATCGAAAATTTTCTCTAGTTTTTTTAAACCACAGAACCAAACAAAGATGCACCTTTGTTTGGAGGGTTGCCGAATTTTTACACATTCTAGCTATCTTTGCTTCGATCCACGGTGCCTGCATGGGTGAGCAAAGCCCATAGATGAGTCAGAAACTCCCCACCGCATGTAAGGCGTTCAATGTGACCTCTTACATTATCTGATGGCGCAACATATAAAATCATTTCAGCCCAGAAGTTTGCCATCACCTTCCAGCACATTGTACAATCTGTTATGGTATCTAACTGTTTACCAAGCTTTGCTCCTTTCACAAAAAATCGTCTCCTCTAGTTCCCCCAAGTTTTTCATTACCTGATACTTGTCTTGCAACGATCTTTCACCTCCCAGAAGTTCCCTTGCTTCCTTTTCTACCTCATCAAAGATGCCTTTTGTATCATATTGGTGATCTGGCAGCAATTCTGGAACAAACACAACGAAGTATGCGCAATATCTTGATAGTTAGGTGGCGACATCACGGTGGATTAGAATATCCCCCTGTTCTTGGTTCTCACTTAACTCTAAGTCAGGTGGTGCAAGTGCAATTTCGCAGTAGCTGGTGGCTATATGCCAAATCAAGATAGTGTGTGTTTGAGTCTCTTGCCTGCATGCCCAGGAGAATTGCTCGATAATGTTATGAATAGTGCTTGTATTCAATATGAGACCAATGGACCAATATATATACAAGTACATAGTGGTATATATGCAATGAACCCTTTATACAACGGGGATAATACATATACATCTAACACATCTAACATCTCCTCTCAAACTTATGGTGGATCAACAACATTAAGTTTGGAGAGATAGAAACTGTGCTGAGCTCTGGTCTAAGCCTTTGTGAAGAAGTTTGCCGCCTGAAGTTCTGAAGGCACATATTGAAGAGCAACAATCTGATCCTGTACCTGTGTCCGCATGTAGGAAGCATCAACACCCATATGCTTTGTAAGTTCATGCTTCACCGGATTTGTAGCAATGCTAATAGCTCCTATACTGTCAGACGACAGAGGAGTGGGTGCTGAAATAGAAACACCAAAATCCTTAAGAAACCACCGTAGCCAAGTAACCTCCGCAGTCAACAAAGCCATAGCTCGCAACTCAGCCTCAGCACTCGAACGAGAAACTATTGTCTGCTTCTTAGTCTTCCAAGCAATGAGAAAACCACCAAGAAAAACACAATAAGCAGAGAGAGACCGGTGATTAGAGTGATCACTAGCCCAGGTGGCATCAGAATATGCCTGAAGCTGCAAAGAGCTGGAGCGAGAGAAAAACAGACGACGAGTGATGGTACCACGAAGATATCGTAGAACACGAAGAAGATGACTATAGTGGAGCTGAGTAGGAGCAGAAACAAACTGACTCAAGATATGCACAGGGTACGAAATATCTAGACGAGTGACACCCAGATAAACAAGACTCCTAACAAAATGACGATAGCGAGTAGAATCAGCAAAAGGCTCACCATCAGTGGGCCGAAGATGAACATTAAGCTCCATAGGAGTCTCAGCGGTGTGCTGGTCAGTAAGAGAAGCACGATCAAGAAGATTATGAATATACTTTTCTTGGGACAGATAGAAGCCCTCAGGTATAGAAGTAACCCCAACCCCAAGAAAGTAGCGAAGAGGACCCAGATCAGATATGAGAAACTGTTCATTAAGACGCTCCTTCACAAAGGTAATGTACTGAGAATCATCTCTAGTAATGATCATATCATCAACATATAAAAGGAGAAGCGTCCGACCACGAGGCGAAGTGTGAATAAAGAGAGCAGGATCATGAGCACTGGCAAAGAAACCAGCTGCAGTTACAACAGAAGAGAAACGATCAAACTAAGTGCGGGGAGCTTGCTTGAGGCCGTAGAGAGATCGGCGAAGGCGACAAACCATACCCTCAGAATGTAATACCCCTTGATGGTCGATATAAACCTCTTCACGTAGCTCACCATTGAGAAAGGCATTCTTGACATCAAACTGAGAGATGGACCATGCCCGAACAGACGCCACAACAAGAAGAGTGCGAACAGTGGTCATGTGAGCCACAGGAGCAAATGTCTCATCATAATCACGACCATGATCCTGCTGAAAACCACATGCCACAAGGCAAGCTTTGTAGCACTCAAGAGAACCATCAGAGCGGGTCTTAATCTTGTAGACCCACTTGCACATGATAGGAGTAACGCGTAGGAAGAGGAAAAAGATCCCACGTGCTAGTACGCTCAAGGGCAGCAATCTCCTCTGCCATCGCAAGCTGCTACTCCTGATGAACAGCAGCATCACGATAAGAAGTCGGTTCGGCAAGAGCCGCTAAACAAAAGCGCGCAGGAGGCCGAATAGACTGGCGATCACGAAGGGCATATCGAGGGGAGGCTGAAGAAGATGAACCATCAGAATAATATGGCGCATCGGAAGAATCCTCAACTCGCGGACGACGAGTGTAGTAGAGAGGATAAGAAGAACGAAAGCCGGGAGGAACCTCTGGAGAGGGTGGCGGTGGCGAAGGAGACGATGAAGGAGGAACTGAAGAGGCCAAAGGCTGTGATGGAGGTGTGGTGACTATGGGGGTGGTAGGAAAAGTCAGGAAAGAAAGCGGCTCGACAAGAGATGCTGGAGTGGTGGAAGGAGAAGGACGAGGGTAGAAAGGACGAGACTCTTCAAAAGTGGCGTCCCGAGAAACCCGCATCCGTCGGGCAACAGGATCCCAACAATGATATCCTTTATGCTCAACGCTATAGCCGAGAAAAATGCACTCCACGGACTGAACGGTCAGCTTGGTGCGCTCACGAGAGGCAAGAAGAACATAGCGCACACACCCAAAGAGGCGAAGACTAGAATAGTCAGGAGTCTTACCACATAGACGCTCAACTGGGATCCCACCCTGAAGAGTAGAAGAAGGCTAAATATTAATCAGGAAAGTGGCAGTAGAAACAGTCTCAGCCTAGAAGTTTGGTGGGACAGCAGAAGCAAGCATAAGCGCACGAGCTGTCTCAAGAAGATGATGATGCTTCCGTTCAGCCAAACCGTTCTGGGCATGAGCACCAGGGCAAGAAAACTGAGAGAGAGTGCCCTGCTCAGCAAGAAAACCACGAAAAACTCCTGACAAGTATTCCCCAGTACAGTCAGCACGAAAGACACGAATAGGAGAATCAAACCGAGTACGGATCATGGTGGCAAAAGTCTTGTAGATGGATAAAACCTCACTACGAGATGACATAAAGTATACCCATGTGTGGCGAGAAAAATCATCAATAAAAATTATATAATATCGATGACCTCCTTTCAAAACAAAAGGAGCCGAACCCCATATATCAGAATGAACAAGATCAAAAGGACACTGTGACACTGACTCACTGGAAGGATAAGTAAGTTGAAGCTGTTTACCAAGCTTACAACCCTGACAATTTAGAGACATCATCAGACACAGACCCTGAAAGGCCACTACGAAGTAAAGAAGATAGACGTGATCCACAAAGATATCCCAAACAATGATGCCACTGAGCAAAAGTCGCAGTGGAGGATGCAGCAGAAGCGGCGGCGACAGTGGAGGCGACAAAACTGGCAGGGGCAGCAGAAGGAAGACGGTACCAAGCTCCCAGAGACGCTGTGAGTCACAGCGGCAAGGGCCAAGACCAACCGAGTCCCGCAAGGCCGATCCCGAACACAACAAGAATCGAATCGAGAATAACACGACAACCATAATCAAGTGAGTCGACCGCGATATGAGCCGCATGGTTAGTTTGGGAACATGAGAAACAACAGAAATATGAAAAGAGGAATTGAAGAGTGCCTCGCCCTGTGACAAAGAAGAGATGTACCGTCTGGCCGTCTCGAATAAAGGATAGGAGCAGCTAAAGGACAAATCGAAGTGAGACTGGTGGAATCAGATGTCATATGAAAGGAAGCACCAGAGTCAAGAATCCAAGGTGATATACCTGAGGAAGAAGTAGAAGGTGGTCTTTCACTAGAAGACTGTGCAGCAGAACCAACAGAACCGGACGGTGCAAGAGCAGCCATGCGACGCAATAGTGTGAGAAACTCCTGAAAATCAGAAGGACCAGAGCTCCTCTGAGAGGAGGAACTACCAGTTCCCTGTGGAGGACGGCTAACACGACGTAAATCCTTCTTCTTCTAGTAGCAGGTCTGCTGTTTATGTCCATCCTTATTGCAGTAAGTGCAGTGGAGTCCCCTACCAACAGCAGCTGTTACTAGTGAATGCATCACTGGTGAAGGAGTACCTGGAGACGTAACGGGTGTAGAAACTAGAGGAGATGCCAGAATCGAAGGAAACGATAGTGACAGCAGCAAACCCGCAACCCGAAGACGAATCTCCTCAAAGACGTAACAAAGAAAGAAGGGCCTCCAATAAGGTCACACGAGGGCTGCGTACAAGAATCGAAAGCACGAGTCCGCTTCGCACTCGGCCGGAGATGAGTCAAGAAGTCGAGATACAACGAAGCTCCAGTGAGATCGCCGACGCCGACAAAGATCGACACGCGTGTCAAACATCGTCCCAAAGAGTCAATCGATGCCATACCGCGCATAATTGGGCATAGAACTCGCCCACAATGGCATCTCCTCGCCGCAGTGATTGCCCCGACGACAAATGTAAATATACAACGAATCACCAGACGGCTCGTAGCGGTTGCGCAGATGTGTCCACATCAACTGTGCTGAAGCCAAACCAACAACATCCCCAGTGAATTGCACCTCCATGCTAGCAACTAGAATAGCAGAGGCACGAGCATCCTCATAAATCCATGCCTTGTAGGCAGCATACTGAGTCTGAAAAATCTCCATAGCATCCTCAAAAACCTCAGATGCCTTTGTATGAGTGTCTTTGGAAGCATCCTTCGAGAGTACAGGCTCAGCAGACAACGCAGGGCAGGGCGAGGCGGACAAGACAACTCGCCGGTAAGAAAATCCCAAAGACGCTCACCACGCATGTGGAGGCACATATGCTGAAACCAGTCCCGATAATTAAGACCATTGAAGATCACCAGCAATGAGGAAGCGTAAACAAATGCTCATTGGTAGGTGGCGCCGACGCACGACGACGACTAAGGCAACGGTCTAACAGTGGCGCTGACTGGCCGACGGTTAGAACGACGTTTTTCCTTTCTTTCTTTCTTTTTCTTTCCTCTTTTAATACTCGGGCTGGCTCAATGAACCGCCAGGCCTACCAAAGCAACGACCCACACGGGGGAGAGTGGCGCGCAAGGGGGGAACTAGGGTTCCCCCCTGGCAGCGGCGGCGGCTATGGTGGCGTCCTCACGGCGACGCTTGCGCGGAAGAGAGAGGCGACAACGACGGCTTTGGCTCGAGGTCCGTGACGCACGACAAATACAAGCAAGCGGATGAAGCTTCGGATGGAGCGACGGCGGCATGCGGTGGGGGGCGGCGTCCTCACGATTTACACGCTGGAAGAGGAGGCGGCAGATCTGTTCGACGCGGCGGAAGAAGCGGATCGCAAGTGAGCGATCGACGAGGCAAGCGGCAAGCACCGACCCTTAAGCGATCGGCGAGGCGTAGCGGCATCGACCACGAAGACGAAGCACAAGGAGCAGAGGCAATGGGGCGGCGAGCAGCAACCGGCGGCTGAGGAGGTCGGCGCCTCCACGCCTGTCACGTGAGAAAACCCTAACCCTAGTTTGGCTCTGATACCATGTTATGAATAGCGCTTGTATTCAATATGAGGCCAATGGGCCAATATATATACAAGTACAAGGTGGCATATATGCAAGGAACCTTTATACAACGGGGATAATACATATACATCTAACACATCTAACAGATAAGACCATTCCTTGCTAACGAGGACATTCCATTGGATAGCTGGCCATTGCTAGCTTTCATAGACTGCACAACTGCTTTCTTTACTTCATTGTGCACAATGATAGGAACTCCTTTGCGTCATTTACCACGGCAGTCATGTTGATGCCCATCTTCTCTAGATCTCTAGGATACATAATATTACTCCATCTGATGAAATTGTTCAACCTTCTTATGCAAAGATTGCCTTGAAAAGACTCGAGTAAAGAATACTGACCAATCTTATTCTGCCAGCGCGGATACAAGGTAATCTTACAGAGAAAAGCAAGTACCCTCTCAATGAATTTATGTTTTTTCCACCGAAGATGAGTGACATATCTACAGGCTAATGAAACTTTACCCCAGTCAGAGAGCCAATATAATGTAAGCTGCAGAATTTCCAGAAAAGCAAGTGTTGCTAAAATTAGCATGGTAATATCAATATCAGCACTCCTGGTTTCCACTGTGGTCATGTGGCTTAAAGAATAGTCTATTCCACGAGCATGAGTTACAGCCAGTAAAACCAAAGAGATCAATGTGACTGAAATAATGGTGGAGTAGAATACTTTGCATTCTTGATAATACATGAAGGCGTACATGGTAAAGAAGAAATCATATGGGAAACTTTACTTCTATCACCTTGAATGCCCTATTGTAGTCCTCTTCGCTGGCTAACAGCCCTCTAAAGACGAAGTCATGAGTCTTTTGAAGGCAGATTCAGCACAAGAAAACCCAAAGTAGCGTCGCTTGAGCAAATGGTACAAGGCAAATGAAAGGCAGACATCTTTCAATTGGGCACCCTCGACAGACTTCATCAGCCTCCCATCAAAATGCCAGATCTGCTCAATGGTGACAACATTTTCAGTTGCAATCAACTACTTTCGATAGTAAGGAGGTTCAGACCTGATCTTTGCACCAGTCCAGCACACAAGGTAATTGTAGCCTTCCAAGCTAATGGGATCATACCTAGACATATTTGAATCAGCATCGTGCTTCATGCAGTCAGCAAGTAGTTTGCTTGAATCCCATGAACGGCTAGCAAGTACGCAGGCACAGATTCGCATAAAATTCTTGTAGTATGTTACAGCAAACAGAAAACTGACACTGATAAGCACAAAATCATCTGAGATATACTGAAGCATCATAGAAATATATGTGTAGTAGAGAACTAACTGAACAAGGTGCCTCATCCATTGCTTATTGTCATCAAGTTCATAAGCAGTGATAGAGTTGGTGCACCCAAGGACTGCAAAGAATGAGACGGCCCAAACTGGATACAGCTCATTCTTGATGGACGAGGACTGCATGAACCCAATCGTGTATGTAAAGATTAAAAACAATAGTGTGTACACAGCCCACACAAGGGTCCTCATGCACCAGCTACTTGATCGGTGACGGTAGGATCCAAGAGCAGCGACGAAGCATAAGAGGCCTGTTCCCACAACCATCAAGGCCTCAACACCGACCACATGGCCCCTGGGGTCTTGAAGCAAGTGATGAATGATGCTGGTGCCATTTCTGTCTACTTGTTGACCTCCCTGCTGCTCCATCCCTGATGCAGCTTCTGCTCCAACCAGAGCTGCTCTTTTATAACAGAATTGGATCCAGGCTTCCACAATAAAGGGGAAATCTGCTGTTTTGAAGTACTCCGAGAATGGGTAGCTTTAAAGTATTGTAACTCACAGATGGATTTCAGCCATTTTATTTGCCAAGAACAACATGAGATGAACTAACCGGTTTCAGTGGAAAAATTCAATGATTCCTAAAATCTAGAAAAAATAATTGGATTCATGACCACATGACTCACATTGGTAACTGATTAAAATCCTATGGTCGTCTGACAAGATTTTTCTTTCCTGATATGAGGTCAGCTGATAAGTTAAGCAAACCTTCTTAACAAGTGGTCAAAGTCAACAGATCAGTCCTCATCCAAAACTAAAAATAATTTCAATATGCACTGCCCGGTATTGTCGTTGTAGTATCAATATCTTACAAGCTGGCACTTCTCCTAAAATATAACGTCACTGTACTAAAGTCTAAACTTCAGTATGCAGCACCCACTTACCCAGAATCGCCATTGCCGTACACCAATGAGTCTTACAAGCAGGCACCTCTCCTAAAATGTAATGTCAGTTCTAAAGTCTAAACTAAACTCCTAATGGGCAAGGGAAATAAAGGGAATGTATCGAAAGCAAAGTATTCTGCAAAGAAATTAAATTTAACGGAAGCACATATCAAAAGTAAGAAGTAATCTATATGGCTGTATCACATTTTCAGTCCCAAAAGCAAATATTTGTATTGTAGCAATCACAGTGCTTACGATCGCAAGGAGCCAACGAGGATCATGGACGGCCAGCCTCGCAGGCGGTGCACGGCACAGTTCGCTGCTGGCACGGTCCGGGAAGCAAAGTGCCTGCGCAATCCCGACTGCCACTGCCACACGCCCACACTGGTGGTCTGAACGTAGGCTTCACCGGAATTTTCTCAAACACCTTGCGTGCATAGGTTGTTGGAACCAAATTCCAGACCACAAAAATTCCACAACAATGCACCCCCCCTACCCTAGTGAATTGCGTTTCATATCATATAAACCCGAACAGCATCATGGCGCATCAAGCGGTTCTGTTCAGTGAGCCAAGAAATTAGAAACGGGTGCGCACCAGAGCATTCGACTTCATGCACTCCGCGTGCTTGGCGAGCTCGGCCCGCCTTCACGGCGGAGAAACCCTACGAGGACGACAAAGCCGCCCCGCGCGTGGCCACTGTCCTGGCCCTCTTGTGCACCGGCAGGGGATGCCGGAGGAGAGGAGCAGAAGGGAGGGGGGGAAGGTGAGGTGGAGGCGAGAGGCCTAGGACTTGGTTTGCTTTGAGCCCAGGACTTACGGGTTAACTTTACTAAAATTAGAACAGTGTTAGAACCAGAGCAAAAAAAAATAGTGTTTGAATCATAGCTATATCAATTCACGGATAAAACCGAAACTGATATGTTTGGATTATAGCTATGTCAAAATTTGCTAAAATTGTAAGTATGTCATATGGATCTCACTTGACCTATGAATTTTTTTGTCTCAAAATATGTCAACATGAGTCTTATTTTGTTGATAAAATAACAAGGAATATAACAGTTTAAACGGATCACAAATTAGATATTTAATTTAAAAATTTTGTTCATTTTAATGTTTTGAATTAAACTTGATATGCATTTAATGCCTTGAATCAGGAGCTGACACGTGGCTTGGAAGAAAGTTTCTTGCCAAATCAATATTTGGCGGCCGATTTTGCCGCCTGTTTCTTGCCAGCAATTTGGCTTGGACGGTTGAGGCATTACCAAATTTTTTAGGCACTACCAAATTGTTGTATCAAATCAAACACTAGCTAAAATACAAGGGTGTTACCCATATTTGATAAAGTTTTCTTTGGTATTAAACCAAACAGCCCCTTAGCTTTCTTTTGAGTCCTAGCTGCAAATTGCTTGGCCAGGAGAGGCCCTGAACGCTGTCGAGTGTTTGTTTGGATGCCTTTCTGCATCGCTGCGAGGCCAGGCGATCCGCAGGTCAGGTGATCAAAAACTAGCGTCCGGGAGCTAGGCTGCTCCATCTATCGATCATAGCTTCGATTCATCGTTCTATTTTTCATTCATCAATTTTGAACACATACTTTTAACCAAATAACTTATTTTTATGTTTATCTGACCAGACAAAAAACATCTAATTTTTAGATACTTACGGACATCAATTTTTACCAAGCAAATTGTTGAGGTCTCTAACCAAATAAGCGAGTCCTCTATCCTAATAGCCACGGGCCTGGTGATTCAGGCCAGTTTGATGCATCCTGGGCCGTCCATCACCAAATGAACGGGCCAGGATAAGATGGCGCAGACTCCAGAGACCTAAATTGCAGGCCAAATTTGGCGCGGAAGGCAACGACCAGTTCTCTTCTCCCTCCTCACGTCTCCTTTCTTTTTCTTCCATGCATGGATCCGAACTCTACGTTGGTCTCGCTCTCTCTGTCTTCCCTTTGTCTCTCGTCCATCCAAGGGGAAAGCAGCACACAGGAACCTTAGAACAAGTTTGATTTCGTTTGCGAGGTAGAAGCAGTAGAGATTGAGAATTGAGATACCAAGCAGACGCAGAAATTTAGGGCTAACTGGTCCAACGAACTAATCCAAGATGAACGATGCCGACGTCGGCAAGCAGATCCAGCAGATGGTCCGGTTCATCCTGCAGGAGGCCGAGGAGAAAGCCAGCGAGATCTCCGTTGCCGCAGAGGAGGTTTCATATTACCGTGTCACCTCGATCTCTTTCTTACAGCATCTCTAGATATCCCGTTAATTTAGATTGTTCTGCTTGATTTGTGATTCTTGCATTTGTTCGACAAATTAAACGTTGAGAACAAACTCCGAATGCCTGCCTGCATGCAGGAGTTCAACATAGAGAAGCTGCAGCTCGTCGAGTCCGAGAAGAGGAGGATCAGGCAGGACTACGAGCGCAAGGAGAAGCAGGTGGACGTTCGCAGGAAGATGTGAGCACGTTACACCTCATCTCACTCACGAAATGCAATGAATTGACCCTAATCATCGCGGCTTCGGATGCATGCAGCGAGTACTCCACGGAGCTCAACGCGGCGCGCATCAAGGTGCTTCAGGTGCAGGAAGACATCGTCACCGAGATGAAGGAGAGCGCCAGCGTGGGGCTCCTCCGCGTCACCAAAGACGCCAACGCCTACAAGAAGGTCCTCAAAGGCCTAATCGTGCAGGTTAATGGACTAACCGGTTGCAAATTTCTCTCTCTTTCTTCGCTTCGATCACATCGCTATATAATATAAATACAGTTTGGACCAGAGATTCAGAGTAATTAACGGTGACTGTGTTCTTCAGAGCCTGCTTCGCCTGAGGGAGCCGTCGCTGGTGCTGCGCTGCAGGGAGGCCGACCGCAGCCACGTCGAGTCCGTGCTGGAGGCGGCCAAGAAGGAGTACGCCGAGAAGACCAAGGTTAACCTCCCCAAGATCATCATCGACAACAAGGTGTACCTCCCGCCGCAGAAGAGCGGCCGCGACGCGCATGGACCGTCATGGTGCGTACCACTAGCCTAGCCTGCCTCCATGAATTGCTAAGTGTAAATTTTGTAATCAAACCTTTACTGAAGAGAATGAAGAGGAGTGTTCATTGTGGAGGGCTTGACAATTTGTGTCCAAATTGTTTGCCTTGGATGCATGAACAGCTCTGGAGGTGTCGTGCTTGCATCGCAGGATGGCAAGATCGTCTGTGACAACACGCTGGATGCAAGGGTGGATGTCTCTTTCAGACAAAAGCTTCCTGAGGTATATAAACGCAGTATATATGTACACATGCGTGATGGTTATCCGGTTATTTAAATGTTCTCTTTTCGCCTCTTGCAGATCAGGAAGAAACTCTTCAGTCAGCAAGCATCCAAATAAAGCTTTCTTGGGCTCTTAATTTTCCGGAATAAATCAGAAGCGGTTCCTGATCTGTTTGCATTCGACTATTTCTTTGTCAGTCATCCCCAATAATCTCTGGAATGATGGTCACATTTGTAACTGGGTGAAAGCTGCTAAACAATTGAGTACGGTGTCCACCAGACCTATGTACGTGTAGTTCTTTTTACGTAGTAGTAATAAACGACGCACCATCAGATCATTCATGTAATGTTTCATTCAGAAAATTGCCAATTTATAAGGGCAGAAGATGCCGGTGTTAATTTGTTCATTGTGGATTACTGTGCTCTGTTGCTGGTTCGTTGATGTTCACTAGGTGATCAGACTGGCACATCGATGCCGCAACGTACTCCGAATTCTGCTCCACCGCTACTGTGATGGAAATCTCGTATTTTGATGACTGTCCGATTTAGCGAATGGTGTATTTTGAGTAAATGGGGCAGAGGTTTTGTTATCTTTTGTAACATCCTAAAAACTCCAAGCATATGAAATTGTTAAAAAAATGAGGAATTTAAAAAAAACTTTTTGTTACACATGCTCGAATTTCTAAGTTGTTATTTGAAATCTCGGCCTAAAAAACGTGGTCTGGGCCGAAAGCCACACGGCCCAGCCTGACTTCTGCTTTTCATTCTTTCTCTTTTGCCCGGCCGCCAGCCCAACCACCTAGCTCCTCCTGTGTTGTGCGTCACGACGCCCTCGACCGCACCGTTGTTCCCACGACACCAAAGCGCAATCACCTGCTCTCTTCCTCCTCCCCTCGACACGTCGCGTCTTGCACTGGCGCCATGCCGCAAGTGGCAAGGCCGCCACTAGCGCCACATCACCATCGTAGCATGCACACAAGGGAGTTGGCATCCAACTCATCGTGTCCCGGCTACTGCTGCCCTCCGCCATCACTGCTTCAACCATCGCCGTCTCGTCGCACGTTGCACCCAGCCAAACACCAGCCATCTGCTCCAGCCCTGGCTCCTCCTTTTCCCCTGGCTCTTTTCCTTGGCAGCCTTGGCCCACTTCGCTCTGCCCAGCACCTCCCTCCCCACTTGAGCGCACCCTCGGCTCGGCCCCCTTCTCCCTCTCTCTTTCCCTTTCTTCCTCGAGCGCCCACCCCACCCCCCCCCCAACCATTGCACCTACTCCATCCTCTCTCTCGCTCCACAATGCAACTGCCACCCTGTCGCTCGCCATATGAAGATGACATGGGCTGCTGCTCCTCGCGTCACGTAGTCCTTGCGCCGTCATTCAGCCGCCTGCTCCCGTCCCTCCTCGCCACTGCTTGCATGCCACCACGATGCCATGCCATCCTATCGGTCCACCTCTGCCACCAGCTCTCCATTTCCCTCTCCTGCCTATAAATTGCCGGGCCCGATCTCCCTTCGCCCTTCCCTGCCATCCCCCTTCCCCTCTTCTTCTTCACCGAGCACAATCGTGAAGAAATTGCAAGCGCCCATTTCAGCCGCCACGTCGCGATCGCGCCATCGCCGCTTTGGTAAGCTCCCCGCCTCGCCACCCGTGTCACCCTGTGTTCCGGAGCACGGTGATCCTTCCCCCCTAATTTGGCCGTTTGTCCCCAGGATCACGTCGGCGCCTTCGTCTTCCCTACTCCCAGTTGAAAGTGACAAATTCGTCGCCACATCACCTCCCGTGAGCCCTCCCCTCCTCCCCCCCCCCCCGGCAATTTCTTCCTCTCCATCCATCTCCTCACCTCCCTCGTACCTCTTCGACAACTCATGGTACCCCTATTCTCTCATGTTATCACCGCCACATGAAGATCTCCCCGTTGCCTCGAGTCATCGCCGTCAGCCACCCTCCGTCCATCCCCATCGACTCCTTCCATTCCGGTAGGTTTCCTGCCCCCGTATAGATACTCATGCGAGCGAGAGTTAGTTGAGAGCGCCATCGGAATGTAGAAGCCACTGTAGCTCCAAACGTCGCCGCCGCTTAACGCCATTGCGCCGCCACCGTAGGCTGTTTTGGCCCACGCCACTAGCACCCCTAGGATCGCCTGCCGGTGGGGAATCCATTTTGGGATACCCTGGATGTCCCCGTGGCCCTGCTCGCCAGCAGCAAGCACATCCGAGAGCTCCCCTGCCACTGTCAGATTTGGACCACTACTGTAGCTAGGATCAATGTCGCCATCAATGCGTCATTAGGACAAGCTGGTCATTAGGGCATAGTTAATTAAAGCTCCGTTAGAATGACATGTGGGCCCGGGAATGGTAGTAGAGAATAAATAAAAACAGGTATGGCTGTGAGTCTATGACAAGTGAGCCCAAGGACTAAAGTGCATAGTGTAGACCAAGTCCATGGACCGACACAGTGATTGTGGACCCTCAATCCATGCACTATTCACATGGGCTAGGTCCATGACAGCTGGCTCCACCTGTTAGAGAGAGGACTCTCTCCTCTGTCTTTTTCAGGATTTAATATAGGGTTTTGAACTTCGAAGAGCCTGTTCTCTCTCGTTTTAAATCCAAATTGAACGATACTTGTCTCTAAATTCATCTAAAATCAAACCCTACCCAATCAATCAGAAAACATTCATTTTGGACTTCATTTGAATTTTTTAAAACAATTTGAATTCATTCGTATTTATCAAACTTGGTCATTAACAATGACTAAGTTGAGAGGTAGCTCATTCAACAAGCACAACTAGATTAAAACATGATACGACAAGTATGCCTCATACATAACTAGGTTTTACCTGGAACTAGAAGCTAAAATCATTAACATTGTGAATATCTTAACAAGCACTGAGCACTACTACAAAAAGGCTAATACTGGACGCCTCATCACAGACGGTTGACCGAAACCGTCGGTATTACATTCAATCACGAGCGGTTTTGGTTTAGAGACGCTCGTACTCTTTGGCCGCGCTAAAAAACCGTCTGTGAAGAGGCAATATCACAGACGGTTCATGTTGAAGACCGTCTGTGATATTAATTAGTATCACAGACGGTTTTAAAAACACAACCATTCAGGACGATCACGCAGCGGCTCAACACGCAACCGCTCGTGATATTATTAATATCACGCACGGTTCTTAACAATAACCGCTCGTGATAATATCGCCAGCGTGAGTTTCTTCATCGCCCGCGCTCGTTTCGCCGCTAATCCGCCCGGCTCCCGATGCGTCTCTTCATCGCATCGATCCGCTTCGCTCCTCGTGCGCTCTTCGCCTCACGCCCGAATTTATTCCTTGTTTTATAAAAGGATCATCCGCCATCCAAGATGATCATCCCCACATACTTATAAAATAAGCGAAATGGTCGCCTCTTCCTTGTCGCCGCAAGACCGATGGCCTTCTGGGCCGCTTGTGCGAGCATCATCTCGGTGCACGTTGAACTGCGGTTGCGGAAGAACTTTGCTTGATCAACAAGTGTCTTCACTCCTCTCCGGCGGAGAATTTGCGGGAGCAGTGACGCCACCTTCCGCCGTCTTGACATCCTCCTCCGCCGTGTCTTCGGGTGATCTCGACTTTCGGCGAAGTTCTGACATCATCGTCAGTAGTCCTCCAAAACGACGTTGCACGTCTCTGTGAGGCTTGCCGTCACTGGATCGTGGAAATCGAGGCGGCGAAGCATCGAGTCGACTGTGCCGAGACCCTCAAGCAAGGAAGAGAGCCTATGGGCTCAATTCTTCTTGGTTCAACGATCGAGGGTCTTCGGAGACACTCGAACGAAGGCGTCAACGGGTGGACGATTTCAGCTTCGTCACGATGATCAGAATCGTCCGATGCCGCTACACTGCCGCTTATGAAGTATTGCGAGATGGAGATAGCGACCTACCTTCGCCACTAGAAAAACCTTGTTTAATTATAGGTTTCGCTTTTTAATATAAACATGTAATTTCTTCATGTCATGTAAGTGTATATATATACTTGAGAAAAACTATTTCACGCATAGCCCATTATGGAACCGTCTGTGATATGGGATATATCCTGAGCGGCTCTATTATGGAACCGTCTGCGATATGTCCCATATCACTGAGACGGCTCTATTATGGAACCGCGTGATATTATCACCGACGGTTCCATAATAGAACCGTCTCGATAAGTCTCTTTATAAGTAGGAGCTAGCCCGACTTGCCGCTAGGGTTTGCGCCTAACTCGCCACTCCCGTGCCTTACTCTCGTCCGTTCTCTCCCGTGCCGCCGACGCCGCCATTCTTCCTGTTGCCGACGGTTAGTAGCATCTGGTGACCGCAAAAGACACTCGTGACGATAAGAGTGTCTTTTGCGGCCACCACATAGCACAACTATGGTGACGCCCAAACTCTCCACACCTCACTCGCTAGGGTTTGCGCCCGCCCTAACTCCGCTCCTCCCCACCTCGACGCCTGCCGCCGACCTGCCGCCAACGCCGCCCGACCCGTTGCATACTGCTAGGGCCAAGGGCTTTGCTTTCCCCATCCTCCCTCTATTCTCCTCTAGATCTGTAGCTTAATGTCTTTTGTTGAGTTTGATTTTTATGCATGAACCTTAAGTTGTGTCCTGATGTTTGTGTGATTTATGCAAGGTAAAGGAAATGGATGAGGGTTGTGCTGGTGGTGGGGTCGCCACCGTGGTTGCGCTGTACTAAGGTCCATCTCTGTCTCTACCCCCCTTGCTCTGTGATGAAAATGGCTAGCTAGTGCTCTGCGATGGATGCCGAGGGCTACTACTTGTGTGGTGGGTTTGGACACCCTTGGTCTTGTTCTCTTGCTGATGAACTGCTCAATGATGTTAATAGTCTTATGCTGAAATTGAATTGATAATTAGTTCATATTAATAGTCCTCTTGCTCTGTGATGTAATGATGTAAATAGTCTTATCTGAAATTGAATTGATAATTAGTTCATATTAATAGTCCTCTTGTGTGTGATGTAATGATGTCAATAGTCTTATGCTGAAATTGAATTGATAATTAGTTCATATTAATAGTCCCTTGCTCGTGATGTAATGATGTAAATAGTCCTATGCTGAAATTGAATTGATAATTAGTTCATATTAATAATCCTCTTGTCGTGTGATGTAATGATGTCAATAGTCTTATGCTGAAATTGAATTGATAATTAGTTCATATTAATAGTCCCCTTGCTCGTGATGTAATGGTGTCAATAGTCATATGTGAAATTGAATTGATAATTAGTTCATATTAATAGTCCTCTTGTTGTGTGATGTAATGATGTCAATAGTCTTATGCTGAAATTGAATTGATAATTAGTTCATATTAATAGTCCCTTGCTCGTGATGTAATGGTGTCAATAGTCTTATGCTGAAATTGAATTGATAATTAGTTCATATTAATAGTCCCCTTGTTCATGCGGTCAAGTTCTCCTACCTCTTGCGTGCAGCACGTCCTACCATTCCATTCATAATCTCTTCTCTATAAAGTCTCCAGCGTGGTTGCTTGTGCCATTAAAACAGGCATCATATATATATTATATATATATTATTAAGTGATCTCGGCCACTTTAGGAAATTAGATCCCATGACATGAGAAGAATGAGGCGGTATCCACGGGCAATCTCATTGAGCCCTTGTAAGTTTAAAAGTATGGATACAAAGAAGCGGTCGGACATCAATTACGGATTGGGCGTCGCTATGTTCGAAAGTGGCGTTGATGTTAATTAACTTCTCCGTGTGGGAAGTGGCATCATGTATTAGCAACCAACAATTCTTGAGCATGTAATTGTCTTTAAAGCCAACAAGAACACCAAGCAACAAGTTGAGAATTCTTTTGAAATATGAGAATGGTTGCTTAGTGTTCTTGTTGGGTTTAAAGACGATTACATACTCAAGAATGGATAGTTGCTAATATATGATGCCACTTCCCACCGGAGTACTCACAAGATGAACGACACTTTTCAACATAGCGACGTCCAATCCGTAATTGATGTCCTAACGCCTCCTTGCATCCATACTTTTGAATTTGCATGGGCTCAATGAGGTTGCCCGTGGCTACCGCCTCATCCTTCTCATGTCGCGTGGACGATCCCCAAAGTGGCCGAGAGATCACGTAACAATATATATGTAATATATATATATGATGCCGATTTAATGGTACAAGCGTACCAACGCTGGGCCTTTATAGAGAAAGTCATCATGCACGGTTCCAACCACAAACCGCTCGTGATATGTGCTTATCACGCGGTTTGTGGATGAAATCGCTCGTGATATGTCCTTATCACGCAGACGGTTTGTGGCTGGAACCGCTCAGTGATATGTGCTTATCACGACGGTTTGTGGATGAAACCGCTCGTGATATTACTTATCGCAGACGGTTTGAACCACAAATCGCTCAGGAAAGTATACATCACATGACGGTTCAAAACCGCTCGTGATGACCTCATGTCATCATCGACCCATAAACTCAGACGGCTCACGAAACCGTCTGTGATGACGTTTTTGAACCGTCTGTGAAAGCCTTTTCTGTAGTAGTGGAGTTAGACCTTTAAGTAGAGATTGCATAATAAGCAAACTAACTAAAGGATCAAACTAAAGTAATCAATTCAGGAAGTTAAAACCTAAGGTGATATAGTCATGTTTAGGCGCATATACACACATGACCCAAATGACCAGTAGGTCCTAGGCCATTGTTATAATAATAATAAACAATGCAACGATAACTTGTACACCCACTAGTAAAGTAATACATTATAGCAACATACACTTACAAGTAGACTCATATCAAATTGTCGCATAGGTAAAGTGACCACTTTGGTTAGACCATTCGCCAGCGATTAGGTTAGGCATAATCATTATACTAAGTAGCTGTGAAGGGTAGCAATAACTACAACCCCACTTCATGCTGTTAGTAGTAATCCGGATGATAGAGTTGGTTGCTAAACAAGGCATAGTAGATAAAGGCCCATAGGTCTGGTAGTATAAGTACCTACTTAATGGGAAGTAGTCACTAGCATGTGCTGTAGCTAAGGATCAACCTAGTATGATGGGTTTATTGTAGGATATGCTAAGCCACGTAATTAGTAAGACTAAGTATAGATCATCTCAAAGATGAAACCCAGAACCGTAGACACCATTAAGGGTGTAATACTAATGTCTAACTAATGCTGGGAAGTTCCACATGACTTTCATATAACTTCCTCAATAAATAGGAAATAATAACAAAAGGTGATCATTAAATCAACTAGGCGTTGTGTATGAGCAGCGGTGGTATGTTCCCAAGTGGATGATAGTAGTCTAACCACCAACCAATCTCGTACATGCTCTAGCTATCATCCATCACTCTTCGCTCCCAGTAGAAGGACAACTCATAACCCGAAGGTAGGTTAGAGAGTTCGGCCTAACTGGGTGATCTCTCCCATCTAGGTAACCAATGCGGAATATTCCTATGAATATTCTCTCCCTCATTGGAGTCCTACCTCTTTGCACCAGTGGACTTCCTGAGAGCCCGATCCCTCTCGTCTTCACTCTAGATCAAACGGTTACCTAACCCTAAGTCTATCTATCGACCCAAAACCCCACCACTAGACCAAACGAATGGAGTTTGAGTTTATCTACTTCGGTCTGAAGTAATTCCTTCATTCCAAGTATCCCTGGATGTACTTCATTCCGTCTGAAGTATTTCCTTCATCAACTTCCTCTGGATGTACTTCGTTTGAAGTATTTCCTTCATCAACTCCAGATGAGTATGTTTGGTTTTATCTGGAGTACTCCCTTCTTTCAAGATGTCGTTAGATATGTTTAGTTTTGTCTAAAGTGTTTTCCTCTTCAAATAAGCCTAGATTTGTTTACTTTCGTTTGAAGTGTTTCCTTTTGTTTGAATGTTTTTGGATTTATTGGATTTCATTTGAATACTTTCAGATGTTCTTGGGTTCGATCGTATTCCGCGTAGTTAGAATCTGAAGCTATGATGAAGCAATAGTTTGAGACAGGAACAAGAATAAGACCAAGATTATCAGAACATTGAGAAAGGCGAGTCAACACTTTGATTATTTTGCGCCTACTTTCATATGCAAATTATATTTGATTTAAATTATGAAATTGCATTGCTATGATTTATACAAATATGTTGATTTAGCTCATAGCTACTACCTTAATAATAATTGTGTATAAACTTCAAATCCTTGAACTTGGACACTAACCTTTGTCACCCTAGACTAATGGTATACATATTAGTTACTAAGTCCGTACCTAAGTGTCATGCTTAGTCTTGCTTAGGTACATTGGTATGCGGGCAATGATTTACCCCGACATCATTTCAAACTTGAAACTAGATTTTGGCAGTCGAGGTTGGAGCCTAGCTAGTATGTTGACTAGAAAAGTATTTTAAAACAAAAACAAAAACAAAAACAAATTTCAACTTGGGCAGCTGAAAAGTGTGGCGGGTGCCGGGAAGAACACGACAGAGTGGGTATGGAGAAGTACCGCCCAAGTCAATTAAGGACTCGGATCTTGTGATGACCTCTCGTGTAAAAACAGTGCAATCATAACTCTATAATGGGTATGACCTGGCTGACTAATTGTTTGTCTCATTGCAATTTCGCCATTGGTGGGTATGTAATGTGGATTAAGGGTAAGAGAGCCACCGAACTACACGGCGCAAGTGGAAGACCTCCCAGGGCGTGGCCCAAGGAGGCGATACCTAGTGGGTGGGGTTGCGTTAAGGTGGGGCATTGTAAAGGTTTTGTGATAATCATCTTAGTAGCACACCTATGGAAGTGTGTCAAGACAGACATTATAAATTGATTATCTCTTGTGGGTAAAGTGTACAAACTCCGCAGATTGACAAAACTATCTAGATAGCCGTGCTCACGATCATAGACGGTGTCAAGAACTTGCTTGAAATAGCTTTTATTTTTATAAAACAATTTATAGGAGGGAATGAAAAGATGGGTTGGAGCCTACAGATTTGAGATTGGTGGGAACACAGAGATTTGAGATAGCCTGGTTGGGAACCAGTGAAAGTACGGGATGTGACTGGAGAAAGAACATGAGCATTGGGTGGATGGAGCCACTTCGTGATATGGGAGGTTAGAGCCTCCACTAGTATTTTACAACAAACTTAACTTTATTAAAATATGTGTTAGTTAAAAATGCTAGGTCTTAGAATTTGCTACTACTTAATTTATTTCAATAAGTGGCTTTATGCAAACAAAAGAACCACAAGCCATTTCTTTGATCAGCCTTGCATGTTATATAAATACATTATGTGTGTTGGCTTGCGAGTACGTTTGTGTACTCATGCTCGCTCAATATATTAGGAAAAAGTCTGGTTTACTCCCTCGAACTATCAGAAAAGTCTGATTTACCCCCTGAACTACAAAACCAGTTATTTAACCCCCCCCCAAACTTGTCAAATCCGGTCATTTAACCCCTCATAGTGGTTTGAATGGGTGGTTTTGCTGATGTGGCACATATTTTGCCACGTGGACGTCCACGTCACCCTCTCTCTCTCCTCTTTCTCTTTTCTTTTCTTATTTTTCTTCTCCTCATTTCTTCTTTCCTCTCCCGCAAGCTCCATGCCCCCACCCCTCTCTTCCTCCACCATGCCTTCTCCACCTCCACCGTCGACACCCCGGAGGCGGCGACGGCGGCCCCCATCCCGCCCTGCTGCGAGGAGCCCCTACACGAGACGATTCTCCACCCGTGGACCACCCGCCTCGAGAACTCCATCCGCCTGCTCTCCCCCAACCTCGTCGCGCCACTTGTCCACGACGTCATCTCCGCCGCCGCCACCGCCGCCACTGGCCGTGCCGATCTCTCACTCCAGTTCATCTACTTCACCTACCGCCGCATCGGCTTCCGCCCCGAGTCCGCCACATTCATGCTCCTCGTCCCGATCCTCGCCTCCCACCGCATGCTCAACCACGCCCGCTGCCTCCTCCTCGACACCAAGCCATCGTTCTCCATCTCCCCCGACGAGGCCACCGTCGCCGCCCTCATCGCAGCCTACGGCAAGGCCAACATTCTGCAGGAGTCCATTATGCTGTGTCCTCCTACAGCCGCCGTGAGAGCTCCCTCCTGCTGCCAGCTTCGCATCCCCATGGCGCTGCCGACCTGTGTCCTCTACGCCCAACTCCCTCCGGTTCCTCCCCGCCTCCCTACGTCCCGTGGCATTGCTCTCTCCTCTCCCTCTCTCTCGAGCTTGTCGCGGGCTCGGCCACGCTCGGTCCTGGCTCGGTCCACCATGCGACGCCTCAGTTCCCCTCGGCTTGGGCTCCACTTGCTTGGCCAGTGCCGCTGAGGAGATGTCCTGCTTCAGCGCCGCCTCTAGGGAGCGGGGGCCAAGCAGGGCCCAGGGAGCGGCGGTGCACTGGGGGCGGGGAGGAGCTGAGGGGCACAGCCAAGAGGGGACGGCGGTGGCAGCGGGCTAGGCGAGCGGCGGTGGCGGCACTAGGAGCCGGGCAGGCCGGTGGAAGGGAGGGGGGAGCTGAGGAGCAAAGCTCAAGAGAGAGTTAATGGAGGAAGAGAGAGAAGAAGGGAGAGATGAAGAAGAAATGGGACACATACATGCTGACTGGGACAAAACCGCTGCCACATCAGCAAAACCACCCCTTCAAACCGGCATGAGGTGTTTTTTGACTGGATTTCGCAAATTCAGGGGGTTAAATAACCGATTTTGTAGTTCAGGGGGTAAACCAGACTTTTCTGATAGTTGGAGGGAGTAAACTGGACTTATTCCAATATATTATTATTCAGTAAGCATAAAAGAAGAAGACTACATAGACATTTATGCGCGTTCTTCAAGATTGAAAGACAAGAAGGCCAAGGACTAGATCGCGGGTCCTAGTCGATTGCCTGTGGGTATATCGTGAAGGTTCCACATGTTTGTATTTCAATTTTGCTTCCGCTACTGATTCTTTAGCGATATTTGGCTTGGTTGGCCATTCTAAAAGACAAAAGTCATAAGGTATATTTATGCTTTGTTTATTACTATGCAATAGTTTTATATTTTCATGATGTGTGTTTGACATCCAATGATGTAACTGTGAGCACTAGCTAGTGATCTAGGGACTGGTACTGTGAACACAAAAGATTCTAAATTACAAATCTGTGGTCTGACATCTTTCCAAGTTGAGTTGATGTGTTAGTCACTTAGTCCCAAACGAGGAACACATATGATGTGGCGATTCAGTTGTATTTGCAGGAGGCTTTTCAATGGCAGAGTGAAGAATTAGAGATAAAATGGCCCAAATAAGTCACACAATGCAACAATATTTTATAAGAGGGGCCACATAGTAATGATACCGTTAAATTTTGTTTTGTTGAAATCTAAAGAGCTAAAATGCAAACTTTGAGATCATGAGGAGGCCATGGCCTCACCGGCACACCCCTCTCTCCACCATCGATCCAAGGTCGGACCTACCATTATAGCAAGCTTTAGCATCCACTAGAGCTACTGCTGGTCCAGAACCCCCTACCCCTAGCCCCTCCTAGCCTCCTTCCTCCCTGGTAGCAGCCGACGTCGGAGAAGACACAGGTGGATTCTACACCGTCGTACCCTACGATCCATCCCGAGAAGACACACTGCTGGCCTAGTTGGCTCCTGGGTTGACTTTAAGTTGCTCGGCCGTGGCCCATGGCCCAATTTCCTGTCTCCCGTGAGGTGTGAGCCCAAGTGCCCAGCCCATCTCATGAGGCCAAATTTCCAACCGGGGGAGCCGAGATGTCGGCATAGGGTGAGGGGTGAGAGCTGCGCATCCTAACCCTAGGCGGCGGCGCGGCTGTTGGGGGCTTAGGGCGGTCGATGGCACGACCGTTGGAGGCTTGAGGTGGTCAGCGGTGGGTTCGGGTGGCCCAGATAGGTAGACTCAGGGTGGTCGGCGGTGGGCTCGGGGTAGCCTAAACAGGTAGGCTCGAGTGCGTGGGCGTAGGCGGGGTGAGCGATGGAGCGAGCGTGCAGGGCGCAGGCGGGGGGTGCTGGTGATGGGCGGTGCGGCATGGCCACGTGGGCACGTGGCGGCGTTGCTCCCGCCTCCCAGGAGTCAAGATGCTGAGGAGGGGGCGAGGAGCCAAGGCGAGGCGGCAAGACGGGTGCTTGGCGTATCTTGATGTGGCGGCTGCAGCGACAGCGATGTCAAAATCTAAGGCTAGTAAGTACTCTATAATCTCAAATCTATTACCACATGGTTGTCCCAAATGAATTGTGATTTTTTTTTATTTTAAATGATTAGTCCACACTTGCGACTCCGGCGTACCTAAAATTTAATCCTGTGGTCCACCACTACACCGATCAGTAGGAGGAGTTTGATCTTGGGATTCGAGAAGGCGACTCGCAGTAGGAGAGAAAATATCATTATCATTATATGCGACGCCCCGTGTCATTACCCCAAAGGTAATCACACTTAGGCACACGGATTACTATTCGTTTGCTCAGTAGAACACTGCTCCAACGAATAGTAAGCCATTTACCAAAGTTATGCAGCAGAACAATAAGATAGAAATTGTACATCTTTATTTCAATAATAGCCACGCAAGGCTATAGTTCTTAATACAAGTATTACATAATTACAAAAGGGAGCTTCTCGTCATCTCTCGCCTGCCCTGAAGTATAAGCCACCTATTCGCCCCTCGCGTCCACCTCGCTCTGGTCCTCATGACCAACGCCCTCGTCGCCAGCGGCATCCTCGGTACCTGCAAACCCCTCATCCCACTCGGGATAGATCCCGACCGGACAAAGATCTAAGCAAGGGGAGAGATAGCAAGAGTGAGTACTATAGTGTACTCAGCAAGCATTAATAGCTAAAATGCATTTGATGACTCTAAATTTCGTCCTTATCAAAATTCCTTCCTCTTCTCTTATTCTGAAAATAGTTTTCAAAGAGTTATGTTGATCATTTTAATTCTGAAAAGACTACTTGTTATCCGGAGAGAAGATAGACCCCTGGCGGTTCCCGTAGACTCCAATCCAGGAGACTGGCATGAATTCATGATTTGATAGCACTGCGCAGGCTTGTACCACTTTACCTATAGCAATTATGAACCCTAAATGAGCCAGGTCCCCAGCATTTCCTTAGATGTGGGTTCGAGTTCAGAATACAGAACGTTTTCCAGTTACGTGAGTAAGTCTCCACCTATTACTTTTCATCGGTGCTGATTTAGTCACAGTGTTGACCTCGTCATCCACCGAGTTCCAGTAATGTTGGTTGGCCGATCCACCAGTCCCAACACTCCACTGTGCGGTAGTATATCGCCCTAGGTCCCCCATGTTCTGGGATCCTCCCTGTACTTACTTACCCGATGTGGAGAGTATAATTAAGTAACAGGTAACATTTTCTGCCCGTCGAAATAGGAAAATGGTTGGCACTGAATTTATGGCCTCTGGCCGAGTAAGAGTTTGTTGGTCCTTATATTATAACCCTATGTAAAGGGGTCCCACCTCTTACCTCAGCATCATTGTCATGTTCCCCACCCCGGGCCCCCCTTTACCAACCTATTTAGTCTCATTTCTTCTTTTCTTTCATCTCATTTTTTTTATCTTCCCAATTTCATCTTAATCCGATTTAGTTTTGATGCAATACATATATAATAGAGCAATATATGATTTACATTTAATATAGCTATGTTTATGATTAAGGGAGTAGCTTGCCTGCAGAACTGTAGAAGAGATTGTCGTCAATGAAATCGATATTAGCTACTCCTGTTGGTTCACCCGCTGCAATTTATACGATGGTGCGAAATAAATAAATACATAATTAAATACTTAGCAATAATATGTGCGACTATGTGCATACTAGTCGGATGATTCTTTTTGTTAGCGGATCTTAATTTAATAACAGTTTCGAAACCCCGTTAAGTTAGCACTCCCCAACTATGGTCGTTCTAAAATACCAATTCTACGGTTAGGTGCGACGCCCCGTGTCATTACCCCAAGGGTAATCACACTTAGGCATACAGATTACTATTCGTTTGCCTAGTAGAACACTGCTCCAACGAATAGTAAGCCATTTATCAGAGATAACGCAGCAGAACAATAAAATAGAAACTGCTCTTTACTACCACAGTAGCCACACAGGTCTAGGGTTCTGAATACAAATATTTAATTACAAAGGGGAAAACACTTCCCGCTATTGCCTGCTAGGTTCCTCCGGCAATCTACTCGTCCCACGCGTCGAAAGGGGCGATCATCTCACCCTGCTCACCTGCGGCCTTTTCAGTACCTACAAAATTCCTCATCCCACTTGGGATAACTCCCGGTCGGATTAGGAGCTAAGTAAGGGGAGAGATAGCAAGAGTGAGTACTATAGTGTACTCAGCAAGCATTAATAGCTAAAATGCAGTTGACGACTCTAAAATTTCGTCCTTATCAAAATTCATAACTCATCTCTTATTCTGAAAATAGTTTTCAAAACTTAGGTTGCAATTTTACTTCTGAAGAGACTACTTGATTAATCGGAGAGAAGAAAGACCCCTAGCGGTTCCCGTAGACTCTAATCCAGGAGACTGGCATGAATTCATGATTTGTATAGCACTGCGTAGGCTTGTACCACTTTACCCATAGCTATCCGGAACCCTCTCTGAGCTAGGTCCACTACATTTCCTTTGATGCGATTTCGGGTTCAGAATACAGAACGTTTTCCGGTTACGTGACCAAGTCTCCACCCATTACTTTCCGTCGGTGCTGATTTAATCACGTTGCTGACCTCGTCGTACACCGAGTTCTAGTAATGTTGGTTGGGACGCTACCCAACACTCCACCATGCGTTACTATAATGCCCCGGATCCCCTACTTCCGGACTGGTTACCGGTTCTGGGTTCTTCCCTAACTCAACCCATGCAATATGACTTGCCCGTTGTGGAGAACATCATCACGTAAAAGGTAACCTTTCTGCCCGTCAAAATGGGAACCTTTCACCACAAAACGGAAAATGGTTGGCATCAATTACTGACCTCGACCGAGTAAGAGCTTTGTTGGTCCTTATATTATAACCATCCGTAAAAAGGGGCCCACCTCTTACCTCGTCATCATCGTCGTCATCGTATTCCCCCGCCTGGGTCCCCTTTTACCAACCTATTAGCTTTCATTTCTTTCTTTCTTTCATTTCATTTCTTATCTTCCCAATTTCATCATAATCCAATTTAGTTTTGAGAAAATAGTTTGGATGCAATACAGATATGATAGAGCAATATACAGTTTATATTTAAAATAGCTATGTTTATGAACAAGGGAGTAGCTTGCCTTCGTAGAAGAAGAAACGAGCGGTGGTGATGATCTCGAGATCAACTACTCCTGTTGGTTCGTCTGCTGCAATTTATACGACGGTGTGAAATAATAAATACGTAATTAAATACCTAGCAATAATTATGTGCGACTAGGTGCAGATTAGTCACATGATTCTTTTTGTTAGTGGATTTTCATTTAATAACACTTTCGAAACTCCCGTGAGGTGGTTAGCACTCCCCACTATGGTCGTTCTACTAATTATTCGCTCTAGGGTTGAAAAATGCCTAAGTTTGTTTTTAAACTAACGAGAACAGAAATACTACTCACACGAACATTTCATTAAGTCTATTAAATTTTACTCGGCAAAATTCTAATTAATTATTTTACTTAATTCAGCATGCGATTATTTAATTTTCTACAATTTCTCATGATCGCTTCAAAATAATTAAACTAGCATGATTAAGACATTTCAACTCATCCGATTAATTGCCAAAGGTGAACAGGTTTGCTACACACGCACACTCGCTTTTTAATTAACAGAATTTATGATATTTGATGTTAATCTAATAATTACTCAACCGATAGATTTAATGTTGGTTAGCCTAACGCGACCTACGAGAAATCGTTTGATCGCACAAATTCACAGCGTTAACATTTATTCCTTCTATTTACTGATTTCTATTGCTATAAACATTAATTATCACAATTTGCTAGAATTAATGCAAATTTTTCCTAACATTTCCTACATTTAAATTTCTACAATCCATTTTCTAACCCTAATCTCCCCCTAAACCCTAACTCCCTTTTCTAACCCAACTCCTATCCCTAATCTCATTCTCTCTCCTTATCCTCACAGCCAACACCACCCACCTCCCTATCGGTTTGCAATCTTCCTAGTCCCTTCTTCCTAGAGCTGGCCAAATGGGCCAGCCAACGGGCCAAGACGACCTGAAGACGTTCAAGACTGTTCATGGGCAGGCTTTACCAAGACGATACCCGGGCCATGCTCAGGCCGCCACCTCGGACGTGGGTGGGCCAAGACGCAAGACGGCACGAGCACGCAAGACGTCCGTCAAGCCTGTTCTTTGGCTGCAGCGAGGCGGCCGGGAGGCGAGGGGGCAGAGGCGGAGTGGAGCCGGTGGGCGATGGCGCGCGATCTTCTTGTTGGGCCGGAGGCGGAGCGTGAACCGGCGGTGCGGTGCACTGCCGCCGGAGGCGAGGAGGAGGAGGAGGCGGGCAGCAGCGCGGTGCATGGTGCTTTGCACCGGGAGCAGATGGAGGAGGAGGTGATGGCGTGTCGTCGACGCGGAGGAGGAGGAGGCGTCGCCGTCGACGGAGTTCTTGTGCATGCTGTGGCAAGCGGGAGAGGAGAGGAAGCGAGGAGTCAAGGGGTCAACGAGGCGGGGGGGTTGTCGGCGCGGCGGGGGCCGTGGGGAGGCTCGAGGCGGGCGGGGTCGGCCAGTGGGGCGTGGGAGGCCTCCACCTCGAGGCGAGGAGGCGGTGAGCTCCTCGGCGGGGCCGCGGGGAGGGGAGCCTCCGAGGCAACAGGGTCACATGTGTAGGATCAAGGATAACCGACTAGAGGGGGGTGAATAGGAGGTTTTTAAACCTTTTAACAAATTAACAATTTAAGCCAATTAATAACTTAGTCTAAACAAGTTATACTTCTAGCTAGGCACTTTAATCACAATAAACAAGCTAGAAATATAAATGCAAAAATGTAGAGACTAGAAATAACCACAATGAGACAACGATGTTTTCCCGTGGTATCGAAGACTTGCCGGTCTTCACTAGTCCACATTGAGGAAGCTTGACAACTCAAGCCGGCTCCACGAATTAAGCCTTCCCTCGATCACTATGGTTGTTCTTCCTCTGCTCTGGAGATGGCGAACACCAAACTACTCACAAACTTGCACCAGGCCTCTTCACAATCTTCTTAAAGAGATCACTGTGCTCCACCGCCAAGGCCGTCTAGGAGTTTGGCAAAACTCCAAGAGTAACAAACCAAGACCTTCGCTTGTCGATGCTTAAGTGCAATAGGATCAATCTAGAATGAATTGATGCACTTGAATGAACTCAACTACCAACCAATGAATGCACAAGAGAATTTTGGGTGTTGAGTGAATGCACTTGGCTCCAAGGCTCTAAGGATGTTAAATGTTCACTAGCAACCTGTCTAAGGGCAGTTGGGGGGGTATTTATAGCCTATACCAACAATTATGACCGTTGGGGACCAAATCCCCAACTTTCAGCCATAATCGGTACAATCGGCGTTAAGAGCCCGGTTGAACCGCATTTTGCGTCAGAAGCCCGTAACGGCTAGAACGGCGGCATTTATTACTCTGACATAGCCGTTGGAATTTGACGTTCGGTACAACCGTCAAGTAACTTGCGGTACAACCGCATTGAAGCGGGGTACAACCGATCGTAGGGTTTTCAAACTGCTGAAATGACAAGCTCTCTGGAAAATATGAACCACCTTATAAGAATCGGTACAACTGCAGTGCGGTACAACCGCTTCCCAAATGCGGTTCAGCCGAAAATCACAGAGAGCTCTGGGTCGCATTTACACCTGTTCTGGTTTTCTTGAACCGCCATAAAATAATCGGTTCAGCCGACAATCGGTACAGCCGATTCTCAGCGCGGTTCAACCGAGAACCAAAGAGAGGTTCTGAGCCAGATGCACTGGTTCTGTTTTTATTCAACTGTCAACTAAATATCGGTCATACCGCAAAGAGCGGTACAACTACAGTGAAAACTGCGGTACTATCGATTTCAAACAAAGTGCAGAAAGCTTTCAAATTAAAAAGAGAATTCAAATGCATGCATGATCCTAAATTGATCCATATGGCACAAGAACATGCTATCAAGCTACTAGCCAAGATCCCTCTTAATAGTACGATATTTAACCTATAATCCGGTCTTCAAACCAAATCTCCTAAGACCGGTAAAACATAAAAGGATCCTAGACTATTTGTACCTTGTCTTCAAGTCATGTAGAACTTCATGTTATCCTTTGGTATGCATCTTTACGTCATCAAATTCACCAATGGGACTTAACCTTGTAAATACTCAATAAACATGTTAATTCCATATTCACATATTATCATTAATTACCAAAACAATTTTAGGGGCCTAGATGCTTTCAACGGGAGCCGAGGAGGGAGGGGGCGGGTCGAGGGAGCCGGGAGGCGAGAAGGCATGGGAATGGGTCGGCGAGGGGTGGCACTGAGCGAGGCTGGTTGGGAGATGAAGAAGGGAGGAGGCAGTCAGTCGTCAGTGGGCAGGGTCTTCGCAAGACGCCCAAAAATTTCGACCGTTGTGGGGTTTTTTACCCTTTTTTTTACTGTTTTTGACCATTATGGGCTTAAAAATAGCAAAAAAATTGAAAAAAATCCAAGATTTTTTCTATAAATAGGCACCATACCCCCCCCCTCATTCAGCACCCCTTCATTCTCTATTCTCTCTTTAAAATTGTGTTGTGCAAATTCAAATCCGTGTTGAGTTAATTTGGCAAAATTCAAAAAATTTGTGCCAAAATTTGGAAATTTCAATTTTCGTCAACAAGTCAGCGAAAAGGTACAATACTATTTTTCTAATACTTTTATTGTTAGTTATTAGTATGCTAAGATTAAAGTTGTAATAGTGTTATTTTTGATTTTGCAGTTTTCGTTATGGACACTCCTTACGACAGCTTTGCTCTTAGTGAGTTCAGACTTTCATCGAACGAAATTACGTATATGGAGACAGCTGTTGCTGCGGCTGCCTCAAACCAACCGAAGGTTTCACCAGAGGAGCAAGGTGGAGTTCCGTCATCAGCCTCCAAGTCAGCATCAGGCTCAACGGCAACCGGAGCAAAGAGGTCGATGCCGTCTACATCGGGAGTGTGGGAGAATTTCGACAAGACAACCAGGCAAGACGCAGCGGGAAATGAGGTACCATATGCTATTTGTAAAATTTGTCGCCATGAATTGTCTGCAAAGTTTACAGGTGGAACGGGGCACTTGTTTAGACATGCTGCAAGGTGTCGAACCAAGCAAGGATTGGCGATGAGGCAGACGCAGCTGCAATACAACCCCGACGGTATGGTATCTAGCTGGGACTACAATCCTCAGGTAGCCCGCCAATTTCTCTGTCGTTTAATTGCTTATGAGGATTTACCGTTAGGCTTTGGCGAGTCTGCCTCTTTCCAAAATTATATTAGGACTGCGCATAATCCTATATTTACTTCCGTTTCTAGACAGACAACAACTAGGGATCTAGTGAAATACTATAATGAACATCGTAATAAAATAAAGGAACTATTTAGTACGTGCACATTTTGGTGGTACGACCTCGGACATATGGAGTGGTCGGGCTAGGAGGATTACCTTAGTGTAGTTGCGCATTATATTAATGATGGTGGGTAATGGAGAAAAGGATTATAGGTTTGAAATTAATTGATGTAGCACACACGGGGAGAATATTATGAATCAATTATCAAAGTCGTGGAAGACTTTGGTCTTCTGAACAAAATATTCGCAATTACTTTAGACAACGCCGCTTCAAACTCTAGGGCCATGGACATTCTTACTCCGGTGTTGAGTACATATGCGATTCCTTCCTCGCTACATCAATGATGTGCTTGTCATATTATCAACCTTATAGTCAAATGTGGTTTGAAGAGGTTGAGTCCAGATATTAAAGCTTTTCGCGATGCGATTTCTTTCTTGAATAATTCTAACGTAAGAATAGCACAATATAAGAACTTCTGCAGGGCGATGGGTGTACGTCCAAGAAAGTTCGGTTTGGACATGGAGGTAAGGTGGAACTCTAATTACCTCATGCTTAAGAATCTTTTACCATACAAGAGCACTTTTTCTGTATTTATTCAAACGCACTATCCTAGCAATGACGATACTATGCTATTAACTGAGCAATATTGGTTCGTTGCTAAGAAGGTACTGTCGTTTTTAGAAATTTTTTATGAGGCAACTGTTGCTTTGTCCGCTGTCTACTATCCAACATCTCCTATCATTGTGCATACTATTTTACGGATTGCTACTCGCTTGAAAATGTTTGAAAATGACATAGTTTTACTGTAATGTTTGTTGTTTCCATGAAATCTAAATACCTTAAATATTGGAGAGAAACCCCTTACCTATATGCATTTGCATTTCTTTTAGATCCTAGGGCTAAAATTGATGCATTTGGTAATCAGACTTGATCTTCTTAGTGATGCTACTGGCTAGACTATCTCGACTATTTTGCGTAAGTTCGTTCTCGGTTATCTGAGGTTTACCAAAGGTATGAAAATAAGTTCTGGAGTCCGCTCAAGAACGACCTCCAAGAGTCCCCTACCTCAAGTGGGAAGACAAATATGTGGGCGTGATCTTGGTGCCTCTTCCTCCAGGTCCAGGTCCAGGGGTTCTTCTTCTTCTTCTACACCAACGCCTGCTCAGCCAAGACCCACAAGGAGCGGAGAACTATCCACCTATCTGGACAGCGATAGAGTGGATTTCAACTCAGAAGGCTTCGACATCTTGCAATGGTGGCAAGCCCATAAGTTAACATATCCCGTGCTATCCATTCTTGTACGTGATGTGTTAACTGTTCCTGTCTCTACGATTTCCTCGGAGTCTGCTTTCAGTCTTTTTGGAAGGATATTGGAGAAGAGAAGCACAAGTCTCACAAGTGAGATGGTAGAGATCCTTCTAACTGTGAAGGATTGGGAACAAGCTGATTCACGAACACAACACTCTGTGGAAAATCCAGAATTGTCGGAGGTGTTCGAAAATCTGTACTTAGACAATGACACCGACACATAGAACAAAGATGTACCATGTATGTAGAATTGTAGAGCTATAGGATGTACTCTTTTTCCTTTGCCAAGGTTTTCTCATTTTGAGTTTTTACTTGGCAAAGGTTTTAACGAGGCAGCCAGTTGGACATCAATAAAGCTCTTTATTATATTTTTAATATGATTGTCTCATTTTTTTTAAATTTTCATGTCTACTTCTGAATTCTACACATTTTTCTAATTTTTTTGGATTTTTTTGTTCTGATGGACCAAACGGGCCACATCGGGCCCGACGGGCCAAACGGGCTCGTGTTGGGTCTAAGATGGCAAGAATGCCCGTCGGTCAGGTTCTGGTCAGCCACCACTGACCCGGCCGACCCCAAGACAAGATGAAAAAGACATCGGCCGAATGGGTCAGGTTTAGCCGGGCCGTCTTGCGTCTTGGCCGGCGCCCATTTGGCAGTCCGCTTCTTCCTCCCCAAATCTCCCCATGGCGCCTCCTCCCCTGGCCGCATCTGGCTCCTCCTCCCCGGCCGCCTCCTCCGGTTCCTACTCGGCCGCCGCCTCTATGGCGCCACCACCGCTTGCCCTCTTGACCGACCGCCCACCTCCGGTTCTGGCTGGCGCCTCCGGCCGTGGTCAGGCCTGCCGCTGCCGCCCCCCCGCGCCGCCGCCAAGACGCCCTCGCTCACTTGGGTCCACGCTGCCGCTGCTGCCACATCTCGGTCCGGCCCACCGCCGCCGCCTCCTGTTGGTTCGTGCCGCCACTTGGCTCGGCGTTCTTGCCGCTTGACTCACCCGTGTTGCTTCTCCTCGGCTGGCGAAGGTTAACGCCGCCTCGGCTGGTTTAGCCTACTCACCCGTGCCCCTCAGCCCTCACCTCCTCTGCGGCCCGGCCTACGGCTGCCGCCCCTGCCCCTCCTGGCTCTAAGCACTACACTACCCTTATCTCATCCTCTTTGGAATTCTAGGTTAGCAACTAATTGATTACTTCCTTACTGATGTGCTATGCTTATGGGTTCACTTTCAGATTATGTGTGTCGATGCTTGGTTGATGCGCAAAGATGATGGTGGCTACTGGAGGTTGGCTCCTATGCTGCCATGATCCATACTGAGGTAACCTTCCCTTCCTCTCTAACCCAGACCCTCCCCTTGCTCTGTGATGAACTGGGAACTGAGAGCTATATGGATGCTATTGCGGGATGTTCGATGGATGAATGGTGTGCATGTGTGTGGATTCCATATTCCTACTGAGGTGTAACTAGGGTTACCTCTTGTGTGTTCTGAGGCTGGAGAAGGAGAATGGCAGCGTCGGCTTCAAGCTGGTGCTCTTCTCTTCTCCCTGTCGTGGGTGGCTTGCAAGCGATGATGGCGGGAAGGCTGAGCTTGCCCTGAGTCCCTTGCTGCCCTGATGCCTTGCTTCTCCTCCTACTGGTGCTCTGGTGATGGCAGTGAGATGGAAGTGTTGGGGAAGCTCTTGGCTTTGCTCCTCCCTTCCTTTTCGGCTGTGAAGTGTATGTGGCTTATGTGGGGGAGATAGGCATGCTAGTGATGCCTTCGGCTGCTTGGCTTGAGCTGTGTTTGTGTGAAGTCTTGTGAAGAGAGAAGGGATGGAGCTTATCCAGGAGATGTATTGTGGGGAAGGGCCCTTACTGGGTTATCCTTTGCTCGTGCTTATCCCCTTTTGTGTGCTCGGGTTATCTCCTTCCTGTGCCAGATTTTTTTCTAGGGTTGCTCTTATCCCTCAGCATTGTGCATTTCCCTTTTTACCATTTCCTATTGTTTTTATTACTTTGGTCCTATCCCCTGATCTTCCTTTTGCCTTTGCTTAATCTCCCTAATTCCTAATTACCAAGCTCTTATTTACCCTGTTCTTATCCACTACTGCACTCCACTGTGATGTAGTCTTGAGCTTCTGGGGGCATTGGTAATGAGAAATGATGGTGCCAAAGGCTATGTAAACTCATGTGCAGCTGCTTGTGCTTTTATGTTTGTGGTGCTGTGCTATGGCCCTTGCCTTGTCTCTATTGCCCTCTCATAAAACTATTGAGATAAGGACCTGTTGGTCCATGGGTTATTAAATGGGAATGCATTGTGAAGCTTGGACTTGCACTGGTGGCTTTGGGAAGCTTTGAGAGAATGAGGCTTTGTATGAGGCTTGTGGGACCCTATGATGCTTTGGCTGAGGGTAGGATTTGATGGGATGTGCCTTGTGGGATTATACTGCGGTTGCGACAACTGCAAACAGTGGGTGTTGGCTCTTGGCTGGGAAGGAATGAGAATAATAGTAAATGTGGGTTTATGTTGGTTGCACAACATGGGTACTAATGGTGCTGGTTTCGGTATACCCAGTGATGCTTTGGCTGAGGGTTGAGTTTAATGGAATGTGAAATGTGGGCTTGTACTGTGGTTGCGGTAATTGCAATTTGTGGGTGTTGGATTCTAATGATGCTGAATGAGGAGACCCCTGGAAGTAATAGGTGCCTATTAGACTTAGGTTGGCTTGGCTATCTTGGTTACCATAGGGGCCGACTAACTCCGGTTGGTCAGGTTATCTTGGTAGTCGAGGGACGGGTTAACCTAGGTTAATATGGGGATCCTATTGTACTTCGGGAAATTCTGACGGCAACCTCTCTTCATTCTAACTAGCAACTATTGTCTTCGGTTTTTGTTAACTACTTTCTAAGCTTTTGGTTGCATGGAAAGGAGAGGCGAAGGATGATGGAATGAGATGGCAAGAAAGGATTCGATGAAATGAATGCAACAACATTGAATTGTAATTTAATTTTTCTTTTGTAATTAACATTGTAATTGTTTGTAAAATTAACTCTGTATCTATTGTTGGGTTGTAATATTTTAATTCCGCTCTGTAAACGGACTGTTGTAAAATCTTTGAGGTTGAAACCTTAGTATATTCGTTGTTGTTTTGAAATGTTGATATCACAATTATAAAATCAAGTGTGTTAATTATGCGTTGATAACTGTTTGATGGATTTTTAATTAACGCTAATTACAGATTACTGTTGTTTAGTTTAAGTTAATTATGCAGGTTCTCACATTACGATTGCCGACACTCACGTTTTATCGTACGAGAAGAATATACTCTACATGATCGCATCTTATTAAGTCTATCAAGTTTTATTCGAGAATAACTAAATCTATCAAATTCACCCGGTCAATTAAACGGTTAACTTGATTTTACGTTGGTGCTAAATAAATAAATCTACTTGAATAAATTATTTCTAACGCCTCAAATTACTTATTTACTTAATTTGGGAGTTCTATCGACGACTAACTCAAATCTATGGTCTCAAATTAATTTATACGCACTTTCCGTCATTATCTCCTACCGATCGATTTACTGCTAAAGACAGTCTCACTGGAGCTAGATAAACTGTGTTTTGAAGTATATGATCACCAAAATTTGTAGCTATGACATAAAAGAAAATTAGCAACACAGAAAGTTCTGTGTCAAACCCTTCTAGGCAACATAGATTCAGATAATTTATTTTTCTCTGAAACTTTTCCATGAGACATGGATTAACAACAGGTGATTTCTAGTGTGACACTAACTAACCTACCTCAGGGTAGATATTGTAAAACTGGAGGATCATAGGCTCTGGTATTCTTACAACTACTGAATCAAGCATACCTATCATATATTCATAACAAAGAATTCTAGGGAGTAGATGCTACCAGTTAAGCTCAGTCAGTAAAGGCTAAATGCACCGAATTATCTATATTTACCGACCAAATTAGCTAATTTGGCAATTTATATGTTCTAATGTGTAACTACAATGCTAGATAGCTGTGTGTGTGTGTGTGTGTATAAACAATTGTTAACAAATATGTTTGGTGCAACAAACAACATCAAAATGGATTAGTCAGGTCTGCAACTAAGACACCTGAAGCAGACAGTGCACACAGTATCAATAGCAGCTAAGTTAAAATGAAGCATTCATCGAGCGGTCTCCGCGCCGCGCGTCGTGCCCCGTGAGCCGATCCTCCGGCACGGAGCGAGCGTGAAGTAGTCATATAGTCAACGGACAAGACTCTTTGCAGGAGAGGAACAGGAGATGGCAGCGACACATCTGGTGAAGACGACTACAGGTGCGCCATCTGAAAGTTCGGCGCCTTCGCCTCATCGCCCTTGCCGTCGCTCGCTTTGTCCAACTCCACCAACTCGTCCAGCCCAGTTCTCACCGACGGTCGCCCTCTCTCGTATAGGTATATAGCAGGCCGCGCACCAAAAGCCCGGAAATCCAGCCCCGCAACCGCAAGCCGCGCGGTCCCAGGTCCACTTCATCGCAACGCAAGGCAATCTCCCCACCAGGCGGCGCATCGCGTCCGCGCGCAATGCAACCCCTGCCGCGCCCGTGGCCCCGTGCCGAGCCGCGCACACTCGGCGCAGGCTGAAATCTCCCTCCGCAGCGCCGTTTCTGGGCCGACCGTCCAGCGCCTCCCGCGAGCGACTCGATCGGAAAGGAGCGCCTCTGCTGCTGCTGCTTTTTCCCCTTCAGTAGCACCCGCCCGACCTTATCCACCACCCCGACGACTGAGGACTGACTACTGGCCGTCCGTGTGCTCCCCCTCGTACTCAGAGTCCCCTTCCTTCCTTCACTCCTCCGTCTTCCCGGAGACGCGCGATGACACCCGCCTCCGCCGTTACTCCCTCCTACTCCATGTAAGGATTTGCACGCAGCCCCAAAGTTCTCTCCCCTTTGGGATTCTTTTTTTTTTTGGCGGCACCCCGTTTCTTGATTTGGGCGCTGCTGTTTGGTTCTAGAACGGCATTCCCCACTAATTCTGTGGTGGATTTCCTGTGCTTGACTGTGCGGTACTGCTTTCTCACGGTCTGTAAATGTGTGTTAATTTGTCCGTGCTGATTCTGTCGCAGATGCGGTGTTTGCATCCCCACGGCGAGCCGTCTGGAAGCGCGGAGTGAGGTTCTCACGCCCAGGTTGCTCCACAACCGGACGCAAGGTACGATATGTCCCCTTCCACATTGCGGCGGATTCCCACGAGTGGCGGTGGTTAGTTCATGGGACCTCGTGAAGCTAATGCAAACATTTCTAGTGTATTTGTTGGGTTGCAGTGCAGGCGTCCAAATGTTAGGCTAGCAGATAGCAATGACCCAACTAGGTGGTTGTCAGACTAGCAGTATATCGAATGAGATTAGGGATGGTTGTTTCCAAGTCTGCCAAGAACTAGCATCAAACATTCCAACTGATGTGGTGGTTAATTCAGAAACTGCACTAGGCATGATTTTTGGCAAAGCTGATCCCTTTCTTCCATCTTTCCTGTTGCTACATGCCAGCCACGTTATTCATGTAGCTCTTGGGGGAAAATGATACCGTGAATTCTTCCTTAGATTTGCACATGCAAAGTTTTAGAACCAGATTGCACTTACAAATCGACATGACATTAGCTAGATGATCACAGGCTGCATAAATATTTAAGCTTTACAGCAAAATAAACGTGTGGACCTTTGTTATTTCGTCATCTGCTAGTTACTCTTAGGCTGATTTATTGTTCGTTTTGTGTTCTGTGACTTCTGGTGGACCTGCTCATGAAGCTTAGCTGTTTATTTGCTGAACTGATAGCTAAATGCTAATCATGTTTTGATTGCAGCAAAAAGACGGGCTGCAGCAGCTTGGTCCTTGAAGGCTGGTCTATGGGACTCTCTCAGATCTGGGTAAAGTGCATCGTGTACCCTTGCTAACAATTCATTTATTAGCCTCCACTACGTTTACATTTTCAAATATATCTATATACTATAACATGTAGCTATTGATGTAAAAAAGACTATCTCCAGAAACCCCCGCCTTAATGAAAAAAAGGTAAAACAAGTAAATTTTTCCCACATTACCTGGGACAAAAGGAGAGGGGGGAGAAAATGCAAACAGCTAGAAATTCACATGTTAATCATGAAGTATTAAAAAAAATCATGAGAACAATATAAAGATCTAATGGGGCCTGATCATCTTGGAAGAAAGAATTTTTGGCTGCTACAATCTGGGTCTTCTAGTGAAAGTGGTTCGATAGATTTTCCTTTTTTTTTTTGTCTAATTAACAGGGGGGTCTCTAAATGTTGTGGTGAACACATATCATAGAGGCTTTACTGTATCTTACATACCTTTGGAGTGATATCCAATAGTCTTGCGTAATGCTCCTTAAATTTGTATGTTATGGAAAATAATTTGACACATTTGTTTTACAGCTTTTTGAAAAGTAATAACAGTACAGAGACAGTTGAGCCACCATCAACACCACTTGAAGAGGAAGAACCTTTGCCTGAGGAACTAGTACTTGTAGAAAGGACACTACCTAATGGTAGCACAGAACAGATCATATTTTCTTCAGCCGGAGATGTTGATATATATGATCTCCAAGCCTTATGTGATAAGGTGATCTTTCTCCAAAGTACTTTGATATTTCTTGCAGTGTTAGGTTATAATTTATTACTCTATTATCGTAGTGTACCTCTAAAGGTTGCTCAATACTCATGGCACTGTTGGATGCGACGCGGGGGGGGGGGGGGGGGTTGTTGAATAGGATACCCTTTTTCGACCCTCAACCAATTTTTACTTCTTCTTTTCTTCAATACCTATGAACATCAGAGATTACAAGCACAACGGAATCTTGTGTTGAAATCAACGAACCCCTAGACAAGACACACAAAACACCTCACAAGGTACTGGGCCGGTCTGACCGCAAGTGTCTGGGAGCAGCCCGAGAAGATCACAAAAACAACCTAACTTTTGATCCAGTGATCCAAATTCCCTCACATTTCAATCATAACTCATCAAGAAGGTCAGGAACCTATTCCAATCAACGATCGGAAAGATCGATGCCAAGGTTCCACGGATTTCTTAGATGAGGGCAAGGGGGCACAAGAACCGAGAAAATTCAAACTTCAATCCAAAAACTTGCTCGTGGGTAGATGATGATCCTAGATGTATTCCTACATGTCCCAGCAAGCAAGATCACAGCAAGAAGCCAAAGGAACACCAAAATCCTAAAAGTCACCAAAGATAAAGCAAGAACAAGAGACTCATCATCTTGTTTGGATTGATTTGAGAAGTATGTTGGTTTACAGCCACTCCACTATGGAGGACAAAAGCTCAATACTTGAGCACACAATCAATCTATCTCTCACAAACTCTAGCCTCAACTACTCTACTTTCCCCAAATAAAAAATTAGGGGTTTTCTCTTGGAAGGACTTGAAGACTTCACATCTGGACATCTCCCTTTTATAGTGGAGGCTAGGTTTAGAGAGGACCCTAACGGGCACCTATTAAGCCAATACATAAACAGGTCTAAACTCACGTATGCTTCTCAAAGCGGATGATGAACCGGGCTTCTCGAATCCGTCTCTTCATGATCTTCAACTTCACTTGACCTAAACCACCTCTCTTGCGCCGCAGTTTTGACAAATATCACCAAGGCGGTATTTTGATGAAGTTACCAAAATACCCCTTCTCGATTCTTTTCCAAAGATCTTGCCCAATCACCATGAAGCAATCACATGCTTCACCACGTGTAGCTTGATCAACGACTCTCTTCATGTCGGCTAATCTTTCCCATCCAGCTCCCACCGAAACCATCATAACACTTGCATCGACCATGCGTTGCTTGATGCAACCCGCGCACTAAACTTTCCGTTTAGTTATCTTTGTCTATCTTGCGCTATGCTTGAGTCCAATGACTTCACCCCTCGGTCGTTCTGGACCTCAGCTCTCCATGCCTAATCCCGATCATCCTTGTCGTTGACCTCCAAGCCTCCTGCACAACAATAGACCAAGAAATCGATTCTGAGCGCAAATTCTTCGCAACTTGACCCACGTTAGTCAAAACATGCATCATGCAACACATATGCATTGAAACCCATGGAATTGACCTAACCCATGATGATTGCCGCCTTGCCGATGAATGAACAGAGCCTGAAAATGGCGCTCTCTGGAATTTTCGGTAAAAACCTATCTAGTTTTGCCCCGAAGCTCCATTTTCCACGAAACCTAGTGCAAACGTATCTCCTAACACTCCCACATAAGTGTTTGATCAGGTTTGCCGAAATTCAACGATGACTTTTCTGGCCGGTCAAACCACTCACCTGGCTGGTCTGACCGGCCCCTGGGCCGGTCACACGGGCCGTCACTTGATCTTTACCCTAGCCAATCTAACCGCCGGCAATGACCGGTCAGACCGCCTATGCCTGACAGCAAACCTGGAAGTTCTGAAAACGAGTGTTTCGACAAACTCTCGCCACCATTGCCAATTGTATCATCTTCCTAAGATTATAGGGCATATCCCCATGACATCCACAACAGCCCCCCCCCCCCTCCCCCCAAAAAAAAAGTTTCTCAAGGGAGTCATATGAGATTGCAAAAAGAGAACGGAGCTAAAGCAAAGATTATTAAAAAAATATTTAGGCCACATTCTGAAGGGAGTATTCCAATGATTCAGCTTTCCCAAGTTCATGGGTTCCCTTAGTAGTTTCTTCCATAACAAATATTTATGTTTGTAATGTTGATCTCATAGGTAGGATGGCCACGCAGACCTCTAACGAAAATAGCAGCATCCTTAAGAAACAGCTACTTGGTCGCTACACTGCATTCGGTAATTAGGTCTTCAGAAACAGGTACTTGCCTCATTGTTTCATCGTTACCGGCTCTTATGTGATGCTACGCATAAGTTGAATCACATCTCCTAATCTGAAGATTATTTGCAGAAATTCATTTTTCTAGATGATGAACATCTTAGTGTACTTGTAGAAGTTATTTGACAGAGGGAGAAGAGAGGAAGCAACTGATTGGTATGGCGCGAGCAACTTCAGACCATGCCTTCAATGCTACAATTTGGGATGTTCTTGTTGATCCTTCCTATCAGGTGAAGTGATGAACTTTTCTGTTTTTTGTTATGACAATTTGAGTTCACCTTTTCTGTTTGCTATATTAAAGATTATGGCTTGGACCTGGAACTATTTCAGGGTCAAGGTCTCGGTAAAGCACTCATGGAGAAAGTAATCCGTACTTTGCTCCAGAGAGACATCAGCAATATTACATTGTTTGCAGATAATAAAGGTGAGAATTTCGAGCACATTGACAGAATTTTTTTGTGGCACAAGCGAAGGAAATTTACAGGCCATATCTAAGTAGAATAACTAGCTAGAATTGTATGCGTCACATATACCTTTGGCTTGTTGTTAAGGCGTTGCAAAACAGGCAAATTCATCCTTTGAATAACGCAAGAACTATGGGAAAACATGAAAAGACCATTAAAAAAATCAGAAAGTTCACCACATTAATAGCATTTCTATGGACTAACGAATTGTTCAACATTTTGCTCCTCCAATTTAATTAACTGCAGTCGTAGATTTCTACAAGAACTTGGGATTTGAAGCTGACCCTCAAGGCATCAAGGGCATGTTCTGGTATCCCAGATTCTAGTGCTGGCGGGCTGGCACCCGCTTCTTCTACAAGAGTAATGTGAGGCATGGATGGATTGTTCTCGACAGTTTCTTCTGGCTAAGAGCTACAATTTTCTACAATGCCCAAAAATGACCAGGAGGTTTCCAATGCAACAATACTCAAGCGAATGATGTTATTTGCAACATCTGGTTCCCTGCACTCTGAGCCTTGTTCATCTGTACTGTATGTTTCCTTGTTTTTAGATGTTTCAGAGGAGTGTGTCCATCGGTGGTCTATGTACAACACATCATACTCTGGATGTAACGAAAAAATTGTTCTCCAATCAACCTCCCAGTCCCAGGACGTACTTATCCGGTCTCACTTGGGTCCGTTTACTTAATTCTTCAACCGACTCTTGGCTGAAGTGGTATGTTTTTGAACCTCATGTTCAAAATGATAAAAATGAAAATGATATTTTTACTGTGCAAAATCGTTGTGGAAAGATATGCGTCGCTTACCTAGTTCACAGAGAGCCACGCAACAAGCTCTCAGCCCACGGTAGATACTGCACACTTAGACTGCGATATTTCAAAAAAGCATATATCAGCCAACAACTCATCTTTTACTCGCTCATTCCATCAGCACAGAAAACTTCTGCTATGACCGATGACATGCATGTCTGTCAGTCAGCACCCTGCTGATGGCACTTGCAAGAACGCAAGATCATTTCGCCGATTTTTTTTCATTTTTGGCGCTGTAGCTATTTTTAATTTTAAAAGTAGTTCTCTTCCGTCATAATTTGTAAAATTGGTCTCTGCACGGTGCTCCTACCGCGGGTACCGAGAGCGGCAAGCGACCTGCGCCCGGTGCCCCTCTTCCGTCATAATTTGTAAAATTGGTATCTACACAATACTCCTACCGCGGGTATCGAGGGCAGCAAGCGATCTACCCCCGGCACCGGACGCGACAGGCACCTGCCCCCAATGGCGGGCGTGGCAGCCCTCATGCGTGCGCACCGAAAGTCATTTTGGCTCCATACGTTTTACGTTTTTCGTTTTTTTTCTTCTTTAAATCGCGTCGACGTCACATCGCTTCACATCGTATCTCGTCGATGTCATTCGCTGTCTGTTTTCTGCCTATATAAACGAACGCGCACGGCCGACGATTTCTCATAAGTCATGGCGCATGTTCCGATTAGATTAGCTAAATACGTATTTTTTTTTCTTATTGCAATTTTTTGCATTAAGTACGTACTTAGATTTCGCTAATTGTTAGTTGTTCTCTATTTACAGCAATGGCACGTACTCTACCACCCCTACTTGAGGAGGCATGGACGCCAAAGACATCATTTATCACGCTTGGATCGGTGGCGATGGGCCGCCAACTCTGGTGATACGGGGACCGAGGGAGACCTGGCCGTTGGACGAGCGGTATGTTTCGAGGCTTCGTCAATCTGGGCTGATTGCGTTCGCCCACATACTGAACATGGGGATAGAACCTCCTGATTGATGCCTCCCTTCTTTCCGTCCTGATTGATCGTTGGTGGCCGGAGACCCACACGTTCCACTTCCGGTGGGGGGAGATGACTGTGACACTGTAAGACGTCAGCTTCATTACCGGCCGACCGTTGCGAGGCCGTGCAGTTGTTCCCCCTCCGAGGTCGTCGGATTGGAAGGTGTGTCTCGGCCATCGCTTCGAGCAGCCTATCCCCGAGAGGTCTAAGGGCGTTCCACACGCCTGGCTGCGACGATTCATGCGTTGCCCAAATGATGCAATGGAGGAGGTGGTTCGATGCCACCTAATTGCATATTTGTTGTTTATATTCAGGTGGGTCATGTTCCCTAGCACGCAGAGGGACATGGTGTACCCGAGTTATATTCACCTTGCGGAGTCCATTGTGGACTCCGACGATGAGGATGTGCCGCAGTACAGTTGGGGTTCATTTGCATCTTGCACTACATATCATGACTTCGTCGCGATGCTTCTGGCGTCGACGGAACAGAGCCTATGCTCTCGGGTTGCCCTGCATTTATTCTGGTGTGGTCGTGGGAGCACTTCACGGTCGGACGTCCATACTTCCGCTCCCCAGTCCACCCTTACCCGCGCACACAACATTTCTATGGTGGAGCGGACGACGAGGATCCCGTGGAAGGCCCAACCATGGGATCCTGATGGACTGTGGCAGTAATGGGGTGGGCTAGGGAAAGAGCATGTCACATATACCCCGAGTTCCACAGCGAATTCGAGGCCCTGCACGAGGACGACATAATACGGTTTCCTTGGACGGATGTCTTCATGCAGGACACGATGCCCAACGGCTTGAGCTTGCTATGCCACCAGGATGCGTCGTACTAGAGGACAACTTGTCATCTGGTGTTCTCCCACATGATTGAGCCCTACAACTCGCAACGTGTGATGAGGCAGTTCCAGCTGCACCAGGAGATCCCCCCTGCTTTAGGGCGACCGCTTGCGAGGTGTAGTCACTTGTAAGTACATTGCATTGCTTAATAATATTGTAGGTCCTTTCCTCATATGTTATGTCAGTACCATAATTTATTTATTTTGTTCCACCTTCAGGCAGATGAAGAAGAGCTGCAAGAGCGATGACTGGCTTCAGACACAGCAACCGTGGCAAATGGCCACTGGTTGCATTTTCTAGGAGGCACGGCCTTACGATGCAGGGACTTACGACACATACTTGGAGTGGTGCGACGCACACTGGCGAGATTGACAGCGCCTGACCCGACATGTAGATCCTAGCCACGCTAAACGCTGGGATTGAAATTTGGACCCGCACCGGCAAAGACGTCGTGATGATTCGGTACGTTGAGCACGTAGTAGATAAACCACCCTCCGAAATAGGGTTAACTAACAAAATTTTGTTTGTTCGGTAACCATGCAGCTGGACCGTTTGCAGAGCGTTGTGGAGCGCGGCCATCGGGAAATCGAGTAGGGTACGAACAACACAATTGAACACCTTTATGCGGTCATGAAGACTCTTGTTGAAGATGTTAAGCACGTCGTTCGTAGCATGAGCTGTGGAAGGCCCACCGATGTTGACTTGAGGCATTGGACGGAGCATCGTCGTGTACCCTCGCCCCCTCCATCTTCCGTCCAGCGAAGTCGACCTTGGCGCGGCGCAATAGGCGACCGATCGTCTGTAGCTTGCCACGCAGGACTCTCTACGCTGATGCCGTCGTCACGGAGGGACTCCACACCGGTCTCGTGTCGTCACGGAGGACTCTCTGCCGATGTAAATGCGTAAATCACGAGGCGAGGAAGAGGCCGTTCCAAAGAGCACGGACGTGCAACCCGGAATCGCAAAAGTTATCCCAGATTCTCCTGCCGAGCCCCACACTCTCGGACAATTTCAAATGGGCGTCTGACCCCATGGTATCGGTCGGCTACACGCCAGACTCGATTCAGCCCCACAAGGTCGGTCGTACTCGAAAGCGGTTCACCCCATAAGCTCGGTAGAGTTGGTGCCCCTCTGCAGATCCTAATGCTTGGATCACCGAGATGTTCGCAACGCCACTCCCGTAGGTGATCCCCCCCCCCCCGTAGTACGACGACATGGCGGTTGAGGAGTCCCGCTATGACCTGCGGCAGAACCCACGATCACTCGATAGGCTGACGTTCCTGCAGGAACAGATTCGTCAGAGACCTATGGTAGGAACACGGCGTGGAAGGCCACTACAGGGTCCTATGGCCGAGAGCAGTGAACACCAGCGTGAGCAGTAGTAAGATTAGAAGTTTAAGCATGTTGTAACTTGTATTTCAATTAGTGATCTATAATCCGAGCAGAGTGTGGTAATGGTATTGTAATTGGACACTTGTACTTTGTTATCTATCTGAGTAGAACAAATTTATTCTCATTCATCAAGGACTGCGATGCATAGATAAAGAGTGGACAGTACAATCTCATTACAACTGATGTTCTACTTGGCCAGAACAACATATAATAGAAGAAAGACCGCAAAACTAACTATCTTAACTAATTTCTGAAGTATCTTCTCAACTCTTTCCATCCTCTTATCCAGTCTTTTAAGTCTGTTCTCTTCATTTTGCATTGGTTGATCGGACGCTCGATCCACTGCACGAATTGTAGCAACACCACGGGAGTCTTCTTGCAAGGCAACAATTTGCATTGGAATATCTCGAACCACTGGGACAGCTTCATCAGCCCACTATCAAAACCGACATGTTGTGTTCTACAAAAGAATTGGAGCTTCAAATGAAAGTAAGAAAACCTGGTATTTGCAATGCAATTCATTCATGCTGATTTTGCACAAGTTACCTTAAAATTTGAACACTTCATGAACACTCGGGACGGATTCGTTGGCGTATGAGAGGTAAACACATTCGCCGGATCCCTGCAATGAGGGCAAACCAGGTGCTGCCGTAGTGATTGTAATTGTCTGCTCACTCGAAAGTTAGATGAGGCCGAAGACATCCCGTTTTACACTGGAAGAAAGAAGAAGAGGAAGAGAAGAGTGAGGTGAATGGCAGCCAAAGCATCTATATATAGCGTTGGGAGCACGAAGGGGCCACTGTGTGGAAAGAAGGACGTGACCACACAGTGTGGAAAGCAGGACGTGACCACTCTCTGGAAAGCAGGAAGTGACCACTCTCTGGAAAGAAGAAAGTGACCACTCTCTGAAAAGCAGGACATGACAACTGTCTGGAAAGCAGGACATGACAACTCTCTGGAAAGTAGGACGCGACTACTTTCTGGAAAGCACGACGTGACCCAAACGAGGCAGATATCCGTGCTTATAAATCGGTAATAACAACTTGAAGCGGTAATAACAACTTGTTACATCGTAGAAAGCAGTGCAGGTTATAACGCAAATCACTACAACACTCACATCGCTACGACCAACATGACTCAATACACCGGATAGCTTACAGATACTAAGTGGTGCTGGAGGAAGAAGGTCTATTCGGGCAATTCCTAATGAGTGCCCATGAGTCTTGCATAGCCTACACCTCATTGGTCTTGGCCAATCTCCACGTTGGCTCGCATCCATGTCGTTGCGGATGCGCCTAGACTGACACCTCCCATGGCCTGGATGCTGCAGTATTTCATTTGGTGACCACTTCGCTGCTCCCGGCCATAGGTCCCTGTAGTGGCCTTCCACGCCGTAGGAGTTGAACTCCTCATTCCAAGTATCATACAGGTGACGTATGTCGTAATACTCCGACATGTACACGCTACAAGATTGGTGAAATACAACACATGCAGCATATACGTGGGAGCAAGGCTTGTGTAGGAGTTGAGGCTTGTTGCATGTGCAAAATGCCACATCGCCTATAGTGCAAACATGCTTCCAGTCACCTCTTATGTGGCCGCAAACGTACTTGTTCTGCAGACGAATCTCGAACTTCCTCCTCACGCCATCCATTGTGTGAGCTACATGGGATCGGGCCTTGGTAATCTTCTTGTCCATGTAGGCAAGGGTAACCTCCGAGTACTACTTCCCTTTGTCAAAATGCTGCTTGGCCATCATTGCCCGATTGATGAAGTAATCGACCATGCAGTTCCATATCTCGTCGACAACAGCGGTGATGGGCAGGGCATGAACCCCTTTCAACACACCGTTGTAGACCTCAGACATGTTGGTTATCATGATGCCGTACCGAGCACCATATGTGTCATGAAGAAGGGACCATTTCTCATAGTCGGGGGCATGCACACTCATCCACTCAGTAAACTCGCTTTGCGGTGCGCCTGGCCTAGAACCTCCACTTGCACGCTTGGTTTCGACCTCAAGCTCCCGCCACACGGCATCGAACTTGCGCTTCTAGTTCTGCAGGTAGAGCTTCTTGAACTTCTTCATGAGGTCCTTGCTCCGGAAGCGCGTGTGAAAATTGGCGGCTAGATGCCGCATGCACCAACATATGTGCATGTCGTTCCTTTGGAATGGCGGGCTTGTCTTGTCTTTGCATGGTGTGCGCCATGATAACAACCGGCAAGATGATGGCCGGTTATGATGCACACATTCGGCCGGTCTCTTACAACATGTTGCTTTATGTTGGCTAGGAACCACAACCAACTATCAGTGTTCTCATTCTCCACAATTGCAAAGGCAACTGGGAGCAACTGTTCGTTGCCATCAGCGGCAATAGCGGTGAGAATGGTGCCCTTGTACTTCCCGCAAAGGAATGTACCGTCCATAGTCAGGACGGGACGATAGTGGGAGAAGCCCTAGACTGCTGGGCCAAATGCCCAGAAGACTCGATCAAGGATTAGGGAATGTGGGATGTTCGACGGGTGGGGCCTGTCCACCCTGTTGATGCATGTCCCCGGATTAGCATCCGCAATTTACTTCAGCATTCTGGGGACTAGATCGTACGCCTCCTTGTAGGTACCGTAAAACCCTTCGAGGACCTTTCACTTCGCCCGCCAGACCTTACCGTAGCTAACGGCATACCCTACTGTATTCGCTACGTTAGCCATCAGGACCTTCGGCGAAATGATCAAATCGATGACAACTACACGGCTTATGATGCTCGCGATGTAGCCCGAGGTCACATTCTTATGAATTTGCAATGGCTCCTCAAGCTCACATGTGTGATCTGTCACGACTGTGATGCGGAAGGCCGTTCCCGCCCTAGGGAATCTCTTGGCACGGACTTTGCTAGGGCAAGAGCTAAGCAGGTACTTAACTATGTACGTGTCAGGATTAGACCTGCAGATAATGGAAGACAGATAATGGTTAGTACGACTTACTGTAGATAGTTCAAGATACAGCAAACAACGTCGAAACTCACCTGTAAACTCGGCAAGTCCAACTGGTCTTCACCGTGAAACTCGTGATAGTTTACTTGGCGGCAGCCTTGTGTGGGAAATGTTGCCCCACAAGAAGGGTGTCTGGATCGAAGGCCCATAAAGACTCGTGCTCCTGGGCCAGAACAAGGGAAGAGGCCGCTTGCCAATCCAATAGACTTGGAACATACTCCGTGTCGGTCGAAATAATGCCACCGACGATCCCACCCTCATCGTCGGCTTTGTCCTCACTGGATTGCGAGTCAAAGTCGTCCTCATCTTCGGTGGCAGTGCCCTCGGACATGCCATCGATAATCTCGTGATAATCAACACGAGCACCCCGTCATTTATCCACACCTTCATTTGGTTGGAAACTACTAGAATCTCCATCAACTGGAGCATCCCGCCTAGCGACGTCTAGCGCTCTCGAGACCTCTCCTGTCGTCAACAAACCGAAGAGGGGGACAAGAGCGTCGCTGCCCCCTTCAACGGCGCCCCCCAGAGGATTGAGCAGGATAAACAAAATGGACATACACCATGGGTCGTCGATAGATCGGAGCGTGAGGATTGCTAATGATCTCCATGTACTGTGCCCACATGGCACTGCTGGTCACCTTCGTTAGGCCGCACAACATCTTCCCGTGTGGTGGGACCGTGGTGGCGGTGACCGCCTCTATTACTATCTTGTTCCTAGTGATGTGCCTATCGAACAACTGCCGAATGCACTGTCGTAGCTCAAGCAAATCCACGTGTGCCAGGTTGGAAACGTTTAGCAAGATGCGCTGGCAGCTCGACATATCAACCCGTCTCGGACCAAGACGCATGCGTTCTGAGTGGAACACGTCTGATGTCTCCATTTCAGACAAAAATAAGACAATATTTCAACCAAAACACAGCATAAAAACCATACGTACGTTGCTGAAATGAACTTATCATTTCGACGTTACCGACTCTTAACCTCAGACATGGAAGACTGCAAATTCAAACATGCATAGTATTAGTAACGACTTCGGCAAATGGTGCCAACAAAGAACAAACAAAATGGTTAAGTACTAATTCTCCTACTCCGACAAAGGGAGGCACCTCACAAAGAGGGAGAGATTCCTGAGAGGAACGATCGACCGAGTGCGAAAATTTCCCAACTGAGACATGAGGCTTTCTAAAGAATGAGTGTGCGGCCGCGCGTTTAAATAGCCGAGCACGGAATCATAGCGTGTGGCGCCGCAGGTGCGGGTCACCTCTTGAGCTGGCAGAGGCGGGTCCCTCGCGCCTAGACAGGGGCAGTCCCTCATGCGCCCACTGCAGACCGAGGACTCTGCGCGACGGCGTGACCCAATGAAGTAGCTTTGTGCAGAAACAATGCTACGCAGCCCCAAGATTTGTCATACACGGACAACGAGTGACTGGTCGAGACGCAACGTGACGACGACGTGACGGTGCCCCCTAGAGGGTGCAGGTCACCTACCGCGCCTAACACAGGGGGTAGGTTTGCGCAGTGACAAGACCACACTGGGCAGCTTTGCGAAGTGAAAAGACCACACGAGGCAGTTTTGTGCAGTGACAAGGCCAGACGGAACAGCTTTGCGTAATGACAAGACCAGACGGGGCAACTTTGCGCAGTGACAAGACCAGACGGGGCTTGCTTGAAAACCGCGACCACGTGTACGATTCTGCATCGGGACACCCCACACCACCCTCTTTGTACGACTTAAGTCATCCTTACTTTGCGCAGCGACGTGACCCAATGAGTCAACTTTGCGCAGTGACAAGACCCCCGTAGCAGCAACGTGACAACACTATACCTCCTCAGCTTTTCAGACCGGAAAGACATGACTCTGTAAAGAAAGACGTGACAACACTCTACCTCGCCAGCTTTTCAGACCGATAAGATAGCACTCTGTAAAGCAAGACATGACTTCTCTCTATAAAGTTTGACGTGACAACACTATGCTTCGCCAGCTTTTCAGATCGACATGACAACACTCTACGTCATCAGCTTTTCAAAACCAAAAGACAGGACTCTGCAGGAAATTTACCACACCATGCCAACCCTGTGGCTTATAAAAGGGGATGGAAGAGATCTGGGAGAGAACACTACACAACCAAACCCAACACTACACCAGAGCTTCCTTCACCACGCCAGGATGGACGATAGGCAGAGGCAATAGGACTGGATCCGCGAACAAGCAAGGGCTGCTGGGGCCGGAGAAGAGCGAGCAAGGGCTGCTGTGGCCCGGGTCAAACAAGAGACGCGTGCCTATCTGGCATCTTTTTGTAATGAAGCCCCACGTAGCAGCAACCCCATCCCGAACGTTCCAACCGAGCGTTCGCCGCAACACCCGCCAGAGGGGGAGACGTTGTCCCTCTGTTGGTGTAGGGACCCATGCAAGTTCTTCAAGTCCAAGCACCGGGTTAGCCTGGGCATGCGTTACTAGGGTTGCGCGAACTACTCCAGTGACTATCCCGACCAACGTTGGGACACGAGCAGCTATCGGCAGCCGGTAAGAACCAATTACAGTGTGTTCCTGTACTATTTCTCTTTTAAAGTAGCACTAACAACCTCTCCTGTTTACCTGTAGTCCCCGGATCCGCTATGTGGCTATCGCAAGTGGATCGACCAAGAGATCCACCCACATGACCAGTGGTCTCTCGACTTCGAAGAGTGGCATGACAAAAAAGACCGCGAGATCTGAGAGGAGCAAGGCCGCAACGACGAGCAAAATGAGCGCATACATCGGGAGACGCAAGCTCATCTCGAGGCGTGCAGGCGCAGGGAGCGTGAGAGAAAGAGAGAAATTGCGGCCAAGGCCAAAGAAGCCGGCGAGGAGTTCAACGCCGAGCTAGCAAGGAAGGAAAAATGGCCTCGGTCATGTGAGAGGTCGAGACCATTACATACTAGTCCCGTCGAAGGTCGAATCTATTTTTATTCCAAAAAGGCGCATATGTATCGTAGGAGTACTTCGGTTTGTTGCATTGTGTATGATGATGTTTCTTATGCACGTAACCAAAAGCTATGTGCCATGTTATTCTCAGCTTCATTATAAAGTCTTTTTCCTTCGCAACATCAAATATCCTCATCTTTTCGCATTCGATTCTTCTGTGTTATTTCCTAGCGTATCGTAATATCACTTACCTTCCTACTTACGACTAAATACTATCTCAATCGTCCTCACAAAATTCTTCAGAAATTTAGCGAACTACACAATATACGATGATCACAAAGTGTTATTGCGAGTCCGACAAATTTCGTACTCTTGATATTCTACGAAAATAACAAACAGTGGTATCAACCTTGTTTAAAAAAACCATCATACAATAAGATTTGCTAAATGTAATACACATGAAATGCAATATCTATTATAACACAATTATTCCAATCGGATTTGTTGAATAGCACAGCTAATACATAAAATCGCCCAATGGTTGGGCTACTTAGTCAAGTCGCTCCACTAAAGGGCGACGCTAATGCATGTCGCTTGGTGGTTGGGCGATTAGGGTCAAGTCGTGTCGGGACCCCGAGTAAATAACTCCGGGACCCACTGTGTATTCCGAACTAGTCCCATGATCAGTAGCTAGCTCACACAGTTTCAACATCGATGTAATCAAAACCATACAACAAACAATAAACGAAGCAGACAAATTAATATTAATAATAGCAAAAGACCTTATGGTCAAGGTTTTTACAGAGGTCTGCCGCACAGGGCTTACAACAAAAGAGAGTTCGCGGCGGAAAACCAAAACACAACATGGGGCCATTCGACATGCCCACAGGCAATCGTCTGGAGGGCGTCTTCTAGCACGCCCGGTCTTCGAAGACCTCTTCAAAGAGCTTGGAGCTCCCTGGATCTTCTTCGGCGACTGATCAACCTGAGGCAATAATACACAACGGTATGGTCTCCTCAGCATCGGGGCACAAGATCCACGGCGGCCGGTGGAGTCTCCCGAGGGTTGTATGGGTTTGAACCTACCGGGTAGAGTTTAGAAAGGTTGAGCAGTGAAAAAGCTTTGTTATCTCAGCTCAGTCGCACGTTAACAAGTTGCGTGTCTATGTTCTGACAATATGAGCATGAGATATCTTGTGGGTAAAGTTGGACAGTTCTGTAGAGTGAATAATTAAATGTATTCGAATACGTCGTGCTTCCGGTTAATGAGGCTGTGTTAATGGGTGATTTCAGTACAAAGGCATAAGTAAAGTTTTTGAGATGTTAAATTGGTAATTGAGTTTGTTGAGAAACCTGTGATGTTATTATTTATTATTGTTTTACTGTTTTAAATATAAACTGCTCTAACTGCAAAATGCATCCACATATGCCTGTTAAGGTAAACCCTAACCATCCTTTGAACTCTTTACATGTAATTATTTAGCTTTTCTATGTGGCTTGTTAAGTACGAAAGTTGTACTCATTTTGCATTATGCAAATCATCTATAGAGGAAACCTGAGAAAATACAGAGGATCTTGTTGAACAGGATTTTGGTGGACCGACGGATGGCAGCGACTACTGTTATTGGGTTTCAACCACGCTCAAACGTGCCTATGGTTTAAAGTTCTTTTGTCTTGTATTATATTAACTTTGGGCTTAGATACCCGTGTCAGTGTAAAAACTGGCTGTTAAGTCTTATCCTTGTGTAATAAAGTGTTAACTTTTGTTATAATCGATAGCTTACTTAAGACGCTGTTTACTTCGCAACTGCACATTCTAAATAGTTATAAAGGATTTAACGGTTTCCGAATTTTGGGACGTTACACTCCTCACCTGCCGTCGCCTACGGATCCGGCCGCCAAGAGGTTGAGAAAGGATCAGATCTGACGTTGTTGGCAGGGCGGAGACGGTGGCACGAGCTAGCAGCATCATCGGCTCAGCAGAGGCGAGCCGCGAGCGTGGACGCCAACACGTCGGAGGCGAGAGGGAGGTGGGCATCGAGTAGATCGGAGTGAGAGGGGAGGCTGCTAGAACATTATTGTTCCTAGTTCTTTTAATATGATGTGGGTCCCACCTACAATAGGAATTAGATCTAGATCCGTTTACGGGAGAAGGTTCCCTGTATACTTACAGGTTGAATCGAGAATCGAGATGATGTGATATATTAGAGATGCCCTGGGTGGCAGTGGCACCGCTCGTGGTGACAGCACAAAGAAAGTCCGTACGGTCCAAGATGCAGTTAATTATGATCTTCAACGAAAAAAGGAAAAGAAAAATACCACCCATTGCCACTACAGCAGGCACAGGTGCATAGCAGCCGAACTCTTCCCCAATCCCACACCGCCCATATACGGCGGGGACTTCACGGCGCCAATTCCACGTATCGTCTCTCGTCACCTCTGTGGTCTCTCCACTCTCTTCAGCTCGCTGTGACCAGCACGGCACAAGCCACGCAACCCCCGCCGAGCCGGATTCGTTGCTCGTGCGGGCGCTGAACTAGTAAGCAAGAGGATAGGGTCGAGGTGAAAAGCCGGAGGAGCAAGGCTGCGTTCTCATTCTGCCTGCCCCCGCCTTCCTCTCCTCTTCACCTCTGCCCCCGTCTTCCCCGCCAGTTTCTTGGCTTCTTGGAGTTCTTCTCGCAAGAAGGAATTTTGGGCTTGATTTCGAGGTGCGTGCTTTCTGAACTCCTTCCCCCCTTTTTGGACCGTTACTGTCTCCTGGTGTCGTTCTTGTGTTTTGTGAATCTTGTTCTGCTCCAGCCTCCACTTAGATTCTTCTCTGCCTCATTCTCAAGAAATTATTGGGTTTTAGGCTTTCAAAAAGAATAAGAAATTATTGGGTTTCGGCATTTCTGTCTGTTCCTTTTCTTTTCTTTCATAAAATCTTGTCTCGGGTCGGTTTGATTTGATGGCTTTCGGCACTTCTGTCTGTTCCTCTCGAATTTCGTACTGTCGAGTTATTATGAAAATATCTTTTTTTGTAAGCTCCATTTTAAGATAGATTGTTCTGTTCTAACAGAAAACATTATCTGCAGCATCATTTTCGAAGTAGCTTTGTCAATACTTGTACCATCAACGTCGTATGCAAGTACCTGTTGCATCTAGTAGCTTAGTTGGCATGTCGTGGTTGCGAATTAGGATGGTGTTATTGTCAGTGTTGTCGACTTCATTGCCGCGGAAGATGAGTAGCACATGCAAGTTCTCGTTTGCTTGTCTCTAGTTAAAAAGAAAAGGGTTTGATTTTATCGCTCTGGGCCGTACTTAAGCCAGACAGGCTGCTAGAACCAGGGTAGGTGCACAGCTGCATGCATGTGACTAATCTCTTATTTGGCCATCTGGCCATTGTTTCCCCCTCCATTAAAAATTGATGCAAAGAAAACCAGTACATGTTTTCAGATCTTACAATCGGCATCATGATTCAAGAACAATGATAGTAGTTATGATCATTAGGTGTTACACGGTTCTTGTTAAGGGTATTTGTAGTATGTATCAAGGATACCTGTGGTATTTTTTAGTGTTCTAGAGTTTAGTTTTATGTGTGTTCTATGTACTCTATGTTATGAATATTGTATGTATATTTAAGAGGGTTCAATGGGCAATATATATAGCGATATACAAGAGGGTGCCATTTACAGATAAGGAATATACAAAAGAGTCCTCTTTTAACACCCCCCTCAAACTCATGGTGGATTACACACACTGACTTTGGAGAGAAAATACAAATGTTGTGCCCTAATCTGTGACTTCGTGAAGAAGTCAGCAACTTGTAACTGATGGCACAAACTGTAAAGCAAGTACTCCCTCCTGTACCTGTGAGCGGGTGTATGAAGCATCCACACCAATGTGTTTGGTGAGTTCATGCTTCACTGGGTCTCGGGCAATATTAATAGCACATGTACTATCAGACAAAAGAGTCGTAAGTCCCATCACAAGCACTCCAAAATCTGCAAGTAGCCACCTCAACCAAGTAACATCTGCCATCATCACGCCATAGCTCTCAACTCACCTCTGACTCGAACAGAAACTTGACCGCTTTAGTCTTCGGGCAATCAGGGAGGAGCCAAGAAAAACACAGTAAGCAGAAAGAGAACGACGACCGGAAGGATCACTAGTCTAGGTCACATTGGAGTACGTCTGAAGCTGTAGTGAAGTAGAGCTAGGGAAAAACAAACGACGAGAGATAGTCTCACGCAAGTAGCGAAGAACACGAAGAAGGTGACTGTAGTGAAGATGGGTAGGACAAGCCATGAACTGACTCAAGATATGAACAACATAAACAATATCAGGACGAGTGCTCACAAAATACACCAAACTCCCAACAAGATGGCGATACCGAGAAAGATCCTTAATAAGATCATCATCAGTCGTACGAAGCTGTAGGGATAACTCCATGGGAGTCTCAGCAATGCGAGTGTCAGTCAGACCAGACCGATCAAGAAAATACTGGACATACTTCTGCTGGGAGAGGTAGTAGCCCTCAGGCAAGGAAGAGACCTCAATCCCAAGGAAGTACGTAAGAGAACCAAGATCAGTCATCAAAAACTGCTCACTGAGATGCTTCTTCACATGCGTGATGAATGAGGAATCATCACCAGTGATGAGCATATCATCAACATACAGAAGAAGCAGTGTCCTACCCCGAGATGAGACATGGACAAAAAGAGCAGGATCATGGGAACTGACAGTGAAACCGATAGTAGTAATCACTGAGGTAAAACGCGCAAACCAGGCATGAGGAGCTTGTTTGAGGCCATAAAGAGCACGACGAAGACGACAGACGTGCCCATCGGGAACAGAATACCTAGGTGGTGGCTGCATGTAGACTTCCTCATGCAAAACACCATTAAGAGAGGCATTCTTAACATCGAGCTAAGAGATAGACCACCAGTGAACAGAAGCAACCGCAACAAGAGTGCGAACAGTGGTCATATGGGCAACAGGGGCAAAAGTCTCATCGTAGTCACTATCGTACTCCTGTTGAAAGCCACAAGCCACAAGACGAGCCTTGTAGCGCTCGATAGTACCATCAGACCGAGTCTTAATCTTGTACACCCACTTGCACGTGATCGGACGAGCATGCACAGGTGTCGGTACAAGATCCCAAGTCTCCGTACGTCGAAGAGCATCAAGCTCCTCTGCCATAGCGAGCTGCCACTCAGAATGAGGAGTAGCCTCAAGATAAGAACTAGGCTCAGTGACAGAGAGAGCATCATCTATCAGAGCAAATCCAAGATGATCAAGAGGTCAAAGGGATGTCCGGTCACGAAGGACGTAACGAGGAGCATCATCAGAAGGATCAGATGCAGGTGTCGACAAGATACCAGGAGAGGAGACTGGTGAATGACAAGGACGCCTGGAGTAGTGAATACCAGAGAAATGAGACGGTGGTGCTGCAGGAACAAAAGGCAATGCTGCAGGAGGCAGCACTAGAGGCGGAGATATAGAAGGAACTACTAGAGACAGACCAGGAGAAGACCGTGATAGTGGAAAAATTGGTGAAGAGTCGGAAAGAGACAACTATGAAATCGACTCAACGGTGGAAAAAGGAGGGGTCGAATCTCGATAGAAGAAAGGTTGAGATTCCTCAAAAATGACGTCTCGTGAAATCCTAATCCTTCGAGCAGGAGGATTCCAGCAATGAGAACCCTTATGCTCAGAACTATAACCAAGAAACACGCACTCAACTGACTGGGCTGATAGTTTAGTGTGTTCAGGAGGCTGCAACAGAACAAAACAAGTACAGCCAAAAACACGAAGGTGAGTGTACTAGGGGGGCTCGAGAGTAGAGACGCTCTATAGGGTGACACCCTTAAGAAGTGGAAGGTCGCATATTGATGAGATATCGGTAGTAGAAATAGCCTCGACCGTAAGCGTGGTGGAACATGAGAGGCAAGGAGAAGAGTGTGGGCAGTCTCAATTAGATGATGATGTTTGCGCTCAGCAACCACATTCTGAGCATGGGCACCAGGACAAGAAAACTGGTAAATAGTGCCACCTTTCGTAAAGAAAGCATCTAAAAGCGTCGAGCAAGACTCGCCAGCAGAATCACAGCGAAAAGTACGGATGGGAGAATCAAACTGAGAACGAACTATCGTTGAAAAGCTACAATATATCGCAAGAAGCTAACCACGATTAGATATAGGGAAAATCCATGTAAAACGGGAATAATCATCAATGAAGATCACATAAATTTTATGCCCGCCTTTAGAGATAATAGACACAGGTCCCCATACATGTTAATGAACTAAGTCAAAAGGACAAGAAGACAAGGGCTCACTAAAATGATAAGGAAGATGTAGCTGCTTGCCTAGCTTACAACCCTGACAAAACATGGCCGTGTTAACAGTAACACGTCCAAGAACACCCTGACGAACTAATGAAGAAAGACGAGACCCACACAAGTGACCTAGCGATGATGTCCTTTGCAAAAAATGCCGAGGTGGCGGCGGCGATGGCGGTGGAAGGAGGCGTGGAGGTGGCAGAGCAAGCTGAAGTGGATGGAAGGTGGAGGCGATCAAGGATGTAGAGACCTAACGATCTCTGGGTGGTAAGCCGATCCCAAATCCGCCCCTCGTGTCTGTCGATCTGGATGAAACAGTTTGTGAGTCAAAACCAACCTGTAGTCAAGATCGGTGAGCTGACCCACCGAGAAAAGTTGCATGGTAAGCTGGGGAACATGGGCAACAGCTGGAACAGAAAAGTCAGTGGACAAAAGAGTGCCTGATAGGTGACGAGATAGAAGCGGAGATAAATCGCTTACCGTGCGAGCAGAGATAGGAAAAATAGGAGGTACTACTGAAGTGAGAAATGTCGAGTCTGGTGTCATGTGGAAAGAGATACTAGAATCCAGAACCCAAGAAGTACCTGGAGGAGACATCTGAGCTAGACTGGTAGAACCTGCTGAGCTGTGAGAGAGCTACTGAAGTAGAGCTGGTGAGCAAGCGAGCAGAGTCACCTCATTGAGAAGGTCTCGACATCTTTGGTTCTGTCCTCCGTCGAGAAGGGCCTCATTTGCCTACTTGGATCGCCAAAGACTACATGCTTTGTTACCTTTTTCGACCGCACAACGCCGTAGTCGTCGTGCGAATTTCTTGTAATAATTGCATCAACCCCGTTGGTGCAAAAGCGAAGCGAAATAGACAGGAGGAGAGCGTAGTCGGCGAAAGCGTCGGTGTAGTCGAAGAAGAAGGGTATAAGCACAATCGGAACAAAGCGTCTTTGCTAACGGGCGTAACTCCTCGGCCTGAAGCGTCGAAAGAGCCTCGGTGGTTGTCGGTCGTGATGGCGGCTCGATGAGTTGAGCTCGACGAGCTCAAACTCTAGGCGAAGACGGCAGACGAAAAGTCATAAAAGCGGCGATCACGATCTACCTTTTGCACTTGATGACACTCTGGCGAGCGGAGAAGCCGTTAAATCGGTGGCGCCAGAGCGCCAGGCTCGGAAGAAGTCGTCGATGGAGGAGTCCTCTGGCGAAGCGTCTCAACTCACGCCGAAGCGAAAAAAGAACTAAGCATCGGCCTTTCTTTGGTATCGCTCGCACAAATACTCTCAGATCTGACGAGTGGCACACAGACCAACAATGTCTGGCTGGATGGAGTCGTCGACGCTGACCACCAGGATGGCTCGAACACGAGCCTCATCAGCACACCAGCAATCAAAAGCATCTATAGCATACTGAAAGGCCTCATCAGTGACATCGTGACCTGCCTCCGTGGCGGCCTCATCTTCTACGGAGATCTGATAAAAGGTATGCGGGAGGAGAAGGTGAACCGACGACGGCGGACAAGATCGGGCATTAGTAACATGTCCCCAAAGGCGGAGACCATCGAGCGTGATCTCCATGAGTGAAGACCGCAACATGTAGTTCGTCCCATTAAGCTTTGTTCCCGAGAATGGGATCGCAATGGCGATGGAACAAGCCATCGATGGCGGTCTTTGGGCAGCGGCGACCAAAACAACGAAGTCTAATAGGCGGCACTAGACGGTGCGGCGGTTAGAAGCGATGTCTTTGTTTTTTATCTTCTGGGCTAGGCGACTACTAAAATTGAAGTCGTTTGACTGCGCTCGCACCGACCAAAACAATCGGAAGGCGACGGGGCTAGGGTTCCCCTACCTTGCGGCAACAATGGCGGTGGCGGCCGAAGCGTCGGCCAGCGGCACGCGATTCCGGCAACAGGTGATGAACAGAAGCTCGGGCATCCGCTTGATCGATTCATAGGTGGCCTGGCGCGACGGTCGAGATAGCTCGTGGTGGCTCAACGGCGGCGTCGGTCCTGGCCTTGATCAAAGCAGCGGCCGATTCGCAACAGCAGTGTGGCAGGTGGGCTTAAGCGCAGCGTGGGCGGTGGCCGTGCAAGTGGCGGTGGCGTCGGGGTAAGCGTCGTCGGGACAATGTCGGGTGGGCTTTGGTGCGTATGAGCAGCGATCGTCTTTGGCGGCGATGGCGTTAAGCGGGCTCGAACGCAGCGGATGGCGGCCGTCGAGGCGATGGCGGCGTCGGGATGGCAATGGAAGGAGCTAGAACCCTAGCTTCGATACCATGTTATGAATATTGTATGTACATTCAAGAGGCCCCAATGGGCAATATATATAGGGATGTACAAGGGGGGGTTGCCATATACAGATAAGAAATATACAAAAGGGGTCCTATTCTAACACTCTATATATTAGCTCTTTGGGCTAGTATTTTCTAGTGTTCTAGGGTTTAGTCTTTTGTGTATCCCATGTACTCTATATATTAGCTCCTTCGGCTATTGCAATATAGTTATCTATTCATTTGCACTCCTCCTTTCCAAAATTATTTCCTAGTGTTCTAGGGTTTAGTCTTGTATGTATCCCATGTACTTTATATATTAGCTCCTTGGGCTATTGCAATATAGTAATCTATTCATTTGCACTCCTTTCCAAAATCTGACATATATCAGAGCATAGATCCAACGTCTAGCCTCCATCCTCTTCTGCTGCTGCCCTCGGGAGGAACAATCTCCACTCCCGGGGCCGGCCACCTCTTAGTTGTAGTTTTCTTCGAGTAGCAGGAGTAAGTCTTCTTCTTTACCTCGTCGTCAAGCAGTAACACCACCAAGCTTCATCTCCCCTTTCCAGAAGCCTTCTTCTCTAGCAGCAAGCGTCCCCGAGTTCGCTTCCTCGCCGGATCCGGCGATCCTCGTCGTCCTTGTGCTCCCCAACAACTGGATCGAGCTCATGGAGCTCAGATCCGCTCGTCATGGGGCACAATCTCAACGACTAGCAACAGTCCTCGTCACCCTTCATCGCCTTCCTCCACTGAGGTGGCCTCCACCGTAGTCTTCCTCGTCGTCGGGCCTGGATCTGGGTGCTGCTCATCGTCACCGAGCTCGCTTCTCACCGGACCGAGCTCGAATTCGTCGCCATCGGTCGCTAGCTTGCTAGCACCAAGGCCGCCTTTGTCATCTTCATGCTCCATCGGTGGGATCTATTGCCGCCGCCGCTTCTTTGCCATTTTTGGCTCGATTCGTCCGCCGACGCGACGAGATCCAACGGATCAAGCCTGGATCCATCGTTGTCGCTGACGTCCTCCTCGCCAGATGTGGAGCCCTCCTCGTCGTCGAGCTCCCAAGTCATCGTCTTCATTGAGCTGTTATTGCCGGTCATCCCTCCACCACCGCCGGCGTCGGATCGAGCTCTGGGAGCCCCAATATGACTTCACCGGCCCTGAATCTAAGCTACCTTGTCCCCAGCCTTGCCCCACGCTGGATCTGGTCGTCTTCATCGTCGTCGGCTCACCACGGTCATCCTTGAGCTCGCCTTCGCCGTCACCGGCCGGATCTGAAGCTGGCCTAGCTCGGACTCCTTCTCCCAGCTGGATCTGCTTCTCTCTCGATCGTGCGCCGCCTCAGTCTCTTCTTCCTGGTGCGCCTTCGCTGCGCCAAGCCTATCGGCCTCGGACCATGCATTGCGCTTCTTGCCTACTGGCTTCCCCGCTCGGGACACAATTGTCTGTCGTCCTCGACTCCAGCCCGACCTCCGGGCCGCTGCGCTGCGCCACTGGCCCTCCTTTGGCTTTGCCGATGTAGCCTTGAGCAATGGATGCACTTGGAAAAGTTGCGCCACCCCCGCCAGATCAGGGCGGGATCTGGCCATCCTCATCGTCGAGGCTCGCCTTCGCCATCACCAACCGGATTAGTTGGTCTCGGCTATCACCATCAACTTCCTCGGCCAGATCTGGCCGGATCCATCGATGCCAGCCACGGATCCAGGCTTCCTCTTCGTCACTGGCCTCATCCTCGCCGGATCCAGCGCAGCTTGTCGCCGCCATCGGATCTGAGAATCCGAGGCTCCTCATCGCCGCGGACTTCTCAACAAGTGCTGACTCCAACGCCACATCACGCCTCCCCGGGCTTTCTCCCTCTGGCAGCAGCCGCCGCTTTGGGCCTCTTCTACCCCCAAGCCGCAGCCGTCGCTGCCTCTCCTGCCCTGGGCCGCCGTCGATCTACCGGAGGAGGTCGGCGCCGTCCCCGAGCCCACCTTCGTCAGATCCGGCATCCTCGAGCCCGTCCTGTTCCTGACCAGATCCCACCCGGATCTGACCATCTTTGCCACCGCCGGCCTCCTCCGTCTCCAGAGCTCACATCGAGTCCAACTGTCGCCGACAGCCTATTCGTCCTCATCCTCGGGCCTTTGCCGTCGGATCGTTGCCGGCGTCGCCTTCCTCGAGTGCTAAAACCTACCGCGGTTTGGGCGGCGATGTGGGTGCAGGTGGCGGGGGGCGCCAACTCCACATTTGCACTCTACTTGAACACGCTCAAGGTCGCGCTCGGCGCTGACCAGCGTCGCCTCGCGCTGTTCAGGATTGTCTACGACATCAGGGAGAACCTCGAGATCCTCAGGCTCCTCCGAGGGGTCCTCTGCAATTAGCTCCACCCACGCTGCTCCTACTCATAGGCGCCACCGCTTGCCTCGTTGGGTACGGCGCCGCCGCGTACCTCGTCAGGTACGACGCCGCCGCGTGCCTCGTCGGGTACGACGCCGCCTGGCTCACTGTATCCGGTGCCGCACTGGCGCTGCCCTACTGGCTGATATGGTTTGCATTATGTCTTGCTGCAAACAGTGGTGCATGGTTTGGGACTGCTGTTTTGGTAACCAACATGAGGAACTTCGCACTGAGCAGAGGTGTTGTTGCTGGCATCCTTACACTGGTTTAAGCTATTGCTGTTGGTGTGTGGATTGGCCCCTTGTGTGAGTTGATTGAGCTATTTGGGCTGCACGTGTGGTGCTTCTGCATTGCTGCTATTTGGTGCTGGTGCATACTGTTTGGAGGAGGAGAGGTGTGATCGTTGTTGCTGCTAGTATCTTGAGTCATTTTCTTTGTTTTCCATCAAGTCCATTGATTTATCTTTTTAGCTCGTCGAAGTCGTGCAAGTTCATCATATCCTTTGTTGATCAGCCGATTGCTTCTTCCTTTTCGGGTTGTCGCGGTCCGTCCATTGGATCGAGTGCTCTATTGGATTGAGCGTGGTCACCCCATCATCGTCGTTGTTGATGTGGCTTTGCCCTCTTAGTCCTCTCGTAGCCTTCTTGCGACTTGACATGTGTCGTCACCATTTCGCTACACATCTTTGCATTTGTTGCGACTCTTGACCAATGACCTTCTTTATCGTCATCATCATAACTCTTTCTCTGGCCTGCTTTGTAGCGGGTGTGATTTTATCTCTCTTCATCGGTTTGATTCGACTTCTCTTTATTGTTAGATAGTTTTTATGTGTGACCCATGTACTCTATATATTAGCCCTTGGACTATTGCAATATAGCTAGCTATTCATTTGCACTCCTCTCCAAAATCTGACAGTTCTAAGCATTGATCTCTTACTCTCTTACTTTTCTTGGTTACTCTATATATTAGCCCTTGGACTATTGCAATATAGCTAGCTATTCATTTGCACTCCTCTCCAAAATCTGACAGTTCTAAGCATTGATCTCTTACTCTCTTACTTTTCTTGGTTAGGATCTGAAGCTTTGGAAACTGTGCTGTTGGGGATATGACAAGCTGCTGCTAATTCTGTCGGAGGCATGGCCAAGTTTGGAGGTGTCCTTTGTGCAGTTAACCTGGTTGTGCTGCTCCCCTTCTTGGATGTTGCAGTGGGGCAAAGTACTGACCCTTCGGAAGGTAATCTCTTGCTGGCATGTACTCGATAATTAATTTGCCTTTTCTTAGTACTTTGAGCTAGACCGTTGGAGTTAAACACTCCTCAACAAAGCAGTGACCACTACTCCTAGTGGGAATGTTTAAGTTGCAACTTGCAACCTCCCATGAGACAATGGAGTACTGTACCACCTGCTAGCCCATTATACCATATTAACAATACTATACGATATGTCTCCTGATGAAGATTTTTGATGTTTGCGAGTTTCTTCTTAGCTCTGAAATATCTGATGGATGTAAAGGAAATAATGCTTCCATACTAGTACTCACTAGCTCTTCTATATACACGGGCATCTTTGAAGGCTTGTCTTAAATGGTGCCATTAAGTGCCTGCTTCTTTATACTACTATCATCAATCATTGAGCAAACAGTTTAAGCCGTGCCAATGATTAGTTATACTTGTGGATGAACCAGAACGGGTCACACGCTTTTATATATTGAAGAAGTTGGCCATTTGTCGGGACAATAATGAGCCAAACTATTACTTGCGGTACACAAGATTGTTAGATAATGTAGAATGACAACTTACCAGTTAGTAGGTCTATTAACCAGAGAATGATGTTACAGATAGTTCTTGTTAGAAAAACACAGTAAATAGGAACATAATTTTGTGATCCTTTATGCTACTATGGTGAAATGAACAAGGTCTTGTTGGAATGAACCTTTAATTCTATTCCAATGGGCTAAAGGCCAAAATATATAAGTTACAGGTGTAGATAAATATACAAAGAGCACCCTATACAAGCTGCGTATCTAACATCTAACACTCATGGTGGATCAACAACACTGAGTTTAGAGAGATAGAAACTGTGTTGAGCTCGAGTATGTGACTTAGTGAAGAATTCGGCTAATTGAAGCTCCGAAGGCATATACTGAAGAGTAATAACTTGGTCCCACACATGCGATCTCATGTACGAAGCATCTACGCCAATTGTTTAGTGAGCTCATACTTCATTGGATCTCGAGCAATGCTGATTGCGTTATTACTGTATGATAAGAGAGGAGTCGGTACAGAAGCGGAAACACAAAAAACCTTAAGTAGCCACCGAAGCCAAGTGATCTCAGCGATCAACACCGCCATGGCTCACAACTCAGCCTCAGCATTCGAACGGAAGACGACAATCTACTTCTTGGTCTTCCAGGCAATCAAAGAGAAACCAAGGAAAACACAATACACAAAAAGAGACCGGCGATCCAAAGGATCGCCAGCCCAGGTCGCATCAGAGTACGCCTAAAGCTGCAGAGAGCTGAAGCGAGGAAAGAAAAGGCGATGACTAATGGTTCCGCGAAGACATCGTAGAACACAAAGAAGGTGACTGTAATAGAGCTGAGTGGGAGCAGACAGGAGCGAAGGTCTCATCGTAGTTACGACTATGCTCCTGCTAAAAACCACGCACCATAAGACGAGCCTTGTAGTGCTCAAGAGAACCATCCGAGCGGGTCTCGATCTTGTACACCCACTTGCACGTGATAGAAGTGACACGCGCATGTAAGGACACAAGATACCAAGTGCTAGTACACTCCAAAGCAACAATCTCCTCAGACATCGCGAGTTGTCACTCAAGGTGAGCAGCAGCCTCGCGGCAGGTCGTATGCTTAGAAAGAGCAGTTGTTGCGAAGCCGTAGTGCTCAAGAGACCCGACAGTGCGATGATCACGAAGATCGTATTTGGGAGGAGAAGGTGGAGCAGGACCCAGTAAGGACGGGGAAGAAGAGCTGGGAACAGGGCCTAGCAACGACAGAGGCTCAACTAGAGAAGGAGTAAGCCGAGGATGGTGAGAGTAGTGCAAGGGAAAGGGTGGAATCTCAACAAAAGAGCTGGAAGGAGCCTCCGGCAGAGAGGGAACATGTGGAGCCGAAGGAGAGGGAAGCGAAGAAGGTGGAGGTGGAAGCAAAACATAAGTGGAAAGCTGAGGGTTAGGAAAAATTAGAAAGGAAATCGACTCAACAAGAGAATCTGAGTTGATAGTAGGGGTGCAAGGTAGTAAGGTCACGACTCATCGAAGGTGAGGTCCCAAGAGATCCTCACCAATCGTGCAACAAGGTCATAACAGCGATAGCACTTATGCTCAAGACTGTAGCTAAGAAAAATACACTCAACTAACTGAGCAATCAGCTTGGTGCGCTCACGAGGTGGAAGAAGAACGAAACAGACACAGCCGAAACAACGAAGGTGACTGTACTCTAGAGCCCGATCGTAGAAACGCTCGACAGGAGTAGAGTCCTGAATAGCAATGAAAGGCTACATGTTGATGAGGAAAGCAGCAGGGGAGACAGCTTCAGCCCAGAAGTGAGGTGGAACAGAAGAGACAAGCATGAGAGCACGAGCTGTCTCAAACAAGTGACGATGCTTACGCTTAGAAACACCGTTCTGAGCATAAGCATCAGAGCAAGAGTACTGGGAAAGAGTACCTTGCTCAGCGAGAAAACGACGCAAAGCAGTAGATAGGTATTCCCCAGTAGAATCAACACGAAACACACGAATGGCCGAATCAAACTGAGTACGAACCATGGTGGCGAACATCTGGTAAATAGAGAGAACCTAACTATGAGAGGACATGAAGTAGATCCAAGTATGACGAAAATAATCATCAATAAAGATCACATAGTATCGATGACCCTATTTCGAAATAAAGGGAGTCGGAGCCCAAACATCAGAGTGAACAAGATCAAAAGGACGAATAGAAACAGAATCACTAGAGGGATAGGGGAGCTACAGCTGCTTGCCAAGCTTACAAACCATACAAGGTAAAGAGGTGTCACCAGAAACAGACATGAGAAGACCACGATCTACTAGAGACGACAGCCGCAATCTACAGAGATGACCCAAATGTTAGTGCAACTAAGCAAAGGAAACAGTAGAGGACGCAACAAAGCCAGAGGCAAGTGTAGTGGCTGACCGACTGGTAGAGACAGCAGAAGGAAGGAGCAGCCAGTTGAGCTCCCAAAGACGCTACGAATCACGGTGCGAGGACCAGTACCAAACAGAGTCCATGTGCGGCGGTCCTAGACACAACAAGAGTCGGGCTCAAGAATAACACGGCAGTCGTTATTAGTGACCAGTCATTATTAGTGATCTAACCGGCTGACATAAGCTACATAGAAAGCTTGGGAATGCGAGAAACTTCAGGAACTTGAAATGAAGAAGCGGAAAGGATGCATCAGCCTGCAATAGAAAGAGAGGTACCATCTGCAGTCCGAATAGTGAAAGGAAGAGCTGTGTAATTCACAGAAGTGAAGTGAGGTGAGTAGAATCTGTGAAAACATGTATCAGAATTCAAGATCCACGGAGACAAGATATCATCTAAGATCCACGGAGACAAGATATCAGACGAGGAAGGTGGCGGAGGCAAGGAAGACTGCTGAGAAGTAAAAGCTAGACGAGCAGAGCCTAAGAAGTCTAAGACTGGACCGACACCGAGACGTTAGAGCATAGAGAGGAGCTACTACGAGGCATCACCGGAGGCACCCTAGCGCAAGATCCACCAGAGCCCTTCGGTGACTTCCACCGGTGGTAGCCATAAGTGGGTAGCCATAAGTGAAGACCCGATGCGGCGATGACCACAGAGTACCTCGGCGGTTGCAACAAGTTTGGGAGTTGGGCAGCAGCGGCTCAGGCCAGAGAAGCCAGGCTGGGCCTGGAGCGGTAGGCTCGTGGGGACCCCACCTGGGCCTCCGAGTGCTTCTCCGGTGACGGCGACGCTGATCGGGAGTAGAGGGAGGAGCTTGGGGTGGCGTCGGGCCTCGACCCGGCGAAGGTGGTGGAGGCGGGAGGAGAGGCGAAGGATCTCCGCCTCGATGTGGCCAATCTCGGCATCCACATCGAAGCCGGCGCCGATGTTGGTCTGCCAAGCGGAGGTGGAAGACGAGGAGTCGCCAAAGGCGGCGTTGTTAGCGTGCGGGGATAGCACGGCGGTGCTCGCACTACAGACACGACGGTGGCTCGGGGCCGGGAGAGCAAAGGAAGCAGGAGCGGCTTGGGGGCTGGGTGGAGCAGAGGAAGCGGTCGGGTGGCTCGGGGCGGCGCGGTCCGAGCGTCGGGCGGCGAGCAGAGCTCAGGGCGGCACGGTCCAAGCTCTGGCGGCGCAAATCCAAGCGTCGGGGCTCGGGGCGGCGACTGGCGAAGCAGATCCGGGCCGAGGCAGTGGAGGTGGTGGTAGAGCGCGGAGCAGAGGGAGCAGGGGGCGGCAACCGGCGGGACGCGCGGGCACGGCGGCGACGACGCGAGGCAAGAAAAAGGATCGGGAGATAGAGCCATGGCTTTGATACCATGTTGGAATGAATCCTTAATTCTATTCTAATGGGGTCAAAGGCCAAAATATTCAAGTTATAGGTGTAGGTAAATATGCAAAGAACACCCTATACAAACTACATATCTAACATCTAACAGTTCCATCGTAAAACTCATAACAAGAAAAATGAATTGTTATCTCTTATCGTAGATAATCTCTTCGGTCCCAAGAAACATGAGATGTTCAGTGCAAATAGTATTTTCTCACTATGTTCCATGACTTTCTTCTGTGCAAATTTGTAAAACCTTTGCTGCAAAATGAATGTTTTCTTTCCCATAATGCAGTAGATGCACTCAGGGCTATCAAGGGAAGCTTAGTTGATCCTGTGAATAATCTTGAGAATTGGAATAGGGGAGATCCATGCACATCAAATTGGACAGGAGTCTTCTGCCACAAAGTGAATGATGAATATCTTCATATAACAGAATTGTATGATTAGTACTTCTAGTTCTACCTAAGTTGTTCATCATATCTACATTTTCATTTATTCTTTCTATCTGTTTTAGTTATCATATTTCTGTGATGAGCTTTTGTTCATAAAAAGTAGTTTTGCAATTAAATGCTAATGTCTATGTGTTCTGTGGCTTATTGATAAAAATACATATTTCCTGCATGCATGCATGCATAAGCTATTCAAGAAAATAATTGATGTCTTACAAGTTTTGCATTGCCATAGATAATATCTTTTACTCAAACTGAACTAAGAGCTACCTTTATTGGTACTGTGCATCTCCCTTGATATTGTTATTTTTTCCCACCATGTTACTAACGTGGAACCTCACTCCTGTATAAGGCCTAAATTTACGATTCCTAGTCATTGTTGGAGCTTCTTTTCTAAGGCTTCTGTTTGCTTGACATATTATGTTTTTGGTAATGTTTGTTTATCTTTTTATCTCAGCACAATATGGAATATACTAATCTAGCATCCTGTTCCTGTCAAGTTCAATTTGTTCCTGATAGCATGTATGTTACTCCATGTAGACAGTTGTTTAAGAGGAACCTCTCTGGAACTTTGGCACCAGAGGTCAGTCTTTTATCTCAGCTGAAAACATTGTAAGTATTACTCTGATGGTTGAACTTGCTAATTTTCTTAAGTCCTCCTGTATTTCTTAAATATTAAGCCTTGCTAGCTTCACTTCACTTTTCAATACATACATAAATTCATGGTGCCTTACTAGCAATTTAACAGAAACGTTTAAATTATCCTATTTGCTGGAAAATTACAGAAGAAAAAAGTAATCAACCAGTAGACACTTGATTCAGTCTCAATATTGATCGCTTACTTCAAGGTTAGAGTAGATGTTTATTCTTGATCCTCAAGTTATTCTATCCTATATTAACTAACTGTTGTTTTTCTTAAAGGGATTTTATGTGGAACAGTTTGACCGGTAGCATCCCAAAAGAGATAGGCAATATCACTACACTCAAACTTATGTAAGTCCTTTTATTCTATTACTTTTACTTCCCCTCTTCAGTATGCACATAAATCAATGGAACCTTCTTATGTATGTCACAGAACCACACCATTTGTTACTTTGCTTATGTCTATAAGAGAAACAATTACAATAACATCTGAATACACATTCATAAAACAATGTTAATTGTTGTTGTTTTCATTATTTTTGCAGACTATTGAATGGCAATCAGCTCTCTGGTTTTTTACCAGATGAGATCGGCAACCTTCAAAACTTAAACAGGTTACAAGTTGACAAAAACCAAATATCAGGCCCGATACCTAAATCATTTGCCAACTTAAAAAGTGTAAAACATATGTAAGAGTTGTTCATTCCCATCTTCTCCAAGCTTTGCTATTCATTGTGAGCTTAGTTCTAACCTCAATTGTCCTGTTCATTTCAGTCACATGAACAATAATTCATTAAGTGGGCAAATCCCATCCGAATTGTCCAGATTGCCTTTACTTGTTCACCTGTATGTGGAAGTCTATTTCTTTCCCACATTTTTCTTGTTATGCAAGTTATAGCAGGAAATATGGAATTAATCTTTGTTTTGTAATGTAACCAAAACTTTACAGCCTTGTTGACAACAACAATTTGTCTGGACCTCTTCCTACAGAATTAGCAGAGGCACCAGCTTTGAAAATATTGTATGTACCCCATTGTCATACTCCGAGGAAATCTTCTCATAAAAACATACACTCATTTCTTATATTCATATATATTTCTGTTTCTAGTCAGGCTGACAACAATAACTTGAGTGGAAGTTCCATCCCGACTACATATAGCAACATATCCAAACTATTAAAGCTGTGAGCATAATCTTCTCTCTTTTTATCATTATATTTCTGCCTTTCCCCCCTTATTCTATAAGAGTATAAATACCTTTCATGTAATAATTTAGTTTCAGTCTTTATTCAGAAGGCAATTGCAACATGCCAATACCCAATTTCCATAATGCTTACACTCACACCAAACTAGCAAAAAACTGAGGAGAATATTTCTTGTGTTATCAGGAGTCTTAGGAACTGCAGCTTGCAGGGAGCTATTCCTGATCTGAGTGGCATACCTCAACTTGGCTATTTGTGAGTACACTAGTCCTGCTGAAATTATGCCTCAGTAGTATTTTAATGTCTCTTGAAATCATGGCTGCTGATTGTCATTTTGAATGTGGCGCTTGATACTCCCCATTTGGGACGGTTTGTGTTTTGAGATTAGAGTAGTAGCTTTCTGCCATAAAAATTCAATGGCATTTGACAACTTCCTTAACAATGGGTAACCAGCTTTTCAGTTCATGCAGTTCAGGAATTAACTCCACCAATGACTAAACTAATCCTCACATGCATTTTCAGGGATCTTAGCTGGAACCAGCTGACAGGATCTATACCTGCTAATAAGCTTGCTTCAAATATCACTACGATGTATGTAGCTTTGATAATGTTTGTTCATCTTCTTCAACCACTGTGCTAATTTCTAGTTTTCTGGCAGTGATTTGTCACACAACATGCTTAATGGAACTATCCCGTTAAACTTCTCAGGGCTTCCTAATCTACAGCTATTGTAAGTGTAACATTTAGCTTGCTAATTCTTTCTCCAGGCATCTTTGTGTTAAATAAGAATACGTTTTTTCATCTGCTTCAGTTTATTCCAAATTTGAATAAGTATAAATTTTGGATCATATTTGATTAAATGAAGACTTGAGGTTATATCGATTTCTGTAGGTGCATATTTTGATCTACTCATAATTGGTTTACAATTTGTACTCATTTTATCTGGATTAATACAAAATCACGCCCTGCATGATTTTTTTTAAAAATAAATAAATATGCATTTGCATGTAAGCAAACATATGTAATAGTTTTCAAGTAATTATACACTTTTTTTATGCTATATTTTGCTAGAAGCACATGAGAATTTCATTTTACAGGTCAGTTGGAAACAACCGTCTAGATGGTGCTGTTCCCTCAACAATCTGGAATGACATTGTTCTTACTGGAAATAGAAGCCTTCTTCTGTACGATCCTTTTTGTGGAAGTAATTTTTTCAGCTAGTTCTAACTATATATATCTAATACATTTGTTAATAACGCAGGGACTTCCAAAATAATTCCCTACAGACAATTCCGGCTTCATTTAATCCTCCACCAAATGTTACTGTCATGTACGTTCCCATGCATATATGCAATGCATTATTAGTGTACATTCCTACAGAAACATATCCATAGTATTTCTTCGGATGCGTACTTAATTCCGATCATGCAATTTTCATAGCTGATCTCCATTTTGGTGGTTAACACCACCTCATCTGTCAAGTTAGAGCTGGTACAGACCTTCATTTTTTTTTTTGAGACCCAGCTTACTGTTCTTGTAACAAACCTTATTAGTTCATAACGGGGTAAACACCACCAAGAGGAATGCCGGGCGGCGGCGGCTTGGTGAGTGAGAGATTAGACTATAAACTGAGATGATAAAACCTTGGGAGGGAGACTACATTAATTCATCTTTCTTGCTTTCTTGATAATAGATACATGGTATCCCTTTTATAAAGACGACCCAACTTTACTAAGAAATAATCTCTAAGCAAACCTATATCTAACAATCTAATCTAATAATAACTTGTCTAACTAATAAATAATACCAAACACCTAATAGATAAATTCCTAAATAATAAATTTGTCCTAATAATTGCGGGTAGTATTGTTCTATGTGAACAGTACCCAGCCAATGACAGTTCTACATAACAGTTTTTAGGCTGCACTGTTCCAATTCGAGAACAGATATACATAATCAGTTAATCACCAGATAGTTTTGCATCTTACACTTGTATCGTATTATTTGAGTGAAAATCAGAGCTGTAACTGTCTAACTGAAGATTGCCCTTTTCTCAGGGGACATAGAAAATACTTCAATTCCCTTGTTAACTGACTTTTTTCCATGCAATGGATAGTAATAAGCACTGTTGTCAATTTTGTGCAGGCTATATGGAAACCCTGTATGTGAGAATTCTAATGGAGCTCTGATAACCAACCTTTGCGAGCCCCAGTCAGTAAGCCGGCAAACATCTAAACAGGAACCGGGCTCTAACTTAAATTGTGGGCCTTGCCCAACAGATACAAATTATGAGCACAATCCTTCATCCCCTATACCTTGTTTTTGCGCCATGCCACTTGGAGTTGGACTCCGACTGAAGAGTCCAGGATTCACAGACTTTCGTCCCTATGAAGTTGACTTCGAGATCAACTTAGCGTCTTTGTTGCAGCTGTTTCGTTACCAGCTGTATATTGAGCACTACATATGGGAGGTGGGTCCAAGGCTCAACATGCATCTGAAGTTATTTCCATGTAATAAAAGTTCATTCAATATGTCTGAGGTGGTGCGACTCAGACACGTACTTGCTGGATGGGAAATTACTCTTTCAGATGTGTTTGGCCCATATGAGCTTCTCAACTTCACACTTGGCTCCTATGCAGATGGTATGTACGCTTCGAAGCTAATGTGTGAACATAATTTTATGATGAAAATTACGATTTTAGCTTATTTGGTCTAAAGAGTACACAATGACAACTTCTTTTATAGAATTTCTTTAAGTTTGATCAGCAGTATATATAGATTATGACTGCATGCAACACCAACACAACAATCTAGATTATTCTTGTCAAAAACAATCTGTATTATTTAGTTGTCATTAGCAATTTATTTTTTTATGTATAAGTATTTGTTAAGATTATTATAGAAGATAAAAATTAAGTATCATGTTTATTTTTTAGAGGCATAAGTTGACTAGCAATCGAAATTTAATTTTTCTTGACTTGCCATTCATTCAGTTGTATTGCCACTGTGCTTTGCCCAGTCACTCCAGCAATTACTGGTAACATGTCTTTTGTTTGTCATAATTTTTGCAGAATTTTCAAATGCAGCTTCATCAGGTTTAAGCAAGGCTGCACTAGGTGGTATCTTGGCAGGCACAATAGCTGGCGCTATTGCACTTTCTTCAGTAGCTACTATTCTTATAATGAGAAGGCGTTCAAGATCAAATAAAACAGTGTCAAGACGGTCATGTAAGTCATTATACTTTAGTAAGAAATAAGCTATCGCACCATGTACACTTTCAGGCTTATTTATTGAGTCTTGTTCATGGCACTTTTGCAAGAAATAAGATACATGCTCTAGTCTTGCACATAAGATCGTTGGATATCTGATTGTGTGAATAAATTTTAAGCTTTGATGGCAAACATCTTGTTCAGGAGATACCACCTGAAAACTTATACCATATTACCATTTGCAGTGTCGAGGTTTTCTGTCAGAATTGACGGTGTAAGATGCTTCACATTTGAAGAAATGGCTACTGCCACAAACAATTTTGAACTATCAGCTCAAGTTGGTCAAGGAGGTTCTGGAAAAGTCTATAAAGGAATTCTAGTTGATGGAGAAATTGTAGCAATCAAACGGGCACACGAGGATTCTCTTCAAGGTTCGAGGGAGTTCTGCACAGAAATAGAGTTGTTATCCAGATTGCATCATCGCAATCTGGTTTCATTGGTTGGCTATTGTGATGAAGATGAACAGGTGCATCTCTTTGATTTAAATTATTTATGTAGAAATGGTATTTTGTTCACACCATCCTAATAAGATGTGCTTAATGTTATACCGAAGAGTATTGCTGTTACCTTCTGTTGCTCATGCCGCCATGCGAAATTGTGTTTTGCAGATGCTGGTTTATGAATTCATGCCAAACGGTACTTTACATGATCATCTTTCTGGTAAGTATTTGGCGAGTTCCATTGTCAATTATTTCTACCTTTTGTTACGGTCTAAGATCCCAGCGAGTCACTGTAGCAACACGTGAAACAATACCGCGTAGCACTGTTATCTATTTTCCCTAGATGGTTTGATTAGTCTCCTAGGGTAAAGATTAGTTTCCTTATGTATAAGTTATTGTTAGGGATAAGATCTTATCTATTAGGAATGTTATCTTTTATAGTTGGAAAAATTAGATTGAATTGTTTGGTGGCCGACACTATATAAGCACGACATTGTTACCATCTCATTAACCAAGGAAATAAACAAAGTTCTCATCTCCCTCATCTTCTAAAATTAGGCCTCTATTGTCGGGACCCGAATATGCAAAGTTGGACAATCTATGTATATTGTACTAGTCCATGATTACGTTAGTGCACACAGTGGCAACATCAATAAAATATCATTCCATGTGCAAAGATAACTAAAAAATATGCAATTAACATTAATTACTAGAATAACGACCTTATTGTCGAAGCTCACAATTAATGCCTTAAGACAAATATCTTAAATAAGCTGCAGCGGAAGAAAACAGAATAACTTTAGTGTAGCCCATCCATATGCTCACAGGCAATTGACTGCGGTAGCGCGATCTAGTTCTCCACAATCCTTGAAGTAGTCTTTGTTGACCAACGATGCACTGATGTAGACTTCAACAACTTCACAACATTGTTTATAGTAAAAGTGAGTACATGGAGTACTCAACAAGTTGTACCACAGAATGCAAGTATAGATGATGACTTATTCCAAAGGATATGACTACTAAGGTTATTTTGCAATAAACGACATTTGCATTTGAACATGAATAATAGATTGAAAGCATAGTAAAACCATAATAATAAGTAAACAATAATTTAAACATTTGCACAAAGCATAATCTTTTCTATCACATTCACTTAGATTTCCACCCAGATTTGTTTTATAAAACATATCCCTCGTGTGAAATCCCCGAGCATGTCCATGACCGCGGACGTGATTATTCGAATAAATTGTTTAACACTGTGCAGAGGTTGTACACTTTACCCACAAGACGCAATCAATTTGTACGGGGAAAATCGTAACAAAGCCTTTCCGAAACTTCATCTCAACAATTGGCCCTCCCGGTGAGCATAAAGCTGGTAACTAACTCTCACAGACATTGGCCCAGAGCACATCACTGGATTTGTAAACGGTGAAACATCCACAGATATGACTCAACACACAGGAGTCCACATCTCCCCCCTGACACTTAGCTTAACATACTTTCTGAGGTATCCAACGTCGAGACTCCTTAACTTACTAAGCTAGGTTTGTCCCATACCAGACATGTGATCGTACGATATGACTCGGTTCAATGGCGCACAAAGTTAAGTTCTTAATTGATCAGGGCAAAACTATCAAACTACTAAACTAGTTCACATAGATGCACACAGCTCCCACGCACAACCCACCAATTCACACAGTTCTTTCCACTCCACTCAGTCTAAACATTTTTCCACCCTGTTGATTACAGTGCAATACATGCCATCAACAGGTGATAACATACAACACAACTATTCACAAAAACATTTCATAATCGCTTAGTCATGTATGAGTTTACCATTTCGAAATGATATCAATAACCCGTTGCAAGACTACGTATACTAATCGTTTCTAACCACGTTGGTCTACAATAGTTACCAACTAGTAGTTAACCAAACTAGGGTGACAAATGTTCATGGCATACAATTCACAAGGTAGACATAAACCAAATAGGTTGCATAGATAATCCTAAAATAGTAAAACATTTGATAATTATATGATCAAAGTACAACTTGCCTTGCTATAGTAACGTTGTTGTTCTTTTATCTTCGGTCTTCGACTTCCTTGGCCTTCAACTCCTTCGGACAATTCTAGAACATCAACGTCTAACGAGAGAGAAAGCACAAATACAAACAAAATTTTTTAAAAAAAACTCCAAATTGAAAATAAATGGTATTGAAAGATAGGACTTGATTTTAGATGAATTTAGAAACTTGACGGTTCAATCGGAGTTCGGACAAGAGAGAACGGATTCTCGGAAGTTTGGCCAGGAGAGATTCGGGAAAAGAAAAAGGGAGAGAGAAACTGATAGGTGGGGTCCATGAATTAAAAGGGTTTTGGGAATTAAAATAATTCCAGAAAAGGATGAGGGACTAACCTGTGGTCCACTGGTCCATGGATCTGGTTCACGGCGAGCCGGGTATATGTCATAAAGCACTGTCAGGTGGGGTCCACGTGTAAGGGGCTCGGCACATGGTGGATCGCGTCCACAGAAATCTTGATCCAGGGTTTGGGCTCAGTGTGCCACACGAGCGTTGACAAGGCGGGGATGGCGTTGAGGTGGTAGTGACGGGGCGACGACGTGGCACCAGCGGCTACGATGGTGCTCGGGCCCGATGGTCACCGGTGGTAGCGACAACGACGAAGCATTCAGAGGGGTGCAATGCGGAGAGGACGATGAGGGGAACCTGGTGACACGGGCGCGACAGCTGAAGGACGACGTCAGTGAGCGAGCGACGGAGAGCGACGGTGGGGTAGGCTCGGCTCCGATGGTGAGGTGGTTCTGGCGACAAAACGACGACAGGGACACGCGCACGGGATAGAACGTGGCACGAGGAAGGTGATGATGTGGTGGACGAAGGCGAGTGCTCACCGACAGCGGCGGAATCGGGCGGCAAAGGTCGGCGGTCAGAGTTGGGAGAGATGGACTCAATCTCTGCGCACGGTGAACAAAACTTGAAATCAAGAGATGGGATAGGTAGATCGGGAAGTGGAACACGTGATGACGCGAACGGATTCATGAGGGACTCACCAAGGTGATGGGGAACGTGATGGCGACGTTTCTAGGTGGCAGAGCGTGGCTAGACGTGAGGAAGAAGTTGGCATTGGCGATCCAACGCTCGGGAGCTTCAACTGGTGGGTGCGTTCGGCGGAGGGCGTTGAGGCGATGCCGATGGCCGAAGGACTTGGTCCGAGGAGCAGCGACGGACTTGGAGGAGATGACCGAGGCGACGGCGGAGATCGGGCGCGGCACAGGCGGCGCTAGACTTGGAGGAGATGACCGAGGCGACGGCTAACAGTGACGTCCCAGGCGGCGCTAGCTAGGGCAACGGAAGCAGCGGGTCATGAGGGTGCGGAAAACGAGGATGCATGGGACTTTTATTGCCCCAAGGCCTTGGTGTGCACGCCGAGGGCGGCAGCGGCGATTGCTAGGTGGGCCAGGGTGATGGAGGTGGCAGAGGCTAGATGGGGTGGCGAGATGGGCCGGCGGTGTTAGGGTTTGGGAAATCAATGGGACGGAGAAGGAGATGGGCAAAGTGGCGAGAAGGGGAATGGAGCAGGTTGGTTTGCCCAAGCGAGGTCAACGAGGGTGATGGAGGACATGGGTCAAGTGTCGGAGAGAGAGAGTGGGCAAAGCCAATTCGGCCCACGAAGGAATTAGAATTAGAAATGATTTTCGATTTAGAGAAAAGGCTGGAAATTCAAATGAGCCAAAATAAATACCAAACAAACTCAGAAAATTCCAAGAAAATTCAGGAAAATACCTTGGAACACAAGAATTCAAATAAAATTGTTTTGGATTAAATTGAAGTTTTAATTATTCATATTAAATTGTTTTAATTTCGAAAATTCCCAATGAAGCTTTATAAAGAAAATTGGTGACAATTTTCGAGGACCTAAACTATACAAAAAGATTTTTGAAAGCTCAAAAATTGGGATGTTACATCTACCATGTTAGGGAAGAGCCTTGTCGGTGGTTAGATGAGAATGAGCACCGTATTCTCGGTCCTTGGACCCGTACCCAACCAGGCACAACAACATTTGGTATCAAAGCCACTCACCATGGCTTTTGTTGCTGATAGGATTAAGGTCAATGCGATCAAGGCCATGAATGCCGACATTGACAAGTTATCCCCTAGTGAGCTCTGCGCCAACATCACAACCTTATTGTTGGACTGAGTTGTGCACTAGCATCAAGGCCTTATTGTTGAACTTGAAGGCGAGCTAGGACAAGAAAGCGCAGCATGTCGCTACGATTCCTATGTCGCCACCGCTGGTCAAGTCACCATCCCCGCCGGCTACAACATTGCCTAAAGTGGAGGAGCAACAGGAGGCGCTTCCACCGTGGTCGCACTGCCACCACCTTCCCCGCACCGGTGATGCTTCCTCAATCAACCATGTCGTCCTTGGCTGCACCATGGGTGCTTTCACCGATGAAGAAGTTTGTCATCGTCCAATGGCCATCTTCACGCAGTCGGTCAACGTTGTGCCTTTGAAGGTGTAGAGCGCAACGGTTGCCATGTGAGGGTCAGCGACGTCGTCGCAACTCTCTCACAATCGTTGCATCCTGGGGTGAGAAGGATGTTGTTGCTGCCCCGTGTTGGTTGCCCTTGCCACCGGTGACTCCTGCGACATCAACCGACGCTGGAGGGTTGCTGTCCTCACTGTTGTTCATTGTGGCTTCATTGATCCCCTTCCACGTGACATGGCGTAGTCATCGTGCCCCCCTATCGACATGGGGACGCGAAGGTCTTCGTCCATGGCCACCTAACAACTTAAGGACGAGCTACCTCGTCAAGAGGGGTATAATGTTATGGCCTAAGATCCCGAGTACTGTACCAATGTTAGCTATTTTCCCTAGGTGGTTTGATTAGTTTCCTAGTATAGAGATTAGTTTCCTTAGGTATAATTTATTATTAGGGATATGATCTTATCTATTAGGAATGTTATCTTTTATAGTTAGAAAGATTAGATTGAATTGTTAGGTGATCGACACTATACAAGCACGGCATTGTTATCCTTTGTCGTTAAGCAAAGAAATAAACAAAGTTATGTAGTATCCCTCCACTTCTAAAAATCGGGCATCAGAGCCTCTCTGCCATGTTAGGGAAAAGCCCTGCCGATTGTTAAATGAGGGCAGACGACCTACCCTCAGTCTTCGTAGCTGTACACAACCAAGCACCACAACACTTTTGTCTTCTCCACTTAGGCCCAATTTGGGAGGAATGGGATCCCGCCCAATCCTGGCCAACCCAAACTGGGCCTCATGGACCTTGAAATCAAGATCAAGTGATCAACCATTCAGTCATCAGCTTCCTGAATCTTATAATGTGATGTGATTTCTTCAGTGATTCATGCTTGTACCTTTTGAAAGTGTATTTTGTCAGACTGGACTTGTTATCATTGACCTTATTCTAGTACAGTAGTACTATAAGCACCTCATCTTATTTTTACATCATTTGCCAATCGCAGCGAAGTCCAAACAATCTCTCAGTTTTGGTTTGAGGTTGCACATTGCACTGGGTGCTGCAAAGGGAATTCTGTATCTACATACAGAAGCAAATCCCCCTGTATTTCACCGTGATGTGAAGGCCAGCAACATTCTGTTGGACTTCAAATTCGTCGCGAAGGTGGCTGACTTTGGTATTTCGAGGCTGGCTCCAGTACTGGATGTTGAAGGGACATTACCAGATCATGTTTCCACCGTTGTTCAGGGCACCCCAGTATGTGTTAGTTACATCGGCAATATTGCAGTTGCCATGCTTTCTTATGCAGTAATACTATATCATTTTTTAAGGGAAGTAATACTATATCCTTTCATTTTGGTAGGGCTATCTTGATCCAGAATATTTCCTAACTCATAAATTGACGGACAAAAGCGATGTATATAGCATTGGCGTTGTCTTTCTCGAAATGTTGACTGGGATGAAGCCAATTGAGCATGGTAAAAACATAGTGAGAGAGGTACACAATCTTCAGCTTTAAATAGTACTTTTATAAGTTCAGCTTTAAATAGTACTTTTAGTTAACAATTGGAAATCCGTTGAAATCCATATAAATCATAGTATGTATGTTATTATCTTGAAACTTGGTTGTCAATCGGTGATAAGTGTTGGTATGTTATTGTCATGAAACTTGGTTGTCAATCGGTGATAAGTGTTGGTGAGTTAGTATTAGGATCTAAATAACGAGTTGTGTTTGAGTCGGATCTAACCTTGTATTAGAGTCGGATTCAATTTTTAGACTATAAATAAATAGCGTGGGAATCCTTCGGGATACACACAATTTTTCTCAAACTCTATATGGTATCAGAGTCCTCCCCATGCCCATCTCCGACCGAACCCTAACCCTAGCCCTCACATACCTTAGCCGCCGCCGTCGTCGTCATTCGTCCCTTCGCATCGCCACCTCAGTAGCCGTCGGCCCCCTTCGCATTGTCGCCTCGCGGATGAGCCCGGGGCTCGGGTGTGCCGCCTCAGATCATCGGGTGAGTGCCACCGCTTCGCCCCGAGGCGAGCTCGGGCTGCGGGTACGCCACCAGGCTGCCGGTGGTGGAGGAGGGGATCAGATCCGCCGCTCGGGGGAGAGAAAGAAGTCACCGCCTCTGCCACGGATACAGTCACCGTAGCTGCCTCGCTCGCGGATCCAGTCGCCATAACCGCTGCGCCACCGTCTCGCTCACGGATCGGTCGCTAGTGGAGCGAATAGGATAGAGAAGCCGCCTGGTCGCTAGTGGAGCGAGAGGACAGAGAAGAGGGTGAGAAGAAAAGAAGAAAATAAATCAGTGGGTATGGAGAGAGAAGAAAAGAAATTGGCGAATACTGTTGCATACTGGTGTGTGATTTTCTATTGCGTGATTTTGTTGATATTAGTGTGATGCACACTGTGATGATAGGAGGTAATCGAGGCGGTGATGAACGTTGATGCGTGAAGGATTGCCATGATTGTAGGAGATACGCGCGGCATATCTTGGTAGTGATTGATATTGCTCTAATTGTTTGAAAAGATAACCCCTGAAGAGATTGAGGTTGTAAGGAAGGAGGGGGAAGAAGCTGCAATGAGGGCGGTAGAAGAGAGGAGGAAGACAGTTGTTGAGACTACTTCCTCGCTGGTCACGCAAGGTGACATGAGAAGTATGTTACAGGACCTCTTAGCAACGGGTATGATAGGTCGGTGGGCTGCTGCAGGGTTATCTAAATTAAAATAGGAGCTTGTGCCAAATGATGTAAAGTTGGAAGGGAACAAGAATTATCTAAGTTGGTCTAGAAGGGATCAGCTGATTCTGAGGACGAAGGGGGTGAGGCACTACCTGTAAGAGACTTGCGTTGAACCTGCAGACAAGGCGAAAATAGATTGGAGGCTGTGGAATACCACCAACTCTGTGATGGTTGCTTGGTTGCTAACTTCGGTGTCTGCATCTATCGCTCGGATGGTGGAGATGATGCAGAATGCACCGGTGATGTGGAAGACGCTGAGCAGCATGTACTCTGGGGCAGAAAATGTGATGATGGCGGAGGTCCAAGGCAAGGTAGAGGCTCTGAAACAGGAGAAGACCGTCCAGGAGTATGCTGGTGAACTGCAGTAGCTGTGGGCATACATGTGTTGGTGATATTGAGGCTGGTAGGGTGTGGCTGCAACGCAGACGGGTTACACACTTTCTGAAGGGACTGAACCCAAAGTTTGAGAGCAGAAGGGCTGCCATATTTCACTTGGCAAACTTGTCTACTATGGAGGAGACTATTTCGACTATGGTGCAGGAGGAGATTCGACTACGAGTAATGGGGGACAACAACCTGGTCAGATCTGCATATGCTATACCAGATAATAGAGTGCTACAACTGAGGGATGAAAGGACTTCTGAGCCATGCTTGTCATTTTCCACAGTACGGAGGTCAAGGTGAAGGTCGTGGTGGTCGTGAAGGCCGAGTTGGGGATTATCAAGGCCAAGGTGGGCATCGTGGTGGTCGTGGAGGTGGAGGTCGAGGAAGGGGCCGAGTTGGCCCCAGGGCTAATATGACCTTGACAGAGGAGATCGCGTCTGTTACTTTGACAGACGAGCAAGCTATGCAGTAGGAGAAGTGACAGTAGGAAAAGGCATTGGAGACTTCTCATGATTTTACCTCCTTTGGTAACTCTGCCAACTACGCCCACGTGGGCGAAGGTACTCAGGCGCAGGCACTTGCATCCACATATAATCACTCATATTGATTGGATCATAGATTTAGGGGCATCTAAGCATATCACGGGTACACTTAGTGCATTTGCATCTTACACTTCATATCCTCATTCTGAAAATGTCCAAACAGCTGATGGAACATCCCAGCTTATTCAGGGTGTAGTCCTTTCTCGTCAATCTTCTTTCAGATAGTTCTATCATTGACCAATTCAAATGCATTGTCACATTTGATGAGGATTCGTGTTTGTTCCAAGAGAAGAGAATTAGGAAAAGGATTGTGACTGGAATAAGGCATAATGGGTTGTGGTACGTTGATTAGGTTGATGCAACATTGGTTGTGGCTGCAGGAGTTGAGGGAGAAGTTTTGTTACATTATCGTTGATTAGGACATCCGTCATTTGAGAGTTTAAGTCAGCTATATCCTGATTTGTTCAATAAAGTAGACAAGAGTAAACTTGCGTGTGATGCTTATGAGTTTGGAAAGCATACACGGTCTACATATAGTAGCATTGGTCTTCGGAGTTATGAATCTTTTATATTGATACATTCTGATGTTTGGAGTCCATGTTCAGTTACTTCTACGAGTAGTTTTAAGTGGTTTGTCATATTTATTGATTTCTATACTCGTATGGTTTGGATTTATATGATAAAGCACAAGAGCGAGGTCCTTCGATGTTTTCAGGTTTTCTATAGGATGGTTGCTACTCAGTTTGATGCAAATGTTCGGATTCATCGAACAGACAATGGAACTGAGTATGTTAATAAGGACTTTTCAGCGTATCTCTAAGAGGAGGTGATACTTTATCAAACTACTTGTCTAGGAACTCCACTTCAGAATGGAGTGGCTGAAAGGAAGAATCGACATTTGTTGGAGGTAACACGTTCACTCATGTTTCAGATGAATGTGCCAAAGGGATTGTGGAGCAAGGCACTGATGATGGCAGCGTATCTCATCAATCGCATGCATCTCGAATACTTGGGATTAAGTCTCCAGTAGAACTTCTTTTGGATCAGCAGGAGTTTAAGGTGTCTCCTAAGGTGTTTGGCTGTGTGCTTTGCACGGGATCACCGACCAGCGGTTGGCAAGCTAGATCCGTAGGCATTGAAGTGCATCTTTATAAGTTATTCATCAAGTCAGAAGGGTTATAGATGCTGGAACCCAGTTAAGCGTGAGTATGGATGTAGCATTTAGAGAGTTTGAGCCGTACTACACGAGTGGAGATACTCTTGGGGAGTTTTTGTAGGAGTTCTCTCATATCACTGAGGGTAACAGTCGAGAGGGGGAGAGTGATAATCAACGAAAAGAATAAGTCATTGTGGGGACAATTCTGTGCCTGAGCATAACAGAATATACAAGAGATGTGATACTCCAAAAGAATTGAAGGTTTACCAGTGAAGACGCTTTGGGAAACAAGAGGAGAAGTAGAGCGACACGCAGTCAGCACCTGAGCCACCAACGGAGCTGGCAGAGGTGCAACCAGAATGGCCACAGCCTGAACAGCCGGCCTTGCTGGCTGATCCAGTCCCAAATCCCTCCTTGAATCTCCATCAAGTTCCTTGCCCCCCTTGGGGCGAGTGGTAATGTTCCTTGGAATCACACCCATGTAGAGTTATCACTTGCACTACGTAGGGAAACTAGAGCTAATGCTGGAAAGTCTCCAGTCCGGTATGGCTTTGAGCATGACATTGCAAATTTCATCTTATATCTCACATTCTCACCTATATACAAAGCATTCATTACATCTCTTCAGATAGTGCTTGTTCCAACGGATTGGCAAACTACTAAGCAAGATCATAAGTGGAAGGATGCTATAAAGGAGGAGCTTAGTGCACTTCAGAAGAACAAGATATGGGATCTTGTTCCACTTCCAGCAGGAAGAAGGGTAGTAGGATGCAAATGAGTGTTTACGATTAAGCAAACTCCTGAAGGCAAGATAGAGAGATATAAGGCACAGTTAGTTGCAAAAGTTTATAATCAAACATATGGGATGGACTATGATGAAACATTTGCACCAGTAGCGAAGATGAGCACGGTAAGAACATTGACCTCCTGTGCAACTAACTTTGGATGACCCTAACATCAGTTGGATGTGAAGAATGCTTTTTTACATGATTTATAAGAGGAGGTATACATGGAGATTCCTTCAGGCTTTGAGAACAGACAGACTAATGGGAAGGTGTGTAAACTCAAGAAGTCTTTATACAGTATGAAGCAATCTCCAAGGACGTGGTTTGATAGATTCAAACGTGCAATCTGTAGTATGGGCTATTCTCAGTGCAATGAAAATCATACTGTGTTTATAGGCATAGAGGATCACATATCACTATATTGGCAGTATATGTTGATGATATTGTGATTACTGGAGATGATGCCGAGGAAATCAAGTCCTTGAAGAAAAGATTGGGAGTGGCATTTGAGGTGAAAGATCTTGGAGCTCTTCGATACTTTCTTGGGATCGAGATTGCTCGTTCTTCGAATGGTATAATTCTCTCCTAGAGGAAGTATGTCCTTGATCTGCTGGCAGAAACATGTATGCTTGGGGGTCGCCCTATTGATTCACTCATTGATAGGAATCACAAGCTATGTGCTGAGTCGGGAGATCCAGTTGACAAGGAATCTTATCAAAGGCATTTGGACGTCTCATCTATTTGTGTCATACAAGACCTGATATTTCATATGCAGTGAGTGTGGTTAGTCGATATATGCATGATTCCAAAACAGGACACATGGATACTGTCTATCGAACCATGCATTGTTTGAAAAGTAGCCCTGTGAAAGGCCTTTGGTTCAGAAAGAATCAGCATCTGAATGTAGAAGGGTATTGCGATGTTGATTGGACGAACAGTGTGGATGACAGGAGGTTTATCTCTGGATATTGCATCTTTGTGGGAGGTAACATGACGTCATGGAGGAGCAAGAAGTAGGAGGTTGTGGCTCGATCTACTGCAAAGACAGAGTACAGAGCAATGGCATTGAGTGTGAGTGAAATGATATGGATGAATGGTTTATGGTCCGAGCTTCGGGTATGGAGGAATAATATCTTGGTGTTGTATCGTGACAATAAATCTGCAATCAACATTGCTAACAACTCAGTTCAACATGATTGTACTAAGCACGTTGAGATTGATAGATTTTTCATCAAGGAAAAGCTCGATGGCAGAATATTGAAGTTAGAGTATGTTAAGTCCGGTGAACAGTTGGTTAACTGTTTCACTAAAAGATTAGGTCCTAGCGATGGTGCTACAATATGTAACAAGATGGGTATGATTGATATCTTCGATTTATCTTGAGGGGGGGGGGTGTTGGTGAGTTAGTATTAGGATCTAAATAACGAGTCGTGTTGGAGTCGGATCTAACCTTGTATTAGAATCGGATTCAACTTTTTGACTATAAATAAAATGTGTGGGAATCCTTCAGGATACACACAATTTTTCCCGCTCTATAATAAGTTTTGATGAGGGGATATCAGGGGCTCAACATGTGTTTGTGCTTGCTTTGAAGAAAAAGCCACGTATAGTTCAGCATATACGAATTTAAGTTAAACAACAATAGTTAACTGAAAAACTACATTTTGCCCTTGCTATAGGTAAACAAAGCTTACAAGTCAGGCAATATTTCCGAAATCATTGATAGTCGGATGGGCTTGTGTCCTCCAGAATGCATCAGAAGGTTCCTCTCACTAGCAACCAAGTGCTGCCAGGATGAGACTGATGCTAGGCCTTCCATTTCGGAGATTGTCCGAGAACTTGAGGTCATCTTGGGGATGATGCCAGAGGTGGAGCTTGTTCTGCTGGAAACTCCAGAGACAGACTCAGGTGATATGACTAAATCGACGTCAACTTCTTCAGCAACTGGGACTTTCTTCGTCTCGCAAACTTCTGGTTCTGGCAGTGTTGATGCAAGTGGTGGCATGCTTTCTAGGATGGTGATTCCTCAGTAATCTCGGCGTTTTCGTAGTGTATTACTTGTAAATATGCAACAATGTTTTGTAACATTATGGACTTGCACTCCCTGGCCCCATGTTTTGTACATTGATCGGCCTTGATGTAAACTAGAGAATGTGACAGGAGCTTTTTTGCCATTTCTTTTTTGCTTTCTGGTCTGTTAATCGGCTTCCAGTAATGAACAGCTGAGGAATATTCACATACTTGTGTGCTCCAGAAGTTCAGATGGTTCCAGTACACACATAATGACATGAGCAATGATTCTCTCTTGCAACATGTACACAGAAGCACTGAGAAACCAACATTACAGCACTTGTGACACCAGATTTGCATCATATAGAGGGATTCGAATGCTCGATTGTCAAAACATTCCTTTACATGTAATCTTGGCCTACCTATGTTGACAAAGCAGGGGTCAAAATCTCGGCCGGTAACCGTCGGTTACCGGCAGCAGTCCGAGAGAAAAATCCCGGCCGAAAAAGTTTCAAACTACAATTTTCAGTGCTTTGCTTTCTAATGGTTCTTTGTTTGATAATCTAGTTGCCATTCCTGATAGGGACACTACCATTCTTTTTTGTAACCCTTTTTTTTGGCATATGTGAGGTTGATGCCTCACCTTTGATGCAAGATTACAAGAGCTCATTTTTGGCCGTTTATAGGCATTTGTTGAAGCTGGTCTATCAAGTCATTGGGTGCCAGAATAGTTAAAAAGATTTAAACATTGTAGGATGTCTTAACAGATTATAGGTGATTTGTTATGTTTACTGACCTCATATGTTACTTCACAACCAAACTAAGAATTGTTCTCTGTTGCTTGATTGAAAGGAATTTAACTTAGATTTACCCGATTAAAGTTTGAAGTTGTATTCTAAAGCTTCTTGGTTAGAGTATATATATACTATATACCTTCTTGAATTAGGCTTAACTCATACAAGAAGGATTGCTACTTCGTTAAACACTCTACAATTGCTAATTACCCATTTTCCTTTGTTTTCTGGTTTTATCGGTTTTTCCGATTACCGCCCGGTAACCGGTCGGGAGAAATTTGAATTCAACTTTTGGCTGCTGGATTTTAACCGGTTTTTAGCCGGGAACCGTTACCGGGCCCCGAACGGGATTTTGCCCGGTAACGGTTCTTTGATCCTTGTTGACAAGTATATCGGCTGCCGCAATGCAAGTGTGATTAGTAAACACCCATAATTTAAGAAAGAACAGGCCAACAAAATAAGCAAAACGGATGACCTAACAGGAAAGCACATCGCTAATACAGCAACATACTTGTGCAAAGTACCTATATTTCAAGTCTGATGTAATTAATTAGCAAACTAACACCGTCCACGGAGTTTTCTTCTTTTAGCGCCTTTTAGAGGTTCAGGATTGGAAGGGTGTTCAGCAACAGGTGAATCCTTCTGATCAGGATCTTCCTTGGTTGGATTGGTGTCCTTTGTATCCCCATCGGCGTTCCTATCATCAGGCTCCGCCTCATTTACATCCTCATCAATAGCTTTCATAATGTAGATCTGTAACAGAATGAATTGCATGTCAAGGCTACATAAGTCGACCCAAAAAAATGCTGCATGCCTGCATATGCATAACAAAATGCTAGCCCTGAGTGCAAAAGCAAAAAATGAATATAGACAGGATATTCACGCAATCACGCTGCCTCATATTTATAAGTACACATGCAACACAATGCCTCAGCTTGATGATACTAATCTAACAAAGGTACAGTAGTATAAGAACATGGAACAAGCTATTCCCGAACTTGCCATACATGCATCGATACACTAGGGGGCTCTTATGCAGTTATGCTTACAAGCGCTCTTCGAGGACATTCATGTCAGAAATTTATGATTTTGTTTTCACTTCTATAGTCTATGTATGTTCCTTAATTGGGAGTGGGGACAAGATCGGGAATGTCTGCAAGTTTTTGCAGTTATGATATGAAAATCTGTATGGTAGATTAGTGTGGAATATGGTATCAAACCTAAGGCAAGATATTACCTTAAATCTGTCAGGCTCGACCAATTCAAAGACCAATGAATCCCCATCTTCCAAGTTGTGGTGCATCGAAAAGCCTCTCCATCCACCACTCAGACCTGTTCGATTTCCAATGTAGACTGCATCAAATTCAACACCCTCTTCATCCTCCAACACCATCTTAACTTCTCTGGGAGGCAGATACTTTTTGCAGAACCAAGTAGGAAGACCCTTGTATGATGGGGGAAAAAATCATAACCACAATTGTTAGTTGGTCATATATATTTCACCAAAATTAGTTAACTGTATTCTGGAGAACAACATCTTACAAGCCAAAAGCAACTGGACACATGTGATCGAACCATGGTCTTAACAAACGATGGGTTCTCAGGGTCTAGACTATCTTGAAGTTTCTCAGCTCTTCTAAAAGCACGCTGTTGCTGTTCATAAGAAGAAATTCTTCCAGTGTATTCCCTTCCATACTCCGCACTCTTACAACCCCTGGTAAACACAAGAAAATAGCCAATTACATTAAGCCTAAGCACAACCACATCTAATATAAATCAACAAACCAAATGAAAAAATTACCTTCTGCGACGCAGAAAACCATCTAGTTCATCAAACTGCCGCAACAAATAAAGCACAATTTAGTATCAACATTCGCATTGCAAAGCACAAAATATTTCATCACTTCATGAACAACATAAATCTTCCTTGCACCTCAACTCTAAGCAAGTATCAGATCGCAAGACATATCACACAAACTTACCATATGACATTGTCGTAGGGGAAGCCCACCGACCCCCACAACCCGGCGAACACGATAGGTACAAATAACTCTCTCCCACATGTAAGAAGGACAGACTTTTCAAGGCATTTAATACATATACACTTCTCTTGGCACCGACCCCTTTTCCGAGGACCCTTTGGTCACTCTCAGATATCAGGGGTCCCCTTTTTTCTACTGTCTAGTCCTTCTTGCTACGACAGTTGGCGCCGTCCGTGAGGACCGGCAGGAAAGCTTCGAAACACTAGCATGGCCCCTCAGAAAAGGGTCAAGTCCAAAGTCTCAACCGCCGAAGCAGCTGTGTCAGCTGCAGCCCCCAGCACTCCGAGGGCCAAGCGAAGTAGGGCCTCCGCGACAGCGACGCCTCCCGCCCAGGCTGCGGAGGAGGAAGTGAATAACTCCACGCATGGGGATATTGTAGGAAGCGACACCCGGCCCGTCGAGGCATCCCTTCCTGGGAGCCACCCAGTGGGCCCACCGCCTGGGCCAGCGGGCATAAGCCAAGGATCGTACAAAGCCCTACAACGAGAACTGACAGACCTTCGTCGGGAGATGGCGAACCTCCGACATCCACCCGAGACAACCCTCGCAGCCCCGCTCCGGCCTTGGCCAACCACCAGAGCAGAGGCCGCCCCTTTCGCTCTAGCAATCGACCCTCCCGCCCCGTTGCTCCAGGGGGACCCTAACTCCCCGTTGAGCATCGGGCTGGAGACTAGGGATGGGAAATGGTAAAGGATAATCCATTTTATCTGATATTCGTATCCGAGAAAACGCAAATGTGGTAAGTAAAATCCGTATTCAAATGAAAAACGAATACTATCCGGAAAAAATGGATAGTATTCGTATCCGTATTCGGTGTTATTCGTATCCGGAAAAAAACTGGATAGTATCTAGAAAAATTAATACTATCCGTCTTTTCCCGGATACAAATATTATCCGTTTTTTCCCGGATACGAATACAAATACGATTACTATTCGTTATTTTCCCAGATACGAATACGAATACTATCCGTTTTTTCCCGAATACGAATACTATCTTTTTTTCCCGGAGCATTTCTGTTTCGACGGGGTCATATGATTCGGTGCCGAATCTGTTGCTGTTGTGTAGACAGTAGACTCTAGACGTGTAGTCATGTTACATAAATTTGTTCTACCAAGATTTGTAACAAAAGTTGTAGGATATTCGCATTCGACCGAATTGAGTACATATTCGATTCAATTCAGATTCGCTATTTCACGACATTCGATTCAGATTCGAGAATGTTGACCAGATTCAGATTCGAGACTATTCGATTCGTATTCGATCCGTTTCCATCCCTACTAGAGATAGCCCGCTGGCCACAAGGCTTCAAGATGCCAGAGGTCCCGCCCTTCGAGTGGTGCACGGACCCTTCGGAATTCCTCCGGGTATACGACACCGCCATTGAGGCGACCGAAGGGGACGATACTACGAAGGCGAAGAGCGTCACCCTCGCCCTCAAGGGTGTGCCGTTGATATTGTTCTTCACCTCCCCCCCCCTGCTCTATATATGCGTGAGAGTAGCTGCGGGAACTCGTCCGCAACAATTTCCAGGGAAACTACACGGAGCCGAAGGACGCGGGGCACCTATTCACGATAAAACAGACCCCTGGTGAATCCCTCCACAGCTTCTTTAAGAAATTCGCGGAGGTGAAATAACAACTGAAAGGTGTCAACGAAACCACCGTTATAAACGCAGCCACATGCGGGCTCCAAAAGGGACCTCTATAGGAGGGACTGGCTCGCAAGCCTGTCCGCACGTGATAGAGCTCTTCGACAAGATGGAAGAGTATACCCAAGTGGAGGAAGATAGTACTCGGAGAGGCGCAGCCCCCACTGCCCCAACATCCACCCCGAGCGCGCCACCCGTGAAAGAAGGGCCCACTGTCGCCTCGGTTGGGGCACCCGCCAAGCCACGGGCCAACGGCTACCGACAAAAAGGCCGGAGCGTCTACCACGTAGATGGTGGCCCACCCCCTGAGGGGGGCACGGCTGAGGACGCGGGTGGCTCGGCGACCGTCAGCCCGACAACCGCGCTGGAGGCCCTTCGTCATTTTGTGATCTCCACGCGAAGGGTCACACACGACCAGTCAGTGCCGCACCATTGTGGCCATACGGGACTACATGAATAGGGAGCGACAACCAGCTGAGCGTGATGGCAGAGGGGGGCCAGCAACCAAGTACCCACCCCACCACCGAGACCCCGCATAGAAGGGGGCCGCGGGGAGCGCTAGCAAAGGATCGTAAACATGATCGCCGGAGGATCCTCGCTCGGCATGCCCTCAAAAAGACAACGTCGCGCGTACGCCCGATAGATTCACCACCTCGCAACATACCCGGTATCCAGCCCACCTCGCTACGCCGAGATACCAATCTCTTTCGGCCCCGAAGATGCCCGGTGTTAGATAAAAACTAGGGTTTGCTATTCACAACTTTGCATCTTATTCATTAATGAAGGAGATATATATAGACAAAGATACATGGGCCTCATGGGCTACAAGGGCCACATGGGCCAAGAGAGAGAAAGAGAGAAATGTAGAATATACAATACTCTTAACACCCTCCTTCAAACTCAAGGTGGATCAGGAGGATCTGATGCACTGAATTTGAGTAGATGAAGTCGATGATGTTCTCTAGTCTGAGCTTTAGTGAAGAAATCTGCAACTTGGAGCTCACGAGAGAATATACTTGAGGGTGATGGTTAGCTCACGACAATGAGATCGCGTGAAGGATGCATCAACACCAATGTGTTTTGGCGACTCATGCTTGACCGGATCATTGGCAATTTGAATGGCACTTGTATTGTCACAAAAGAGAGGGTAGGATTGTCACAAGGGACACCAAGATCACCAAGAGCCATCGGCCAAACGATCTCGATGTTGTAGCGGCAAGTGCTCGAAGCTCTGCCTCTGCACTAGAGCGTGACACCATGATCTCGCTTCTTGGACTTCGTGCAATAAGCGAAGTACCAAGAGAGATACAATAGCCCGATGATGATCGGCGATCGGCAGGATCACTCGCCAAGTAGAGTCGAGTAAGCGTGGAGCCGAGTCGACTCGAATCGCATAGAATGACGTCTCGACGCAGATTCCTCTCAAGTATCTCAAGACACGAAGAACATGACTATAGTGAATCGAAAGGGAGCACCGACAAACCTGGTGAGCACATGAACAAAGATGAGCAATGTCGGCTCAGTTATTGTGAGATAGACAAGGCTCCCAACAAGCCGACGATAGCGAGAAGAATCTGTCGGGTACACCGTCTCGTAGGTCGGCCGCAAGTGAAGCTCCATGGGTGTGGCAACAGATGAGTATCGGTCATCCCAGCGAGCAAGCAGATCCCGAACATAGCGATCTGCCGAGAGATAGTAGCCATCACCATCGAATGAACCTCAATTCCTAGAAAATAGCTCAATGGTCCCAAATCGGACATCATAAATTGTTCACTCAATTTCTTCTTGACAAAAGCCACGTGGTCCATGTCATCTCCCATGATCAACATATCATCTACATCTGAGAAGAAGCAAAGTCGACCTACCGAGAAGTGTGAACAAACAAGGCAGGGTCATGCTCACTCGAAGTGAAACCAGAAGCTCGAATCACAGAACTGAAACGCTCGAACCAAGCACGAGGAGCCTGCTTGAGACCATATAGAGCACGCCTAAGGCGACAAACATAGCCTGTAGGAGCCTCAACACCTGGGGGTGGCTGCATATAGACCTCCTCATGTAGATCACCATGAAGAAAAGCATTCTTGACATCCATCGAGATATAGTCCATAATGCGTATTGTCAGAATCGCAATAAGAGTGCAATTTGTGGTCATATGAGCAAGCGAGCAAAAGTCTCATCATAATCTCGACCATAAGCTCTTTGAAAACCCCTTGCAACAAGACGAGCCTTGTATCGCTTCTCTTGACCCATCTCGATTTGTTCTTTATTTTGTACACCCACTTGCAAGTGATAGGAACAGCGACTCAGGCGGTAGCGGAACAAGATCCCAAGTGCCGTGCACTCTAATCTTTGTGAGCTCCTCTGTCATAGCCAATCGCCACTCAGTACACCGTGACCTCCGATAGGTACTCGGCTCGCCATCTGACTCAAGACGAGGGAAACCCCATCTCTCGGTGCTGAATAGAAGAACGATCACGTAGGGCATATCGTGATGTAGTCGAACGATCGTCAGAGTTGATGGTACTGGCCGGAGGATCAAGCGGAGGAGAGGAGGACAGAGAATCAAGTGGAGGAGAGGAGGACCGAGGATCGAAGGAACTCTCGCTTGCCACTATAGTGGAAGGGAAGAGTGGAAGTGTTAGAAACCGGTGGAACCGATGGAGAAGGTACGAGAAGGTGAAATGGTGGAGAAGGTGTATCTGAAGAAGGTGTATCGGAGAATGAATGGGAGGTAGACACAAAAAGGAAGTGGAATCTGTGGAAGAAGAAGTGGGATGTGGAGAAGGATGATGAAAGAAAGGGCGCCCTCATCAAAAGTCACATCACGAGAGATACTGAATGCGACGTCTTTGAGAGATCATAGCAACGATAACCCTTATGCTCGGGACTATAACCGTAAAAACACACTCAAGCGACCGAGGGCTCGGCTTTGTGCGCCACGAGGTGCTAGAAGGACATAGCAGACACAACCAAAAACACGAAGATGAGCATAGTGGCGGGAGCTCAGGGACCTCACGGGACACTTGCCTGAAGCTTAGAAGATTTGGCGGTTAATAAGATAAAGCTTTGAGAGACCGCTTCCCCGAAGTGAGAGGACAAAGGAGGAAATGAGAAGAGCGCGCGAGGCCTCGATGATGTGGCGGTGCTTGCGCCAAGAACACCATTCTCGAGCATGAGCACGGGACACGAGAGCCGAGGAAGAGTACCTCGGAAGAAAGAGCGGCGAAAGGCCGAGGAAAGATACTCTCCTCCAGTCGAGCGAAAAACACGAATGGAAGAAAAGCGTGTATGAACCATCTTAGCAAAAGATCGATAAATGGAAATCAAGCGAGAGCGATGTTTCATAAAATAGATCCAAGTATATCGAGAGTGATCATCAACAAATATGACATAATAACTATGACCACCCTTGAAACAAAAGGAGATGGACCCCATACATCCAATGCACCAAATCAAAAGGATCGGAAGACCGAGAGGTACTACTGGGATATGGAAGTTATAGTTGTTTTCCCAACTTACAACTAGTACAATGAAAACTAGACTCAACAGTGACATGACCTAAGGAACCCTGGTGAACTAAAGTGGTGAGGCGAGCTCCACAAAGATGACCAAGTCGATGATGCCACTTGTGAAGGAAGACCCAACAGAGGCCGAGATGAAGACATAGCGAGAAGACACCAAGGCCTTGACGTCTTGGTGGAAGGAAGATGTAAGGTGTCCAAGACATAGAGATCGGGAGAGCTCTCTGGCGATGGCGTAACCAATCACTCTTATGCTCGAGCGATCTGAATGAAACAAGAAGAATCATCAAATCCAATGAAGCAGTTCATATCGCTTAGTTGACCAACGTAAAGAAGATTCATAGATAGGTGAGGAACAAAAGACACATCGAACAGAGAAGCAAGATGTAGAGAGAATGCTACGATGGGTAATAGAGCAAGGTGTACCATCGGCGGTGTGAACATAGGTAGCATCGATCCACGCCTACGAGCAATAAGCCGAGAGTGTCGGATGTGACATGAAGCAAGCACCGAATCAGAACCCAAGGATGAGCAACGCTAGAAGCGAAGGTGCAAGCGATGTCATAGCAAACAGCGATCCGAAGTCACGATAGATGTGGATGTGTCGTGATGGATTGCTCGATGAAGAGTGCTCGAAGGCCGATGGGTGCTCCACGACGACGGTCAAATTGTCTTTGTCTAGCACGATAGGCAATAAGTCGATCTGGATGTAACTTGAAACATTTGTCAACATGATGACCGATCCTCTTGCAATGGGAACAAACCAACACTCTGTGGGTGTCGCTCTGGTAGATCCGGATCACCGTGAGAGACTCGTAGCAAACATGTGGTGAGGATCTGAGGCGGGCATAAGGAGCGAAGGCGCGTCTCCTCTGCAATCAAACTAGAGGCCTTAGTAGTCAAAGTCGGTGGAGTGGGATAGTTGAGCAACCGAGTCTGAAACAGCTCAAACTCGATCGAAGCCCCATCACAAACCGATACATGAGCGTCTCTGAGCATACTCATCTTTAGCAAAGACAAGACCGACAGTAACCAAGTGACCTTTGTCATAGACTCTAGAGGACCGGTGATGTGAGTGAAAGCAACGTAATACTCCTCCATTGACCGATCGAAAGCCTGCTGAAGACTATGAATGTTCTTGAGCAATGTGAAGCGAAGAGCACCACCGGATGAACATATCTCTTCTCAAAGTATGTCCACATTTGCTTGGTCAAGTATGATACTCAAGACTCATCCGCAGAGAAACATCAACACTCAAAGACAATGGGTCATGACACGATCATCTTCTTTTTCGCCAAGCCTTTAATACCTCAACATCAACGGTCTTCGGATCAGGAGGATCATCAGTCAAATGAGAGGCCAGACCATAACCCCTAAGAGTAGTCTTGACTGAGAAAGCCCATGCTCGGTAATTCAACCCATCGAGCTTGATGTCTCAGAACACTAGAGATGAAGCGCCCCGAACATCGAGTCGGACTTAGCCATCTTGACGGACCACAATCAACAATAGCTAGCAGCAGAGCAACAGCACCAAGCACTAAGCAATAGAAATATCAAGCTAGCATCACAATATCATCAACAGTAGCAAGACTAGCAATATCTCCAAGCAGCAGAGCAACAACGCCAAGCCCAAGCAATAGCAATATCAAAACTCAAACAAAGGAGATATACCACTCGTCAACAGAGGAGAGGTGGCGATTCAGAATCGATGGGAAGTCACTGAGCGAGAGGACACGGATGGCGATGGCGAGCCGCCCAGAGCGGCGAGCAAGGCGGCGTGCTGGAGACGAGGCGGCGGCTACGGTGATCCTCAGCGCCGAAAGCGATGGAGAGACGAGATCGAAGGGCGGGCGAAGCGCAGATCCCGCGAGAAGAGCGTCGGCGAAAGCGCAAGATCCGGGCGGAGGTCGGCGTGAAGACGAGGCGCGGGCAAGGAGAGTAAAGGAGAGGCGGGATCCGATCATCTCCGGCACATGGGCCTGATCCGACCGGAGGAGGCGGAGGCGAGAGTAGATGACGGCGGCAGCCGAGCTAGGGCGACGCGGATCTGGCGGGCGGCGGCTGCCGGCTTAGTGGAGCAGAGGACCTTAAGCTCGGTACTTTCAGCTTCCGAGCCCAGCCAAGCCAGTGGCGGTGGAGTGGAACTAGGGGCTAGGGTTAGGGTTGAATAGCTCTGATACCATGTTAGATAAAAACTAGGGTTTGCTATTCACAACTTTGCATCTTATTCATTAATGAAGGAGATATATATAGACAAAGATACATGGGCCTCATGGGCTACAAGGGCCACATGGGCCAAGAGAGAGAGAGAGAAATGTAGAATATACAATACTCTTAACACCCGGGATGTGTATTTCCCACACCAAGACCCCCTCGTCATCTCCGCCAACATCACGGATTTCGAGGTTAGGCGCGTCCTCGTCGACAGAGGAAGCTCAGCTGACCTCCTATTCGCGGACGCCCTTGACAAGATAATGATCCCCTGAGATCGCCTGTCACCCCCAGACATGCCCCAAATAGGCTTCGAGGGAAGGCCCGTGAGGCCGTGACGGCCCTAGGCCAGATCGACCTGGCCATCACATTCAGTGATGACTTCACATCGCAAACCGAGGTCGTCGCGTTTGACGTTGTTCAAATGTCCTACCAATACAACGCCATCCTCGGCTGGGCCACACTCAACACCTTCGGCGTCATAGCCCACCACAACTACCTGTGCATGACGATTCCCGCACCAGAAGGTGTAGTCACGGTGCGAGGGGACCAGGACTTCAAGGCAGACAGAGCTAGAGGCACTCTCGCAGGCCTGACACGTCCACACCGTCGGGGCGGACATGAGGGACCAAACAAGCCCACCCTCAGCAAAATAGGCGTCAAAGCCCAAACTAGAGGGACAACTCCGGAGAGTCCCCCTGCAGGAGGCATCCCAGAGCAAACGGTGGCCCTCGGAGCAGAACTCCCAGTCGAAGTTTGTAAAGCCATCCTCAAGGTACTCCGCAGCAATGCGGATGTCTTCACGTGGGGACCGGAAGACATCTCCGGGGTAGCTCGGGGGACCATCGAACATCACCTGGTGGTCCGAACCAACACACCCCCAAGAAACAGAAGCTACAACGCATGTCGACGGAGCGATTGGAAGCAGCAAAGAAAGAGATTGCCAAGTTACTTAAGGCAGGGGTCATCCGGGAGATCAAACACTCCGAATGGCTGGCCAACCCCGTCTTGGTACAAAAAAGCACCAGCAAATGGCGCATATGCGTCGACTTCACAGACCTCAACAAGGCATCCCCGAAGGACGACTTTTCATTACCCCACATCAACCAGCTGGTGGACGCCACCTCGAGCTGCAAACTCATGAGTACCACCAGATATTCATGGCCAAGGAGGATGAGCCGAAGACTGCCTTCATCACCCCCATCAACACCTATTGCTTCACCCGTATGCCCTTCGGACTGAAGAATGCTGGTGCCACTTTCGCCCGGCCTATCACGAAGGTGCTGGCAGACCAGCTCGGCCGCAATGGCGAAGCCTATGTTGATGACATAGTGGTGAAAAGCCAGTTTGCAAGCTCCCATACAGAGGACTTACAGGAAGCCTTTGCCAACCTTCGGGCGGAGGGGATCAAGCTCAACCCCGAAAAGTGCGCTTTTGGGGTCAAGACGGGCAAGCTCCTAGGATTCCTCGTATCCGAGAGGGGCATTGAAGCCAACCCCAAGAAAATCAGGGCCATCCAGGAGATGGAGCCCCCCCCCCCGGCAGCGCCCGGGAGGTACAAAGGTTGACGGAGCGGCTCGCAACCCTTAGTCGCTTCCTATCCCACTCCGCGGAGCGGGCCTTGCCCTTCTTCAAGACTCTCCGAGGGACAGAGCTGTTCCGCTGGACGGACGACTGTCAGAAAGCATTCCAGGAACTCAAACAATATCTCGCCCAATTGCCAAGCCTAACCAGCCTGAAGCAAGAAGCGGTCCTCTTACTATACCTTGCCGCCTCATCGGCGGTGAGCGCGGTCCTCGTCTAGGACAACAAGGGGCAACGCCCAGTGTACTATGTCTCGGTGGCCCTCCAAGGTGCCAAGATCCGGTACACGGAACTAGAAAAGCTGGCGTACATCCTACTCATGGCCTCACGCAAACTCCGACATTACTTCCTGGCACACGCCATCACAGTCCCAACGTCTTACCCGCTAGCGTTAATGCTGTGGAACAAAGATGCCTTGGGCGAATAGGCAAATGGGCGGCCGAGCTGGCGCCCTTCGACATCACCTTCATAGCACGGACAGCCATCAAATCACAAGCTCTTGCAGATTTCGTGGCCAAGTGGACCCCGCACACCGAACACCAGCAACCAACCAAAATCGAGGCTCCATGGACGATGTACACCAATGGATCTTGGTGCACGGCCGGAGCCGGCGCAGCGGCCATTTTGGTTGCCCCGGACGGGCAAAGCGTGTCCCACGCCGCCCACCTCGACTTCCCGACGACAAACAATGCCTCGGAATACGAGACGCTGTTGTTGGGCCTCCGCAAAGCTAAGGCGCTACGAGCAAGGCATGTGATCATCAAGCGACTCCGCCTTTGTGGCGAGCCACTTGACAGATCGCTTACGGAAGAGTTCTGAAATGGCGATTTCGACCACAAGACGAAAGCAATACAATGCATTTCCTCAGCATCACCGTCCAAACAATACCAAGGGGCGAAAACGAGGCAACAGATAAGCTGGCGAAAATGGCCAGTTCCAGCCAATACCCCCACCCAAAATCTTCTACGAGATACTTAGCGCACCTTCAGCTGCACAAGGGGATGCGACTGGAGCACAAGGGGCTGTGCCTGAAGCATAAGGGGCTATGCCCAAAGCACAAAGGGCTGCACACTCAGTGCTCCTTATTGCCGGGGCGAACTGGCGAGATATCATCATCAAGTACCTCTCGCAGGCGAAGAGCCCGAAGACGTGGCTGAAACAAGGCGCCTCCGGCATAGGGCCAAAAACTACCACATGAACGGCGGGGAGCTCTACAAAGGGGTGTCTCGCGCTTCTTCTGATGCGTGTCCCAAAAAGAGGGATGACCTCCTAAAAACATCCACGTAGGCCTTTTGTGGCCAAGACCAACGCCCGGCCTCAGAGGAAGGCCTTCCGCTAAGGGTTCTACTGGCCAACAGCTCTCCGGGATGCGTAGAATCTTGTTCAACACTGCCAAGGGTGCCAGTGGGCGAGCCGACGCACAAAAGCACCCTCGGTCCCGTTGCATCCCCTGCCTCTAGTCTGGCCCTTCGTACGATAGGGGCTAGATATCATAGGACTTTACCCAGCGGCCAAGAGCAGCCTCCGCTTCGCGTTCGTCGCCATTGAATATTTCTCCAGATGTGTCAAAGCCAAGCCAGTCGCCAAAATCACAGCCGCAGCAGTACAACGGTCCGTATGGAAGAACATAATCTGCTGGTATAGGGTACCACGCGACATCGTCACCGACAACGGCACCCAGTTCGACTCAGCGGTATTCTGAGCATTTTGCCAAAACCTGAGTGTAACAATATGCTTCGCATCCGTCGAACACCCCGACTCCAACGGAGCAGTTGAGTGGGCCAACGGCAACTGACTAGAGGGCCTGAAAAAACACCTCGTAGGCCTCCCGAAGGGACTCTGGCCCGAGGAGCTCCACAAAGCCCTATGAGCACTCCGAACATCACCAACAAGGGTTACGAGCTGCTCCCTGTTCAAGCCCCTTTTCGGCGACGAAGCCATGACCCCAGGGGAATTCACGGCCAAGTCTCTCCGAGCAACAACCGAAGCCAATCCAACAGGGCGGGAAATCTCCCTTGACCTCCTCGACGAACACCGCGTACAGGCTATATCAACCATGTCCAAGTACAGCGAAGGCATCGCACGAGCATACAACCGAAAAGTCAAGATCCGCCCCTGGCACCAGGCGACATGGTTCTCAAGCGAGCCACAAATCCCGCGACCTTGGGCAAGCTGGAGTCCAAATGGAAAGGGCCATACATCATCACCCGCAGCACACGGGCCGGTTCCTTCTACATCACGACACCGGAGGGACAGCAGTTGGACCACACATGGAATGCAAAGAGCCTTCGGAAGTTCCATCCTTAGGGCCTATGAAAAAACCGGCTGCGCCCGGGAAATCGCCTCGTCGCCCTTATACAGGCATGTACAAAAACAAATATACCTTGTGTCATTTTGCCCCCGTTCCATGAAAAAGCAGCAACACGCCACAACAAAGACACTACGTATGGCCTTCGGCCCCGGTGCACACCGATACCCTTCACAGGCATGAGTGTACAAACAGACACCGAGTATTGCCTTCGGCCCCGGTGCACACCGATGCCCTCCGCAGGCATAAGTGTATAAACAGGCATCGCACATGGGCCGGTGCACACTAATACCCTACGCAGGCATGAGTGTATAAACAGACACCGCGAAGGCCCCGGTGCACACCAATGCCCTCCACAGGCATTAGTGTATAAACAAACGCGCATGGGGGCTCCCTAGAGCCCTATCTAAAAAAGTATGGGGGACGGCGCGAGACTCCGCCTCCCCCTCGCAAAAAAAAATTAGGGCTCCCTAGTGCCCTATGTAAAAAATTGTGGGGAACAGCGCGAGACTTCGCCTCCCCATCACAAAATTTTTTTAGGGCTCCCTGAAACTATATCTAAAAAAGTATGGGGGATGGTGCGAGATGAGCCTCGCCTCGCCTCCCCTCTCAAAAAAATGAGCCCTATCTAAAAAAGTATGGGGGACGGTGCGAGACGGCCCTATCTAAAAAAGTGGACGGCATGAGGCTTCGCACCCCCCCTCCTCACAAAAAAGAAGGAAGCCAAAACAAACAACAATTATACATCATTCATCACCACCTCACAGCATACAAGGGCTGAGCAGCGCGGCCCCTACAATAAAAATATGTTACAAATACACAGCCCTACAGCATGCGAGACAACATGACAACAAGCATCTACAAACAGTTACACATCTCAACCTCGCTATACAACCACACTCGGTATAACATACAAACACACGGCATGGCCGCGGCACAACTACGGAATCGTCGCCCACTCCAGCAGCTCCTCGTCGGAGGGCCTCGTCGCCATAAACCTGAGATATTCATCCTCAAGGCCCTGTGGAAACTCCCAGGAGTCCCATTCCGCCGATCCGCCTCGGCCGCACACTTCTAAGCAACCCCAAAAGCCGAATCTTGTCGTGCTCGCCGCTTACGCCTCCAAAAGCTGAAATTCCTCCATGGAGCCACTTGGATTCGCTTTCTTCCACCGTTGCCACTTGGCGCCATGGTAAACTATACCTCGGTAGCACACCCGCCCTGTCTACCTCCGACATCCTCCGCTTCGGCACCCTCCACGGGCGAAACAGCGTGCTCATCGGACGAGGAGCTAAGGGACCCAAAGGACTCCACCCGCTCCGGGGTGCCCTATGCCACTCTCTTAGTCGGCCGCTCCATCGCGTCCTGCACACTATGGGAAGCGCCGACGACGTCCTGAGGGCAAGCGATGCGCGAGAGGGCCGCCGCGATCACGCCCCCACGCGCGCCGACCTCGAACGCGAAAGCACGCTTTTTTCCCGCATCAGGGTCCAGACGCTCGGAAAGACGAACCGACGCGACATACGTGCGGTTCAAGCGCGCCTCCCTCATAACCAAACGACGCTTCGCATGCTCTTTGCCCGTGTAAGGGATCAAGAGCTTCGCAAGCAAGCGGCTTTTGCGATGACGGGCGAATCGCCAAAACAACTGTGTTCTCATTAGTTTTAAGCAACAGGCAAAATGGGCACGAAGCAAGAAAAAAGGAAAGTCGTACCTTCGCGCCCCTTCACAGTACGGACCGAGAACCCGGACTTCGGAGCCCCAAGCTCCACGCTCCACTCCTTGGCCAAAGGCCAGATTCCGAAGGCACAAAACTCCTCCACCAGATCCCGTGTGGAGAGTCGTTTCGGCTGGCAACGCCCGTCGTGAAGATAGGCAAACAGGCGCCCCTCGCCGCTGGCCCCGACCGATATCAGCATCCACTCGAAGACCCCTAGCTCTACGATGGAGTTCAGCGTCAATTACGCCAACTCCAACCCATAAAGCCGAAGGACCGCGGAGACAAGCTCGATGCAGGGAATCCGAAGGCCGGTATCGAGGAACGCAACAAACACAACCGCCACGTCTGGACGGGGCACGGGCACCGTCTCAGGAGAATGGACCTTTGCCAGGCTATCCAGCTTGCCCTCATCCATGACGGTCCGAAGAATAAGGTCGGTCACGGTAGACATCCCTAGATCGCTCATGTATAAGGACTCACCCCCACCCTCCTTGCTACGCTTTGTCATACCCGAAGCCCCCAGTGCAAACCCTCGTAACTCAAAGACAAGGCCAGCGGGTTCACCAAGCAATGAAACCGCGATAAGAAATACATGTGTGGAACCTTATTTATACCCACCAACCACACAAACCGACAAAATGGGGGGAGCACCGAAGAGCCACGGACCAATACCAGTGTGACACGCAGCAGTCATAAGACCACTCCACCAGCACCTTTATGGTACACAACCACCACCCACTACACACGCCCCCCAAAGGGACACCATTAATGCTCACCGGCGCGTCACGCCCGAGTAGACGCCAGCGCCATCAACACCACAGCGTGTGCCCCCCAAGGACGACTCCGAGGTCAACCCCCGAAACAACAAGACTTGTCCAAACAACACTTCACCAGGCCAAAGGGGACAGTGTGTCTGAACCCTCCGAGAGAAAGGCGCGGTTTCAGCCATAACGAAACAGGACCTCGACCGCGAGGGGCTTGTCGTAGGGGAAGCCCACCGGCCCCCACAACCCGGCGAACACGATAGAGCTCCCCCTTTCCTCGAAGGGGGCAGAAGGTTGCAGGAGGGGGGCCAGATAGGGGCCAAGGTTATGGAGGTCCCCAGAAGGGGCCCAAGGTCGAGGGTGGGGTGGCCACCCAGACTTTAAGGCTACCTCCTGGACACCAAGGACGTTCAGGGCCGAGGCCCCCCTCGATTCCGAAGCCGCCCTGCAGGAAGCGAAGGGAGAAGACAAATGGACCAGGCGCACTGGCTGGGTGAGTCAGGTCCTAGAAAGCCCACCGTGGACCGAAAGCTATGCGTAGGGGTAGGAAAAGATCCTGCAATCTCTATGCGAGCGGTACCTTCCTAGGGATAGAACAATAATCTCATATACCCCGCCGGCAGGCTATAAATAGCCCTCTCCCCCATATAAGAAGGACAGGCTTTTTAAGGCATTTAATACATACACACTTCTCCTCGCATCGGCCCCTTTTCCGAGAACCCTTCAGGCACTCTCAGATATCAGGAGTCTCCTTTTTTATACTGTCTAGTCATTCTTGCTACGACAGACATATTGTTGTAGTCATGCTATAGCACAGCCTCACAGGAACGGTACAACTTCAATAAGGGGACTAAGATCATGTCACTAAGGATCCATTTGGGATTACCGTGAATTTAAAAAGAAAAAAAAAACAGGATCAGCAAACCATTTTCAGGCATTGGTAATTTATTAACTACTTGTTTAGAAACATAACGACAATATCTTCCTCGACTTTCATGAACATGGCGGCATATTTCACCAAGTCATAACAATAGCGCAGAGGCCAGAGGTCAACAACTCACATCATCCTTGTACGAAACTGAAGTCCTCGCCCTCGATGAGCGCCTCACTTCAGTAGTGGCCTCAAACTTCTTCCTCGACTTTGGGCTCGCACGAGTGCTCTGCAAAAGCAGCGCAAGAAATCAATCCGCCATACAACAACCCAATTGCTGCTCGTGATACAGATCGTTGCAAGTACTTTGTCCTGCAATCTTGCGGCCTGGAGCAAGCTCGTGGACATCTTCGATATACCCAAATCCTGCGCAGAGTAAAAGGCCCAACCTTAGCAAAACTAACAGAACGACGCCGCAGGAAAGAATCCGCTCAAATCGGCAAAGAGGAACACACGAAATGTTTTCTTTTTTCCGCGCACTCGCCATCTAAAGAAATCGATTTTGCAGGACAAAAGCATCTCAAATCTACTCATCAAACAAGAAAAAAAAGTGAAGAAAGAAGGGGATTCATGGATTCATCCCTGTCCGTGTCCGTGTCCGTGTCCGGTGTTGGAAAGGAAGAAGCGAGAGTTTGATTACCTCGAGGTGCTTGAGGTTCTCGAGGACCCGCTTCCTGCGCTCCTCCTCGTAGGCCGCGGCGGCGGCGGCGCTGCTCGCGTCCGTCGCCATGGCTTCTCCGCAGAATATTTCCTCTCTCCTCTCTCTCTCTCTCTCTTCAGGAGAGCGAGCGCGAGACAGGGGAACAAGAAATAGTCCTTTCGAGTTCTTTTGTAGAGGTCGAAAGGGTGAGACCGCTTGCCTCATTGGAGGTGCCCCCACGCATTTTGCCATTTCGAATTTGAACTTTTGAACCGAGAGATTCTTCGTGCACTGTGAGAATCCGACGGGTCGTACGGCAACATGGCACGCTGACACGTAGCGGTACCATCTGTATCTTTGCATGCGGCTGTCACGATGTGCCCAGTCCTCGGACAGGCGATAGTCGAAATAATGTTATTTAAAAAATTGTATAATTAAATTATGATTTTTTTTTTGTAAAACTAGCATACCGCCGTTACTTGAAATAACGAAACGGACATGTCGTCATTCCAAATTGCGACAGAGGCTTAAACAGTGTAGAGAGATCCCTGTCCCTAGTTGAAATAGCGATAGAGATCTATCGCCACTCCAACTGACGACAAGGATCCCGCAAGTCTCTATCGTCATTCCAAATGGTGGCACAATCTACCCTATAAAAAGACCACAAAATTCTGGCAAAAGAGGGCAAGGAAGGGAGAGGGGAGGAGAGAAACTAGCGAAGCGCTGCCCGTCCGATCGTCCATCTTTTAGGTAATTTTTTTAACTGGATGGATTACATAGTTTTATATGTACGGTTACGTAGTATAGCATAATGTACATAATCTTTTTCGGTGGATAGTTTAGTTTTAGATATATGGTTAATCATGTAAGTTTTGTTTACGGTACAGTACGTCAAATATGTCGGACGCCACCAATTTCAAAATTTACTACGGTCGGGGGACTATTCTTGAGGGTTCCAAGGGGATTGATTTGCGTTATTTCCAATTGGCGACCGTGACTCTAACAAAGCCAGAGCAGCATACATGGGGTGTTGTGATGCGGTGGTTGTTCCATACATTCGATTTGGATCATGTTGTGTATGATATGAGATTGAGTTGTCTTGCCAACCGATCATCACAGGGCACATACTGGGAGTTAGTGCAGCTCAAGGGAACAAGGTCATGGCAGTCATATGTATGCAGGCGAGGGAGGAACGGTGGGATTTGATCCTTCTAGCTTAGGCATATGCCAAGCCCACTCCTCCATCGACGGTTGAACAAGAAGGGGTTTGTAATGCCAAAGAAGAAGTCGGGGACTCTACCCATAGCGCGGCGCACACAATGACCGAAGGTCCGAGAGTTGCTGATCTTGTCGATGAAGACTCTGTGGAAATAGCTCCTTCAGTCAGGCAAGCTAGTGGACTTGCTGACGAGGGTGATGAGCTGGAAGCCCTAGTCCAAAGAATGGATCTCGAAGACTAGAATTACATGGTATTGTCAGAAGATGAAGGATTCGGCGATGAGGATGCTGTGGAACAGCAGACGGTTCCATCCGAGTGGAACACATATCAGTTCGACAATCTCGTTGTTAAAGAAGGCTCCGTGTGCCGTGGGAATACGACCAGAGCGAGGTCAGACAAGGAGCTATGTACAAATGCAAGGAGGTCATGCATGAGGCGGTCAAATTCTAGGCCTTGTCAGTGCGGAGTACATTCACAGTCATCAAGTTTAACCCAAGATGCTACGACATGAAGTGTGATATAGAGGGATGCCCTTAGCGAGTGCACGCATTTCAGTCTAAGTGGGACACCTATTGGAAATGCTCTATAGTTGTCCCTCAAATATGTGTCATCGCTGAGTCAGTGCAGTCCCATAAGAACCTGTCATCAGGCTTCATCGCGAACATCATCTACGGCGAGATCATGGATAATCAAGATTTTAAGCCACGATCAGGTACACAATCAGCTATGCCAAGGCGTAGAGGGCAAAACAGAAGGTATTGGAATCACGGTTCGGTACGTTTGAGGACTCCTACCACAACCTCCCCAGCCAACTCCTAGTCATACAAGACAGGAATCCCGGCACTCATGTCGACATTCAAGATTCCACACATCAGAAGTGGGCAATAAGAGTGTACTGAAGCGAGCATTTTTCGCCTTTGGTCCATGCATCAATGCATTCCAGCACTGTCGTCCAACCTTACGCGTGGATGACATATTCCTAACTGTAAAGTACAAGGGTCAGATACTGACTGCAATAACAACGGACGGGAACAATCAAGTTCTTTCCATAGCATTCACATTCGTTGAAAACGAGAACACGAACAACTAGTTGTGGTTCCTAAGGAATTTAAGGATTTCTGTTGTACATGGCCGTCCTAACTTATGCGTCATACATGATCAGCATACGGGCCTACTGAGTGCAGTAACTCAGCTACAACAATGAAAGAGTGAACCACTTTCATGGGTGGATCTGCAGAGCAGGTGGTGCTTGAGGCACTTGTGTGCAAACTTTTACAAACAGTTTCGCAACAAGGACTTGATGAACTTGTTCAAGCGGCTATGCAATCAAAATCAACAGTAAAAGTTTGACGCACTCTGGAAGATTCTAGATGAGCGGACCTAGACGCACAGAAGAGAGGCAGCGAACAAGGCCGCTACAAGCGCTGATCAGACCCTCGAAGCATTACCACATCTACCCACATATGGTCCTAGTGTGGCGAGGAAGACAGGGGTGCAGGTGAAATGCTTCTCGGACTGGATTGAGCACGACCTTAAGAAGTGATCACTACTACATGATAGGGGTGGTGCTCGATATAGTGTCATGAAAACCAATACAGCCGAGGTGTACAATTGGGTAATACGTGGCGCAAGGTGCTTCTTTTTTGTTGGTATTGTGGAGGCAATTCTCCGTGGTACCATAAATTACTTTGTTGACAGAAACAACAACGCATCGCTCGCCATGGCAAATGACAAAGTATTGTACTTCACTATGATCACCAAGTACATGGAGGAGAAGAGCAAGAAGAGTGAGATGCATCGGGCATTCAAGATGAGCACAAGGGAGCTTCGCTTCGAGATACTGTACAGGGATAAAGGACGCCACGAGATGAACCGCAAGAGGATCACCCACGAGTGCACGCTACGCCGCGCTAGTTGTGTATGCACTTGCAACAAGTGCCTTCTTCTACATAGGCCCTACTCACATGTCATGGCCGCATGTTCAACGATGGCACAGCATCCCGGCCAGTACCCCTTTAATTATTCCAACAAGGAGAAGGTGATGCAAACTTGGAGTGCAGATTTGTATGGCTACGGTGTGGTTGGCCATTTCACTGGCCATCCAACCTGGGAGCAACTTATATAGGCTGGTAATTGAAGGGAAAGGTTGGTCGACGATAGGTACGACGTATCAGGAACAACATGGACGAAGCAGAAGCCAGGCGTCGTACGAAGAAGTGCTCCATTTTGTAGCGAGTCTAGACACACCTTCAAGAAATGCCCTACAAGAAATCCATAGGGAGAAGGACACATCGGCAGTCCGGAAGTCGCCGCGGGGACCTCATCCGACCTCTCCACTCGAGGCGGTTGACATGACGGACGTTGAGGTCGAGGCCAAAGGAAAGGTTCGTCTTGTTGAAATATGTGGTGCCCAATGCATTGTAATATCACTTTGATTTGTCAAAAAACTAGGTGATGACGTTGTGTTCAATGGTTTGTAATATCAGTGTGATTTACCAACAAAATATGTGACGACGTTACACTGAATTTTATGTAATATCATTGTGATTTGTCGACAAAAAAATGTGATGACGTTGTGTTGAATGTTTTTTAATATCATTATGATTTGTCTACAAAATATGTGGTCGAAAATAGACAGCAAAAAAACAAGTAGAGGTCTCTGTCGCCAGTTGAAGTAGTGGTAGAGTCCTGTCACCAATTGGAGTGGCGATTGGGCCATGTCGCTATTTCAACTGGTGACATGGACCTCTCTGTACTATTCTTCCCTACTGTCGCCATTGCCTAAGCTAATGTCATCATTTGGAATGGCGACATGGCCATTTCGCCATTTCAAATGGCGATAGTAGCCTAGTTTTGTAAAAAAAAAAAACCGACTATTTATTTTTATAAATTTCTTTTAAAATAATATTATTTCAAAAAAAATCGCAAGCCATGTGCTCATGCTATGACTTTCTCCATGTTTAGCACAGTTTAACTAATCAAACTTAGTTTTTGGCGTATTTGGCATTGTTGATGCGCGAATTAGCAAATGTAGTGTTTTCTCCGTGTCAAGTGCAAAAATAGCACCGCGGAGCAACGTGGACGCAACATGTAGGCTTATCCGTGCCCCGGGGGGCCGAACTTAGCTCTATTGTGGCCCTGGGGCCGAACATACCACGTCTATGTCCTTAGGGGCCGAACAAGCCTCCACCGTGCCCTGTGTTATTACCCTGGAGGGTAATCACACTTATGCATATGGATTACTATTTGTTTACCAAGTAGAACACCGCTCCGACGAATAGTAAGCCTTACCAAAGTCAACGCAACAAAACAATACGATAGAAACTGTACTTTTCATTACAGTTAGCCACGCAAGGCTATGGTTCTTTATTATAAGTAGTAATTTAGAACAGCAAAATGGGACTAAGTCATCTCGCTTGCCTGCCCTGCTCCACTGATCGTCTACTCGTCCCACTCGCCGAATAAGGTGCCTATCTTGCACTACTCCTCGTAGTAAGCGCCCTCACCTCCTACAACCCCCTCGGCACCTGCGTGTCCTTCATCCCACTCGAGATAGTTCCCGGCCAGACTAGGATCTAACAAAGGAGAATAATTCATCAAAACTTAAGTGACAAATTTTTAATACTGAAAATACTACTTGTCACTCAGCAAGTAGATAGACCCCCTGGCGGTCACTGTAGACACCAGTCCAGGAGACAGGCATGAATTCATGGTTTGATATATAGCACTGTGCAGGTTTTGTACCACTTTATCCACAGCTACTCTGAGCTCTCTCTGAGCTAGGTCCCCTGCATTTCTGTTAATGCGGGTTCGAGTTCAGAGTACGAAATATTTTCCAAGTTACGTGATTAAATCTCCACCCATTATTTTTCATCGGTGTCCTGGGGCGCTCACCCAGTCCTCCACCGAGTTCCAATAATGTTGGTTGGGCCAGACTCTCCGTACCCAACACTCCACCATGCGGTACTATATCACCTTGGATCCCCCACTTTCGGACTTTCCTACCGGTCCTGGGTTCCTCCATAACTCAACTCATGCAATATTACTTACCCGTTGTGGATAGTATAATTACGTAACAAGGTAGCATTTTCTGCCCACCAAAACGAAAAAATGGTTGGCACTTAAATACGGGCTCTTATTTAAGTAAGAGTTTTGTTGGTCCTTATATAACATCCATATGTAGGGGTCTCGTCTCTTCCCTCTTCTCTTCTCTTTTCTCCTTTCCTGCCATGGGCCTCCTTTACCATCCTAATATTTCTCTTGCAGTACAGTTGCTCATCTCATTTCTCATTTCTTTCTCTTTATCTCTTTTATCCGATTTGATTTTTGAGACATAGTTTTCATGTAATACATATATGATACAGTAAAGTAACGTTTACATTTAATATAACTATGTTGATGTTCAAGAGATAGGCTTACCTTCGTAGTCGTAGGAAAGATCGGTGTCGCTGAACTCAGGATCAGTTACTCCGGTCTGCTTTGGTTCGTCTTCTATAATTATACGGCAAACGCGAATAATAAATAAACAAATACTTAGTTGCTTTTGGTGCTATTAGGCGTACAATAACTAGTTGATTTTCTGTTTCAGCAGATTTTAGTTTAATAACATTTTTCGACTCTCCGTTAGGTTAGCACTCCCCACCGCGGTTGTTCTACGGTCTACTGGCTCTAGAATCACAGTTGCATAAACTCGAGTTTTATCGCACGAAAATAAAATACCACACTTACCCGCATGCAACTAGGTTTATTCGATTTTACCCATGCAAAAATGCCTAATTGATTTTACTCAAGTGGTGTTTTAATTTAATTAATCTATCATGATTAATTTATTTCTAACACATCTAATTATTTGTCTAATTTGGTGAGTTCTATCGGCGATTAATTTCGTTATATAGTCTCAGATTAATTTTACATTTTTCCCGCTTTTATTTTCTATCGGTCGATCTACTGCTATTTATCCACACGCGGCTTATACATTTGTTTGGTCCAACAATTACATAGTGCCGACACTTCTTATTTTTGGTGCTCACTTCTAATGCTAAATTAATTGCCACCACTCCTCCCTAGAAATTTACCATTCTACCCTTTTCCTAATTTTTCTCCTTTTCTTTTTTTTTCTTTTTTCTTTTCTTTTCTTTTCTTTTATTTCTTTCTTTTCTCTCTCCTTATCCTCACGGCTGAAGCCTGGCTTCCTGGCTCCTTTCTTTTTTTCTCATCATTCCCCATTCCATTTCTTTGCTCTAGAGCTTTTGCTCCTTCCTCCATTACCCCATGGCACCGTCACTCTCTCTTTCTCGTGGCTCTTGCCGGCTGCACCACCTCCTCCTGACTTGCTTGCTCCCGACTCGGCTCCTCACAAGACGTGTTCCACGCCTGCTCTATTGCCGCACCCTTGCGCTTTGGCTTGGCCCCGTGCATGCCTCGGCTCAGCGCACCCGAGCTACTCGCCGTGCACCGCTCGGCTCAGGTCCGACCATGAGGCCACCGGTTGCGTTGGTGGAGACCGGTTTCTTCCTCCTAGGATTTGGTTCCCCATTTCTTTTTCCCCTTTCTGCTATTTCGCTACCAAGCTTGTTTTTTATTTCACTTTCTGATTTTGCTGCTAGTTGTTCATGCATGATGAGAGTGATGGAGGTGGGTTGTGCCTAGAGATGGCAACGGGGCCATTCCCCGGTGGGGAGTGGTGGAACATCCCCGTCCCTGAGAGAAGGAAAAATCTCCGTTCCTCGTCCTGGGGTGCTATTCTCCCCCATTCTCCGTCCCCGTCGGGTTATTGGGGCCCCATGGGGACCCAAACTCAAAAATTGGATCTCCAACCTCTCCTACACAGACACACATAGAGAGGACATAATTAGTATTCCAAATGATTTAAACAGTGCTTATTAGTGTTCCAAATGAAGAATTCCAACAATATTATTGAAGATGGTGTCACAACTCTCAAGCAAATAAGCAAGTAAACCCTTAAAGATTTAAACAGTGGGCTAGTGGGCTAGTGGCCCACATGTCATAGGGTTATCAGGGGCCCATGCGGATAGCGAGGATGGGGAGTAAGGGAATGGCCCCAGCCTCGCTTCACCCGATGGGGAATTGTATTTGCATATTAGCCCCAACCCCGGCCCCTAATAAGTGAATTCCCCGTAGGGGAACGGGGAATGGGGCCCCATTGCCATCCCTAGTGATGTGACGGTGGCATGATCTTTCGAAAGGTAGTGATAAGTCGATTGTGGAGAACACGACGTTGATGATCCAAAGGCTTTGACCAAAATAGATCGAACCCCTTGCAATCACTACACCACTGCTCCGATGGTTATCAACCGTGCCGAACACGGTTGACCTCGCCAAAAATGCTATATCCTGCAAGCGAATCGAGAGCACAAGCAAGAGAGTAGAAGATACAATCTGAAATTGTATTACGAATAAATCTTTAAGTTCACAAGTTGGGGTTCCTCAACCGAACGTGCGGTGAGACTGCTATGCAGAATAATCTCTAAAGAAAAACCCGAGTAAAACTAAAGGGGTGAGGCCTCCTTAAATAGGAGAGGGGGAGCCTCACATAGTTTAAAACTAAGGGGTGGTACTATTCATATGGTACTGTTCATATGAACAGTACCACCATGAACAGTGCGGCCCAAGGGGGAAAGGCGTCTAGGGTGATGCATACGGGCCATACGGGCCAAAGGGGGGCGGCTAGGGGGAAGGCCGACCAACGTATGGGCTATATGGGCCAAGTCAGCCCATTCATTACATAGCCCATGGACCAATAAGGGGTGACGCAGCACCAGGGCATGTAGACATAGTACGATGGCATGTAGACGCAGCTCGGCTTGTAGGAGTAGACGTAGCTCAGTCCAACTGGTGAATATGGCAACACAGTAGCCGAAAGTCCTATCAGAGAAGATGTGGTTGAATTAGAGGATGCCGTGCAGTGGGTCAAAGTAGTGGTTACATCCTTAGGGTTGATGTCCTCATCATCCTCCCTTTCTTGAATTTGAGTCTTCCTCGACTCAATCGTTGTCTCCAAATCATCACTTCCTTCAAAAGGTTAGTAGCAACAGGACGCAAAGAAACATGCATATCTTCTAATGTATCTCTGTACACCGCACGGTTTGGCAAAGTCACTCCTGGAATTAAGTCAATGTGGTGTTCAATCCCTCTAATACGTGGCAGTCCCGGGGGTATTTTAGCAAGATCAGATTTGGTTGCAAGCATGACATAATCCTTTAATTTAATTCCCTCAGTTCTAGAACTAGGTGCCAACTTCTCTTTTTTAGGTGGGAAAACGTTCTTCACTACTTGCTGATTTTCAGATTCATGCTCACGTTCTTTCCTCTCATTTTCAGCTATCTTGTTATCACATTTCACAATTTCAGCGGGTGTCAAAGGTAGCAAAACTATTTTCTTTCATTTGTGCATAAGAGAGTACTTATTACTTCTACCATGATGAGTTGCATCGGTATCAAATTCCCATAGACGTCCTAATAAAAGTGAGCAGACTTGAATAGGCACTACGTCGAAATCAGCAACATCATGATAGGAACCAATGGAAAAATGCACTCTCGCAGATTGTGTTACCTTCACCTTACCGCTGTTGTTGAACCGCCGAATGTGGTATGGGTGAGGATGCGTAGGTGTGGTCAAGCCAAGCTTCTTGACCAACCCTGAATTCACCAAGTTATTACAGCTTCCGCCATCAATTATGACATGAACACGACAATCCTTGACGATGAGGAACATCTGAAACAAATTATGGTGTTGTAGCTTCTCCGCTTGCTCCCTTTTGAGTGCTCAATACTCGCTGCACAATTAGGGTCCTATAATTCTCTGTAGCAGTGGCACCTAAAATTTCCTCACCATCGTTATCTGCTTCATGATCATAATCATTACCTGCAAGAGCATATTCATCCTCAACATCACTAGCACTTACATAACCACCGTATTCTGTCACAATGTACGCTCGCTGACTTCGGAAATCTTTCATGACGTGGCCCATCCCTTTGCAACGGTGGCACACAATCTCCGTCGTACGACCCGTGGAAGCAACCGATGAAGAGCTCTGCGCTGGTGCCTGTACACTAGTAGATTTACTTATCTCGGATGCATGTGACAGTGGTGGCGACGCTGTTGAACGCGCCCTACTCACGGAGGGGCAGCAGACCGAAAAACAGGAGGTAGGGCTGTGTTGGCTTGTCCCAGCATCGGTCTCGATGTAGACGTACTTCCAAAGTTGTTCCTTGTCCTTTGTTGCCTACCCTGCAATTCATGTTCTGCCAAGCAAGCAAGCTGAAACAACCTATTGATATCAGTATACTCTTTGTAATCAACTATGTCCTGAATTTCACGCCTTAAGCTCCCATAAAAGCGAGTCATCTTATCCTCCTCATCCTCAACAATATTACAACGCAACATGCCTATTTGTAGTTCTTGATAATATTTCTCGACAGATCTATTACCTTGGTCTAAGCGCTATAATTTCTTACGTATATTATGTTTAAAAGCAGGAGGAACAAATCTAGCACGCATAGCTACCTTCAATCTATCCCATGTATCAGGTGTTAAGCCAGAATTAACTACTTGATTCCACCAAATGATAGCAAAATCTTTAAATTCAGTAGTAGCTTGTGTGACTCTATGCACTTCAGGAACTAGATGGGCATTAAATTTTTGTTCAACTGTCATCTCCCAATCTAGATAAATTTCAGCATCATAAACACCTGCAAAAGATGGTATGGTAAATTTAACTTTAGCAAATGGGTCATCATTAACATGAACATTGTGGTGCTGAAAATTATTACCTCCCATACCGTAACGATTGTGATGTAGGCGATGTCGTTGACGTGCATCTTGGGCAGCAAGAGCAGCGCCGGCGTCGCGGTTTTGTCTCTCATTATCATCTCCCAACTCAAGATCTTGGGTTGCATCGTGATCATACTCGTGTCCATTGTTTGGTAAACCATTCTTTCAAGGTGTGTAATGAGCGCTGCAATACTATCGTTGATTGAGCGCTGCAATGTAACCGTAGTAGCTTAAAGCTTCCTATCGATGTCCTTGTTAATGGTAGTGCGTTGTTCATCTAAAAGCGTCAGGAACTCTCCCTTTAAAACACACTCTTTCTCATTAGACGAGTCACCTGTCATGGTTAGTAGAAAACAAAAGACAACACAAAGATATTATCCCTATCAACTACTAGGTGCTGAAAGGTGGAATCACACACTCTCAAGCATCTTACCACACTCTTACAAGTGTTCTTACCAATACAGCAGGTGGCACAGCCGGTGGCTGGTTCGTGATACCGGGTTAGTTGGTTAGTATCATAGGTGGTGGGTTAGCCAACTTGAGTTCGAATCATCCAATCTTAAATATGTTGTGTGAAAGAATAAGTCTTACCGTTTCACACTAATGGTATAATATCCGAGATAAGCTTTCACGAGGAAAAAAATGAGATGGGAAGGGTTGTCGATTGTCTGGTTGGTAGGTAGCCATCAGATGGCTTTGAACAGTCAAGAACTCAAGATCGCTCCTACTACAAAGATTGCACTTGCAGTTGTAATACCAGCGGCAGTAGATCCAGTCTTTGATTGAACAGGGTGCTACTTCCCTATAGTACCATTGTGGGACAGGGTGCCATTTCTGAGTGGAAGGCCCGAAGTTGCCTCTATTTGTCTAGCATAAATTTATAGTCCTTTTAAACAAGGTCTAGCACAAAACTCTTCGAAGATTGGAGTACTTGCCTCTGAACTTCGAATCTCTTGCCTGGTCTAGTAATGGTAGTAGCTGGCAGGCAGCAACTACAAAGGGACACGTGCTGCACAAGGTGTAATTTCCTAGCAATTACTGAACACAAAACGACCACATAGCAATTTCGTAGCAATCTCTGAACATGATCGATTGTAGAATGTGTTCCATCATTGCATATCGAGTACCCAGAATCCAATTACCGTGCCCCCAAAAAATTGCAGACTGCTTATCGGCAAGGTGAAGTCTTCCTGCCTACAAGATTTTTTTAGCTCTGCTACCAAAAGGCTTGCAGAAAAGCATCAACTGCAGGTAATTTTTTCCTTGCAGTGTCTATCCTGAATAGCAGCAATAAACAACACCATATAGGACTTGTCTATCGAGAGGTTAGATTTAGAGTATTTCATCTTGTTAATACTACTTGATAACAACTCGCAATATGTTGCACAGACAAGTCACCAAAGTCAGATAAATCCCGGTACTCTAGCTCACAGTAACTTAGAACTCTGCACACTACCATATCTCAGCACTACCAGCAACAAATAAATCAAATGCTCTAATTATACAGCCATAGAGGAGGGAGGATTCGCTACTCATCGATCATCTGTCAGTCACAAGTTAATGTCACATGGGAGATCAAAATTCTAGTAGTAACAGATATCGCACAATGTCAACACCATCATGAAAGCTTTCTCATGAAAAATTAAGTTGTGAAGGCATGTATTGGTCGGAGTTTCTGGAGGGTCAAGGGGGAGGAACAAGCCTCTGCAGTCATTGTTTCATTCGTTTCATGCCACCATTGCTGAAGGGAGAAGCGCCACCTGGGTGCGGACTTTCCTCCCGAAGTGGTGAGTTCAACATAGCAAGTTCTCGGAGTTGCTGTCTCTTGTAGTAGTCTTGTGTTTCATCCTATATAGCAAAACATGAAAGAATTAGGATTTAGAAAGAGAAGGACAAGAAGTTGATTGTGCATGCATTTCTAAAGAACACACTTCATTGCTTTCAATTATTATACTGTGCTAGCAAAAAGAATTGTGCTAGTTCTAATGGGTCAGTACTTAGTAATGCACTAGATTACTAGAACAAACACGTTATAACATAACAGCTGGGATAGGAAAATAAACTTGTGAAAATGAAGGTGGGAAAAAGGTGCAATTAAGGTAAGGTTCAGTTTACTACTTTATTATCACAAACGTTAATATCTCAAGGACTTGTGTCTGGATTAGGGATGATGATAGGGTAAGGACACTACATGTGAAGCTCTTTTGTTGCCACGTTTGGATGTTTCAAATTGTTACTTTGTTCAATGGCCGCAGACTAATGCATGGAAAGGATGATAAGAGAGTCGAGACAAATATGCATACCACTGGTTTCAACAACTCTTCTAGGATTTCTTGTGCTTTTGCAAGTCTCGCGTCAATGACATTGGCAGGTAACTCAGCTTCAATCAAGATATGCAGGGGATCATCCAAGTGCTCGTAGCCAGGCCTTCCCTTGAGTTGCTCCTCCTTTATGAAATGAAAAGAACAACATGTGAGCATTGCAGGCTCGCCGAACACAATAAGAAGATAAGTGCCTGCTTCCTATTGCACGAATATAACTAACAACGTAACAATTGAGGATATAAGATATGGACACACAGCTATATCTAAGATATCTGCCTAATTCCAGAATGATGTTCCACAAGAAAAAGGGTTTACCTTGCCAGGATCCTTAATTGAGCCCTTCCCTCTGATGAAAACACGACAACCTGTAGATGCTTCAATCCTCTTCAACGAGTTTCCCCTTGGTCCAAGAAGACGGCCAATAAAATTGAACTGAACGAAGTACAGCAAGCAGAGTCAATACCAGTAACCATTACAAATATGAAAAATAAGAACATACATTAGGATAACTATCTGTTGGTATTTCCAACCGCAAGATCTTCTTGACAATATAAGAAGAGGGGCTTTGTGCTGCTCCTTGCCAACTCGCAGGTCCTTGAGAAAAACCTACTCTCTGATCAATAATAGAATGATAAGGTGATGTACTTCTTAGGAGATAATATGGAAAAATTAAGAAATGGGTGAGAGTGTAGTGCTGAACAAGAACGTTCCTCCAGATTTCCTAATGCTTTCTAAGTATCTCCATGATTCAGTTACATATAAAATCCTAAGCATCAAGGTTTCTCTTTCTTCAAAATGAAGGCTCCAAATGTCCACATTTCAGCTCTCACTAAGGAAGAAAAAATGGATTGTGTAGTTGCTAGCTCTCATTAAATGAAAATATAATGAAAGATATTACCTCTTTGTGGAAACACGTAATATGAATTCTAAACTAGGAGCAACAAATCAGCCTGGTTTTCTTTTTCAGCCTTCAGTAGCAAGGATATGTACCCTCAATTCATAAACTTTACTTTGAAAATACGCTGAGACAATATTTAACTTGTTATAGGGATATCTACTTATTTCTTTGCAATTATCAAATTCACAAATATAAGAATATCAAGCATAGATCCTGTTTATAAGTACGGCATCACATCCTTCAGTATAAAAATGGTTGCACATACTTATTACATAATGCCTTAAGCACTTTAAGAGAAAGTCATAGGATTTGCCAAATCTTTATCGAAATTCACCAATCCAGTTAAAATTCAATAATTTAAATAGCAGAGGGCACCACATGAAACAAAAAAAAAGCAGCTGTATCTGTTTGAATGTATTGCAACTTCTTTTCAAGCATTTCTTACAAACCAAGGTGAACCCAGAAATGGAAGATAATATTATAATAACATCACACGGAATGAAAATTTGAGTTGGCGATTCTCAACCAACTCAGCTTACAGCTCTGAGCTCTCTCTTCATGGCAAGTAAACAACTCAGAGAGTATAGGTGATTTGGACAATATGGTTGCCAATGTAGGGAAAGTTCTTTGCTTGGTTGCCTTTGCCTATACAAGGAAAGCATGTACTGCAGACAATTTAGAAAAAACAAGGTTGGCCAGATCTTCCCACAGTTCCACTTGACACATGTATTACCAGGAGCAAAACAACATCACATCTGTTGCTACGGTGCGCTAATTTTGTTGTTGGCACATGTAAATGCATTGCTGAGTGTTGCAAGTGTTGTAGGATAATCTTACAGGTTCAGATCAGAGCTTGGACTGATGGTGGTCTGTTATTAGGGATGGAAGAAACAGGACCAATAAGATAGGAATCAATTGTGGTCGTGGTGGTTTGGAACATTAGATGAGAGTGGAAAAGGATCTTTGAGTGTCTCTCTTAAACCAACACATTTTTTCCTTTTCCAGAAAGGATGATAAGTTCAATCAATAATGAAATAGTAAGAAAAAAAAGAGAACAACATCAGAAGTGAAAGTGCTAAGAATATTAAATTGTTGGTGTATGACAAACTCCTTTCACTTTCAAGGTAGTTTTGTGACTCTACACCAGAGAATTTGGTGGTAATCATCTTCTAAGTTATAGCATTATGTCTTTGTTACTTTAGGTGTAAATTAATTTTACACCACCTTTTCTCTCTTTATGAATGGAACAGATATGCAATTGTGCAGTTCTTTTATATGAAAAGGTATGCACATTTTCGAAGTAGTGTATGGGATGAAAATTGACAGAGAATGAGTATAAACATCGATACATATCTTACATTGATAATATGTTCTGAAGGTACCTGTGGTGATTATTTATTCGAAGTATTTGGGTTAAAAGAGGGAGGGGAGAAGTGGGTCATCTAACAGCACAAAACTCCAGAGAAGCTGATGATAATACCACTTGGAACTGTTGGCATATATACATAACAGTCTTTTTTCAAAAGGGCGTACATAGTACTCTTTGAAAGTCACTTTTATTTCAGAGGGGCTTGATGGATAAACTTGATGAGAACAGCATATTAATGTGGAATGGCTCCTAACAAAACCGTTGTCATTATCGTATTTCTTTGTTTCCTTCCTTGCCTACATCACACTTTCAATAATGTCTAGTTCAACTTACCTTACATAGCATTCTTTGTTGCATAAAGGCTTAACAGCTGATGCTTGCAAGTGATCAAATATGATTGATGACTGAATATAGTAGCATCCTCATGTTAGATAACTAACGCAATTACCTCTGGATGCATCCCACTCCAGGGACCAAAACCATTTCCACAAAAGTTGGGCATGGGGGACGGTTGATGCATCTGGTTTGGACTTGCGACCGGCAACCTCTCAAAGTCCCCAACACCATGTTGGCGAAGCATGCCCGACAACCGCATTATCTCTGGTAGCATGTGTGCAAAAGCAAACATTAGCACAAACCATTAACATAAGAACATGGAGAACTTCCTGCCACTGAAGAAACGATAGTCTTTATTTCTTAATAGCAAAGCTACATCCTTTCAAGACCTATTGACACAAAAGCATTGCACCTCCCTAAACAGAAACATAGTCACCGAGCAAAGTTTGCATAAACCAAAGACAAGTAAGAGGAGGAATTAGGCCACCGTGAATCAGCAAAGACAAATTCCAATCTAATCCAATAATGCTATCCACTCAAGAAACAGAACAATGGAGGCTAAGAACCGGATCAAACCTCTCACCTTGATTCAACAGCCTGCTGCAGATTGGGAGCACCTGCATGAACGGCCCCAGCTTCTGGTACTCCTGCAACAACTCCGCCAAGTACTGGCTGCGCCACCGCAATCCAACCACGCGCCATCCAATCCGACCCAGGCAGACAAGAAAAATCAAAGGCGCAATTCAGACGGCCGGTCATCCAAGATCACACCAAAGAACCAACCTTTTCTCTTCCCGAGAAACAAAACCCAATCTCAGCGTTCTCATCTTACCCGCCTACGTCCGGCGGCCCAGCAGGGGGCCTCACCTGCGGCGACATGGCCCTCCCGGGGGAGAAGCAGGCGTCCGTACCGTGCAGGCCGTCCATGGCGCCGGCGGCCGGGTCGGATTGGGCTCAGGCACCAATCGGAACGGGAGGAAAGAAGAGGAGGAGAGGTGTCTGTGTGTCTTTATTTTTTTCGCCTTGTATTCTTTTCTTTTCTCTGTACGGTGGCAATAACCTTTTTTAGGAAAATATCGGCAAAACCCTGCGCTGCGCACGACGTCCGATGGACGCAGACGCCGACGCAGACGCCGCGCACCCCTTTGCGTTTGTTTGCCTCGCCCTCGGAGTAGTAGGGTTTATAAGCCCTTGACTCCCAGGGGTAACAGCAAGATACGCAGCAACCTACTTGCCCTGTTCTGCATTGCCGTTTTACTAGAGAGATATATATGCCACTATTTGTAAATATTATTCTAGAAAAAAACATGCTGTGATGTGATATGTTGATGTGTTATAGCTTATAAGGGGGAAATTCATAAATTTGGGAATTTTCTTGTTTTATACATCTATAATGTTTTGTTCTAAATTGGAAGTGCGTCAACTTTTTGTATTAGTCATGGTATAACATGATTTGTTTTTTTCAAAAAGGGGCGATACTTTTTTTCCGCCACTTGCTAGACCTATAATTATATTTGCCAGCTATAGCTAATCTTGCAATTTTTACGTAAGGAAAGTATAAATGGTGCAATTATCCTACAATTATCGATGTATTGATGACTCGACGTCGATGTCGGGCTTCTGTTAGAAAGGGCCAGTGGCGGTAACCTACAAGTTACATTTTGTGTCGCACTATTAGTCGAGATATATACGATAGTCTCGTTGATGATATATATATCTAGAGACATATTTGTGTCATACTAAACAAACGATATCTTATGGTCTCATGTTGCTAGAGTTTGATTTGACGATCCCTAGTGATATGTTTGTGTCACACTAAACACTTGATATCTGATGGTCACATGTAGCTAGAGTTTATGATAGATAAAGACATGCTCGCATCACAAGCACTTGATGCCCCGAGATATGATGGCCTCGTGCCACACTAGATAGTTGAGATCTGATCGATAGTCTCATACTAGAGTCGAAGATAGCAAGAGAGTAAGGACGTACACATGTCACATTGTCACACCAGATAGTCGAGATCTGATGGTCACATGTCCTTCAGCGGTTCGTGAAAGTAGCATATTTTTTGCTTTTGTTTTAGTCGAATCTAATTTTGCCATATACGTACAGTTATACGGTTCTACGATTTGGAGGATAACTTTTAAAGATTATGTTTTTTCGTGAGAACTAGCTTTAGGAGATAAATTTAACTACTCGAGTATGTCATTTGCCTGAGAAAGTTCGATCAAATTGCCTTTCTGCTATGTGGCAAAAAAATGCAGAATAACAGTACTGCATGTAACAAGCTAGCAAGAAAATGTCGCATGTAGTCCGATGGAAACCGGTCCATAATCGCACATCGCCAGCATCACTGTGAAACATTTGAGTAGCAATAGCTAGTCGGTGCCATTTGGATTTTTTTGGTTCACCAAAAAAAGAAAGATTAACTCAGGCAAATACGTACATAAACTGGTGGGGCATGGACTCATGGAGTCTGGAATCTTTGGCCGAAATGGCACATTTTGACGCATGATTAGTAAAAATGGTGTCCTCACAGCTGCAATTACAAAAACGGCACTCTCATCCTCACAGTCACCCTACGGTTTTAGCCACTGGACGACACGTGGCACGGTCACCGTGTGGTTTGCCCGCCACATGTCACCTTGTGGCTAAAACTGCACGGTGATCGTGCGAATGAGTGTGTCATTTTTGCAATTGCGGTTATGAGGATGTCATTTTTGCTAATCATGTGTCAAATAGCGCCATTTCGGCCAAAAAAACACGACTTTCAAGGGCTCATGTGTGTACGAGTCCCTAAAATTCATCACCTGGAAGACCGGAACACATTGAGCCCCAATGACCAATAATTCTAGACTCACTGCTGAATTTATCACATGAAACATGGTCGTGCTCATGTACAATGGTAGTGCAGAACAATTTCTTGTCTCAACAACTCTCAATGTCACTGTGAAGCGACATTAAAGATAGTTCATACAATGGGTTGCCTTTTTACTTGTCTTTATAGACCACACAATCTTTTAATGTTTTCATGGATAGTCTCCTTGGTTCTGGTGATACAGTCGGCTACATGATTGTCGACAACATATTTCTCTCTTTTTATTCTCTTTCATCCACATCGCTTAAATCATACGTGGCAGCGTACGGCAAACGTTACCCCCAACGTCTACGTGTGCTCCCGGACTCTAAAAATGGTGACCGTACATCTGAAACTGGGGACAATGCACATGGATGCATGGGTTACTGGACTCGGAGTAGTTTTTTAAGCGCCAATGCATGCACGTTCGTGTGTGATCACGTCATCTACACGTGCTCGCGCGGTCGCGCCATCGCCTTTCCGCAGGCGACTTTGGTGAGATGGGTGTGCTGTGTGCAGATCAAAGGCATAGGATGCTCTACGATTGCTAGGGCGAATACACAACAGTGCATGTTGGGAGGCAGGTGCAAAGCATGAGTGGTAGTAGGAGTAATCGTAGCAGCAAAAAAAGAAGTGTGTGCGTGCCCGGCTTGTTCAGCACCTCTTGCTGCTGAAATCTGCGAGAAAGATAGTGTTATGTGCACGATTCTGCAACAAGGGGCTGGGTGTAAGTGCATAGGGTTACGTCCGGTTGTCATGGACATGATACTGTTCACATGTATGAACAGTGTCATGGGTATTATAGTATGGAATTAGGAAGGGATTGTCTTCCCCGATAAAAAAAATATCTATTTCCTTAGATAATTGATTAGTTTCATTGTATATGAATTATTTAATCGGAAATGTTATCTATTAGTTAGGAATGTCATCTATTAGTTAGGAAGATCATCATTTAGATTGATTTTATCCATAATTGTTAGAAAAGACCTGTATATAAGGAGGCTTATTGTAATCGTTTGATTAAGCAATGGGAATACAATAGTCTAAGTCTCAGTCCCCTTCGTCTCCCCAATCTATAGTCTCCCCTCTCCCCTAGCAACCGACGCGACCCAACTATCCTCCCGATGATGTTTATCCCTATGATCTAAGGATCATAACAATTTGATATCAGAGCCAACTGCTGCTCCGTCATCCATGCCCAGCAGCGGGGGTTTCGATTCTATGACGATCAGCGCCAAGTTGGATTATATCATGGCACAATTGGTCACCATGAACAACCGCCTTGACAACCATGATGTGCTGATTGCACGTTTGGAGAATGCGATGTTCGGTGAGCCAACCAGAGTGGAGTTTGTTTGTACGACAATAACCAGCATCAAGGGTGTGCTGGTCGAGCCACTAGCGCTACCACTGGTGTCGGTATCACCACCAGCATTATCACCTCTGGCTCCGAAACCAGCACCACTGTTGGTCTTGCCGTCACATCTGAAGGTGGCCACGGCGCTGCAACAACCTTCTGTCACACTGCCAGTACCATCACGACATCTGTTCTGTCGCCGGCCAAAGCCATGCCAATGGCGTGGTGGAGCACGACTGCGGTCGGGTAGGGAACAATGACGTTGTTGTGTTTCAACCGCCACAGTTGTGTTCCGTGATAGGAACGGCGACAGTGTTGCCCCTCATCGGTTCCCCATGGCACTGGCATCTTCCTCAACATCGGCTAGGGCCACAACCTCCCCACTAAGGCCTTTGATCCTACGCCCAACGCAGCATCGACGATGTAGCTTGTCTTCGACGTGGGATCACGACGGGCTTTGTCCATGACCGCCACCTAACAGCTCGGGGACGAGCTGTCTTGCAAAGGGTGGTGAAGTTGTTGTGTGCACGATATTGCAGCAAGGGGCTAGGTGCAAGTGCATAAGGTTGCGTCCGGCTGTCATGGGCGGGGTACTGTTCATATGTGTGAACAGTGCCACGAGTACTGTAGCATTGAGATTAGGAAAGGATTACCTTCCCTAATAAGAATATCTATTTCCCTATATAGTTAATTAGTTTCATTGTATATGGATTAGTTAATCGGAAAGGTCACCTATTAGTTAGGAAGATCATCATTTAGATTGATTTTATCCATAATTGTTAGAAAAACCCTCTATATAAAGAGGCTTATTATAATCGTTGGATTAAGCAATGAGAATACAGTAGTCTAAGTCCCAATCCCCTTCGTCTCCCTAATCTATAGTCTCCCCTCTCCCCTAGCAGCTGACGTCACCCTGGCTATCCTCTGTGATGTTTACCCCTAATTGAGTTGGAATTTTTTTTAAAAATAATCTATTTTTTATTTTGAATTACAGTAATAATACCACTTTTTTTACAGGAATAATCATATGTCGCTCAACCATTGGGCGACTAGACCAAAATCGCTCAGCGGTTGGCGACAAGTGTCCAAATAGCTCAGCAGTTGAGCTACTTGGACACTGTCGCTCAACAGTTGATCTAGTGTCTTGACTCACTAAGCTAACAGGGTATGCATTGTGCCCGCTGGGCGACAAGTGTCCAAGTTGCTCACCCATTGAGCGACTAGGTCCAAGTCGCTCAACGATTGAGCGACTTAGGCTAGTCGCCCAACGGGTGAACGATATATGATTATTCCTGTAAAATAAAAAAAGATGGTACTATTACTGTAATTCAAAATAAAAAATAGATTATTTTTTTAAAAAAAATCAATTGAGTTGGTGTGATCTTTTGTGAATAAATATATGCATAAGTTATTTGAATGATCTTTTGTGAATAATTAGTTTATCTATGTATGTAGCTTGTTGATTAGATGCAAATTATGTATAAAACTTCTATTTGTATGGATAAGTATATATATTAGTTTTTAAGTTTATAATCTATATTTTATTTATTTAAAATTCGTTGCACCGCGCGTACGGACACTCGGCGGGTAGTTTTATCAGGTATACCTGTCAGCCCCGTGCCAATGCCAGAAAAAACGTAGTAGAAAAAGAGATCGAAAAGCGTTGCATTGCACAGGATCCCCCGACGCCATACGCTGCCTGCGAGGCCCACGCACCTTGTTGTCACAGCTGGGGGAAAAAGAGGGGGCTCCTGACCCAAGACAAAAGCGCCATCCCCGATTCCCCATCCCCGGTTTGTTTGTCCCGCCTTTTCCATGCTCTTGCTTCCTGCGAAGTGGCAATATTTTGGGGGTTTTTGGCACAAATCCAGGAGCCCTTGTCCCCCACCGGATCCCCAGTCCCCACCCGGATCCCGTCTCGCCGCCCTTGGAAAACACGAGTTTCAACCCCCCGGGTTTGGTGACCGAACGCGCCGCTCGTCCCGGTGCAACTTGCGCCAAGTCGTTGATTTGCAAATGCAAGGGCATCTTGTACGTAACATTTGCTTTTCAGGCCTGAACAGAGAGGCGAAGCTCTATTTTTCTGGCTAAGCTAGCGTGGAGTTATGGCCAAAATAGTACTGTTTCACGATGAAATAGCAAAAAATAGTCTATTTATAAATGAATTTATAAAAGTGGCACCCCTATCGTGTTCACAATGCACGGTAGGGGACCTATCACGTCTCCATCGTGCGGTAGGCCACGTGGCACCCTCCCATTTGACATCTGCCACCACTGAGCGGTAGGTGGCCTGCTGCGCGTCCACTGAGCAGCAGGTGGCGTGGGCGGCCTACCGTAAAGTGGAGCATGGTAGGTCCACTGTCGTGTATTTTGAGTGTGGCATGATTGTTATTTTTATCAATCCGTTCGCGTGAGCTATTTTTACTATTTTAGTTTTAAATCACGCTAAATAAGTCAAAAACTCACAAATGTTAGCTACTCCCTCTTACCCATGCACCCAAGGTTTTCTCCCCTCCGTGATGGTTCAGAGCGCTGACATGGCCGGCTCACACTAACTTAGCCGACCAACGTGGAGCATTGAAGATGCTCTACCGCCACTAAAAACCGTAATCCTCTGATTCACGGTCCGTAACCATACTTGTTTAACTTGTGTGGTAATGAATCGCATCCGTTCATCACGTTGGTCCTGTAATTTTTCTGTAATCAACTGACATGGCTGGGCATCATCGGTAATTTTGAACGTAACTCCTGTAATCAAGCTTAGCCGACGAAGTTTTTTTTACCGTAGCTCCTGTAATTTTTCTGTTAAGAGACGCTACATCTCTTAGCACATCAAAGATACTAGATGGTAGCACACCTCTAGGTGTGGTAACCTATTTTGATGCTTGTTGTCAAACAAATCGTGGGTAAAATAGCACGTCTCTAGGTTCAGTCACCTATTTTGATGTTTGTTGTCAAGCAAATCGCGGATAAAATAGCGCGTCTCTAGGTTTAGTCACCTATTTTGATGTTTGTTGTCAAACTCGTGGGTGACTTCCTGCATGTTTCGAGCAAGTCAAAAGTTTTGGCGTTGGGTAGAACTGTAGATACACAGAGGGTGACTGGTGGCGGTTTTGGATTGGGACCTTGTCCGGGGAATAAGAATCCCGGTATTGGAAATAACGTAAATGCAGTAAGGATGCTCCCAGTGTTTCACCTTGGTTGGTATATTAGGGCATCTCCAATAGTTTGTCTCTTAGCTTGTCTCTAATACTCTCTATGTCATCTTGAGACAATGTTAGAGACAACTATTCCAATAGTTTATCTCTTAGGTTGTCTCTAACACCTTCATAAGCATTTAAACTTTGCATGAATCAAATAACCATACTGATCAATACTAACTTCAATCTTTGTGGCCTATATGTGTTGTTTGGTTACATCAAGCCTCACAAGCGTTGAAGCTTTGCATGATTCTAACTTTAGGCCCGAACAACAAATCGGCGTATCATGTTATACATCATCCAAGAGACAAGAAATCATACAAAGTCTGGATCGATGGTTCATCATATAGTATATCGATGTATGCAATAAACCGAAACAAGTACTACAAAGTACAACCAAATAAAGTTTCCAACAATGAAAGTAGAATTTACCTTTTATTTGTTTCTATCTACTGAATCGATAATAATTTGCAAGCGTGCAACCAAGTTCTGAAAGAACGTCGCAAACAAAAAATTCTGAGAAAAGAAGACAACCCTCCTAAATACAATAATATACCTAAATAGTAGCACTCCAAAGGAAAAGAATACTAGATGCTATCTAGCTTTGAATGGATTTGGAAGGTTACGATTTATTCGAGCGGCACATGCGATCGGGGCATGGGAAGGTGTATATAGATTCATTTGCTCTTTTCATTTCAATGCCCTTGGCATCTTTGTGTGCCCTCATATTGAGCAACTAACGTTTCAATGACTTCCATCTGCACAAAGGAAAGTACAATTTTAACAAAATGAAAATCCATGATTTTAAAAATGAAGAATAAAAGAGTATCAAAGCCAAAAGGTAATATTCCTTGTAATATCCTTTGTACTCTCTATATATATTGCTCATTGAGCCTCATGAATAGACATACAATATTCATAATTCTCATAAGATTGTTCCTATCTCCATGATGGAAACTATACATATACTCCATTTGGTTGATGTATGCTCAAGTGGACAACGGTGTAGCAATACATCACAGATTGATCTACAAAGCTATGAATCGGGCATCACGAATGCAGGAAAAAGTCTAGCTAAGAAATCTAGAAATCCGGACAAGAACTCGCCATGAGATTTATCAATGGATATGTTGCTCAATTTCCATCGAGGTTCTCATCGTGAAACATTAAAAGACTTCGCTCAACTCGTAATGTGTTTGGAACGCAGACAATTACCTAGTGAAATTTCTTGAACTTGTTTTCGATGGTTCTGAACTAACATTTCGATAAAAAAATAGTTAACTAACATTTGATTCAAAAGTCGTGACAAGGATTCAACTAGGCGTCTTTGCAATTATGACATGTCACGGGCTTGCGAGGATATGATAGAACATAGAACACTAGAACTTACGGAAATCATGTAATCAAGGCGTCTATTGATGTTCCATGCTCATCTTGTAGATACACCCTCAAGCCCTGCTTTTGTTCGAACAAACACACCGAGGCACTACTCAAGTACTAAACAATCAATAATTCAATATGCTACACATTGAACCAATGAACGGTGAAGAACACTGCAGCTCTGTGAGTTCTCGATATAGCCAAGTCTGCGCAACACACCTACACATCTCCTCGATTGCTCTTGCCTTTGTCCATTGTGTGTTTGGAATGTGAAAGCACACATAACACACTGTCGGCCGCTTGACGGCGAGCCTCCGACGACGTTCCGCACCTTGTTGGGCTGCGGCGTCTCCCTCCCATCGGCCGACACAGGCGGCAAGACGATTAGCTCAAATCGCCTCCTACAATCGAAACAAGAGCGACAAATTCACACACAAAAAACCTTCACATTTGAAATGCCATAGCACGAGAAGAGGAGATAAAGCGAAGTACAATTCCACTATTTCTTTGAGCTATATCAGCGACACCGGCTCCGCTTACGCGCGTAACCCGAACTGGCGCGATTCACCAACCCACCTTCAGCGCAAATCACTCAAAACGCAGAAGCAGCGGTTTGAGTGAGTGTGAGGGTGCGTCTGGTGAGGTGGGGAGGATGATGCCCCGCTCTGGCGAGGCGGTGCTGGCGGCGCCAGTCGACGCAAGGTGAACCCGCCGCCGTGCGAAGCGAGTCGTCTTGCCCCCCGCCGCTGCGTTCGGTAAGGCGGGGTGGGAAGCTTCGTCGGCGCCCAGCTGCGGTGGAAGGAGGAAGCCTGATAGCCCCGCTATCGCGGCGTGGTCGGCGGGGCGGAATCATGGAAGGCGGCGGCCCGCCTGGCAAAGACGCTCCAGCAGCCGGGGTTGCCATGGCGAGCTTTCGCTGCGGCCGCTTTCTGCCGATTTGGATAGGGAAGCAACCCAAGCACAAATATTCGGATCTGAAGGAGCGAGGGCGAAGATGGAGGATTACCTCGGCGGAAGCAGGGGGCGGCGACCACGGCGGGAAGGAATTGGCTCATGTAGCGTTCGCGGAAGGAAGAAGAAAAGCGAAGAGGATCCGCCGAGAATGAGCAAAACGCGTGAAACGACGACGCGTTCCTCCAATAGCGAAGCCAACCGTCGCGTACGCCTCGTTTCGCGTTAGGCGATCGTCGGTTCAGGAGGAGACGATTTCATTCTCTTTCTTCCTTTACTCTCCGCCACATCAGTAAAAAACCTATGTGGCACCTTTTAGAGACAAGTAAAACAGTCTATTGGAGATGCCTTTAAGTCTGCTATGTAGGTAAAATGATGATATGGTACTATAGTTAATGAAGAGAGATGGTACTCTAGTATCTAATCTGGATACCGGTTCGGTCTCGAAATCCAATGCATAAAATTTATTGTGATCGATCCCGTGCATTGGGAAGATCATGCATGCATTGCTTTAGTACATGCCACAAATAGGCCACAATGTTCAAATACTAGTAAAGATCATGCATGTAATTAAATGAAACACCCTAAGAGCATCTACAACAGTCCACGTCAGCTGTTACTAAGGGATTGCCACATCAGTATTTAGGTGATGTGGAGGAGAGAATGTAAGGTTATTTCTACATGAAGAAACTATCAAATTGTTAATACCAAGACACAAGAAACAACCAAATACTCTATTGGAGACTTACTTGTTACCTAAAAACGCGTTTTGTGGATCCTACTATCTTAAAGCAAAATATCCACCAGATCATTTGTGCAGCCCGACTTCATTATTGATATGATAAATGAGCTAAAACATGTAGACCACAAAGTTGTACTTCATCATTGATCATCAAGAATCATGCACACTTGTAGCAATTAAAGTCTTAGACACAAGCTCAAGAAACAATCCACTGGAAGACTTGTTTCTTTTTATTAGATTAAGTACTCTCTCTCCTCTTAGTAACAAGCTAAGAAACAAACTATTGTAGATGCTCTAAGATACTACACCATAAGAAATCATGCATTGGGAAGATAGTATCCTAACACTCCTCATGTACTAAAGAAACTGCACTAAGATACTGCCCATTGAGAGCAGCCTAATGCACAAACATGATAACTGTGCGTGAGGTGTGAACGGAAAGAACAATATAGATAGCTACAAATGTAAAACCATAGTACATGTTCATCAGTGTAGCACCTTCCAAGCGAGCAATATCACAGGCCTCAAAGGTTCGGAACATGATTTTTTCCCCTCTCGAGAACATGAATTTTTAGCACCATTAGAGCATATACAATGGGCATATGTTAGTCATCTATAGTTATTGCCACGTAGGATTTTTGTTGACGTAGATGAAAGAGAATGAAGAAAGAGAAAGATGTTGTCTACAATTCTGTAGCCGACTATAGCACAAGAAACAAGAAAATCATTAAAAGATTGTGTATTTTATAAAGACAACCAAAAAACGGCATTTATGCGTACCATTGTATGATTTGTCTTTAGTCTTTGTCTCACAGTGACATGGAGAGTTGCTATAGGCAAGCATTTGTCTATACCATTGTACAAGCTATGCATGCCATTGTACATGCTCAGGCATGTACAATGGTATAAACATTATTTATCTATAACAACTCTCCATGTCACTGTAAACTGACACTAAAGACAGCTCATACAATGAGTTGTCTTTTTACTTCTCTCTATAGATCAAACAATCTTTATTGCTTTCCTCGGCTTGTAGACAACACATTCCCCTTTCTTTATTCTTTTTCATCCACATAAACTTAAATTCCATGTGGCAGAGACTATAAACAGCTGATGTAAACTTATTGTACATGACCTTAGCCATTAGCTGACCGCTTGTACATTGCAACAGATCCCAAATAAAACACACCATATGTCATAGATTTAAAAGACAAGATAATATGAGTTTATCCGTAGAAAGCACATGATACACACACACACATGTATTGTAGTACATAAGACAAAATATATTTCCTCACAAATTCCACTCTTCTACGGTTCTACCTGGGGTTGGTCCTGTGCGTGGACTGGACTCATCCAACCGAGCCCGGCAGCCTGGCCAGCGCATTCCAACCAGGTGAAGCCTGCCCCATCTCCCTCTCCAATTCTCCATACCTTATGGAGATGCATGTTTGGATCTTAAACCGTACAGTAAAAAATTAATCAGGCAAATAACCATTAAAAATGCCATGAGAAGGGGAAAATGGAATAGTTAAAGCAAAGGTGAGCCTTCAATTTGAGGGTGGGCATATCTGGTGGACATGAGTTCATTTGTGAACATATGCACAAAGACCATCCGGGCTCTCCATCACGGAATCATTTGTTTGAGGCGGCCTTGATTTTGTGGCCCCCAACCGACCGATGGCGCCAATTTTGTGAACCACCCCCATGCTGCAGATCCATCCCCATTCCCGATCCCCAATCCTCAAGACAAATCGCCTTGGCGACCATGGCGGCGCCGCTCCTCGCCTCCCTCTTGTGCTCTGTGCGCCTCCGCTTCCCTCCCATCAGGTCTTCCCTCCCCCAAATCTAGTCTTGGGTTAGGGCCTGTGGTACGCCTTGACCAATAGACGACCCTTTGCGCCTTCGCCCTTGAGCTTTGCTCCCCCACGCGTTGCCGCATCGTGGAGAAGAAGAAAGCTTGCATGGAGGCACTCTCTAAGTGGTCAGCGACAGGGTCTAGCGTTGGGCTACCTCTCATGCCATGCCCAAAGTGCCACGCGAAGATGATCTGGGCCGTGTCCGGGAGCTCGAAGAATCGAGGAAAAGAGTACTACAAATGCCCTAGAAACGACGGTGTAAGAAACTCCCTTTTCTCTTGATTTTGATGTTCAAATTCGGTTTTTTGTATTGCCGGGCGGTTGCACTTTATGCATTTTGAGGATGAAATTGGGTGCTTTATTTTGGTCTAGATGTATTCCGGGGGGTGCGACACTTTCATGTGGAAAGACCAATACATGAGCCTTTTGAGTGGGATGCATCTGGTGGAACAGGAGAGAAGAGATGATTGTCATGTGAAGTTGAGCAATGGAAAGGAAATGGTTTTGCAAGTCGACCACGATGTATTGGAACATTTAGCTATGATGAAAACCTCATTGGACCAGATCAACGACTAGATCACCAAGTCTATCAAGAAATCCACTACTGCAACTCAAAAGTTAAAAATGATTGTTGCTGCATTTTTTTTCTTGCTGGTAGGAATTAGCATTGGGAAGATTGGGAATTGAGTTAGTAATTTTGTTGTGCAATAGTCTTATGTAATGTAATATGTAATAGGAATTTGCAATAGAAATATTGGCAATCTGAAATCTTGTTTGAACTATGTAGTGAAATGTTGCTTCAACTGTGCTGAAATATTGTCTCAATTGTACTGATTGTTGTTTGATTGAAATCTGAGCATCTGAAATCTAATTGTTGTCTAATTGAAATCTGGAATGTTGTCTAATTGAAATCTGGAATGTTGAAATCTGAAATGTTGTCTAATTGAAATCTGGAATGTTGTCCAGATAGCATTTGTGGTGTCCAGATAGGATTAGTGGATTCTCAACCACAAAATAAGTTCATTCTGTATTCTTGATTGCATTTGTGGTGTCCATATTGCACTCCAGATTTCATTTTAGTTTGCATTTGTGGTGTCCAGATTGCTATATGACCACATTTCAAAGGGAATTTGGACATATTGCTATATATGACCACATTTCAGAGGGAATTTGGACAGATTGCTATATGAACACTTTTGGACAGCAGTCACACATTTCAGCACACATGTTCCATTACAAATGCAAATACGCAGATGACATATACATAGCAGACAACTTATGTACACCAATTCAGACAGCTTAGACCACAATATACACAGCAGACATTTGGACAGCATATATACAACATTTTGGACCACAATTCAAACTACAACTCATGCAACAATTGAGACCATAATTTAGATAGCACTTGGACAGTCCAAACAACATTTTAAACCAGAATTCGGACCACAATTCTGGCAGCAGTTCAGAAAAATATTCAGATAGCATGTGGATAGTTCAGACAACATTTCATACCACAATTCAAACTACAATAGAATTCAGTCTGCATTTTAATACATAATTCAAACTACAACAGAATACAGCAGATTCAGGTAGCATTACTCCAAGAGTACATCAGATTACAGGACTCCAAACATATTACAGCAGATTACAAAACTTTAGTACAGCAGGCAGATCACTTGACTTCAGTACTGGTGGAAGATTACTTGACCTTAGTACTGCAGACAGATCACTTGACTTCAGTCATGCAGGCAGATTATAGCACTGCAGTCACCACAAGTCCTGCCCACTGAAAACACACATTTTGAGTTAGTATGTAATAAGAAGAACCACAAGTGAAGTGAAAGAAATTAAAACCTCATGGATCGTTGTTACTTTAAGGTCACATACTTGCATTGTGCTCTCAATAACACAATTGTCCCTGTCCACAATAACCTCCTTCTGAAATTTAGCGAACACCATATGTGTGAACACTTCACTGCCATGCAACTCTATTGCCCATTATGTCTTCAACTGAGGCTTAGTGTGAAAGGTGGCATGATCTTCTCTTAGCTTCTTTTGCATTTGTTCATCCACTGCAGTGTTGAATCAGATCCATAACTCAACCAAAGTATGTTTGTTGCCAATAAAGCGATTGAAATAAGAATTGGCGCTCTCAGACCTTGCAGTTGTTCTAAGAATTCCTATCAAGGGTACATCCATAAAGTAGGCTGATACCCAAGATGCCCGAATACTATATCGACCAGCGATCCACTCATTATCTTCCAACCTGAACTAAAAAATAATAGCTGGCAACTGTGACTGAAATTCTTCTAGAGTTTCTGAAGGATACACGCATGAATTGACATGACTATAAAACATTTGGTTATCCCTCAAATCTGGCCTTATTTTAGTTAGAAGTTTATTCAATATGTGCCACATGCATAACCTATGTGTGCTAGGTGCAACACCTCCCATACATCTTAAGAAAGTACGGAATAACCATTTGAAAGTTTCAATTGTCTGGTTGAGCAGCAATGCAGCCCCAAATAGAACACATCCCCTATGATTATTCACTCTCATGAATGGTGCAAATATCATGTCGTATTGGTTTGTGTTATATGTCGTATCGAATGAGTGCAACTCACCAAAATGAGCATAATTCTTCCTACAGGTTGCATCCATCCAAAACACATGCACCAACCTACCTTTGTCGTCAATAACATAGTCAAAATAAAATGCAGCATTATTCTCATTCTTTCTAGCTAGATTATCAAGAAACATCTGAGCATCTAGTGACTTTATACTCTCTCTCAAAGTACGATGATAATTTTGCAAGTTCCTCCTTGTGCATCCTACATTCTAAAATCCACCCTCACTTACATGAAGATATCTAAATGCCCTAGAAGTCCCAATGCTAGTTTGATGGCATGCGAACAATGTAGTCTTAGCCTTCTCAGTCATTTGTCTATTAGAACGTATCAAGCGCTGCTTACTAGGTGAGACAAAATCATAGTTATGCACTTCTACAAATGTCTCTAATATAAACTTATTGTCCTTAGTCCGTTTGATACCAAACATGACCTCACAACCGCACCTACTCAATTTAGACTCATATGTCCTCTTCACTTTGACCTCCACCTTGTCCTTACCTCTTTCTTCCTTCTAGCCACATTTGGCACAATAGTACCGTCTCTATTGCAACACCCCATTCGTAGTCGTCCGCTGTCCAATACGAATGGAGAAGCCCGCAACATGCGTGTATGCTTTGTAAAACTCCAGGGCTGCATCCTCATCTTCAAAAATCATCCCCTTGGCAGGTGTCAAATCGTCATTAACTGCTGGTGTGGATGATGATCCCTGTAGCGATAACGATGATTTAGCCCTAGAACGATATTAATCATGCAAATTAACAAATTATACGCACACTCACATAGAATGGGATTCTAGCCACCTTCCGAGAGGTTTTACAAGTAGATATCTCAATGAGAGAGTGTGCATCAACCATTTTGGGACTAGGCAAAACTAGTGGCCACACGGAGCTGCTCACATCTTCCATTTCGTCCATGCGGTTGCACATCAAAACAAAGATAAATAATAGATAATTCTAGTGCTGCACATTTCATGTCAATTGTGAACTACACAGTGCATTATGAATGAAATCAAAGCTTACATATGGCGCACGCCAATGAAGGGGGTGGCACTCAAGGGCAGAGGCAGCTCCTAGGCGAAGGCGATTGGGGGCACTGGCCAGTGGAGGGGGCGACGTAGGGCGTAGGTGAATGGGGCAAGGTCGGCAGTGTGGCGCAGAAGTAGCGAAGCAACACGGGGGCGGTGGCACGGGGTGACTCGGCTGCGACTTGGGGCGACTCGAGAGGAGGGATAAATGGGGCGAAGTCGGTGGCGCGATGCTGCAGGAGTGGTCTTGACGATGGTGGCGGCGTCTGTGTGAGTGAACCCTAGCGCTGTCGGTGAGAATCTGGAGACGCAACGCAGCTCACTTGTTTGGGCAGGGGGATGCAAAATCGGCAGAAGTGCGCGCTCGCTCACCCTGCGCCGCGCCCGTTGAGATCTCAGCCTCACAGGTTTGATCCGACGGTCCTGGAAGCCTTTGTGTATATGTTCACAAATGAACTCATGTCCACCAGATATGCTGCCAATTTGAGTGGTCAAAAGAAGCAAGTGCAGAGTTCTCCATAGATACCTATGTGGATCTTCTGAAAATAGGTTGCTACATGAGTTTAATTGGAAGGTTCCATTGGCCATCATATTTAGCTAAAAGAAGAAATGGATGTTCTTAACAACAAACAGATCTGTCCAGGGAAAATAGAAGGGATGAGAGAGCTAGGCAATTGTACTTCTATAAAAGCATGATTTGATAAGATTATGCTACCAATACTTTTCAAAAATCATAATGTTATATTAACCAACAAGACAATTTTATGAGACATGCCTCAACGTTGTGGTGTTCAATGCTATGAACTGTGTGCTCTCAAATTATATGAAATTTAGCATTAGCACACCATGCAAATAATTCTGTGAATTTGGGACAGTTCATTACTGTCAGGACCCAAAAATACAATTCTGGACACTCTGTGTATAATGCACTAGTCCAGAATCACGCTAGTGCACACAGTGTCAACATAGTTGAATATTGATCCCCACAAGACGAAATAACATAATAAATAAGTAATTTGAATAACAAATAATTGTTGTGACCTTAAGGTCGAGTTTACATTTATTAATCCTTGCAGAGCTGGCAATAATTAAAATAAGTAGCAGAACAAAATAACTTCAATGGGAACCCATTGATTCACCACAAGCAATCGATTGGGATTAAGACCTAGCGATCAGCACCTTCGTAGAACTTCTCCTCAAAAATGGGTGAAGACTCCTCCACTTTTGTTGATTGATTATAGCAAGCTTGAGTACACAACCGTACTCGCAAGTCATACCACATAATGCAATGTATACACGATGGCTTATTCCAAAGGAAAAGGCTTATGTGGTTCTTTTGCAAAAAATGCATCATTTGCAGTTGAATACAAATAATAGATTAAAACATGATTCAAAACAAATAGACAATATTAATTTAGCAGTTGTTTTCACAAAGAACACAAAGTCTAATCAAATTATTCACACAGCGATATGCACTACACCATGGCATAGTATTAAGGGCAATGCAAGCAGGAAAAATCGCTTTTCGGCAATTTATCTCGCCGAATGTGTATTCTCGGCACTTATTGCCCGATAAAAGTCTTCACGGAAAAACATTTCCGCAGATATATCATTCTGGCGATTAATCGCCCTAGAAAAATCGTTTAACCGGCGATTAGAGTTTCCCAGCGATTATATGTATTGCCGGTAGTTAACTTGCCCTCGATTGCATGTTTTCCCGGCAGTTAAGTACCCTAGATAAGTTTTTTCCCCAGCAGTTAAGTGCCCTAGTTAAGTTTTTTTCCCGACAGTTAAGCGCCCTAGATAAGTTTTTTCGGCGATTAGTTCTATTCTTGGCGATTAATTGCCCTCAATTGCTACATATAGCCAATACTTGAAAGTTCAACCTAATTGCTACATATAGCCAATACCTGAAAGTTGCAGCTCATATATTTAGCAACATCCAAGAAATAAAACATAACATTAGGGGATAGGGTAAAAGATACACTTCACAATTCACAATATGGTGTTAATTAAACTTACACTAATATTTGAAACCAGGTACCAAACAAAACAAGAAGTGAAATGTTTGCCAGCCAGTTCCTGATCGTTCTTTCTTTCATGGGCAAAACACAAGTGATTCACATGATCTCAGACCAAATGGAAAGGGAATGTACTTGGCCTCTACATGACCAAGAGTAAGGCATAATTTCGACTATGATGAAGCTGACTGACTACTCTGACTCCTAGTTTTACTCGAAAGCTGCATATCATTTACTAAGCTGGGAATCTTGTGGTGGGGAATCTTGGCTAGCATCTCGAAATTGCTTTTCAAGAAATGTCGGAGATAGTTCTTTATTACGAAAAGGATTGACGACCACTACATGTATTCTGAAAGATGTAGGCGTTACATTACATATCTGACCCTTCCTTGAGCAAAATTTGGAAATAAGAGAATCCATAGATCAGTCTCAAATTAAAACCAACATATATCTTGAGAAGAGTACAACGGTTTATACAAGTGTTTACATTTTCCTCCAGGTGTTTACATTTTCAGCAAAATTAATAAATGAATGTCGATGTTTCAACCAAAGGTCCAAGGTATTTGGTGGGAAAAAAACAATACCTTGGACCTAGGTCATCGGACAAATGATGTGTCATTAAAAAATAAAGTTGCTAATTACTTGCATAAAAGCAAACATAAGGATAAAAAATAATGGAGAGCAAGTATCATACTTTATCGATCATCGTCCCACAGATGTGGCATTAGAGATTGCCCAAGACCTCCTTCACGATCATCGATATCAAACTCGGTAGCTGCAAGCGAGATGCACTAGAGGACCAATTATGTTCGCATTGATCACGACCTACAAGCAAATGAAAATAATTTATTGTGGGTATCGTTTTAATTAGTACTTAGGCAAAAATACAAACGACAAAGCAGAATCAGTATTAACTTAGTATCTTTTAGTGATGGCACGAATCAATTAACTTAGTATCCTTTCTAAGTAATCTTGCCTCTATACTTTAGTTAAGCATAGATTATTGTTCACCGATAATGACCATTCCTAGTCATCTGTATGGATTACCTTGGTTAGCTTAACTACAATACCATTTCCATCTAACCTTCTTACCAACTACTTATCCTATAGTTTAACCTCGGGTTTAATCTCTTAATGATGTGGGGCCCTCTTGTGACTACTTCTAATGGTCACCTAAAATCAAACTTTAATTAACTCACTTGAAATACAAGGGCGACTTGATCTAAATACAAACTAACTTAATGTGGAACTATATAGTCTATCAAATCACAGTTCTGAGAGAAACTTCACCTGAAAATTGTTGGATAAAGATTTGACCAATATTTTAGGAACAAAAAATAAGCAAGTTAATCATGCCTGTGAAATAAGTTAGGTAAGGACTAACCAATGCCTATAAATTCCTAGGTTGTGACAATTATTTATACACCTAGGCATGTTTTCAGGTGTTTCAACTCCTACCTACAATGAACCGCTCGGCGTTAAAACATGCAAATAACACCAACTGGAAAGGGTGCAAGAATAAAATTCCATAAGTAACTGAACTCCGAAGTAAACTCGGAGCACATTTACTGGAAAATGCAGTATGTATAATATAATCTTACCCCATAACTAATTATGAAGATCTCAAAAAATAGGGACCTGAACTCAGTATAGAAGACTGAGAAAAACAATTGCAAATGTATCTAAACTACAAATGTTTTTTACATTTCTTCTCAAAACTGAAATTTGGACTTTCACAGTCATGCCAGGTTACAAATCAACCTATTCAGTAGTATAATTTCCTTTTTAGAATTTTCAAAGCTACCCATTTTTTAAACTAATTATTGTTTTCACTCTGTAGCCTAAGAATCATGCTAAATGTGGCAAATCATCTTCATTTCATAAACTATCGCTTCTTTCGATTTTGAAATGAGACAAATCATTTGCAATAAAAAATTACCTAGAGAAGACCAACTTTGGTTGCAAAGCGCATTGTAACACAATAGGTCCAACAATATATAGTGGAGCATATGTCAAGTAGCATAAATCGTTAGGAATGTGTACTTGTCAACACCGAGCCCTCTCTCCTACCAAGAACAATGCAAAATTTATCACTAAATAGGCGGAATCTGAAGAACAAGTATAGTTCACTATGTAAGGGAATAGCTTATAAGGTTAACCTTGCGTCATTGAACACTAACCATTCATTTATGCTTAGTAATTATCAATATCTCTAAACAAAATTACTAGTTTTGCTCTTTCTATGCGGTATGTAGGCAAGAATGAGCCATAACCCCCATATTGTGATCTGTGTAGTATGAACAATTTTTCACATACATCAATTACAATGATAACTCTCTGAGTAAATAGGGTCATGACTTGCATTCCCTTACCCAAGTTCTCAACAAGTACTTACAATGACTACATCTACCTAGCCTTACATGGAGTACTCGCCTACCCATTGCTATGCTATCAAAGCGGGTTGACTTTCTTGATGATTCATTCGGACAAACAAATTAATATTTGGTTTCATAGAAACATGTTGGCGGTGAGTAGCTATTCAAGTTTGTACTCTATAAGATAATTATTGCGAGTTGAAGCGGATAAAGAGCCACAACAAAGCTGTGATTCTTGGACATCATTCTTAGCTCAAGAAATCATGATCAAGAGATTGGGGAGCAAGTGAAAGGCTCTCGACGACCTCGGAACACGATTTACGCCAATGTAACACCGATTTCTTCCTCAATTCTCTAACAGCGGCTACTCTCGGGTCTTCTCCTTCATCTATACCACCCTACGGCGAAACAAAGCACTTGGGCAGATTAATTTGGGTTGGGTTTATGTGTTGTATCAGAATGCAACACCAATGTCGATAGTAGAATGCAACACCAATGTCACCGACTTCTCCAGGAGATTTGGGGCAAGGGATATTTTCTGTAGATATCCTCAAAAAATCGTGAAATAATATAATGGAGTTCGCATGGCATACTCCAATCCATCAATCACCTTGACAAATTACCGGCAATTTTGGTATAAAAGCTGCAGCTCAACCTAAGTATTGGAATGAGAAATACATTAGGTAAAGGGTCATCATACTTTACATGATCAAAGAAAATCTTGTTGGATTTATTCATTTGTGTATTATCGGTGACTCTTATCCCATAATTACAAATATGTCTATATATGGCATTAGATCGTCACCAAAAGATCAATATATTTTTACAGACAGAGGCGTGAATTGATTAAACTTCGGGGTAGCAAAGGAATTGACACTATCTTACTAATAAACTGCCCTGAATGGCTAGAGAGCAAAGTCCTACCACACTTCTAGAATGAGATTAAGTCCAGTGACCACCATTGTACAACGCAAAAGTTTTCAAGAGAATGTCAACTAGAAAATTTTGCAAAATTAAGTTATTGAAAATCATGTAATCTGATCACCTGAACGTGTCAACCCGGTCAATGGTTTCTAAATAATTTAAACATATGCATATAAAGGATCGCAATATCATAGAAGCTACTTATTTTCAACCTGTTATCATCTACTCCCTCCGTTTCTTCTCTCGGTTCAAATATGATACCCATTTTCCAACTCCAGGTTCTATATTTCCTCTTCTTCTCCTATATTAGTCACCAAAAGACAAGTCAAACAACAACATTCGACACACTGCAACACATCAATTTTTTTTTAAAAAAACTTATAGGCAAGTAAAATTTCCAGAGTATGCATTGTCTAGCATCCTTGTTTTATCTCATATTCACTTTTACTATTCTTGAAGGAGTTGGTTGTCGATAACACAGAACTAAAAGAATAATTGCTGCAACACACACCTGCATTTGCAGCAAGATAGTCAATGTATGGCATACTAACGAAGGATGCATGTACTTCAGAACAGCACCAAGAGCTTGAGCACAGGTTTCACAAAGCTAGATCAAATTGGTTTCATGTGCACATAAGCACGGAAAGAAATAGAATCCTCCCAAAAAATGTGTTGGTGAAATGAACATGGACTTAAGTGATGTTGGGCAATGATCAACCAGTCCATATACTACAATACTTGTAGTCTATTTCTTTATGAGAAGAGCATGTAGCGAATGTAAATACACCCAAAATGACAATGAAGAGTGCGAGGTAAAAAAGAGCTTCTCTGAGGCCAAGCAAAAACCTCACAAACAAACGGCCATAAAAGAACAGGTAGAACCACCACCAAATTAAGCAAATCTTAGATAGCTATATCAATAGATTTCTATCAAATGAATGGTGTCTCTTAAAGGCAAAGCTGTGCCCAATTTGCGATTCACTATAAATGAAACCTCTGATTCTAGGAACTAAAATAAGGCTAATAGATTGTTCATTGGAGCATCATTTACATTGATTTTTGGAATAAGAAGAACATATCCATCAGTTTCACTCCACAAACCATAAAATGTGGATAAGCTAAGAGGATAACATCAAGAACAACATACCTTCCATAGAACCCTGGCGTATGAAGAAATTTGGCTGGCTGAGCAATAGCAAGCTCATATATTGATTGAGCATGATCTGTCTCGCTAAGGTTCTTTTCTAATTCGCATACTTCCTCCGGGCATAACAGTTTCTTTGGAGATAGGTTGAAGCAAGCCGAGCCGAGCTCGGCTCGGCTCCTTCCGGCTCGTTTTCAAAGCGGCTCGGCTCGGTTGAAAAACGAGCTCAAAAAGCCGGCTTCGGCTCGGCTCGAAAAAAAGCTCGGCGGCTCGAAAAAGCTCGTTCAAGCCGGAACAGAACTGTCATGAAGCGCAAAGGAGTTTCTCCTTGAGCTATCTTCACGGAAAGCATGAACTCTTGTTCATCGAAGAACATCACATCATCCTTGGCGCATACAAAACATCAATGGAAATTCACATTTCACAAACCAAAAACATCATCCACAACCACATCTACGAAACTGATATCTATGAAACCTAATAACCCAAGATTCCAAGAACATCATCCTCCCTCCTCCAGCTCAGTAGCAGACCACGTGGATTCGCCACGGATGTGGAAGTGGAAGATGACCTCGGTGGAGCCGAGCTCGAGGACACCGGTGTCGACGGGGAGGCAGACCATGGTGCGGACTGCGGAGGCCGAAGGTGTAGCCGTGTAGCCGTAGGCCTGGACCGCCTGGTGTCTTGTTGTCGCATGGCGCGTTGGAGAGGGCCTCCTCCTCGGCAGCCGAGTCGGCGCCTGCCTGAGCCGAGCCGGAGATGACGGAGTTGAGCCCTGGAGGAGGAGGCGGCGCTGCTGCAGGCCCACAACGTGTCCTGGCGAGGTGGAGGCGTGGAGGCGGAGCACGGGGGGCGGGGGGAATCACGGGGGGCGAGGGGAGCACGCGGAGGAGGTGGAGGTGGTGGGCTGGTGGCCGGTGGGTGGAGCCTCTACCGTGGAGGCATGGATCTGGTCATCTGGGCGAGGGGGAGAGCCGGAGAGGGAAGGGGAGGGCGGCAAGTGAGGTGGGTGAGGCCGCAAGGGGGAGAGCAGGAGAGGGAAGGGGCGGCGGCGCCGCGGCGGGCGGATCTGGGCGAGGCCGCGAGGGGGGATGAGTAGAGGGAGGCGGCGGGCGGATCTACCGGGGAGACAGGAAAGGAAGGTGGGAGGCCGAGCCGAGGGGCATTTATTTGGTGACTGGCCTGGCCGGCCGAAAAATGGGCCGAGCCAAGTTTGGCTCATGGCCGGCTCGAGCTCGGCTCGAATTTGACTGAGCCAAAGGTGGGCTCGGCTCGGCTCAAAATTCACGAGCCGAGCCCGAGCCGAGCCATGACGAGCCGAGTCGAGCCACGAGCCTCGAGCTATTTTTCCGGCCCTCTAGTGGAGACCATTCAATATACTTCTCATAGAGAGTCCTACAGCAGTCAAAATTGCCCGGACATCTGTTTCGATCTCAATGTACTTCTTAAATATCTTGCCCTTTGGAGCCATCCCAATTGCATTTCCAAGAATCTGCCAGTGCGACCTTTAGATTCTTCGCCTTATCTCAAATGGGTGCTATGAGCCATAACTTGGCAAAAGTGAATTTCTTGTGTGGAATCAATTTCAGACACTCCCTGTAAACGTCTCTAGTCCGCTCCAGTCCTTTGCATCAAGCTCCTCATACAAAGCATAATAACCATATTCAGTAATCATACTGTATTGTATCTAAACAAATGGACATTGTTTTCGATATTTGCACAGAGTAGTCATGAAGAATAATAACCATGCACATCAGTAATCATGCTTTGAGATGTATCTAATACCTGCAGCATGCACTAAACCACAGATTTTCCTCGACCGTCAGGTTCCCAGGGATGATATCATCTTGTGGCACAAAACCAAAGATCTTATATGACTGCATCGATCTAGATTTTCCATTTATAAGGACTAGCCCATCCTTCTTATATCCTGATGTTTTACCTAACACAACATTGAGAAAAGTAGTCTTTCCTGCTCTAGAAGGACCCATGATATATCATATAAATGTGAAAACCAGTGATTAGGATTTTAAGCAATTGTTAAACTCCAGAGTAAACATTGCAGTTTACAGAGAATTTTGATAGAATCAAGTGCTCTAGAGTAAACATTACAGGAATATAATTACCTCTGATTGCTTTCTGCAAGTGCATATCAGATAATGAGTTTCTTTTTGTTGGATCTCAAAATGGCTATTGATACTAATCTTATATCTAAAGAAGGAGAGGATTGCATCCATGATATATATGATAGCATGCTCCATGAATTAAACAATTATATAAAAGAAAAGAATGTATTGAAAAATAAGAGCTCCCTGGTTACCATAAACATACACTCAATAGATTGAAAAATCAAGACAAGCAAATGAAGTTGAACAACACAATGATATAATGGGCAAAAAAGCTTAATCCATTTCTATAATTAACATAGCAAAGTGAATGCACTGAAACAGATTAGCACTACCTCTTTGGAGACGATGCAAAGGCGGCCATTAGCCGTGCCGTGCTTGACAAATGTCCTCTCCGCGTACCCCGCATGAGCACTCACGCATGAGCATCTATTATCACAAATCAAAATCATCAAAACATCAAAATGAAATCATGTTTAACAGAAAGCAAAGTCGGTTGTAGCAGAAAAGGAAGGAGGAGAGCAGAGTGCGGATAGGGCGAGGCGGTGTCTTGGGCCGAGGGGAAATTTGAGCCAAGGTGGCCGGCGGCCGGGAGGCCGAGGCTGGGCCGAGGCAGTATTGGACTAGGAGTCGCAGGGGCTCGGGCCGGAGAAGTGGGGGCTTGAGCCGGGCATAGACAGCAGAGGACGGCACGGGCTGAGGAGGCGAGACCCAGGGGAGGGGCGTGCTTGAGGGCCGGGGACCGGGCCGAAGGTGGTGCAGGTGGCGGAGGAGGCGGTGCCATGGGGGGCAGGCCAAGCGCCACGGCCGGGCGTAAAGGAGGAGGCGCAGGCCTCAGACGAACGCCGGGAGCCGAGGCCGCAAGCGAGCCGGTGGAGGCACTAACGGGAGGCGACACGGGCGTCTTGCGTGCATGAGCAGAGCCCGGCCGGGCGCATTTACGAGCGGCCGCGGTTCATGCAATCGGCAGCGTCGGTGGCAATCTTGGGGTGTGCTGCTCAAGACGTCGGTCACCCTCTTGTTCCCCCCTCGCCGCCCGGGTTGGTCTCCGTGGCATGCCCAGATCAAGTGAGCTCCTTCTCTTCGGCATCGACGCTGTGGTCGAGGCCAAGGCGCGAGATGCGACGGCACTCCAACACCACTTCTGCCACCGCGAAGTCAAGGAGCTCCTCGAAGCAGCTCAGCGGCCGGGTAGGAGGGCGGCATTGGGAAGTGGTTGGTCAGGGTGAGGAGATGCTGGGAGGTGGGAGAGAGCAGAGAGGAAGGGAGGCGTCGGGAGGGGAATTTGGGGATAGGGTTTGGCGCCTCAGGCAATTACGTTTTTCAGCTATGCGCCCAAAGGATGGTGAGCATCGCCGGCAGATAACATGACTTTGTTGACTTTTTTTAGGGCAGATATATTGTAGCTAATGTTAAAACATTTCCGACAGATAAATTGTACTAGAAAATAATTATTTCCGGCAGATAATCCGACCCTCAATCTCTTGGATATTGCCGGTAGATGTTTTGCCGCTAATCCAATTTTTCCCCGGCAGATAATTGCCCTTAATACTATGCCATGGTGTAGTGATGACTTAGATCACACGGCTCCCTTTCCAAAGGTTTTACGAAAATCTAACCCTCATGTGAAATCCCCGAGCATGTCTATGATCGTGAACGCGGCTATTCGAATAGATTGTTTAACACTTTGTAGAGTTTGTACACTTTACCCACACGATATAACCAGTGTAGCTAGCACTAATCATAACAAAACTTTTTGAAAACTTCATCTCAAACATTGATACTCCTGATGTGTTTTACTGCCGGTACTAATCCACTGATAAAGTTAGTCTGACGCACACCATTGAACAGGGAAGCGGCGAACCGTCCTAGGATATGATCTACCTGGTAGTCCACAACTCCACCCATCACTGAGCACCTAACCTACAACCTGAGTAGTCAATGTTGAGACTCCATAACTTACTACGTTAGGCTTGTCCCATCAGGCATGTGGTTGTATGAAAGGCCCATTTTAATGGCGCACAAAGTTAAGTTCTTAATTGACCAAGGCAAGACTTTTAATTTCTAATTATACCACAAAGATTATCATTCCCCATTCACAAAGCTCCACCATATCTCACAGTATCCACCACTTGTCTCAGTCTAAATCTTTTCCTACCTTATTGATTAAGTGCAACACATGCCACCAACGAGTAATGATACACAGCACACAGTTTTAATACAAAGTTCTATAATCACTTAGTCAAATTCATATTTGCAACTCACATGAAATGATGACCCGTTGCATGGCTAAGCAATCTACTCGTATCTAACCAACCCACGTTAGTGCTACAATAATACCAACTAAATAATGAACCAATCTAGGGTGACAAAAGATTATGACATTACAATAGACAAGGTGGATACAAAAATTTTGGATTAATAACTAAACCCAAAAGCATTTAAATAAATACTTAAAGTAAATGTATTAATTTGAATCAAAGTAATTTTGAAAGCTGGGATCAACATGATCAAAGGTACAACTTGCCTTGGAATAGATCCAGTTACTGATCTTGATCTTGGTGCACTCCTTCAAAATTCCCCAAAGAATCAACGTCTACTCGCAAACGAAGCAAATAAACAAAATAAATAAATAATAGAAATAACACAAACTCCAAAAATTAAATAAAAATCTCAGATAAATAGAGCTCGAATTTAGATGAATTTAGAAATTTGAATGAGCTCAATCGGAGTTCGGATGAAGAAGATATGGCTTTTGGAAGATCTAATCTAAAGGAGATACTCAAAAAGGGATTCAAGTACTGATTATCAAGCACTGTACATCGAGTACTGTTCATCGATTTCAACTTCACGTGGTCGAAAGGAAGCTACGACTACCTGGTCGTAGGAGGCTTACGACTACCTAGTCGTAGGAAGATTACGACTTCCGGCGACAACAGCGCACGGCGATGCCTCATCGGTGATGAGTGATAGCAACATGCAGAGAACGCTATTGCGAACTCATTGGTGCACTTACATGTGCTTGAGGACGATGGTGGTGGCAGGCGATGAGGTTTTGGCGGTGGAGAGGTACAGGCATTTGTCGGACAACGCTTTGGCGATGCTCCGACGACGTGAAAAGGTTCTAGAGGTAGCCTGGGTGACACTGAAGACGATGGTATGGTCGACGACGACGAGGCGGCAACGTCAGCGGTGTAGATCGAAAAAAACAGAAGCTCGGTTGAAACCCTAAACCTTGGATTGCGGCGGCGCTAGAGCTCTAGGATCATGGTGGCTTGAGGGTTTGGGATGAAGGCACTGAGGTGATCCTCGGGGTCCTATTTATAGGGTAGGGGCATGGCTGAGAGAGTGTTTTGGCAGCGGAGCTCTAAAAGGGTCCGAGATGAACACGAGTGAAATCCCAAGTTTGATGGGAATACGAGATTAGATTTTGTTGGTTTGGATGCGGGGAGATACGGAAGATCAAATGTCGCGGTTGAGATAAGATTTTAGCGACGGAAGCCCTGTTGTCAGATCGAGCTTCTAGAAGCAGCAATGGCGGACGAGTCCGACTCGGGCGCGACGAAGACGAAGGCGGCGAGGACGAAGGCGATGGGGCCTGTGGCGTGCAAGAATCTTGCGGATAGATAGATAGAAGGAATGGAATGGAGCTTCGAAAGAGTTGGTAGGAGGATAGGGATTTGGCCCTGGAGGATTTACTGGGATTTATATACATTTTCTATTTTAGAAATACTAGAAAATGCAAATGGCAAATAAAAAAGCAAATGGACTCGGAAAAATTCTAGGAAAATCTAGAAAATATATCCAAGCCCATAGAACCCAAATAAAATAGTTTTGAGAATTATTGATGTTGATACTAATCATATTAAATTATTTTGATACTGAAAGTCTATATTAATCTTGTGATTAAATTCAAATAAAATCTCAAGGATGCATTTTCTAACTACTAACTAATCAAAAGGATTTTTAAAGCACAGAAAATTAGGATGTTATAATTACATTGCAAAATGTTGGCAAGCTTGCACCGGCGGTAGGCAAGAAAGCTGTTAAATCTGTTAAGATAAAGCACACAGGAAAATTGTCACTAATAGAACAAGAGGTAATCACATGTTTACATTAAACTCCACTTTTAGCTAATTACGCGCAAAACATAGATAAACTCAATGCATACATTCGCTCAAATAAGACAACATATCTGGTGCACATGGACATACTGATGGACATATGAACATAACCGATCCAGACCATCCAATATGAAATTTACGGCTGAAATCGAGCGAACCAAACCCATCACCCACTTAAACGCGCATTTGCGAAAACCGCCCGCCCGAACAAAAATCTCCTTTATTTGCCCCCGCACTGCCCTCTTGCCTCCCAACCCATCCACCTTCCACACTTCCCCAATCTCGTCTAGGGTTTGGCCACCCCCTCTGTTGCCAGGCCAAGGCTGGCCCCTAAGCCGAGACACCTGCACCGCGCCCCTCCCCCTGCGTCGCGCCGCCCTCCTTTGCTCTGCCACACCTCCCAGATCGTCGTGACCCCTCTACCCAAGCATCCCCACCTTGGCGCCCTCTCCAGTCGCCACGAGTAAGTAGTGAATTCTTGTTTGATACTGTGAATTCTTGAATTCGGTCACTCGTGTAAGCAGTTAATTTAGTATGATTCTTATTTATTATTGCATAATGTGTCCCTGTTAATATTTGTGGTGCATGTGAATTTAATGTCTTATTTACACATCAAATTTCCTGCCTAATTTTATGGTCTTTTGAATTGTATAGCACTTGACAGTAGACACTCATCCCTCTCATGGTTTTGGTTAAGTTGCACTTGCTCATCCAGCTGCATCGGCATTGCCGTCATTGTCTATGTAGCAAACATGACAAAGTCACAAACTGGAAGTCTGAAGACATCATTAGTGCTTGTTCTATTGTATACTTGCCATTTTTTGCTAATCCTATCCTCAAATGTACTGCCATCTGATTTTTTTTGATCAACCTATCTACTGAAGAGCCATGCGTTGCCGCCCATGGAGAAGAAGAAATCGTATTTCGAGTTGTCAGCATCGAGGCTTAGTGGGGGCTACAGCTTGTGCTATGTTCAAAGTGTGATGCGAAGATGATTTAGACCATGTCTGGGAGCCGTGAAATGTATTAGTATTGACTATGTTTCTGACTATAACAGTCGTGTATGATTTGAAGTCTACTTCTGCCCTTGTATGCTGTTTCCAGTGTATGCCCTTTTGTGAATCAGAGTTTCCGTTTGGCTAATTTGTGGATAAGTCTTGTGAATTTTGATTATCAGCTTTGTTAGAAATTTTATTTGCCTCGGATAATGATGCGTGCCCCTGGAACTTATTCTGGCAAATTTCAGATTTTTTTGACGTGAAATTCAGATTCGCCAAAGAAATGCATTGCAAAAATTAGAAAATAATCAAAAACTGAAACTGAAAGGCGAAATTCAGATTTTTTTTTGGATGCTTTTTTTTAGCCAACCATTATCAGAAACTGAAAGGCGAAACGAGCTTGTCCTGCTCTTCTGAATTGAGACACATGTCCTTGCTTGCTTTTCTTTCACACTTTTCTCCAGATCAGGAATGATTACTTTCCAAATAGGTAAATTAGGGAGATTTCAACGGATCCATGTTAGCAGTTATCTTCAACTGTGATTTTTATGATCCTGGGCATCTAGGTTTTTGATGATCCTAGGCTCCAGCATACTTTTGTTTTTGGAATGGTGTCAAAAGAAATAACTGCTTCCCACTGTCGACCATACATGCCCCGATACGCCATGAACTAAAATCTTAAAAGGCTCATGGTCATGTCTATTGTTTGAGAAAAAAACATACTTCAGCAATAAGGCATGAGTTATACTGGAAACATGATGGTGCTGTTGAGAGGGGGAAAAATGATACAGTTCACTTATATTTAGACATTTAACCCTCAAAACCAGATACGCCATGAGCTAAAATCTTACAAGGCTCATGGTCATGTCAATTGTTTGAGAAAAAAACACACTTCAGCAATAAGGCATGAGTTATACTGGAAACATGATGGTGCTGTTGAGAGGGGAAAAAATGCTACAGTTCACACAAAAATATGTTTTAAATTAAAAAAACATATTACTGCTAACATCTAGAACTATATTTCTCTGTAGCTCACATCAAGATAATTTGCAGCTCGCATCCAGAACTAAAAAAATGATGCATCTCACACAGAATTTGCAAGATTCTGATTGCTTACATCAAGATAATTTGCATAGTTCTGATCGCATACATTATGATAATTGGAAATTATCCACCAATAAAACATGACATAGAGATCTAATTGCATGGTTCTTGCATACATCAAGATAATTCATAAAATAAAATTACATGCCAAATAGTCTGCAAATAACAATACTTGAGTACAAATTCATACATAGGAGTACTTGTCTAACATAAACTAATACAATGCCCACATCAACCAAGAAAGAGTAGTTTGCAAATAATAGGCCTCCATGACTCCGACCTTAGTGACAATGCCCACTTGATTTGTCTGCATATTGAAAACACACACATATCATATCACATATCTAATCAGAGGAACCACGTGCGAAGTGAAAGAAATTAAAAATACTTCATTACATTATTATTTTCCCACGGAGCTTATGAGCATATGTAACACTTGAAATCACCCTTCTTTTTGCTCTTGACTGAGACTAACCACCAAACATCCCTAATTGAGTCATTTAATCCAACTCCATAAGACCGTTGGCTGCAAAGGCACAACAATATCAAATTCAGAAAGAGAAGTAACCTGAAGTGGCACTAAAGGAGTTCTACGCAGGATTGTGCCAGTCAGTGATTCACTAGAACAATGATCAGAATGAGTAGCAGCAGGAGGCATTCGCTCAAGAACCCTTGTCACATCATTGACCCCAATAGAAAATTGTTGCTGCAATGGCAAGCGAACATCAGAATCTTCTGAACTTGCTCATGATAACAGATCTACAGGTAACAATAGTAAAAAGTTGGTGAAGATAAGTAAGGATAGCGATACCTTCATCCATATTTTTTCTGGTAACCCTCCCCTTGAAGCATTTGCAACCTCCACGCCCCTAGAGATTATTAGTACCTTTTGTCAATATCAGAATCAAGCAACACAAATAAATGTCGAGAGAATATTTACCTACTCACCTAATAAGCTTCGACAATAGGTCATCAAGGTATTTGGGCAAGGGTCTTGGGCGAGAGGTGTGCGGCGGCTGGGGTGGTCGCGACCTGAGCAGATGGGGGCATGATCTGAGGCGTCGGCAGCAGAGCAATGGGGGCACGGCGCTGGGGGAGGCGCAGGAGGCGCCGGGGCAAGGGGAGGGGCGGGGTGGCGATCACAGGGTGGTGGCGCAAGACTGCAAACCCTAGACAGGGTCGGGGAGGAATGGAAGGCGGATGGGGTCGGGGAGGAATGGATTGAGATTTTTGTTCGGGCGGGGGGGGGGGGGGGTTCGCAATTGTGCGTTTAAGTGGGAAGAGGGTTTGGCTCACTCGATCTCAGCCGCAGATTTCGTATTGGAGGGTCCAGATCAGCTTTGTTTACATGTCCACCAATATGTCCATGTGCACAAGATATATTTGTTGGATTAATTTCCGTTATGTGGACCCACATGAGTTTAAATAAATATCAGCTATCTATTTTGGTTGGCTCAAATATATAAAGTGATCAATTAATATTATTAAGAGCCAGAGTATCTGTTAAGGATAAATATGGACTTGGATTTTAAATCTGTGTAGAGACCTATTTGGAATCTATCTCTAATTATGGGACGGGATAGGATTCCAAACCGAAGACTATAAATAAGGGTCAGGTCCTCCCAGCAGGGTAACTCTCGCCATACCACCTATCCCCATCAGTAGTTGGAGTTTGTGGCTTACCTCTTGCTGGGAAAGACCAAACCCTAGATAGATTGAGCACTAGTTCATCTACTGCTTCAGATCAGAACTACGACGAACAATGGCATCGTCATCAGGTATGCTTCCGCGTTTACAGATTTTATGGGTGTTGCAATTACCACATATACGATCCTGTTAATTTTGATCATCAGGTTTAGATCTAAATTAAATCTAACAATTGGTATCAGAGCATATATGTGTGTATTGCAACCCGATCGTTTTTTTGTTTTTTTTTTCGTTGATCGGTTCGGCTGCTTTTGCATCTTCATCGCGCGTGCCTTTGTTTTTCCCGATCCGATCTAATCGGCTACTCGCCTCTATTCCCTTCGGCATCTGCTCTTTCCCACCACCAGGCGGCATTTTCTTGCGCCGCCTCCGCATGCGACCAAGAGGCACCAAGCGCCCTCCGGCCTCATGGCCGCCTCCACCTGGCGCCATCTCTTTCATGCTGCCGACTCCCCGCCGCCTCGCGTGGACACATCGCCGACTGCGGGCTCAGCGCCCCCACTGGTCTTCCGCTGCCTCCCCGCGCTGCCGCGCCTGTCGTCGCCGCAGGCCTGCCCAAGACCTCCAGATGGAGCCGCCTCCGTGCGACCTTCGGCGCCGCCGCCACAGGCGCCAAGCGCTTGAGCTCCCAAGACGCCTCGCGACCGCGAGCGACCTCGGCTGCTGCCGCGCGACCTCCGGTCTCTCCCCGAGCGCTGCGTCTTCAGGCTCCCGTAGCGCCGAGCGCGCCTCTATGCTTCCACCGCCTCCGAGAGCGCCGCCTTTGGATCTTCTGCTGCCTCCTTGCGCCGCCACTCAGGCAACAGGGAGATGGTTTTAGCCCTTGTTGCTTTGAGAATTTTTTGGACATAATTTTCTACCCTAAGGAATTAATTTGTGGCATTAAGTTTCTGGATAAGGATGTTTTGAGACTTAGTTTTTACATCCATCCGATTTTGAGATGCTTCTGGTATCAAGATATCATAAGGATGATTTGCGATTTAGTTTGTGATCATCATACTGTTCTTGTATCTTGTGATGCGTCCTTAAATAATCTCAGTTATGGATTATTATGGTTATTCCTTGCTGTTTCTGATAAAATCAGTCTGCTGAATATTGTGCTTGTAATCTTGATGAAATTTCTGATGTTCTCTGATCAGATTATATCATGAATCTTATAGTTCATCTTAGTTCGGGTTGATGCTTCTGGTATTATCAAGTTAGTCATCTTCAGATTAGCCCTTACGCTGTTCTGGTATTATCAATTAATCTGTCAATTAAAAATTGATGTAAATTTGGTTATTGTGCATATTGGTGATAATCTGTCAATTGCAAATTGTGAAAATTGATTATAGTTCTCTGATGTGCTCATTAATTATTATCAATTAAATGCAATTTGTTCTGTGCTTCTGATAATTGAATAATGGTATAAATTGTGGACTTTTATTAATTGTCATCTTTAAGGATGATGGATTGATTCAAATTTGGCTAGCTAGTGTTCTGCATAGGTTGATTGAAATGCCATGTTGCCAAAGCAACCTCTGGTATGTAGGTTAATTTATTCAGAATAACTAGGCATTTTCTTTGTGTGTATAATTCATGCATCTATTGATTGGCCCAAAGGAAAGTCAATATTTGGCCGAATTATATATGCAACTGTGGCAATAAATACGTAACAGTCATCAAGTTTCCATGTGAACAATAAGTCGGACCAAAGTAAGGCATATTATTTGACAGGATTTACTGTTAGTATTTGTTTGCTACATCAAGGTTACCACTTGCAAGTTAATATTTCTGTCCAAAGACTAAATATTAATGGAGCGCTAGGTATCTTGTGTGATGGTATGTACCAAATTTTGAATCAAGCCTTAAGTTTGTTATTCATGTCCTAATATGAGCATTTAATTTCTTTAATTTCAGCTGCAAATCCTGCTTCTAATATTTCTGCTAGCATCAATTCCATACCTATGCTTACTGGTGCAAATTTTAAAGAATGGAAAGAGAACATTTCGATTGTTCTTGGGGTAATGGATCTAGTGGCTAACAGCTCCATTGAAGAAAAGATGGAGTTTGAGAAGTGGGATCGTTCAAATCGCATGAGTCTTATGATCATGAGGCGTCTTTGTTCCTAAGTTTTTCAGATAACACATCGTAACGAGCCATTACGGCTAAGGGTTTCTTGACAGTCTTGAGCAAAGGTTTGCCAAAACGAAAAGGTGAAACAAGTACACTTCGCAAAACTTATCTCAATGAAGTATAAGGGTAAAGGAAACATAAGGGAGTACATTATGGAAATATCTCATCTTGTTTCAAATTAAAGGCACTCAAGTTAGAGCTATCTCGAGGATTTGCTCGTGCATTTAATTTTGATATCCTTCTCGCACACTTTAATCGGTTCAAGGTGAGCTATAAGCATCAAAAGGACAAGTGATCCCTTAATGAGCTCATCTCCTATTGTGTGCAAGAGGAGGATAGATGGAAATAAGATAGAATGAAAGTGCTCATTTGGCTATGACCCTAAAGTCAAGAATAACAAGAGGAAGAGCAAAGAAGTCGCAAGTGTCCCATCCATAAAGAAGAAATGAATAAACAAGGTCCTGAATTGGCTTGTTTCTTTTGTAAAAGGATGGTCACGTAAAGAAGGATTGTGCCAAATATCACACTTGGTGTGCTAAGAAAGGTACAATCCTTGCTATGGTTAGCTCTGAGGTTAACTTAACTTCTGTGCTTGAACACACTTGGTGGTTAGACTCCGGTGCAACATCTAACATCAGTGTGTCCATGCAGGTTACTGAATCGCGAAAGTCAAGTGATGCTCGAAGATTCATCTATGTGGGCGATGGCAAGAAGGTGGAAGTTGAGGCTATAGGCACATTTAGGTTGCTGTTAAAGACAGGATACTATCTGGATTTGAAAGAGACTTATATTGTACCGTCTTTTAGGCGGAATTTGGTTTCTATTTCTGTATTGGACAAATCAAGTTATAATTGTTCTTTCGGAAATGGTTTATTTAGTCTTTTCGTAATTCCAATAAAGTTGGTACCGGTTCTTTAATTTGGCATGACAACCTATATTTGCTTGATACTATTGCCTCATATAATGAAGTCCTGCATACGGTTTCTCGTGGTATAAAGAGAAAATTTACCAATGAGAAATCAAGTTCCTTGTGGCACAAGCGTTTAGGTCATTTCTCCATGCAAAGAATTAAGAGACTTGTGTCAGAAGAAATTTTGGATCCCTTGGATTTCACAGATTTCAACATTTGTGTTAATTGTATAAAGGGGAAACAAACAAACATAAGGAAGTTAAGTGCTAATAGAGTTTCAGATGTCTTAGAACTGATACATACGGATATCTGCGGCCCATTCCCTACGGCTTCCTGGAATGGCCAAATGTATTTTATCACGTTCATAGATGACTTCTCAAGATATGGTTATATTTATCTTATTCATGAGAAGTCATAGTCCCTGGATGTGTTCAAAAATTTTAAGGCTGAGGTGGAAAACCAACTTGGCAAAAGAATTAAGGCCGCTCGATCCGACTGTGGAGAATACTATGGCGTAAATGATGGATCGTGAACAACGCCCAGGACCTTTTGCTAAATTCCTAGAGGAATGCGGAATCGTCCCTCAGTACACCATGCCGGGATCTCCTAGCATGAACGGTGTTGCTGAGAGGCGAAACAGGACTCTTAAGGATATGGTAAGGAGTATGATTAGTCATTCTACCTTACCAGAGTCTCTCTGGGGAGAAGTATTAAAAACTGCAGCTTATTTACTCAACAAAGTACCAACTAAAGCGACTAACAAAACCCCGTACGAAAAATGGATAGGCAAAAAGCCTAGCATCAGGCATGTACGTGCGTGGGGATGTCCATTCGAGGCAAGGCCGATAGGCCTAACGAAAGAAAATTGGACTCAAGAACTGCCAAGAGCTATTTTGTTGGTTATTCGAAAGATCTAGGGTTACAAATTCTATGATCCCACTACTAAGACAATTTTGAAACGGAAATGCCCGGTTTTTGAGGATATTGAGTTTGAAGGGGAGATATAGTTAGGAACATTATTTTTGAAGAAGTTTCAAGGATTTATTTTTCTTCCTTTGGTTATTCCCAATAATGATCGGATCAAAGTTATTTTACCCGTATTATTGAGGAAAATATAATTCAAAATAATGTCCATGAGGTTCCTCCACAAAATGATGTTCCTCTGAAGAACAAACTCATCAACCTCAAGAACCAGTGCCATTAAGGAGATCCACTAGAGAAAGAAGAAGTGCAATCTCTGATGATTACATTATCTTTCTTCAGGAGAATGAGGCTTGTAGTGAAATTTTGGGAGAAGATCCTATCAATCTCCAAAATGCCCTGCAAAGCCCAAATTCAGTTAATTGGATCAATGCCATGAATGAAGAGTTAAAATCCATGAAGGACAACGACGTTTGGGATCTTGTCCCATTGCCAGAAGGAAAGAAACCCATTGGTTGCAAATGGATATTTAAGACCAAACGGGATTCAAAAGGCAATGTGGAAAGATATAAGGCTCGTCTTGTTGCTAAAGGATATACTCAAAAGGAAGGCATAGACTATAAAGAGACTTTCTCTCCGGTTTCTTCAAAAGACTCTTTTAGGGTCATTATGGCACTTGTGGCATTTTTTGATCTTGAGCTTCATTAGATAGATGTAAAAACAGCGTTTCTAAATGGAAACATTGATGAGACGATTTATATGGTGCAACCAGAAAACTTTATGGTCGATGACCCGAAGCAAATGGTATGCAAATTAAAGAAATCCATCTATGAGCTCAAACAAGCTTCCCAAGCAATGGTACCACAAATTTCATGATGTTATTATCTCTTTTGGTTTTGAGGTAAATCTGCTTGAGGATTGTGTGTATCATAAATTGATGGGAGTAAGTTCATATTTTTGGTTACAGATGTTGATGACATATTGCTTGCTTGTAACGATATAGGCTTGTTGCATGAAACCAAGATATTTCTCGCTAAAATTTCGAGATGAAGGATCTTGGTGATGCTTCTTTTGTATTAGGAATTCAAATATACCGAGATCGCTCTCAAGGTGTACTTGGATTATCACAAAAGAACTATATCGATAAGGTATTGCAAAGATTTGGCATGCGAATCAGAACCTTTAGATACCCTTGTGGTACAAGGTGAAAAATTCAGTCTTAGCCAATGTCCTAAGAATGATTTTGAGGCTAAGAAAATGCGTAACATCCCTATTCATCTTTGATAGGAGCTTGATGTATGCTCAAGTTTGCACTAGACCGGATATAACATATATTGTTGGAATGCTAAGCGGTATTTAAGTAATCCAGATTGGATCATTGGGTCGCATGACAAACGGGTGTTGCGGTATTTGCAAAAGACGAAGGATTTCATGCTCACATATAGGAAATCGATCAGTTGGAGATCATTGGGTATTCTGATTTCGATTTTCTTTGGTTGCCAAGATGCTCGCAAATCCGCTTGAGTTACATCTATCTACTTGGTGGAGGTGCGGTTTCTTGAAAAGCGCTAAGCGATCACTCGTTGCCCGCCCACAATGGCAATGAGTATGTTGCTTGCTATGAGGCTTCAAATCATGGAATATGGTTGCGTAACTTTGTCACAGGTGCGAATTTTGGATCAGTCGATGCACCACTAAAGTTGTATTGTGACAACAAGTCTGCGGTTATGTATTCTAACAACAACAGGAGCTCGTCAAAGTCTAAGCATATAGACATCAAGTTCCTAGTTGTGAAAGAAAGAATTCAGAGTGGCAAATTGTCAATTGAGCATATAGGTACAAACTCCATGATTGCGGATCCGTTCACTAAAGGCTTGACACCTAAAGTGTTCCATGAGCATGTTGCTCATATGGGTGTGGTTTCACTTATGGAATTCAGTTCAAGTGGGAGTTTGTAATTTTCTTTTCTTATGCTAATATCAATTTAGTATAAAGACCTTCAGTTATATTCTTTAGAGAAATAAAGTTTATGTTCTTTTACTCTGAATTCATGTCTTCTCCTTTGGTTCTGAGAAGATGTTTTGATCTCATAAGGTATAAAGTTGGACCAGTTGGAAATAGGCATGTCATGATCACATTTCATGTAATTTCCATGCTACACATCCATATTTGATCCATGTCGTTCTTTTATGTTGACATATGTGACCATTGATGGGTTTAGTTACGCTTTAAAGTGACGAAGACCGCTTTGATCCTTTGTTGATATAATTAATGGACCGGATTGGTTTAAAGATGCTCATGACATAGATAGCATTTTTGGAGCTCATAAAGTTTTTGATATGTATTTACTCATTTGGTCCAAGTGGGAGATTGTTGGATTAATTTCCGCTATGTGGACCCACATGAGTTTAAATAAATATCAGCTATCTATTTTGGTTGGCTCAAATATATAAAGTGATCAATTAATATTATTAAGAGCCGAGTATCATTATGATAAATATGGACTTGGATTTTAAATCGTGTAGAGACCTATTTGGAATCTATCTCTAATTATGGGACGGATAGGATTCCAAACCGAAGACTATAAATAAGGGTCAGGTCCTCCCAGCAGGGTAACTCTCGTCATACCACCTATCCCCATCAGTAGTTGGAGTTTATGGCTTACCTCTTACTGGGAAAGACCAAACCTAGATAGATTGAGCACTAGTTCATCTACTGCTTCAGATCAGAACTACGACGAACAATGGCATCGTCATCAGGTATGCTTCCGCGTTTACAGATTTTATGGGTGTTGCAATTACCATATATACGATCCTGTTAATTTTGATCATCAGGTTTAGATCTAAATTAAATCTAACAATATTGCCCTCAAATAAGGAGGAACAAAGCTCCAACTGAATGTCCACAGATACTTCGTCCATCAGTTTGCTACGCCAGGAGCCAGAAGGCAGTAAGAGATACAAAGCTTGAACACACTGTTTTAACTTTTAAGTCACAAGCACTGCACAACCACATAAGCTATTGAAAAGAAAAAAAGATGGTGCAAGTCTCAACGCTATTGCAGGTCCTATACTGGGACAAGAACACAAGCTCCTGTCTTGTTTCATGAAGTTAACGAATCCATCACATAGTGTGATGACGGCACAAGGCAAGGATTTAAGGGGTCTCAACCCCTGTAGGAGTAAACATTTCAACTAACTAATCACATGATCGGACCTGATCTACTAAAGATTCCTCCCTTTCATATAGAACATCACGATTTTTGTGTGACCTCTGTATACCCAACACAACGAATTAGAGATGGAGCACAGATGATAGAAAGCACTTCTCATTAAAAAAAACACTGCTGCTGTAAAATAATTGAGCCCACTCGTACTCCTAGCAAACGAGAAAAGGGCTAACAAGGCAAACTGAGCAAATGATCAGAGGTAAAACAAATGCACAATCAAAATAGCCCAGCCTCCTCGCGGTTCCAGAAATATAAGAATCAAAATTTCATCCTGATCAATCACAAGATAACTTCATCTCAGAACAGAAACAACGATTCCTTCCATTGCTTGAAGTAGAGGTAAATTACCACTACCACTACCACCTCATGAGACAGCAGAAAAGGCTAGTTATACCATGAATCCTATCGTTAGAATAGCTCAGCAGCAGCAGTATGCTTAAAACCCAATGTCATGTGCTGGTGGTGCTCTACTGGTGGCTTCTCCTGTGCACGTCTCGGGAGCCCTTCAGCTCATCTTCATCATCGCTAGTCATGTCCATCATCTTTGGCTGTTGTGGTGTGAACCGCTTCTTGATGCTTACTGTTTGGAGGAGATGGGTTTCTTCTTTTCGGTGGTGACGTCTGATCTGCATCGCGCTCCCAACGCCTTATGTCTGTCCGCCGATTTCCAATGGTGTGGACTTTCGTCAGGGTTGGATCTGGAGCCTTTCTCCGCCGGCTCGTCTTCGGGCGTGGCGATCCGGGCCCTTCTACGCTGGCTTCTTTCAGCGGCGCGGCTTCGTTGATGGCATGACGACGGAGGTGGCGCGGTGCAGATCCAGATTTGGCGCAGTTGGTAGAGATCGCGATGGCTCGGTGGCGGTGGCTTGTGCGGCGCTCGACTCCTCCCCGGTGGACGGCTTTTAACCGGTCGACGTGTGGGCTGCGGTAGACGTCGCCTTCTTTTGGTGCAGGCGGCGGTTTGCCGTTGGGGATGTTACGGACGTCGTCTTGGCGATCTGGCCTTCATTGGTTGGATCTGGTGACGAGGTCGTGCTGTGGCGTGATCTTGCAGCGCTGGTACCTTCGATCCGAGGTGAAAACTCTTGATCTGGCCTTCGTTGGTTGGATCCGGCAACAACGTCGACCTGAGCAGCGTTACCTTCTTGAAGGCGTTGCTTCGGAGAACCGGTACCTGAGCTTTGGAGTGAAAACTCCTGATTTGACCTTCGCTGGTTGGATCCGGCGACGACGACGTGAGTCGTATCCCTTCTTGGAGGCGTCGCTACGGAGACCGGCCCATCATCACCTCTTTACTGCGCAGATACTGTTCGCGTGTGGACGATCTCCTGGTTGGTCCTGGAGGCGGGGCTAGGTGGTCTTTTTTTAGGCTAGCCTTTGCATGACAATTTGTTTGTCATTGTTGGCTTTTGGCCGTTTTTTGTTTTAAGCTTTTAGCTGATGGTGGTGTAATGACTATGTGCATCCCTAGTTGGTGCAGAGGACGGGAGTTGTACTTTCATTATATATAAAATGATGCTGCTTGTATCTGAAGTCTATTTTCCTTTGATTTTTATCGAGTCCATCCAAGTCCGCTACATGCCTGCATCTCTTTCTTTGAGTTTGTCAAAGCGTTGCCAGTCAATCATATCCTTTGGGGGTTTTGTTTAGTGGCAAGGGGCGTTTAAATATCCCCCCCCCCGGGCAAAGTCAAAAGTTCATTCCGTCGAAGCTGCGAGAAGCTACATCGGACGGTTTTCAGCTTCCGCACGTTGTAAACAGCTTCTGGCTTCCGCAAAAACGACTGGAAAACGATGTCCGTTTAGGACAGCTTCCGGTTTTTTCAAGCTAAAGGTTGAAGTGAAGCTTAAGTCATCATAAACATGTCATAAGGCAAGCAACTCAGATATACATATGTCCATCTTAGTGACCCAAGGGCTGAAACAATTTGGATGATGCGGCCACTGCCTCCTTAACCACAGTTGTGCAACCTTTATAGGCTTAACTAGAAAGCAACCCGTGCCAAATGGTGCGGCTATGGCTATTGTACGCGGGTGGTAAGGATTTAGTCGATTTTTTTTTAACATTAGTATCTGACGTGCTATAGCACATAAGCCAAATTTGCGCAGAACAAAAGATGAATATACAATATTAGAATTTGAGGTGATGGTTGTAGTTCAAGGATTTTGTTGAACTCTTCACTTCATGTTTCATCATGCAATATGTCATGTTTCACCGCGACTAAGCCGAGACTAAATGAACTTATACTGTCATGAAGACTGAAGAGTTTGCAGTTAAACTCTGTTGTGCTTTTCAGATTAAATATGGTTATTCGAGAATCCTTCCCCTTTCAATACTTACAAAGCGCTTGATTTGTAGATTACAGTTTTATCAAACAGGGAAACACCCAGTGGTCCACTAAAATCACGCTTAATCACTCGATTCAAATCTTTTGCTAAATCATATTTAGCAATCCTATCACCATAACCCACGTTGATACTGTAGAAGTAAAGAGCATGCGTTGTAAAGATCAATCTTCCAGTGAAAAAAAGAAGAAAAACATCAATAGAGCATAACTAATAGAGTAACTTTAGATATAGTGTCATGCTGGAGCAGCACACACGCTTATTATTTTAGGGTCACAAAATCTACATTTAACAAAAGAAGATAATCAACACAATAATTTTAGATGTAGTGACATACTGGACCATCATATATACCTCTCATTTTAGGGATATAAAGACAACACAGAAATAACTCTCTCTACAGGTATATTCTACAACAGATATTATCATAGACAATGGTTCCTTTTGTACCTCTTTTGCAAGCCTTATCTGTAGACCATTCTTTGTGATTTTGGGTCTTTCGATAGTAAGGCGGAAAGATTTATTTGCATAGTCAAAGCATGCAGTATAAAATCAAACAATCACTCATATGTTGGTCTCAGTGATTCAATGAAAAGATAAAACCTACAAAACCAGCACTCTCAGTTCTATCATCACCAGGCAATAGTAGCATAGGCCACAAAGCCATCATAGAAATAACTCTCTCGATAGGTATATTCTACAACAATTATTATCATAGACAATGGCTGTTACATATTTTAAGTAAATAAAAGTATCCTCCGCTAAGCAAATCATAGCAAAATGTTCCAGTATACAGAATTAGGACCATACTTATTAATATAACAACTCAAGAGTAAGTAACTCTGTAATTACGACCACTCATAGGAAACAATCATGTAAGCATGTAAATATAGCGCTCGAAACGAATAGGAACTCACTCTTTTGCACAAAATCTACATTTAACAAAAGACGATAGCCAACACAATAATTTTAGATGTAGTGACATGCTGGACCATCATATATACCTCTCATTTTAGGGATACAAAGCTAGCACAGGAATAACTCTCTCAACAAATATATTCTACAACATTTATTATCATAGACAATGGTTCCTTTTGTACCTCTTTTGCAATCCTTATCTGCAGACCATTCTTTGTGATTTCGGGTCTTTCAATAGCAAGGCAGAAAGATTTATTTGCATAGTCAAAGCATTCAGTATAAAATCAAACAATCACTGATATGTTGGTCTGAGTGATTCAATGAAAAGGCAAAACCTACAAAACCAGCTCCTCTAAACTCCACCTCTACAAAACTGGATCCTTATATGACATTGTTCCTATAACATTAGAATCGCCGATTATCAGTGTCACGGAGAAAAGAATGTGCAAAAAAGAAAAAGAAAAATAGTGGTAGTTACAGAAAGGGATGCATAACAACAGTAGTCAAGAATGGAAGGGCATACTTAACAAAGCATCAGTGAATGCAGATTTTCCAACATTTGTTGAACCCTGTAAGGATGTATGAAATATGCCAAACATCACTATACCAGCTGAGAAGCAGACATGTAACTCCTATTTGTTTTAAGTTCTATGATTTGAACCATGAAATGTGCTTAGTAAAAAACAAAGGAACTAAACATGATACACGTCCTATTGAACGTGCAAAAAATATATGAAATGGGTCTGGATCTTCCTGTACCGTTACTAAAAAAAATCAGGACATCTCATTGATCACTATCAATTCATTATTATGTGCATCAAGCTATTAGTAATGACCTGATTAATATATGAATGCAGTTTGTTAAGTTTCCACAAATAGCATCAATTGCGGTGTGGAATAGCATTCGTCAAATAGAAAAATACAATGCCATGTGGATATCACTTGAGAATTCATAGAATTCAGAAGGTAAGCATAACAGATGCTGCTCACAGTTTTTTTGGTGGGTTTTCCAGCATAACAAACATTTCAACCAAAAGGCATGCAATTTTCAACCAATTTCCCTTACGCAATTCAATTTTGATTGGGCGAAAACTATGCCTGAGAACTTGAATATGTGCTCACTGTAACTTACTATACAAACCTGGCATGCTACCCTTAAGGTTAAGGTTGCATGCTCATTTCACTTTACCAAACAAGTTACCATTATGTTGAGCAGAGGAGGTTAAGATGGAAGAAATTTGACTAACCTCTGTCAGCCCAACCATTCCAATCTCAGGATGAGTGAAACAGGCAGCCGGGATGCTTAGATGATTTAGGATGTTGTCCTTCCCAGAGACTTGCTCAACAACTGTATTCAGATGAGCAATTACTTATCAAACAACTACATTGATTTATAGCAAAACATGCATAGAAGTAAAAAAGCGAACAAATTATCTACCTGAGATTCCTTGTGCGCTGGCCGCATGAATAAGCATGAGTTTACCATTGGCATCTCCAATGCAATACAAATTCGGGACCTACGTAGTAAAAGATGTTTACATCGCAATGAGTCATGCTCTGGAGATATTTTTGTAGCAAAGGAAGACAACAACAATAATGATACATGATACTCCCTCCATACTCAAATAGATTCATTTGAGTCCGTGCAGTCAAACTTTTAAAATTTTGACCACTAATACACACAAAACTATTTTTGCTTGCCACATAGAAATAATGTTAATAGATTTTCCATAAAAAGTAGTTACACATCATTACATGTTTTAGTAATTTGTATTAACATATAATTAGAAAAATAATAATAGTCAAATGTATGTATTGGTGACTGTGTCAATATCTGGAACGACAGGTCAAAGAAGTGTGTAGGTAATATGTAATTTAACATACTAGATTGCCATTTGCATCCATAACTTGCATCCGCTCACAATGTAAAACAAAACCACATTGCGATGAAATTAAGTCAAATCCCACTTTTTGGATGAAATTAAGTCATTTAAAAAAAAAAGAAGGTCAAGATCCACTGTGAACACAAAATCCCACATTTTTAGATGAAAATAAATTGTAAGAAAACATCAAAATGTTGTTTAGTCCACCATCAATAACATCCATCAGCTAAACAATGATTTTAACTAATAAAAGATAAACTGAAATAAATAATGTGAATGTCCGACTCTCAGATTGAAAATAGTACCACTTAAGGATGTTTCTCTCGTCCCCGACCAAAGACTTGTATACCGAAAGTGATACTTCTCAAAATATGACACTATAAACATCAAGCAGGTAACACTTTGCCAACACACTCCCTCCCTTGAACTGTGACTACACTTTCATATCTAGAATTGGGGGATGTTTGCTAATCCATCTCCTCTCCAACTTCTATTTCCATTCGCCTCCTTTCTCAAAACCAAAACAGAGCACTGATCAAACCAACTACATGCTCATCATCTATTCATAGCCACCCAAATCCCCTAGTACAATGCGAGAAGCCCATCGAAACCTATTTTGCGTGATTCCAGCGACCAATTAGCGCACCATAAACGAACAACCCGCCCTCCGGCACGGCTGCGTCAGATCATCAAATTCTAGGGTTTACGCACAAGAGAAGGGTGAGGCCATAGGGGGAGATGGGGGGTACGATACCGCGAGGGTGTCGTCGGAGTAGTTGCCGAGAAAGCGGGGGAGGACGTAGGCGACGACAGCGCAGAGGGCGGCAGTGGCTGGTGAGTGCCGATCCATGCGAAATGACCGCTCCTCGGTGGCGAACACCTGCCAGGCCCAGCGCAGTAGGGACTCATCCGCATCCGCCTCCCACCCCATTGCCTTTCGGGGGAGGGGACTGTGAGAATCTTCTAGTGGCTACTGGTTCCCCTGTTTGCACTACATGTCGACCTTTGTGCATGCATGCGACCACGAGGGAAAACACACCTAGAGGCGAATCACCGCAAAGGCTATGAAGGGCATCTTGGTGAAATGTGAGGTGCTTGGACGCTGCGTGGAAGAAGAGTCATGGAGGCAAAGTAGCACCAAGGACCGGGGACGGTGGGCTAGGCGGGCGCAAGGTAGGGGGCGTAAGGGGAGCGAGGAGTCAAGCTAGCGGGTGAGGAAGGAGACCAAAGGGGCGGCGAGGGAGGAAGAGGGAGGGAGCGGCGGTGGCTGTGGAGGGAGATCGAGGGGACGGGCGTAGAGGGGCCTAGGCGGGGGGACGGAAGGGGAGTGTCGTAGGGACAGCCCACCGGCCCCCACGACCTGGCGAACACGATGAGAGCCTCTAAAAGGGGACCTAGAAGCCGTAGGAGGGGCCTCGGAGGTGGCCAGAAGTCTACAGGAGGTGCCCCAAAGGCAGCCAGAAGTCCGCAGGAGGTGCCCTAAAGGAGGCACGAAGGCTGCAGGAGGTGCCCCGAAGGGGGGCTTGAAGGCTGCAGGAGGGGCCCTGAAGGGGGCCCGAAGGTTGCAGGGGGTGTCCACCCAGCACCCCGGAAGGCTACCTTGTGGACACCAAGGATGTTCGGGGCCCCCTCGGCCCCGGAGCCGCCCTGCCGAAAGCGAAGGGAGAAGACAAATGGACCAAACGCACCGGCTGGGTGAGCCCGATCCAAGGAAGCCCACCGTGGACCGGAAACTATGTGTAGGGGTAGGAAAAGAACCTACAGTCCCTATGCGGTAATACCTTCCTAGGGGTAGAACAATAATCTCATGTACCCTGCCGACAAGCTATAAATAGTTTGCTCCCCCATGTAATAAGGAAAAAGGCTTTTTAAGGCATTTAATACATATACACTTCTCCTGGCACCGGTCCCTTTTCCGAGGATCCTTTGGTCACTCTCAGGTACCAAGGGTCCCCCTTTTTCTACTGTCTAGTCCTTCTTACTACGACAGTTGGTGTCGTCCATGAGGATCCGCAGGAAAGCTCTGAAGCATCAGCATGGCCCCTCAGAAGAGGACCAAGTCCAAGGTCTCAACAGCTAAAGCAGCCGCGGCAGCAGCGGCCCCTAGCACCCCTCGGCCAAGCAAAGTAGGACCTCCGCGGCGGCGGTGCCTCCCACCTAGGCCACGGAGGAGGAGGCAAATAACTCCACGCACGGGGAGAATATCGAAAGTGCCACCCGCCCAGTGGAGGCATCCCTCCCCGAGAGCCACCAAGTGGGCCCACCACTAGGGGCTACGGGCGTAAGCCAAGGGTTGTATGAAGCCCTACAGCAAGAACTGGCGGACCTTTGTCGGGAGATGGTGGACCTCCGACATCCACCAGAGATGGCCCTCACAGCCCCGCTCCGGCCCTTCCTAAACACCATGTAGGGGTCGCCCCTCCGGCTCCGACAGTCGAACCTCTCGCCCCGCTGCTCCGGGGAGACCCTAACTCCCCGTTGAGCGTCGGGCTCGAGACAACCCGCTGGCCACAAGGCTTCAAAATGCCAGAGGTCACACCCTTCGAGGGGTGCACAGACCCTTCAGAATTCCTTCGGGTGTACAAGAACGCTATTGAGGCTACCGGAGGTGACAATACTACGAAGGCGAAGAGCATCACCCTCATCCTCAAGGGCGTGGTGCTAAAGTGGTTCTTCACTATCCCCCTGCTCCATATATGTGTGGGAGCAGTTGCAGGACCTCATCTGCAACAATTTCCCGGGAAACTACACGGAGCCGAAGGATGCGGGGCACCTGTTCGCGATAAAATAGGCCCCTGGCGAATCCCTTCGCAGCTTCTTCAAGAAATTTGCGGAGGTGAAATGTCAAGTGAAGGGCGTCAACGAAACCACTATTATAAACGCAGCCACATGCGGGCTCAGGAAGGGCCCCCTATCAGAGAGACTGGCTCACAAGCCTATCCACATGGTGACGAAGCTCTTCAATAAGATGGACGAGTATGCCCGGGCAGAGGAAGATAGCACTCAGAGAAGCGCACCCCCCGATGCGCCAACATCCACCCCGAGCATGCCACCTACGAAAGAAGGAACCACTGCCACCCTGACCGGGGCACCCACCAAGCAACGAGCCAACGACTACGACAGAAGGGTCAGAACATCTACCACGTAGATGATAGCCCACCCGAAGGGGAAGCGCGGAGGTCATGCAGTAGCTATGCCCATGGCCGAGGATGCGACGAACGACGACAACAAGATGACAACCACGGCAGACGGAGGCCCTTCGCCATTTTGTGATCTCCACAGTGAAGGGTCACACATGACCAGTTAGTGTCGCACTATTGCGACCTTGCGGGAGTACATGAACCGCGAGTGACAGCCAGCCGAGCGTGAAGACAGAGGGAGGGGCAGCAACCAATTGCCCGCCCCACCACCAAGACCCCGCATAGAAGGGGACCGAGGGGCGCGCTAGAAAAGGATCATAAACATGATCACCAGAGGATCCTCGCTCGGCATACCCTCAAAAAGAAAACATCGTGCGTACGCCCGACAGATTCACCACCTCGCAACATACCTGGTATCTAGCCCACCTTGCTACACCGAGATACCGATCTCTTTCGGCCGAAAGATGCCTGGGGTGTGTATTTCCCACACCAAGACCCCCTCGTCATCTCCGTCAACGTCGCAGATTTAAAGGTTAGGCGTGTCCTCGTCGATGGAGGAAGCTCAGCTGACCTCCTGTTCACGGACGCCTTCGACAAGATGATGATCCCCCAAGATCGTTTGTCACCCCCAGGCATACCCCTAATAGGCTTTGGGGGAAGACCCGTGATGGCCCTAGGCCAGGTCGACCTGGCCATCACATTTAGCGATGACTACGCATCCCGAATCGAGGTCGTCACATTTGACGTGGTTCAAATGACCTACCAATACAACGCCATCCTCGGTCGTGCGACATTCAACACCTTCGGCGCCATAGCCCACCACAACTACCTCTGCATGAAGATTCCCACACCAGAAGGGATAGTCACGGTGCGAGGGGACCAAAACCTTGCAAGGCAAATAGAGCTAGAGGCACTTTCATTGGCCCAACACGTCCACACCATCGGGTCAGACGTGAGGGACCAAATAAGCCCACCCTCAGCAAAATAGACGCCGAAGCCCAAATCAGAGGGACAACTCCGGAGAGTCCCCCTGCAGAAGGCCTCCCCAGATCAAATGGTGGCCCTCGGAGCAGAGCTCCCAGCGGAAGCTTGTGACGCCATCCTCAAGGTACTCCGCAGCAATGCGGACGTCTTCGCATGGGGACCGAAAAACATCCCAGGGGTAGCTCGGGGGACCATCAAACATCGCCTATCACTCCGAACGAACGCACCCCCAAGAAGAATAATCTACGATGCATGTCGACGGAGTGATTGGAAGCAGTGAAGAAGAAGATTGCCAAGTTACTTAAGGCAGGCGTCCTCCAGGAGATCAAACACTCTGAATGGTTGGCCAACCCCGTCTTGGTACAAAAAAAGCACAGGCAAATGACGCATGTGCGTTGACTTCACAGACCTCAACAAGGCATCCCCAAAGGACGACTTTCTGTTACCCCGCATCGACCAGCTGGTGGACACCACCTCGGGCTGCGAACTCATGAGCTTCCTAGATGTCTACTCCGGGTACCATCAGATATTCATGGCCAAGGTGGATGAGCCAAAGACCGCCTTCATCACCCCCATCGGCTCATATTGCTTCACCTGCATGCCCTTCGGACTGAAGAATGCGGGTGCCACTTTCACCTAGCTCATCACGAAGGTGCTGGCAGACCAGCTTGGCCGCAATGTCGAAGCCTACATTGATGACATAGTGGTGAAAAGCCAGTTTGCAAGCTCCCATACAGAGGACTTACAGGAAACCTTCACCAACCTGCAGGCGGAGGGGATCAAGCTCAACCTGAAAAAGTGCGTTTTTGGGGTTAAGGTGGGCAAGCTCCAGGGATTCCTCATATCCGAGAGGGGCATTGAAGCCAACCCCGAGAAAATCAGGGCCATCCAGGAGATGGAGCCCTCTCCCCAAGCAGCAGTCTCGGGAGGTTCAAAGGTCGATGTATGTCACAACCCTCAATCGCTTCCTATCCCACTCCGCAGAGCGGGCCTTTCCTTTCTTCAAGACTCTCTAAGGGACAGAGCCATTCCACTGGACGGACGACTATCAGAGAGCGTTCCACGAACTCAAACAATATCTCACCCAATTGCTAAGCCTAACCAGCTCGAAGCAAGAAGTGACCCTCTTACTATACCTCGATGCCTCCTCATCAGCGGTGAGCACGGTCCTCGTCCAGGACAACAAGGGACAACACCCAATGTACTATGTCTCGGAGGCTTTATAAGGTGCCAAGATCCAGTACACGGAACTGGAAAAGCTAGCGTACACCCTTCTCATGGCCTCGAGCAAACTCAGATATTACTTCTTGGCACACGCCATCATGGTCCAAACATTCTACCCGCTAGCATTAATGCTGCGGAACAAAGACGCCTTGGGGCGAATAGGCAAATGGGCAGCCGAGCTGGCGCCCTTCGACATCACATTCATAGCACGAATGGCCATCAAATCACAAACCATTGCAGACTTCGTAGCCGAGTGGACCCCGCACATCGAAGACAAGCAACCAACCAAAATCGAGGCCCCGTGGACAATGTATATCGATGGATTTTGGTGCGCTGCCGAAGTCGGCGCAGCGGCCATTTTGGTCGCCCCGGATGGGCAACGCATGTCCCGCACCGCCCGCCTCGACTTCCCAACGACAAACAATGCATCAGAGTACGAGGCGCTATTGTTGGGCCTCCGCAAAGCTATGGTGCTGGGAGCAAAGTGTGTGATCATCAAAAGCAATTTCCGCCTTGTGGCAGGCCACTTTGATAGATCGTTTACGACAAGAGGCCCCGAAATAGCCAGTTACCTAGCCGCGGTATGAGCAACGACAACGCACTTTCTTGATATCACCATCCAAGCAATACCCAGGGGCGACAACGAGGCAGCAGATCAACTAGCAAAAATGGCCAGTTCTAGCCAATCCCCACCACTCAAAGTCTTCTACAAGATACTCTACGCACCTTCGGCTAAGGGGCTACGCCCGAAGTACAAGGGGCTGCGCTCGAAACACAAGGGGATGCGCACTTAGTGATCCTTATTACTGGAGCAGACTGGCGAGATATCATCATCAAATACCTCGTAGGCGGAGAGCCCGAGGACGCGACCGAAACAAGACGCCTCCGGTATAGGGCTAGGAATTACAACATGATCGACAGGGAGCTCTATAAGGGGGGCGTCTGCGTCCCCTTCCTACGGTGTGTTTCCCAACAAGAGAGCCAATCCCTCCTAAAAGACATCCACGAGGGCCACTGTGGGGAAGGCCTTCCACCAAGGGTTCTACTAGCCAACAGCGCTCCGGGATGCTCAAAATCTCGTTTAATACTGCCAAGGGTGCCAATGGGCGAGTCAGCAAGCAAAAGCACCATCGGTCCCCCTACATCCCCAGCCTCCTGTCTGGCCCTTCGCACGATGGGGGCTCGATATCATCTGACCTTACCCAACGACCAAGAGCAACCTCTGCTTCGTGTTCGTTGCCATTGAATATTTTTCCAGATGGTTCGAAGCCGAGCCAATCGCCAAAATCACAGCCGCAGCAGCGCAACGATTCGTGTGGAAGAACATAATCTGCCTGTATGGGGTACCGCGTGACATCGTCACCAACAACGGTACCCAGTTGGAATTAGCGGCATTCCAAGCATTTTGCCAAAACCTCGATGTAAAAATATGCTTCGCATCCGTTGAACACCCCGAGTCCAACAGGGCGGTCGAGCGGGCCAACGACAACTTACTAGAGGGCCTCAAAAACATCTCACAGGCCTCCCAAAGGGACTCTGTCTTGAGGAGCTCCGCAAAGCCCTATGTGCACTCCGCACATCACCAACAAGAGCTACAGGCTTCTCCCCGTTCAAGCTGCTTTTCAGCGACGTAGCCATGACCCTAGGGGAGTTCACAGCCAAGTCCCTCTGAGCAATGACCCAAGCCGACCCAGCAGGGCAGGAGATCTCCATCGACCTCCTCGAAGAACACCACGTACAGGCCATACCAACCATGTCCAAGTACAGCGAAGGCGTCGCACGGGCCTACAACCGAAAAGTCAAGATTCACCCCTTGGGACTAGGCGATATGGTTCTCAAGCGAGCCGCAAATCCCACGACCATGGGCAAGCTGGAGTCCAAATGGGAAGGCCCGTACATCATCACCCGTAGCACGTGTGCCGGTTCCTTCTACATCGCAACACCGGAGGGATAGCAGTTGGACCACACGTGGAACGCAAAGTGCCTCCGGAAGTTCTATCCTTAGGGCCCATGTAACAATCGGCTACGCCCGGGAAACTGCCCCGTCGCCCTTATACGGCGCGAGCATGTACAAAAACAAATGTATCTTGTGGCATTTTGACATTTTCAATGAAAAGCAGACACCGCGCATGGCCATCGGCCCCGGTGTACACCGATGCCCTCAGCAGGCATGAGTGTATAAATAGACACCGCGCATGGCCATCAGTCCCGGTGCACACCGATGCCCTCCGCAGGCATGAGTGTATAAACAGACACCACGCATGACCATCGGCCCCGGTGCACACCGATGCCCTCCGCAGGCATGAGTGTATAAACACACCGCGCATGGCCATCGACCCCGGTGCACACCGATGCCCTCTGCAGGCATGAGTGTATAAATAGACACCGCACATGGCCATCGGCCCCGGTGCACACCGATGCCCTCCGCGGCATGACTGTCTGAAAAAGTATGGGGGACGGCGCGAGGCTTCGCCTCCCCTACAAAAAGATAGGGCTCTCTAGAGCCCTATCTAAAAAAGTATGGGGGATGGCGTGAGGCTTCGCCTCCCCTCGCTAGAAGTTAGGGCTCCCCCGGAGCCCTATCTAAAAAAAGTATGGGGGACGACGCGAGGCTTCGCCCCTCCTCGCAAAAAAGTTAGGGCTCCCCGGAGCCCTATCTGAAAAAGTATGGGGACAACATGAGGCTTCTCCTCTCTCAAGAAAAGACAGGGCCCGAGCCCTATCTAAAAAAGTGGGAGATAGCGCGAGGCCCCCTCGCAAAAAAGTTAGGGCTCCCCAGAGCCCTATCTAAAAAAAAGTATGGGGGACGGCGCGAGTCTTCACCCTCCCTCGCAAAAAGTTAGGGTTCTCCGGAGCCCTATCTGAAAAAGTATGGAGGATAGCGTGAGGGTTCGCCTCCCCCGCAAAAAGATAGGCTCTCCAGAGCCCTATCTAAAAAAGTATGGGGGACGGCGCGAGGCTTCGCCCCCCCCCCACTTGCAAAAAATTTAGGGCTCCCCGGAGCCCTATCTAAAAAAAGTATAAGGAACGGCATGAGGCTTCGCTTCCCCCCCCCAAAAAGTTAGGGCTCCCTGGAGCCCTATCTAAAAAAACGTGTGGGGGACGGCGCGAGACTTTGCCCCCCCCCCCTCGCAAAAAAGTTAGGACTCCCCGGAGCCCTATCTGAAAGTATGGGGGACGACGCGAGGCTTTGCCTACCCCGCAAAAAGATAGGGCTCCCCGGAGCCCTATCTAAAAAAGTATGAGAGATGGCGTGAGGCTTCGCCTCCCCTTGCTAAAAAGTGAGGGCTCCCCGGAGCCATATCTAAAAAAGAATAGGGGACGGTGTGAGGCTTCGCCCCCTCCCTCCCCCACAAAAAAGTTAGGGCACCCCGGAGCCCTATCTAAAAAAGTATGGGGGACGGCGTGAGCCTTCACCTCCCCCACAAATAATTAGGGCTCCTCGGAGCCATATCTAAAAAAGTATGGGGGACGACGCGAGGCTTCGCCCCCCTCGCAAAAAAGTTAGGGCTCCCCGGAGCCCTATCTAAAAAATAATGGGGGACGGCGTGACGCGTCACCCCCCTCGCAAAAAAGAAGGAAACCAAAACAAGCAACAATATACATCATTCATCACCTCACAACATACAAGGGCCGAGCAACGCGGCCCCTACAATAAGAATATGTTACAAATACACAGCCCCGCAACATATGAGAGCATAACAAGTGTCTACAAACGATTACACACCTCAACCTCGCTACACGACCACACTCGGTACAACATACAAACACATGGCGCGGACGCGGCACAATTTTAACGAAGTCCCACACTCCGACGCTGCCGCCACTCCTCCAGACTCCTTGTTAGAGGGCCCCGTTGCCAAAAACATGATATATTCCCCCCTTCAGACTCTGGAAACTCCTCGAGTCCCATTCACGGATCCAAGACCTCACCAAGACATTACTAAGAACCCCAGAAGCCCGAATATCGTTAGGCATACTGGCCGCTTATGCTCCTAAAAAGATGGAATTCCTCTATGGAGCCACCCGGATTTGCTTTCTTTCACCGCTGCCACTTAGCGCCATGGTAAATCACACACTGGTAGCACACTCGTAGGGGCCAGATGGACAAGAGATTGCGCTCATCCTTTGACTCCTGCATGGGGGCCATAGCCTTAAACCCTCGTCCCCCATGGGGTCGGGGCCCCCGCATCGCGGGGCATTTAAGCAGGCATTGTTCGCCCTGCATAGGTCGGCAAGCACAGGTATAAACAACCAAAGCTAGGAACACAAACATCGTCCAAAATTCTCATTTCATTAAAACAGAGGTCCTTACACAAAAAACCGCTCTGAGGTGCAACAAACAAAGTCAAAGCTAAAAACAGCTCCAAGCAAACTAAAAGACCCTAGGCTTCTAACAGTGATAATCTAGAAAAGTTTCAGCTGCTTCGAGCAGGTGGGGGGAGGGGGGTTGGGGGTCACACCTTATCTTCATGGGTGGACCTCGCTGTCGACCTCCGTGTCCTCTGTCGGCTTCGCCGGGCGTTCCTTTGCCTATTGGGCCCGAACCGCCGGATGGACTCGCCATACCTTCATGGTCAGACAAAGATCTAGAACTCCTGCAAGACTTTGCTAGCCCTTCACGTACGACGCTGCACGGTGGCAACCTCGTTGGAAGTTGCCATGGCAATAGACCGGGCAGCAAGGGCATCCATATGAGCACACCCCGCCTTGTCAAGAGAGACCAGGGTCATTAACCAGGCGACCTTCATGCAATGATCGCCGTACGCACGAGCCGCGGGCAGGCACACTTCCCTGGCACGCCGAAGATGCTCTAAGCTTATATCCATCTCCGTCGGCTGGTGACGCCTCGAAGGAGGCACGGCGCCAAGCTCCACCATAGCTCCCTCGAGAGCCTCTATTGCCCCCCAGGCGGAAAGACCAACGACGTTTGACAGCTCTCGCTCCGCTTGGATCTCCTCTTCAAGAGTTGACCGGACGCCCCGTAGAGTCTGCACATCGCCTTGAAGGGCGATGCGCTCCGTTTCCAGGCCCGCTACCCGAGCCTCTAAGGCCTTCACCCTCTCAGCAAGCGAGTCGCGCTCGGCGCTCAGGGCCTCGCTCTGGGCATGCTCCGCATCAATCCTCTTCTGGATCTCAGCAAAGCCTTCAGAAATATCCTCGTCCATGGCCCGCGGCATCATCAAGGTCTACATAGGTAGCGAACGTCAAGACAAGGGAAGAAGACGAAAAGTGGGGAGACCGGGGAAAACTAACCTTTGCGGTATCCGCCTGGACACTTCGGAACATGTCCTTCAGCGACGTCAAACAGCTTCGGACAAGGGTGGGCATCAAGTCAAGAATCGCCTAAAAACACCCAAGAACATCTTCGCTGACCTTAAAGTCGGCATGGCAGAGAGGACCCAGGTCCATCGCCCCCGTAGCAATTGGGGCGAACACTGCCGATGGCGTCGCCTCGGAACTTGCCAAAGCAGAGCCACCGCCACCCACCTGGTCACCTCCGTCGCTCAGCGCTGCAACACCTACAAAAATTAGATCGGCTCCCTGGCGATAAAACAATAAAACAAGATACGTACCAACGGGCGTCCGCGGGGTAGCAGATCTCCAATAACTTTGACATCCCCTCCGTAAACAAGCGACGGGGTGTCAGCGCTGGAGGACTCCTCGACAACAAGGCGCGTTACACCAAACGTGCCTATCACCCTGTCTACCTCCGACATAGTTCGCTTGACATCCTCTGCTTCGGCACCCTCCACGGGCGAAACAGCGCGCTCATCGGACGAGGAGCTGACGGACCTAGAGGACTCCTCCCCCTCCAGGGTGCCCTCTGCCACCCTCTTAGTCGGTCGCTCCGTCGCATCCTCCGCACTACGAGAAGGGCCGACGATGTCCCGAGGACAAGTGATGCGCAGAGGGGCCACCGCAATCAGCCCCACACCTTCCACCTGAGGCACACGGGCGCGTTTTTTTTCGGCATCAGGGTCCGGTTGCTCAGAAAGATGAACCGAGGCGGCATACGTATAGTTCAAGCACGCCTCCCTCACAACCAAACAAATAGCCGCATGATCTTTCACCGTGAAAGGGCCCAAAAACAACCAAGGCTGCTGCCGCTGCCGGTGACGGCGCGACTACCCAAACAACTAGGTTCCCATTAATATAAAAAGCGTACAAAATAGGGCAGGAAGCAACAAAAAAAAGCAAAGCCATACCTTTGCGCACCTTCCCAGTAAGGACCGAAAACCCAGACTTCGGAGCCACGAGCTCCACGCTCCACTCCTTGGCCAAAGGCCAGATGCCGAAGGCACAGAACTCCTACACCAAGATCCCGCGTGGAGAGTTGCTTCGTCATATCCAGCAGGAGATAGAGGAGGGCCTCCTCCCTAGAGGTAAGGACAATCTCGGGAGTGGCGGTAAGCTGCATCAGTCCACCCCGAGATTGGAGAGCATCCTTCACCGGGCAAGTGTGATAAAACCACCTCCACGTCCAATCCGTCTCCCAATGGTTGCGCACTGCTGGGGTGGGGACATACATTTGGCACTGCGCCTTGGGCTAGAAATTGACGCTGCTGAAGTTAAGTGTCTCGCTCGTGCTTTTCTTCTTCTTCGGCTGGCAGCGCCCATCGTGAAGATACGCGAACAGACGCCCCTTACCGCTGGCCCCGGCCAATCTCAACATCCACTTGAAGACCCTTCCCCCCAGCTTTACGATGAAGTTCGGCGTCAATTGCGCTAACTCCACCCTGTAAAGCCGAAGGACCTCGGAGACAAGCTCGATACAAGGAATCCGAAGGCCGGCATCGAGAAACGCAACAAACACAACTACCTCGTTTGAACGGGGCGCGGGCACCTTCTCTGGCCCAGCAGAACGGACCTTCGCCAGGCTATCCAACTTGCCCTCATCCACAAGGGTCCAAAGAACAAGGTCCATCACGATGGACCTCCCTAGATCGCTCGTGTACAAGGGCTCACCCCTACCCTCCTTGCTTCGTTTCGTCATTCCCGATGCCCCTAACACTAACCCTCGCAACTCACTAGCGCCGTAAAGAGAAGCCAAGCGCGTTCGCCGAGCAACCAGAATAAAACCTCGATAAGAGCAGGGGGACCCCTCATTTATACCCGCCCACCACACAAATCGACAAAATGCGAGAGCACCGAAGAGCCATGGACCAATACCAGCGTGACACATAGCAGCTATAAGACCACCCCACCAACACCTTTATGGTACACAATCACCACCCACTCCGCACGCCCCCAAAGGGACACCATTAATGTCGGGCGGCATGAAGCGCCCGAAAGCAGACGCCGCTTATCAACTACACAAATACAAGACCCCCAAGGACGACTCCAAGGGCAACCCCCACAACACCAGGACTTGTACAAACAATGCTTCACCAGGCCGAAGGGGATGGTGTGCCTGGACCCTCCGGGAGAAAGGCGTGGTTTCAGCCATGACGAAGCAGGACCTCGACCGTGAGCGGATTGTCGTAGGGGCAGCCCACCAGCCCCCAGGACCCGACGAACACGATAGGAGCCCCCAAAAGGGGGGTTGGAAGCCGCAGGAGGGGCCTCGGAGGTGACCAGAAGTCTACAGTCTGCAGGAGGTGCCCTGAAGGTGTAAGATCGAGGAGGCCGACTAGAGGGGGTGAATAGGCGGTTTTAAAAACTTCTTTGGCTAAAACCGAGTTTTATGCGAAATTGTAAATAAATTCGGTTTTGCTCAATTAAAACCTATATCACTAGTCTTGACTAAGTGCACCAACAATATAAGACTATTGGTAATAATAGCAATCCTACAAAGACATATAAGCAATCTAATACAAGGAATGAAAATTGCACAAAGTAAAGCACAAGAGAACAAACCATAATGACATAATAATGTTTTACTGTGGTGTTCGGAGACTTGCCGGTTCCCCTAATCCACGTTGAGGTAAGCCCAAACAAATTGGACCAGCTCCACATTTGAGCCAACACCTCCGAGGTAAGTCCAACCACTTGGACCGACTCCAACACAAACCAACACCTTGATCCACTCGGGGGTTGCTCTTTCTCTACTCTGGAGATGGCAAGCACCAAACCACTCACAACCGTCCAGATCTTCTCACATCCTTCTTGTAGAAGATCACCGGCGTAACTCCTCCAAGCCGTCTAAGTGTCGGCAAACATCAAGAGTAACAAGTCAGAGACGCTCACTTGAACGAATCAAGTGTCTAAACTCAATAGATACACAATTCACTACCTAATGCAACACATGCACTTACGGTTTGCTCTCTAAGCTCACTAAGTGCAACACATGCACATAAGAGATGAGAGGGCTTGCTCTTTGCTGAAGGGAATGAATAGCACCATCAACAACTACTTCCACAACCGGCCAAGGTGGGTATTTATAGCCCACACACAAAAACTAGCCGTTTGGAAGACAATCTGCTGAAAATCAGCGAAGCCTGGTTTGATTGCCAATCAATGGCCGATCAGACCGGCCATGCTCCAACGGCTATAAAACTAGTCGTTGGACACATGTCCGGACTGACCGCCAACCAATGGTCTGGTCGATCAGACAACCCGGTCGATCGCTAAGGGTGCGGCCGACCGCCAATGTAATAAAGAGCTATTCCAGAAAAACACATTCTCTGGAAAAAGTTGACCGGGTCACTTGACCCGGAGGTCTGGTCAGACTGGCCAACACATGGCGGTCAGACCGGGGTCCCAAAACTAGAAAAATGCATTCTCTGGAAAAAGCTGACCGGCACACTTGACCTGGAGGTTCGGTCAGACCAGCCAACACATGGCGGTCAGACCGGTTTCACATCGCCGGTCAAACTAGTCAACCATGCCGGTCAGACCGTCAAAACAAAGGAACCGACACATAACCCGGTTAACCTTTCAAGGGCCAGACAGACCACCCAAAAGCCTACGGTTAGACCGCCAGACACATAAATTGCATTCCGCTTCAACTCAATTTGTAAAACACATTTGCCAATTGATGCGTGATGCAAACAAGGGTTAAATGTGAGATTCTTAACAAGTTGCAAAACACATTTGTCAACTTTTAGAATCACACCATAAGGAATAAGGTACATGGACTTGAACCATTTTCAAAACACATTCGCAAACTAAAGTCACATGCTACAAGGATTATGCATGAGCCCCAACTATTTGCAAAACACATTCACAAATATTGGCAACTTGCTAACAAGAGCTAGTGCAAGCACAACGAGCTATCAACACATGATACACTCAAGCTACTAGTCAAGACCCCTCTTAATAGTACGTCAACCTATACTAGCAATCCGGTCTTCCAATCAAACACCAAAACTGGTAAAAGACTAGGAACACATCCTTAACCCTAGCTAGTCATACCTTTGCCTTGAGCATTCACTTGAAGCTTGATGACGCATATCTTCACTTCAAGACCGGGTCATTGACTTGATAATCATCAACATATGATGATTTTCTTTACTTCAAGTTATTGACTTAAATATGTATCAACCCATGATGCACTCTTTCACTTGACCTCCATCAACACATGATGGGTCTTCTCTTGACTTGATGATCAACTCATGATCATTTCCTCCTCGAGATTTTAATACGCATCAACACATGATGCATCTTTTACTCTAAGCTCTTTGCTTCAATATCATCAACACATGATGATCTTCTATATCCCGAGTCTTGACTTGATGACGATCAACTCATGATGTCATCCAAAGTCTCCATTATCATGGAACATAACCTATTCATTCAACTTAAGGAAAATGTTAGTTCCAAATGACGATTGTCATTAATTACCAAAATACTCCATTAACTCATAATGGCGGGTCTAGATTCTTCAGAAGGGGGCCTGAAGGCTGCAGAAGGTGCCTCAAAGGGGGGCCCGAAGGCTACAGGAGGGGCCCCGAATGGGGCCCGAGGGTTGCATGGGGTGTCCACCTGGCACCCTGGAAGGCTACCTCGTGGACATCAAGGATGTTCGGGGCCCCCTCGGTCCTAGAGCCGCCCTGTCGGAAGCGAAAGGAGAAGACAAATGGACCAGGTGCATCGGCTGGGCAAGCCAGGTCCAAGGAAGCCCACCATGGACCAGAATCTATGCGTAGGGGTAGAAAAAGACCCTATAGTCCCTATACGGGTAGTACATTCCTAGGGGTAGAATAGTAATCTCATGTATCCTGCCGACAGGCTATAAATAGTTCGCTCCCCCATGTAAGAAGGAAAAGGGCTTTTTAAGGCATTTAATACATATACACTTCTCCTGGCACCGACACCTTTTCCGAGGATCCTTCGGTCACTCTTAGGTATCGAGGGTCCCCCTTTTTCTACTGTCTAGTCCTTCTTGCTATGACAGGGAGCGAGGCACCGAGCCAGCGGGTGAGAAGGGAGACCGAAGGGGCGGCGAGGAAGGAAGAGGGAGGGAGTGGTGGTGGCTGTGGAGGGAGATTGAGGGGATGGGCGAAGAGGACAAGGGAGAAGAGGCAGCGCGCAGTCGCTCGATGGGGAAGGTGTTGGGAGAGAGACCGAGCGGGATTAGGAGCGCCCAGTGATGATTCGACGGCCAGGCTCCTAAGGGTGACGTGGCAAGCTAAGGCGCAAGCGTTCCTAGCGCTACAGAACGGCCTCGACGGATGGCTCGACGCAAGCGTGGCGCGATCTGACGGCCTCTAGATTCCTGCCTACGTAGCACGCATGGCTGAGCTCCATTTTCTTGCATCCTTTAATGTTAGTAATTAACAATAAATTCTTTCACCCGATCGGACGGGTGTCCCAAATACGGCCCAACCCACGCTGCGAAAATATGGCCCAAAAAAACAGCAACATGGTAATGGGCCGCGAGCCCTAGGAACTATCGGGCAGTGGGGCCGGAGAAATGATAGTTGAAGTGGCGTTTTGTATGGTCTGGACCACCTGATTCGGGACGGACGGTTAGGATCCACGCAGAATTTGGGTCGCGGATATTCTGCGTGATCCATTTGGATCGCAAATTTTCTACGCGATCCATTTCCGGAGCAACATTTGTGCCGAGAAGACAGAAAGCCTGGCCCAAATCACTGGCCTAGTTTCCCTCCACCCACACAAGTCCAAAACTAGTGGTGGTCAGATGGGCCAGGCCAGCCTAAGGCACGACACTATTGGCATGGCACAGTCCACACTATTTATAGTCTGGGCCGGCACGACACAAAGGCTCATCTCGTGCTTGGGCTGGCCCCGACTTGAGCCCCAAGATGGCCTATGTGGCTCTGATGCGAGAGGCCGAGGAGGAGCCGGGAGGAGAGAGAGAGAGGGCAGGGGGGGGCGCCACAAGAAAGGAAGGAGGAGGAGGGAGGAGGCAACGCAGAGGAAGAAGGGAAGAGTGCAGTGCAGCGTCGGCGCAGAGGAAGGAGGAGGGAGAAGGCGATGTGGCCGACGTCTGGAGCGGAGGGAGAAGAGGAAGGAGGCAGTGGGGTGACGGCTGGCGCGGAGGGAGAAGAGTGAGGAGGGGGCGGGGCCGTGGCTAGAGCGGATGGAGGAGATGGGGGAGGCAACGTGGCGTGAGCCGGCGCGAAGGGAGGAGGCCGGGAAAGAGCGGCCGGGCGCGTGAGGGCGGCGGGTCAAGCTGCACTGCAAAGAAAGCGGAAGAGCTAGGCGACGCAATGCCGGCGCTGTGGCAGGGGTAGGGAGTTTTTTTTTTGACCGTTTGGTGCTTTAAAAATAGAAAAAAAATCCAGAAAATCCTGATTTTTTTCTATAAATAGCCATCCATACCCTCTCATTCAACACCCATCCATTCCTAAATCTCTATTTGAATTGTGTTGTGCAAATTCAAATTCACTGTAAGATCAAATTGTGCCAAAATTTGAAAAATTCAATTTCCACCAGCAGTCAGCAGAAGAACCAGAACCACCCGTTCGCCTCCGCCTCCGCGAGCCAGGCCCCCACCACCGCTGGATAGCTCGCGAAGGCTCGGAAATCTCGTCGTCGCCGCCGCCTCGGTCCGTCCGTCGTCGTCTCCCCGTCCGGCTTCCGATGGCCCGGCTGCACTGGCTGGAGGCCATCCTACCGCTGGGCATCATCGGCGGCATGCTCTGCATCATGGGCAACGCCCAGTACTTCATCCACAAGGCCGCGCACGGCAGGGTACTGCTCTCCCTTTTCTTTGCCTCTCTCTCTCCCGATCCGCTTGATCCAAATCTCTCGTGCTGAGGCGCTCGTTTGAAATCGTGTGGTTTTTTTTGGGTCTCGGTTGGGTACTTGGGTGCAGCCGAAGCACATCGGGAACGACATGTGGGACGTCGCCATGGAGCGCCGCGACAAGAAGCTCATCGACCAGGCCTCAGGCAACTAGGTGCGGATCTGATCCCATGACGCCGGCATCTGCTCTCTGGGGCTGGTGTGGCGGTCTCTCTTGGTTTTCGGGGCATGGCTTTGTGGTGGGATTGGTGCTACGATGCGGGATTCTAGGGTTTGGGCTCGATTTGCGGTTGGGATTAGGTTACCAGTAGAGCCCTTCTGTGCTTCCACTGTTCCACAAGGATATTTTCGGTGGGGGTTAAGGGTTTGGCGCTAGAAATCTCAACTTTCAGGCTCTTCTGGTGGAAATTTGCACATGATACGATCCGAGGATCTTCGGGAACTAGAACGCAGGGAGTATGGATGAGTAGCCAGATCTTGATAGAAAAGAAGAAGAAGTTGGAGAAAACTATCTGTATTGATTCATAATTGGTTGTCTCAATTACAAGTCTCCAGACTCTTTATATAGTTCTAGAGTCCGATTGATGTTGAGACTAATATAGTCCTATTTGTATACAACTCTAATTTAACTATTTCTATTCTTTAACTTTCTATATTTGAACTTGCCGGCTTCAAACTTTCTTTCTTCCTCGCTACCGAATTGAATCCCAACAAAGTCGTCTGTAACATTTCTCCTTGAAACAAATTTTGTCCTCAAGTCGATAATCAGAAATTCGCTGAAATTCTTCTCTAGTGATCCAAGTTTCGCTCGCTTTGGCCGTAGCATCGTTCTTCCATCGCACCCTTAACTCCCATATACCTCGATTAAGACGTGCGCGAATAATACTGCAGTTGCAGATTGCACATGCCCATGATGTAATGGAGGTAACTCAGAACATGCTCAGAGGAGTACCAACAAAAGGTTTGAGATTGGCAACGTGAAAACATTATGAATTCCACCGCTTCCGGAAGTGCTTGGTCTATACGCTAACTCGACCAATCTTGGACACAACTTTGTATGGATCAAAAAACGGGACGCAATTTACAATTGAGACCCGGAGCAATAGCAGAAATTTGTCTTTGATGTAATCGAAGCCAAACCCATTCACCTTCTTGAAATTGAAGTTCACGACGCTTATTATCCGCCAAACTCTTCATGTGTTGTTGAGATTGAAGTAACCGTAAACGAATCTCCTGGAGAAATTCATCGCGGTTGGCTAGTAATTGTTGTACTTCCTGACTCGCAGCTGGGCCATCTTTGTGAGGAATCAACGGAGGAGGTTGCCGCCCATAAACCACTTCAAAAGGAGTGGATTTAAGAGCCGAATGATATGACATATTGTAACAAAATTCAGCCCAAGCCAACCATCGCGCCACGAACGCACTCGATCTCCACATAAACAACGAATATACATTTCAATCGTCCGATTAACTACCTCGGTTTGGCCATTATCCGATTGTGGATGATATGCGGTACTATGTGTAGCTTAACGCCGCTAATCTGAATAGATCTTTCCAAAATTGACTAGTGAAAATCTTGTCACGATCATCGACAATTGATTCCGAAACCCATGTAATCGGACAATGCCGCCGAAAAAAACTTATGCAATGATCAGGTCAGAACGGATGACTCAAAGTAAGAAAATGCGATACTTTGAAAATCATCCACCACGTTAAAATGATCTCTTGGTAGCAACTTTAGGCAAACCTTCAATGAAATCCATACTAATATCAGCCCAAACCGAAGAGGTACGGTAGAAGGCCGGAGTAATCCCACGGATGTAATCGAGATGATTTGTACTTTTGACAAGTAACACATGCACGAATAAACTCTTGGAGTAACCGGCGACCTCTGGTATATAAAAACTTGCTCGATGCGATGCCAAGTTTTTGTGACGCTTCATGACCCACCGAGCGAGCAATGAAAAAAAATATGTCAAGGCCCGAAAAGTCACGGAATAAATATACTGGCGACGACACAACAATAACCCATCCGAAAATTCCCATTCGCCAGTAATGAACCAAATTCCACTCATTGTATTTGGCGATCCAGATGGCTGAGTTTTGAGTTGACAACGGAGGTCATCATAATATGCAAAGTCGGTAGTTGATAGCACATGTACAAAGAAGCTCTTCATGCCGACGAGAGCGCGTCTTACGATAATGTTTTCCTTGCCCGGTTTGTATTCGACCGCAAAATCGAGTCGAGAAGTTTTGAATCCATCGATGTTGTGGTACCGTTGTCAACCGCTGATCCAGAGATGTTTCAGATTATAATGATCTGTTCAACACACTAAACTTGCGACCCCAAATGTAAGGCCTCCAATGTCGGACAAATAACACTAGTCCAATTAGTTCCTTTCATAAGCTGGTAATTTGGCTCGATGAGTGCCACCGGTTTGCTAAAAAATGCAATCGGTCGCCCTCGATGCAGACGGCGCCAAAACCAACCCCGATGCATCACAATCGATCACAAAGTCCTTTGTAAAATCCGAAGTTGTAAGACCGGTCGGCGCGATGGCTCTGTTTTAGATTGTCAAAAGCAACTGAAGCCTCCTCGGACCATTTAAAACTTTCTTTGCAAAGTAGTCGGGTAAGTGGCGCTGCAACATGACCGAAGTCCTGGATGAATTTGCGATAATAGCCGGCTAGTCCCAAGAATCCCCGCAAACTTCGAATGTTGCGAGGTTGTGGCCACTCGAGGACTGCCGAGACTTTCCCTTTATCCATAGCTACCCCGGTAGCCGAAATAACATGGCCCAAATACGAAATTTGTCGCTGCCCAAAAGTGCACTTCTTCTTGTTAAGAAACAGCTGATGAGTAGAAAGCAGCTGCAACACCTGACGAACATGATAAAGATGCTCCGTCCAAGTCCTGCTATAAATCAGAATATCGTCGAAAAATACTAGCACAAAGCGACGAAGGAAGGGTTGTAATATGGAATTCATCATCGCTGAAAAGTTGAGGAGCATTGCATAGACCAAAAGGAAGAACCAAGAATTCAAAATGGCCATGGTGCGTCCAAACGCCGCTGTAACATCCTCGAAACATCCGAATTTGGTGATAACCGGATCGCAAATCTAGCTTGGTGAAGAAACATGCTCCTTCCAAATTTCATCCAACGGTTCGGCCCACATGTGGGATTGGAAATTTATCCTTGATTGTGTGTTCGCTGAGTGCGGTAATCCACACAAAACCGCCATGATGCGTCTTTCTTCGAACAAGAAGAACCGTGAAGAAAAGGGTGACGAGCTCGGCGAATAATCCTTGGCTAGCATTGTGGCACACCGACGCTCAATTTCATCTTTCTCAATATGTGCATAACGGTAGGGACGCACCATGATTTCCGGTGCGTTTGGCACTAGCCGAATATGATGATCGCAGGATCGCCGCGGCAAAAACTCAGAGGCGCAGAAACCGATGCTCGAACTCCGGCCAAAAGTGGTGCCAACAATTCGGTGCGTTCGTGGTTTGTACCATAGCCGCAGACATTGGTTGGTGATTCACCGCCCGTAATGCGAGTATTATGCTCCCAATAAGAAAATTGCATTTGAGCGAAGTTCCATAATACCGGTCCCAGCGTGCGCAGCCATTGCATTCCCAAAATGACATCAAAACCTGACAATGGTATAATATAGAAATCGACGGCGAACTCGGATGGTGCAATAGTCATGGGCGTCTGTTTGCAAATACCGGCACAAGCTAACCTGTCGCCATTGGCCACCTTGACCCGGAGTCCGCTGTGAGGTTGGATGATGAGGTTGACCGCAGATAAACATGCCGTGTTGAGGAAATTGTGAGTGGATCCTGTGTCAAAAAGGGCAATGCCTTCGAATGCGCCGATACGAACTGCCACTTGCATTGTCTGGGCCGAGCATAGACCAGTGACGGCAAGCAATGAGATTTCTGGTTCGAACTCCGCTGCTATGTAGTCCTCTGATGTATCGTCAGTACTGTGGTCGAATTCGGGTTCTAACCAAAACAACCGTTTGCAGCGGTGTCCCCTCACAAACTGCTCGTCGCAATTAAAACATAAGCCGCGTTGTCGACGGTCAGCCATCTCGGCAGCAGACAGCCTGCGAAAGACTCCCGTGCGTGTCTCTGTGGTCGCCGGGGTCGTGGCCTGCGTGGTTGTCACGGATGGTGCTTGGGATGATGGAGTGGCGCGAGAAGGTTGCGGAAATCCAGCGCGGCCCATTATCCGGTTGTTCACCTGTGGCCTATTTGTTGTTATCGGGAATCTACAAAGTGGGTTGAACCGCTCATATGCGGGCCAAGTTCGAGCTTGTTGCGAGGATGTCGGTCTGCTAATTCCACGCGGCGCGGTAATTGGTTCCGATAGCCCGCGGTGAAAAGCTCAATCTGGTGAGTCTGGACAACCCGATGGTATGGCACAAGAGGTCCGTGAATTCTGCCGATATTGCGCCAATGAACCGAAATGTTGTAAATGCTTGAGAGCCCCAACGTGTTCGTGCGAATGGTCGCCAAAACGCATCGAACAATAATGTTTGAATATCGCCGGGAATCGCCTCATCGCGCTCCAACCGATAAAACCATGAGTGAGCAACCTCTTACGGTGAAAAGCGCCATCCGGACTTTATCTTCTTCAGAATTTGATATGCGCGAAAGTATTGATCGCATTTAGTCAACCATGTGATTGGGTCGATCGAACCATCATAGATTGGAAGATCCAAACGGAAGGCGCGGTCGATCCAACTGCGTCCGTGGAGCATCATATCGTCGTGGTACCCGTGGTAATTCTCAAGGTCCTCTCGGCCGTGATATTCCTCAAAGCCGCCCAGGTCCGATTTTGCTCAAAGCCGCCCCATGTGATCGATTGCCGCCGACACGGTGCCCCGAGAGCCCTTGAAATCTTCTCCGTGCTACGGTTGTGCTCAAAGCCCCTGCGCTCGATTGCCGATTTAACCGAGGAGGCGGTGGAGCTCGAGCGGCGACGTGATGCTCGAGGTTTCTTCGATCGAAGATGGAACGGCAGCAGCCCCGCTCCGTGTGCGCCGCCTTGGTCGGGCGGAAGGTTTGGCCGCCGCTTTCCTCTCCGTGCAGCGCCGCCTGGTTAGGCGGAAGGGTTGGCCGTCGCCGGGCCGCCGGATCGACCTTGAGTGCCGCGAACATCCTGGCGATCTCTCGTGCTAGTCCGCTGTCTCGCCGGACGCCGAGCTTGTCGCCGCGACATCGCCTCGCTGCTCGTCTCTCGGAGGTTAGTGATTGCCTTGAGTAGTTCCGATTGCGCATGTTCCAATCCATCGAGTCGTCGCGTCGGTTGCAGAGTCAACCTTGGGTGGCATGGTGGGCGGGATCGGTGAATCGATACCAAGTTGATACGATCCGAGGATCTTCGAACTAGAACGCAGGAGTATGGATGAGTAGCCGATCTTGATAGAAAAGAAGAAGAAGTTGGAGAAAACTATCTGTATTGATTCATAATTGGTTGTCTCAATTACAAGCCTCCAGACTCTTTATATAGTTCTAGAGTCCGATTGATGTTGAGACTAATATAGTCCTATTTGTATACAACTCGAATTTAACTATTTCTATTCTTTAACTTTCTATATTTGAACTTGCCGCTTCAAACTTTCTTTCTTCCTCTACTGAATTGAATCCCAACAAAGTCAGTCTGAATAAAGACATTCCTCGTGGGGATTTCCACAGTGGGGTTGTCATGGTTAATTGTTAGTATGTTGCAGCTTGCTGGAGACCTTGTGATGCTGTTGGACCACTGTGATGCTTGACTGAATTGGATTGTAATGCGGTAGATTTTGGTCTGGTTGGTTGTTATTCAGTGGCAGTTACTACATCTCTGTAGAAGTGATGCTACAGCTAGGGTTCTTGCATTATATGATTAGCCTTGTAGGGCTAGTGTAAAATTGGGAGGTCGTAGAGCACATTTTGCTCTTGCACCTCGGGGTAAATGTCATCTAATTGGGCTTTTGGAGTGGGGAAGTGAAGTTACGCTCTGGGGCTGGTAGAGTTTCCTCTAGTTTTCTTTTTGGTCATTGTAATGAACAACCCTGAGCTAGTTCTGTTCCACCAATTTGCCTTTTCTAACTTCTTAAAGAATGTTGATCTAGGCAACTGTAGTTAGATACTTTAGCCTCTCTTCAGTCTCCAGAAAACCCTTGCCAGTCTTCCACTGAACCCACTCCATTGAAGTCTCAAAACCATGATCTCTTGCACAAGCACAACAATAGTAGACTTGCAACATGCTCTCCATGTTATATTGTTCTTTATTTTTCTATCGTCATTTTGTGATCGTCCAATTCTATCTTCTCTCATTTACCTCAATAGTATTGTCCTTACTTTGCATTCAGCATCCAATTCATGAATAACATTAGTGCTGATGATAATTCTATGTTTGATGTTTGTTTATCACTTGGCCTTGCCATTGTTGAAAATGTTGTTTTCCAAAGCTAACAACTTACTATTAGCTTTACTCGAAACATTTTTTTTTCTTTCATTCTGATGAACTGCTGGTATTGTGATCACACTGCTAGCCACAAGATTTGTGTTGCCAAATTACTTTCAACAGATATTAAGTCCTTGTTCCCTTTTATGTCTGTGCAGCTGTGAGTTACATTGCCATTTAGTCTCTCTACTTGTAATCTCCTATTGAATTACTGAATCCAATAGTTCCTGTCAACTGATAATCTTCAGTCCCTTTTTCCTTTCATATCTATGGTGTTGTAACCTGTAAATCAAGTTCTTATTCAATCCCCCATTTGGATTATCTGGAAACAGAATCTGTGATGTGTGGCTTGTAGTTTTGCAGTAACTTATCTATGGCTAGCACTTAACTCTGGAAATTGAGCACCTTTGTTTTTCTTTGTTATGCATCAACATGTTTTCTTTCTTTCATGTATTACTGGGATGATGCGTACTGCATATGCTTGTTAACTCTGTCGTGATTGTAATATAAATCCACTGAAACAGCAATACATGTTTTTTGTAGGATATTGATTAGCATTGATCTTTCATGGATGTTGACAAAGCTCTTTAAGAGGCCTAGAACTGCTGCTGTTTAGTTTCCTTGTATGATGGGAACCAGGGCTTATGTTTTTGTTTACAAATTCCGGACATTGGATGAGTAATGTGTATCAGAATTGTTTAATAAAATAAAGTTGGTTTTCTTTGTGAATTGTAACCATCCAATTTCTCCTCCTGGAGCTGATTCATAAAGAAAGTGTTGTTTGTTGTTGTTGTTGGCGTTTTATATGTATGTCCGTATCTAACAGTTGGTGCGGTTCGGAGTAAAGACTGGTTTGGTGCAATTGTTATGATTAGAATAAGAGTAGCAATAGCTTGTACTTAAGGATGATTTGACTCTGAATGGAGCAATCTGATGATAAAATTGCGAAATTCCAAAGTTGAAGCATCAAGTATGCTTTTAGTAGCTGTTTCCTTCTAAAAATGCTGAATCAATGGACATTAACAGTGGTGGTAGGCTCACCTAAACAATGATAATTTTATTGGGGGCAGAGTCCATGGATGTGTTGCTCAAATCAAGAGTTGTTTTATTCTCACCATATATGATAAGAGGAACTAAGAATTAAATTGGACAAAACAACAAATCAGAGACATAAGTTATTCTTCTCTACATGCATACACCATTGTTTCAACAAACACTAGAGGCCTTTAGTCAATCATCGTTCGTCATCCCTGGCGAACCATCGTCATCCTTGAAGCTCCGATGCATGGGCGACACCTCTAGTAAATCGTTATGATCCTTGAAGCTCCGGTGCATGGGTGACGCGCCTGGTGAACCATTGTCATCATTGAAGCTCCGGCGCACGGGCGTCGTCTCTGGTGAACCATTATCATCCTTGAAGCTCCGGCGCATCGGTGTTGTCTCTGGTGAACCATCGTCACCCTTGAAGCTCCGGCGCATGGGCGATGAGTCGGCGTGGATGGCGCCACTGTTCGTCCTTGACATCCCTTCCTTGCCAGCATAACGAGAGGGTGAGTGGGAGGCATTGCCCGGGGAGGCCGGCGTGTGCTCGTCCGCTTCCTGCACCTGGCCGCAGGACAGCAAGAGCGTCTGGAAATCATCGTACGGCCGATCGGTGCCGGCGTTCTCCTCGTCTTGTTCCTCGATGTCCTCATTGAGGTTGACCACGTCCTGCATGTTGAGCTGGTGGAACTCGACGATCTCTCGCAGGAACCGGTTCTCCCTAGCGTACACCGTGTTCTCGTGCGCCAGCCTCCCCTTCTCCGCGAGCAGCGTCTCCAACTGCTGCCGTATCTGATGAAGCACAGGCACGCACACAGCAACCGTGTCATATATGCATGCAGTTGCAGACACCATCGCCGTTCACCATTAGCGAGGAGCTAGCATGCAGAAAGAGGATGGTTAGTTACCAGATCCTCGTCGGCGTCGTGGTTGCCGTCCCGGTGCAGCCGGTTCTCCTCCTCCAGCTGTGCGCACCGCTCCTTGGAGAAGGCCAGATCAGCCTTCACTGTCTTCAGCTCCCGCTGGAGCAGCTTCACCTTGGCGGCCATGGCGTTCGCTACCTGAGGGGGGCATAGACCAGAGCGGAAAGCTGTTCTTTCATCGACAAAACAAGGAACCGAACATGAAGTCATGAACAACAACAACAACAGAAGAAAAAAAGTAGCAAAGGCTTCTCTTCTCCCTGATCCTTCTCTCTCATTCATAAGTCCAGTAAGTACTTGGATACTTGCATTTACAGTTTTGCAAAACAGTTTCGCATTGCTAATGTCGTTGCAGCAGCTCAAAACTAGCGGCACACTCTAATTAACGCACAAAAAAGGAGGCACCTTACGTCGCGAGAAGCTTTGATCTGGGGAGACTCCAAATCATTTAGCATCGGCGACATGTCTGGACTGGCCAAGCTCAGATTGGTGTTTCGAAAGTCCATGCTGCAAGCCTTCTTTCTGATCTGCAGCCTCCGGGCATGGAGGACCTCGGCGCCCGTTCTGTTCTCGGCCATTGTTGTCAGGCCCTCCTGTAAACCATAGATCGCATCAAGGTCCATCAACCTCTGAATGCTGAAAAGGACTGAACATTCTATGCTTAATTCGCTCTGAAATTAAGGGCTTACTTCAAGGACATTCTTGATCTTCCCTCCAATGTCTAGTTTGCCTCCTTCTGATCCTTTCTGCAATGTAGAGCTCTCCGACTTTCGGACCCGGTCGTAGGACCAGCGAGATTGAGATGGCTGAAATGGGGCATGTGGGAAGCAAATTAAGCATTGGTTAAACTGAAGTGAGCATGGGAAGGAGAAGCAAGCATGCTGTCAAATGGATTCAATGAAAAGAGCTGCATTTGCAAACAAAATCTGAAGACGGCATCATCGACTTATCGTTCGAACACCTGATGGATGCGTGCCACAGCCTTTATTTTTTTCTTGTTGCTGTTGTTTCAGAATTCTTACCTGAATGCCTCCTGATGAGCTCAGAGCCTGATTTCCGCCGTCCTCTATGGAGCCATTCTCGTCAAGCATTACTTTGGCTTGCTGTGCCAAAACTCCCCAGAATCCATGCTTTGCCTCATCTTTTTTCGACGGCTCATACTTAGGATCATCATTTGAGCCACTCATCGATGTGTACAGCTGGGTGATAGGATCCTGCAACGTTGAGATCAGATTGTTCAGTAATGGGATTCAGCAACTTGTTTTACACATTTTTTTCTTTCTCAAATTGCCAGATTAGAAACATAACCTTTTGTTCCAATAGGGAAAAAGGGGAGGCAAGCAGTAAGATCATGACAAATCTGATGAATGCAAATCTGACTTGATGACAGGATTAGATTACACTGCCTTTAGTTAGTTCATGACAAATCTGATGAATGCAAATTCATCGCATGCTTTTCACAGTAGAAAATCACATATCTTGAAACAACTCAGATCAGATCAACACAATGGCATTGGCAGTTATTGATAAGAAACACCGGAGCGGGATTCTATCACAGATACACGAAGGAGGAGGTGGACAAGGAGCGCACCTGCGCCGGATCACTCGGCCGGCCGTCGCGCTGGGGCGACGAGGCGGGGAAGCGTTCGGCGGCGAAGGCCCGCATGTCCCCGCGCGCGTTGGACGCCAGCATGTCATGCTCCGCCTCCGCCAGGGAGCGGTCGGGCCGGCGGCTGTCGTCGGCGAAGCGGGTGGCGCGGGGGGACGCGATGGCCGGGGACGAGCAGTCGCCCGGCGACGGTTGGCGGTGGTCCTCGACGAAGGTGGCCGACCGCTGGATGCCCTGCTTCCTTCGGTACGCCATCGCCGGGAGGGATCGCGAGGCGCTCGTGTCGTTGCCGTTCTTGGAAGGAGTCCTCCTACCTTAGGCGGTGTGCTCCTCCATGGCTTCCATTCCACGGGCACAGAGCAGTGGGCATGTCGTGGCCGTTATTTCGTAACAAACTTCGCCCGCGTTTTGAGGCCGCGCGGGATCACATCCATCCATCCTCCCTAGCAATTTCCCGTCTTTTTCTCGTTTTCGCCATGGTCTTATTGACATTTTGGCAGCGGTTAAGCCGGTCCTTCACCTCTGTCTCTCTGTTGGTCAAATACGTGATTATCTATTTTCGTAGAGTTAATTCTTATAGTCTTTCATTTGTTTTATAGCATTTTTCACTGATTTCTCACTTATATTGGATGCTCTTGAAAAAAAAAAGTTGTGGGGTTCACCCCCATGGCCAGAAGTAGGCCTGGAAACGAGCCGCGAGCCGGCTCGGTCAGGTTTGGCTCGTTTGATCGTTTCGAGTACGAGCTAGGGGGTGGCTCGGCTCGGCTCGAGCCACCTTGCGAGCCAGGGAGAGGCAGCCTCGTCAGTGGCCCGAAACCATCTCTACCTCCCCCGTTTTGCCCCAAACTCCACACCACTGCGTGTTTGCGCCCCACCACCGTCGCCGGTGCCGTCTTCATCCCCCTCCCCTGCGATTTCCACTCGCCGCCCTGGATTTCCACCCTTAGATCCCTCGGCGGTGGTGCGCAGGAGCTCCACGGCGACCTCGTTGGCATCGATCCGGCGATGGTGAAGTTCAGCTCCCTCAGCGGCGGCGCAGCTTCGTCAGCTACCTCGGGTCCTCGGCGCTGGGCAACTCCCTTGGTTGGATCTGGCTACAGAGGTGCTCGGCGATGGAGGTACAGGTACTGGAGGGGCCAGTGCTGGAGGCCCGGAGCGGAGGAAGACCTCCTGGAGGGAGGCTGCAAGGGAGGGAGGCGGGGTGGAGTCGGCGGCGGTTGCATCGGAGGCAGCGGCCAACTGTGGATCTCGGTGCAGTTGAGCAGGAAGGGTAGTCTGATTTGTTACCGAAGTACATGAAAGAGTAGCATTCCTCTCCTTTCGAGATAGGGATGGGAGTTGCCGTTGTCTGTTCTTGCGTTCTTGGTGTTTTTCGTTTCCAACCTCGTTTGTTACCCTACTCAATCGTCGTGTTTTGTTATCTCGTTTGTTGCGTTCTTGATCAGATTCAAATGACAGCAAACTCGTGGTACAGTTTGATACGACCCTTTTCCTTCAAGAAAATCCTAAGCGACACTTCGGGCAAAATTTACAGCATACCAAAGAAAGCATTTGGGAATGCCAAAAGTTGTAAACGTTGGCACATGCACAATAAAATGAATGAACAAAACAAAAACATTACATAATCGTTCATGCTACGGGCTACAGCCACCTGACTTCTGTACAAAATCGTCGAAGGGTGTTTGGAATGAGCGAGCTCGGCTCAAAAATATTGCAAGCCAGAGGGTAGGCTTGGAGCCGAGTTGACTCGCGAGCCTCGAGTTATTTTTCTAACTCTAGCTAGAAGTTGCCATGTGGCTGACGTTGGGCCCGATCATATATGATCCGGATGACGACGTATACATTTTTAGTGATGACGAGGGTGTCCACAAGTATAGCAGCAAACTAATGTGCTGTTGCAGACACTCATGTCTTATGGTATTATGGTAGCTGTGTTTCCTCCTAATCCCGTTGTGCACGGATGATCGGAAATTGCCTTTGATTCTTGAAACAAGATGTTAATTTATTGCATTGACGAGATAGAGGGATACTTGTAACTACTTCCTTTAGTCACAAAAAAGTGATATCCCACCATATGTGCAATCAAAGCACACTAATTTTGATCAAATATATTGTTTAAAACATATGGTTTATATATATGAAAATGATACGAGTGAATTCGTCATAAAAAATAACTTTATGATAATACTCTTTTACAACTTTTTTTAATTTATGATAAAAAAATTTAATGGTCAAATGAACATTTGGTTGACTTTAAAAAATAAATAAAAACATCGTCCTCTTGTGACTAAAATGGGTACGTCGTACTATTGCGCCCTATTCAATATAGGCAAACAAACGTTGGAGAAACATATTGTTGGAGCTATAAGCGGTGAGTATAAATCTACAGCATAACTAAAAAAACAAACCAAAATATACAGTTTATGTTGCCAATATATACTCAAAAACACTTTGCCGACCGGGCTGCCCCTGCCTTCCCCTCCAGGCTCCGGCCCTTTTGCGGCCTTGCGTTGCGGCTTTGCGAGCTTACGTCTTCTTCGGCTCCCCGCCTCCGTGGCCCTCGAGCATTTCCGCAAACACCTTCCGTGCCGTGCGCCCCGAGCCCGACCACCACCCCCCCACCCAAAAAATCTCCAGGGCGGCGCGGATGCCCTCCCGTCGACCGTCGGATGGCCTCGGCACACGCGGGTGGTAGCGAGCGGCGGCCGAGAGTAATAAGATGCGGCGCTTCTCCCCGGCCGCGGCGCTGCTGGTCCTCCGACGCTCGGTCGCCTCCTCCGCCGTGCTTCTCTCCGCTCCGGTACCTCTCCTCGCGCTTCCCCTATTATTTTGCACAAATTTCGTATATTGGTTACAACTTCGTTGGTTAGCGCCGGCACGCGCGAATTTGATCGACTTCGAGCCCAACACTACCGAAATCGCACCGGCGTTTTACTGCCTCGAGAGCGGAGAGACACCCTTCAAATCAGATATTAAGGGTTGTTTCTTTGTGTGGCTATTACAGTTCTCGGCAAGCCTAGGAGGTTGCTGGCCTCAAGCATGGATGGTTCTTAGCCCATGCTTTGAGGGTTTAATAAATTATCTTGTTTGTAATTCGGATTTCTGCTGGGAGGTTTAGTGGGTATGATACTATGGTAATTGGTAAACACTGAGCACTGAGCACGAGCCAAGATCATTTTGACTGAGAAGATGCTGGATTGCAAGTACTCAGTTCAAGCCTTCTGTCCGAATTCATAAACTAATAGTAGGATTATATGGTGAAACATTTTAACTTGTTCTCTTGTTTTTTTACCTTTGTTCTTGCATTGCATAGCTGGCACTCTGACTTGTAAATTGATCACATAAGCTTTCTGCATTTTGCCACCAGAGATGTTTGATGCGTTCCTTGCTCCTCGAGGACTGCCCCGCTAGATGTGCTAGTTCAGCCATGACTGTGCGGTGCCACCGATGGTCTAGTGCAGCAGACGGTGATGAGGATGAGGTTATTGAGGCTTTTAATCGGGGCTGTTCTACCTCTGCAGGTAGAACTGTTTTTGATGACTCGTCATGCAATGCTTATGTTGAGAAGCTCTGCAGATCGGGCAACCTCCCTGATGCTGTTCGGATCCTGCGGCATTTGCATGATGAGCGGATCCATGTAGGCTTGGGCACGTTTAATATGTTACTGCAGCAAACAGGTGAAGCAAACTGCTTCACTCTTTTCACCAAGGTGTTCAGATACTTGCTGCTTTCCAAAGTTGCTCCTGATTTGACTTCTTATATGAATGTCGCGAGGGCCCTTCAGAATTTGGATGACCCTGAACTAATACTCAAGTTTGTAAGAGAAATTTTGGAGATTACACATGGTAGAGATCCTACAGTGGTGAATCGCATTATTTTTGCCACAGCTAAATATGGACACATTGATAAAAGTTTGATCATATTTGAAGAATTGAAGAAAGACCAGACAGGCTTGGATGTCATCACATTCAACACCGTTCTGGACATGCTAGGCAAAGCTGGTCGGGTGGATCAAATGCTTCATGAGGTTAAGCTAATGGACGAACTTGGCCATTCTCCTGACATTGTAACATATAATACAGTAATAAACTGCCTGCGGAGGCTTGGAAGATTAGATCTGTGTAAAAGTTTCGCAAGAGAAATGCTTGAGAGAGGCATCAGTCCAGATTTGAGAACATATACCGCACTAATTGATAGTCTTGGCCGGGCTGGTCATATTGCTGATGCCCTTGAAATGTTTGACCATATGAAAAAATCACATCAACCTTCAATTTATGTCTATCGTGCACTAATCAGCAACCTAAAGAAGGCTGGACGGTGTGAACTAGCACAAAAGCTCTCTGAAGAGATGAACGCAAGTGCTTCAGAATTGTTAGGCCCTGAAGATTTCAAGCAGAAGTTCAGGGGAAGAAACAAAGGGAACAACAGGTAAGAAGCCCATGAATGATCTTTCAGGCCTGAATGTTTCCTTTACATGTGCCGTGTGCTCATCCACAGTTCCAGACTGCCAGATATTCTGGAATAAGTTGAAATCTTCCAGAGAATGTATCTCAGAAAGAATCAGAGAACCACAAAGCACAGATGACAAAAGCATGATGATTGTGAAGACACGCAATGATCTCAGGTCAAGAGAACCTATAGACCTGAATGAAATATCATGGCTGTAGGCCGTTGTTGATGCGCATTTCAAAAGACAGGAATAAACTTCTCCAGTTCGTCTCTTTAGTCAATGCAAGGGAAGTATTTCCAGATACGTCATGCAGGAAACATAAAAGCTGTATCTGTGACTCGTTGATCAGCAGGTGCACATACTCGAGTCAACAGGCAGTTGACAAGTTGCGGGACTTCTAGGTTGAGTTATATGTACTGCTGTATTATCATGTGAATCGCATCTGCATGTTCTGTTGCTATGCGCCTCAGAGCGAAAAAATTCAGCTTTTGTCATTCCTTTCCGGTGGCGCGAAGAATAGTTGAATCTTGGGCCTGGAGTTTTTCTAGGCTATTTGTGAATCAGGCATAAATTGAAATTAACCAGATTCTTTTATTATCCATTTTCCCCCATGCAGCGAAGTAGTATTCATTGTACTTATGTAAGTTGATTAAATCCAAATTATCTGTGCTACGATACATGCTCATGTCTCTGGAAATATGCCATGTACTGAGACATTTCCAAACCGCTCATTTTTTTTAAAAAAAAACGTAGTTTACAGCATTTAGCGATGCTAATAAACCAAAACCGACGGTTTCAGTTACAAGGCTCCAGTAAAATGATCATACGTACAAGTATAATAAACAAAATATGCACTAAACTGAATGATATGACCAAGCATTAGCCGCAATGTCTTCTTGGCCTTGTCAACTATTTTCAGCCGTTAGACCAAACCGAAATCACGTAGCAGCTTCTGGCATTTGTCCATGGCCGTGAAACTGCAACCATACAGATGCTGGCTTGGTTTCATGAATTCATGGACATTGTGCGAGTCACAGCAACAAGTATTCTATAAACATCTCAGATTACATCCTCGTGTACAGCGCAGTCAGACTGCAAAAGATTCACCTGAAACATTAGAAACTAGAGTAATTCAGGCGACAGGGCACTCTACGATCATATGCACTGGAGCAAACCCAGAATTAACTTTGTACGCAGGTCTGGCAGAAAGGGAGGACAAGTACCTAGAAGAGCATGGTTAGGTAGAGAACAATCCATCCTGCCATGGAGAAGACAGCAAAAATGTGCACCCAAAACAATATTGCAGCTGATTCCTTACCACACCCTCTTAAATTTGCAACGGCGCCTACAAATGAAAACAATGGACCATTATACTCCATAGTCCATAGTCCAAGGTTGGTTAGCATGCAAAACAGGCATGGTGTAGCTGCAGTTGTTTCTCATACCTGATAGTACTGATGTGGGCATAGAGTGCTGCAGTAGCAGGACGAACTTGAACATTTTGTCGCCTTTTGGAATAAATCCAAGTTTGTCAGCAAATGAGACAATGCCAACCCCAGCAATTGGAACCAAGAGCAGGCGTGCGAATATGATGGCGACGGTGGTCCGGACTCCAAGCCTCTTACTTCCTTCACCAGGGCCTGAAACAATAATCATCCACAAGTATGGAGTTGAGAGAAATACTCAATGACAAAATGACGAGTGCGCTAGAAGTGTAAAATTGCATCACGGTATGGTTAAAACAAAATCGAGCTTACCATCAACCAGATTGCCACCAACAGCAAGCAAAATGCATGGAATCATAGCTTCCCTGAAACATGTAGAAACATTGTAAGACATTTATAATCATTATGGATCTGGCAGGAGACTTATATATTGCAGAAGGAACTGAGAGTGAGACAACACCCAAGAATGAGGCAGCCGTCTGTGAAAAAGAATAGAGGTGCGTCATCTGTGAGGATCAAATTCTTCAAGAACGGCACAACACCAATGATGATTGCAAAAACCTGTTTCATAGTATGGAGCAACAGTTAAAGCAGCATACAAATTTTTCTAGCAATTACTGAGACAGTGACACAAGAGAAATTTTAATACTTACTGATGCAACTATTGGTGGTTGAAGGAGCTGTTTCTCTTTTAGGAATCTAACCACACATTTGACAGGGCTCATTATCTGCATCAAGTAATCAATAGAGTATAAATAGTTATTTTCCGTTGGTAATGACAAATAAAGTAGCTCTAATTATTTGGCAACAAGATACAAGCTGAATTAGCTATATGTTCTGCGTAGTTCTTACTTTTGACCCTAAAGAAGGAACAACGTCTTGCTCCTCCTCTGCAGATAACAGAGGCTCTTCCTCATGTACATCACCGTGAGCACTTGATAGATGCTTCATTACACCTGACGTGCCATTCTCACGAGGAGCCTTGATTGGAAGTTTTTCTTTGTCCTCATCGCAGCTGTCAAAGGTAGCTCCCGGTGGTGGAGCAAGCATCTTGAACACATAGGTGTAAACAATAATTGCACCAACCTGCACCATGCAAAAAAAAGGTCACGATAAGTACCTCAACTAGCATTCATATGCCCACCGTGAATACTGGGTTTTCCTCCTGGATTGATAACTTTTGCTATTCCGAGTTGAACGAGAACATGTGCAACTCCAGAAAAAAAATTACATATTGACATACCCATTGACCAAATGATATATATGCATTTCCATCTTGATTGCATTTGCTGGAGTCACCGAATGGATTAGATGGGTCGCGGCATAATGCTGAAATAAGGACAAGAGGTATATTTCCTATGTTGCCTGCATTAAAATCAGTGTTAGATATATAAATAACGCAGAAAGATTGATAAATGAGAAGGCGACAATTTTCAGAAGAGAGGGCGTGAAGAAAGTACAAACCTATTCCTATGTGAATAATGGTGAACTTGAAGTATGGATAAGGGGGTCGTATGATACATGCCACTACAAGGCCGATCAAAGAAGCGGACACTGCGCCCAGAGCAATATTTACTGGAACGAACCACCTGCAAACACGGAAGTATTATAACCGTCAGAAAGTGTTATCAAGAAGCCAAGAAGGAATGCCGGATGTAAGCAATTTTGGCATGACAGGCCTTCACAATGGTACATCAGGCTGGGCAATAAATTGAGCGCTGAAGCTGGATCAGCTAGCACGCTCAATAATAGTTATCGTTTTAAAATCCTTAAAATAACAATGAATTTCTTCTACACAGTTCCTGCAGTTGGGTGAATATTGCTCTTCGATGAAAGTGTTGATATCGCCCAGCAATGCATGTACAGCATACATTACTGGCCAATATTGCCTAAGGACATGTACATAGACCGACAATACAAACAAGTCAACCGGAAAAGAATCGAAGGGAAGCATGATATTGGCATGACTGATACAACAGGACACCACATACAGTTGCCAAGGGAAGTCAATATAAGGAATTAATCCAAGAATAAAATATTGCTCTTACCACTCCAGCAACTTCTCAATTGTGATTGCCCGCCCAAGATGCGTGAATATGAGGCACGGGAGCAGTAGCGAGAACACAAGCTGCAAAAACGCCGAAACGACGAGATGATCAGTCAAGGCTTAGACTCAAGAACAAGGGATACATCACATGCAAGCACTGCCACCTCCCAGCATGTCCAATTACCTTCTATTTACAGGCTATAATTAACAATAGGCTGATGAGAGTCAGTGTGTTACCCCGTTGAGAAGCTTGCGGCCGTTGGGCTGGAGCACGTTGACGCGCTTGGACGCCACGAGGAAGCCCATCAAGGAGACGGTGAACACCTTGGCGATGGGCAGCACGGCGTACTTGAGCATGCCCAGCACCGACGCCCCCGCCACCATCTCCAGCACCGACCTCTCCATCGAGATTTAAATCAAAAAAATTCTCCCCGCTCTCGCTGCCTTCATAACCAATCCCGCCGCTGGTCAATCCAACGCTGCGGTCCGCGCCGACATGATGCTAATAATATACAATCAGCCACGAAGTAATTGTAACAAAAAATCGTTAAAACCCGCCGATTTCCAACCGAAATCGCGTCCCCCGAAGCGCAAACGCAACTGATCGTAACGAGATGCTAATATACATTCAGGGCGAGAGCAGCAGCTCGGCGGCGAATTTATCGCCAGAAATAGCAAAAAGAAGCAGTTTCCGAAACGACCAGTGCGAGTACTCCTCCTCTTACAGTCTTACTACTGCTACTTCGTTACTTTCCCCTGCCTCACGGTCCGGATGGATTAGGAATCCAATTCGCGCCGGACTCGGACGCTTCAGGGACCGAAAGCATCAAACTTTTTTTTATTCATTCATGCGATATCCCATCGCGCGGTGTCATCGACCCATCCACAGGTTGCACAGTATATCGGATATATATATATATATATATATATATATATATATATATATATATATATATATATATATATATATATATATATATAATGTGAACACATTTAGCCTAACATAAGAAGACATCACACGCCACAATCCAGCCAAACGTGGCCCAACATAAGATCCGTCATTGCCCGAGAGGGGGCAAACTCGATGCAACGGAGCAGAGCCAGCAAATGCAACGCGCAATGAACTCACTGCGCAATGCAACAGAGCGGAGCCCGTGAATCGGCACAGCTTCCAGCCGTCGAAACATCGCGCGCGAGGATTGTGCTGAGCGGGGTAGAGGTGAAAACGGATCGAATATCCTCGAATACGAATTCAAATCGAATATGTACTCAATTCGGTCTGATCCGGATATCCTCGTAACTTATGTAATGTGAAGATGCTAGTAACGATTTATCATTGTATAGTCACATTTAATTATTCTAATATATTTATTCCACTAAAGAAACATGAATTCACAATGAATCTAAAAAACTTGTCTAGCTAATTAGGTATACTGCAATAAAAAAAACTTATATTGCTTCATCGAATTCATTGAATCCTAATACGAATAACTCGGATAAAATAACAATTCAGATGAGAAAATTCCATCCTACATCCGTATCCATATTTTTTTACGAATTCAAATACAAATAATAGAGAAATAGTTAAATGAATAGAAAGATCTGCATCGTATCCGTATCCTATCAAATACAGTAATCAAATAATACGAATCTGTTTTTCATCTCTAGAGCGGAGGCTATCCACCTATCGTAGCACCTCTCCAGGAGCGGAGGGATTCTCCTCCTGGGGTTGGAGATTCCCGAGCCGATTCATCGGGCCAGAGAGCGCCACGCTGGACGTGTGGGCCCACTCCCCGCGGGGCCCGTGCTGCGCGTCACAAACGGGCTTTAGTTCATTGTTCGGCCCACAGCACCGCTTTGCTTAATTCAAGGCCCATGCAGCTCAACTTACTTTAGGCAGGCCTACCAAAATAGGCCTATTCTTTAGAGAGAAGATGAGCCCAATGCTCCAGTGTAAGGCAAACATCGATTGCTTGCTGCATTTTCATTTCTTTTTCAGTAAAATATTGGCATAACTGTCGAAAGACTACAGATTTAAGAATTAAGTTTTACAAAGTTACAAATTTAGATGTAAAATTATACGCAAAACTATATATTTAAGAACTATACTATATTGCTCTTGGCGATTGGGCCCACTTGCCGGTGACTCAATTCTCCCTGACTCGTTCAAACTTTGTACATGTGCGGATGCCACATATGCGTGGCGGCCTATTGACATGCATATTACACACATGACATTGGGTTTTGGGAGTGTAGAGCAGCTAAAAGGGACATGATGTCGCCTCTCATCGCGCTACACCCAGCGAAGTCACTCAAAAGTCTTTTTGGGGTGTGAAACTTTAACCGTTGGGCAATGAGATGTATGCGAAGTTGGGTGGGCCACGACGGGGAATAAGATGTATGTGAGGATGTCGGGTAGACTTGATCTGACGAAGTTCTTAAATATGTAGCTCAGTGAAACAAAAGAGCTCTAAATATGTAGTTTTTTTAAACATCTTCTTAAATATACACGTGGTTAGGTGAAATTTACTCTTTCCTCTTGTTTTCCACCGAATGCTCGTTTTCCTAGCGGGAAGAAAAATCCAGCATTTCCACACGTGATTTTGACTAAGCAAAAGACTACATATACTCCATATGCAATAGTCAATCCAACGTAAGACAGGAAGCCTCACTGACCCCAAACTTTACTTAAAAGTCTGTCCAGTATCCCGAACTATGAAACTAGACATTTGACTATCCGAACTTTGTAATCCAGTTCAAATAACACCCTGACCTGGTTTCTCATGGTGGTATTACCCGCGTGGTGCGATAAGTGAGGGGGTTTTGCCACGTAGGATGATACGCTGGCCAAGTTTATGTGAATGATAGGTAGGTCCTACAGGGGCTTCTCCTCCAAATCGAAACAGGGAGAAAGGAGTTACAGGGGCGGCGGCCATGGAAGCGCGGCTGGTAGCTCGGTGGGAGAGAAACCCCTATTAGCCTCACTTGTCATTGACCCAACTTGGTCAGCGTGCCATCCTACGTGGTAAAACCGCTCACTCGTCGTGCCACGCTGGCAATGCCACCTGCGAAACCGGATCATAGTGTTATTGGAATAGGATTGTAAAGTTTGGGAGGGTTAAATGTCTGGTTTTATAGTTCGGAGTGTTGGATAGACTTTTGAGCAAAGTTCAAAGTGCTATATACTCGTATGGATTTCTTCCTAATTAATTTATACCCGACTTTGCTTGAACGAAGAGGACACACCACGGTGGATGCTAATCTAAACGTAAACTAATTAATACAGGCGAAGTTGACATGAAGAAAAGACTAAACTTGTGCGATCGATCGACAGTGAGATGTAAGTCGGCAGATGTCCTAAGGGTTGACATAACATATATACATATGCACGCATACATGTGCACTATCTATCGCAAGATTTGCATGCGGAAAGAGCAATGTCGTCCTAGCATTTTTCTTTTCCCGTCCGTAGAGGCGTCCAGATGTCACGCACACCGATCGATTTCTTCAGAGATTAATTACACGCGTGACCTCGCAGCCACAGGAATACAGGTTCGAAGGAGACGGATGCATGCTACCGAGTCCATCTTCTTGATGGCAAAGTCAATCTCTCGGAAGGAAAAAATATCTTTTTAGCCATCCGATCGTCTTTCGATTCGTTTCATCGTCGTATGATCCGTCGCCGAATTAGCCCTTCGCACTTGCCAAACGCGCAAGTCTCTCCACGCGCCGGCGTGGCTCACGGCGCGCGTTCGCGAGGGCGTGCTCAGCGGCACGGGCGTCATGGCGCGCCAAGGGCGCGCGACAGGCCTACTAGTATATATGGCACCAGAGTCGATCACTCGCTGCTCGGTGATCGTCACTTTCTCTGCTTAGTCGCACGTACGCCTGCTCGACGGAGATTTGCCCGTCCGGACGGCAGGTTCTTATCACTGTACATGCATAGTAATTGAGGAGAAAGTCGACTGGATGTCCTGCACAGCCGATTGGTTCCCCTCCAGAAAAAGACAGATGAGTTAGAAAAGTTCAAGATGGACTGCGTTTTTCAGTCATATACTGACATACGCGGATGTCGTAAGCACACACATTATAATCGTTCAAGGAATCGAAGTGATCCTCAATTAACATCTTTACTTTCTTTTAGTCAAAAAAAGTTCGCACAATAATAATGAGGGGGGAGAAGAAATGTATATGATAGTCAGGCCTTGACCCATATACTCTACCAGATCAAGCCGAGCACATTAGCACAAGCACCACATCGATCTCTCCCCGGCCTAAATACTGCGGATGCATGCACATGGGCACCAATCTGGCTATTATATTATTAAAACGATAGAAAAATAAGCGGTTGCGTTTGCTCTCAAAGAGTAGAAATTACCACGTTAATCGATAGAAAAATAGAAAGATGTACACCGTCGATGTCTTGTTGATCCATGTTATAACAGTTTAGATTTCATCCAAAGATTAGGCAGATTAGCAGTATACGGATCCAACACAAATGTCACCGATCCTCAGTATGGAATACAAGATGTGTTCGGAAGAATAAGAGATAATCGCTAGATGCGTTAGGAATCCCAGCCTGATATATGCTTCCCATTGTCGGTTTCAATTTCTCATATCGAGGAAACGTTCTGTTTGTCGATCGAGGAGCTTCTTCGACGAATAGCGAACCGGCTCGAGGTCGTCGTCGATTCCTCTGATCTTCTACGGGATGTCGTACTCAGGGAACCTCTCTCCGGACATCCTCGTGTGGCCGTGGATGGTGGCGTCGTGGAAGGAGCAGACGTAGCGGCCGCCGGCGTCCGGGTGCTCCAAGAGGTAAATCATCGCGCCGCAGATGTCGTCCAGGTGGACGAGCAGCATCTGCTCCAGGATCGAGTAGTGGACTTCGTTCCTGCCACGCCGCGCACGCCGGCGTATGTTTTTTCTAGCTGTAAATACAGTATACTCAATTTAATATGGGTCATTCTTTGTATCAAATGGTTCATATTAGTTCGGATTTAGTTATACTTCATCTAAGAGTATGATTAGGAGAATCTCAAGGATGATAGAATTGTAATTACCTATATGATGATCACATGGCACAAGAGCAATATTTTTAACTCTAGTTGGAAAAGCTCATAACACCCTCACGAAAATATTATAAATACAAAAAAAAGTCCATTATGTCTTTAACAAATTAATGGTCAGATTTGATTTATACTACCACCGTATACCACTAGTATAATGTACCATAAAATTTCTCCTTTTTTTTCCAGACTTGCGAACGTTGTTGTCGTCAGTGTCAGATTAATTGCTTTTGCAGTTGCATTGGGCTTTGTTTGTGAGCTCTTTTACGGTATACTTAATAAGCTATTCTTTTTTATCCAGTGATTCAGATGAGTTAGGATTTAGTTATACTGCACCTGATAGTATGAGTAGTAGAATCCTAGGATACAGGTTTGTAATTACCCATGTAAGAATCACATGACATATGTATAATATTTTTAACCTTAATTGAAAAAGTCCATAATATCCTCACAAAAAAAAATTATAAATAAAAAGAAAAGTCTATTACGCCCTTAACAAATCAATAATCATATTCGATTTATACTGCCACCATATACTTACCGATAGAATGTACCGTAAAATTTCTCTCGTTTTGTACCTGTGATCGATGTCAAGGCGATGACCAGGCTGGGCGGGCAGCATACTGGTGCTAAGGAACAGGCTGACGACTAACGCCGGGATGATGCTGATAAGGCCTAGGCCGTTCTCCGTGGCGTAATCAAGTACCTCTATCGATTGATTCACAAAACCAAACAATACTGCATTTGCTGAACGAATCATCTTTCGTTTGGCCAGAAGTTTATTTACTCTAGCATAAATTAAGGGTGCGACTAGTGCTCGGATGTACGGTCCGAGCGCTAGCGCCGTACGTTCCTATTGCAACGTGTTTTTTTACTTGTTGCAACATATCAAAAAAAACATATGCAACATTATCTCAACGAAGAACAATAAGTATAGGGGGGGAGAGAGATTAGGGAAGAACAGGAAGTATAGTCCGAACATAAGAAAAAATCTTGCAACATCACCGTGAATAGTATGCAATATTTTTTTTCAACAGTCGTAACATTTTTTTCAACATTCACAACATTTTTTTCAACGGGTCGCAGCATCTCAAAAAACAGTATGCAATATTTTTTTCAACGGGCCGCAACATATGAAAGAAGTTCAAAAGAAGCAACAATCATACACTTGCAAACAATTTTTTTCATCCCCCCGGTCGCGCAGCCACCGCTTCCTGGCCACCTAGAGCATGCGAATCGGGACAGACGCAACCAGGAGAAGCACGACGGTGCGCCAGAGCGCGGCGCGGAGGAGGTCCGTGTGGTCGGAGCAAAATGCTTGGCTGCAGACGGGATCCATCCCTCAAGCGAGGCCAGAGAGCACGGAGTAGCCGGTGATGTTGGCGAAGCCAAGCGTGAGGGAGCTGCTAGCGAGGGGGAGTTGGCCGAGGCACCTCGCCAAGGATGCCTTGGCGGCAACAGCCTCAGGCGGTCATGCGACTTTGGGGAATCTTGTGTGACCTCGGCCCTAATCTGATGTCTGATACTTGATATGTTGTTATTACTGTTCATTTTAGTAATTAGGGCAACTTGTTACAACTCAATTTCCCCAAATTTCTATTATAAATTCTAATTTGGTAAAAATTTCAAAAGGAAATACCATCCAATGTTGGTATTAAGGCTAAGAAATATTTTATTTGAAAACCAGATGAAGTATTATGCCCAAAAATAATTTTGTTGAATTCTGAAGTTAAATTGGATTTGAGAAAAATAATTATCTTTAAATAAACCCTAGTTGATTTAAATGAATTATTTATGTAATTATAAAGAAGAAACAGTGATTTTAAAATTTATTTGGGGAATATATCTTCCCAGCAGTGATTCTGCAAAATTTCAAGATTTTACAAATTTAATTGCTATTTTAAAACTCCCTATCAAAGTTTGGAAGTTTTGAATTCAATCTGTCAAACCTCCGGCCTAACCCTTGTCTAGCATCAGTAGCGGCTCGGCTTGTCTTGGTCGGATCCAACCCGGTCGCAACCGCTCGGCCACCTTCCCTTCCCAGCGTCAAAGCTCCAGCCCATCTCAGCCATCCCTTCTCATGCAGACGGGCCAGATGAAGTGGGCCGTTCGGACCGGCCGTACCTCGCCTCGATCTGGACCGTTGATTCAAGCTTTAACGGCGATGGAGTCCACGGGCAAGAGCTCGCGGCGCTTCATCTTGGGCCGTTGATTTGCGATCGCACGGCCCCGTGGATTGGGCTAATCGGACCACCTCTGGCGCCACGAAATCGCGTCGTTGGCTTTGAATCCGACGGCTCGCGTGAGTGAGACCTTCGGACCACTCGGACCTCGCGATCGTGGTCGTCCATGTGAGATCTCAGGCCCACGTTCACCCATACCGGTTCAACGTGAATTAAGCCCGCATCGCGCCGTTCCTCCTCGATCGTGACGGTGGTCGTGCGTCGCGATTGATGCGTGCGGTCTTATTCTTTGTGTTAGCCTTTGGGCCCGGTTGTCGTGGCGGTTTCACCGTTGGGCGTGTGCTACGTGCGTGCATGGTCATAATACTCTGGGGCCCACATGTAAGTGGCGAATTTTATTTGCTCTCTCGGTGTTCAAGCAGTAGGCCATGTTGCGGTAGAAATGGTGGTGATGCATGATTTTGAGGATATTTATCCCTTCATATCTATCCATTAGTGCCACCTCATGATCTCTAGGCCATTCTCGGTTGCTCCATAACCTCTATACACTATATAAACCTTAGTCTTGGGACTTCTGACATTGTTGACCAAGGGAGAAGCTCATTAGCCTTATCTTCTTCACAGTGAAGCACCCTTGTTCCTCTGCTCTGTTCAACTACAAGCATACCTACATCTTATACTAAGGTGGTTTTGGGTATTTCTTGTAGGTTGGACTTAGGACTTGCTCCCTGTCAACTTGAGCTGTGAAGCTTCATCTGGGCAAACTTCACCTGGGTGAGCTGAGTTCCATTTTCTCCTTAGCAAGAATATACCTAATGATCTTTAGAGTCTAGTTACATCCTCTTCTTTTGGTCAGCACAAGGAAAAAGGCTACTGGATCTTTTCTTGTTTGACCAAGAGCTTGGCTCTATCTTTTCCAAACCCTAGCTGGTGAGTTAGTCTTGTCTTCTGTTAGCTTAAATTCTTTTAGGACATCCCTCACTCACTAGGATCACTCATCTGTTCATGTGATGATCCCTGTTCCTTGCTGGCTGAAAAAGTTATTTTTATAACTTTTAGGTCTTTCATATCATTTTCAAGAAATAGAGTTTCTCTTGTTAGGATACTCCTCTAGTTAAGGCTAAGTGAACACTAGTATCATTTTAGACCCTTTTGACTTATATGATCCTTTGGAACATCATTTAGTGTAAACCTTTTTCTTTCTGTTGGTTTGTCGGTTCAACCGACAAAAAGTCCATTTTGCCTTACCTTCTATAGTTGACTGTGTTAGATCAGCATGAGTGTGTTATGGTAATTATTACTTCCTGTCCTTTTACAGTTAATTAAGTCCTTCGGGTTGTGTAGTTCCTAAGTCAACCAGAAAGGAGTAAAAGACTTTCATGTTTCAGGTTATTGGTCCAACCGACCAACACAGACAACAAAGTCTTAAATCTCAAATTAACATTAATAAGTAGTAAATGACTAGTTAGCTCACAACACTAATTTAATACACTTAGCTATCTGTAGCATTTTATTTATATAGAGTTAAGCTAAGTAACTAATTAATTGTTTCTTTGTCTGTTCTAGTATATAAAACCCGACATCGTAGCTATATTTCTAAATCTAAAAATCGGGTAACAAGCCGTCAATTAGAGGATATATATGGGTTATTAACTTAATAAGTTAGATATAGCTTAAGCATACTATTACTCCCTGCATTAGGACTTTGACCATACATTCTTTTATGCATCCTGCTCTCTGTTTTTCCGTGTTCATTGAAATTCTTTTATCTTCTTTTAGATTACGGTTCTTCCGAGTTTGTTGAATCTTTTGTTGAACCTCAAGAACTCGAACAAGAGGTTATATACTACTATCAAGGCAAGCTTCCTCTCGCACCATGTTGAACCTAATCTTTTGAATCTGTAGAATTCTAAAATACTGGTGACACTTGTGCATGCAAATTTCTAAAATCTATTTATGCCTGTTTCTAGTTAGTTATACCTGAACTTGTGGCTTATCCTTAATTCAACCATACACTCAACCTAAGGTAGTCTGTGATGTTATAATCCTTAATTTTAACTTTTGCTTAGCCATGCAGTCCATAGAACGTTAGAGTTTGGCAAGCTTAGCTTGTCAAACTTGGGAACAACAAATGATTTATAATGATTTGATCTTTGTTCAGTTTATTTGATTTGGAAATGCTTCTAAAATTATGTTATCAATTAATTCAAATCTGGACAAGTGGATGCTAGTGATGGTGCCTTTGTGCACGAGAATTGGGAAATGTGGATGTCTTGTCTGGATTGATTAAGGACTGAACTCTGACGGCCCAATTCGAGCCCCAACGTACTTCCACACGCAGTGTATGGGCGCTGTTTGGTTAAGTAAAGGGTTAATATTATTGAGTTGGATACAGGAGAGTAAGGACATGTGTATTGATTTCATATGGCATAGATGCTTAAGTCTTCGGGCCGTGTCGTATGCCATGTGGAGCTTATATTGATATCAGATGTTCTTAGAAGGGTAAGGGCGTAGATGTGTTACATCGCATGTACGTTCCTTGAGGCCCCGATCATGTGTAAAATGTGTGGCTAACACGAGTTTGCATTAAATTGACTGGGTCGGCATTCCCGGTACAACATGTGAGCCCCGGTTGAATGTATGCTATCAGTCTGGTTTAAGCGGGATTAATCTCACATGGGTCATCCAACTCAATAATGTTAACTTGTTGAAAAATACCAAATCTTAGTTTACCCGGCCAACACACCAAAGGCAGTGTGTTATTATTCCGGAGGCTTACGGGCTAACTAAGTTATGTGGGTAAAGATGTACACCCTTGCAAGGTTAAAACTATTCGAATAGCCGTGTCCACGGTTACGGACAACGCTTGAATTGATGTCACCTGTATAGAAGTTATTCTAATTTTGGGTTTTGGGAATTGGTTTGGCATGATGATTGTTCTGTACAATTAGTTGTGAGATGTTATTTATTCTTGTTACTGTTTATGATTATGATTTCACTACTTACGGTTTTAGTCCAAATCAATTTATTAAAATTGCTTTATTAAAACATAGCAATTGTAGGTTAAGATGTATCGCTTTATGCAACAATGAACCATTTAAACCTTCTATTGTCAACCTTATGCATATAAAATCTCTATTCCTTTGTATAGGTTCTAACAAACACTTTCTTTTATTAGTTTGTGTAAGACTTGCTGAGTACCTTTCGTACTCAGGGCTTTATGACCCCTTGTTGCAGGTGAGGATGGATATCTGTATGAGATGCCCGTTAGCGCCGATCTGGGTGACGCTAACGAGTAATGCTAATTCTAGTCTCCACGCAATAGCCTGCGGGATAATGGGGCCATTGATGGTGTTTATCTTTTGCTTCCGCTTTTGCTCTTTTTGTTAATGACCCAAGGTCATCTGTTCATATTTTGATTCTTGTAGCAACTTTGATGCAATGTAGCAACTAAATTGGAGATGTAATATGATGTATGATTATGTGAATGTATGACTTGTATGTGGTTGATGCAATGTTGATTAAGGATATATGCGCAATAGTCACTAATCCTGGGAACTATTGCATGGCATATATCCGGGAACCTAAATGTTGGATTGTTACTTATTATGATTATGCTTCTAGTATGATTTTTATTAAGGACATTACATTGTTCCTTAATTAAGAATTATGTTACCAGTGTAATTTATAATTTGGCACATTCCAATATTTGAGGGTCTCACAAATCTGGAGATGGGAGAGAGAGAATGAAGGTATTTTGGGGAGAGTGGTGTTAAGAGAAGAAGTAGATGGGATGTTGTAGGAAGGAAGATGAGAGGACTGGAAGCGTCTAGTGGGGCTATTGAATGGTGAAAGGATAAGAACAGGTGGCCCGTAAACGTGCCCGATTTTAGTCATCCATCCGTACGTATGTGCCATAGCGTTTTCCTTAAATTAAACCTCGCCCATCCAGTAATCTCGATGCAGCGGCATAAGTCGTAGACTGGCCTTTGCTGCTCCTTGATACTGACCGTCCCGTTCGAGGATGAGAAGATGATGTGCTTGACTAGAGCTGGTCATTGGGCCGTGCCGTGCCGGTACGGCATGGGTCCGCCGTGCTTCGGGCCGCGTCGTGCCGTGCCGGCTTGGCATGGCCACCTGCTATCTTTGTCAGGTCGTCTTGGCCGCCTCACCTCCCGTGAGGGCGAGCATGACCAAAGCCCACTGTGTGGGGGCCATGTCGTGCCGACCCAGCCCTAAGTAACTATAGATGGTGGTGGCAGCGACTGTCATCTTCATTCCTCTTGTGCTCGCATCGTTAAAAATATAGTTAAAATTGAATTAATTGCGTAAAAATATGGACACATAAATATTTCGGGGGAAAAAGTGGAATTTTCTTGATATTTTACAGATACAATGTTACTGCCTCGTTAAAAACCTTACGACCTAGAGTAAGGTTCCCTGAGTAAGGAAAAGAGTACAGTAACAACATGCGTACATACTAATTACTCATCAATGTCAAGATCATCCATGCGTTTGAGGTCAACGCACGCCTGCACGATCTCAGGATCCTCCAGTTGATGCTGTTGCTGCTCTTTAGTCAATTCCCAGTCCTTGGCGCTTGTGTTTGCCTCCACCATCCTAGGTGTGAGGGATGATCTTCTTTATTTAGTTATTCTCCCTACAATGTTGAACGTTGCTTTTTGAAGAGACAGTGGACACTGACACCAGTAGAACATCTTGTGCAAAATATGACAGCACAGGAAATATCCGCTTGTTGTTCTTCCACCACTCGTGCAAGTCTATCTTACCTCCACCGGAAAGATCAGGATCGATGTTTGTAAAATCATGCTCCAGATAGTGGTTTAGTTCTGAGACAGAATTCCACTTGGGGGCTGCCTGAGACTGAGAGGACGAAGAACTGAACTTGCCCTTTAGCTTCTTCCATAAGTGAGATGTCAAGCTTGTCTTTCCTTGCTACGTCTGCTGTGAGGCCTCCGATCTCACGCTGCTGCCGAATTTGTCATGATACATGCGGAAAACACGACAAAGCTCATATTTGGCATGTGTGAAAGCTTCCGAGGAATCAAGACCGAGGCGTTCACCTATTCCCTCCATTCCGATCTGCAAACCTGCCAACTTTTTTATAGGATCGAAAATGATAGCAAAACAATACACGTGTGAAATAGAACCAAGATATTTAATAAATATTTCCCCCATTAGTGCGCAACATGACCTAAAAGGGGATCCTCCCTAGATTTTAAAATCTTCTTTGCAATTAACCAAATAAATTCTATAACTAAGCAAGAGGTAGGGTAATAAACGCTACATAGAATCTTTGTTGCTTTATAAAAAAAAATCTTAAAAACTTTAAAAAATGACTAGCAATCTGCCAATCTGAATTAGTAATTACTAATTCATTGTTTTGAGAGTTAGCATTGACAAAAACGGATATTATATGTTCATATCCTTGTAACTTCTTTAACATGATGTATGTCGAGTTCCACCTCACCTTTATGTCAAGACCGAATTTTCTTCGTTCCTTCCCATTGGCTGCGCAGTACTCCGCGAACCTGGCTGCCACTTGTGGGGAATTTATGAGGTAGCTAATGGCATCGCGAATATTGTTCAAATATCTGCCAATCGTTTGTATACCATCTTGAACAACAAGGTTCAAGATATGGCATAAGCATATCTGGTGGAGAACATAACCACCAATATACGTCTACAATCTTGGGATGAGGATGTTCATAGCAGTCGTGTTCACTGATGTGTTATCAAGAGTTATAGAAACAATCTTATTATCTATCTTAAAATTATCAAGTACGTGTAGTATACGCTCGGCAATGGCCTCTCCCGTGTGTGATTCGTTAATTACCTTAAACCCTATGACTGTCTTGTTTAGCTTGTAATTGTCATCTAAATAATGGGCTATAACACTAAGGTAGGCACTTCTCTGGTGTGATGATGTCCAAATGTCTGAAGTTATAGCAAAAGAGAACTGAACTTATAGGAATGGTTCTTTTAGCTCTGCTAGTTCCTTATGATACACCCGTAAAATATCAGATGTAGTGGTTCTCCTACTAACATGTTGGTACTGTGGGCAAAAGCCGCGTTGAACCATTCTTTTGAACATGTGACTTTCACCCATCGTAATTGGTTTATCTTTCACAACAATATATCTAGCAATTTCCTCACAGGCAAAAGCGGGTTGTATATTCAAGTACTTACAGAGCCATCGGTCTCGAAGTTTAGCTGTGTTTGTACTCCTCCCCCTCAGCTCTGCGCCCCGATCTTGCGCAAGCATGCTTTGTAGTGTCGGTTCAAGTGCCCTGTCCCTACAGCTGTACGATCAATTAATTTAGCTTGGTAATAATTATAGGTTGCGAACTCTACCGTTTGGCCGTCTTGGATTTCCTGGCTCCAAGTCATGTGCTTCCAGCAATTCGTCCTTCGTCTAGACCCGCCAATATTGCCACCCATGGACGCAAGAGAGAACTCTGGTGTCCCCATCGCCTCCAGACTGCCCTGGTACTCCTCGTAGCCATTCGTACCGTCTATATGATGATCATTCATGTTGTAGTCTCCCATGCTTGGTGAGAGCTGACGAGCGTCAACGAGAGTCGGAGCCAGAGAGGACTAGGGGAGCGACGGTGAGAGCTTACACTAAGTCGCCCTACTGCCCTTTTCATGCTACGACTCCTCGATAGTATACCGCTCAGGAGCTCCTTGGTGCTCCGACTCTTTGGTAGCATAATGGATGGATGGATAGTGAATAAATGGAGAGAGTAGATGGATGGTGAAGACATGAGGTGAGTGAATGGATGGTGAAGAAATAAGAAGATGAGTTGATTTTATAGCCACCAGGAAAAAACCGTTGCTCCCGAACGTTGCTCCTGAGTCCCGAACGTTGCTCCCAATTCCCGAACGTTGCTCGGCACTGTTGCTCTCTCGCCTCTGCTTTGTGTCAAAAGGTGAGCCATCTCATCTTTATCGGCATCTCCCTGACTCCCCGTGAGGTCATGACCCCATCTCCCATTCTCCCAGTGACCCGGTCTCCCCCACACCTCATCTCCCCCAGCGCCCCATCTCCCCTAGCGCCTCCCCCTCTGGCCCTCCCCTATCGCCCAACATCTCCCCTAGCGCATCCCCCTCCGGCCCTCCCCCATTGCCCCCATCTCCAATAGTGCCTCCCCCTCCGGCCCTCCCCCATCCCCCCATCTCCCCCATCTCGCAGCAGGGGTGGTGACGTGGCTGGCCAAGCAAGGCTGACTGTGCAAGGGAGGAGCGAGGAGGCAGAGGCAGAGCAGCGTGGCGGGAGGGGCGAGGAGGTGGCGGGAGGTGAGGCAGAGCGGTGGGGTAGCGCGGCGCGGCAGGAGGTGAGGTGGCGCGGCGGGGCGGGAGGCAGAGCTGTGGGAGGCGAGGAGGTTGGTGGAGCGGGAGGCGAGGCGGCCGCCATGCCCGACGTGCTAGCCGTGCCCGACGTGCTTGGCATGCCAACCGTGCCGAGCCGACCCAAGCACAGCAAGCCACACCATACCGGGTCATGCCGTGCCGCCCGCCGTGCCGTCTTTCTAGGCCCGGCCCTGTGTGCTGTGCCAGCACGGCACGCCACATTGTGTGCCTAGGCTGTGTTTGGGCCATACCGGGCCGCCCAGGCCTCGAGCGGGCACGGAATGACCTGGCCCGACTCCCACCTCTACGCTTGACGGTGCCTGCCTCCTTGCTGGTCCTCGTGGCGCTCAGCGTATCGCTTCCAATGTGGGCTTGATCACCTCATTCTGCAGCCTAACCGACGTAGGTAGCAGAGCAATAATGCATGTCGCTAGCTTGAGATTACAGAGGGAAATTTACTATTTAGGCCTGTTTTGGAGAGGATCAATCGTAGCTAGTTGACTGCCTGACTCAATGTGTCCTTAAAATGCTACAAACCTTAACTTTTAAGGGCTAGCTTTTCAGATAAATTGTGATTATCAGATAAGCTCTCAATGGCTAGAAACCACCATAATCGGTGGTTAAAGAGAATGAGCATACAATACTACGTGTTTTGATAGATCCAGATTATAATTGTGCAAATTTAGTCTATATAAATGTTCTATTCATATTGAAGATGTATCTTATATAAATGTCAATAATTGGATGCCAAAGACTGCACATTGCTATATGTTTTAACAACTTTGCTAATTCTCAATTGTCTGAATTTTTTTTATCTCTCGTTAATCCAAAATTGCACATCACTAAGTCTAAAACTATCATACATGATAATGTGCAATTTTAGTATAGCTTTACTGTAACTTTTAGTTCTATTTATTTTTGTATTTGTAGGGTTCACCTAGACTTATTTTTGTCTAGGTTAGAATTTTATTGTCATTGTATTTTGTAGAGGTTCACCAATTTTTTTTTTTGTCTAGATTAGAATATTTCTTTGTTTCATTCCTTTACTACTGATCAGACCATGAACCTTACGGGTGAGGGTGGGCTATAAGTAGGGAGTGAGGGTGTTTTGAGAGTGGTTAGATCTCCATCCAACGGTTGAGAAAAGTGACTTAAGATTTGATGAATAGACAACTCCATGTCTTAATTGGTTTGTTATAAAGCTATGAGGGAAAACATATAAAAACCAAAAACTATTAACAGAGAAAAAGGAAGACAATCAAACTCTGATGGTTAATTAGAAAGAAATAAGCTAGCCACCCAGCTAGTTAATCCAAAAGCACAAACCAAGCAGGTAGCGCGCAAGTTCCAGCTAGTACATACCACGGCCACAAGCTAGGGAGTGTCGCTAACCACACGTTGTATGTCGGACCTGGATTTCAAAATCTCAAATTCCTAGTGAAAAATACTGTGATATTTCCTGAACCAGTAAATAGCACTCACAGATAAATTACTGAATCATTTCATAAATGACGTGAACTAAACCATTCATTATAATACAAACATCAGAGTCACATAGACCTCGTCGGGTCAAGTTTTACAATAAGGGCCTTTTTGTAGTAAACTAAACCATTCATTTCATACATGACGTAAACTAAACCATTCATTTCACACATGACGTTTTTCAACTGTTTGTGGAGACCTTTTCTGTAGTAGTGTCTTAACAATTAAATAACCATTATTTACAGAGAGGTTCTTACATAATTGAAAGTTATCAAGCGAGTTTTGCATGAGTTTCAAACTGAAAGGTGACTTAGTTAAACTACTGTCTCCATTTAACTCCTAAAGGAAAGGGCCCACAAGTCAGTGAGGGAGCGAGAGAGTTAGAGAGCTAGCACTGCACATAGAGCTTCACAGAGAAAGCAGAAAAAGGGAGGAGGCACACGGCGGCATCCCTGCTGGCAGCGAGTGGCGGCCGAAGAGGCGGCGAGGACCGGAAGAATGGGATGCCAAGGAGGGGAGGAGGCTAGGGGAGGTGGCGTCGTGGCCGGGGCGTCACCGAGCATAAGACAGCGGCGTTGGGAGCGACCGGGCATGGGAGCCGATTAGAGGCGACGACGGCTGGAGGGAGGGGAGAGGAAACTCACCGAGCGGTTCGTGGAGGCAGGGGAGCACCTGAGCGGAGGGGAGAGGAAAGGAAGGTGAGCACAGGCATGAGGGAGGGGAGAGGAAACTCACCAAGAAGTTCATGGAGGCGGGGGAGCACTAGAGCGGGCCGACGATGAGCGGCCGGAGCGACGTGGGGATGCTTGCGACGGCGGCGGCCAAGGGTGGCAAGGGGCTTCGGTCGACGGTTGGGCAGCTAGGGTGCGTCGAGGTGGAGCTCCGGCGGCGAGGAATCGACCTTGGGGGCGCCGAGGAGGAGATGGCGGCAGTGGAGCTCGAATCGGCTGGATTTGGAAGAGAATGGCGTTCTGGCGAGCCCTGCAGACCAAAAGCAAATTATTTTTTTTTTGGGGGATGCTCCTTGGGGGCAGGAACACGACGTGATGTGATTGGCCGGGGAAGAGGTCCTCCGGGTTGATCGGAACGACGATGACAGTGTGGCGGGCGAACACAGGAACTCAAGCTCTTCTGGTTTTCTTGGAGACAGAGAGGGAGATGAGGGCACAGCAAGGGAGGGAGGAGCAAGAGCGAGCTCAGGACATCTCATAGCCGAGAGGAGAGGGAGATGGCCATTGGGGGCTCTTGAAGGCACGTAGTGTCCCGAGGGGCGGGTGGTGAGGCGCAGGGCAGGCGGGCGTTGCCGTGGGCGTGACGTGGGCAGCATGGCAAGCAGGTGGCAATGCAGGCGCGGGTGCGTGTGTGCGAGCACAGGCTGCACGATCTTGGCGTTCGTGGCTCGGTGCCGTTGATGCGGAGAGGAGAGCGGTGGGAGTCTGGCGGCGGCGAGGGACGGGACAAGGGCGCGGCATGGGTACTCTGGCGTGGGCAGGTGGGAGCACAGGGGGGTGGTAGAGTGCCAGGGGGTGGCGGGAGCAATCTTTGCTGCTGGCACGCTCGGTGTGAGCAGGCCTGCAGGCAAAAGTGCGTCTGGGCTAGTAGGGACGGCCTAGGCCAGAGAAGGGGCTGGGCAGGGCCAGAGAGAGGGAGAAGCGGGCTAAGCCCAGGGAGAAATTCGAAACCGAAGTTCGAAATCGGGATTTGAAGTTTGAACTAGAAATTTTGAATTGGAGCTTTGAACTCAAATGTAAACTTCAGTTACTGCTCAAGGTCTGAAAACGAGTTGTTACATCAGATGAGACGACTGTGCTAGCCAAGAGCATGAGCGCCTGGACAGTCAAGGGGGTCACCGGGTCTGTCTGCACGAGCCATTGGATGGGCTATATGTAGGGAGTGAGGGTGGGCTCATCACCTGAACCTTTAATACTGCTCGCCGCCGCAACCGGTGACGGTGTACTACCGCCCGTTGTTGTGTCGTCAAATAGTATTTCACATGCTCCGTCCATCGACTCACCGAGCCACTGAGGGCTGTGAAGGGTGGCGATGGTGACGGTTGACACCCATGTTTGAAGCTGTGCGTGCTGTGCTGCACCGTGATTTCATGTGAAAAATTTTGTGAGAATTTTTTTCTCGTACATGTGATAATACATTTGAACCTGTGAGTGCGAAGTAAAAAAAATAAGAAGGATTATTTTAAAAGTGTTAAATAGTGTTTCAAATATTGTCAAGTAGTGTCAAAAATAATTTTTTTAATCAATTTTCAAACTCACCCGCGCCACTTCTGTGCGCCTCCAGGACACGACTTTGCTCTACTGTGCCTCCAGGGCATGACACTACCATCTGCGGTTCCCCTGGGGCCGGACTAGCCTAGTCCTTGCCCCAGAAGCTCGGATTTCACACGTGACGTGCGATGGGGAGTCTGGCCCCCTAAGGCACGGTGGATGGTGCCATTTTTGGTATTGATGTTAGGAATGGACCAAAATTTCTATTAACACCGTCAATAGTGCCATATGAGAGAAAAAAAACTCTCTAGCGAGCTAGCTGTTCTTGATTATCCCATGCATATATCACCAAATTGATCCGATTTCATCGTATATAGGAGCGCAACTGATGGTACAATCCTCATAGCCTATCCTGTCTTTAAAAAGAAAACCTTGCAATCTATCCCCTCACCTCGCGGGAACTCTTCTACGATGTACAATTTTCTGCATGAAATTCTCGCGTTCCAAACAATTACTAAAACGTTTCTCTGCCTCACTAGTTTAGCTAGGTACTACAAGGCCGGACCACTTTTCTATAATGATTCTAGCTAGCTAGCATACTGTTGTTCTATGTTCTACAACGGGGTACGGATTTCACCGTCTCTAATAAATTGAAATCTTGTTTGAATATTCAAAAGTGAGTAGGGTTTTCAATTTTTGAAGTATTGGACAAACGGATCTAACGGTGTACTTTTTCCCGGAATTAATGCTCTGGCGTACGTTGCTCCCTCCATTTTAAAATTTTTGGTTGAAATGGCACGTATTCACCTCGTATTAGCAAGAGTGGCTATCTACGGATATTTTTTTTGCAAAAATGGCCACCGTGCGGTAGCCCCTCCCGCGCCGCCACATACCCCGCGCTGCCGCATGGCCACCATGCTGTGGCGTTACCGTACGGCCGCCGTGCGATGGCGCCTTATCCTACCACATGGATCTCTTGGAGTGGCCACCGCATGATGGCCGTGCGGTGGCCTACTGTAGCGGTTGATACCGCACAGCGGACATGCGGTGACACTGTAGCAATTTTTTTCCTTTAAAAAAATCATTTATGTATATTTTTTGTAGGAATTTTTAAATGTAGCAAATGAGCTTCAAAAATTATGAATTTTTTTATGAAGCCTCCTGACACAGTGTATTGGCATTTGTAAGTTTTTCAAAAAAAATTACGTTCTGCATTTTTCTCGAAAATTCATTTATATACTATTTATAGGAATTTTTTAATATAGAAAATGAGGTCCAAACATTATGATTTTTTTTAAAGGCTCCTTACGCAGTAGACTTGATTGTGTAATGTTTGTTAGAATTTCATATGTTCTGAAAATGTCTCAAAAATTAAGGGTTTAGGTTTAAAAAATTAGGGTTTTAGGTTTCGAAAATTAGGGTTTCATGATTTCATGTGACTTGGAATGCGTGAAGTTTAGTACCACTCTAGATAAGAGACACTCATTAAGGGTTTAGGCCAACGTCCAGCCTCTCTCCTCCGTACGTCTGTCGCTCCATCGCTAATGTCCCCCCTTGCCCGTAGTGCTGCGCCTCGACAACGTCTCTAGAATTCCTGGCGCTGTGACTACTCTAGGAATTCTCGGATGGGAAGCGAAGGGCCTAGTGAACCATTTTATTTAGTTCCTGTGCTTATTGACGGACAGTGTAAAAGGGGGGCAACTTTGATCGTGCCTTTGAGCTAATGAGTAAGATGATGCATGAAAGCTTCCTGGGACAGCGGCATGACAGACTATTTTTGCCATACCGTGAACCCTTAGAGAACCGTTTGTTTCCCTTCCTAACAAATGACGGCATGATTTCATGTAACTTAGAATGTGGGAAGTTTAGTACCACATCAAATGACGACATGTTTTCATGTTCACCCTAGATAGTAATAGTAGTAGTATTACTCTAATCGAGCTCGTATGAGGCCAACTTAACTCCTAGAAAGCCTTAATTGTCAGAGTTTCTAATCCCTCGGAGCAAACACAGAACTTCTTTTAAGATCGTTGTAATAGTACACGACTAATATTACTAACTGTTTCACAAGGCGTGCCATGGAGAATAGAATCGAGCATGAAGATAGTGGCATCCACGTTCCCACTTCTAGTGCTTGTCCTACTGCATCTTGCAGTGTTGCTGTAATACAGATTCAAAACATGCCAGAATATTTGCTGAAGACATCGGGAGTTCAAATTCTACCACTATTGCTATAGCAATCTTACTGGGTGAAGAACTAAAGACAGGGGCCACGTTATTCACTACCAAAATCTAAATAATAGTAGTGTGATTAGTACTACTCGGAGCGAAAGAAAATAGTATGGTACCCAAAATATAAATAATAGTAGTATGATTAGTACTACTATGGGAGTTCAAATTCTGCTACTACCGCTATAGCAATCTTACTGCTGCAAGTAGTCCATGTGGTACTAAACTTCACACATTTCAAGTCACATGAAATCATGAAACCCTAATTTCCTAAACCTAAAACCCTAATTTTCGAGACACAAACCCTTAATTTTTTAGACATTTTCAGAACATATGAAATTCTAAAAAATATTACACAATCAAGTCCACTGCGTAAAGAGCCTTTAAAAAATTCATAATCTTTGGACCTCATTTTCTATAGTAAAAAATTCCTACAAACAGTATACTTAAATGAATTTTTGAGAAAAATACAGAATGGATAATTTTTTAAAAAAAAAATTACACAAGCTAGTACAGTGCGTCAGGAGGCTCCACAAATTTTTTTTTAATAATTTTTGGATCTCATTTGCTATATTTAAAAATGCGTACAAAAAATATACATAAATGATTTTTTTAGGGAAAAAAGAAATAAAGAAAGCTACAGTGTCAGCGCTTACGGTGTCGTCTTGGCAACAACCTTCTGATGAGGCCACCGCACGGTGGGAGGTCCACGTGGCGGGCTGAGGCGCCACCGCACGGTGGCTGTGCGGTAGCGCAGGGTATGTGGCAGCGCGGAAGGGGCTGCCGCACGATGATCGTGCGACAAGTGGCCATTTTTGCAAAAAAAAAAAATGTCCGCAGACAGCCACTCTTGCTAATATGAGGCGAATACGTGCCATTTCGGCTAAAAGTTCTCCATTTTGCTATATTTGTTTATAGTCCACCGTACATACAAACCAGAGAAACACCAAATCTAATAAATACTTAACGGGGAATGTCAATGCATACCTCTATTAAATGACATATTATAACTACTTAACATCTTCCAAAATATTTAAGTAAGGACAGAAGGAGAAAAATTACAATAACTATAGTCTATATTTTTTTAATAGATAAATATATTGAAACGGATACTCACGAGAACAAGTATAGTGAAACGGAAGAGTACTCGGTTGGGCTGTTCATTTTTTAACCGAGCCAAATAAACTGAACCATACCGGTCAACTCGGTTTGACCGGTATTCGGTATTCGGTTCGGTTGTCAGAAATCTGGTTTTTGTAGTATTCGGTTTTTTTGGTAAAAACCGAGCAAACCGATCAAATCGGAGGCCTGCTCGTTTCGCTCATTCGTTGGGCGCTTAGCGCATGCCGCCTGGGCATTGGCACCTTTCGTTGGATGTTGGCCGATTTGGGAGCTCGCTGGCCGCCTACGGTCTTGAGAGTCTTGGGCGACTCTCTGTGCATGCTCGACGGTTGCTGGCTCCAAGCCTCCGACAGACCAACAGCAACTCAGCAAGACAGCAAGTGCAGCATGTGATGTAGTGACTAGTGAGTGCCGAGTGGTGTTGAGTGTTGACGTGTTGTGGTGTGGTGCATGCTGCATGCACTTGCAGCAACAGCAATACAATGTGGTAGTGATACACTTGTAGGTCTAGACACGGTACTCTCGCGGATGGATGGACAATAAACGCCATCGGCTTGCCGCATAGCGTGGCTACTTGTTCGTAATTCGCGGCAACTTTGGTAAATATGGTATTTACCGCTACCGTACCGAAATAAATTGGAATTTACCGATACCAAACCGTATATTCAAAAATACCATATTTATTGAACTAACAACATCATATTTATCATATATACCGTATTTATCGAACCTTATTTACTAAAAATACCGAACGAACACCCTACTAACCCCTACTACTCGGAAACGATAACAATGGATATAGACACCCCTACGAAGGAGTAGCAACTAGGTAGGTTGGGCCAGGTTTTAATCCGGTTTGCGCCCAGGGAGTTCGTGCCCGTACACACGTGACACGTGTAGTGCTTGGAGCTGTGGGCCTGTATGCCAAGTACGGCCCATGCATCCGAGACAGGTCACCGGTGAGCTCACACACTCACACTCACCGTCGGCGACTCACCGACCTTTTTAATTGCATGTGCCTCTCAACTAGAATATGCCATGATTTTTTCTTTTTACCTTGCATTCCTTGCTTTCCACAGTTGATCCTTGCTATGTTTTAGACATCAACACGATCCTTAAAATACAACTTTAATAGCTAGTTACTATTATATTATATTTATAAAAATCGATATAATTATAATTTTATAAAAGTATTTATCAAGATGAATCTACACATATGATTTGTATGTATCTAGTCTAAATATCCAAAAAGATAAATAGACAAAGTTTCTAAAATTTGACTACACCCATTTCAAAACGACTTGTTTTATGAACTTGAGGGAGTAGCAGTGTACTCCGTGCCTGTATTATTATACGTTGGATTAATTGGATATTTGGATATGACTTTGTTTCTTGAGATGATACTTTTTTCAGCGTTGGACAGGCATGTGGAAATGCTTAAATCTGGTAGGTGTGGACACTAGTGAGTTGTAAAAATGGCATTTCTAGGTGATTTTTACGTGATTTCCATCAAAAGCGAGCACATATACGTAAGGTTCATGGTCTGATCGGAACGTATAGGAATTTCGTAGGGAACGTTTAATTTAAGCTGATCGAGGAAGTTTCCATGCATCCAAGACAGATGCTTTCCCCGCTGTTTTCCCTTAAAAATACAATACCAGTTAGTCATCAATATGACCCTGAATTATCAAATGTTCCCATCGGTCCTTGCGACTTGAACACGCTACACATTTGAATATAGAACGATAGTTTCCTTCAAAAAAAATATAAAACAATAGACTATATTGTTCTCAATTTTCAACAACACAACTCCAAATAAGCTATTACTCACTGATTGCTTGCTTGCTTGACTGTACTACTAGTAGTGGAGTATAAATTAACAATTAATAACGCCCTCATCTCTCTAATTACCTTCAAGGAGTAGTATTGATTAGTGGCACCTATCCAACCATATTTATGACCCCGGAGAATATACATAAAGAGTTAAATTTAATGCGAGAAACCGCAAAAACTACTCGTTTGACACACCTACAAGGAAGGTAACACAAAGTCGTTCTGATATGCTCTGGCCCTACCTAGCTATTGTGTAGCCCTATGCCCTACGCCCTACGCCTACGCATATGGCATGTGTCACTCCTCGGTCCTCGCCAGGATTGAGGCTATATACATCTGCATTATTTTTGTGGTGAAATTTCAATTCTTTCTTAATACCGTAGATTGTAGCATTTCAGGGTAATAATGATGTATACTACTTCATCCGTTTCACTATATTTGACCATCGAGAGAATCTAGAACGTAGTTATTGTAATTTTTTTCCTTCTCTAACCCTATTTAAATGCTTCAGAAGAGATTAAGTGGTTGTGATATGCCATTTAATAGAGGTATGCATGATCATTTATCATTAATTATTTATTAGATTTAGTATTTTCTTGTTCTATACGTATGGTGGGCTATAAACAAATATTGTGAAACAGAGGGAGTACCCAGCAATAGTAAGTTAATTTGGCTATGCAGAAATACTCTGTATTATGGTGGTAAAGCACTTAGTGCGACGATCAAGGTCACAAATTTGAGCCTCATTTTCAACCTTATTTTAGAAGACATGCCGTTTCTCCCGGTGGCAGAGCCAATAATACGAGATAACAGGGACCAAGTAAGTCACACAATGGAACAATATTTGATAAGAGGGGACAAATAGTACTGATATACTATCAAATTTTGTTAAAATCTAGAGAGCTAAAATGCAAACTTTGAAATTGTGAGGTGGCCATGGCCTCCACCAGCACCCCCTCCCGCGGCTTCTCCATTCTTTCCGTTATTCACCTCACCCAGACAGAGCCTGCCTCTATATATACACCACCAGTACTTGAGGCCGGAAAACCCCCTACCCGGTGAGCGTTTGCTTAGTCCTCGTACCATGTCTATATAAGAGTCCCCGTGGGAGGGGAGAGGATAAGACATACACAAGAGCTAGCTGCTAACAGAGAGAGAGGAAGACATACACAAGAGCTAGCTGCTGAGAGAGAGAGAGAGAGAGAGAGTTTGCATGCTGGTCCATGAGATCATGATGACTATCATGGAGAGCTTCTCGTTGTTTCTCGTGCTCGTGGGGTCATGCACCACCGTTGTTGCAGCGGTGGTCTACCTCTGCATTACCACATGGCTTAGGCCGCGCCGTGTCGGGGAGATCTTCCAACGGCAGGGGATTGACGGTCCGCCGCCGCCGTCGTTCCTGTGGGGGAACCTCTCCGAGATGCAGGCGAGGGTGGCCACGGCGGCAACGGCCGAGGAGGCCGGTGGCCGTGACTTCCACACGGAAGGCTTCGACGACTACTCCAAGAGGATCTTCCCCTACTTTGAAAAGTGGAGGAAAGCCTACGGTACATCTCCATTAATTAAATTGTCTTGTCACATGCTTTAGTTTAATTAGTACATGCATGCTTGTTAACTATGTTCATGGCTACTAGTATTAGTTGTTCTCATGCACAAGTAGGTTCTTGCTATCTTAATTATTTTCTAGTACGAGCAGTGGCGGAACCATGACACAGACCAACTATACTATATGGTATAATTAGATTCAATAGGGGAACCAAATAGCATCAATCCAAATAAAATCCTTTCCCCCTCTCTCCGCCGGAGTACAAACATGATATATAAAGCTAACAGCTCTCTCTCTCATCTTTTCCATGAAATTGCACTACAGCTGATTGCTTGCCCAGGCAAGTTGACTAACTGCCAGGGTTTTGGTTACCGGTAGAGAAAAAAAAATAGATTTCTGGTTACCGGCGGTAATCGGACCGAGATTTTCTGTTACTGGCAGTAATCAGACCGAGATTTTCTGTTACCAACGATAACCAGAAATCTCGGGAAAATGTCAACCGAGATTTTAACACCAATTTTGAATTCAAATTTTGTTACCAGCTGAGATCTCAAAAATCTCAGCCAAAAAAAATTGAATTAAAAAATATCCAAATTTTTTGACCGGTTCAAAAATATATCGGCCCACACTGAGATTTTCGGTTAGCAGTGGTACCAGCCAGTAACCTAAACACTGCCAACTAACCGGGTTTAAATATGTTGTACTAAATGTTGATGAGTTTTTATAAAAGAAATACTACTGTGTGGGGGGAGAGAATAATACTAGCGAGAGGGTTTGAGTTTGTCAATGAAGTCAACATCAGAAAGTTACCAAATAAGAAAAGAGAAAAAACCAATTAATGCAGGATAGAAACTGTGGTTGAGAACCAGCGCAGTCAACTGTCCTGGATCACGAAGCCTTGGAATAATTAATAACCACAAGTAGGCGCCGACTAATGATCAGACAACACCGAACTGCCTGGCTAAACCTAGCTAGCTAGGTAAGCTACAGATTATAGTACGCACACAGTACGTAGTATGTACGTACAATTAGGGTATATACTATAACTCCATATACGATCAGACTTTTTTTTGTTTTGTTTTTCTTTGGAGAGGTGACTTTTTAACCTGTAAACTGTGCACATGCATGCATGTATTAATTGCTGAGGTGATAAGCACGCCATGGTCTTGGGGACCGTTTGACCAATGGTTTGCAATTTAGCATCCACTGGTCCATTGTCCTTGAGCTGCTAGCTAGCTAGCTAGTAGGAGCTGGATCTTGTAATACAGAGGATCACGGTGTAAACAGTAATTTACAAGTGAGTGAATAATAATGATCACGGGACTATAGTAAGCACCACCTAAACACAGAAATATTTACTGTAGCATACTACTGTTGTTTTTGATGTAGATTTTTGTTTTTTTATCGGAAAGTGGAGACATTCTAACGCCGAGTACTGTAGATTCTCTGCATTGAGACCTCAATCCATTTCTGTAGGAGCTAGCATACGGTGCTAATTATTGGCAACCACTTCTTACAAGCACACAGAAACATAGAGTAATTATTTGCATAAAAAATATGTTTACATTTTGCATATGCCTGCGTCGTACCCTCACAAAGGTGCAGGTGAAATTAATTCAAGCAAAACCGACCTAGGATTCACCAAGTGCTCACTCCTCTGAGAATGCCGGTGCTCCTGGCCTGATTTCCAAAAAAAAAAAAGTAATTTCCTGTGCACATCGGTTTGAAACAACAAGATCGATCGTTATATTATATATTTAACGAAAATAAGACTACTTTCCTGAATGAATTATCAAAGCAAAACATACCAGCCATATATAATTCTAATCTAGTACTATTATCTTATGAGACCGACCGCAACCATGCATGCATCTTAGCTAGTGTGTGGCTGTCATATACTACGATCCTATCCTAATTAATTAGTTATTAATTACTAGTAGCATTTGACCTGATTAAGATAGTGAGTAGTCAGGTAGGCTTCCAGAAAACGGGCACGTATATTCTGCCATTAGCTGTCTTGACGACGTCGACGATGCTTATCCATTTTCAAGTGAATCTTGGGGCACTGTGTGGGGAGCTAGCACACACGTACACTTCTCCATTTTGGAGAAGAAAACTAGCTAGATCATTTTTGACTTGGAATCCGGCCTAGCCGGTAGCCTCCGAGTGGTCAATCTATAGGCTAGAGTTCAAGTCCGACCAGCTATATTTTGGTCTGAACAAAAATGACCGGTGATCATGTGTCAATGTCATACACACGTGTACAAGTCATTAGGTTTAAACTATAAAGTACACAGCTATGTTTACATAAACTTTATTAAGGTAAAATAAAATTGAACCTGTGTCTCAAGTGGCTCCGTCCTTGTGATATACTGTATGGTCCTAAATTCAACGCTAAATATTGTAATTACATGGACTAGGCAAAATCCTAGCTTGCCAACCTGTAGTTTCCTTATAATATTGCTCCCAGCTTGTGAGAAATATATAAATTAATCTTGACAGAAACTTGGAGCAGAATTTATGTATATCAGAAGACCTGGTTACATCCATCATGCTAGTTATCTAGGATTCTTGATTTCTTCTTCCTTTTTTAATTATGAAAAATATTGATATTTTCTTGATCATAATCAGTACTCCCCGTCCAAGAATATAGGCTGTATTTTGTCTTAGATATAGACCAATAAGACATTGAAAATGACTAGACAACCCTTAATTATTATCTCTAAATACTATATTTAATGCATGCATGTAGGGAATATAGAGTAAAGTTAAATATTTATTAGGGATATAGAAAGAACAACACACTTATTTTGTATTGTAATATGAACGCTCTATATTTATGGACAAGACCATATATACATATGCCCCGTATTTTTTGACGGAGGAAGTAGTCCCCACTAAATAAATAAATAATGATCAACAGTAGCATCCTAACTAGGAAACATTTAATTTGCAACTTGTAAAAGTGAATAAGGAACAACGAATTGGCACGCACCAAATTAATGATTTGAACAACGATGGACTTCAATTATAATTCAACGAGCTGGTCCAGTGCATGCATGCCCACACTCTAAATCGCTGTACTATATAGGAGTGTATCAATCCTACATGCTGCCTCCCCTACAGTGCCATTGACTAGTAGGTTATTAATCCTAACCTTTAGGGCTCGTAGTAGTAGACCGCAGTAGAAACGAATTATCTGGGAGAGGGCTATTTTTTTCTCTTGCACCTTTAAGGGACTGCCATTTCTCTGCAAGGATTCTCCACGTGGAGATGCATGACTACTTTAAGGGTACAAACAACTACGGTTTATAATATCTATCCATGTGTCATTTATAGACAGTGCTAAAGGCAGTTATTATAATATGTTGTCTTTTTACATACCTCTATAGACAACTCCTCTATGTATAATGTGTCTTATTTCTTGTGTTATAGTCAACTACTGCATGAGAAACAACATAATTCTCTATATTTCCCCTCTCTCATACACATTATCTTGTGTTCTGCGTGGCAAGACTTACAGACAGCCAACGTCATACTATTGTACATGCAGCTAAGAGGATAAAGCGTATCACACAGAATGGAAGAATTAATTGGATCTGTGGCATGCAGTTTGATAGCCTGTATAAGAAAACTGCCGATAAAATCTTTTTTCTTCTCTGTTTTTTTACTAGAGGTTTAATCTGAACCTACTGTGCTCTTGATACTTGTTCTCTTCTTATCTAATTTCCCCGGCCAATGGGTTGATCGTATGCATAGTGGTTGCCCAGTTGGCCAAAAGCGTCTTGTTTAGCTGTGCTACTTCTTCATCTGCATGCATGGTGGTTGCCTATATATTTAGGCCGTTTTCGGGCCAGCCTGGCATGGCGGCGGCGAGGCAAGCGTGCGGCGGGGGGCGGCGAGGCGTGCACGTGGTCCTCTCCCTCACTCCCTCTCCCTCGGCAAGCACAGCGGCAGTTGAGGCAGGCGGCGGCGGCCGAGGCGGGTGGAGGAGCATTGCTGCGGCGGCAGGCAAGGCAGCAGTGGGCTAGCGCGCAACCGACCTCGAGCACAAGCGTCATGTGCCGTGCCTGTGTCGGCACGGTCCGACGGTGGCCCGGTGTGCCATCGTTCCATGCCGAGCCTCGTTGGCGGCTATCCATGCTGGCCCGGCAAGACACGGTGGGCCGCCGTGTCATACCGTGCCACCGTGGCCTGAGGCCCGTCGTGCTAGGAGCGGACCCATCTAGGTTCATGGGTATTTAGCTGAACACCCAAATTTTTTGGGCAAAAAAAATGTACATTTGAGTTATAATACATGTATATATCGAAAGACATGTTGAATCAGCACGTAACTTCCTCTCGTTCTCTCGATTCTTTCGCGATTCTGACCTCCCATAGCACAAAGACGCCCGACGCTCGTCGCAGCCCAGCTCACAGCACGCTCACGAGGCTGCGAGCCCAATGTGGCAATGCCGGAATGGCCCAACTGCGGAACCGCCCAAATGCCCAATCATGCGCACCCAATTTCGGATTCCCAACCCTAAAGCTAAATGGCTCCATCCTGATCCTTGTGTACTCAGTCATCGAAAGCATGGCAGCAGGTGGCGAGCGATCGAAGGTGGCGGCGGGGCGGGCGGGCGGTGGGTGTGGTGGACTCTCGGGGCCAAGGAGAACCGGAGAAGGGGTCAAGGGCCAAGGAGAGGACCGAGCAGGAGCAGGTGAAGGCGAGGACCGGAGGGCGGAGGTGGAGCTACGGAGGCCGTGGTGGCGGGGCGGTAGAGTCTTGGTGTCTTGGCGTTGGTCGGCGGACTCAGGGCAGGAGAACCGGAGCAGGGCGAAGGGCCGGAGGCGGAGAACCGTCGGGCGGAGGGGCGCCGTGGTAGGTTGCTCGCCAGTTGGCGGTCGCTAGCCTGCTCCGACTCCGTCGGCTGCTGCGCCCTACGCATCGAATTCCAACCAGCAGCCGTGCAAGTCAGCAGGTGAACTTGTGATTTGTGGAATGCAAGAAAGGGTTGTTCACTTGTTCTTGCTTTGCTTTGCTGACTTAGCTCATCCCGGTCACTTTGTGAGCCAGAGCCAAGAAGAGGGCATCAGCAGAGGCAGCCAGAGCAAGAGCTAGGTAATTCCCAATTCCTAATTTGGCAAATCCTTATGGGCAGTGGGGTGGGCTGTGACAGTGAGCCTATGAATGAATTAAAGCGAATTGTGTTATTGTCATATACTCATATTATGGTCCTAAATCTTCAATATTGTACGTATGTGAATCGTAGATATTAAAGCTTTAAAAAAATCTTGTAACTTCGAACACCCATTCTAAAAAATGCTAGGTCTGCCACTGCGTCGTGCATGGCACGGCCCGAGCCGCAACTCTAGTAGGACGTTGAAGAAGGACAGCATCGATCACACGTTATATATCACGATTTCCTTCTTGGTTGAGCTAGCACACAAACATACTTGGATGGAGACTAGGAGGAGGACAGCATCGCATGCAGTACGTACTGAAGCACAGTGTGCAGAGAATTAAAATGATAATTGCAGAGGTATCAGATCAATCGATCGACGATCGATGGACCAGATGGAAAAGACGCACGTCGTCGATCGCGCGACAACATGTCAACGACACGTACGCCTGAGTCGACCGATCGATCGGGACGTACACGAGTTGCTTTCACGTAAGACGAACGGTAAACCACACCGTAGCAAGTTCATCAAGGTGCGGAGGAGTCCCCGTCCCGGCTTATGCAAGTGGGCTTGCAAAGCCTGACCTGCCCCCAATGCCACGATCACTTCTCTGCCAAGTTACTCCCTCGAGTGATCCAGCCAAAGAAGAATATCGTTTTGAGATACGCATAGTTAAATTTTCGCTATCGATAAATATTTAGACATGATATATAAAAATAATATGCGTAGATTTGTCTCGAAAAGTACTATCGTAATATTGTAATTTAATTAGATTTTATAAATATATTACAACATAAATAAGTGGTCAAATATGTGTTTTAAGGATTATGTCGATGTCCAAAACGATATTGTTTTGTGACTAGATACTCTCGTTTGGAAGTCTTAGCAAATGATAGTGTTATATCCTGCACAATCACGATGGCACGAGACACGGTGTTTGGTTTGAGGGGCCAGCTCATTCATTCTAGCTAGTGTGTTCGGAGTTAGGGAGTTAGATTCGGATAGTTCGTGGTTTCTCAAACCAAACATCTAAGAGCAGGGGCGGAGTCAACGTCGGACTGTGCCTCGGGCCGGCCCATAGCATTTCGGTCCAAAGTCATATTGCAGCTAGCTTTTGATGTTAGCGTTTTCACTTTTAGCAGACATTTTTTCGCTGGGCCTCGGGTCATTGCCCGGCTGCCCCTGCCTAAAAGCATTGGATGGCAAGCTATTAACTAAACATGGATCGTTGGATAAAAGCCTTTAAGATGCCTGCGAACGAAAGGTGGCTTGCAAATTGAAAACCTGTGAACTTTGCTTAAAATCGTCAGCAGGATGTGAGCTGGGACCCCACAGCTAGGCTGCAAAGTCAACTGACTTAAGCAGTTGTTGCCATCAGAAACTTACGATGCATGCATGGGATTCGTTCAGGGCCACAAGAATCCGGTACGGATTCCATTTTCGTTTTAATTTTGTTCCCTGGTCAAGATTCAACTAGATAGGAATCTACTTGTGATCGGGAGAATCTTCTTGCGAAGATACCACGGAACAGTAAGCCAGATCGATGAGGATTCTGCAGTAGCTTTGAGCCTTTGACCCGGATTTTGTAAGGCTGGTCAACAGGTTTGTCCAATAACCTGGAGATACATGCACAGGCGCACAGGCCATAGGTAGATCTGCATGTGCGTATAGATCATTCACGGAGACATGGAGCGAGCTTAACTTTTATTTACTATGGAGCGAGCATCTGCATTTGACACTCCAAAAGATGTAATCTAGAATTTGCCACTCCAAAACTTGGTTGATTCACAATATGCCATTTTGGCCATTTAATTGCACTTTTCTATAAATTTTTTTCACTTTTACCTGGTGCGAAAGGACAATATTGCCCCTATGCACCAGGCCTTACCGCCATTAATTCCTTGAGAAGATGAAACATTACAACCATGTTGATGCTTTCACCTAGGGATGACAATCAGACGTGGCGGGCACAAGTAGTGCTTGCCTATATCCATACCAGTCCGCCCAAAACTCCCCCACGGGTATGCCCGCGAATGGTGACGGGCAGAGAACCTCGCTCATGGTCGTTGCCTGTGAGGCATGCTCATGTGCCCGCCACACACCCACACCTCATTGGGGTTGGGGATAGTGGTGGCGATGCGTCCGGAGGAGGCATGAGGAGGGGTGACGGCGGCCGAGCGTGAGGAGATGGCGATGAGGATGGGGCGGCGACCGGGTGGGAGGAGGTCGTTGGTGAGGAAAGAGTGAGAGATGTGAGAGGGCGACGGGCATAGGCGCGGTGAGGCGGAGGAGACTAAAATAGTGAGATGTGGGAGGAGGCGAGTGGTGGCTATGCCTAGGTCAGGTGGATGAGGAGGGGAGGCAAGTGACGGGCTGGTGGCTATGCCTGGATCTAGGGTTTTTCAATTATGAGCATACTTGTCAGTAGAAGATGATGGGTAATCGGGTGGAACGGGCACAGGTGGAACTCCCCCGTACCCATGCCCGTTTGCCCGTCGGGTAGAGTTTGCCCCCATGAACATGCCCGCGGACAATAAAGGAAGAACATACCCATCTCTATTATGATTTTTGCCCTTGGGTACATGGGTAACCGGGTAAGATTGACATCCCTACTTTCACCATCTATTACACAAGTAGACTCGGCACAACCTTTTATAGAGTTACAAAACCGATATTACTACTGAAGCTTAGGGGTGAAAAAAAGCCCGAAACTCGCGAGCCAACTCTGCTCGACTCGGCTCGAACTCAGTCCCTTAACGAGCCGAGCGTTTTCTTAACGAGCCGAGCCGAGCTGGCTCGCGAGTTACCAGGCGTGGCGTCGCCAGTTCGCCACTAAACAAACCCCCCGCCCCCGCCTGCCTCCCAGACCTAGTCCCACGCCGACCCCCTCCTCCTCCCTCCCTCCCCTCGATTCCCCTTCTCCAGCCCGACGCCGCCGCCCACCTCCGCCTCCCGCGCCGACCTCCTCCTCCTCCTCCCGCGCCGCCTCCCTCCGTCGCCGCCACCCTCCTCTTCTCGCGCCCGCCTGCCGCTCTCTCTCCTCTCGCGCCGTGCCTCGCCTGTTCCTCCTCCTCCCCGCTGGCGCCCTCCTCCTCCTTCTCCCATGGGGTGCCCTCCTCCTCCTCCCCCCAGTGCCACTCATCATCCTTCTCCCACTGGCGCCCCTCATCCTCCTTCTCCCACGCGGCACCGCCCCGAGCTCCTCCCGACCCAGACACCGCCGCCCCTCCTCCCTCTTCCTACTTCAAGTCACTGCAGCCACTCCGGGGTGAGTTGATGTCAAAAGATGCGATTTTGGGTAAATGTGTTGCTTGTTCCTTCAATTTTGCGGTTGGTGTTTCGATTGTGCCAATTTGGTTTGAGCATTTCTGTTTTGATCGCAAGATTGTATGTGCGCTTGGGTTTTGAAGTACTAGTTTGGCCCCGATTGGGCAGAAATTGAGATGACGAAGGGGTTCAGATGCAAGCACGAGTTGTTCTGCGGACGGGGGCGACGGTTCCTTGGCTGCCCTCTTGATTCTGACATTTAGCATGCTATAGATGTTTGTTGATGATTGTAAACTTGTGATCAATGCTATAGATGTTTATTGATGATTGTGAGCTTGTGAATTGTGATCTGCATGGGTGAGCTTGTGAATTGTGGACTACATGGATGTTTTTTTATAACGAGCCTAACGAGCCGAGTTCTAGTTTTTTAACGAGCCGAGCCTGGTTTTCTGCTCGTTTGCTTAACGAGCCGAGCCGAGCTCGTTTTCTTAACGAGTCGAGCCGAGCTGGCTCATTATCCATCCCTACTGAAGCTTCAGCTGATAAAAGGTCACATGTCCAGCTCTCTGTTTACTGAAGCTTCAGCAGTCCATAGCTTGCTCTGACTTGATTCTTTGCCGACATTGACCAAGGAATTTACTAGCAAAACACAGCTGCAGGACAAAGCCCCGAGCGTCTGAGAAAGTTGATGATCAAAGCCTCCCCCGGTTTGAGAGCCTTCTTATTTTTGCATCCATGGCATCCTTCAGAGCAACATTGGTACTGATCTGCCCACATGAAGAAAGAGACAAATGACAGGGGTACTTTCGTCCTTTCATGCGCCGGGGGGGGTGGGTTGGGGAGGAAAATGCAATGAAATGCCCAAATGGCTTCTAGATTGTTGCGTCCTGTGGTGTTACGAACGCTAGAAATCAACCTCTGCGGCGCCAAATAGTTATTTTTTCTCAATTTTCTAACGGGGAGAGGGCCATGGCCCCTTTGATCCGAGAGAAGCTCCGACACTGGTAGTAATATATTGTAAGTTATAGGTTCATAACTTACAATACAGTACTACCAGGTAATATCCATACATTCTTGTCGGGGAAATTTTTTTTTGGAGAGGAGCTGTCTCTGCACATGTGTTGAGTCAAAAGGCCCATACTTTCCTGAGCATTAATCAGGACGGTTCAGCTCGGCCCACCAGCAAACGACGGGCCGATCCAGCGGATGCACCGAGCAGCAAGCTACACAAACGAAGGCCCAAACAAAACGAAATGAAATTTCCAGGCCCAAAAGAACTTTCGGATCAAAAAATATATATATCCGCGCGGCGTCTCATGTCTTGTCGTGCGTGCGTGCAGGGGAGACGTACCTGTACTGGCTGCGGCGGCGGCCGGCGCTGTACGTGACGGACCCGGAGCTGATCCGGGAGATCGGGCGGTGCGTGTCGCTGGACATGGGCAAGCCAACGTACCTGCAGAAGGGCCAGGAGCCCCTCTTCGGCGGCGGCGTCCTCAAGGCCAACGGCGCCTGCTGGGCACGCCAGCGCAAGGTCATCGCGCCCGAATTCTACATGGCCAAGGTCAGGGGCATGGTGGAACTCATGGTGGACGCGGCGCAGCCCCTGCTCACCTCGTGGGTGGGCATGGTCGACGCCGCCCCGGGCGGCGTTGCGGCGGTCGGCGTCGACGGCGACATCCGGAGCTTCTCCTTCGACGTCATCTCCAGGGCCTGCTTCGGAACCGACTACTCCAGAGGGCGGGAGATCTTCCTCCGGCTCAGGGCGCTCTCCGGCCTCATGGCGGAGCCCAGTTTCATCTTCTCCATCCCTTCCCTGAGGTATCTGCCGACGGAGAAGAACCGGAGGATCTGGAGGCTGACGCAGGAGATCCGGTCGCTGATCATGGAAGTTGTGAGGGAGCGCCGGGCGGCGGCAGGGTCGTCGTCGTCGCCGGAGCGCGACTTCCTGGGCTCCATCATCGAGAACAGCAGCGACCAGCCGCGGCCGGACGACTTCGTGGTGGACAACTGCAAGAACATCTACTTCGCGGGGCACGAGACGAGCGCGGTCACCGCGACCTGGTGCCTCATGCTGCTCGCCGCCCACCCGGAGTGGCAGGACCGGGCACGCGCGGAGGTCCTCGAGGTCTGCGGCGGCAACGGCGCCGCAGCCACGCCGGACTTCGACATGATCTCCAGGATGAGGACGGTGAGCATGGTGGTGCAGGAGACTCTGCGGCTGTTCCCGCCGTCGTCGTTCGTGGTGCGGGAGACGTTCCGCGACATGCGGCTCGGGAGGCTTCGCGCACCCAAGGGGACCTACCTCTTCGTCCCCGTCTCCACCATGCACCACGACGCCGCCACCTGGGGCCCGACGGCGCTACAGTTCGACCCGGGCCGGTTCCGGGACGGCGTGGCGGCGGCGTGCAAGCACCCTCAGGCGTTCATGCCGTTCGGCCTCGGCGCGCGCACCTGCCTCGGCCAGAACCTCGCGCTCGTCGAGGTCAAGACACTCCTCGCCGTCGTCCTCGCGCGGTTCGCGTTCGCGCTCTCGCCGGACTACAGGCACTCCCCGGCGTTCCGGCTGATCATCGAGCCGGAGTTCGGGCTGCGCCTCCTCATCCGCCGCGTCGGTCAGGAATCCCAGGACGGCAACTGATACATACGCATGGCCGGCATAGGTACATCTTGAAGGATCTGGTGTTGCGTTTTGTGAAGTCGTACTACGTACTAGCTAGCACATGAAAAAAGAAAAAGGAATATTACGAGAACATCAATGGACATCAAAACAATAATACCGAGGTACTTGTCAGTGATATATGAATTAGCACATGAGTTTAATTTAGTGTGTATATTTTTGGAAACATATGTTCAGTGTACATTTAGTTCAGTTGTTTAATTTAATGTTTCTGAACCATCCTAAATGGACACGAAGTACAGGCTTAATTGGACCCAAGAAAAATCCTCTCAAGCATGTTTAGAGTTCGGTTCCAATATTTTTTTTTCGTTTGAATCCACACGTCCAACATATTGAATCTATTCAATGACTTCTCTTTTCTCCTTTGAACCGACTCTAATACAACATTCGAGATGGCCTTAGTCCCCTCATCCTCAGTTGTGCATCACCTCTACTCTTTTCTACGAAGAACAAAACAAAGCAAGATGCAAAGTTCCAGAAATCGTAATTGTCGACGATCAAATCGTCGATCTTATAAGGAAAATGGCTAAGAGTTCTTAGAGGAAAATGGAGTTGCTCTTTATTGCAATGAATTGGTGTTTAGAGGTGCCTTAGGCAAAACGACAGACTAGCCCTAATTACACTGAGTATGTTGCTTGGAGAAAGTGAATTGTCTATAGTAATATTGAATTACTTGTCTACTCCTTCGCCTTATTTGCTGTACTTCAGTTGTCTTCCAATCAATTGTCCTTCTGTTCGTCATCCACCCTTAAATACTAGCGAAGATGCGTCAGTTATTCCTGAAGAAGACACCTTATGGAAACAACGCGTCCGATTGGGGAGACAGTTGTTGTTAGTGAAACACCAACTGATCGACGATTGATGTCAATGGGAGACAAAACTCTGCAGTAGTTATTGTCAATGACTTATAGCTGAAAAGCACCGTGTAGTTTGGAGCAAATAAAGCACATGTCCTATTCATCACATGGAAGAAATATACTTGGAATTGGGTTAGGTACCAGTCCAAAGAGCAGTTATCTGGTCGGGCAATAGGTATAGTGCCTCTGCGACTAGGGTACTTGTAGAGCAACCTTTGGGATTCCTATGACCACAGGAGTTTTTAACCACGAGGATTACGACTATAAAGAATATGTGGTCTTTAATTAAATGTTAAAACAATATTAAGGAATTTAATCCTCATCAGCTAGCCCCGAGCTTTTAAGTGGATTTGTAATGTGAACTTCCGATGGGATCTATATCAGGAAACCCTTCGTTTAATTGCGAGAGTAACGGAGTGGTTTATATTCACTTTAAAGCTAATAAGGAACTGCCTGGGAAACCGAAGAGATTCGTGTCTGTTGGGCTTCGGGTAACTTCCTTTTTGCAGTTAAAGGAAAACCCTTATAAAACCCCGTCTTAAGGATTTTACGCTATCAGAATCACCTTCGATTATCTTCCATCTTCTTGGCAAAAAAAAAAACCAACAATATCGGATCCAATCTCTAACTGGCTGGCTTCTGAGTTGACAGAGAAGAAGCTTGAAGTTACGAAGAAGAACGGGATGCATCCCTCACCCTAGTACAATCTTATCTCTTCATTCACATGTAACAAGGTGCGCATTCATTCATAACGCTAAAGACAATGTTACAGAAGACAATGCATGCTAGCTATATGGCACATCCAGAACAGCGAAACAGCTTACCGGACGTTACCGCATGTACGCATCATGGCTTTTCTTTCCAATAATGCGTGCAATGCACCCGTGCCGAACAGCAATTGTCACCACTCGAAAAAAAACTAGTAAAAGGTTGAGTGCATGCTTTGTATACCCTTAATTTGCAGTTAAACCTTGGAACAAAATTTGTTTGGCCACGAGACATGTTAGACCATGTGGCTAGGTCTAGTTTATTTTAGTTGATGAATAATTGACAATGTTGGATACTGATATTATTTGAGACGTGTGGTGTGTGTGGACTAATGTCGGTCAAGTTAGGAAGAACTTGTACCGGGGAAATATGTTGTTTTGGTCTTTGCATGTGCAGGGTAACTCGGAGGCGATCGTGGTCTACGGCGGTGACCGGGAGATTGCTTGGTGCGAAGTCATGGTCCAGCGGGTCGAGGATGCTGGAGGAGACGGTCGGGCTCGAGTTAGGGCGCGTGGAGATCAAAGATGAATGATGCGTGTTGGAGCTACGGAAGTGCGGTCCGGATGCTGCGACACGTGACAATTTTGGAGTGTCCAAAATTGGTTTTGTAATCAGGTGTTAAGTCCATGTATTGGGTCCTAAGACTATTGGACTGTAAGCGTACGTGTCGAACACGTATTAGAGTCCTAGTCAGTTTTGGAGTCCTTGTATATTCACGTGAGATCAGAATTCACGTGATATAAGGCTAGGGGGCTGGCGGCTGTTGGGGTGGCCCTGGAAAAAAATAGGCGGCGGCGGCAGGAAAAATAGCGCGGCGCCTTTGTTGATGTGCTATGCTTCTGGACGTGAGAAGCTAGGGCCGACGGCTGTTTTTGCTAAGAGCCGTGGCGTTTGCATGCAGGTGAGAAAATAGAAAAAGGTGCTGCCTAGTTCCTATTTGAGTCATTGATCATGTACTAGAGATTTTGGTCCTGTGCTTGACGTGTGATTTGGTAGCCTTTGCTTTTTGCATTGTGTGAGACAGTGAGATGATGCATTGATTGCCGAAACAAATTTGTGCATGCATGTGTTAGATGATGCCCTAATTGCTTCGGTAGTTGCTTTTAGCCAGCGGCAGCTATAAGGAGGTGCTGCGGCTGGAAATTAGACAGGCGCTGGGTTGCGGACGAGATTGCAGCGTCAGTCATTGAAAAGCAGAATTTTTGTTCTGTAATTTGCTACAGTGATGAGTACTGTTTGCTAGAGTACCTAGCGTTGCTGTAGTACGCGAGCATCTTGCTATAGTACCGAGAAAATTGTTTGCTGTCTTTTTGCTTTTTGTTCTTACTGTATTAGCAGGTTGAAAAAGCAGAAGACAGTAGATTTCAGGAAAAAGCTTTCGCTAGAGATTACAATCATTCACCCCCCTCTGATTGTCACTAACGATCCTACAAGACAGAATCTGTTCGGTTCAATCCAAACTTTACAGCCAAACACACACGAGCTCCAAGCTACATGCATGTAAAGACATCTTGCCATGCATGCACATCCAAAGTGACTCGAGCATAGTGTCTGTCCCACACGACTTAGGGTGGGCGTGGGCTGCACCGAACCTAACCTGTCTTACCCCCTCTACTCCACAGGAAGTTATGAGAATCCACGGATTACCCGTTCGAGGAAGCAAAGAAGAACCAAATGATCCATTGGATCTTTAGAATCGACCATTTTTTTTCTGAATACAACTGTCTTGCTGCTTTTTTTCTTTCTCCTGGATCTATTCCTCCTAACCAGCATCGTTGCAAGCGTCAAATCCTGCAGTTCGTCACCAGCTGCATGTGATCAACGACCGGAGTAAACAAGCGGTTCTAAGGTTTGGAATTTGGATAGTTACCTCGGGAGGGCTGAGCTGATACAACCTCTGTGGCAAGCACTCTGGCCCGAGTATGAATGTTTCCATCGGATTATTCTCGGGGTTCTCGATGATTCCAAACGTGCTATCCAGCATGAAATCTGGTGACATTTCCATCATGCCTTTCACATTCTAACATAAACCATCAAAAGAGAACGCAATTTAGACAACCAGCTGGTTCTTGATGTTAGCTTCACAATACACAAGTGAATATCTGTACCTGTTCCGAGGCGGCAGTGCGTCGAGGTGGAGATGGGGCACATTCGAGGCGGCGGCGACGCATCGGGGTGGAGTTGGAGGCGGTGGCGCATCCGAGGCGGTAGATCGAGCGGCGGCGGCACATCGGGATGGAGATGGAGGTGGTGACCCGCCCGAGGAGGTTGGAGCCGGTGACGACGAGGATGAGTTGGCCGGGGGCGGTGTACCCTCGGGTGTCAACCTCTCGTCCGGCGAAGAGGGCGTGCTCGATGGGGGCGACGGCGCGATGGGCATCCCTGGTGTCGAGGGAGGCGGGGCCGGTATGGAGGGTGACACCAACTAACAGAGAACAGGAGTAGCGGAGGCGCATTTGGGAATTGGCAACGGGATAAACAAGAAAAGGTTTGGCCCGATCAGTGCTTAAGAACCAAAAGATTTTGATTCACTGAACCATTTGGACCTTAGGATCAATCCACTTAGCCCATATTATAGGATTTTGTGGACCGGTTCAATAAACCATTGAGTCAGTCCGACCCACGCCCACCCCTACCACACATTAGACTAACCTTCACCGCTTGTTCAAAGGCACTGTCAGTGTTCAGAAGCTACGAGCCAAAGTACGTTTTGCCTTACATCGACGAGGCCATGAGCCCGGCACGACCAGTCATGCGTGCTCACATGTGCAGAGCCGCACACACGGTGGAAAGGCAGCCGCTACGATAAACGGCCAAGACGAACTGAAGTTGAAAAAAAACGTGTGCAGCTAACTTTGTACTTGAACGTCCAAGCGCATGCATGGCTAGATGCATCTAGGATTTAATCACGCCTCAGGCTAAATTCTAATGGACTGACATCTTAAAACTAACGCTAATTTCTACCCATACTAGACATAACAAAAAAAAAGCTACAATTGCTTCATTGACATGAAACTTTAGCAAAAATGCTTCAACATAAAATATAATAAGAAAAACATGATAAAACATAAATAATATAGCATCTTAAAGATACAAATTGAGTCCCTAAATAAAGAAGATTTTATCTGCAAATGTGTGGGACAAAAATCTCATCATCATAATGCTAAAGCTTAAATGACACTACGGAAGTTTGTTTTTGCACTTATGTTACAAATGCAATAACATTGTTTGGTCCTCAATTCTCATAGAAAATGAAATCATACTTGATTAAGGCCCATAGTGCTAAGAGATCCCAACTATGTAAAATCAACATAAGCAATACAGTTTGAACATCATTTTGACATATATGAGAATTATATAGGAATTTAAAGCAATAATGAATTATGGAATAACATGTGCATGCAGAAGGCCAAAAGCACAAACCATTTGTGTTTCCTTGCTCATAGAAACTCCTAAAAAGATCTACTGCCTCTTCCGCCATGATATCTCCAGTACATTTGTAACCTCTTGGTCTGGGAGTTTCACTCCTAGCAAAAGAAACACACAAGAACAAGTTAGCTATACAATTCGTGAGTACCCTAGATAGAATTCTGGCTTTAAGAATGTATCAGAACTCAATAACCATGTATCACGTGCATGGAAACAGAAAGATTAAGCGAACCTAACTTTGCTGAAATCGTGATACTGCATGCACCATATTGAAATACTGGAAAGAATGGGCTGGCATTTTAAGTGTAAAAAAAGATAATATGTTCTCATGAGTAGATAGCTTCCAATGAACTGTTGCTTATTTCCTCACCCTGACAAATCATCTGACGAAGAACTCATGTGCAACAACATGATTGATCCACATCCTCTGAATTTATCTATGGCACAACCAAAGTATACTTCCCTTATTCCTACCAAAAGAAAGAACACACTAAGTAGGAAATTTTGATACTAGCACAATTTAACAGGAGAAAAATGGACAACCAAGATATTCAGACCAAGGATTGACAATGCTGTTGCACACATTATACAGGGCTCACACGTGCCATAAAGGTCTCATCTCGCGAACTTCTCTCGCCACTTGCAATCGGTCAAGTCCCATGCTCGACACTCCCCGGCAGACATCGATCGCTTCCATCTCAAAGATGTCCGTAGCCTTACAATTGGAATCACAAGTAAATTACAAAGACTAAATCAAGAACACAAAACAACTCAATTTCACAATTTGGACATCTCCAAAGAAAGATGATAGTAGCATACATTCTCGAAAGCGAAGGGGCCAACTCGGGCGCAGGATCGGCCGGAGGCGAGCGCGGAGCACAGCCGGCAGCGATTGGCAGGGCAAGTCGGTATGGAAGCAGGAGCCCTGGAGCGGTGGAGCAGGCCTGGAGGCTGGAGCCTGGAGGCGCTACCGCCGCTACGTCGAGCCGTCGAGGGAACCCTGGAGCGGTGGAGCCTGGAGGTGCTTCGCCGAGGGAGCTCAAGGCACTGCGACGCCACGCCCCGCTGGCCGAGGAAGAGCCGCAGGCTGGAAGGGGCTTGATCGTGCCTCGCCGGCGGCCGAGAAGAGCCGCAGCCGCCTAAGGCACTGCATTGATCATCGAGGATGGCACGAGTGCTGGCCGGGCGTGAGGGATGGCGCGGAGGGAGCCGGAGGGGCGGTCACGGTGGATGGGCGAAGCGAGGTCGCGAGGGCCGAGGGCGCCGAGCTGGGCAGTGGACGGACCAACGGAGCTACAGAGGGCGCGCGGCGCGACGCGGGCGTGAGGGAGGGCGCGAGGAGCCGGAGGGATACGGTGGCGGCGGGCGGCGGCGGGTCGCGAGGGCCGTGGAGTCGCCGATGGAGGCAGTGGCGTGAAGGGGCTTTGGGGATTAGGTCAGTGGTGGCGGCATGGATGGAGTAGGCAGTAGGGGAAGGAGGTCACCGCGTCAGGCGTGGGCTGGGCGGCTGGGCCGGCTTGGATGGTGATGACTCGGGCTAAATGGCTTCACTAAGGTTTTTCGGCCCATATATACATTTTTTTTGTATTGCTATTTTCCCTGGCCCTCAGGCTATAGCCCACCCTGCCCGAGGCCCAGATCCACCCCTGGATGCATGGGTCGGTTGGTGTGTGTGTGAGAGAGAGAGAGAGTGAGCGAGTGACTGTGTGTATATCCTATCCTAGTAGCACTGACAAGTGTGCCAGGAGAGACGGAGTTTGTTGCAGGGGCCCACGCTAACGACAGCACACACACGGTGATTTCCCCGTCCATGAAGTAAGCAATCCAATTAGTGGTGTGTAAATGTTTTTATCGGTTGTAAAAATCGTTAAGTCCAGGGACCAGAATGGATTTGGGATTAAAGCGTGAAGTAAAAAAAAAGGTAAAATTGTATTCCATGCCGCGGAGAAGGTCTAGCTCCTTGGACCTCCTGAACATGCATAACAATAGTAAGGTAGCCTCCGAAGGTGTCTGTCTTCAGAAATGACGAGGATTGTTGACTAGTCAATTATCCGAGTATATCTTTATCTACTTATTTATAGATAAGCCAGATTTTTACTGGGCCTGAGTTAGTTTTCTGGGTCCAAGATCAATTAAGCAGTCAGAAGGTGGGCACAAAAAGTCTTTTCTTTGACTGTTCCCGAAACCTCTTTTGGAGGCCCAATTGGACCTCTTCTATGGGTTCCTCCAGGACCACTCCAGGACTTCTCCCCCGCAGAGGAGGTCCTAGAAAGCGGTTACCCACGTGTGGTTAATAATAGCTACACGTGGAGATATCGGTGATAACGGTCATCACGAAGAGACGCTACTGTTGGCTCGAAGAGACGCAACCCTTGGGCGAAGAGGCACCACTGTGACAAACTACCGACGCTTGTAAAACTATAAATAGTCCGGCCTATGTGCCCTTGTAACATAGATTCACATTCAAACCCTAATCCATGTGTATTTACAGCAACTTTTCCTGTAATCAGAGCATACTCTTTGCAATACACATTCACCATTTTGAGTCCTTTAGCGAATAGATAGTAATCTCCATTTTTTTTCTTTATATTCTTGTTCTGTCCGTTCTGTGACGAGAGTCCCAGATGTCGACAGCTGGCGCCGTCCATGGGGTGCACTGTCATCATCTTCGCCTACTCAATTCTGGTAATGTGTCACGGGCTTTGCTGATGAATCACAATTTGCCTGCTTGGAGAGAAGAAAGTATCCTCGACATTTTCAACTACGATGACGACATGGAAGAAAACTTTGTTCTCGTATCCGGCAACACCCACGGTTCCTCGGGGCCATTGCTAAGGCATCGTCGCCCACCGAGTCTGCATCCGCTGGCTCCACGCTGGCCGTCCCTTCGTTCACAAGTGCCATTGTGGACGAGTACTATCCCGAGCCTGTCTCCCTTGGAGGAGGATATTCGGAAGGTCCTTGGAGCCCAGCAAACCATGATGATCTCACTGGCGGCCTCCACACTGAAGGCCTAGAGAGAACATCTGGAGAGAATCTTCTATTCACCTTACAATACAACCCGTCCTCTTTCTCAGAGGATGAGGGCATGTTCACCCCTTCCGCCTGTTCCGGCGGTCGTCATGTCACTGCCATCAGTGACAATCAACCCAATCCCGACGATAATCCCGAAGCATCAGGGCAACGCCAGGAGTGGGAAGAACAAGAATGCCTCCAATGAGAGGAAGAGATCCGACAAGCCGAGATACGTGCTGCCACACAACTGCACATCTCGTAGGTTCATGACCACTACTATCGAGACGCCCCTGGCTCCTCAGCGAGGGCACCACCGTCGGCGATGCATATGCCACCGCCACGGGCAATGATGGTAAGAGATCCAAATACCTTACCAACCCCTATGCAGGAGGATTCCCCTGCAGAGCGCATTCGCTACTTAGCAAGCGCCATCGCACATCCTCCGGAGCAAGGAGTGCAAGTAATACATGCAATTGCACAAGAGCTACAAGATGCAACGGAGAACATTTCTACCCGATTGCCTACTGTGCTTTCCCAAACAGATTCACACCTAGAAGGGTCCTCGATTGGACGCCGAAGGCAAAACCGGAATTATGGTGCTCCTGGCCGTCACGTTCAAGGCCAAAGTGAGCATGACACCTGTTTTTTGGGACGTAGTTGACGTCCCAGATCTCCTGCTGGTCATGATAATCGTCGTAATACATGACAATGTGTTGGACCCACTACTACAAAAAGGCCAATACTAGACGCCTCATCACAAACGGTTGCCCAAAACCGTCTGTATTACATGCAATCACACACAGTTTTGGTTTTGCTACCGTCTGTGTTACTAGCTGCGCTAAAAACTGTCTGTGAAGAGGTCATATCACAGACTATTCATATTGAAAACCGTCTGTGAAGTATCACAGACGGTTCTGAACAAGACTCATCTGTGATATTACTAAGTATCATAGACGGTTTCAACAAACAACCGTCTATGTGTTGTAGGTGTAAAAACCAAACACGAGTGAGGGGGTGGACGTCGGCCGTTTAACGGGCCCTCGTCCACGAGAGTAAAAATGACACGAGGATTTATACAGGTTCGGGGGTCCGAGAGGACCGCCCTACTCCTGTCGGTGAGCCGACGGGGGGTTACCTCCGGAGAGGGAGCCCCCGAGGGCTCACCAGTTTGAACATGTCTCTTTATTGCTCAAGAGAGCCATCCCCTTTGAAAGGAGGGATACACGGGGTATTTATAGGCTCCTCAGCCTATACAAATGACCAAAATACCCCTTAGGAGATGGCTATGCTATGAGTACAAGTGAGGGGTATTACAGTCTTTTATGATCTCAACAGTATTTCTTGGGTCTGCACGAATGTTTCCAGCAAAGAGGGCCCCCAGATTAAGGAGGGATGAATTATTCTTACAACACTATGATACTTCACAGACGGTTTTAATAATAAACCGTCTATGATATGAGACCATATCATGGATGGTTCCATTGTGGAACCGTCTGTGATAAGTATCACTGACGGTTTTATAATAGAACCGTTCGTGATAAGTCTCTTTATTAGTAGGAGCCCGCTAGAGTTTGCACTCTAACTCGTCACTCCCCGCCCTTACTCTCATCCGCTCCTCCCCACCCTAGTGACCCCCGTCGCCGATGCCGCCATGCATTCTTCCCGTCACGACGGCCAGACACCACAATAAGAGTGTCTTTTCAAGTGTCACCTTGTGCCACAACCACAAATGTGCCAGCGCCTTCCCCTCTTCCTCCCCCAAGATGCGCGACCAGCTACTTCTCCACCAGCGATGTCGAGGTAAGACAGATCTATCACCTATTGGTTTGTGATGTTGGTATTCATGTGAACCGAGCTCCTCCTCCCTCTCGCCGCCAGCTCCCGCACCTCCGGATCAAGCTCCCTCCTCCCTACACCACCGGATCAAGCTCCTAGTCCTCCCTCACTGCGTCGTCGGCCCTGGCTCCTCATCCCTACGCCGCAGCTCCAGCTCCTCCTCGCTCTCGCCGCCGGCTCGTTGTGCTACCTCGGACCTCCCTCGCGCCTCCAACCTCTCTGGCTCTCCCACTAACGCGTAAGTCCCCTTCTTATTTTCTTGATGTTGTCTGGTTGTTGGTTGATGCTGATGGTGATGGCCATTGGCCAGAGCCCACTCGGCCCGCGCCCCGTGCTCCTCTCCCGACGCGAACTCGTCGCCATGCGCGACGCCGCCAAGGCGTCATGACCTGAGACTTGGGTGAACGTCCAGGGCAAGGAGCGGGAGATCTCCGTGGATCTCGTGTCCCGTGGCCGCGGCAGGGATAGGGCGGACGTCGATATGTCCGTCTCTGTTGATGGCGAGCGCGTGCTCCACGTCCGGCGGCCTGGCTGGAAGTTCTGCAATGATCGGTCGAGGTCGACCTAGGCGGTGGCGACTCCAGGTCTCCTATTACCTTCACAACTAGCTCTTTCCCCCACGCGAGCCCCGGCCCGTGCGCACGCGGTGTTCATCTTCCGGTTCGAGCCCGACGGCGGTGGCGACGAGAAGCGTGAGGCGGACGAGGGGAAGGATCTCCTCGACAAGGCCGTGAGGAGAAATACGGGCATTTGGAGAGGCTACTTTGGGCGGTGGAGCCAAAGGGACTGGAGCGAGATTTATTCTCGGATGTTTTGCTGATTTTGATTTGTGGTACTAGTTGTTTATGTATTGGGTTCCTTTGATTTGAACATTTTGAACTGCTGTTTGTTGAGATATTTCTATGTGCCCTTAAGCATCTGTGTTTGCTTGTTGATGATGAACAATAAGGCTCGAGCATGAGGGCACGCGAGGGCGTGCGAGGACCTCGGGCGCGAGGGTACGTGCGAGGCTTCGAGGGTTCCGAGGCCCCGAGGGCACGAAGGCGTGAGGCTTCGAGGGTCCCAAGGCACCGAGGCCCTGAGGGTACGAGGGCACGAGGGTGCGAGGCCCCGAGGGCGTAAGGGTGCACGAGGGTGCGAGGCTTCAAGGGTCCCGAGACCCCGAGGGCACAAAGGCGCCGAGGGTGCACGAGGGTGCGAGGCTTCGAGGGTCCCGAGGCCTCGAGGGCACGAGGGAACGAAGGCGCGAGGCTTCGAGGGTCCCGAGACACCGAGGCCCTGAGGGCACGAAGACACGAGGCTTCGAGGGTCCCGAGGCACCGAGGCCCCGAGGGCTCGAGGGCACGAGGCTTCGAGGGTCCCGAAGCACCGAGGGCACGAAGGGCACGAAGGCACGAGGCTTCGAGGGTCCCGAGGCACCGAGGGCACGAGGGCATGAAGGCGCGAGGCTTCGAGGGTCCCAAGGCACCGAGGCCCCAAGGGCTCGAGGGCACGAGGGTGCGAGGCCCCGAGGGCGCAAGGGTGCACGAGGGTGCGAGGCCCCGAGGGCACGAGGGCGCACAAGGGTGCGAAGCCTCGAGGCCCCGAGGGCACGAGGGCATCACGAAGGCGCGCGAGGCCCCGAGGGCACAGCGAGGGAAAGAGGCCTCGAGGGCACCGTGAAGGCGTGAGGCCCCTAGGGCACTGTGAGGGCGCGAGGCCTCGAGGGCGCGGCGCCACCAGGGTGTGGGCGCACAGGGCGCGGGGCACCATGAGGGCCCAGGTGTATGTGATCGTTTGTCTTCGGTTGAGCTTGTAATCTGCATAATACAAAGATCAAAACTGTCCAACTTTCTATGTTTTCTTTTCTCGAGGACTCGGCTTCGGAGAAAGGCGGCGCGTCGGCGACTTGGCCGGGAGAACGGCTGTGCACATGGCCGTGGCACTTTCGGATAGCGGGTCGGGGCATCGAGGCGCCGCGAGGCGCGGGCACCGGTATAGTCAAGGATGTTCATGTAACACGCGTGTAGCGTGCGAGTATGCAACAGGCCTCAAACCACTTCTAGTGGGTTGGTGGCCAAGTGCCCGAGGCAAGGGACTCACGTACGCCCCTCGTGCAGACTTGTCAAAGTATAGATCATTTTCGACGGGAGGTGGTGGATTCTCGACAAGAAGCTTCTACCCCTTGGGCGCCAGGGCGCCCAAGGCAAATAAGAATGCTCGGGTGTGAGGGTACCGCAAGGGCACGAGAGCGCGAGGCCACCGCGGGGGCATGAGGGCGCCGCGAGGGCGCAAGGACGCGATCCCGTCGTGGGGGCCACGAGGGCACTGCGAGGGCGCAGAGGACGCGAGGGCACAAGGCCCCGAGGCCCTGAGGGTGCGAGGGCACCACAAGGGCGCGAGACCACCTGGCGCTGAAGCGCGCAAGCCGAGGCCTGGCTCGCCGAGAATGGAGGCAGAGCATGCGAGGTGGTGGCCCTTCGGCGGCTGCATAGAGTCGCTCCAGAGGGATTGGAGCCGCGCGCCTCTCATCCCATGCCATGTGGGATGGGCTTCGGCAAGGGTGAATTGATATCGCGTCGAGAAACACTTATCTGTTTTGGGTATTCTTCAGGTGTATGAGTGCTTATGAATAGCGTGTGTGAGTTGTTCTGTTCTTCTGAACTTCTCTGGAGCTGCTCTTCTAAATTGCTTTGACGACTCACTGTAACTTGTATGAAACGATGTTGAAGTCTGAACTTGTCTCCAGTTCAGTAGGGCTCTGTTAGTCGTGAGGTCGTCGGGGCTCGGGCGGAGGCGAGGTGGTAGGATTCCTTAACACTACTATCTCCCCGTGTCCCTTGGGCGCCTGCAAGAGCGCCCAAGGGACAAAGAAGAGTGCTAAGGTCTTTTATCCTGTTGAATATCCTTTTTGATGTGCACTTAGCAGGGCGTTTTTCCAAGGCGCCAAAGACTTGGCCAAATTCCAGCTTGACGGGAATGTAGATGCTCAAGATTTAACCAAATTCTGGATTGACGCAGCGCGAGGCACAGGCGCTGAGGAATACGTCCTAAAGACTCGTGCTCGAATCCCAGCCTTGCAGAGCTTCGGTCTTCAGGACCAGAGGCATAGTGCTATGTCCACTAGGCTATCTTCATTTTGTGCTTCATATAGCGTGAGTGCTTCAGATGAGGGTGAGTACCGGATTGCCGTTTCTCGTTGGCCCTTCGTGTGGGGTGGTTTTTGCTGCTCCATCCCTGAAGACGGATTACTGAATGCTGAGGCATCCCACCGAGGCACAACCCTCAGGGCAGGAGGTGCATCCGAACGAAGCCTGTGTAGGCAAAGTCATGGACGCAAGACCGGCCCACCGAAGCACATCCTTCTAGGCGGACGGCGCATCGGCGTGAAGCCTGTGTAGACGAAGTCGTGGACGCAGAGCCGTCGAGCCGAGGCATAGCCTTTGAGGCGGGCGATGCGTCAAAGTGAAGCTTATGTAGGCAAAGTTGCGAACGCGAGGCCGCCGAGCCAAGGCATAGCCTTCGAGGCGGACGGCGCGTTGGAGAGAAGCCTATGTAGGCGAAGTTGTCCTCCTCTTGCTCCACGGCTTGACGAGAGTTATCGAAGTAGAACTCCTCAGAATCGTCGCAGCTCGAGCTAGAAATGTTGTAGTGACAGGTAGATAACACGAGCGTCTCTGCGGGAAAGAGAGAATGATCAGCACTTATTTCTTGTAGCAAGATAACATTCATTTGACATGAGCATTGATCGAAGTCATTGTCGAGGGACTAGTAGAGTCCCATCACTTTAGATACTAAGATCTCCGAGGTGATAGCCTTATACAAGCATGATAGTCCTTGATCGATATTCGAGCCAGGTCGATTGTAGATGATTTGAGCTGCCTACGAAACTAAATCATGGACATATTGGAGGGGTGCCCACGAGGCTAAGTCGTGGGGCACCGAATAGCCCATAGGGGTGGTAGCCCCCCAGTGGACTTGGAGGCACCCACGAGGCTAACTCATGTGTATCTTGAAGGCGTGCCCACAACACTAAATCATAGGCACATCGGAGGGGCGTCCACGAGGCTAAGTCGTGGGGCACCGAATGGCCACTAAGAATGGTAGCCTCCCAGTGGACTTGGAGGTGCCCATGAGGCTAACTCATGGGCACCTTAGGCGTGTGCCCCTGATAGTAAGTCACGGGCACATTTGTGCCGTCCACGAGGCTAAGTCGTGGGGCACTGAATGGCCACTAGGGGTGGTAGCCCCCAGTGGACTTGGAGGTGCCCATGAGGCTAACTCATGGGCACCATGGACGTGTGCCCTTGACAATAAGTCATGGGCACATCTGTGCCGTCCACGAGGCTAAGTCGTGGGGCACTGAATGGCCACTAGGGGTGGTAGCCCCCAGTGGACTTGGAGGTACCCATGAGGCTAACTCATGGGCACCTTGGACGTGTGCCCTTGATAGTAAGTCATGGGCATACCGGTGGCGCCCACGAGGCTAAGTCGTGGGGCACCGAACTATGAGGGCAATGAAGCCCTTTTACCTGTATGTGGGTTTTTGTTATGATCGGGAATGCATGAGAGTGGTTAACCCTTGAAGCAATGAAGCTAGGTGTCTTGGGGACCCAGACGCTGTTCGTGGCGTGGCACAGAGTCTAAGGGGACGAGTCCTCAACACATCCATCAACTTGGTACTGGGCCAAAGTTGTCGATCATGCCTTAGGTCTAGTAGGATACGAGCCGCCATGGTGGAGGCGACGGACGCCCAAACCACTATGGACTTTTGTTAGGGGAGACCGCGGAGGTCGTACGCCCTACGCACCACGAGGGTGGTCGCTCATGCCCTAGGGCCAGTAGGACACGAACCGCCATGGTGGAGGCGATTGACGCCCAAGCCATTATGGACTTTTGTTAGGGAGACCATGAGGTCGTCGCCCCTCGCACCACGAGGGTGGTCGCTCATGCCCTAGGGCGATGAGACACGAGCCGCCATGGTGGAGGCGATGGACGCCTGTGCCACCATGGACTTTGCTAGGGAGACCGCGAGGTCGTGACGCCCTATGCACCACGGGGGTGAAATCCCTTGGAGGGAAAGTGTCTTGAGAGCCCATACGAGATTTATATGTCGGGACTGTCCCCTAACAGTAGCGCGTTAGGGGGCAGGCCTCGTAGCGAGCCTTCATCGCTCGCGCCGCATGGACGTCATGTGTCCCGGGGGTGATGGTTGGCCCCAGAATCCTTAGCCTTCTGGCTGCGAGGGTGCCTTGAACTGCTCGCTCATGGATGGGCCTTGCATCGACTCGCACAAGGGAGGAGGATGCGCATGGGGCCCTGGGGCATGTAGGGCGTTGCCATCCCGAGGTGGATAGCTCGATCTCCGATGAGGGTGTTTCGGTGGGAGCTCCTTCAAAGAGCGGATGGGTCGCCCACGAGATCTTGCCTTTGAGCCGGAGGAGGTTTCATGGACTTAGAGTATTTTTGGTAGGAGACATAGCCTTTCATCGATTAGCTCGTCCCCACTGGTCGGCGCCAATGTTGTAGGTGTAAAACCAAACACGAGTAAGGGGGTGGGCGTCGGCCGCCTAACGGGCCCTCGCCCACGAGAGTAAAAATGACACGAGGATTTATCTGAGTTCGGGGTCCGAGAGGACCGCCTACTCTGTCGGTGAGCCGACGGGGTTACTCGGAGAGGAGCCCCGAGGGCTCACCAGCTTGAACATGTCTCTTTATTGCTCAAGAGAGTCATCCCTTTGAAAGGAGGGATACACGGGTATTTATAGGCTCCTTAGCTCTGCACAAATGACCAAAATACCCCTTAGGAGATGGCTATGCTATGAGTACAAGTGAGGGTATTACAGGTCTTTTATGATCTCAACAAGATTTCTTGGAGTGCACACGAATGTTTCCAAAGAAAGAGGGCCCCAGTTAAGGAGGGATGAATTATTCTTACAACACTATGATACTTCACAAACGGTTTTAATAATAAACCGTCTATGATATGAGACCATATCACGGATGGTTCCATTGTGGAACCGTCTGTGATAAGTATCACTGACGGTTTTATAATAGAATCGTTCGTGATAAGTCTCTTTATTAGTAGGAGCCCGCTAGAGTTTGCACTCTAACTCGTCACTCCCCAGCGCCCTTACTCTCATCCGTTCCCCTCCCCACCCTAGTGACCCCGTCGCCGATGCCGCCATGCATTCTTCCCGTCGCTGACGGTTGTGACACCACAATAAGAGTGTCTTTTTCAGTGTCACCTTGTGCCACAACTATGGTGACACTGCGCGCCTTCCCCTCTTCCTCCTCCCCCCGGCATGCGCGACCCTGGCTACTTCTCCACCAGCGATGTCGAGGTAAGACAGATCTATCACCTATTGGTTTGTGATGTTGGTATTCATGTGAACCGAGCTCCTCCTCCCTCTCGCCGCCAGCTCCCGCACCTCCGGATCAAGCTCCCTCCTCCCTACACCACCGGATCAAGCTCCTAGTCCTCCCTCGCTGCGTCGCCGGCCCTGGCTCCTCATCCCTACGCCGCAGCTCCAGCTCCTCCTCGCTCTCGCCGTCGGCTCGTTGCGCTACCTCGGACCTCCCTCGCGCCTCCAACCTCTCTGGCTCTCCCACTAACGCGTAAGTCCCCTTCTTATTTTCTTGATGTTGTCTGGTTGTTGGTTGATGCTGATGGTGATGGCCATTGGTCACAACCCACTCGGCCGCGCCGTGCTCCTCTCCGTCTGAACTACGCCGCCATGCGCGACGCCCAGCAGCGTCGCGACCACGAGACTTGGGTGAACGTCGGGGCAAGGAGCGGAGATCTCCGTGGATCTCGTGTTCATGGCCGCGCGAGGATAGGGCGGACGTCGATATGTCCGTCTCTGTTGGCGAAGCGCGTGCTCCACGTCCGGCGGCTGGCTGAAGATTCTGCGGCGGCCGAAGGTCGACCTAGGCGGTGGCGACTCGTGTCTCCTATTACCTTCTGGCGGCTTTTTCCCCACGCGAGCCCCGGCCGTGCGCACACGGTGTTCATCTTCGGTTCGAGCCCGGCGGCGGCGGCGAGAAGCGTGAGGCGACGAGGGGAAGGATCTCTCGACAAGGCCGAGGAGAAATACGGGCATTTGGAGAGGCTACTTTGGGCGGTGGAGCCAAAGGGACTGGAGCGAGATTTATTCTCGGATGTTTTGCTGATTTTGATTTGTGGTACTAGTTGTTTATGTATTGGGTTCCTTTGATTTGAACATTTTGAACTGCTGTTTGTTGAGATATTTCTATGTGCCCTTAAGCATCTGTGTTTGCTTGTTGATGATGAACAATAAGGCTTGAGCATGAGGGCACGCGAGGGCGTCGAGGACCTCGGCGCGAGGGTGCGTCTTGAGGCCGAGGTTCCGAGGCCCCGAGGGCACGGGCGTGAGGCCGAGGTCCCAAGGCACCGAGGCCCCGAGGGTCTGAGGGCACGAGGGTGCTGGCCCCGAGGGCGTGGGGTGCACTGGTGCGAGGCTTCAAGGGTCCCGAGACACCGAGGGCACAAAGGCGCCGAGGGTGCACGAGGTGCGAGGCTTCGAGGTCCCGAGGCCTCGAGGCACGAGGAACAGGCGCGAGGCCGAGGTCCCGAGGCACCGACGGTTTCAGCCACAAACCGCTCTGTGATAGTTAACTATCGCTGAGCGGTTACGAAGTTAATAACCGCTCGTGATAGTGTGCATCACAAACAGTTCGAAAACCGTCTGTGATGACCTCATGTCATCACTGACCCATAAACTCAAACGGCTCACGAAACCAAACCGTCTGTGATGACATTTTTGAACCGTCTATGAAGACCTTTTCTGTAGTAGTGACCTTATGCAGGTTGCAAAGCTTTTTCTCCCAGACTGAGAAATGTTACCTGGCCGGAGAAGTTCAAGCCAGGGAGTATGGAGACTTTTGACAGGATGCAAAATCCTTCAGAATTCCTCCAAGTCTACACTACCGCCATTCAGGCTACTAGAGGCGATGAAAAGGTAATGGCTAATTATATGCCTATAGTTTTAAAGGGTTCCGCCAGGACCTGGTCATTCAACCAACCTGAGGGATTCATATATAACTAGCCTGTGCTCGATCACCTCCCTAGGGACTCCGGACACATCGGATGCCTGCCAGGCGAATACATTCGAATTGGCTTGGAGGAAGGAGACGAGCGACTCTTTCTATTTATATCGTGTTCTGACCCGACCAGTACCTTTTGGAAGGTTGCGCTAGCATTTTCAAGTCCAAACAGCGCTTTGTCGCTTTCCGAAGAAGCGTCCTTGTCGAGTGGAACTTCCTTGATCTCGTTGGAGTGCTTTGGGGTCATTTTTGGTCTTGAGTGCTTGACCTGCGTGGAAGGCAGATTAGTATTTCTGGTCCAAAGTTCATCGACCAGTTCTAGGGATTTATGATCACATGCATATGCCATCTTTCTATCCCCTCGAACCGTAATGGCCCATTCGGTCCTGGCATTTTTAAAATCTGATAGCCGTAATGCGTAGCTATCAGGAACTTTCCTAATACCGGATGACCAAGAATCCCATTGTATGTAGTTTTAAAGTCTACCACATCAAATGAAATCCTCCATGTTCGGAAGTTACCTACCCCTCCGAATGTAACCGGTAGGGAAAGTTGCCCTATTGATTTAGCAGCAGACCCAGGAACTATACCATGAAAGGCATACTTCACAAGCTTTACCTTAGACTTGGTAATTTGCATTTCTTCTAAAGCTCTCGTAAACAAGATATTAAGAGAACTACCACTATCTACTAAAACTCGATTGACTTTGCAATTATTTATAGTAGGTTCTACGACAATAAGAAACCTACCTTGTCGAGTTGAGGGGATGGGGCAGTCTTCTCGGCTGAAGGAGATGACTGTCTCCGACCATCTGGATGGTTTGATGGTGATCGGAGATTCAATAAGGTTCACTTCCTGTTCCACGACCTTCAGATGGTGCTTGGACTCGTATGTGGAGGACCCACCAAAGATCATGTCGACGGTGTGCTATGGCTCCTGATACTCAATCACTTCATCGTCGTCCTTGTCTTTTTTGGAGCTTGGCTCTCCAAGCTCCTGTATGGAAGGAAAATGACCTTTACCTGAATATTAGTCTTCTAGCTTCTTCTGCCAGGTTCGGCAAGTGAGCAAATCATGCCCTGCTGCCTGATGAAGCGGACACCACTTCTTGTTCTTTTTATACTCATCGGTTAGTGTTTTTGCTTTGTTACGGCCGGAATAGTCCTTCTTGCCCTTGGTGAACTTTTCAGGGTTTACAAGGACCTCTTTGTTACTGGGCTTGTGATTCTTTTTACCTTTAAGAGCATTCTTGTGTATCTTTTCTTGCTTATCCAAGCCTGGTTGAGGGTTTTGTCTTTTAGATCTATGGCCTTGTTCCATTCAACCGCCTCACTGACGGCTGCGTACCTATCGGCCATGTCAAATAGCTCGACGGGCGTTCGTGGAGGATTCATTGCGTTGTTTTCCATAAATCGCTGATTCCTTAACCCTGCTTTGAAAGCCTGAATAACAGAGGAATCTGCGACCTCAAGAATGGAATTACGAACTTGGCTGAACCTTTTGATGTACTACCGAAGAGTTTAATTAGGTTCTTGTCGGATTCAACGGAGATCGTCTTCCTTTCCGGAGCAATCGTAAGTCCCCTAAAAGTTTGCAATCAAGAGGTCGCAGAGTTGCTCCCAGTGTAAATTGATCCGACTGGTTGGTTGAACAACCAAGACCGAACATATCCCTCGAGTATCGTGGGCAAGTAATTTGCTATCACATTGTCATCACCACCACCAGTAACTCCAAGTTTGCTAGTGGAATTTGTCTGGCCAGCATACTGCTTAGAGTCCTGCCGAGAATGCTCGACAACTCGTAATTAAGTCATGGCGTCGTCTTTGGAAGGGAGCCGGATTGTAGTCAGTTGGAGACCGATTCCTTGGGTTGGCATACCGAGTATCTGGTGCCCCAATGAGAGCCGTCGGGATATTTAACTTGTAATGCTTAACCCCCAATTGGTCCTAGCATCACAAATTAAATTTCTCTGCTCTCGGTGTATTACGTACCTCCCAGGAGCGGTACACATACACCTTCACAAACCGTATCAAACTGTACACCCATTATCATGATATTGCAAGATAAAAATATCAAGTACGCAGCGGAAAATAGTTAACAAACTGAAATAAAATTATAAATTAACCACCAATGAAGTCCCAATGGCTTGCCATAACCCGCAGGGCAACCGACTGGGGTTCAAACCTTAGCAATCAACGTTCCTACGCAAACTTTCTTACCCGATTTGATCTCAACACCTGTTGTCTAGATTAGTAAACAAAAGCAAATAGTTAGTACACGAATGTACTCCGCAAGACTTTACCAAGTCTATACATAGCTACATGCAAGCTTTACTCAATGGAGAAGGCTATGAGGTTCATTTTCAGCGCAAAGCGATATTTGTATTTGAGTACAATGTAATAGATTTAAATGGCAAGTGTGCAAACATTTTTAATATTTTAAATAACAACGAGTAATTAACATTAGATAATAAGTAAACATCAACTGTGGCTGCCCCTGCAGAACACAACAATAGCATGAGAAACCCTTCTCAATACCACCAATCAAGTTTTATGTTTAAATTCCAAAATGTTGAGTCTAACATCGAAAGACCTTCCCAAGCGTGTCCATAACCAAGGGCGTGGCTATTCGAATAGTTTAAACTCTACAGGAGTGTACAACTTTACCCACATGTCAGACCGCTTCTTTTGCCACCGGATAAAGCACACTTCCGAAGGTACGCCGGCAGAGCTAAGTCCTATGAGACGTTTTCTAATGGAGTGAGCTAATTAAGAGTCGCATGTATGGGGGTTAATCCTCCACGAACCACCCATCCTAGGCCCCCACATAGAACCCATACGTTATGTCGGAGACATTGGCCCAGCCGTAGCAACTGCCAATGCTCCTCGGGCGAGGGAACCAACCCGGAACCCACCCCGCACATGCCCAACAACAACATATCATTTTTTTCCTACACCTACCACCGACGACTCATTAATTAACACGCCCTAAAGTACTAAGTCAAGAGGAGTTCCCAATACCCTCATGTGGTTGCACGTAATAATGCTTGGTTTAGTGTAACAAGATGTTCAATCCTTGTTGACTAGGGCATATACCCACACACCCGATAATCACACCATCATCCATATGCCCAAGTCTAAATCTTTTTGTTTTCATTTTTTTTCCAAATATAATAGCACAGGGTGCTGGTTATAACATAATAAAAATGATGTATGTGATCAAGGTTATTGACAAGTCGACAACCGCCCAATCTACCGGAAACTAAGCATTGCTAAGCATGACGCCGAATAAACATAAATAGACCATATAACATCCACCGGGCTCTAATTCACCAGTGGGATTATTAACTTAGGTTAGTGGCAGGGGATGAACAATTTTAGGGAATTCATGCAACAGGATTAACTACCTCTAATCGCAAACATAATTTGACAAATAAAGCATGCATACATACAGTTGCAAAATAAGATAATAATTTTTGAATATAATAGGATCAACATGCATCAATGGAATGGGTTGCTTGCCTTTCTTTGCTGGAGCTCTGGACATTCTCACGATCATTTCAGTTGCACTCCCGAATCATCGTCATCTAGTGATAAGAACTGACAAAGCGAACATCGAATAAACACCGAGGAAATCTCAAGATCCAAAATTCTCAAACATGCATGAGAATTTAAACATTAACAATATGTTGGTTTTAAAATATTTTAGGTGAAACGTTTAGTTCATTTGGAGTTCTCAAAAAATTTCTAGGAATTTGTCAAAGTTAAAGCCCTAATTTAATTATCAAATTTTTCTGTAATAGAGACATGTTTCAAAGTTATCCCAGATTAAAGTATAGGAAATTTTGAAATTAACAAGATTTATTTTACTTTATTTGGAGTTAATATGAATTACTTATGAATTTTTGAAGTTTAAACCATTTTCAATGCAAAATAAAATCATTTCGGAATTTTAGTTGGAGTTAAATACTTTTTACACCTAGCCTGATCTAGCCACGGTCTAAGACAGATGGGCCCAGGTCAAAGATTGACCTGGTCCACAGCTTGGGTTAGGGTTAAATAGTGATGTTGAAGGCGGGTTTTTCGGAATACGTCTGCAGCGAAGGGAGGCGCATTCCACAACCGTCCAGGGTGGAAATACACTTTACCAATTAGGAAAGTGTATTCCTCCGAAGGAATTAAACCGATTAACAATTAATTAAAGCAGTGGAGCCTACACGTTAGTGTAAAAGAAGAATGATTAAAACCAACTTAAGCATTGTTTACCATAATAACCAAAATTTAATTACTAATTACGTTGCTACAGTGCTTCTTCTTCAGACAGAAACAGGGTAGCTCCCGAGAGCTTCTTGGCTTGCCCTCGTCGCTAACGGTGAGAGGCACAGTGGCACCAGGTAGGACCCAAAATGGGACCCCTGGAGCTAACTGGCCCTAGAGACACCAGCAGCACGGCCTAAGGTGGACGCTGGCAGCCGAACGACAGTGAGAGGCGGCCGGCCATGGAGGTGAATCATGGCGGTGGTGCCGGAGAGGAAGGGGACAAAAAATAGGGCGCGCATGGGCACCAGCCGGGTGTGGGGAACTCACCAGCGTGGTTGGCTTCGACGGGGAGGCACCGAGGTAGGCCGGCGGCGATGAGTTAGTGCGGCGCGGGGTGACCAACAGCGGCGGTGACCTAGGGAGGAAGAAAGAGTGGGTGAGTGATGGGAGGAGGTAAAGGGATGTATAAGGATGCTCACGAAGAGGGGAATCGAGCTCAGGCTCGGTAGAGGAGACGCGGCGACGGTAGAGGCGATTTTGTCGGACCCGAAGAAGAAAGGAGGCGCTCGGCTCCTCGGGTGATGAAATCCAAAATTGCTTGAGGGGTTTGGATCTTTGGGGTTGAAGGCACTCCGTGACGCAGTAGTGGGTGGTCGAATCTCGCCGGAGCGGTCGGAGGGCATCAAGGTGGCGCAGCCATGGCTCGAGTTGGCTTGCTCTACGATTCTTGGGCTCACGGTGGAGAAGAGATTGGAGGAAGGGAGGAAGAAGACCAGGACTCGGGGCGCTTTTGGCGGTCTTTGTCAGCAGAGAGGATGCGTGGCCTTGGCGCCACAATGAGCATTGCGTGCACAAAGAGGCGTGGACTCAGTGAGGGTGGCGCCATTTTGGGGAAGAAGGCGCTGGCGAAGCGGGGCCCGTAGGTTAGAGAGAAGAGGAAGGCGGTGCGGTGTAAGCTCGAGTCGGGTTCGGCTGAAATGGTTCGGTCCAGCCAAGTCAAATGGCTCAGTCGCTACAGTGCAAAAGGGTTCGGGTTGGATCCGAATAGTTGAGTAGGTTTAAATTTCAACTTCCCTACTTTGACCAAGGTTTAAAAATAACAAATAAATTTCAAAAATTATGAAATTTCGCAGATAGGTTCCTGAGATAATATAGAACCCAAATAAGTTTTAAAACATCACTGCTAATGTTTTAAAAACTTATTTTAATTTCAAAAACCGAATAGACTTAATTAAGGAGCCTTGATTTTTTAAAGTCAATATGAGCTCTAAAATTGGGAAAAAATATATTTATTCATGATAATTATTATAGTATTTGAATAAATTATTTTCCAGGGTTCTTTACAAGCATTAATTTCAGTTTTCTTTTGGAATCTCCCTTTGAGTTAAATGTTTGACTTCAATTGGATATTTTCAAATGCAACAAAAGTTTTAACAAGCCCAAAATTTCACAAATGCATATTAGATGCTTAACTAATCCAACTTAAAAGTCTTGTGCTGTTACACGGTCGTGGACGTTGGTACGATGTCTTTGACTAACAATCTGGTTTAGGTTATGTCGAAGATCACAAGAGCCAAGAAACCGCTCCTCTTGACCGGGGGGGGGGGTGGAGTGGCTTCATGGAAGAGCTGTCTTCCCTCGTAACTCTTTTGTCGGAATATCTGAGGAGGTTTAGATATCAGTCGGTCTCCAGTCCAACCATGCTGACCCCTGCTAAGGGAGGAACGATGGGACGAAGTCAAAGTATGACTATGTGAGTTCCTTCGTTCACTATACATCTCTGTACATTACATGGTCTGCTAAGGATCTCTGACACCTGCCCTGCAATCCGAACATACCCCGGAGTCCCTGCCAGGACAGGGTCTAGGTTATTTGAAATACTATGAACTCATTGCAGGTTCTAGATTGTTACTGAGTGTCTTGAAGGATTCCTATTGGCAGAAGGTGTTCGATGACTTGAATTCCCTTCCAACCCTCTTGCTTGTCCCGTTCGACCCATCATATGCAGTGGGGTAGAAATATCTGAGTTAGCCAATTGATGTCCACCAGTTCCATTGCCTTGGCCATCTCGGGTTGATGCTAGAATGTCTGCACCATTTCCACCAATGGGTGCTGACAGGTTACGCTATGAAGAATCGTGCACAGTATCTTGATCGGTATCACCGATTGCGTTAACCTTGTGCCTCCAATAGCAGTTTCCCGATGAGCTCCCATCGTAACTAAGGGAAAGCCTTCCACTGCTTCGGCAAGGAGCATCCTTGACAGGGAACGGTTTGAGATTACCGCCTCCGGTGGGCTCAGCCTAATCCGGCGGATTCCCAATCGTATGCTGAGTTTTATCATCCTCACCTGGCTTTTGACCGGTGGTAATTTCATGGAGACTGTTACCAGGTGTCAGTCGGCGTCTGAAAAACCTAGGAGTCATCGGCGAACATCGGTTGGCCATGACTGTATCGAAAGTACCTTGACCCTCTGATTGTAGTATTGAGCTTTTGTCGTCGTTTTTGCCGGTCGAAAAAACTGGGCTTGCAAAGGTGTTCGAACATTCTGAATCGGTCAGAATGACCAATTCCTCTGGGAGTGCCACTGATGGGGACGGTGAATCTTCTTCCATCTGGTCGATCTCGCCGATTTCAGCGAGCGGAGAGCCTGCGACGGAAGAGGATGACGACGCCATCGTGTCATGTTCCATGGCGCGGATGCATGCGTCTATGTCGAGGTCGGAATGGTCCGCCAAGTCAAACTAATTCTCCTCATCCCATGTCCCTGTCATGATCGCATAGGCGACAACGAAACAGAAGGAAAGTGAATGAGAATTGTTGAGCGAAGACGCATTCTTTCCCACGGACGGTACTAGCTGTTGACGATCAAGTCACCGATCTTACGAAATGAAATAAGTAAAATGGCTAAGAGTTCTTGGAGGAGAATGAGGTTGCTCTTTATTGCAATAAACTAGTGTTTACTGGGATGCCTTATGCAAGGCAACAGACTAGCCCTAATTACACTGAGTATGTTGCTTGGAGAAAGTGAATTGTCTATAGTAATATTGAGTCACTTGTCTGCTCATTCGTCTTGTTTGCTATGCTTCAGTTGTCTTCCAATCGATTGTCCTTCTGTTCGTCATCCATCCTTAAATACTAGCGAAGAGGCATCAGTTATTCTTGAATAAGGCACCTTATGGAAATGACGCGTCTGATCGGGGAGGCACTTGTTGTTAGTGAAACACTAACTGATCGCCAGTTGGTGTCAATGGGAGAAAAAACTGTGTAGTAGTTATTGTCAGTGACTTAGGGCTGAAAAGCACTGTGTGGTTTGGAGCAAATAAAGCACGTCTCATTCATCACACGGAAGGAATATACTTGGAATCGGGTCCAAGTACCAGTCTAAAGAGCAGTTATCTGGTTGGACAATAGGTATAGTGCCTCTCCAACCAGGGTACTTGTAGAGCAACCTCTGGGATTTCTACAACCACAGGGGTCGTTAACCATGGGGATTACGACCATAAAGACTATGTGGTCTTTAATTAAATGTTAAAACAATATTAAAGAATTTAATCGTAGAAAGAGACAGTTTATTAGAGAGGTTCTCACTTAACACGAGAGCCTCACAGTGGCGAAAAATGTAGTGCCTTTCTCCTATGCTATTTTTTAGATAATGGAAGCACAACTCCCGGCCTCTGCACCAACTAGGGATGCACACATCCATTACACCACCATCAGTTAAAAGCTTAAAACAAAAAACGGCCAAAAGCCAACAATGACAAACAAATTGTCGTGCAAAGGCCAGCATAAAAAAAGACCACCTAGCCTCTCCTCCGGGACCAACCAAGAGATCGTCCACCCGCGAATAGTAGCTGCGCAGCAAAGAGGTGATGATGGGTCAATCTCCGTAGCGACGTCTCCAAGAAGGGACACGACTCATGTCGTCGTCGCCGGATCCAACCAGTGAAGGTCAGATCATGAGTTTTCACTCCGAAGCTCAGGTACCGGTTCTCCAAAGCAACGCCTTCAAGAAGGTAACGTGCTCAGGTCGAGGTCGTTGCTGGATCCAACCAGCGAAGGCCAGATCAAGAGTTTTCACCCCGGATCGAAGGTACCAACGCTCCAAGACCACGCCACAGCACGACCTCGTCACTGGATCCAACCAATGAAGGCAAGATCGCCAAGACGACGTCCGTAACATCCCTAACGGCCAACCGCCGCCTGCACCAAAGGAAGGCGACGTCAACTGCAGCCCACGCGCCGGCCGGTTAAAAGCTGTCTACTGGGGAGGAGTCGAGCGCCGCACAAGCCACCGCCACCGAGCCATCGCGATCTCGACCAATTGCGCCAAATCTGGATCTGCACCGCGCCACCTCCGTCGTCATACTATCGACGAAGCCGCACCGCTGAAAGAAGCCGGCGAAGAAGGGCCTCGGATCGCCACACCCGAAGACGAGCTGGCGGAGAAGGGCCCCAAATCCAACCCCGACGAAAGTCCACACCGTTGGAAATCGGCGGACAGACATCGGGCGTTGGGAGCATGATGCAGATCAGACGCCACCACCGAGAAGAAGAAAGCCCGCCGCCGCCGCAGGCAGGCCAGTGGCCGCTGACAACAGCGACGAGGAAGAAGGGAGAAGAAGAAAAAAGCTTATTTGGTGGTGGCTAGGGTTTTTAGACCCGTGGATTAGGGCCGGCGGCTAACCTTCTCATATGCTTAAGTCCTCGATTCGACCTGTGGTTGAGTGAATGACCGTATGACAGGGACGCCGACGCACTGGTGTCCTTTGATTTCTTCTACTTTGTGGCCCTAATAAAACCCTGCAGGTTGGTTGGTTAAAATTACCAAAGCCGACTGGTGATTGTGATTTGCGAGGTTCTCTTGTACGTCGATCTGACACTATACAGGAAAGGGAGAAGGTCTTCCATGCACTGCATGCATTCGCATGTACATGCTCACTGCACTACCATGAATGTTCTACATATAAGTGTGTAACAGGGTTGATTTTTTTTTTAAAATAACCTAGTTTTTATTCCAAAATATAATAATAATACTATCTTTTAGATTTTACAGAAATAGTAATATGTCGCTCCACCGTTAAACGACTAATCCGAGTCGCTCAACAGTTGAACGACTTGAACACTTGTCATCCAACGGTGTATAATGCATGCCCTGCTAGCTGAGCGAATTGTACATTAGGACCAACCGTTAAGCGATAAGTGTCCAAGTCGCTCAATCATTGAGCGACTTGGACTAGTTGTTTGACAGTTGAGCGACAGATAATTATTCCTATAAAATAAAAAAGGTAGTATTACTATTATATTTCGAAATAAAAACTAGATTATTTAGAAAAAAAAATTCTAACAGGGTCTTGTTTTGATGTAATACTCGATGTAATTCAGCTGTCTCTAGGAATGGTTCAAAATTTTGGGAGGAAATAACCGTGCCGTCTTTGCATTTTGCGGGAGACACGCGACATAGCCTGACAATTTTTTGTTTCGTTACTGAAGGGCTATAAAAATTCATCCAAAAAGTCTGCAGAATTTCATTTTCTTTTACATAATTTGATACTTCGAGTCTTCAACGACCAGAAAGCACAAGTCTTGTTGCTTGCTGTACAACCCTAGCTATGCTTCCTAAATCCATTTAGCAAAACACTCACTGATCCACAGCTCACCAACACACCGCGCGCGTGAGCGGCCCAGCCATGTCGGAATCCGGCGACACGGCGCGGGCCCAGCACAATTGCCCGAACGGCCGCATCCTCATCTGCCTTGTAACGCTCCTAAATTCTAGAAACGTTAAACTCTTCACAACTGTTCAGAATGTGCAATTGCGAAGTAAGCATGTGTCTCAAGCAAGCTTTCGATTACAATAAAATCCAACATTTTATTACATGAGATTAAGGCCTAACAGCCAGTTTTGACACTAACACGAGCATCCAAGCCCAAAGTTAATATAATACAAGACAAAAGAACTTCAAACCACAGGCACACTTGAGTGCGGCTGAGATCTAATAACAGTAGTCATTGTCATCCGTGGGTCCACCAAAATCCTGTTCAACCAGATCCTCTGTATTTTCCCTGGTTTCTTCTGTAGATTATTTGCAGATTATGCAAGAATGAGTACTACTACCGTACTCAACAAGTCACATGGAAAAACTAGATAATTACATGCAAGGAGTTCAAAGGATGGTTAGAGTTTACCTTAACAGGTATATGTGGATGCAATTTGCAGTTAAAGCAGTTTACAAAACAGTAAAACGATAATACATAATAACATCAGGGGTTTCTCAACAAACCACAATTACAAACTTACCATATCCAAAACTCTACTTATGCCTCATGTACTGGAATCACCCATTAACACAGCTTCATTGACCGGAAGCACGGCGTATTCGAATAACATTGATTTACACTCTGCAGAGTTGCCCAACTTTACCCACACGATATCTCAAACTCACATTGTTATGCAACATGTTAGCATGCAACTGAGTTGAGATAACAAAGCCTTTTCACTGCTTATCCTTTTTAGCCTCTACAGTAGAGGTCTAAATCCATCTGACCCTCGGGAGACCACCGGCCAATAGTGGAATTTGTGCCCCGATGCTGACGGGCCCATACCGTTACGTGGACCAGCGAGTGTCCTTATAGGCCCACCCCTGTCTCGCCCTTGATATTGTAGATATTCAATTGGAAGAGCAGTGTACTAAGCTAGGGAGTAATGATGTGGTTGAGCGGTTTACTGTGTCTATTACTTGGCACAAGGTTCTTATCCTTACTTGTCATCTAGTGAGGCGATGGCCCAACTCGTGGTTGTCCACCTCTAAATCTCATTGATGATTTATTTTACCAAGTATATTTGGTTGTCCAACATTTTGGTCTCAACCCTCAACTTACACCAAAACCTATTGGCCTAAAGCCAACCTTCCTTAACAGTATTTAGAAGAGAGCTTTGCATGACTTTGCGGAATATTTGCTATTATTTTATGTGGACCAAGTTTGTCAAGGTGAATATGGCCTACAAGAATGGGTGGTTTGATATGTGGGGTGGAGGGTTTTTATCTATTCAACATGGTATTCCAAAGTATTATTTCTTTGTTAAAATAATTGGCTAAAATATATTAGTGAAGATAATAATATGAATTATATCGAATGTAGGTTCAACATGTTCAAGGTATGCAACTTGCCTTCTTGCACAAAATCCTGTGGATGCTGGTCTTGTCCGGTGTCTTCTGGAGTCTGATCGTCTAGATCGTAACCTAACGAGAAGCAATGCAATAAAAAGAAACCAAGTAAAAACGAGCTCGATAAGGAATGAGCTGGGAACAACAAGCAAGTAAATAAAACCAAAAAGAGACTTAAAGGAAGGTGGTGAGGGATGGTGGGGATTTATCTGGTGTTTATTTGGACTGAACGAAGTTTGAGATTCGGATCCAACTACAACAAAAATATTGTAAAGGATTAAAGAAATCTATAGGAAGGTAGAAAGATTTATTTGGAGCTTGGTATAGCTGAACAGAGTCAAAAAGGGCTTTATGGGTTCGAGACGGTCAGAACGGACATATAATGTCAATTTAGGGTTTTAGCGGAAAAAGGGTCGGATAATGAATAGTACTATTTTACTATTCATGAACGAAAATGGGCTGTGAACAGAAGCAAGCAATGCTTTATCAGCTAATGAACAGTGGCTAGGGTTTACTATTTTTGGCTAATGAATAGTGTATATTTGGAATAGTAATTCTATTTTTCGGAATGAACAGTAAACGATTTTACTGTGCACATGAACAGTGAAAGGCCGAAATAAAGGATGAACAAAGAAAAGCGGCCCGTTCTTGTCGCGGCCCGCGTCCGTTTAATTTGGGCCTTATCAATTTAACACGCCGGCCTTAAAGGCGAAACGCTCGCCTTGACGCCCCACGCAGTGAACCTGGCGAGGGGAGGGCGGGCGCATTGCAGAGGAAGGAGAGCGAAAGGGCGTGGCGCTTCCATGATGGTGGCCGACGGCGACTGGGAGCAGCGCGGGGACTCACCGAGGTAGGGTCTTCTCCCCCCTTGGATTTGCGGTTGGATTTGGGGTTTTTGGTGTTTGGCTTTTGGGGGTGGCGGCGCACGGTTGTGAGGAGAAAGGGGCGGCGGCGGGAGCTTGAGATCCTGCCGGCGCTGGTAGGGGAGGGGGGTTAGGGGAGGGTGGAGCCGTGGAGGTGGGGATGAAGAGGAAGGGTAGCCCGGGTGCCCTTTTATAGGCGGGAGGTGGCGGTGGGAGCAGGGCGGCGATAAGGGCGACCGCGCGCGAACGGCGAGGTGGCGGGTGAGGTGGGGGGTATGGGTGACTACGAGGGCGCCGTGCGGCGTCTTGTTGTCTTGGCAGGGCGCGCCGAGTGGAAGGCGGCGGCATGGGCGGCGGGGTGAGGTGACGCGGGTGAGAGCGGCGCTCTCACTGGAGCAAGCCAGGAGGTGGCGGGGTAACGGCATGGGCGCGCGCATGGGTGGTGACGAGGGCGGCGCTAGCGAGGGTGACGACAGCGGAAGAGGCAGTGCTGGCGACCGAGCGAAGGCGCCAGGGAGAAGATGTCTTCGAGGAAAGCGGAGTGGGAGGGAGAAGGGAAAGCGGGATTTGGGATTTTTGTTGAATTTTGCTGAATTTGGATTTTGAAAAAGAAATTCAAATCAAACTCAAATTGATTTTTTTAAAAAATTTTGAATTTTGCAGATGTTTCATGCGTCAGCTTCGTCGTGCTCGTCCTCCTCCTTCTGGCCGCCGCGGCCGCCATCGCGGTGCTCGCGGTCCTCCGCCCGCGGGAGCCCACCACGGAGCTCCTCTCGGCCAACGCCATGGACGCCGTCCCGAGCGTCATCGCGCTGCCCGCCGTCTCCATCCAGCTCAACGTCACCTTCCCCCTTGTCATGCGCGTAGGCAACCCGAACCCCGCGGCGTTCCGCCACGGCGAGGCCACCGCGGCGCCCCCGTGGGCGACGCCGTCGTCCCGCCCGGGACCGTCCCGAGCCGCGGGGCGATGGACCTGCGGCTGAACCTGACGGTGCAGGCCGACCGGGTCGTGGCGGCGGCCGGGCTCGGGGGCCTGGTCAGGGACGTGCTCGCCGGCGAGATGGAGTTCGAGGCGAGGACGGACGTGCGGGAGCGGGTCACGTTCCTTGGGTTCGTGAGGCGGAGCGCCGAGGCGAGGTCGGTGTGCCGCGTCGTGATCGGTGTCGCCGACGTCAAGGTTCGACGCCAGGAGTGCCGCAACGAGGCCAAGCTGTGAGCGGCTCCAACATGCATGTGTTGTAATATACATATGAGAGAACGTACTGTACGTATATGTGTACTTGTATGTATGCACTTGACTTTCAATTTATAAATGCTTCCCCGTCCCCAGTCTCCCGGTCGCATGGTTTCTATGCGCTATTTGAACGTACGAATTGTGCGGTTTATGATTTTACACGTGGGAGTGACATCTTTTTTTTGTTTGGCTTTTATGTGTGCTATTTGGTGCTCCGGTTCAACTAGAGCTGGGACTTGGCCGTGTTTTTTTAGGCCGGCCCAAAGCACGGTCGATATGGCACGGTCTAGGCACGGTACGTGGTGGGCTAAGCCGGCACGGTACGAACGACGAGCCGGGTTAGGCCTAAGAATGTAGCTCGTTGGGCGGCATGGCACAGCACGATCAGTTGGGCCGTGCTTGGGCCGGCTCGGTACGAAATAGACCTAACTTTCCCATTCTAGCCCAATCCCTCCCTCTCTCGGTCTGGCCCAATCACTCCCCCACCCCGGTCTGAACCAACCAATAACCCCCCTCTACCACCCGGCCTGACCCAACATCCCTCTCGGCCTCCCCCAACCCCCATCCCCAACCCCTTATCCCGAGCTTAGCTCCCAAATTCCCAATCCCTAATCGCATTCCCTGATTCCCTCCTCCGGCTCAGCCGCCTCCCCTCCCCACGCCGATCGTTGTCCTCCCCCCAGCCGGCCGCCGCCTCCTCCACCTCCACCACCTCTCTCCTCTCCCTCCCCACGCTGCCGTGCCATCGCCTTCCTCCAGCCACCTTCTCGTCGTTGTCCTTCTCACCCCCTTCGCAACCGCGCGACGTGGCCGAGGTGGGAGGAGTTCTTCATCGACGTCCAGGAGGAGGAGGAGGCTATGGCAAGGGGGAGTGGGTGTGGATGACACACGAGTGTCTTTGTCTTCTTAGGCGGCAGCGGTTGTCGTCTTTCCAGGCGTCTATAGTTACTTAGGGCTGGGCTTGGGCAGACACGGCACGACCTTAGCACGACGGGCTTTGGGCCGTGCCTGGGCCTAACCGGAGGCGAGGTGGGCCAGCACGGCACGGTGGGGTGACCGAGCCGAGTCGGCATGGCGCGATCCGAAGCAAGGTGGGCCCGGGCCGTGCCAGCACGGCACGGCCCAATGCCCAGCTCTAGGTTCAACCTCGGCTACTAGGTTTTGTCTCACTCGTCACATATCTAAGTTTTACTATAAAGTTTTGTTCTGTTACAATGATATATTAAAAATGAATACACTCTCTTTTCACGAATATATCAAATGTAATACATTATTTTCATATGATCAGCCTAGATAGTTTGTACATACCACGAGGATTCAATAATCCTCAATTAATAAAACTAATTATCTATAATACTCATTATAGATAATGATATTCTAACTAGTCCTCGAGTCTACCCTGGTCGGTGATATCTATAACGATCAGTGAAGGCTACGACCAATTCAAGTCGCGACACCCTAAAAAAAATAACAACAGTGGAACGAAAGTAATTCTAGCGGAAACTCATCGATTTGTCACAGACAACCGTCTGAGAACTAGACCTAACGATCAACCTCTTCGTAGTACTCCTCTAGAGCGGGTGTTGACTCCATTTCTCCCACTGAACGAACATTATTACAAGAGTGAGTACATGAAGTACTCAATAAGTTGTACCACAAAATACAAGTATAGATGATGACTTATTCCAAATGATATGACTACTAAGGTTATTTTACACAAAGCGACATTTGTATTTGACTATGAATAATAGATTGAAAGCGTAATAAAACCATAATAATATGTAAACAAGAATTTGATCATTTGCACAAAACATAATCCTTCCTAACATATTTACTTATTTTTTCCAACCAAATTTATTTTATAAAATTATACCCATCGTGTGAAATCCTAAGCATGTCCATGACCACAGACACGGCTATTCGAATAGATTGTTAACACTCTACAGAGGGTGCACAATTTACCCACAAGATGCAATCAACTTGTACGGAGAAGATCACAACAAAAACATTTCTGTAACTTCATCTCAACAGTTGGCCCTCTCGGTGAGTGTAAGGCCAGTAACTGAACCCCACATAGGTGTTGGCCCGGAGCGCACCGTTGGATACGTAAATGGCGAATTGTCCATAAATGTGGCCCAACGGATGAGTCCACACCTCTGCCCTTATGTTGAGTTTAGCCTACTTATTGAGATAGCAAATCTCAAGACTTCGTAACTTACTAAGCTAGACATGCCACATTCCAGACATGTGGTTGTACGATGTGGTTCAGTTCAATGGCGCACAACGTTAAGTCATCAAATTGACCAAGGCGAGACATTCATATCATCTAACTAACTAGAGCCCGGTGCGCACCTTCGCGCGCGCAAAGGAAATGTATACGGTTGTACTGAACGGAACTATAGGTCCAGAAGTTACATTTATGGTTATACCAAGACTAATTATATGTCCAGGGGCGGTTATACTAAGACTAATTTTATGTCCAGGAGCATTTGTGTAATAAGTATGCTAATTGTAGAACATACTGGAGACCAAATATGAGGCACACATCAAATTTACAGAGTAATGTGAAAGCAAAACGTACGTGTGGGTATGTTTGGTCATAAATAACCGCTATTGGGAAGGTAGCTGCAAAGAGACAATTCGCATGATGGTGTAGGCACAAAATAGATGGGCAAAAATATGGGTTCAATATGAACCACTTTCAGGTAGGTCTATATGCAAGAACAAACAAAACAAAATTAGCACATCTCCAATAGAAGTCTTATGGAAGATCAGACAAAACCAGACCACATTAAAACTGAGCATAGGTTCTATCCAAGCCGAAACAAGTTATGTCAATTATCCAGTTTGTTGTATCTAATAAGCAAATGAAATATTGTTCAACACTCGAAAAAAGTACAGAACGTGGCAGTCAATAAGGTCTAACAGTGGGATGTAGTTTGATGAGTCTTAGTTTGTACATAGAGCATCGAGTGTAGGGAAACACAAAGTATTTTACACTGCTAGATATAGACTATAAAGGAGTACCAAAAGCAATTTCTGGTTGTGATCTGATATAGACACGATTGTTCGAAAACGTTAAAAACGGAGAGCGTGTATCAACAGAGAGAAAACATAGAGGCTATAAAGTCTGGTAGTACATATAAAGCAGTACAACACTAACAGAAACAGACCATACGTTTTCAAGGGTATATTAGATAAAACAGAGTACTTGTGGAGCCAACAGAGAGCACAAAGCATGGATTCTTAGCATATGAGCAAAATGTAAGCTATGCTGTGGCAGCATGCTCTATCGAAGTCATTATAGGAATGGAAGAATGGTTCAAATTAGTACGTGAGCTCTGGGAGGGAATAGGGATTTCGATAGGTATAAGTAAAGATCCTGGTATAGATAGCATACCTAAACTTGGTTCTTTGCTTCTGCTTCTGGACAACTCTCTTTGGTAGGCTCAAAAGCAGCGATATCGTCAAATAGTGCACACGTTAGGCTGAAAAATATTGTGCAATCTGTGAGGATGGAACACAGACGGGCTAAGATAGATAGGGAAAAAATGCACTGAACTAAACACATCAAGATGAGTACGAATATTAGAAAACAATAATTGAGCTCTTTACCTCGTAGGTTCTGAAATAGACAAACATTTGGTGAGGTAGCATCTATTGAACAATATGGCTACGGCTATGCAATAACACTATGTAGGTAATAAGAAAATATATCTGAATAAAAAGATGTTATCCCATAGCCAAAGTCATATGAAGACAACGAGAGATCTCCATAGATCAGAGTGTTTGTTGGGTCAAAGCTATGTACCATGTTGAATGTTCCTGTACCTATGAATGCTGCAAGTTTTGAAAGGAACTGTTGTCTACTGCCGCAAATACGTATCAATGTGACAAAAGAAAAGCATAGAAAATTGCTAAATCAATTCCATGAGATGCGGCATCGACCATGTATAAGGTATGCTAGAACCATAAGAAGATGACTTCACCAACAAACTTACATAATAGAAGGATCAACCAACAGATAACCATAGTACCATGGTGAAGCAGGATGTACAGAACGACCGAAAAACTGCAAGAACCTACATAGTAAGCTATAGCGCAGCGAAAATACACAGGACAAGATGAGTATCTGTACAAACCGCTATCTCGAGTAGACTTCCTACTGCATTTATCACAAGAGAAAAACCACTATGTCTGACTGGGGCTTAGTCTAGCAATTGTGGCAGTGCATCTAAGTCTAATAAGCTACATGTAGATATAAGAAAACTATTCAGGGCATGTTTATAAAGGGTAATCATAAAATAAAGAGAAAGAACTAAATGGAAAAAACTAACCGGGAAATCAAAAGGATTTATGTCAAGTATTTCCTTGAGCATTTTTTCTTCCATCTGGTTGGAAGGAGTATTGGTTCGCGGGATCTGATCACGTAAAGTGACACGGGATACAGATTCAAAATGCTACTGCATACTATGTAGCAGAAATCTGAATTAGATAGGTGTGTAGGAGAAAAACAAATGATACATTAGTAGAAACTATGTTATTTCAGCAACGAACTGTATAATCGTAGGCTTGTAGTTGTAGAGTTGTATACATAACTGTGAGGGTTGTAGCTTTTGGAATATTTGGACATATATACCACCGACACACTGCGTTTCCAGTAAGTCCTTCCTCCTCTATAAAGCACCGAACAGAAGTAAACACGTCAATAGCTATAGATATATATTGGTCTCAATGTTGAGACGGTGCAGGGGACACAAACTATTTTGAATAAGTAACAGTATAGATAGCGAAAGCGAGCGAAGCGAACTACATGAATAAGTATAGAGATATGGTCTGAACAAAAGAATGATGAAGAAAACATAGAATCTATGCACAAGACAGCAGCGCAGATAGGAAAATAATCGTATGCAATAGAATACATAGCAACACATATCTAGGGAAATAGTTGCTTACTGTATCAACATATATAGAACATGTTCGTAGACAGAGCTCGTCTAAATGTGTTAAGCTGTGTATTGAGCCGCCTCTTAGATATGTCTGAGTAGAGGTCTATGATGAACAAAACCTAACCTTGAAAATACATACATCTAAACTAGGAAAAATTTGGCCAAAACTGTCCTAAAAGGAAATATATAGACAGTAACACCATCAGATCTATTTTGTAGATCCGATTGCATAAGGAAGTATATAGATAATAACACTAACGTCGAAATAATTAGAGACTATTCTAGAAGGTAGCAGGACATACAAGTCAAAGTGCACAAAATATAGACATTTATCAATGAGTTTTACGCTGAATACGATGCACTATCTAGAATGTAAATATACGAATCATACTGTGTAATACCTACAAAAGCTCAACAGCCAACAAAACAGTACCAACACTATAAGTGGATGGCACCATATGCATCTAAGTTTGGAAGGCAAGTGCATATAGGTTAGTATGTACTTAGCTGAATGAGGGAAAAAAGAGTTGTCTACTATGGCTATGTAAAAAAGCATACTAACCAGAACAATAGCAGTGAAGCAATTATGCACTATTGTAGAAGGCAATGCTATGTACAAAATTATTACAACAATATATTGGTAAGACTACTGTAGAATAGCTCTAAGGGCATAATGCTAAATGGAACTACAAAAGCACTATGAGCAAATTCGCAGAATCTATATGAAAACTTGTAAAGCTAGTGCATGTAGGTCTGTATGCAAATTACTGAACAACCAAACGTTTGATACAGTATGACTAAGTACGCAGATATAAAGCAATAACAAGAAACAATGACTAAAAGAGATCATACACTATCGGGACCAGAGCGGGCAACGATGAGAAGACAGTAATGTCCAGATGAAGCATGAACAAAACAACAACACCTGCAAAAGTAAGACGAAGCAAACAAATAAGACAAAGCACACGACAACACATACTAGATAATAGTACAAAGAAGAAGAGAGAGCATTAGACCGAGAAGCGAAGGAACCAACAAAACTACACAGAACCAGAAAGCGTGGACAGAAGTATCTGCAAAATAGGCTAAATAAGTCATCCGATCGAAGAGGAAGAGCAAAACTAAATAGAAGACGAACAAAAGGATGTGTAGAAACCCACAAAAAAGAACAAAAAAGGGCAGCCCCAAAAAGGAGGGGGGGGGGCAACAGAAGACAGGATGACGCTAAATGACCTACAATTGGACCCAAGAGAAACCATAGCGAAGAGGCAGAGGAGATAAACCATGGGGGGAATCAACCCCAACAGTAGACGGCCAAAATCGAGATGCAAGAATGAGGTAAAACCCAAATCAAAAAAGAGAAAAGATAAGAGGCACAAACAGCCCGACATCAATGGAAGAGAAGAACACAGCAAAATCGAACCCCAAAAACGGGGAAAAAAAAGAAGCAAACAAAATCAACCAACAGGGGAACACCCCCCATAGGAGGAGAGGAACTAAGGGGGAACCATCCCCAACAGTAGTTGGCAAAAACCGGGATGCAAGAAGGAGGTTAAACCCAAACAAAAAAGAGAAAAGCTAAGAGACACAAACAAGACGATAGCAATAGAATAGAAGAACATAGTCAAATCGAATCCCCAAAAAGGGAAAAAAGAAGCAAAAGAAATCGATCAATAGAGGAACACCCCCAACAATAGCCGAACGAAGGGAGGCCTAAAAGCACTTTAAAAAAAAGAAGGGGGAAGAAGCAGGAAGCAACACGGCGATAGCGAGCGCCGATCAAAGAGGAGGTGCATAGATCAGCTAGGATCAAACCCAACAGAATCCCTAGCGAGGAGGAAGAGTATAGAAACCAACGACATCCCCACTAGTACACGGCCAAAGTGGGGTGCAAGAACGCGCCAAAATCCAACGAAAAAGAGAAAAGGGAAGAGGCATAGACAATATGATAGGAATGAAACCAAAGAACACACAAAAATGGAACCGCAAAAGAGGTAAAAGAAGAGACAGAGGAAATCGACCAATAGAGGAACAACCACAACAACAACCGAACAAACCAAAGAACACACTAAAATCGATGAGCGGCGATGCGACGCATACAACTACAATGACGAGCGACGCTTTGACACTGGGACGATGCACACAGGGTAGAACACGGAGCGACGAACACGACAGTGGGATCGGCTTCGACGGAGACTCACCGGCGGTAGTGAATCGGATAGCAAAGGCGGTGCGCGCGGAGAAGATTGAACAGCTTCGATCTGCGCGCACGATGGACAAACACCAAATCAATCGGAGGTGCAAGTAGATTGAAAGGAGGACCACAAGGTGACGTGAGTGGAATCTCGATTGGCTCACCGATGCGTGCAGGGAACGTGGTGAGAACCGGCGAGCGTGACGACTCTTGTCGCCGGAGACGAAGGAGACGACGATGGCACGACGTCTCCGGTGATTTCGGTGGCTTTGATGTGCAATGGGTTGTGGAACGGGGAGGCGATACCCGCGGGGTGCTCGACTATTTATAGTAGGACTCGATGTGCGTGCCACACCAACCGAATCGATAGCAGTACGGACGTCGAGTCCGGGGTAGCAGCGTCTTGGACCGGGTGGCGACGTGGCCCATTAGGGTCAGGGTTTGGCACGGAAGTGGGCTAGTTGGGTCGGGTGGAGAGAAAGAGAGAGAGGGACGGTGAGGGAAGGAAATGGCCCCAAGCCCGAAGTAGAAATAGACAGGAGAGTGGGCCGGTGGAAGTATTCGTCCCACTCGGCCTTCCAGGGATTTTAATTAGTTTTTTATTTTTAGAAAACACAGGAAAAATGAAAATAGCCACGGAAATCAGCAAATAAACTTGGAAAATTCTCAGAAAAATATGGAAAATACTTTCAAGCACAAAGAACTCAAATAAAATACTTTTGGAATTAATTTATGTTCAAATTATTCACATTAAAGCATTTTTAATTTCTGAAATGTCCAATTAAGCATAATTTCTGAAAATTTTTAGTCGGCTAAACTACACAAAAGAAATTTAAAAGCTAAAAATCTAGGATGTTACATAGTACTACTCACTAGTCACACACGGGATCTACCTGCTGGCTCGGCTGATTACAAATGAAAAACAACGTGCCTAAAAAAGTTGAGGCACAAGTACATTTTTATGGTTAAGCATGTAGTAGTAAAGACAAGAAAAAGGCAGAGGCCTGATGAAACATAGTACTAGTGCTGTTTTGGATACAGATGTAGCAACGGCACTATCGTGTCGTTGAATCATCAAACAATCCGAGTCACTAATCGATGCGGTTCGTGACCAGACATGTTAAGAGAACAGTGTGAATGTGTAGAAACGAATTATCACAAAATTGTTCCATCGCATGCACCAGATCGAATTGTTTTGCAAGAATTTTGCAACCGTTCTATAACAAATTCACCCGTATATAAAACAAAGCTATGCCAATAAAAATGGAAATAAATTCTGTGAGTGAGGGTCTCCGTGAGACCGTCCAAGAAAATTGACTGAGACTTGAGATCGCGTGGATTCTACAAGTCGGAGTTAGGGGAAATAATAATCAAGTTAAGCACATTCTATCAAATTTACACCTCACTGGCAGACAGCCTTGTCAGTTTTCGCCGCCCCGTTTCCCCAATATTTACCTTTTACAGCAACGAAACCTTGCGCCTCATTTCAAATTTCGAAATCCCAAACCAAACCATTCCAAAAAGGGAACAACACTCCACCACAGTCCACACCCAGCTCCAGCTCACCGCGAGATAAAAAAATTCCCCATCCCGGACGCTCCGGATCTAGCCGAACTGTACAACTGTCACTGACAGGTGGGGTAAATCTACTCTTGGGCCCACACGTCGATGCGGGTCCAAAAGTGAAGTCTAGCTGGCTAGGTCCCTGTTCGTTCGGACACGACGCAAAAAAATTCAAACCAGCAGTAAACCCAACGTTTCGATCCCGCCCGCGCCCCGCCCCTCGTCTCGCTGACGCGTGGTGCCCACCTGTCAGGCGCCTCATCTTTAGCGCATGACCATTTCCCTGACACATCTCCCCTCCCCTATTTCTCTCTTATCTCATCCCCCAATCTCCGACTCCGAGCTCGAGCTCGAGCTCCCCAAACCCTAAGCCTTTACACCGGGTGATGCCTCTTGCCTTGGCTGCGTGACGCGATCCATCTGTGCGGCGGGCGGGCGGGCGGGCGGCGGGGTTGCGGGGATGGAGGCGAGGCGGATCTCGGCGAGCCCCCGCCCGTGCAGCGGGCGGCGGGTGGTGGCGAGGAAGCGGCCGAGGCAGGAGGCGGTCGTGAACAGCGTGTGCAAGCTGCAGCGGAGGGAGATCAGCTCCCGCCGCGACCGCGCCTTCGCCATGAGCGCCGCGCAGGAGCGCTTCCGCAACATAGGGTTGCAGGTTCGCCACGCGCGCTTGCACTTGTTTCTAGCTTCACTTCGGTTGTGTTCGCGTGCGCCTTCAGCGAGGTTGGGTTTGCTGGGTGTGAGGAATTGCGCCTCTGGGAGGTCATGGCCCTTGTTCTCTTACCTTGGGCAGCCGATTTGTGGTTCCGGTGGGGTGCTAGGGTTCACTGGGAATAGGAAGTGGGAACGTGAGATCTGTTTAGGTTTTGGTGAATTGTTGGTGGTAATTGGGATTGGCGTGGGTTGGCGAATGCTGTGCTACGCTGGTTTTGCCAGATGGGATGAAAAGGATTTCTGTGTTTTGTACAGCAGCTTGGGGAGCTATGCTGATTTGAGGAAGAGGGAAAATTGTATGTTCAATTGTGTACCTGCGTGTCAAATGTCTGTGGCCCTGCAGTTTTGCACCCTGTACTACCTCATGCAACCTATGATTAGTTTAGGGCAATGTTGATTTGGTATCGCATATTTGCTTCAGCGAAAAGGATATGTGGAGTTGTGGACTCTCACCACTGTTTGAGATTGATATAGTGGGGATTTCCTGTCAATTGTTGGATTGCTGCAATCCTACATGGAAAATGGTGGTTGTTATGTTTTGTCTACGGCCTCTGAGACAAGCTGTTTTTGATTTATTTAATACTTCTGTGATGCCAAGTTGGCTATGCATGCTGGCATAAGTTGCTCATCTAGTACTTGAGTAGTTGATTGTTGCCTCTGGGTGGCTTTGTCCTGGTTATTCATGACTTTGCACTGCTCATACAACCAGTATAGTGGTGTTTATCCTGCGCTGAACAAAGAGAGTAGGGGCACCTGCTTGGTTTCTGCAAAATTGACTTGTTTTATCATCAGCACCTGGAAGCTGGAATGCTCCACAAAAAACTTTGTGGCCGGAAGTCACCCTATTAGAACTGTCAACCTTGCACTTTTGATCCTCTCCCATTTTCTGTGTAGTAGCGACTTTATTTCACTTCCTATTTTGTAATATCACTTGACTTTCTCTCTAGCTTTCTAATCATGCATCTTTGCTTTCACTTTTAGGAAGAGTTTGACACTCATGATCCTAAGGAGAACAGTTTGCTACTCCCTTACATGAGGAAAAGGTCAAAAATTATTGAGATAGTTGCAGCACGTGATATAGTTTTTGCTCTATCACAGTCTGGAGTATGTGCTGCTTTTAGTAGAGGTATGCTTGTCTTCTTGTGGTGTACTTCTGCTTCACGTGGTCATACTGAGACGCCTTCTTATATTTCCAGTGACAAATAGGAAAATATGCTTTCTGAATGGAAGTCCAGATGAAGTTATCCGCAGTTTATTTTACAACAAGAATAACGAGTCACTCATTACTGTGTCGGTATATGGTTCTGAAAATTTCAGTGCCTTGCGATGCAGGACAACTCGAATAGAGTAAGCTTTGTGTTCCATATGTTTTGTCAACGTAGTGAATTTCTGATTCTGTCGTCTGGCTAAGGACCTTGTTCAACTATTTCAAAGGTATATACGACGAGCAAAACCGGATGCTGGTTTCCCTCTTTTTGAGACAGAGTCCTTGAAATGGCCTGGATTTGTGGAGTTTGATGATGTCAATGGAAAGGTCTTGACTTACTCTGCTCAAGACAGGTATACTAATTTCTGTAATGGCTATAAAATGCACTTATTCTGAAACTGCCCTGACAGCATCTCATTTTGCAAACAGCACTTACAAGGTGTTCGACTTGAAAAACTACAAGCTACTATATTCCATATCTGATAAGGATGTTCAAGAAATAAAGATAAGGTAACTCTATTTTTCTCTTTCTTATGTTTCCTTTTCTCCTGAATCACCTTATCAAATAATCTAAGGTGGACGCGCCTTATCACTTTGCTATTCAACAAATTGTTCGGTTATCATTTGAGTGCCTCTTCTCTTCCTAACAACAAATTCAACACTTAAGCATGCTTTAAATTGACCGAACTAATTAAAGCCAGAATATATCTAATGCACATATGAAGGACAACAGTAATCTTATACCTGTGGTGTTGCTATGCAGCTTAACAGAGCTGGATTTTTCTGTGTACGTCCCGTTTAAAATATTTGATTTGATTTTCTATTTCAGTAGGGAATTAGGGATACATGGTTATATTTGTCTCTTGTCTAATACTTGTTAACTTGTGACAGTCCTGGTATAATGCTATTGATTTATACAAGAACAAGCAGCTCTGTTCCTCTGAAGATTCTTTCTATTGAGGATGGTACAGTTTTGAAGTCTTTCCACCACCTTCTTCATCGTAATAAGAAGGTGGATTTCATTGAACAGTTCAATGAAAAACTCCTGGTCAAGCAGGAAGGAGAGAATCTTCAAATACTTGATGTAAGTGTTTTCCCTAGGTGACAGTTTAATGCCTAGCCCAATCAAGCAAAACCAATTTTGCTTCTTGCTTAGGGTTCTAACTCACTATTGTAGGTGCGAAACTTCCAATTAACAGAAGTGAGCAGGGCTGAGTTCATGACTCCATCTGCCTTTATCTTTCTGTACGAGCTGCAGTTGTTCCTTACTTTCCGGAATAGATCTGTAGCTGTTTGGAATTTCCGAGGTGAACTAGTGACATCATTTGAAGATCACCTATTGTGGCACCCTGACTGCAATACCAACAACATATACATAACCAGTGATCAAGATCTTATTATTTCTTATTGCAAGGCTGATTCCAATGATTCATCTTCAGAAGAAAATGGTAAGATTTGATCTTCTTTGTTGTTTGTTGGAGGATATATTGCTTAACTGGTTATGCAATTGTAAATCTGTGCGTGTTGTATTTTACTACAGTTATCTATTCCGGTTTCCCATCATCACATTCTTTCGTTGTCCATTCATGTTCCATGCACTGCTCTCATTATTGAACTGGTTTAATTGAACCTGCTGTTGCATGATCTCATCCTCTGCCATGACAAAACAAATGATACCCACGAACAGATCTGTTTTCAGATTGTCTTTTCTCCACCTTTTCCCATAAGATAAATGAGCATGATTCTCATGTTTGTGGATAATATAATCGCAACACTCATCTTTGTTTCCCTGAATGCAGTTGGCTCTATAAATATCAGCAACATACTGACTGGAAAATGCCTGGCCAAAATAAAGGCTGGAGATCTGTGCAAGCAAAAGGAAACATGGAAGTTCCAGAGTACAGTCTCAGAGGCTATCGAGGACATCACCGCTCTGTACTACGATGAAGAGCGCGATGAGATCTACACTGGCAACCGGCAAGGCCTTGTTCATGTGTGGGCGAATTGAGAGCTGAAACAGCAGCTTTCACCGACGACAAAGGTGTTCATTTGTAATTGAATTAATTAACAACATAGCCTCAGCCCTCAGGTGGTGCCGGCCACGAAGAGGCCTCCATCCCTTATCGATGAGGTGCTTCTCCGTTGAGGCGATTCTTATTTATTTCTGCGAAATAGTGGTCTCCAGCCATTCTCTACCCTGAGAAGATTTGTTGTAGAATTAACATTTGTCATGCGTTCAACCATGGCCTGTAGCATTGTGGGATGTTGATGACATATTTCGACTCAGTTTCAGAGTTCTGGAACCGTACGGATGTAGTAATGCACCTTCCTGGTAATTACTCTCAACTATCTGAAATAGTGAAAATCTCGTTCTGTGCATTTGGGACTGGAACAGGGCAAGTGTCAACGCGTGTGTGACTATGGTAAACATTCGGAATTGATAGTCGATCTCCTAAATCGAGCTGCACTGAACATTCCGAATCCCAATGATGATCGGCATCCGAATCCTGGGTGACATGTTTTTCCCTCCATTGCTCTAATGATGGCTTCAACGCGCGCTCGTCTTGTGGAGGATAATTTCCATCCAGTCCGACTGGATGTTGAAATTCCTACAAAATAACTGAAAGTCTACAGTATTCCTAAGGTATTCCTAAGGAAGCTTTGCTCCCTCCATCTGGCGCCTCTTGATCCGGTGATGCCGCCATGGTGTCACCATCCACAGCCAATTCGTAGGCGGCAGTTTTTTTTTTGTACCACGAGTGGAGAACTCATGTTCTTTTTTTCTTTTCTTTTTTTTTCTGTTCTTGCTCATATCCAATTTAGTTGGGAGAGGGTGCGACATTGGTTGTAGAATGCATGGACGTAGAAAGTTTTTAACACTGGTTGAACTAGTGTTGCACATGTAGCTTTGGTTGATGATGTTGTCCCGTGCAAGGATCAAAGAACCGTTACCGGGTAAAATCCCGTTCGGAGCCCGGTAACGGTTCCGGTAACCAGAAATACCGATGAAAACCGGATGAAATTCATAAAACAAAATTTGAATTCAAAAGGGTAATTAGCAATTGTAAAGTGTTTAATGAAGTAGCAGTCCTCCAAGAGTTGAATGGATGAATGAATGTTAATACGGTAGTAGGTCAGATCTTTGCTTGAATGAATGAATGAATGTTAGTGCTAGTGTGGTAATGAATTAGGTTTGATCTACCTCTTGAATGAATGAATGAATGAGAGTGCTAGTGTGGCAAAGGTAGCAATTTGTGTTGTAGGTTAGAGCTTATCTCAGGAGGTAAGTCAAATGGTTGATGTTGCCATGGTCTTCCTTATTTCCTTATGTTTTATCCTTGATGCTACAAACATTTCTGTTGGCACAAGGACATGAATGCCGTTGATAATATTAGTGATTCCATTGTAGCAGTAAACATGATGTCATATAGTTAGATGCATTGTTCCATGATTTCCATGTCATACTTACATATTTGCATTTTCCGAAGGTACTTTCCTTGTTTCCATTTTCCGACAAACATATACAATAACACCTTTAGATTGTCATTTATATTGTAGGAAAGTACTATATTATAGCTTCTATGCATGATGTTGACATGGCCGACCCGCGTGACGCTATTGCAATGGCTTTGGTAGCATGACGATAGGATAGGCGAAAGATCAAAATAAGGAGTTGCAAACATCTAGTTGATTCAAAGCATAAAAAACAACCAAGTGAAAAAAAACATGTTTAAATACGTAATATAGCACAAAAAGGCCTAAACCAACATAAGAATGGCATTATGTAGTCAAAAATTCAAATTCAAGTTTTAAAGATTTCGGCAGGTTTTTTTTTTGTCCCGGGACCGGCCGGTAAATCCGGTTAATAACCGGCCGGTTTTTCTATCCCATGCCTACTTAGTTTTTTTTTCCAACTTGTCTAGTGCCTATTTGTTGTTGCTACTGCAAATTGATGACATGATCGAGCTGCTGATGTCCATGACAATGTGGTGAATGGAAATAGTTGAATGTTGAAAATCCGTGACAGTTTTTGTAATGAATGAAATTGTTGGAAATTATAAGGAATGAAATCTATGACAAATCGCTGCTAGGTGCTGCTGTTGCTTGGTATATGAACACTTGTTTTGACAAATTGTGATGACAGCAGCCCCTGAGTAGTAAATTGAAACAGAATGAAATTGGTAGCAACACCTGGAGCTATTTTGACAGCAGTCCCTGGGGCGAACACTGATATGTTTGTGTGATCCCATTTGTTGGAAAGCTATACTGAAAAGTTGTATCTTTTAAGGAGGATAGTGTTGCTATGAAACCTTGAAGAGGAAGAAAAAGCTCAATTGGTCGTTAGATAAATAAACAGTCTGTTGAGTTGTTGCTCTTAACAATGGCATTGCAGTGCTCCTGTTATAGTAATGAAGCGTGCATGACGATAACAATTAAGAGTTGAAGCATATTACAGGTATACATTTGAAAGAACTAAAAAAAAGAATTGTACATGAGAATTAATTAGTTCACACAAGTAGGGATACAATAGCTCATTACATCAATAAGTTTGACACATAAGTTGGAATACACATTGGTTCATTAATAAATTGGTTGACAAGTTGTGGATATCATGGGGATATGCCTGAGATCTTAGGATGATGTTACAATTGGCAATGTCGCTTACGGTTTGTCGAAACACGCGTTTTCGGCAAAGTTGAGAATGCTATCGTCAAAGTCTCCGATCGGGCGTATGAAGCGTGATCGACCGGCCGGTGTTCGACCGGCCATTTTGGCGGTCAGACCGGCCCTGCCTCGAGTGGATTTTTGGCTAAGTCCCAAGGGGCGGTCAGACCGGCCAAAGTGGCGGTCTGACCGGTTTTCACTTGTCTCATCGGCCAACTGGTGGCGATGATTGTTGGGTTAGGTCAAGTTCATCGGTTTCATGGCATATGTGTTGCATGATGCATGTTTTGACTAACGTGGGTCAAGTTGTGAAGAACTTGTTCCCGGATTCGATTTCTTTGTCTATTGATGTGCAGGTTGCTTGGAGGTCAATGACGGTCAACAGCGAGGATGATCAGGACTAGGCATGGAGAGCTGAGGTCCAGAACGATCAGGGATGCCGGGTGAGGTCAATGGAGTCAAGCATGGCGCAAGAGGGACAAAGGTGACCGAACGGGCAGTTCGGTGTGACGGGTTGGATCAAACGGCGCGGGGTCGGTGCAAGTGCCATGGTGGTTTCGGTGGGAGCCGAATGGGAGAGACTTGCCGACATGATGATAGCCGCTGGATCAACCTACACGTGGCGAAGCATGGGAGGAGCTTCACAAAGTTGGGACTCGGTCTTTGCAAAAAGATCGAGAAGGGGTATTTTGGTAATTTCACCAAATACCGCCTTGGTGACCTTTTGCCAACTCACGACGCAAGATGGCGCAAGGTGAAGAAGTTTAGGTCAAGAGATGAAGACGGCGCTGTAAAAGGTGTGCGTATGTGTTCCGTTTGTTTTGGGCCTTAACGGGAGCCCATTAGGGTTCAATCTTCTAGAAGGTCTAAACCTCCACTATAAATAGAGGAGGGAGGTGGCTGCACCCCCTTAACCCTTTCATTGTGTTTGAAACCCTAGTTTGCTTAGGGAGAGGATTAGTGGATGTTAGGGTTCTAGAGAGTTGTATTTGATTTCGTGCTCGTGTATTGAGTCTTTGTCCTCCATTGATGGAGTGGCTGTAAACCAATACCATATCAAATCAATCCAAAGAAAGTTCCCCCCAAAGATGAGTCTATTTGCTTTCTTTCTCTCTATTTAGTGATTTGTGGTCTTTCTTTGATCCGCGAGTTTTTTGCTTGGTTTCTTGCCTTGATCTAACTTGTTGTGATATGTGGGAATCCATCTAGGATCATCTTGATCATCAATCACTCACGAGCAAGTGTTTAGATCATATTTTCGTTTTAACTCGGTTTTTGAACCACCTTCGTTCAAACTGAAAAAGATAGGAACTTTGGCTTGGATCTTCACGATCTCTGATTGGAATAGGTTCCAAATATCTTTGAGAAGGTGTGTGTCAAGTGTCGTCGAGTTTGCCCTCACGAATCAAAAGTTAGATCGTTTTGAGGTTTGAGTTTTCGGGTTGTTCTTCTGTTCTGGACGAAATCGGTCAGACTGAAGTTATAACGTCGGTCAGACCGCCCTCCGGTCTGACCGCCCATAAGCCGTCGGTCTGACCGCCCTTTAGGGTTTGAACCTCGTTTGATGTTTTGATTTGGGGATTTTGGTTTAGATTCAATACAAGTCTTCCGTTGTACTTGTAGATTGATCTTCATAGCTTCTATAGCTACTGGAGTGAGATTGGAGTTGAATCTGACCTTTGTGAAAAAGTGAGCGTGCTCCTATTCACCCCCCCTCTAGTCGCCTTTTCGGTCCAACACAAGGAATGCCAAAAACTAAGCCGAACTAAAAGCTTCCAGTGAAGCTCCTCTTTGACTTCATCCAAGAACTTTTTAAGTTTTCCTTTCATATTTATTTCGGTTAGTGATTGCGCATCTGCCAAATCACAACTTAGCAATGGTACAGGACGTGCGGCGCTGCTCATATTGTCCTGGGACTCCATGTGGCTGCAATGTCCAAGTCAAACCCATAAAAAATCGACATGCCTTACTCATCACCGAAAAATATAGTCAACCAGAGTCCAACGTGCCTTAATGAGGACACTTGATGCAGTAGGGCGTCGGTCGACGAAGGTGTTTGCCGGATTGGTATGCTTAGGAGCAACTTGAGAAGTATGCAGTGGCTGGATGGGCAGGGGCGGCCAGGAGCAGCTTCAGAAGGATGCACGGGCAGCGGCGGCCTCTCTCCCTAACCCTAGCTCGTGTGGGGGATTTGGGGGTAGACCAAACGGGTTTGGGGAGACAAGGTCACGAGGAGTTGTTTCTAAAATCGAGTCAGATGCGCGGGGAAATGCAAAAACGCAGGAAGGTGGGAGCGCCTGCCTTGATCTCGCCGTCAATTTCGGATTGGATAGCTAAGATGGGGTTTGTCCATATGTCCGCAAAATGACTTTTGTCCACCATCAATCAAGTTGTGCCAAAGCTGTTGCCTGTACCTACGCAAGTACATCGTCTACTGTAAGCATAGCGCAACTCTGCGGTTGCTGCGATCACGGCCATGTCATCGACATAGGCGACGGAGACGATGGCAATGGGCGACGGCGCCTGGGGTTGGGTAGCAGTCGGGCCCTACATCCACCACGAAGTGTGCTCCAAATGTGCGGTGCACCTCCGCTTCTTGCAAGGCAACTGCCAGTACTGCATCTGCAAGGCCGAGTGTCCCACCGTCATCATCACCAAGGCCAGCGGCGAGGAATGTCCTAGTCCCACTACGCTTTCAAGATGCCACAGTAAGTAGTCCGTGTGTGTGCCTTGTATTTAATACAAGGAAAAATCCATTTTATATATTCAATTACCGCGAAAGTCCGGATTATAAACATCAACAAGCCCCCCCCGCCTCCTCCCTTCCTCCTCGCCGCCGCTGTCGATGATCGCCGGTCGGCCAGCGACGGCGGCGGGGCTTCTTCTTCTCGGTGGTGGCGCCTGATCTGTATCGCGCTCCCGATGCCCGACGTCTGTCCGCCGATTTCCAACGGTGTGGGCTTTCGTCGGGATTGGATCTGGGGCCCTTCTCCGCCGGCTTGTCTTTGAGCATGGTGATCCGGGGGCCTTCTCCGCCGGCTTCTTTTGGCGGCGCGGCTTTGTCGATGGCATGACGACGGAGGTGGCGCGGTGCAGATCCAGATTTGGTGCAGTTGGTAGAGATCGCGATGGCTCGGTGGCGGTGGCTTGTGCAGCGCTCGACTCCTCCCCAGTGGACGGCTTTTCACTGACCGATGCGTGGGCTGTGGTGGACGTCGCCTTCCTTTAGTGCTGGCGGTGGTTGGGCGTTGGGGATGTTATAGACGTCGTCTTGGCGATCTGGCTTTTATTAGTTGGATCCAGTGATAAGGTCATGCTGTGGCGTGGTCTTGAAGCGCTAGTATCTTCGATCCGGGGTGAAAACTCTTGATCTGGCCTTCGCTGGTTGGATCCGGCAACGACGTCGACTTGAGCGGCGTTACCTTCTTGAAGGCGTTGCTTTGGAGAACTAGTACCTGAGCTCCAGTGTGAAAACATCTGATCTGACCTTCGCTGGTTGGATCCGACAACGACGACGTAAGTCGTATCCCTTCTTGGAGGCGTCGCTACGGAGACTGACCCATCATCACCTCTTTGCTGCGCAACTGCTGTTCACTTGTGAATGATCTCCTGGTTGGTTCCAGAGGTGGGGCTAGGTGGTCTTTTTTTTAGGCTAGCCTTTGCACGACAATTTGTTTGTCATTGTTGGCTTTCGGCTATTTTTTGTTTTAAGATTTTAGCTGATGGTGGTGTAATGGTTGCGTGCATCCCTAGTTGGTGCAGAGACCGGGAGTGTTACTTCCATTATCTAAAAATAATCATCAACTTCAAAACCAGGTGATCGAGTCCTGAACTATCGATAGTTGAAAGTCGTCAAAAAGACCTTTTCTTGTATTTAAACATGGGAAAATTGATCATTTGCCCCACCTTTAGTGTGGTTTCAGTCATTTGCCATTATGATCGTTGTTGTCGATGGTTTAATATCGATCTTATGAATGAATACTGGGGGCTCTCCTGGAGCGCAACCACACATAAAAGGACATGTGAATTTTATATAGGTTTAGGCCTTTTCCTAAGAGCATAATAATCATACTCTTGTGTTGCTATATTGATTGTCTTTATAAGAGAGAAGTCACTGAAGACTAAGACTAATGACTCCTATCTGTTTTGTTGTTTGATCGCTTGATCCTCTATCCTCTCTTTGTTCACTGACTTTACTCCTTTATATAGCGCTTGAAGGGGTGACAGTTGTCCACGACGAGAGATGCCTTGTCGTTTGATGCGATGCGCATGTTTAAGGGTAGTTATTGTTAGAGACATATCCCCCATATCACCTTGCAGTTATATCTGAGACATATATTTAATAGGTACAGTAATCGTCGGGAATGACGGCACATATTAACTACTGTGTGTATTAAACGCAGTACATAAATGTCCCTAGTCGATTGGGCACACATGCCTACAAGCTTTATTGACCATAGGGTGGTCGTAGATGGCCTGTTCATAGTAAGACTTACGACTATAAGGTGTTCGCAGTAAAACTTACGATCAATAGGTGGTCGTAGAAGAACTTACGACCATATAGGGTGGCCGTAGAAAAACTTACAACCACTAGATGAGTATGATCTCCCTTATTGTTAATATTGAGGGGTGCCTTTGGAGTTTGTATAAGAGACATTATTATTTATAATACTACAGATAAATAACTTAATTAATTGATGATTATTAGATCCTCGTCAGTTGTAATAGACTATTTTCCATATAGTTGAAGAGCTAATAGCATATATGTCACTCTGAATATTTTTACCAATGTCTTCTTCCATCTTCTTCTTCCACCTCTTCTCTTCCTCATCTTCTTTCTCTCTGCGCTATTGTCCTCCCTTCTCCCACACCATCACCTCCTTCAACGCCGACCATCTCCTCTTCGCCATGTCCGAGCTATCTGACCCTGTCGACACCCTCTCTGGGTGTGAGGCCTGCTCCCTCTACCGCTGGGTGCACGTGTCGTGCGCCAGGAACTCTACCACCGCAGTCGTCGTGCTCAACCTAGGCAACCTCTCCCTCGCCGGAGGTTTATCGGGCGCGCTCTACTCGCTGAGGTCCTTGGAGCACCTCGACCTGCACCTCGACCTCTCCGCGAACAACCTCGTGGGCCCGCTGCCTGCCTGCCTTGCCTCTCTGCGCTCGTGCGCCTCAACCTCACTGGGAACAACTTCTCTGGTGAGCTCCCGGCGGCAACTTTTGGGCGCTCGCCGTGCTCAACCTGATCCAGAACTCCATCTCTGGTGAGTTTTGGGGGTTCCTGGCGAACCTCATCGCCCTCTAGGAGCTCCTCCTCGCTTACAGCGCGTTTTCGCCGTCGCCATTGCCGGAGAGGAGGGGGCGGCACGACTTCGACCGGAGAAGAGAGAGAGAGGGGTGAGACACGGCTGGGCGGTGAAGGCCAAAGTCGAGAGAGAGGGTGAGGAGGGGATGCTGGTGAGCCACTAGGGAGGTTGCCGAGTCAGCCATGACCGGAGCAAGGAAGCATGGAGGAAAGGAAGAGAAAAAGAGGAAGAAGGCAAGGACAAAGTTGGTATTTATTTTTCAAAAGTGTAAAAAAACAAGGGGTGCACGAAAGATTGGGCAAATAATCAATTACATGGAACTTAGTCCTAAAACATCAAAACCACACCAAAGGTGGGACAAACGATTAATTTTCCCTTTAAACATTGGTCTCTTGGCGGAGTAGATCAAGTCAGTTAGACTGGCTTATTGTTAGCCTCTTTTTTGGTGTGGTGACGGGCCATTATTACGCCGCGCAAGAGAAACATGGGCACGGCAAATTGGCAGTTGTGTTATATGCAGCGCTGCGTTGGTTGAGAGCAGCGCCCGCTGCTTATGGAAGGTCAGAGGAGACATAACTTTGGTTGGCAACGGCATTGGCGCCAAGCATTTGTGGCTGGGGTGTTATGGTATCAAAGCAATGCTTTGACACTGGTGCTAACTTATTTACCGTTTACACCCAACAGTTCTTTTTTGTGAAGTAATGCCCGGTATGGATGGGAAGTAAAATGCAAATACATCATCATAGGTGCAAATCAAAAACCACTTTATCAACCCTCGTAGGTAACACAACTTCTATATTTATAGTCAGACCCCCACACCCTTTATTTATAGTCTCAAGATACAATCCGACTCTAACACAACTTCTATATTAGACTCTAACACGAACTCTCCAACACTCCATTAGGTCATCCTCGATCGTCATCTTCAACACGAACATAGTCTTGCCCGCCTTGATGCGTCACTTCCGCAAGACTTCTATATTCTCTGGAGGAGTTGTCTCGGTGCTTGCAACGACCTCATATAAGTCCTGACCCTACAGGTAAGGCTCTATGCGGATATGCTAATAGCCATAGTTATGACTATTGAGCCTCTTCATTCCACTACTTGCGCTCATGAGATCCGCCATCTCGACCCTGCGTCAACTTTGCTTGGTCCCAGATCAATGATCTTCATAGTCCTAGACTGTGATCTCTAGCATAATCACCCCTCAGCGCCTCTCGATGCCACACCGAGCAATGTAAGCGCCTTGCGCTTACCAAAAACTGCACCAACCAATGTAAATGCCCAGCACTTACCATATACTCCTCCTGCTGCTGACGGTCCCAGACAACCTGGTTTTGGTACCAATTGTTGAGAATCGGTACCAGCTCTGATACCAATTGTTGGGAATCGAGGTGACCCTAATACCCACACTAATGAAGACTTATACACACACTACACCAACTATCCTAAGTTGTATAGACTTTCCTTCTTACTACTTAGTGCTTTGTTTAGCATCCGGGCGACCGAGTTGCTCACGTTAAAGGCAAGACCGTTGTGATTCTGGACGACCGAGCCGCTCACATCAAATCACAACTAACAAACACTAAGTACTAGAAGTATGGGTTACTGTTGGAGACCAATTCTTACACACATGAAAGCTCTTAATTTCGCTACTACAAACTTTGGTACAACACAACTTTACACTCTTAGCTGATTTGCGAGGGCATTTAAGAAATTTGGTAAACAACATTTGACTGTTTTCTTTTAGCAAAATAGTCGAATTTTCATCCGTCCGATATGTTTTGATATTTGCACTTCTTCTCATATGATATATTGAGTTCGAATTTATTATGATTTTTTTTCGGACCAAAACGGGGTTCACCACATTGCCCGTATTTTGTTGGTATAGAATTTTTTTTTGTCTTTGTTTTTGCTCAATATCTCAAAGTATACGTTAGATTTTCAATCATGTGATAGAAATACGAGTAATTAAGACTTTCGACAATAATTACAGTGATCAAGAAAAAAATTACATATATAAGTTACTATAATTTATATATAATGAATTTATAAATAAACTATGATTTAAAACAGTCAAATCTTGTACAGACAGACCCTTTAATCTATTTTTGGAGAGTATACAAGCGCTGCTCTCAAGAGAAGGGCATACGGTTCTTGCATGATAAGAAAGTTGAAGATCCAGACTATAAGTGGGGCGCAATTAACCGGGCTGGACTCTGATTTCTGAGCACACACCGTTGCAATACCGGCGCTACGTGATGTGCTCCACTACCGTACTGACAGCATAGTGCGCGCTTGGGAGAACAAGCCGCAATATTATCTTGAGGCGAGGCACAGAGGCAGGCTACGGTGGTTGCGCAACTTTCGGTGATCAAAATTCAACACGCGCACCATCATTAGCTCGTACGCCTCGCTCTGCTATCTGGAAAGGAACACGGCACCAGCCTTTCTCTGTTTGGGAGGAGGAGAATCCCAGGCAGGCGAAGTGTTTGGACGGATGCATGGATACATGTCCCTGATCATCTAGCATGTAGTCACGGTCTTGCCAGTTCAGGCTTTGTATATGCGTTTGTGCGGGAGCTCTGCTAGGGAGTGCGGAAGAGACAAAATGCAATGTGTTTAAGCATGCGTCTCCTTCCTTTTTATGGATGATGAACCGCCGGAGCAAAGCTGGCCAAGGGTTTTTTTTGACGTGCAATTCAGATTACAGAAGCTACCAGAAACCAAAAAGAGAGGACATTGACGAACTTTGTTATTATTATTTAATCTATTTTTTTTAAAATATTTTAAAGATAATCTCTCTCTAACTTAGTTCTAATTCTGACCTATTTGACCACGCCACAATGTGTGGCATGTCAAAATCATATTATCACGCTACGGACATCGACGTGACAAACGAGTGTTGTCACGCCACTCCTCTTGACGTGACAGGACTTAGCCAAAAAACGGACGCGTGTTGTCTCAGAGGGCTATCATAGCAGATTTAATCACGTCACGATCGGTGGCGTGACAGCACAGTTTTGTTACGTCACGGGTCATGGCGTGACCAAAAATGTCAGAATTGGAAATAAAGTTAGGAAGATGTTATATATTTTTTTAAAATGTATTAAAAATAATAATAATAAAGGCTCGACATAGACAGGGAAATTGGCCTACTGTGACCCCTTTTTTTGTTTTGTTTTTTTAAAGGCATTTACAATTTCATCCCTCTTTACATAGGGCATGGTTTACTGTAAAAAGCCCAAAACCACACACACCAAGAGGGATCTAATTTCCATGCACAATATATGGGAGACCCCTAATTGACCGACCGATCTTCATATATCGAAGAGAAAGAGGCAACCAAGAGCTAGCAATTCTTCTTTTGCTCTGAGGCCCAACAAAGGAAGCAAAAGGACCTAAGAAAATGGATGAACGACTCAGAATTACGAGGACCAGCTCCTGAGGAGCGACGGCTTCCCGAACATCTGGTCCAGCGCCAGCACGACGGCCATGGCCAGCGACACCTCCATCCCCGGCCGCACTACAAGCCGGAACACGTCCGTGCCGACCGCCTCCTTCTGCTGCACCTCCGCCACGGCGCGCCGCTGCTCGTCGTAAACCGAGCAGCACCGCCGCACGTACGACCCTTCCACCTCGTAGCCGCCAACGCCGTGGGCGGCGGCGCCCACGCCAGAGCAGGGCGTGACGTGAGCTATGGACTTGCCGCCGCCGCCGCGCATGTACTGCACCGCCCGCTTCACCGCGTAGAGCGGCGGCAGGCTCGTCTCCTCGCCGGGGTACACCAGCCACTGGTCTCCGCCCAGGCTGATGATCTTCTTGCGGCGGACGGTGAGCACGGGGCGCCCCGCGGCGTCCATGAGCACGACCTCGGCGCGGGAGTCGGACGCGTAGCTGTCCACGCGGTACACGAGGTTGCCGCCGGCGTTGAACACCGTGAACCCCCGGCAGTTGAACAGCAGCGACTTGCACCACACCGTAAATGTGACCGGGTCCTGGTCATCGGCAGCAGCAGCCGCCGCCTTCGCGCCGCCGCCGGACGTCGCCGGCTCGAGTAGGGACGGCACGGCCACGTTCGGGTGCACCTTCGCCATGCCTAGACAGACTAGCAGAGATCGAGCAAGGAGAAGAACAAGAAGAGAGCGAGCGGTGGTTAGTTGGTTCGCTAAGGGAGACTGATGAGATCGAGCGAGCTTATGATTAGGTCACGGTTTGAGAATGGAGGACAAGAGCACTATATATACACGCGCCATGGACAGAAATGCCTCTTGGATAATTTAGGTTGGGTTGGAGGGGATGGCATAAACAATTCCCAATAATGCCCTGCCACTGTTTATGTAAAGCAGGATTGGTAGTGGTAATTTGGAGCTTTGGACAAATTAAGGACGGCATACATCATACGTGTATGGACTGTGTGCATCGAAGCCGGAAGAGATTTTTTCTCTTTTATTATCTAAAAATACATCATACATGTATGTTGAGTTACAGACTTACAGTTAGATCAGCAGAAGTCTCCCAGTGGGAACAGATCTGATTTTCCCCTCTAGCTTTTTTCTGTGAGTATTGCTAAGTGCTAGAACTTCAAGAAGATCCCATTGGAACCGGCTGGTTCCTTGATTTGCGTCATCTTTAAGCTGAACCCCATAATGTAAAGTAAGAAGTCAGGTAGCCAATCATCGCGCGCAGATACTGTTTTGGGGGAGTTCTACTTCAGCTTAGCTCTGTAAATTTAAGCTAGCTGTACTCCACGAGGGGTGACTTCTTAAGCTTATTACGAAAGGTTAAGCCAACGAGGAAAACACGGAAGCCTGCCTCCACCGGCTCCTCCGAGAAGCTGGCGTTTAAAAGAAGCAAAGCTCTCCTGAATAGGAATTTGGCACATCACTTAGGACTCGCTGAAAATGTAGGAATCTTACACAGTTTCTACAGGCAGAATTAAACTGCTTCATTCAAGATTATTGTGAAATTTCTATGTTCCAAACATGCCCTTAGTTACTTAGGCCGTTCTACCTAGAGTTTTGGTAACCGGTTTGAATTTTTTACCAGTGGTATCAACATGACCGGTTTGGTCGATTTTCGGAATTTTCAATTGATTTTGGCCAAAAAAAATCAAAACAATTTTTGAATTAAAAAAAGGCCAAAAAAGGTCGAAAATATCAGACATATATCGGCCAAAAAATCTTTGACACCAAAACGCAAAGAAGCTTCATACAGATGGAAAGCCCTCCACCCGTCCTCCGCCACCCTCCCTGCTATTTCTTAGTGCTTGCCCGAGCCCCCGGCCACTGACGAAGAGGAGCGGAGGACGAAGAGACATAGAACCAACCAAATCGAGCCGTCACTGAATAGAGAGGATGGAGTCAGCTACAGCTTCGCGGGACACGCGTTGATCGTTGCCCTTGCTGCTATCAGCACGCTGTGCCCTGAGCCCCCGACCACCGACGAAGAGGAGCAGAGGATTGGAGGAGGAAGAAACAAAGAACCAACCAAATCAAGCTACCACTGAATCGAGAGGATGGAGTGGCCTCGTGAGGCGCATTGATCGCTGCCCTTGCTGCCATCATCACGCTGTACCCTGAGCCCCCGACCGCCGACGAAGAGGAACAGAGGACGGAGAGGATCGGAGGAGGAAGAGAGGACCAAATCGAACCGCCACTGAAACTAAAGGGAGAGGATGGAGTCGGCACCTGTGACTAGGGTAAGCACTAGAGGAGGCCAAATGGGCTTATTTGGGTCAGCCCCATTTCAAATTGGGCCAGGTTTTTTAAACCCGGTTTGCAATTTAACTAGTGTACTGTTGGAACCGATATCAGTGAAAATCGGCCGGTTTTCGGCATGCTACGAGAACCATAACTTCTACCTTACGTTATTCAAATCATTTTAGATTTGAGGATACTACTCCATTACATGCTGAATTCTTCATTCGTTTGTGCTAATCCACAACTTTTACACAGCACTGCTATCACACAAACTAAAAACAAATCGCATAGCACAACAATGCAATGCAACCCTGATTAATTAATTAATCCTCACGATGCGCGCTAGCTAAACACAGCATCGATCCAAACCTGTGGTCATTAGAGCATCTTTATTGTATTGGACCGATGTCGATTTAAAGTCATGCCATGTAAATATTCTAAAAACTAAGTTTGTTTTTCTCCAACGTATTAAACTGATTTCTACTAATAACTGAGACCCACTTTACATTAAAAAAAACCATAAAATAATAATATCCTCTCTCAACCATACGCTCTCTTACGTAGTTGTTTAATGCTCATATGAGTTGTTTAATGCTTTGAATCAACTCCTAAGTAGAGTCCGATTCTATACAATTTTTTTTAATCGACCCCTCCAATGTATTGAATCGATTTAATACACTCTCTCTCCCCGTTTGAACCGGATAAAACGTCTTCCAATTCGGTCGTGCTAATTACGAAAGATCAAAAAATTCCCTGGTGCTTAGCCTAGCCCCGCTCGAATCTATCGATGCTGGCTTGTCAAAATCATTTCCCGAAACGATAGAAAACGAGGGCGCGCGAGGCGGGCCTGGGCCGGACGCGTGGCGCCAAAGGGAGGCTCGGGTGGCGAGGATGAGGGGACGGGCGCGCGTGGGCGGCGGCTGGGACGCAGACGCTATGCCGGCGTGCCGGCGTCAGCACACGGCGTGGTCGGCTGGAGATTACAAAGGCAAATATGATTTGTTATTACTTATATTCCGATCATTCCATCCCAATGAGATCTTTATCTCGCTAACCAAGAGTGGCCAAATTAGGTTACAGCGGTCGCGACTGGATGCCGCTGCTGTGAGATTATTTTACATGGAAAAACCGAATGGTTAAGTCATATCAGTGTTAGTTTAACCAGTGGGGCAAAGAAATTAAATATATGTAGAGCGAGCAGTCAACCTTGCATCATCCAATGTGCAGAATTGGAAGTCCACGATAATAATTTTGGGGATTCAGGGTCTGTTTGGTTTACGATCCTAGGTAGCCATATTAAAATTTTGGCAATGCTAAAATTTGAACAAAAAAATATTGTTTGGGTCGCAGTCATACCAATTCACGGGCAATACTGAAATTGATGTGTTTGGATTGTAATCATACCAAAATTTGCAAAAAATGTGAGTGACACGTGAGGTCCGCATGACATATATTCTTTTCTGCACCAAAATATGCCAACAGTAGTCTTGTTTTGTTGATTAAATGACAAGAAACACAACAGTTCAATCGGATCACAAATCGGATACTTGGTTTAGGAATTATGGTCATTTGAAACTATTAATCAAAATTATCGAGCAATGAATGCACTAGACTCAGCCAACCACAATATGCCACCTGTCATTGGAAGTGCTACCAGCCAAACCATAATTCGGGAGCTGGTTTTGGCCGCCTGAATCTGCCCGGTTGAAGAGAAAGAAAAGCATGGACGTGCCAAAATTCTTGAGAGTAATACTAAACATTAGAATGAAACCAAATACTAGCTAAATTTTTGGGGTAATACGAAAATTTTGATTTGGCTTGGTTTGGTCATGAACCAAACAGACCCTTATACTCTCTCCAGTTCACAAAAACAAACCGTTTTAGACAACGACATGGTCTTTAAAATACAACTTTGACCAGTAATTACTTTTGTAATATATTTATAAAACCAAATAAAATTATGATATTACGAAAGTATTTTTTGAGACGAATCTACATATATAATTTTTTAGTATATATTTAATCTAAATATTTAAAAAGATATCGATGACTAAAATTTCTAAAATTTAAATGCACTTATTCCAAAACTGTTTTTTTTAACCCGAGGGAGTAGTACTGGTTTGGAGCACAAACTTATCGCATTTATTTCTTTCATTAAATTCATCGATTCGTAGGCGCAACCAACCGACATACTGTACACAAGCAATAAACCACACGTCCACGAATCTATAAAAATGTAGTTAGGCTGCTTCTAGTGCTCCATTCTGGCTAGTATCTTAAGCCTGTTACGTAGGCAAAATGATGATGCGGCACTATAGTTAACAAAGAGAGAGGGTACTCTAGTATCTAATCTGGATACTGGTTCGGTCTCGAAATCCAACGCATAAAATTTATTGTGATCGATCCTGTGTATTTACGTTTATGTGTGTCAACAAACATGTATTGCTTTAGTACATGACACAAATAGGCAACAATACTCAAATACTAGTAAAGATCATGCACGTAATTAAATGAAACAGTCTAAGATACTATACCATAAGAAACAATACATTGGGAAGATAGTATCCTAATACTCCTCGTGCACTAAAGAAACTGCACTAAGATATTACCCATTGGAAACAACCTTACATCACAATGCACTCCTGTATATACTGTACCACCCATGAGTCTCGAAATGTATGAACACGATGAAGGATTTGATCAGGTACTAATAATAATTAAGAAACTTATACTTTTGTCGTACATTTAGAGTAATTAAAATGGCGACCGATATTTTTAGGTGGCTGATGATCAGATCACATTGCGAGCACTGCGGCATCAAAAAGATCAGAGAGCGGGGCTTGAATTGGGGATGGTATCAGAGAAGCCAGGTTACGGGTGGCTATATAGGACAAGCACGGCGTGTATTAATTACATTATTAGTGCATGCAAACCATGTACTTGATCTTTTGTCGCTAAAGAAAGCTTTGCAATGCTATCGTGTAGCGAATGTTAATTACTGATAATTGATGACTCGGTCAGAGCATTTTTCGGTTGCATCCGACGTAGATCCTTCAGCTGGTAGCTGATCGTAACTAGTTGGTGCAGTACATGTCCATATACTTTTTTTTTCAGAGGAAAGAAAGTGAGATCCAACTAAGTTTAAGTACTTTTAAATCTCTATGATATCAATTAATCTGTTGCTTTGCTTGTTGCTGAATTATAGGGTATAATGCAGAGATTTTCGCAATTATATACAGCATGTTATGTATATTATATGTGCAGTCGTTTGCACTATATTAATTTATTAATAAATTAAATCTTCTGTAGCACATCTTCTTCTTGAGAAAACTTGACTTGTTTTGTTTAATATAAGCTCCATAATACAATCTTCAGAGCATCTTTCTGTTCTTAACCAATTATTAGATGTTCTTATCATTAGTCCAAGATGTAGAAAAATGGACAGAGCTGGCTAGGTGGCAATAAGATCTATAAAAAAATTTCCAGGGCAACAAATAGAGTTGAGGAATTGGTCAGGAACTTGAAGGTTATTTTTTTTCTTAATCGCACAGGGAAACGATGTTCCCGGTCAATAGATCACGTCCATATCGGGATTAAACAAATTGATCTTCCACCGCTGTTCTAGAGCATCTTCCTCACCTGTCTTCGAAGGCAGTTGAGATATTTGCTTAGTTTTTTTGCTGCTGTTGCGCCATTAGCTTCATTTCGATAAAGATGGAAACAAGTTGACCTGACTTGGCTTCTCCTCCGTAAATTAATACATTCTCCTCTTCTTGTTCATGGCCCATGTGTGGTGCGCCTACTAATTTGGACGAATACCTATACGGAGTAACTGTTTTTGTAAGGGGGCTTATATGTAACCAGTACTCAGCTAAGGTCCTCAAGAGTTCAAATTTCTACCCAGAGTAAAACACAGCAGATGTCCTCGTTCGAATGCGGATATTTTGTAAAAATCCTATAGAAATTCCTGCGAAATACTTGCATTCCAAACAAGCGTTAGATCGTGCTGGCCTGTAGTGAAGCAGAAATCTCCTGTCTGATTGTGGCTAAGGTCCCGAGCCTATGGTACAATTGATGCGATCAACATGAACAGTACGATTTCAGCAGCTTTCTTGTCCATTCCATTCCCTGTTCCTTCTGATATTTCAAGGGGGCATCAGGGTTGGCAGCAGCAGCAGCATTGAATGATTGACGAGCCATGCATGCATCAAATGGGCGAGCAAGTAGGCGTGCTGTTGTGTTGTTAGGTCCCTCCATGATTAGATCAGAGGACACTGGTGCCCATAGAGAAAATGATTCTGTCCATTATATTCGATCGATCGACCTACTACTACTGCTATCCAGTATCCACAGCAGTGTCAGGAGATGATTGGAAGAGTCCAAGAGAAACTGTTATGCATTTGATATCGGTCAATCAGATGTCATCTGCTATTCTGCTGATAGAGTTGGAAATGGCAGCAGCATTATCTCTCTGCAGAATTGCCATTTTTTCAGACAGAAGATGAGGCAGAAACAATCACAAAGCAAAGTGTCAGTCCATGACAGTTAGTGCTGCTGGTGCTAGCTTGCAAGCTATCTGTGTTTATAGTTCCTCGCTGTCTCACCTTATGCAGTTCACTTTTATTAGCATGACTAAAGGTCCATTAAAGTTCAGGGTATTTGCATGTGAGCTCTGGCCCCTTTTCTTGGTGCATCAAATGCTTTAGAAGATTACTTTTTCTATTAAAAAAAATGGAAAATGGTGTACCTGTTTCAAAGAAATAAATGGAAAATGCTGTCGAAGCTAAGCAACTTTTCAGAAGAAAAGCCTAAGAACATTATGGGCGGGAATTTGTTCAGATTCATTTTGATTCTCGAGATCTCGCTGAGCGAGATTTGTCTTATGGTTTTTCGATCGAAGTGTGCACTTTCCCACTAATCCTCCTCTTCTATTTTCTGACATCACGTATTTATTATCTTATTAAAGTAATAGAAAAAGAAACCACCATCTTCACTCTCAAAGACTAGAAATTCCCACGTTAATCGATGAAAAAAGAGAAAGATCTACACTGTCGATTCTGACGGGTCAAGGTAATAATGGTATAGATTAAAAGAACGAGTCCATGTCAGGTACAATCCAACATATACGAAATTCAGAATAAAAAATAAAATAAAATTAGCAAATTGATTTCTATACAAATTCCAAAGCAAAATCCCTAAATAAATATAATTCGGAAAAAAAACTAAAACAAAAAAAATTAGAAATTTGATTTGTATACGAATTCTAACAAAAAATATTTGAAATTTGGAATAAAAAAATGTCGTAGCTAAAAGACTAGACAAGTGTGGAGCCAAAGGGAGGAGCCAAAGATAAGTGTGTATAAATGTATTGCTCATGAGTGTTGAATGAGGAGGTCCTCTTGTTACATGCCCATGGGGTTTTACTTATAGGGGGCAAGAAGGGACATTTACCTTCTTGCCCCCATAGGCGAGAGAGGGAGAAGAGAGCATTTTAGGTATATTTGCCTAAAATACACTATACAGACTAGGTTTACACAAGTATAATATTACTGACAGCGCACCGGTATTCCTGACGACTCTAGGGTGCGGGGCACCCCTTGCCGCCCTGCTACGACAAAAATAAATTAGCAATTTAATTTCAATACAAATTCGAAAGTAAAATCTCTAAATAATTGTAACGCGGAATAGATATTAAGACAAATTAGAAAATGGGTTTGTATACGAATTCCACCAAAAAAACAACATGGAATTCGAAATTTTTTAAAAAAATTGTAATTTGATTTCCATAAGAATTCCATAGTAAAAGCCCTAAATAATTAAAATTGAGAATAAATTAATTAAAATTATAAATTGGATTTATATATGAACTCCAAAAAAAAACTAAATTTCAAAGTAAAAATGAAATAAGATTAGCAATTTGATTTGATAGGAATTTCTAAGTCAAATACCCAAATAAATATAATTTAGAATAAAAACTAAACAAAAATTAGCAATTGAATTTGCATACGAAAATCAACAAAAATAGCTAAAATTCTGAATAAAAAATAAATTTCTAATTTGATTTTCATATGAATTTCAAAGTAAAATCCATAAATAATTATAATTTAGAATAAAAATTAAAGAAAAATAAGAAATTAGATTTGTATACGAATTAAAAAATGAAATTCAGGTAAAAATATATTAAAAATGAAATTTTATTTTCATACAATTCAAAAGTAAAATCCATAAACAGTAACCACAATTTTGAATAAAAATAAAAGTTATAATGACAATAGCACCAATGGTGTCGGAGGAGACCATGAAAGATTGCAATAGCGTCGATCTGTCCTACAAGAAGACATTGACCCATAGGGAAGCGATAAGCTGAGGCGGTGGCGTGCTACTCGCCGAAGTCTAAGGAGCCAAGGGCCGCAACGACGAGTGGTGAGTATCGGTGTTGTTGAAAAAGTAAGTGACCAAAGAAGCTCGATGATAGGGAAGTCCTAACAGAGAGAAGATGAAGCTTTGCATTGAAAACGAGCTATAGACAATATGGGGACAGCTACAAGCGTCCCATCGCTAGCGAGGGGCTTCGCATCACCGGTGATGGCAATGGCGAGAAGATTCTCCATAACGTTAGACATCGACTAAAGTAGATATGTTGATATTAATGAAGATAAGAGGTCGCCGTGGTTAGTAGGGAAGCCACAATGTTGAGTTGGCCAACGTCAAAGAAGTGGAGTAACCGACACAGGAGAAGAGGATATCGAGTATGTATAACACCGTGCATGTGTATATACATGCATGCATCTATACGAATAGAAAAACGTGTGTACAGAAGCAGATGAGCAAAGAGCTCGGAGTAGAGATGACACAGTCGTAAGGAATTGGCTCGAGGCCACATGAGAGAGCTTGACGGGTATCCTCGATAGGGATCGGTGACAATTGCAGGTGTATGCATGTTTGATGTCGTAGTGGTCAGCATTAAGTAATAATTGGAGAGAAGTCGAATATAACTATGTGGTAGAGTATTGCATTGGAAGGGGTAGCAGCTGAGAGAGATCGATGAATAATTGGACTTGTTGTTAGAGGTTAAGGGCATGTATAATGGCACAGACAGCTGTTTTCTATAGCAACTCTTCATGTCATCTATAGACAACACTAAAGATAGCTCATACAATGGTACAGAAAGCTGCTGTCTTTTTAGTTGTCTTTGTATAACACACAATCTTTTAATGCTTTTCTTATTTCTAGTATTATAGTCGGCTACAGGATTGTAGACAACATCTTTCTCTCTCTTTAATCTCTTTCATCCACGTCAGCAAAAATCCTACGTGGCAGTGACTATAGACGGCTGACATAAGCCCATTGTACATGCTCTAAGCAGAAAAGTTGTGGCAACAAGAAGAGATAGAAGACACACGGTTTGGTGGAGTAGCTGGCATGTGATAGAAGATATGTTCAAGGTAGGTTGCCCATGGTGCATCAGTGTATGCGTGAGCAATGTATTCTAATAGCATGTAAACTAATAAGATAAGTTGTTGCACACAATCAACATATTGCTTAGATTAAATAGAGATACATGTGTATGCATACATTTTGGAAAAGAGTAACTAATGGAGGAATAGTAGAGACACGCAACTACATGATCCATACATAATAAAGAGTGGTTACGTTTCTAAGAACTTCAGCAATTTATCTTACTCAATGATTTTCTTCGATCAAAACTTATACTTCAATTAAGTTTCTCGAGTTGTATTTTCCTTCAAGCTTTTATGTCATTTTCAATGTTATGATGTCTTAAAAATCTAAATAGACTATAAGATACGTAAATATATTCTCAAGAATCTAAGTTGTATCATTTGATACTATAAATTTTAAAATAAATTTAGTCGTGCAAATGCGCTGGCCATCCTGCTAGTAACATAGAAAAGAAACCTATTTACAGCTCATCTTATGTTATTATGGGACTAATTAAGACAAAACAAATGAAAAGAATACGAGAAAGAAACATTATCACACAGGTCCCTGGCTCGACATTGTCCTTACCTGTAGACCATCTCCTGGAAAAGCTTCCGAGTGAGTGGAAGCAGTTCCATCTTTATAAACCTTCACAAAGGCGTTTGCAGTTTTCTAAGTAGATCACCTTTTCTGGGATGGATGACTCATCGCACACGCCCTCCATTAAGCATGCATCTGCTTTCAGTTGGTCACAGATAAAAAATCGTACTAGTGGTACTACCCCAATCCGAACAAATACTTACAGACAAGAATTGCTTGAGTTTGGCATGGAATTAATTCATGGTAAAAATTTCAGTATTGTTCAGAAAACCATCCTGATGTTCTGAACACAAGAATGTTTTTCTGAAGCAAGTCCACTCACCGATCATCAGTGTTCCCGAAAGATTTCATACAGTAGCAATGCATATTTAAGAAAGCGGCAACCAAATAAATGGGCGAGAGGTACACTTATTAGAGCATCTACAATAATCCACCTCAGCTATTACTAAGAGATTGCCACATCAACTTTTAGATGATGTAGAGGAGAGAAGATGAGGAGAGAAGGTGAAACTGTTTCTACATGAAGAAACTATCAGATTGTTAATACCAAGATATAAGAAACAACAAAAAAACTCTATTGGAGACTTAGTTGTTACCTAAACACTCATTTTGTGGGTCCTACTACCTACCAACAAAAATCTACCGGATCTAGTGCAGCCTGTCTTTTTGGCTTCCCCCGCAGATGATATGATAAATGAGCCAAAACATATAGACCATAAAGTTGTACCCCATTGTTGATCATCAAGAATATGCACACTTGTAGCAATTAAAGTCTTAGATACAAGCTTAAGAAATAATTCATTGGAATGCTTGTTTCTTTTTATTAGATTGAGTACTCTCTCTCTTCTTAGTAATAAATTAAAAAAACAAACTATTGTAGATGCTCTTAGTGACATGATTAGGGCTAAACAACCATCATTATGGTGTCTGTTTGCCACACCCATCGGAGAGCCTATGGGGAGGCTTGCTTTCCAACGACCCTGAAAACAAGGCAGCATGTTCCCCCCGGAAGTCGAATCTTGTCTCCAACAGTGTCGCTCTCCAGCACATCTTGTTCTTCCACGCATGGGCCATGGATGACACCGGAGTTAACGTCTCATCTCCCGTGGAAAAACCACCGCACATTGCTTCACATTGCGTTGTTCCCCCACCCAGCCAGCTCCCCGTCTTTTCTTAGGGACTTTTTGCGGACGTCGGATCTTACCCGTCCGTGACACGCCCTTTAATCGACCCACAGTGGCTATGCTTAGAAATAAAAATAAGTCACTGACAAACAGGCCCATCGTGTAAGGAATTCTACGTAGAAGCATGCTTCACAATAGACACTCGCAGGCACCGCATTTTTTATAACGAATGGCACCTGACCTCCGTCTCAAGGAGAAGGAGAAGAAGATGGCATTACGACGATGAGTGGTGATGCAAGGGCCGGCCACCAGGGGTATCACCTTGCAAGGGGACAGACGCACGAGAGAATATGGGAAGCACAGGTGCCGGCGGGCTCCATGCGGCGGAACAAGCCATGTGGGGTTAAAGAAAGGACGTGATGATAAAAGGCTAGGTAGCTGGTAGATGATGATGACTGACGAGGGGTTAGTGATCCAAGAAAGGTTTGGAGTTAGCCCCGCCGGATAAAAAGTGGATAGAAGCTGCACAAAATGACGCATCCCCTTGGCGTTTGCGGCGTGCAGATGGTGCTCGATCGACGCCTCGATCCGATCGGTTGCCTGCTTGTTTGGAGTTAGCTCCGCCGGATAAAAAGTGGATAGAAGCTGCACAAAATGACGCATCCCCTTGGCGTTTGCGGCGTGCAGATGGTGCTCGATCGACGCCTCGATCCCGTCGGTTGCCTGCTTTCCTTGACGCAGATGCAGTGCTCTGCTGCACACTGCTAGCTTCTTCGGTAACGTCCTGTTATTTGGAACACGGGAATTGAACTGTTTTCTGTCTGTGCGATGTATCAGTGCACTATTAGTGCTTCATCAGAAGCAGATAAAAAGGATAATAGAGCCAAGCTCTTGGTGAAGTAGATGGGCTTTCGTTCGGAGCAACAAGTCACGCACTTGCGCTCCAATGGTTGGCCTGTTGGGCCGGAAAAATGTTGGGCTATCAGAGAATGTCCTATTGTCCCTGCAGACTTCTCTTCTGGTTTTTCTATGGCTAACTCCTTATCTTTTTTTCGTTTTCTTAACCTTTCTAGTTCTCTAATAAAATAGAGCTCTTTATCTCTTAACTTAGGCCAGTCACTTGTCCAAGTATTATTATACTCTTGTTCAACGAGTTTTAGATTATTTTCATAATGTTTTATTTCACTGTCTAGATCTAATTTATCCATAAATTCCGAAACACTATACCTTCTGCTAATTTCAATGTCTTCTTCAGATATAACAGACTCTAGATCTTCTAAAGCTCTTGCTTTATAATTTATAAACCTAATGCTTGTATTTCCCTTATTATTCTGGTAACTTATATAATCATTTGGTTTCTTTAAAACCTTATTTTCTATTAAATTACTTATATTCCATTCTTCACCGCTCTTGCTTCGACTCTATTTTTAAAGGACTCATAAATTTTATACCTTTAGATTGCATACTCTCAATTACATCACTCACATTTACTTTATATTTAGAACCACTTTTATTAGTTAATCTTCCTATAAATTCTATACTTATTAATAGATTTGTACCTTTGAAATCTTCATAACCTTTAGTCTGGAATCCAAAGCTCATTATGAATTCTTTTATAGGCATCATTAAATCTGGGGCTATATATGTTATTAAGCTGTTTTCATTCATATCACCTTCTAAAAATCCTAATGCTGCTTTATTAACCGTGTCCCATCTTTTATCTAGTAAAGTTATTAGAACCTTAGTTCCTAATTTCTTTCTGGTCATACCTTTGATTCTTATAATATACATACCTTGGTGTATATACTTATAGCCTGAATATTTTAACCCATTTTCTATTTGCTTACTTACAATCCTTAATTCAACTGGTTCTGTTAAAACACTTAATTCTACTTCTCTAGATATTCTATATAAGCCAGTTTTACTTTCAAATAGACCCATATGATAAATCTGCTGAGGTTTTATTTTTCTTAGCGTGGCCTTTTGATATCTTTCTAAATCCTTTTCTATATCTATAACTTCTTACAGATTATCAACATCTTCACTTTTGCCTTTTATCTTATCTATTAAGGTTAAAGGTTTGGCATCTTTATCTATTACGTGGAGTGTGCTATCTTTTCTACTGCAGTTTTCAGGTATATCCATCTTTCTGAGTTTATGGCTCTATTAGGAGTGACTATTCCTGATGAGGCTAACACTAATTCTGTATTTCTTTCTTTATTATCAATTTTATTCAGGATCTGGATTAGTATTTGTAGGATGGTATTATTCTGCCTTATTATAACCTTAGAGTCTTCTTTAGGTGATTCGTAACTTGAGAACCCAATAGGACGTTCAAGATATTTTTCTGTTTCTTCTAATGCCTTACTGTATTCTGACATATAACTTAGGAGAGAACTAGGGTTTTAATTTCTTCTAACAAATTCTTAATTTTAAAATGTTCTAATTCTTTTAAGTTATCTAAAGGTCTTATGACTTCTTTCTTAGCAGAGCTAGACTCTATTCTCTTGTATATTAAATCAACTTTTTCTTTGATATAGTCACGCTTTTGAATACTTTTATTCATTGAACCTTATTTTCTTCTAATATTTGTAAGACTAAATTTATATTTTTGTTTATGAGGGTATATTGATCAGTTAACTGGCTGTATTCTTTATGAAATTTTTCTAACTTAAATTCCAAATCTTTTTGTTTTTTATTCCAAGTTATGTAAAAATTATAAATTAAGTCTACAAGCAAGTTCAATTGACTATTTGAAGTATGCCAATTATGTTCTTCGGAGGGGTTTATTCTGCACTTTATATTGATATTATCTTTGGTATTGATAATTTTACCTTGAAATGACTTCGTTTAAATATTTTAATTTTTCAATGATGTCTTTAACCTAACCTCTTTATATATATATATATATATATATATATATATATATATATATATATATATATATATATATATATATATATATATATATATATGTATGTATGTATGTATGTATGTATGTATGTATGTATGTATGTATGTGTGTGTGTGAACATATCTAGTGCAAACAGATTATTCAGTGTTAACATGCAAACGTTGCCGTAGGCCGTCGGATCTGGCTCGTGTGGCTATGATGGAGGTGGGTGGAAAACCCCTAAATCACTTATGCCATTTTTTGGAAAAACCCCCCTGCATCCTAGATTGCTTCGCAAAAACACCCGCCTCTCACCCCCTTCGTCTTCGATCGATCGCACGCACGCCTGCGCCTCACGCACCTCCTCGCCGCCCCTCCTCCCCCCTCCCAGCGGCGGCGCCACGATCCTCCCCCCTCCCAGCGGCAGCGCCCTCCTCCCCCCTCCCGGCTGCGGCACCACCCTCCTGTACCCCTTCGTCTTCTATCTTCTCCACGATTGCACAAGCGCCGCCTGGCCTCCCGCGCCAGCTAGTGCCCTTGTCTGGCTTTGGGGCGCGGTGGAGGAGAGGAGGAGGAATGGGCGGGGAGGAGACGGCGGCTAGCTCCAAGGCGGCCGCTCCGGCGACCATCCGTCTCGTCAACTTCATCTCAGAGGAGCAGGCAAGCCTACTCTCTCTCTCTCTCTCTCTCTCCCGATTGCTCGCTCGCGTACCGCCCTAGCATGTAGACCTAAAATGGGAAGGGGAAACCCTAGAGAAACCACTGAAATCTGGTGGGGAAATTTTTCTCAGCTCGACGAGGCGAAGTGGACGAGAGGGGAGCGGGCAGACGACAACAATGTCCGAGTAAATTACGTTTACCAAGCACGGGTTACTAGGTTCCTAGCCTTTGGAACAAAAAGAAAATGGCAAACTTAGCACCAAGCTTGCATTTTGATCTCCTGCTGTTCAGCAGGATCTGCACGAAAATATTGGAAGACTTAGATGGTTAGGATAATTTTTCATAGTTTGTTTTGAACCAGACAGGATAGCTTGTTTGGTCATAAAAGTCAGCTTGTTCACTGAACAATGCAATGTTGTGCAATTGTAGATTGGAGAATGATTTTGAAAAGCTGATCATCGAACATTTTAAACAAACTGGCTAGTTAGTTAATTGTTGATGCTTGAATTTGGCAGTGTAATTTTCTCTTGTGGTTTACCTTGATATGATATTGTTCTTTCTAGTTGTCCCCTTTTGCTAGAATTATTTCACTGTTCCTGTGTTTTTGAAGCAAAGAATTAAATCTTGCATTCAAATAGGATGCCTGGAAATTATGATCTGTTTTGCTTTGTTGTTTATGGTTTGCTGAGACCTAATTGATTCCTCTGCTCAACTTTCCATGCTCATAATATTTTCATCTGCACTAATCATTGTTCGATTGCAATGCAGGTTGGTCTGAGTAATTCTAGAAATAAGTGCGATCTCTTCGGTTGCATTCCAGTGCCGGTGTGGTAGGCTCATATGTGAACTCCAATGGGCTATATAAGTGCTGTACCAATGACTTCTGACAGCTTGAATATATTGCCATGTGATCAACATGCAAACGTGATGTGCTGCTACCCCTACACTATAAATAGCATATTGCGTTATTTTGGTGTGATATCTGCAGTCCTTTCTGCTTATATTTTGTACTGCATGTAATGTGACACGCATCACGCATGTGTCTGCCAAAGCATCTTACGCCATTGCGCCATTGAGGCCTGAGTATATATGGAATGGGTCTTTGATTTTGGGGTAAACTATTACTGTTGACAGTTCAACATCAATGCTGCAGCTGAGAGTTGGTAAGGATGCCACTGACTTTCTTTGTGACTTTCTTTGTGTTTTAGGTTATTGTTATTGGCGAATGGATCCTGATGTATCCAATTGATCTTTTGAGGAGGACAACACGGTGATCAAGGTTCTATGTTCTGTGAAATAAATAAGTTGGTTGGAAGGAGGCTAATGTACTCAGGATGTTTCATTTTCTATGTTCGAGCAAGGATTTGTTTTCCTTTGCGCATTTCATTTTCTATGTGATGTTCATGTTCTGTGTATGGCTCAAGAAGCTTATGAAATTCTTGTGTGTATTGCTGAAAAACCATATAAATGTCTATGTGATATTCATGTTCTGTGTATGGCTCAAGAAGCTTATGAAATTCTTGTGTGTATTGTTGAAAAACCTTATAAATTTCTATGTGATGTTCATGTTCTGTGTATGGCTCAAGAAGCTTATGAAATTCTTGCCTGCATTGCTGAAACACCTTCATGACAGGAGGTTGGCACTTATCTCAGGGGCAACCATAATTCTTTTCCAGCTTGAGATTGATTTGGTAAAAATAATTCCAGGAGGTTGGCACTTATCTAATACTGTGCATATCTAAAATTAAATTAAACATCATAGTTTTCTGCTCAAGTAATTTGTACAATTTTATCTTGTTATTACACCTTTAAGGGTTGGACTATACATTTATCTGATCAGGATGGCTATAGTCTGTACACGTACACAAGCTTTGAATGTGTTTCCATTTTAAGTTTCTGGTAACTGAACTGGGCAGGGATTTTATGAAGCTCATATGCACCCATTTTGTTCCGTACACTTTGAATGCGTTTCCATTTTAAGTTTCTGGTAATTGAACTGGACAGGAATTTTATGAAGCTCATATGCACCCATTTTGTTCTGTACATTTTGAATGTGTTTCCATTTTAAGTTTCTGGTAATCAATAAAGTGAATACATTCACTCAGTTTTAACTCACTACAACAAGAATACATTCACTCAATCTTAACAATAGTACAATTTGGCATTTCTCATCTCTGTCGGAATGTTGTGCTGATGCTTCTATTGGCCTTTGCTGGGAGCACACGATCAAGGAGAACGTTCTTCCGAAACTGGCTCGCTTCTTCTTTTCTGTGGGTTGCAATTTGCACTGGGGTCTTTCACATCTGGTACATCAAATATTTAACATATTAGAAAACCACAGATATGGTGTAACTCATTCTGAATCCAAAAGCAGCAGATCTAATATCTTTATTCAATTCAATTCATATTATGGTCTGTGGTCAGACTAAGAGACCTGGATACTTAGTAAGATGAGCAACATAATGATTATCTTTAGAGAATGTTAGGCTACAAAAATGAATGCAAGATTGCAATCAATTCTAGTCCCGGTCCTCCTCGTCATCGATTATGATCGTCTCTACGCCCAACCTGCACATGCAAAGACCAAAGAACGTTTTCCCTGCACAAGTTCTCCAACTTGACCAATATCAGTCCACGCACGCATAACACATCCTCATCTATCAATAAACACGAACCAGATCGTCCACGATCTTAATTTCCATACTTTCAGAAAAACAACTCGAGACCACTCTGAAAAAATGGGTCTTACCGCTATGCACAAGCCGGTCAGACCGCTAGCCGATCAAACACGAGTACTCGAGGTACTAGAAGATTACAAGAATTGAAGCACTCAAAGCCTACGACTACCGATCGCCGACCAGGCACTGTAGCTTCCGACCATCGACCAGGTGCTGTAGCTTCCGACCATCGACTAGGTACTGTAGCTTCGACCATCGATCAGTCCACGACCAGTTCTACGACCAGTCCCACGACCAGTTCCACGACCAGTCCCATGACTAAGTCCACGACCAGGTCTACGACTAGTCCCACGACCAGGTATTGTAGCTTTCGTCCACTGTAGCTTTCGACCACTCGATACAAGGCACATTCGGACGCCTGAATATTCCAATGACCGAAGTTTTCACAAACGCAAATTTCAATGCAACCCAAAATCAATTATTCATCAACACAATATTCACAACCTATCCACGTGTCTAACCCTCCCTAAAAAACGTACGCCGTAAACCCTGTCGAGTAACCAACGAGTGCGTGCAGCTCTCGGAAGTCGGAGGTCAGTACCCACCGGCGCCGCCACTCCATCCGCCGCGGCCCATCTGGTTCGCGCCGAGCCCCACCGACGGCCGCTGGTTGGCGTTGGTCACGTACTGCCGCACGGGGTCGTCCGCCACCGCCGGCCCCCCCGCCAGCTGCGGCGCGGTGATCACGTACTGCTGCATGACCAGCACAGACGCCATCTTGGAGAACTCGGACGACACGAGAAGGTCCCCGATGGGCCCCAGCTCCGGTGACTCCATCCACTCGGTGAGGGCGGACGTCAGCGGAGAGCTGGCCTCGCCGGGGTGCCGGCCGACGATGTAGAGCTCGTGCGCGTTGTCCAGGTTCCGGATGGCGGCCAGCGTCTCCTCGCTGTTGGCCACGACCTGCTCCACGTACAGGATGGCGTCGTTGCCGATGTTGCGCGTCCGGAACTCGTTGAGGTACTCCTCGTCCATCTGCCGTTCGCTCTTGGCGCTGTCCGGGATGATGGTGATGGCGCGGGAGTGGACGCTTGCCGCGGGCGGCTGCAGTGGCGCCAGCGCCGGCGCCGTGTAGTCGGGCGGGATGAAACGGACGATGGTGAGGCAGACGCCCGGGTGCTCGACCATCCGCCACGCGTAGGCGAGCCCCTCGCGGTCGTCGGGCCCGCCGAAGAAGAGGAGCGCGACGTGGTGCACGGTGGCCATGCGCGCCGTGGCGGCGCTGAGGCCGCGGTCGACCAGGATGCCGACCGAGCACGGCGCCGACGAGAGGATGCTCTCGTTGAAGCCCCTGATGGACGCGTTGATGGGCTCCATGCCGCCGTCCACCGTCTGCTGCTTGTGGAACGGCAGCACGATGAGCGACACGTGCTTGTCCTCCGCCAGGATGCACACGTCCTCGTGCATCGTCTGGTACGGCGACACCGCCGTGAGCGCCTGGATCGACACGCCGCCTGCACATTCGATACACACAGCATTTGCATCATCCTGCATGGATGCTTGCGTACAGGGAGTAATGGAGGAAGGGTGGCTGACCAGCGTGCGCCTCGTAGTTCTCGAAGGCGTTGAAGATGTGCTCGCTGGCTCCGGGGAGGGAGCTGGCGCTGCGGCTCTGGTTGGAGGCGGAGTGGTGGGCGGCGAGCATGTTGGAGGCGCGGCCGGTTAGCTCGACGAGGTGGAGCGCGTAGATGAAGATGGGGGAGCGCTTGGTCGGGTTGGAGAGCTCGAGGAGGGAGATGATGGATGGCACGTTGCGGGTGGTGTGCACGCACGCCAGCATGCGCAGCTCCGTGTCGTGCTTCGACCGCTGCAGGTTGCGCCGCTTGTAGCCGATCAGCCGCCGCGCCGGCCGGTACACCGTCGTCACCACCGGCGTCACCAGCGCCGTCATCGCGACCGACACCAGCACCATCACGGCAAACGACTCGTCGTCCAACACCTGCAGGTTGGTTTCAACCAGCACACCAATTAATGTCTCTTGCAGAAATTTGCAGCCATCAATCATGCGCCCATTACAGAAATTTGATCGTGCAGTGAATTTATTAGTATGGATTAATTACCTCCTTGTCCCTTCCGATGTTGAGGACGATCATCTCGACGAGCCCCCTGGTGTTCATGAGGAAGCCGAGGGCAACGCCGTCACGGAAGGTCATGGTGTAGGAAACGGCGATGAGGATGGTGCCCATGATCTTGGCGAAGCTGGCCATGATGAACACGAGAACGAGGAGCCCCACGGTGATGGGGTCGCGCACCTTGGTCACGTTGGTGCGGAGGCCACTGATGGCGAAGAAGAGCGGGAGGAGCAGCCCCGTGACGAAGTCCTCGAGCTTCTCGATGAGCACGACGCCGAGCGGCCCGCTCGGTATGACCAGCCCGTAGACGAAGGCGCCGAACACCGAGTGGATGCCGATGGCGTCGGTGCACACGCCGGCGATCATGACGCCGGTGAGTATGAGGGTGACGTGCACGTCGCCGATGGTCTCGCCCTCGGGGACGCGGCGGACCAGCCACCACATGACCGGGCGCACGACGTAGAAGCAGGCAAGCACAAAGGCCACCCCGGAGAGGAGCACCCACAGGGAGGAGAAGGCGGCGCTGTTCACCTCGGAAATGGCGATGGCGAGCGCGAGCAGGATCCAGGCGCACATGTCGTTGACGATGGCGGCGGACATGGCGATCCGGCCGAGGTCCGAATTGAGCAGCTTGATCTCGGCGAGGATGCGGGCGAGCACCGGGAAGGCCGTGACGGAGAGCGCCACGCCGAGGAAGAGCAGGAAGGAGCCCTGGTGCACGTTCTTGGACACCTGGTGCCGGAAGATGAAGGAAGTGGCCGTGCCGATGCAGAAGGGCAGCGCCATGCCCGCCACGGCGATGATGAGCGCCTTCTTCCCCGACTGCCTGATGACGTTGACGTCCATCTCGAGGCCGACGAGGAACAGGAAATAGAGCAGGCCGAGGTGCGCCACCGTCTCGAGCGTCAGCAGGCTCCGCTCCGGGAACACCGTGACCGCCCACGTCGCCACCTGCCCCATCACCGACGGCCCAAGGATCACGCCGGCCTACACCGATCACAACAACAATTAATGTACGTGTATGCATGCCAGCATTCGATTCGTGCATGCACGCATGGTGTTGCAATTTAATGGATGTCTTGTATACGCACGAGGATCTCAGCGATGACGCGAGGCTGGCGGAAGGGCTTGAGGAGGAGGACGAGGACGCGGGTGGTGGCGACGATGATGGCCACCTGGAGGATGAAGAGCGGGAGGGAGAACTCGAGCGGGCTGGCGCCCTGCCAGATGCCGTAGGTGGTGACCATCATCGGCGAGTAGCACACCACCGCGCCGGCGCCGGAGCCGGAGGCCGAGCCGTTGCCGCCGCCACGCGCCATCTGCGCCGTCGCGTTCTTGGGCGGAAGCGCGCCGGCCGTCCCCGCCTCTAGTATCGGGTCCATCTCGGCGCATGGGAGGGCGGGTTGCTCGCCTACTTTCTTTCTCGCGTGCGCGGGCGCGCGGCGTGTCTGTGCGCCGTCGCTAGATTTGCAGGTGAGGAGAAAGGCTTGGGAGGGAGAGCTTGCAGTGAGCGCGAACGGATCGGAGGGTGGAAAAGGCCAAAGTAAGCACGCACGGCAGTGAGCCTGAGCTTCTCGTTTTTGGCCGGTCGTCCGGGGAGTATGCGGTGTCCATCGCCTGATTTTGACCTGTCTTTAGCCCGTTGCCGGCAGCTTATTTCGATCCAGGTTTGATTAGCGTTCTAACTGCACCGTACAGCGCACCGACAGGTCTCTGTATTTCGAAGCAGAAGGCTCGCCAGGGATCATCCTTACTCTGTCTAGCACCAGAGGGCAGAGGATCTCGCGCTGCTCTGCCTACATCTACATGGCACATATTTGCATGTCCTCACAGCCATATCGAACACACAGCATCACTACCATTCATAATTGGTTCATATTTTTTAATGGGAAACCTATGAATTCGTTGTGACAAAGAGTATAGGAACACACGTCAAGAAAGCACTCGCGTACGATCGAATTATCATGAGAAACCAAGTGCACAATGTGGCCAGATACTTTAATGACCATACAGATAGTGAACACCGAAGACTGTGCCTTCAGCTAAATCTGAAAAATAGCAACTTCAGAGTCTTGACTGAACTACAAAATCCGACGACACCATTTCGAACTGACCGCAATCAAGCTTCAGTCTGCTCCCTCAGGCGACGGATTGTGCTTCTGACAGTGACCGCACTAGCAGTGCTGGAAGTGCAAAGCAACAAACTTAGCAAACACAAGTGGAGAAAATGATGTAGCTATTTCGAAATAAAGGTGTACTCGGCATCAGCACATACTTCATGGTATAAGCACCACCAGCCTTAACCTTTCCACAGTCCTTGCATCCCCAGATTCCAACTGCTTTCCTCTTCACGGCAAACTGTGAATCAGGAACGGCATTAGATATGGTGAACGAACATGCAGCAAGCAATACACAATTAAACAAACAAAAGAAGAAGGCTTCTAATCCATAATTTCATTGAAGATTTCCCTATCTAGAAGAAACTCAAAAGAACTCATGAACATATTGTATGCATGTCCAATGATGATACAAGAGATTGCAATAGAAGTATGTTGCGTAAACCAACAACCAAGTCACTTGAGAGTTAAGATGTTATTCATGTAGCCATCTTAACAGACATCATGCGAGACAAAAACTAAAAACCTATACTGAAGACTGAAGTACTCTACAAGAATGGCAAAAAGAGCACCAAAACCTTCCACTGCAGAACGAAATCTGATCATTTATTGAATATTATGCTGCTTATTTGTAATAGCCGAATGGCAACAAGCACTATCTGATACATAGATGGACAGCAGAACAAGTCGGCGCACGCACTACAATTTTAGAAACAAGACAGACAAGTAATGATTACAATCATTGACAGATTTACCTTGCCACAGAACTCACAGAAGTACTTGGAGTGCTGGGAGACCTCCATCTTCTTGATCTGCTTACGCAAACTGGCACCATACCTGGTACCTATATAACATTGATATTATAATGACACAGAATCACGAGTTAGCAAACATTCATGAGATTGTCAAATAATGAACTTGGCAGGCCCAATGTCATTACCATATTTGCCAACGATTCCAGCCTTCTTGGTGCGTTTCGTCTACACAAACATCACAAACACAAGAAATTAAGGCACTCCTCAACAAGCATAGGAAACAGCAAGGTGAGCTACTACCAACAAATGCAACACATAAAAAAACATGGTTAGAATCATTTCAGTAGCAATTGATATGTGCGCACCTCTGCTTATGTGAATCTAACTCCAAATTTTCAATATTGCGGTCATGGCAGCTTTATATGACTAGTTGCACATTTAATCTCGAGATATGATTAATTGTACATACTTGAAGCGCATGGACGTGTATCTCACGAAAGCTCCGCAATAGAGAGGAAAGCATTTGTACTACCCAAGAAACCCCATCTACTGTAATTATTATTTAGTCATCATACTAATTGATCAGCTTGCAAAAATGAATATGACGGCGGATAGCAGCTATCTTGTTGCACATTTTCAAGCTCAAGTTTTCAGTGGTACACAATTCTAGCTGATGATCGAGTACCTTACGAAAGCTCCACAATTCGAGGGAAAGCACTAGTCTTCCCCAAATGCTCTATTCTACTGTTATTACTCACTCCTCGTACTAATCAATCGGGTGGCAAAAATGGGCATTTCACCAACAGCAAGACGGTAATGCTATTCCGTAGGAATTCCCAGTGCGACAATTCGTATCAAGCACAAAAAATGCAAGAGCACAAAACACTAGCAACATCCACTAGATCTAACAAATACCCCCCACCGCCCCCACAACTCCGAGCAGGATTCCTCCCCGACACAAACCAAAACCTCGAGAAATCTAACCGGAAAGGCATAGATATTATTTCTAACGCGCCGAGGACAAGCTACTGATAAAACCACAAGTCGGGATGATTCCAACAACGAACGAGGTAGGAAACCTAAGGCTCTGCACGCCGAGAGCACGGACCAAAGGATCCACCGACGAGGGAAGGGGAGAACGTACCATCTCGTCGGCGAGGAGGAAGCGTCTGCGCCGCGGAATAGAGGTCTCGAGAGGGAGGCGGCGCGGTGGAGCTGCCTTATATACCAGATGAGGCTAGGGTTTTGGGGTCCCGTCGCTGCTAGCGCGGAGACACCTTGGGCCGTGCTTTGAATCACACACGCGGAGGTGGGCCACGAAGGGATGCTAGTATTATTTGACTACTGGGCTTCTTTTTCTTTTTGTTTAGGCCCATGCAAATTTCGAAATAATCAGGAGAGCAACCAAACATCGAGGGAGAGAGAGAGACCGAGCCTGCTTCTCAATCAGGCCCGAACGAGAACGGAGACCACGCCGAGAATGGCTGCCATGTTTGACGGAACGCACGCACGCACGTCACGACCGGACCGGCCGGCCGGTCCGGTCTGGTAGTCCGTTGCCGTGCGTGCAACATCTTCACCTCGCCTCTTTCTTGGCCACGGACCACTACTCGACTTCCGACGTACGTAATAGTCTAATGTCGCTCTATATCATTGGTAGATAGCTCCACAATGAGTTATCTTTTTACACATCTCTATAGACAGTTCTTTTAAATATAATGTGTATTTGTTTTTCGTGTTACAGTCGACTACTATATAAAAAACGACTTAATTCTCTATGCTCTCTCTATTTCATCCACATCATCTCGTGTCCTATGTGGTAAAACTTACAGATAGCTGACACAACACTATTATACATACTCTAACATATGGTACACCCTTAGGATCAAAGAAAAAAATGCGGTATGCTATTAACTTTGCTGAACGTCGTGCGTACCTTAACATTGGTTTATTGCACTGTGGTTGATTGGATGGCTCTTGTTTTCAGGGCTTCTCTCATCCCTTTACTGTAGTTCCAGTCCCTTGTGAGAAGAGGGTTTTTTGTTGTTAAATTAGTGTTCTTGATATCTGTAATAACAAATCTAGCCTTCTCTAGATATCAAATGCAAAAAAATAGCATTGCACAGTCACTAGTGACTGACACATCCCGAGTCCGTGCGCTAAGGGCACTGACTCGTGAGGACCGTGCGTTGGGGGGCACGGATTCCAGAGCACCGTGCGTTGGAGGCACGGACTCGGGCGAGGGCGTGCGGACACGCCAACGTGCACGTGAAAGAGGACTGCGCGCGACACGGCGGCACCGGGTATTCGATGACTAGAGGAGGGTTTAGAATTGCTATTGCGGGTATCAACTGATTCACCATCTACCACCGGGGGAAAAAAATGGAAAATGTGACCACCAAAATAGACTCGGTTGAGTCTGCACATGGGGTCTAGTCTACCACCGGGGGAAAAAATGGGAACTGTGGCCACCAAAATAGACTCGGTTGAGTCTGCACATGGGGTCTAGTCAGTCTAGTCCGGCGTGCCTGACTGTCTGACGATGCTAGCTGTGCAACATGGACACTGACACACACTGTCCATGGAGTCCTCGGCGCGCGCACCTCCTACACATCACCCCCTCCTCGTACTTGTCCCTTTTAAACCCGGGAAGCCTTGCAAAACGCAGAAACAAACTAGGTAGAAACACACAGAGCATAGCAGGCTCGATCACTCTAGGTCTCTCTCTAGCTAAGGCACCACAAAACTGTCAAGCGTTGACACCCAAAAAAACAACACTCCTGCAACGATCGATTGGAGGTTCAAGTCCTCTGGGATCAGGCTAATCTCCTGGCGCCTAACCCGAGGGATTTCTTACATCTCCCTTCAGCTCTGCTCTTTGATTGGGCCGAGAGGCATGGACGTGAATTTTGGGCCCGACGAGCAGATCCTGTGGCCGGCGTCGGTTCTTGCCGGAGTCGCCATGTGTGCAGCTGTAAGTTCTTCTCTTTCATTGCTCAGCCCGATGCGAGACTGCATGCCTGACAGGTTAATTCCACACAATAGCGCAATTTTGCTGAAGATGTCCTCTTCTAGACTAGTTAAAAAAAAACCTCGTGCTTTGGCACTTAGTGTTATGTTGGAGCAAGAGCAGTGTTGTACTCTGTGTTTACTCCTAGTACGAACAAAAGGTTTAATGACTATTACCAAGGTTAATTGCACATTCTGCGACTATTACGTAATCATTTTACATAGGACAAAATTATCCGCGCATCGGTGTATTTTTTTCCCTATTAAAGTGTGCATACCAGGCATGAACAGTGGTCAGGTGCCGATTTGATTCTCGAACTGTTGGGGCCATTAATGTTTGCAAGAGCAAAGCAACCACTCATTATTATTATTTTTTGGCACCGAGCTGGAATTGACACTTCCGTTAGGATTTTTTTAAAAAATAATATTATTTTAAAAGATAATTACAAAAAATAAGTAGTCGAGAAAAACAATTACAAAACTAGGCATCTGTCGCTATTTGAACTGGCAACAAGGACACACTCTCCCTTATAAAAAAAACCCTTGAAAGTCTAAAATTTGGGTAAAACTCATTTTTATTCAGAAAAAAGAAAAGGAGCGAAGAGAGATGAGTAGAGGAGAGGAGAGAAGCTAGCGAAGCGCTGCCTGTTCGGTCGTCCAACTGTCAGGTAAATTTTTAACCGAATGGATTACATAGTTTTAGATGTACGGTTACGTAGTGCAGTATGTTGTACATAATACTTTTCGGTGGGTAGTCTAGTTTTAGATATGTGGTTAATCGTGAAAATCTTTGTTTACGGTGCACTACGTCAAATATGTCGGACGTCACTAATTTCAAAATTTACTACGGTTAGGGGACTATATTCTTAGGGCCCCGATGGGATTAATTTGCGTTATTTCCAATCGACGACCGTGCCCCTGCCAAGAGCAGAGGGACGTACATAGGGTGCTATGATGCAGTGGTTGTTTCACTCATTCAAATTAAATCATGTTGTGTATGATCTGAGATTGAGTTGTCTTGCCCCCTGAGCAGTACAGCGCACATATTGGGAGTCAGTGCAGCTCAAGGAGACAAGGTCATGGTAGTCATATGTACGCATGGCGAGGGAGAGAGGGTGGGATTTAGTCCTTCTGGCCCAAGCATATGCCAAGCCCACTCCTGCATCCGCGGCTGAACAAGAAGGGGTGGTGATGCTGAAGAAGAAGTCGGGGACTCCAGCCATAACGCGACGCACACAATGGCCTAAGGTCTAGGAGTAGCCGGTCCTGTCGATGAAGACCCTGTGGAAGGAGCTACTTCAGTCAGGCAAGCTAGTGGGTGCTAATGAGGGTGAGGAGCTGGAAGCCCTAGTGTAAAGGATGGATCTTGAAGACCGGGACTACATGACATTGTCAGAAGATGAAGGATCCGACGACGAGGATGATGTGGACCAGTAGGCGGTTCCATCCGAGTAAAACGCATACCAGTTCGACAACCTCGTCGTCAATGAAGGTTCTTGTGTGCCGTGGGAGTACGACCAGAGCAAGGTCAAGCAAGGAACTATGTACAAATGCATGGAGGCCGTGCAGGAGGTGGTCAAATTCTGGGCCTTGTGTATGCGGTGTACATTCACAGTCATCAAGTCTAACCTAAGATGCTATGACGTGAAGTACGGTATAGAGAAATGCCCTTAGTGAGTGTACGCATTTCAGCCTAAGTGGGACACCTACTGGAAGTGCTCTATAGTGGTCCCTCACACATGTGTCGTCGCTGAGTCAGTGCAGTCCCACCGGAACCTATCATTAGGCTTCATCGCCAACCTCATATACGGTGATATTGTGGATAATCTAGATCTTAAGTCACGATCCATCATTCAGGAGGTTGAGGCAAGGTGCCCACCACCGCCAGCCCCGACGATTTTCTTTACAATTTTAAAATATGTCATGTTATTTTCCTAGTTCAAGATTAATTTTCAGCATTAACAATATAATTATCGCGCACAAATGTGAAGCTAAATAAAGCTAGGATTATTTTGATTATGCTCTACCTACCCTACTTAGCTACTCTACAATTTTTACAGATTTATAATAGGTGTCTTCCTATTTCTGCAGATTTATACTAAATCGTTCGAGTGCTGGAACATTCATAGTATGTGCACGATGAACTAGACTATACACAGCTTAAATGATGTACTACATAACTTGACTAAAATTATATAATCTATTGAATTCTATGTCGCTATTTTTGTTTGCTAACCGACAAGGTTTTGAAATAATGTACAAAGTTGCAAAAATATGTACATGCAAGATGGCCGACTGGATCTGATGCTCCGTCTCTCTCTCTCTCTCCTCCATGACGAACTGGCAGAGCTTCGCTACCTTTCTTCTCTCCCTCTCCTTCTCTCTCTTTTCTTTTTTTTTCTAGAATTAAAATGACATTTCGACTGATTTTTGCGGTTTTTATAGAGATGGCGACATGATCACGCGGTTTTCTGTCACCAATTCAACTAACGATAAGACTGTCCACTTCTTGTCGCCAGTTGAACTGGCGACAGGGAGTTGGACTGGTGACAAGGAGTAAACAAGGTCCCTGTCGCTAGTTGGAATGACAACAGGAGCCTGTCGCCATTTCCAATTAGCAACAGGAGTCTAGTTTTGTAATTGTTTTGGGCGACTATTTAGTTTTGTAATTATTTAAAAAAATAATATTATTTAAAAAAATCCTTCTGTTAGCTCTTTTGTAGTAAGGCGAGAGGTGAGTTGGACCAGCAGATAGAGGGTCTTGTTGCATGCAAAGCCAACTTGGTAGCATGGGCGTAGCCAGCTGGGTGCCCGGTATGCGAGCGTAGCCAGCACATACCTTTTCTAGCTATAGTTTCAGTTGAAATTGGACTTGATTGCAATTTAATAATACTTGAGAGAATTAGATGCAAATTGTATTCCATACCCTTTTTGAAATTTTGTGGAAAACATTTTTTCTCTACCTATGTAGCTCCATGTGAATGGTACGAAAATTTTTATTTTATTTAGCTCTTAGGAACTTATTTAGTTTCTAACTAAAAAAATCAAGTGTCAAATTCTCTATTTATTTGCGCCATTGCGACCACCACAATGAGTACGATAATTCAAAACTAATAGATATTTTGCTTACAAATTTTGAAGACATATGTGATGTAAATAGGCTGCATCAATGCCGGCGCACTAAATATAGATGTACTAAAACTGTACGTGTTATTCGAGTGGTAGGGTACGTGAACTACTATACGGGCCGTGTGGTGTACCAATAAAAATTTATGGAATGTTATACATTTTTAATAATATGTTTACACATATTTACATTTTATTTATCAATGTTAGTAATTGTTAGTGTCATCACTCCATAAAATTAAGTTGTTTTCACAACTAAATATGTAAAGTAGTCAATTGATTGGAAAAAAACCCAACTAATTATATAGGAACATTAAGTGTCATGTGAATACAATATTCATAATGCATGGTTTACCTCATACTAACATTCGTTCAATCGATAATTGCTTAATAGCTCCATCTTTCGTCATCAATGGTGCACCTCTAACATAAATTTTGTAGCTCCACCGCTGCTTGTGCTTGGTAGAGTGTACACAAGCTGTTAAAAAACTGAATGGATTATGGATCAGTTGTCGTGTCAGTATTTTGTACAGAACTACAAGCTGAGCAATTGCTTCCGACCAGACCTAGAAAGTACATGACTTGATGATATAACCTGCTCCCTAAAACAGTTGAGAAGCTAATTGAATTGTTCCATCCCAAATGCTGAAGGGCCAAAGTACCATGAGAAAGTCTGAATTCCACTAGCCCATAAGCATGTACTATGTCAGAATTGATCGCTAACAGATAGACCTGACCTACTTGTCAATAGATCTGTCACCTTCAATTATCCGATCTTTAAGTGCCATGGTTGATGAGGAGTGTTACTGAGCTTACATGAATTTATTCTACATATATACTGCTTTGTATTATGCCACTGAATAGCTGATATTTCATTCACATAGGTATATGATATAACTCGCGGAGTTAGCTCTCGGTGCTACAAGGGTTACAATGGGCTAAACGAAATGCACAGAGTTGAGTGGAACAACAGGTGAGAGATACTTAGATTTTGTCATTTTTATTTGTTGGAGATATTCCCTCACGGTAATTATACTCGCATCTCACCATGTTTTAGGGGATTCTCCACGTTCCATGCGTTGGTTGCTGCAGCAGTCTCTTTTTATCTGCTGGTGATATCTGACCTCTTCAGTAAGGACGTCGATAACGCCATCGTAATTGATAGAAAATCATGGCTCTCTGATGCCATGTTTGGGGTAAGTTGGCGCTTAAACTGTATTATGCACACAAATTGCATGGGCAGTAGATATCCCAAAAATGGTTGAGGAAAATTGCACGCTTGATGTATAATCGCTGTGCTATTTGACTTCACTACAGGTGTCTCTCGGCTACTTCTTGACAGACTTGGTGATGATCCTGTGGCATTTCCCGTCTTTAGGTGGAAAGGAATACGTAAGTGTTATCACACATACTGAACTTGACACATGTACTCCTTTTTATTACTGTTCCTGGTGATATAAAAATCTGCTCTGGTGGCATCAATAATGTTCAGCTCTTGCATCATGGACTCTCCATGTATGCAATCTCTCTCGCTCTGCTGAGTGGCAAAGGGCACGTCTACATCCTGATGGTCCTCTTCACTGAAGCAACCACTACCTTCGTGAACCTCAGATGGTAATGTTCAGTTCAGAGAGTGTTAATAATTAATCATGCTTGTTAGTCTCATCAGAAGAAGAAAAAACATGCTTGTTCATGTTTGACCCGATCGCCATCACTCACGCATTCCTTCTGAAAATGCCATGTTATACTCCAGGTATCTGGACATTGCTGGCCGGAAGGGTTCTAAGCTTTACTTGTACAATGGGCTGGCATTGTTTGTCGGATGGCTGGTATGACCTTACTTCTCTTGTGTATGTATACACAGCAGCATTCGTGTCCGATCCATTCTCTTATGTAATTAATTACTCATCTCATGCATGTTTGCTTGCAGGTTGCTCGGATCATATTGTTCGTGTATTTCTTCGCTCATATGTACTTTCACTTCGATCAGGTAATCAATCATCACATCGTCATGCTAACTAACCGGGGGATGGAATTAAAACACAGATTATTCGTTTACTAAACTTTTGTGTGCTGGTGTTGTTTCTGTTGTTTGCAGGTGAGGACAGTCTTCCCAGTAGGATTCTACAGCATACTGACGGTGCCGCCGGTGCTCTCGACGATGAACCTCATCTGGTTCCGGAAGATTTGCAAGGGGATGGTGAAAGCCCTGTCCAAACCGAAGCACAGTGGAAGCGTAAAAACAGATTAGGGTTGGACGAAAGGAGATGCATGTTCTTGCTGCTGAAAAAAAAAATTCACGCTAGATTACTTGTTTTCTTTCATGTCTCAGTAAAGTGTAATTCTTTGCGGAAACTCGAAGATATTCAGTGCGGGCAGAGCAACTCAGACAATGAAGCAATCCAACAAAATATTCGGGGTCCAAGTGCAATTCCTTCAGGCACAGCGTCCATATAAATTCCACTAAACGACAGGGTCCTGCAAAGAAAAATTACGAGATGTCATTTTCTCGCCCCGTAGGCCTGAAAAAGGCTACCATCCACAACATGAACCACATTCATATGTTGCTCCCCTTAGATATTTGCTTCTTTCAGGGGCTTGCAAAAGCTGCCAAAGGGGGCTCTCCTCCCTTCCTCCTAAAAATATAGGATCGCAGTCAGAGGGAGTGAATGATTGTGTACCCAATTTTGACAGCAAGGTGCGGCTTTGAACTGCAGCAGCCTCCAAGTTGTCCTCGGCCAAAATCCTAGATGAGCTCTCGGTTCTGACGGCTGCTGACACCCGACGTTCCTCCGGACTCTGCTAACACACGGGCCGTCGGTGGATGGATGACGCACTCGTCTAGCTCTGGATTAGATCTCGCGGCGTCTCGTACTTAACGACGAGGTCCAGCATGCAACGCCCCTTGCGTTTCTTCTTGTTTTCCGAAGATCACGCACACAGCTTACAACCCCAACAGCCAACGGCTAAACTCACGCACACCAATAATCCTTAGATGATTTCTCTGTAACAGCCGCTGCTAGCTCCTCATATGCAAGCCAATGTCCAGCCCCCACAAGCAATCAATGTAATGACTCACTGGATTGAATCACGCACCAACAAAAACTGCTTGAGATCAACCAACAGCCAAAGCTTCCATCACATCAATCTTTTCTCATTAACTCAAACAAAAGAGTTTTTCACATATCCACGTTCGTGATGCACACCACACCCATATGAGCAACATGCTCGTGGAACACTTTAGGTGTCAAGCCTTTAGTGAACGGATCCGTAATCATGGAGTATGTACCTATATGCTCAATAGACAATTTCCCACTCTGAATTCTTTATTTCACAACTAGGAACTTGATGTCTATATGCTTAGATTTAGACGAACTCCTGTTGTTATTAGAATATATAACTGCAGACTTGTTGTCACAATACAACTTTAGTGGTCTGTCGACCTGATCCAAAATTCGTAGCCCTGTGACAAAGTTCTGTAACTATATCCCATAATTTGAAGCCTCATAGCAAGCAACATACTCAGCTGCCATTGTGGACGGGGCAACAAGTGACTACTTAGCGCTTTTCCAAGAAACCGCACCTCCACCAAGTAGATAGATTGTAAGGTCGAGGTGGCCGACTAGAGGGGGGGGTGAATAGGCGTTTTAAATTCCTTTAGGCTCTAAAACCGATTTCTAATGCGGAAGCTAATACAAATACGGTTTTGCACAATTAAAGCCTAAATCAACTAGGTTCCCCTAAGTGCACCAACAATACAAGTCTATTAATAAGTATCAATTAAGCATATGACTTGTAAGCTAATCAATTCTAGCAATGATGAATAGCACAACGAACAATTGCAATCATACACAATGAATAAGCAATTTAATACAAGGTATATAAATTGCACAATGTAAAGCAAGCATTCATACACAATGAATGTAAATGCAATAGTAAGGCACAAGGATGCAAACCACAATGGACACGGTTATGTTTTCTGGTGGTGAATCGGAGACTTGCGGTCTCCCTAATCCACGTTGAGGAAACCCAAACTAATTGGGCGGCTCACAATTAAGCCTTCCTCCGAGGATCAAACACCTCGCTCCACTTGGTTGCTCTTTCCTCCACTCGGAGATGGCGAGCACCACGCCACTCACAAACCGCTTTGGTCTTCTCACAATCTTCTTTGAGAAGCTCACGGCAAGACGACTCCTCCATGCCGCCTAGGTGTCGGCAAACACCAAGAGTAACAAGACTCTAACTCTCACTTGAACCAATCAAGTGTCAAAGCTCTATGGATACGAAATCCACAACCTAAGGCAACACATGCACTTAGGGTTTGCTCTCTAACCTCACTAAGTGCAACACATGCACAAAAGAGTATGAGAGGCTTGCACTAGCTCAATAGAACTCAAAGGGGCACCAGCAACTCTCCCTCACACGGCCAAGGTGGGTATTTATAGCCCACACACAAAAACTAGCCGTTGGGGTGAAGTCTGCTGAAAAAGTTAGGAAATCGGAACGACCGCCGTTATGGGGCCGGTCGTACCGCCCTTCCTCCAACGGCTATTAAACTAGCCGTTGGTCACCAATCGGAACGACCGCCAACTAAGGCCCGGTCGTACCGCAACAATCGGTACAACCGCACAAACACCTGCGGTCGTACCGCTCCACAAAGGAGCGCCAAATGCGGCTAAGTCCCACGAACAACTGTTCTGGAATTTTACAACCGCCACAGAGAAAACGGAACGACCGATGTGCGGTCGTACCGCACCAAGAAATCGGTCGAACCACAACGCGGTTGTGCCGCCCAACACACGTCGGTACTACCGCTCCAAGGGTTTCTCAAAAACCGAAAGTCATGCTCAAATGCATCTTCTCTGGAAATATTGAACCGCCAATAAATAATCGGAACGACCGGCCTATGGTCGTATCCGCCAAGACACGCCGGTACTACGCTCCACACCCGAGCAACACATGCTCAAGAAAGTGCGGTCGTCATCATTGCATAATCGCCGCATATGACCGCATCCCGGTCGTATGCACATTACACGTCGGTTCATCCGATTTTCTGAAAAACACAGTTGCATTCGCTTCAACTCAAATTGCAAAACACATTTGCTAATTTGATGCATAATGCACACAAGGGTTTAAGTGAGATTCTCAACAAGTTGCAAAACACATTTGCACACTTTTAGAATCACACCACAAGGAATAAGGTACATGGACTTACACCATTTGCAAAACGCATTCGCAAACTTAAGTCACATGCTACAAGGATTAACCATGAGCCACAACTATTTGTAAAACACATTCACAAATATTGGCAACATGTTAAAGTGAGCTAGAGCAAACACAATGAGCTATCAACACATGACAAACTCAAGCTACTAGTCAAAGACCCCTCTTAATAGTACGGCAAACCTATACTAGCCATCCGGTCATCCAACCAAACACCAAGACCGGTAAAAGACTAGGAACAAATCCTTAGCCCTAGCTAGTCATACCTTTGCTTTGCGCAAACACTTGAAGCTTGATGACGCACATCCTTGCTTTAAGTCCGGGTCATTGACTTGATATGCATCAACTCATGATGCATCCTTACTTGACCTTCATCAACACATGATGAAGCTTTACTTCGGGATCTTGACTTGATGCTCATCAACACATGATGACATCTTCCATCCCGAGTCTTGATATGCATCAACACATGATGCACTCTTCACTTGACATCCATCAACTCATGATGGGTCTTCACTTGACTTGATGATCAACACATGATCATCTCTTCTTGACTTGATGATTATCAACAAATGATGTCATCCCAAGTCATCAACCACCTGGAACATAACCTATTCATCCAACTCATGGAAAATGTTAGTTCCACAATATAATTATCATTAATTACCACAACATACCATTAACTCATAATGGCGGGACAAGATACCACAATCTTTCCCTCATTGGTAATTGATGATAACCACTTCAATAACAAATAATTGAATAGAGTTTGGTATGAGTATATAAGCACTACATAAGTTATATATACTCAACATGAGTGTATCTGAACTACACAAGTCGTATTAACTCAAGAATACATGAGCATATATGAACTACATAAGTCTCATATACTCATATGAATATATTAACTACACAAGTTAAACATATTCAAAGATATGTGAGTACACATGAACTACACAAGTTATGTACTACTCACATATAAGTATATATAGACTACACAAGTCTTATACACTCTTATGAATAGATTAACTACATAAGTTAAACATATTCAAGAATATGTGAGCACACATAAACTACACAAGTTATGTTATACTCACATATAAGTGTATATAGACTACACAAGTCTTATACACTCTTATGAATAGATTAACTACATAAGTTAAATATATTCAAGGATATGAGTATATACTGAACTACACAAGTTATATATATACTCATATGAATATATTAACTTCACAAGTTAAATATATATTCAAGGATATGTGAGTACACATGAACTACACAAGTTATGTTATACTCACATATAAGTATATTTAGACTACACAAGTCTTATATACTCACATGAATATATTAACTATGCAAGTTAAATATATTCAAAGGATATGTTTCAAAGTAAAGATCCCAAATATGTGTGGAAGCAGAAATATGGATCAATACTAATGAAACCACAAAACATATATTGAGCTCCCCTAAATGTGTGCATACACAAATGTGTAATGGAAACATATGCACATATTCAAGTTAGACTTTTGGTGGAGTTCAACATATATTTTGGATCCGAGGAATGCAACAAGATATATGAATACAAAGTAGAAAGCATACCTCTTTTGATCTTTATATCCAAAGCGAGACTAAACATGATATAACAAATAGAAATATTAGTCTCACAAATAGATTCATCATTATGAATGCATACCTGTTTGGATTTTCCTTTTGTTTATCCAATGAATTGGATTTGTCATTAATCACATGCATGCCTTCATGATTATTACCTTTATATCCAAATAAGACTACACAATATGTATATCAATGAAAGTGTTAGTCTCACAATTAGATTTGTCATTAATCACCAAAACCCCATTAACACATAATGGTAGGTCTAGATTCTTCATAGATGTAACCTGAAATGGATTTATGAGTATCTTGGTAACCAGCAAAATTAGAATCAGAATACCCAACGATCTCCAACGGATTCGATTTCCTATATGTGAGCATGAAATCCTTCATCTTTTGAGAATACCGCAACACCCGTTTTGCTGCGACCCAATGATCCAATCTTGGATTGCTTAAATACCTGCTTAGCATCCCAACAATATATGCTATATCTGGTCTAGTGCAAACTTGAGCATACATCAAGCTCTCTATCAAAGATGAATAGGGGATGTTCTGCATTTTCTTAGCCTCAAAATCATTCTTAGGACATTGGCTAAGACTAAATTTTTCACCTTTGGCAACAGGGGTATCTAAAGGTTTACAGTTCTGCATGCCAAATCTTTGTAATACCTTATCGATATAGTTCTTCTGTGATAATCCAAGTACACCTTGATAGCGATCTCTGCATATTTGAATTCCTAATACAAAAGAAGCATCACCAAGATCCTTCATCTCGAAATTTTTAGCGAGAAATCTCTTGGTTTCATGCAATAAGCCTATATCGTTACAAGCAAGCAATATGTCATCAACATACAGAATCCAAAAATATGGACTTACTCCCACTGAATTTATGATACACACAATCCTCAACTGTATTTACCTCAAAACCAAAAGAGATAATAACATCATGAAATTTGCGGTACCATTGCCGGGAAGCCTATTTGAGCCAATAGATGGATTTCTTTAATTTGCATACCATTTGCTTCGGGTCACCGACCAGAAAGTTTTCTGGTTGCACCATATAAATCGTCTCATTAATGTTTCCCTTTAGAAACACTGTTTTTACATCCATTTGATGAAGCTCAAGATCAAAAAGTGCCACAAGTGCCATAATGACCCTAAAAGAGTCTTTTGAAGAAACCAGAGAGAAAATCTCTTTATAGTCTATGACTTTCTTTTGAGTATATCCTTTAGCAACAAGACGAGCCTTATATCTTTCCACATTGCCTTTCGAATCCCGTTTGGTCTTAAATATCCATTTGCAACCAATGGGTTTCTTTCTTTCTAGCAATGGGACAAGATCCCAAACGTCATTGTCCCTCATGGATTTTAACTCTTCATTCATGGCATTGATCCAATTAACTGAATTTGGGCTTTGCAAGGCTTGTTGGAGATTGATAGGGTCTTCTCCCAAAATTTCACTACAAGCCTCATTCTCCTAAAGAAAGATAATGTAATCATCAAAAATTGCACTTCTTCTTTCTCTAGTGGATCTCCTTAATGGCACTGGTTCTTGAGGTTGATGAGTTTGTTCTTCTGTAGGAACATCATTTGGCGGAGGAACCTCATGGACATTATTTTTGAATTGTATTTTCCTCAATAATACCGGGTAAAATAACTTGATCCCGATCATTATTGGGAATAACCAAGGGAAGAGGAAATAAATCCCCTTCAGAAACTTCTTCAAAAATAATGTTCCTAACCATATCTTCCCCTTCAAACTCAACATCCTCAAAAAACCGGGCATTTCCCGTTTCAAAAATTGTCTTAGTAGTGGGATCATAGAATGTGTAACCCTTTGATCTTTCAGAATATCCAACAAAGTAGTTACTAACAGTTCTTGAGTCCAATTTTCTTTCGTTAGGCCTGTACGACCTTGCCTCAGATGGACATCCCCATGTACGTACATGTCTGATGCTAGGCTTTTTGCCTATCTATTTTTCGTACGGGGTTTTGTTAGTCGCCTTAGTTGGTACTCCGTTGAGTAAATAGCTACAATTTTCAATGCCTCTCCCCAGAGAGACTCTGGTAAGGTAGAATGAGTAATCATACTCCTCACCATATCTTTAAGAGTCATGTTTCGCCTCTCAGCAACACCGTTCATGCTAGAAGATCCCGACATGGTGTACTGAGAGACGATCCCGCATTCCTCTAGGAATTTAACAAAAAGGTCCTGGACGTTGTTCACCTGATCCGTCATTTCTGCCATAGTATTCTCCACCACGGTCAGATCGAACGGTCTTAATTCTTTTGCCAAGTTGGGTTTCCACCTCAGCCTTAAAAATTTTGAACACATCCAGGGACTGTGACTTCTCATGAATAAGATAAATATAACCATATCGCGAGAAGTCGTCTATGAACGTGATAATATACCTTTGGCCATTCCAGGAAGCCATAGGGAATGGGTCGCAAATATCCGTATGTATGAATTCTAAGACATCTGAAACTCTATTAGTACTTAACTTCCACCTTCTTGCCATCGCCCACATAGATGAATCTTTCAGCATCACTTGGCTTTCGGCAGTTCAGGCAACTCTTTATTGACACACTGATGTTAGAAGTTACATCGGAGTCTAACTAACAAGTGCATTCAGGTACAGAAGTTAAGTTAACCTCAGAGCTGATCATAGCAAAAAAAATTGTACCTTTCTTTGCACGCCAAGTATGATATTTGATACAATACTTCTTTACGTGACAATCCTTCTTACAAAAGAAACAAGCCAATTCAGGCCATTGTTTCTTTGTTATGGATGGCACACCTGCAGCTTCTTTGCTCCTCCTCTTGTTATTTGTGACTTTATGGGTCATAGCCAAATGAGCACTTTTTGTTCTATCTTGTTACCATCTATCCTCCTCTTGCACACAATAGGGGATGAGCTCATTAAGGGACCGATTGTCCTTTTGATAGTTATAGCTCACATTAAATTGATTAAAGTGTGTAGGAAGGGGTATCAAAATTAAATGCATGAGCAAATCCTCAGATAGCTCTAACTTGAGTGCCTTTAATTTTGAAACAAGATAAGACATTTCCATAATATACTCCTTTATGTTTCCTTTACCTTTATACTTTATTGAGATAAGTTTTACCAAAAGCGTACTTAATTCACCCTTTTCATTTTTACCAAACCTTTGCTCAAGACTGTAAAGGAAAACCTTAGCTTTAGTGGCCTATTTTGATGTGCTATCCTGAAAAACTTCCGGAACAGCACGCCTCATGATCATTAGACTCATGCGATTTGAACGATCCCACTTCTCATACTTCTTCTTTTCCTCAATGAAACTGTTAGCCACAAGAGCAGCGGGTTGTTCTTTACGAAGTGCAAGGTCTAGATCCATTACCCCAAGAACAATAAAAATGTTCTCTTTCTATTCTTTAAAGTTTGCACCAGTAAGCATAGGTATAGAATTGATGCTAGCAGAAATATTGAAAACATGATTTGCAGCTGAAATAAAAGAATAAATGATCACATCATGACATGAATAAGTACTTAAGGCTTGATTCAAAATTTGGTATATACCATCACGCAAGATATCTAGCGCTCCATTAATATTTAGTCTTTGGACATAAATATTAACTTGCAAGTGGTAACCTTGATGTAGCAAACAAATACTAATAGTAAATCATGTCAAACAATATGCCTTACTTTGGTCCGACTTATTGTTCACATGAAAACTTGATGACTGTTACATATTTGTTGCCACAGTTACATATATAATTCGGCCAAATATTGATTTTCCTTTGGGCCAGTCAATAGATGTAGGAATTATACATACTAAAAAAAATACCTAATTGTTCTGAATAAATTAACCTACATAACAGAGGTCGCTTTGGCAACATAGAATTTCAGTTAACCTATACAGAACACTAGCTGGCCAAATTTGAATCAATCCATCATTCATGAAGAGGACACATTATTGAGAGTCCACAATCTATACCAAAATGTATAACATAATTCTCAGATGCACCACATAATTGCTAACCATAATGCAAGCTAGACAATATTGCATTTAAAAAAAAACAAAAATAACCCCAGATCTGAGATAAACTAAATTTGCTTGAATAATCAATCATGAAAAGGCTTAATGCAATTCTCTGAAGTACAGATCGAAAACATGATTATCTGAGAGCATAACTAATTTGCACCAAATTGCATCTCACTTATTATAAACAATCAGCACATGAGACAAAATTGCAATTGACATAAACATCAAGAATTAACCATATTAACCCATAGCTGAGATGAACTATCAGATGCATGATTAATCAGAAGATGCATCTGCTAAATTCTTTATTGACCTTATGTAGAAACAATAATGTCCCTAACCACATCTTGATTATAACAGTAATAGCAAAGGCTAATCAGTAATGCCAAAAACTTGACAGATTGTAACCATATTAATCTAGAACTTGCCTAAACTGAAGTTACATCGCATAACAGATCAGAGAACCTAAGCAATATGCACATCATTGCAATTGACAGATTATCACCAATATGCACAATAACCAAATTTGCATCAATACCAGAATAGCATACCCAGAACTAGAATCAAGGTGATGAATAATCTGTGAATTAAAAGCTAAACAACAAATAATCCTAATCTAGAAACTTAAGGCCACAGATTACTCAAAACAATGAGAGCTTAATGCCACAAACACCTCATAACTGCAAAGGCCAAAAGAGCTTACTGATGTCGGTGCGGCAGCTCATGGATGCTACCTTGACCTCGGTGTCGAGTGCACGCAGATTAGTGATAGCAATAGGAGGGTTGAGGCCGGCCATGATCTGTGACGGCGAGCACTCGACATAGTCGCGGTCGGCGGAAGCCCAAGGTCATGTGGTGCAAGGATCCCAGAGGGAGGCGGCGGAAACCCGGACGGGGTCGCGCCTCACGGAGCCGACGGAAACCCTAGGGCGTTCGGCGCAGGCCCGAAAGCAATGGAAGCTGGAGACGCGCGCGGGCGGTGGCAACCGAAGGTCGCGCAGGGGAGATCCGAGGTAGCGGAAGCCGGAGGACACACGGCGCCCACGGAGGCGGCGCGATCTGGAGGCGCAGGGCACGCGAAGGATCCCGCCGGCGGGGAAGAGACGCGCAGCAGCAGATGCAAAAATCGATCCGAAAGAGACCAATCCCGCCGGGAGGAAAAGTGAAGAAGCATAGCAACGAAGCAATAATAGATCAGTAGGTAAAAAAAAAACCCACCAGAACGGGTTGCAAAACACACGCATACGTTAGGCTCTGATACCAATTGATAGATTAATTCTGATCTAAATCTGATGATCAGAACTAACAGGATCGTATATGTAGTAATTGCAACACCCATATAATCAGAACGCGAAGCGCACTCGATGTATTGTCATTCTTGATAAAGAATTGATCTGAAGTAGTAGATGAACAATTGTTCTGTCTACCTAGGGTTTGGTATTTCCCAGCAAGAGATAAGCCACAAATTCCAACTACAGATGGGGATAAATGGTATGCCATATGTTACCCTGCTGGAATGACCTAACCTTTATTTATAGTCTTTGGTATGGAATCCTATCCCGTCCTATAATTAGAGATAGATTCTAAATAGGTCTCTGTACAGATTTAAAATCCAAGTCCATATTTATCCTTAAAAGATACTTGGCTCTTAATAAATACTTTATTTGATCACTTTATACTTTTAAGCCAACCAAAAATAGATAGCTAATATATATTAAACTCATGTAGGTTAAATTAATCCACCATACGCGACTTGCGTCCTTGAATCGAGATATGTACAAGTCTGAGACCACACATGTGGGCAAGAGGAAGTAGCTGTCCGGATTCGATTCACTGCTGCACAGATGCGTGCATCTGGTGGAGTCCGATGACCACCAAACGCAACGCCTTGCGACTTTGGGAGTGGGCTGCGGGAGTCGGTCTCGGCGGCCCGAGCGGCTGGCGAACATGAAACGTAGTACGGCGCGGCCTACTTTGCTCGCGCACCGCGCGCGGATTCGACTCGGGTGTCCGAATCAGATTGGCCGTTGTCTCGCGGCCCGTCGTCGCGCTGCCTGCCTATGCGGCGCGCGGATCCTCCCGTCCATTCTTGGGGATTTTCGTGCCCACGACGCGTTCTTTGGGCCGGTGCGGTGTGTGACGGTTGCTCTCTTTCGCAGCCTGCGATCCAAGCGCCGTTGTTTCAACCCAAGCAAAAAATTTATATCGAAAGTTCCGAAGTAGCATCACCTTTGCATGCCACTACGTTTTTTAAATCTTACTCTTATTTACCACTGTTGACTAGCAAATCCGTAAAGTGGCTTACCTTGTCTTATTCTTCCTTCTTCCTCCAAGCAAAATCAGCCATAGACTATAAGGTGTAGCTACTGCTTGGTTTGATACTTCGGTGGTGAGCCGTGGAGATGGCGAAGGGAGGCGAGGAGGCAGCCGGAGGAGGGGTCCCGCGGAGGGAGGCGAAGAGGCGGCCAGGGAAGGTGACGAGGATTAAAACATCTATGTATTTATTTAATAAATAATAAAAGATCATATAGCTTCGTGGTCGTAACTCCTAAGGTTAACGACTTCTGTGGTTGTAAGGATTCCAGAGGTTACATAATGGATACCCGGGTCGGATGAAGTCATGTACCTAATCCCCGACCAAATGACTACTCGTAGAAACGATGAACTAGCATCTGGATTTAACTCCAAATATATTCTTTATTGTGTGATGAATGAAACACATGTCATAATTGCGCCAATTCACACGACGTTTCATGGTCCTAAGACACTGACAGCAACCACCATTGTAACACCCTGGTTTTCTGAGCCTTTTTGAAAATTTTCAAAATAAAAAGAACCATTTTGTTTTGATGAGAATTCAAAGCTTAACTTGAGATTTTCAGAGTTTAGGTGTTTAAAATGACTAAACCAAACTTCAACTAACCCTAAAGTTTGGTTCTTTGGAGCTGTTAGAGCTCTTGTGTTGATTTCCCTTACCTCCGCTTGTTCCACTCTTTCCTTGACTCAGCCCTTTCTTTCTCCAGACCTCCCTCTTGTTTGATCTCGCCGGACCTCCCCTCGCATTTTGTCCGGATTCCTTTATTTCAAACCATATCATTTTTGGCTTGAATCTCTTTGGTTTAGACTGCCTTAGGTCTAGACCTCCTCTCTAGTTTCTCTTCGGTTTTGACCTCCCCTTCGGGTCACAATTACCCCTGAGATGTCCTAAGCTCGAGTTTGTGTTTCAAATATCCTCGATCTCTGAAATCTAAACTTTGGGTTGAATTCCCCCTTCTGGACCTCTCTCTTGCTTGGACACTCCTTGTGCCCAGACCTCTCTTGTGTTCATTTGGACCACCCTATATCCATTTGAACATTCCTTTAGTTCATCTGGACCTCCCCGTATCCTTTAGGACCTCCTCCTCACTTATTTGGACCTCCCCATATCCTTTAGGACCTCCCTGTATCCTTTAGGACCTTCTCCTCGTGTATTTGGACCTCCCCGTATCCTTTAGGAGCTCCCTGTGTCCTCTAGGACCTCCTCCTCACTTATTTGGACCTCCCTGTATCCTTCAGGACCTCCCTATGTCCTTTAGGACCTTCTCCTCGTGTATTTGGAAATCCCTGTGTCCTTCAGGACATCCCTGTGTCCTTTGGGACCTTCTCCTCGTGTATTTGGACTGGTCTCCTCGTGTATTTGGACCTCCCTGTGTCCTTCAGGACATCCCTGTGTCCTTTAGGACCTTCTCCTACGTGCCAAGCAGTCAGTCCCCTGGCGTTGAGGTCTTGAATGGCATCGACTACCCATCCAACTCGTCCTTCTTTCTTCTAGGTGGACTGCCAGTGCAAATTCTCGCTCGCCACCTTCCGGCGAAGTAGAGGCCGTCCTCTTTTATGACTATCAAGTAGAACCAGCTCTTCTTCTATGATGACCACGAGGACTTCGGGTACATCCGAATGTGCTCGTTAGCCTTCCCGTCGTGGAGTCACAGCGAGCACTCCCCTGGCCTGGCCACTGATTTCCCCGACCTCGTAATCTTGTAGAAATACCTGAAGACCTTCAGACTTGGTCGGATCCCCAGGTATGCTTAGCAAAGATAGACGAAGATGTTGAGATTGGCGATGGAATTGGGGGCTAGATTCACCAACTCGACCTCATAGTACTCCAGAACTTAGGAAAGGAACTTGTGAGCCGAGAACCTGAGCCCACACTTGATGTAGGTAAGAAAAATCGGGATTTCCCCATCTTTGCGGCTCAGAAAGTGTTCTCCGGCTGCAGACCTCCACTTGGTCAGATCCTTGTTGGGGAGCATCCCGACTTCCTCTAGCATCTTGAGCCACTTCCCACTCAGATCTGAAGCCAACCACTTGGTGATCGAGTCCGACATGACAAGATCTTTGAGTGGATGAGCGGAGGTCGGAGGAAGCTTTCGATGGAAAAGTGAGAGAAGGTCGGAGAAGATTCTTCGCAAGAAGATGAAAAGGATTGGAGGAAAATATGAAAGCATAAAACTCTTAAAGACCTGCGCTGAACGGATTTTATAGCTACAACTCTTTAACTGCATCGGGGAGTTACCAAAGTCCAACGGATAGAAAAACTCTTCGGTTCCCAAGGCAGTTTTTCAACTCTAAAGTGAATACAGACCACCTTGTTTATCCCAGCATTAAATGAGAGTCTATCTGATACGACTTCAGCGGAGAAGCATTCACATGACCAATTCACTTAAAGTTCGGGAGCTAGTTGACGAGAATTAAAACCTCTATGTATTTCTTTAATATATAATAAAAGACCATATATCTTTGTGGTCGTAACCCCTAAGGCTAACGACCTCTGTGGTCGTAAGGATTCTAGAGATTACATAATGGGTACCCTGGTCGAATGAGGTCATGTACCCAATCCCCGACCAGATGATTGCTCGTAGAAGTAATGAACTGGTATCTGGATTTAACTCCAAGTATATTCTTTACCGTGTGATGAATAGAACACATGTCATAATTGCTCCTTGCCACACGACGTTTTATGGTCCTAAGACACTGACAACAACCACCATACGGTTTAGTGTCTCATAGACACCAGCTGATGATCAATTACTATTTTATTAACTATAACTGACCCTCCGACCGGATGTGTCACTTCTAATAGACGCCTTCTCCAAGAACAACTGCTACCTCTTCGATGGTTATTTAAAGATGGAGTATAGAGGAACAAAGGCATCAGATTGAAGCACGGCGATTAGTATTAGATCCATATTTCAAGCCTGATTCAATAATATAGCAAGCATTACGCTCAGTGTAATTAGGATTAGTCCACTACCGGTCGAAGACATCCCCTGTAATTGACAGTTCATAGCAATAAATAGCGATCCCATTCTCTCCCCAAGAATTATTTGCCATTTTTCTCTATTTATTTCGTAAGATCAACGACTCGATCGTTGACAAGAGGGGTCCCCGGATGGAGGCGAAGAGGCGGCCAGGGGAGGGTCCCACACGGGTTGGCGGGTGGAGGGAGGCAAGGAGGCCGGAGGAAGGGCTGGATCTGGCTGGTCCAAGGAGGAGGAGAAGAACTGAGACAGAGAGAGAGGAGTTGATAGGAGTTGATAGAGAGGAGAGAGAGAATGGAGAAGAAAGTGAGGGTAGAATGTGTATTATGGAAAAATCTAACGGAGTTGACTGCGGTGGCATAAATGGGTAATGTTTTGGAAATGTAATGGCATGTAAAGAAGATATCACTTTGCAATGGTAGATCAAGGATCTAGAACGTTTGCAGTGGTATATAAATTATATATATACAGAAAAGAAAAGAAAATTACAATCCCTTAGGGGAGAGCGCAATCAAGTAGTTGAGTCTAGCCAGTCAAATAAAATTTCCCTATATTGATCTTTTACTCGATGCAGTTCATTCTGATAGAAACAATTACTGACCGTCGGACGCGTTGGAAGAGGAGGCCATCGCGGTCGGGGAAGAGAAGTCGGTGACGGCGTCGATCCCATGACGGGACGGCGATGGAGCTTCCGTCGATCAAGCGTCCCTCTAGATCGGTTAGGGTTTTGTCGGGTGGGGATTGCGGCTTAGGCGAACCTCGTACCTAGAGCCGCCCCCCACCCCTTTATATATTCTTGTATGACGGGGCCCACCGACCAATAGATGAAATTTGGGCACCCCGATCGTAGCGCGGATCAAGGCCCGATTAGCTAACGGCTAATCGGTTGAGATCAAACTAACATTCTCCCCCTTGATCTCAATCTGTGCTTTAACTTTAATTACTTTTGACTTTACTCATTCCATCATAGATTAGTGCACAGAACATGTCTCATCGTCACGGTCAATTGCCGATAGATTCAACAGTTACAATACACATCTCTATTCTGAAATAGTTACTTTAATCTTTTGGGCCATCTTTTAGTTCAGGAATCATAGGCTTTCCCTTAAACCCATGCCGGCTACATGTTCTCTGAACACGTTGGGTGGTAAGCCTTTAGTAAGCGGATCCGCTAACATCTTTCTTGTACTTATATGCTCAAGACTTATAATTTGATCCCGAACTTTATCTTTCACAACATAGTACTTTATGTCAATGTGTTTGGCGGCACCACTTGACTTATTGTTGTGGGCATACGTTATGCGGGTTCATTATCGCGATTACAACTTAAGTGGTCTATTGATGTCGTCAACCACTTTTAAACCGGGTATGAACTTCTTTAGCAGTTCACCGCTAGTAGCCTCATAACATGCTACAAACTCGGCATACATTGTGGGCGATGTAGTGACGGTTTGCTTTGAGCTTTTCCACGATATAGCTCCTCCTGCGAGAGTGAACACATATCCGGATGTAGACTTTCTATCATCTCCATAAAATCGAATCTGTATACCCACTATATGGAGTAAATATGATCTTACAGTATGTCATCATGAGGCCTTTTGTTCCTTGCAAATAACGCAAGACTTTCTTTATCAATTTCAATGTTCTATTCGAGATTGCTCTGGAATCGCCAAATAACCCGGTAACAAATGCTAAGTCGTATGTGTGCACACTTGAGCATCTTGTAAGCTTCCGGCAATTTGAAGCATATGGAACCGCTTTCATTTGATCGATCTCATCTTTGGTTCTGGGGCATTGAAAAACCCCATATCTGCCGCCCTTGACTATAGGTGCGGTGAAGGACTACATTTATGCATCCCAAATTTCTTTAAGACTTTCTCTATGTATGTCTTTTGTGATAGTCCCAATATCCCTTTGTTTCTATCCGGTGAATTTCGATCCCTAGAACGAACGAAGCTTCACCAAGATCTTTCATATCAAAGTTTGAGGACAAAAACTTCTTTGTCTCGATGTGATGACATCACTACTAGCGATGAGGATATCATCCACATACGAGGATTAGGAAGATAAACTTCCCATCTTTAAACTTTGCATAAACACGGTTGTCCTCTACATTCTCTTTAAACCCAAATTTTCTTATTGTCTTGTCAAACTTCAAGTACCCTTGTCTTGAAGCTTGCTTTAACCCATAAATCGATTTCTTTAGGCGGCATCCCATTCTTTCATTTCCTTCCATGACAAAACCTTTCGGTTGTGCCATGTAAACATTTTCCTCCAAATCCCCATTAAGAAATGCCGTCTTTACATCCATCGATGTAACTCTAAATCATAATGTGCTACTAATGCCATTATGATTACGAAGAATCTTTACATGAGGACCGGAGAAAAGGTCTCATTGTAATCAATCCCTTCTCTTTGCGTAAATCCTTTTGCCACAAGTCGCGCTTTGTATCTTTCTACATTCCCTTGGGAGTCAAGTTTTGTCTTGTAGACCCATTTACAGCCTACTGTTTTGGCTCCTTTAGGAATAATTTCCAAGTCCCAGACTTTATTAGTCTTCATGGACCTCATTTCCTCTTCCATGGCTTCAAGCCATTTTGAGGAATTTTCGCTTCTCATGGCTTCTTCAAATGAGGTGGGATCATCCTCCATTTGATATTCCTCTGTATGATAAATCTGATAATCATCAGAAATAGCTGATCTTCTTACTCTTTGAGACCTCCTCGGGGCCTCCTCATTTGGTACATCTTCTGTTTGAGGCTGCTGTTGCTCCCCCTCATCTGTGGCAATAGGTTCTATAGGATCCTGAAGAACAGGTTCCTCATTATCATTCATTGTTGCCACAGGAGGAACAATAACAGTCTTGGCAACACGTTGTCTTGCACTTTGTCGGCAATGACAATGAGTAGTGTGAAGAATGGCTCTTGAATCATCGGAGTGGGCGCATACACCCGCTTCTCTTCAAGATCAATCTCACGAGCTACCATACTTCCTCTCATCATTTCATCCTCTAAGAAGACAGCGTGTCTCGTTTCTACAAACTTTGTATATCATGCGGACGAGAAGCGAAAACCTTTTGACTTTTCGGGGTAGCCAATGAAATGGCAACTTCTTTATTTTGGGATCAAGCTTCCCAAGGTTTGGGTTAAATACTTTAGCCTCGGCGAGACTCCCCCACACGTAAGTGGTTTAATGAGGAACTCTTCACATCCACAACTCGCATGCGGTGTTTTGGGCACCGACTTACTAGGCACTCTGTTGAGAATATGAATAGCGGTTTTCAACGCCTCCATCCATAGACTCAATGGCGGTGTGGAATAGCTCATCATGCTTCGCACCATATCCATCGAGTGCGGTTGCGTCTTTCGGCTACTCCATTTTGTTGAGGTTCGCGGTGTAGAATCTTGGGCTACTATACCATTTTCTGTAAAAACCTTGCAAAAGGTCCAGAACTTGTCCATATGGGGTATGTCGATAGTAGTACTCCCCCACGATCGGATCGGACTATCTTAATCTTTAAATCGTGTTGGTTTTCAATTTCACCTTAAATATCTTGAATTTATCCAAGGCTTCATTTCTTTCTTTGATTGGATAAATATATCCATAACGGAGTAATCATCGTGAATGTTATGAGCGAGTCATAACCATCCACACTTTTCACGGAAAAGGACCACAAATGTCTGTGTGAACAATTTGTAGAACTCTGTGCTTCTTTTGGCGTCTTTCTTAATTTTCTTTACATATTTTCCTTTAATGCATTCTGCATTGTTCTAAGTCTGAGAACTCTAATGGAGGAAGAATGTCATTCTTAACTAGTCTTTCTATTCTCCCCTCGAAATATGGCCTAAGCAGCGATTGCCATAATTTCGACGACGCATCTAGAGTTCTCTTTCGTTTTCATTTTACATTTGTAGACGAGATTCATTCACTTTCGCACGCGACGTTCCCATTATCGCACACGACATTCACATCATCACGTAATGATAACAAATAAAGCTCATTTTGTAAGATGGCAAAACCAACACATTCTTTATTAAACATTATTTCACACTTGCCGTTTCCAAAATGACAATCATAACCATTATTGTCCAAACATGAAACACTAATCAAATTCCTTTGTAAGAGGAACATAAAGAACATCTCTAAGTAAAAGAGTGAAGCCATCACTAGCTCTAATGAAAGATCGCCAACGGCTTCAACTTCAACTTGGACTCCATTTGCGACTTTAGCATCTTTCTTTTCTTTGCATAGTCCTCGTCGAGCGGAATCCTGTAAAGAATTAGCAACATGAACAGTTGCTCTGAGTCAATCCACCAAGTAGATTTGAATATTGTACATCTGAGGATTCATTTATAAAGGTAATAATGTTCTCACCTTTCTTTGCCATTATCATCTTTAAGTAATCGGGACAGTCCTTCTTGTAGTGTCCGTCTTCTTCGATGAAGACACCGATCTTTGTCTCTTGCAAACTTATTTTGTTGAGGTGATGGACATGAGCTTTTCCCTTGTTCTTTGAGGAGAAGTTCTTGTTGAAGTTCTTTTTCTTGTTGTCCTTCACATAGTTGATAGAACCACCATGTGAGGATTTAAATCTTTCCTCCTCTTGCACACACATAGCTATGCACTTTTCTAAGTCCCATTTCTCGTCTGCATGTTATAGTTGACAACAAAGGTGTCAAACTTTTAAACAAGGAAGCAAAAATCAAATGAATAAGGAACTCATCCTTGAGAGCCAAATCCATTGGTTTGAGCTTGGATGCCGGATTGCTCATCCTTAGTATGTGCTCTCTTATGCCCTTGCCACCACCAGTACCTTTACATTACAAGTCGCTTAATTAGGCATGTAGCATAAGTCTTTGAAGAGCCGAAGAACCGACTCTTTATTTTCTCAAGGTACTCTGTGTGAGTGTCACACTCTGCGATTGAGCCCAGTGCGAGGCTCAATCGTGTTCTTTATCACTGACCATACATTTCTTGTTGGTCGTGGTCCATTCTTATGCTCAAGGTCATAAGACATCCGTAAGGAGCATAGTCCCTCTGTCTTTTACGCTTAGCGAGTGTCGTCCTCATTTTCTTTTCTCACTTTGGCGCCTCGGGCTCGGTGGGGACGTCTTGTGGTGAGGACCCGTCCACCTCGGCCAAGATAAACGCTAAGTCTATCTTTTTCTTCCACTCCCCATAGTTATCTCCTTTGAAAGTGGGGATCTCTTTGATACAACTCATCAAGTTGTATCCTTTGAAAAATAATTCAAATAAAAGTGAGAACATAATGACAAAATTATATGCCTTATTTCCAGCGTTGGTCAAAAATCGACATACAATTTTAATCTATACATTAAATCTACATCACCGTTGGGCGAAATAGAAATAATGTATAAAATCATCAATTAAAAATTATAATCTTTGTTATTATCAACGTTGATCGAGAAAATAACAATGTCATAATTCACAACAATTCTCAAAAATTAAATTCTCCGTTGGTTGAATTTAATTTAAGGAGTAATCAACATTAACTTTTGCAATGAAACTATGGAAATTATATCTATTTTTCAAAATTAAATTCTCCGTTGGTTGAATTTAATAATGAAATAATAAAATACTTTTGTTCCCATCGGGTCACCCATCTTGGGTTTGCTCCCATAGCATGTGCGTTTAACCCCAAAGCCAAAGGGCATGAGTCGCCAACTTCTTTCTTTATTTCAATTACCTCCCCAAAACCGGATGCAAACCCCATTTCGGTCCAAGAACACACACGCAGTCAGCCCTAAAAGCTTGTGCTCTCTCCATCCGTAAAAGCGGCGCTGGCTCCTCGAATCCGAAAAAAAAAGGGCAGCATAAAAAGGAGCGGAGGCGCTTCAGCAGCGGCTGCAAGCGGGCGCTTGCGACGCGTTAATGGCGCAGAAGCGCGCCGGATCACTGCAACAAGCGGCGGCGGCCTCGGCGGAAGCGGCGGCGGCAAGGTGGCGGCGCAACCGGAGGCAGCAGCCTTGAACAGTAAAGCGGCGGCGCGCTTAGCTAGCGGCAGCGCGCGCTCGAGAGCGAGCGCGCAGCGCGCCGCGGGCGGAAGCTGGCGGGCCAGCGGCAGCGTCCGCTTCGGCGAGATGGCCCCGGCGGAAGCGATGGCGCGCCGGCGGCAGCGGCGGCCCGAGGCCGCCAGATCTAAAACGTAAGTCCCGATCCCTTTGCGCTCGATACCATTGATAAAACAATTACTGACCGTCGGACGCGTTGGAAGAGGAGGCCATCGCGGTCGGGGAAGAGAAGTCGGTGACGGCGGCGTCGATCCGGCGACGGGGACGGCGATGGAGCTTCCCGTCGCTGACTGCGCGTCCCTCTAGATCGGTTAGGGTTTTGTCGGGTGGGGATTGCGGCTTAGACGAACCTCGTACCTAGAGCCGCCGGCCCCCACCCCTTTATATATTGCGCAGCGCGACGGGGGCCCACCAGCCAATAGATGGGCTGGGCACCCCCGATCAGGGCGCGGATCAAGGCCCGATTAGCCGTTGGGCTAATCGGTTGAGATCAAACTAACACATTCTTGAACTTAATTTTCCAATTTGAGATGCTTGGCGTGACATTGTCAAAGATCTACCCGTTTCTTTGTTTCCAAATTTCTCATGCTGCAATGATCAGAATTTCCATGTAGAACGTAGAGTTAAAGAGCCATCTTGTTCTTTCTACCTTTAACTGGACATTATCCACATTGTCCCAATTTAAGCCGACGGTATTCCAACAGCAGGTGCTGAAGCTGCAGTCAAAAAATAAATGATTGATTGTTTCCTTTTCACTGTTTCGGCATAGGATACAATAATGATCATCATCCGCCATGTTATAATGCCTCCCGCGCGCAGCATGTCTCTGGGGTTTAATCTATCCATGAGAAGCAGCCAAGCAAACACTTGGTCATTTAGCTTGTCTCGAAGAACATCCAGGCCCGCCGAGGTAGAATGTGACCGCATGACTTACATTTGGGGCATGGAACAATATACATCATAAAAAATATACAAATTTGGCTTCAACTCAATCGATCGGCGAAGCCTTAAAAATGGGTTTGGCGGAGTAAGTGTGTGATGAAACTCACTTCAGTCAGTCCCTCCCCCTACGCCTACAGCCCTACTACTGCTACTTAATACTAGTACATTCTACGTTGGGATCTAATGAAACAGCAAATCTTATCCACATCCTCGCAGTTACGACATTTCGGGGGAAGTTTAGCAGCATATGCTGTTGCTTCACGCGTGTTCCTCGATCGATGATAGGGAGCAAGAATATATGATCTCCTGATGTAACTATGTAAGCAGTCATTTTCCACTGTAAATGTAAAAAAATATGCAGCAGCAGTGGCCATCTTTGACCCAGTGTCACTCTACTCTAGCAGTCAGTTTCCACTACTTGTTGCTTAGTCAACCACGCTTAGCGGATCAGCCTTTCTGATGCTAAGCTTGCTCTCCAGGTGTTACATGTGTCCACCTGCAAGGGAGCCGTGCACGCCCCTGGATTGCGATGCAATTCTTACAAACCAACTGGCTCGAGGTGCCCGTGCAATTGCTAATAGATTAAGCATATGTTTATGCAGATATATACAGGCAGGCAGTAGATTCACGCGGAATTGCTGGCTTGGCCTTGTCCACCGGCTGCATGCTACATGGAGATGGAGGGAGAAGTTTAATCAACCAATAACTTACATTCGGTTCTACTCGTCACCTGTTTGCCAGGCTTGTCTCTGTAATATTTAGTAATATCTCCTGCATATGGCCATGCATGTGCAAACAAGGGCATGAAGTAGGCGTCACCTTCAGCTTGTCATCGATGATTGTACTCAACCCGTAGTGTCAATCTGATCCACCATTTCATGAATTATATAGTACGATCTACGCATGGCCTTAATTATCACGAATACCAGGTCAAATTGGCAAGCTAGAGCTTGCTTTGTTTAGCAGCTAGCACATAGGAAACAATGAGTTTGACATGTGGAGGCAGGAATGAGCGCGACGGCTTGATGATGTTGCTGCCAATTAGTCCGGCCGATGTCTGAAGCTTGCTGGTCTTAATCTCTTAATTGATAGAGTGCCATTGATTCGCTGCATGAGCTAGTAGTCATCATCCTTGAATTTGCCTCCCACGCTGAGGCCAACTGCACTTTCGATGTTCACTTAGCCAGTTCATCATTGCAAAAGAAACTACTGCTTCTTTAATTTGCTTCTTCTTAATTCTTACATATAGTAGAGTAATCAATCAGGTAAGCGTGATGTTTGGTTTTCGATCCTTCTCATGATTTTAAAATACATTTCTTAATTAATTGACCCAATGCTTACGCGGAAACTCGGAGACAATTTCAAGCTTAGCTGGTTCGGGAAGAACCCAGAATTACGATTAGCAAATATCTATGGCATACAATACAACGTTGTATAATAAAACAAAACCATGGTTTTGTTTGGTTAACAACATGGCTACTTTGGTTTCATATGTTACATTTTTACGCTTTGTCATTAACCAAGCGATTGGCACACAGAAACGGAAAAGGTTTGCGACGATGTGCATTTTCTATTGTAAAATATAAAAAAAACTATACATCATTTTTTTACATTGAGAGATACAGAGTTGCCCTGCTCCTTTAATTTCCTAAAAATTTCCATCTGAATTTTCTGGATATTCCGGATTCTACACACCAGTGGCGAAGACAGGATGAAAATAGAGGTGGTACTCATGTGTAAAAGCAAACATGAGACAAGTATACTAAAGATACATCTAGTGACACACTTACATATTACAATTGAAAAAAAAAACAGAAATCGCCTTTGCTGCTGCTTACGAGAAAGCGAGTACCGATTGTCGTGCTGTCGCACCCTCACGGCCTCGCCGAGCCATCGCACCCTCGCTAAGCCGCCACCAATGCTATGTATGCTTGTGCATCTAGGGTTCACACTTTGCAGCAGTGAGCAACCAGTAGAGTAGGAGACATTTTCCACCGATTGGGCCTCCAACAAGCAACAAAACAATAGTCTACCAAGGTATTACACGGACACTAAAGAGCTCACTGCCCACACTTCTTCTTCATTCAAACGCTGAGCTGCTCGATTTCTACTGCTTCTGTGCCGCCTACACACCCAAAAATCCAATACCGGTGCCTGGGTCGAGCGGCTGGAGCCCCAAGTAGCCCCAACACTGGTTCCGCCACCGCTACACACCCCAGCACACTACCTACTTAAATCTGCAGTAAAACCAGTAGCTAACCAGAGCTTACCGACCCCTGGATAAACACCAAACCCAGCAGCTGATTGTGCCGGCCAAGCCTACTGGCCAATCTGAATACAGATCAACGAATCATCAGGCTGCTGCTTCACAGATTCCTGCCGTGCAACTTCCTCTCACATTGCCACTAGCTTCCAGGTTGACCTAGTAATACAACATGACATGTAAGTCACACTCACACTCACACTCCATATATATAGTCATTGCTCTCTCCTTGCTAATCTTCTCTTCAACTATGCAAAAGCAAAACCCTAGTTGATTGATGATCAATCACCTACATGACAGGAAGAGGCTCAGACATGCATGATTCTCTAGGCCTGATTCAGTTCCATGATCACCAGTACCTGTACAGCAGCAGCACTGGCACTGGCAGCATCAACCTGCCACTGCCACACCCTTTCTTGCCTCATCACCACGGACTTGTTGACGCCAATGACCGTTGTACCGGCAAGGACGTGCCGGAGTTCGTCGAGCCGGCGACGGCCGAGACAGACGAGCAGGTGGGGTTAGGGGCGTGCAAGGGGGTGTCCAAGCAGGGAGGCGACGGCGCGGTGGAAGAGCGGAAGGATGTGGCGAGGGCCGAGGAAGAGGAGGCCCACGGCGTGCGGATGATCGCGCTGCTCATGGAGTGCGCGGTGGCCATGTCGGTGGGCAACCTCGCGGACGCCAACGGGGCGCTCCTCGAGCTGTCGCAGATGGCCTCGCCGTACGCGTCGTCGTGCGGCGAGCGGCTCGTGGCCTACTTCGCCAGGGCCATGGCGGTGCGGCTGATGGGCTCGTGGGTCGGTGTCTGCGCGCCCCTGGCGCCGCCGTGCGCGGGCATCCACGCCGCGTTCCGGGCCTTCTACAACGTCGCACCGTTCGCGAGGTTCGCCTACCTGGCGTGCAACCAGGCCATCCTGGAGGCCTTCCACGGCAAGCGCCTGGTCCACATTGTCGACCTCGACGTCGTGCCCGGCGGCGCGCTGCAGTGGCTGTCGCTGCTCCCCGCGCTGGCGGCTCGGCCGGGCGGCCCGCCGGTTCTCCGCGTGACCGGCTTCGGCATGTCGGCGTCGGTGCTGCACGACACCGGCAACCAGCTCGCCGGGCTGGCGAGCAAGCTAAGCATACCGTTTGAGTTCTACGCCGTTGCAAAGCGGCCTGGAGACGTCGACGCGATCGCTGACTTGCCGAGCAAGAGGCCAGGGGAGGCCGTGGCCGTGCACTGGCTGCGTCACACCATGTACGACGCGGCCGGGGACGACGGCGCCACGATGCGGCTGGTGCGGTGGCTGGAGCCGAATGCGCTGACGCTGGTGGAGCAGGAGAGAGGCCCGGCCGGGGACGGCGGCCACGGCCACTTCCTGGACCGCTTCGTCTCCGCGCTGCACCAAACCACACGGGTTGGTGGGTGGAGGGAGGCAAGGAGACCAGAGGAAGGGTTGGATCTAGCTAGTCCAAGGAGGAGGAGGAGAACTAAGACAGAGAGAGAGGAGTTGAGAGAGAGGAGAGAGAGAATAGAGAAGAAATTGAGGGTAGAATGTGTATTATGGAAAAATCTAACGGAGTTGACCGCGGTGGCATAAATGGGTAATGTTTTGGAAATGTAATGGCATGTAAAGAAGATATCACTTTGCAATGGTAGATCAAGGATCCAGAACGTTTACAGTGGTATATAAATTATATATATACAGAAAAGAAAAGAAAATTACAATCCCTTAGAGGAGAGAGCAATCAAGTAATTGAGTTTACCCAGTCAAATAAAATTTTCCTATGTTGATCTTTTACTCGATGCACATGGAGAGCGAATTCATTCTTGAACTTAATTTTCCAATTTGAGATGCTTGGCGTGACATTGTCAAAGATCTTCCCGTTTCTTTGTTTCCAAATTTCTCATGCTGCAATGATCAGAATTTCCGTGTAGAACGTAGAGTTACAAAGCCATCTTGTTCTTTCTACCTTTAATTGGACATTATCCACATTGTCCCAATTTAAGCCGACGATATTCCAACAGCAGGTGCTGAAGCTGCAGTCAAAAACTAAATGATTGATTGTTTCCTTTTCACTGTTTCGGCATAGGATACAATAATGATCATCATCCGCCATGTTATAATGCCTCCCGTGCAGCATGTCTTTGGGGTTTAATCTATCCATGAGAAGCAGCCAAGCAAACACTTGGTCATTTAGCTTGTCTCGAAGAACATCCAGGCCCGCCGAGGTAGAATGTGACCGCATGACTTACATTTGGGGCATGGAACAATATACATCATAAAAAATATACAAATTTGGCTTCAACTCAATCGATCGGCGAAGCCCTACTACTGCTACCTAATACTAGTACATTCTACGTTGGGATCTAATGAAACAGCAAATCTTATCCACATCCTCGCAGTTACGACATTTCGGGGGAAGTTTAGCAGCATATGCTGTTGCTTCACGCGTGTTCCTCGATCGATGATAGGGAGCAAGAATATATGATCTCCTGATGTAACTATGTAAGCAGTCATTTTCCACTGTAAATGTAAAAAAATATGCAGCAGCAGTGGCCATCTTTGACCCAGTGTCACTCTACTCTAGCAGTCAGTTTCCACTACTTGTTGCTTAGTCAACCACGCTTAGCGGATCAGCCTTTCTGATGCTAAGCTTGCTCTCCAGGTGTTACATGTGTCCACCTGCAAGGGAGCCGTGCACGCCCCTGGATTGCGATGCAATTCTTACAAACCAACTGGCTCGAGGTGCCCGTGCAATTGCTAATAGATTAAGCATATGTTTATGCAGATATATACAGGCAGGCAGTAGATTCACGCGGAATTGCTGGCTTGGCCTTGTCCACCGGCTGCATGCTACATGGAGATGGAGGAGAAGTTTAATCAACCAATAACTTACATTCGGTTCTACTCGTCACCTGTTTGCCAGGCTTGTCTCTGTAATATTTAGTAATATCTCCTGCATATGGCCATGCATGTGCAAACAAGGGCATGAAGTAGGCGTCACCTTCAGCTTGTCATCGATGATTGTACTCAACCCGTAGTGTCAATCTGATCCACCATTTCATGAATTATATAGTACGATCTACGCATGGCCTTAATTATCACGAATACCAGGTCAAATTGGCAAGCTAGAGCTTGCTTTGTTTAGCAGCTAGCACATAGGAAACAATGAGTTTGACATGTGGAGGCAGGAATGAGCGCGACGGCTTGATGATGTTGCTGCCAATTAGTCCGGCCGATGTCTGAAGCTTGCTGGTCTTAATCTCTTAATTGATAGAGTGCCATTGATTCGCTGCATGAGCTAGTAGTCATCATCCTTGAATTTGCCTCCCACGCTGAGGCCAACTGCACTTTCGATGTTCACTTAGCCAGTTCATCATTGCAAAAGAAACTACTGCTTCTTTAATTTGCTTCTTCTTAATTCTTACATATAGTAGAGTAATCAATCAGGTAAGCGTGATGTTTGGTTTTCGATCCTTCTCATGATTTTAAAATACATTTCTTAATTAATTGACCCAATGCTTACGCGGAAACTCGGAGACAATTTCAAGCTTAGCTGGTTCGGGAAGAACCCAGAATTACGATTAGCAAATATCTATGGCATACAATACAACGTTGTATAATAAAACAAAACCATGGTTTTGTTTGGTTAACAACATGGCTACTTTGGTTTCATATGTTACATTTTACGCTTTGTCATTAACCAAGCGATTGGCACACAGAAACGGAAAAGGTTTGCGACGATGTGCATTTTCTATTGTAAAATATAAAAAAAACTATACATCATTTTTTTACATTGAGAGATACAGAGTTGCCCTGCTCCTTTAATTTCCTAAAAATTTCCATCTGAATTTTCTGGATATTCCGGATTCTACACACCAGTGGCGAAGACAGGATGAAAATAGAGGTGGTACTCATGTGTAAAAGCAAACATGAGACAAGTATACTAAAGATACATCTAGTGACACACTTACATATTACAATTGAAAAAAAAAACAGAAATCGCCTTGCCTGCTGCTTACCGAGTGCGGAGTACCGATTGTCGTGCTGTCGCACCCTCACGGCCTCGCCGAGCCATCGCACCCTCGCTAAGCCGCCACCAATGCTATGTATGCTTGTGCATCTAGGGTTCACACTTTGCAGCAGTGAGCAACCAGTAGAGTAGGAGACATTTTCCACCGATTGGGCCTCCAACAAGCAACAAAACAATAGTCTACCAAGGTATTACACGGACACTAAAGAGCTCACTGCCCACACTTCTTCTTCATTCAAACGCTGAGCTGCTCGATTTCTACTGCTTCTGTGCCGCCTACACACCCAAAAATCCAATACCGGTGCCTGGGTCGAGCGGCTGGAGCCCCAAGTAGCCCCAACACTGGTTCCGCCACCGCTACACACCCCAGCACACTACCTACTTAAATCTGCAGTAAAACCAGTAGCTAACCAGAGCTTACCGACCCTGGATAAACACCAAACCCAGCAGCTGATTGTGCCGGCCAAGCCTACTGGCCAATCTGAATACAGATCAACGAATCATCAGGCTGCTGCTTCACAGATTCCTGCCGTGCAACTTCCTCTCACATTGCCACTAGCTTCCAGGTTGACCTAGTAATACAACATGACATGTAAGTCACACTCACACTCACACTCCATATATATAGTCATTGCTCTCTCCTTGCTAATCTTCTCTTCAACTATGCAAAAGCAAAACCCTAGTTGATTGATGATCAATCACCTACATGACAGGAAGAGGCTCAGACATGCATGATTCTCTAGGCCTGATTCAGTTCCATGATCACCAGTACCTGTACAGCAGCAGCACTGGCACTGGCAGCATCAACCTGCCACTGCCACACCCTTTCTTGCCTCATCACCACGGACTTGTTGACGCCAATGACCGTTGTACCGGCAAGGACGTGCCGGAGTTCGTCGAGCCGGCGACGGCCGAGACAGACGAGCAGGTGGGGTTAGGGGCGTGCAAGGGGTGTCCAAGCAGGAGGCGACGGCGCGGTGGAAGAGCGGAAGGATGTGGCGAGGGCCGAGGAAGAGGAGGCCCACGGCGTGCGGATGATCGCGCTGCTCATGGAGTGCGCGGTGGCCATGTCGGTGGGCAACCTCGCGGACGCCAACGGGGCGCTCCTCGAGCTGTCGCAGATGGCCTCGCCGTACGCGTCGTCGTGCGGCGAGCGGCTCGTGGCCTACTTCGCCAGGGCCATGGCGGTGCGGCTGATGGGCTCGTGGGTCGGTGTCTGCGCGCCCCTGGCGCCGCCGTGCGCGGGCATCCACGCCGCGTTCCGGGCCTTCTACAACGTCGCACCGTTCGCGAGGTTCGCCTACCTGGCGTGCAACCAGGCCATCCTGGAGGCCTTCCACGGCAAGCGCCTGGTCCACATTGTCGACCTCGACGTCGTGCCCGGCGGCGCGCTGCAGTGGCTGTCGCTGCTCCCCGCGCTGGCGGCTCGGCCGGGCGGCCCGCCGGTTCTCCGCGTGACCGGCTTCGGCATGTCGGCGTCGGTGCTGCACGACACCGGCAACCAGCTCGCCGGGCTGGCGAGCAAGCTAAGCATACCGTTTGAGTTCTACGCCGTTGCAAAGCGGCCTGGAGACGTCGACGCGATCGCTGACTTGCCGAGCAAGAGGCCAGGGGAGGCCGTGGCCGTGCACTGGCTGCGTCACACCATGTACGACGCGGCCGGGGACGACGGCGCCACGATGCGGCTGGTGCGGTGGCTGGAGCCGAATGCGCTGACGCTGGTGGAGCAGGAGAGAGGCCCGGCCGGGGACGGCGGCCACGGCCACTTCCTGGACCGCTTCGTCTCCGCGCTGCACCACTACTCGGCGGTGTTCGACTCCCTGGGCGCGTCACGGCCGGCCGACGAGGACACGAGCAGGCACCTGGTGGAGCACGGCGTGCTGGGCAGGGAGATCGGGAACGTGCTGGCGGTCGGCGGACCGGTGCGGAGCGACCGCGGGGAGAGGTTCGGCAGCTGGCCAGCGGAGCTCGCCCGGCACGGCTTCCTGCGCGCCGGTGCCGGCGGACGCGCGCAGCTGCTGGCCGGGGCGTGCCCAGCGGGGCTGGGCCACACGGTGGTGGATGACCACGACGGCACGGTGCGGCTGGGGTGGAAGGGCGCTCCGCTCTACGCGGTCTCCATGTGGACGTGGTGCGCCCGCCACACGCGCGAGCTTAACTAAATTAGTTAACCTCGTTTTGATTAGTACCAGTAAGTACACGGTGATGATGCAGTACTAAGCTATCACCCATGCCATGCCAGGCTGGTCTCTTCCAAGTGGGCTCACATAGACAGTCACACATGTAATGCACTGTGGCTGCTGGGCAAACTTGTCAGTGACCAGCTCTGGTAGTATATGTGCTACTTGTTCACATGAAGGTTGGAGTGTCTACAGCAACTTTTACTACTTTGAATGTTTATACTATCTTCATTTGCCTCTCCATTCGTTTTTAATCAAAATGGAGTTAGAATTAGAAGGCTGGAAAGAGATTGTACCTGCAAGTTGCAGCCTGCGTTCAAGACTCGCCCAGGTACAGTCAGACTGAGTCAGGCATCAAAGACTTGATAAAACATAACATGAGCCATCAAGGAGCACTGAATAGAACAAACAGGAGCACAGAAATAGCTATCAAGAATCCAAGATATCCCTTTGGAGGAAGATAAAGAATATTTTCATTGCGTGAATTTAAGTGCATCAACGGCCAAAAAGAAATGCGGGCATCAGTTCAACAGGGCGGGCACAGAATATATTTAGGAAATTTTTGGCTAATATCCCAATTCCGAAGAACCTACTCTACTGACTACTGACTCTACAACCCAGAAGACTCACCAAACTACTACACATCCTCAAAACCAATTTGTGATGCTGATGTACAACTCAGCACCTTTGTCCAATCCAATCCTCACTGTACATCTATCAAACAACAAAAGGAACGATAGACCACCCCGCCTGCAAAAATCCGCAGCAACTTTCCTTCACACCTCAGCGACGATAGGTAACCCGTCTGCAGAAATCCGCAGCAACTTTCCTTCACACCTCAGCGACATCCTGAATAATCACTATTTGTGCGGTGCTCATTGAAGGAGCTTGCTTCCGATCAAATTGCGCATTTTTCCGTGCATACAGTTGCAAACTTTTGCTATATTGCAGAGATGGTTTGTCCATCGACCATCCCATGCAAAATTGAAATTCCAAATTCCAAAACTCACAGAATTTCCGTATTCATGGATTCACATTGCAATCAATCATAAATGGCTCGTCCCTTGGCAGGTACCTCTTCCAATATTTCCTGTACCGTGGTATGCCGAGTTCTAACCAGGGTTTCATGTTACCATTGTAGTGCAGTATGGCAGCTCTCTTTATGGCACCATGAGTAACTCCATAGTCATGACCAAGACCAAATTGGACCAAATGGCCTTCAATAGGATGGATCAGATCTTGGAAAGCAAGCAGGCCTGCAGGTAGTGATGCAGCTCTCCACGACGCTTCCGTGTCATGTTGCAGCTGTTAGAGGTGAGACATAAGCACGCCTTTATCAGGTTAAGAATTTACGAACTCTTGGCCTAACAAGTTAAACATGTAAAGAATAGGGCTGGACAACTTAAAGAAACCATGCTACTGCCTACTTGCAGACAGGAAACCAAATTATGGTGAATGCACGAGTTCAAGGCTTCAAGCTGGTTTATTTTACGAGTTGAGTTATGATCACAATTCAGTAGAGTAAGCTCAGTACAGCGCACACACAAACACACACACACAAAAGCAATAGTTCAACCGTAATGAAATCTAACCACAAATTTAGTTGAAAAAAAACACAAGAAAAGGACAGCAGCTAAGCGTTACCACCATACTAACCTTTTGGAGTACCCGATTATGAACACCAGTGACATCATGTTCCCTCCATTTATCGAGATCAATAACACTCACTCCAGACATCCAGATACATGAACTAGCATCATATGGGAAGTCAGGCAAGTATGCTCTGAGTTGCCTTAATCTAACTCGACAAGACTGGACAGCGCCAATCACTTTACCTTTCAAATCAAGGTTCCAGATAAGCGACAAGTCTCTCTGGACTATAGTATCATCTTCCAAAACAATCACCCTTTTAAGATTGCTAAACAGTTCAGGAAGCAAGAAAAGGGAGTGCCCAAACACTGAAATATATTCAGTTCTCATTAGGGTGTTCAACATTCGAGCATTGCTATGGGAGGTGATGCGGAACTCCTCGGATGGTGATAATTGTTCAACCTCCCTATTATCCAAATGTTTTACTTGGAAATCATCAAAATTAAGGACACCGATGGTAGCTTCCTTGTAAGAATTCCTGATGAACCAATTCTTAAATGTATAGAAGTTCTGCGCATCAGTGACAAGATGGAAAACCTCATTTGCTGATTCCTGAAACACTGAAGAGAACTGGTGAGTGACATGATGCAGATTTTCAAATAAGTACATGGTCCAGAACTATATGCAATGCCATACCTCAGAATTTATCACAGTTGAGTTGATAGTCATGGATGACGCAAGAAGGTTGGTGGAGAAAATAACATAGTGCCGGAGTACTGGATTTTCAAGCTTTTGCGCATCTGAATACTCCATGTCAGCAAAGGATTTAAAGTAGTCTACTGTCAATCTCATTGAAAGGCAGTGGAGGCTCTTGGGTAGCGTCTGAACTCCAAGCCTGTAAAGATGTGCACTCTGACTTGCATGAAAATGAGCTTCATCTTCAGTCATATCAAGCAATTGCCTCAGCTTTTTCTCAAAATTAGTGCATTCGATGGCACATGATTTTGCTGCAGCTATTGTCTGATCCATCTTTGCCATATTGACTCCATGACTTCAAAAATAACAAAGAAGAATCAATATAGCAAAGTAGCAAACTCTTCAACATATGCAACAAAATCTGTTATTCAAAAGTTAAGTTTGATAAGCAAAAAGTTTGTTGGCAATGTCTACTTTCAATTTGAGACATCAGTGCATCAGCCCACTCAGTTCCTTCCAACATACAACTTACCAGTACTATTTTTGGCAAACTATTCTTCCCAAGATCACAATTTTAGCTTACTCACTATAATGTTACACAAGCAAACAACATACTGTCATTACTATGGTCCACAAAGATGCAAAACATATAGCACATCACAAAATAATGTGAACTAAAAACAAGTGTTAAGGGTATTAATGGTATTTCCTATTGTTAGGGTTTAGTCTTGTGTGTGTCCCCTTGTACTATATATATGCCCTATGGGCTATTGCAGTAGATATGCTCCATTCATAGTAAAATGGTATCAGAGCCTAGGTTTAGAACTTAGCTCAGCCATCTTTCGCTGCTGCCCCTGGGATGGTGCCCTCTACTCCCAGGGGCGGTCACGTCACAGACCGCCACCTTCCGACCGCCGCGTCCGCCGGATCCCGTTGCGCCGGCGCCCTCCAGCGCCGCCTACGGTGATGTGGAGTCTCCAGCGCCGCCTCGGCAGCCTCCAATGGCGGCGCGCGCGCCGGCCGTCTATCCGCCGCCTCTCCTCCGCCGGATCCGGCTTACGCCGCCGCGTCTCTCCCTCGATCCGGCCACCAAGCTCTTCCCGCCGCGAGATCCAGCTCGCGCAGATCCGCCGCCGCTCAGCCCTCTTAGCCTCTCCTTTCGGCCCATTGTCGGATCGGACCGCCGCCGCGCGGTGCTGATATGCTTCGGCTGCCGGACCACGTCGCCGCTTCGGGCTCGCCCGCCGCCGCCGCTTCGGCGAGAACGGAACCCTAGAGTTCCCGTGCATCTGTCTTGCAGGTGCGGCCGTGTGGGCCATTTTATATTCAGCCCTGTCGGCCATTTCGGTTAGCCGGCCCAGCAACGGCCTCGGTTAGCCAGCCCTTTCTATTTTAAAAAAAAAAACTGCTGCTATAATCCACTGCCTTTGAGTCTTCTGTTTGCGTCCATCCAAGTCCGTAACACTCTCGGAGTTCGTCAAAGTCGTACAAGTCCACATATCCTTGTCAGTTAGCCGATTGCTTTGCTAGCCACGATTCATCCTCTTGGATTGAATGTGGTCCTCTCCTTTCTTTTGCATGGCAGCAGCCGCCGCTCTTCTCTCCGAGCAGTTGCAGATCATAGAAGTCTTTATGATGCCGCCGCTTCTCTCTGAGCCACCGCCTGAGAGTTTCTAAGGTCACAGACTTCTTCTCACTGACTTGCACCTCCGTTCGCTTTTTTGTGCCTTTCTTGCGCCATCATCTTGGGCTTCGATTTATTTGCTATGCTTCTATCTCTCTCTTCGACTTGATTTGACAACTATCTCTATTTGTGTCACCTTCCACATCCTCTCTTATCGTGTTGTCGCGGTCGACTCTGCTCCCGCTTACCTCTACTTTCCCAGCCCCTGCATTTTGTGCTTGTGGGCTGCAGCATGATTCCGAATAAGAGATCCTTTGGTACCGACACAATTTTCCAAGAGCTGCACGCTATGACGACATCTTAAAGACTCGACTTCGGTTTTTCCCTATTGTTGTGTCAACTCTTTTCAAATGCAATGCTATTGCATACGCCTTGCATTTGAGGGAGGGTGTTAAGGGTATTAATGGTATTTCCTATTGTTAGGGTTTAGTCTTGTGTGTGTCCCCTTGCACTATATATATGCCCTATGGGCTATTGCAATAGATATGCTCCATTCATATTAACAACAAGATCTGACGTGAGGAAAGAGATAAATCCTTAGCCTTCTTTCTAGTTAAGACTGCTGGACTACTCATTAACTGTAACTGGTCAATGGATTATGTTGCACAGCTAGTGAATTGTTACCACCAGCCAACATGTGCACTTACTGGTCCCCCATGACTCCTATTGAATGCACATAGTTAGAAAATATTTCTGACTCAGGTAATGATCGATCAACTTCTTTGAACAAAGAACAACTACTAATGATATGCTGTCAAAGTGTCAATAAGACATGACTTCTGTATCTGCATGCATATCATATCACAGTGGATACCACATGCACATATAATTTTTTTAAAAAAAAAAAAGCTGCAAAGCACAAGGAATTAGTGACGTTGTCCAGGTGCAAAGCCAGACTGCTGAAATATCGTTTGTTACATTTGATGTGTAAGAATATTTTGCAGCCACTGTGAACAATAAGAATTCCAAGATTTCCATGTGGGATAAACTTCTGATTTCTGAAGTTAGCCGTTCTGTTTGGAATTTGGATTAAGACAATATGTTATTGTCATTAGGAAGTTGCAATTATGAAAGTTTAATACCGCAAGTATAAATTAGGGAAGTTTGCATTAGGAAGGATAATACCTTCCAAGTTATCAATTATGGAAGTTTGCATTAGAAAGGATAATACCTTCCAAGTCAGTTTGTATTCCTTTATATATACAGCATGTGCAATCAATGAAAATCAGCAAAAGGATTGAGCTGTTACCCCAATCCCCTTGCGCCCTTGCGCCATCCATACCGTTCCCGTGCGCACTGTTCATCCACGCCTTCCTTTCCCCTATTCCCTACCGGCAGCTAGGGTTCCTCCTGGCCGCTGCCCACTACGACGTCTCGACGTAATCCTCACCCATCTGAACCAATCATTCCCTTCCGTCTTCGCTCCCAACGTTCATCACCTGACATCTTGGTATCAGAGCCAACCATTGCTTCATTCACCATGTCAAGCAACGGTGGTAACAAGGAGTTCCAACAGGTGATGCGCCAATTCGCTGAGGACATGGCGAAATCCCTTGTGAGTATCAACGACCAATTCGCTCGGCATGCCGGATTGATTGAGACCAACATCAATCAGCTATCTCGGCACGATCAACATCTGGCGTGCATGGAAGGACATCCCTCCAGCGAGGAGGGCGGCGAAGACGGAGACGCTGCCACGCGGGCGGGAGCTGAAGGGGAGCTGCCACCGAGTCAACACCGCGCCAGCACAGGCTCGGGCATCGCCCCCGCGGCGTTGCATCCTCGCCCTCCGCCATCTCACTTTGCTACCTTGGGAGCCGGGCATCCTCAGAACCCGCCACACTACATCAAACTCAACTTTCTGTCCTTCGATGGCAAGGAGGATCCACTACCTTGGATCAACTGCTGCGACCAAGTTTTTCACGCACAGCAAACACCCATGGAAGATAGGGTGTGGCTCGCTACGTACCACATAACAGGCATGGCACATCTATGGTACATGTGAGTGGAGCGCATGGATGGTATGCCTAACTGGCGGCACTTTACCAACCTCGTCCATCGCCGGTTCGACATGCCCACACGCCACAATCCGCTAGGCGCCCTAACGAGCCTCTGACGTACATCATCGGTGGCAGACTTCACCGAAAATTTTCTGACCCTCCTCGCTCGTTGCGGCCACTTGGACAAGGAACAACAGGTGATACTCTTTACGACTAGACTTGGTGAGCCCCTACAGACTAACGTTGAGCTCCAGCGGCCGACCAACCCGGAGGTCGCCACGGACCTCGCCAGAGCCTACGAACGTCTAGCATTGCTACCCTAGGCGCCGACAGCATCCCCGATAATCCCCAAGACGGCGAGCTCCCGACTTTTTCAACCGCGGCCTGCCGCATCAAGAGCGTCGGGGGCCAGCTCAACGGCGCCATCGGCAATGACTACAGGGGCGTCAGGCTCGGCCAAGTCGTTCATGCGCCTCACACCAACTGAGATGTTGGAACGGCGTGGCAAGGGACTTTGCTACAACTGTGACGAGAAGTTCGTGCCAGGCCACCAGCGTTTCTGTCAACGCATCTTTATGTTGCAGGTTGAGCCGGACGATGACGACCTCGAGGAAGCGGACGCCACCATCTCCCTCCTCGCCCTCATCGGGATTCGCAAGTCCCAAACGATGCAGCTTCCGGTGATGATCCATGGCGTCTAATGGATGGCCCTGATCGACTCCAGCTCCACCCATAACTTCATCGCCGCAGAGCTCGTTGATCAGGTTGGGTTGACGTTGGCACCACGGACGGGCCTCTCCGTGACCGTGGCCAACGACAACAAGGTGGCGAGCAGCGGGGTGTGCTACGCAACACCCCTCTCCATCGACCAGCAGGAACACTTCATCATCGACTTGCTCAAAATACCACTGGGCGGCTTCGACATTGTCCTTGGGGTCCAGTGGCTCTGCTCCTTGGGGCCGATTGTCTGGGATTTCAACCTCTGGACGATGCACTTCCAACGCCAGGACCGGGAGATCATCTGGCGCAGCGTGGCCCCATCCCGGCCAGCACCGCATCTCCACTCCGCCTCGGCCACGGGAGATCTCATGGAGGAGCTACTCGTGGAATTCGCGCCGGTTTTCGACGCGCCTCGCGGCCTTCCACCTCCTCCCCGGCACTAGTGCGGTGGTGGTTCGGCCATACCGATACCCGGCTGCTCAAAAGGACAAGTTGGAGCGGCAATGCACCGCAATATTGGAGCAGGGCATCATTCGACGCAGCAGCTCGGCTTTTTCAGCGCCCATGCTCCTGGTCAAGAAGGATGCATCTTGGCGTTTCTACGTCGACTACTGCGCCTTGAATGATCAAACCATCAAGGAAAAATTCCCCATCCCGGTGGTCGAGGAGCTCCGGGATGAGCTCAAGGGAGCTCAGTTCTTCACCAAGCTGGACCTCTACTCAGGTTATCACCAAGTCCGGATGGCTCCGGAAGACGTGGAGAAGACCGCTTTTCGCACTCATGAGGGCTTATTTGAATTTTTGGTTATGGCTTTCAGGTTAACCAACGCCCTGGCAACCTTTCAAGCTCTCATGAACGAGGTTCTTCGGCCATACCTACGTCGTTTTGTACTTGTGTTCTTTAACGATATCTTGATTTACGGGTTCATCATGGGCGGATGAAAGTATCTAAGCCCTCAGTTTTGTTTTTGGTAATTAATGTCAACATTGTTAAGGGACTAACATGTATGCTAAGATTTGTTAAAGGTTAAGTCCCAAATGATTTATTGATGACAAGACTATTGGCAGTGTGAATGAGATGAAAAATCAACGTGAATCAAGACAAAGGTATTGTATAACCTAAGGACCCTTTTATAGTTTTTACCAATCTCGGTGTTTGGAGAAAAGACTGGGTTTATAGGATAAGCGTCGTACTATAAAGAGGGATTATGGCTAGTAGCTTGAGAGACTATTTTTTTGTGCCATAATGATCAACTAGGGTTCATGCATTGTTTTGATTTGAGCTTCTGGAAAAATGCTTTCTAAATCGGTATGATCGCAAGGAAAGAAGCGGTACTACCGCAAATCGGTAGTACCGATACTTATATGGCGGTATGTATTTTCCGGAGAGCATGTTTTAAGTGTTTTTGTTTCAATCTGAAAATCGAACGATCAAGCATTTGAATCGCGGTACTCTGCAGTCAAGAGTACCAATATCAATATGATGACGTAAATAGCGAGAGTGTATTTTTGGGAGTTTTATCTCCTTTGAGAATCAAGATGACGCATGTTTTGGCGGTACTCTAAGGATCTTGGTAATCTAGTACCGATATTTTAATAGTGGTACGCTTTTCCAGAGAAGGTGATTTTCTGAAATTCTTGAGCTCTGGAAAACGGCAGTTCCGATTCTAGCCGAGCGGCATTACCGTGCTGTGGTAGTACCGATTTTCAGTTGGCGGTAGTACTGCAACCCTTCCAGTAACGGCTAGTTCTGAGCATTAAATGCCACTGTTCCGACCGTTGAGCAGAAATCGGTAATACCGAGCCTTCAACGGCGGTACTACCGCAAATCCTGTTTTTTTTTCAAGAAAGTTGTTGTAACGGCTAGAATTGTTGGTGAAGGGTATAAATACCCTCCCCCCCCCTCCTACCTTCTAGCAGCAACTCTTGAGATCATTAAGCATTGTGCTCTTGCATTGAAGTCTCTTGAACCCATATACACTCTCTACTACTCATTTGCTTTAAATTCTCATCTTGAGGTAGTTAAGAGAATTCAAGTACATTGCATCGTTAGTTGATCACTTTGGCACTTGATTGTCTTCAAGCGAGCGCTACGATTTATTACTCTTGTTGCTTGCCGACACCTAGACAGCTTGGAGAAGAAGTTGTGCGGTGGTCACTTCAAAGAAGTTTGTGAAGTGACCCGGTAAGGGATTGTGAAGTGGTTGCGTGCTCACCATCTCCAGAGTGAAAGAGGAGCAACGATAGTGATCGAGGATCAAGGCTTAATTCGTGGAGCTGCCTTGATTTGTTCAAGCTTCCTTAACGTGGACTAGTGAAGACCGGCAAGTCTTCGATACCACGAGAAAAACTTCATTATCTCCATTGTGGTTTATTCTTGTCTTTATTCTTCCGCATTTACATTTCTAGCAATTCACTTATGTAGAATTGCCTAGCTAGAATTGTATCTTGTTTTGACATAAGTGCTTAATTGTCTTAAATAGCTTAGCAGTTCATTTGTTCTAAGAAGCTTTGTTAAGGCATTCTTGTTTAATATTGTTAATTAGTTAAAAAGTTTTAAAACCTCCTATTCACCCCCTCTAGTCGGTTATCCTTGATCCTACAGCGGATCATCTGCGACATGTGCGGGCGGTGCTCCAATGTCTCCAACAACAATAGTTTTTCCTCAAAAAGTCTAAGCGCCTTTTTGGGGATACCTCGGTGACATACCCCGGCCATGTCATCCGGGCCGAGGGCGTCGCCATGGATCCTTCCAAGGTGGCCGGCATCAGGGACTGGCCGCGCTCCCATTCTGTGTGCGCTCTCCGTGGGTTCTTGGGGCAGACCGGTTACTATCTGACTCGGCTCAGCTACTGCACCTACACGAGAAAAACCCCACTCTCTGGTGCCTGAATAGAAGAACGATCACGTAGGGCATATCGTGATGTAGTAGAACGATCGTCAGAGTCGATGGTACTAGCCGGAGGATCAAGTGGAGGAGAGGAGGACTGAGGATCAAGTGGAGGAGAGGAGGACTGAGGATCAGAAGGAACTCTCTGTCGGCAACTATAGTGGAAGGGAAGAGTGGAAGTGTTAGAAACTGGTGGAGCAGGTGGAGAAGGCACACGAGAAGGTGAAACTGGTGGAGAAGGTATATCTGGAGAAGACAAGTTTGATGAATGAATGGGAGGTAGACACAAAAAGGAAGTGGAATCTGTGGAAGAAGAAGTGGGATGTGGAGAAGGATGATGAAAGAAAGGTCGTCCCTCGTCAAAAGTCACATCACGAGAGGTGCGAATGCGACGTGCTGAGGGATCATAGCAACGATAACCCTTATGCTCAGGACTATAACCCAGAAAAACACACTCAACTGACCGAGGGCTCACTTTGTGCGCCACGAGGTGCTAGAAGAACATAGCAGCACAACCAAAAACACGAAGATGAGCATAGTGGCGTGTGCTCAGACAGACCTCACCAGACACTTGCCCAAGCTTGGAAGAGGTGACGGTTAATAAGATAGATCGTCAGAGACCGCTTCCCCAAAAGTGAGAGGGACAAAGGAGGAAATGAGAAGAGTACGAAGCAGGCCTCGATGATGTGGTGCTTGCGCCAAGAACACCATTTCGAGCATGAGCACCAGACACGAGAGCCGAGGAAGAGTACCCTCGAGAAGAAAGGAACTCGACGAAAGGTCGAGGAAAGATACTCTCCGAGTCGAACGGAAAACACGAATGGAAGAAGAAAATTGTGTATGAACCATCTTAGCAAAAGACTGATAAATGGAAATCAACTGAGCGATGTTTCATAAAATAGATCCAAGTATATCGAGAGTGATCATCAACAAATATGACATAATAACTATGACCACCCTTCGAAACAAAAGGAGATGGACCCCATACATCTGAATGCACCAAATCAAAAGGATCAGAAGACTGAGAGGTACTACTGGGATATGGTAGTTGTAGTTGTTTTCCCAACTTACAACCAGTACAATGAAAACTAGACTCAACAGTGACATGACCTAAGGAACCCCGGTGAATTAAAGTGGTGAGACGAGCTCCACAAAGATGACCAAGTCGATGATGCCACTTGCTGAAGGAAGACCCAACAGGAGACTGAGATGAAGACATAGTAGAAGACACCAAGGCCTTTGACGTACTGGTGGAAGGAAGATGTAAGGTGTCCAAGACATAGAGACTGGGAGAGCCTCTACGGCGATGGCCAGAACCAATCACTCTTCTGCTCTGACGATCCTGAATAAAACAAGAAGAATCATCAAATCCAATGAAACAGTTCAAATCAGTTAGTTGACCAACAGAAAGAAGATTCATAGATAGCTGAGGAACAAAAGACACATCAGGAACAGAGAAGCAAGATGTAGAGAGAATGCCCTGATGGGTAATAGAGCAAGGTGTACCATCAGCAGTGTGAACATAGGTAGCATCAGTCACGGGCCTACAAGCAACAAGCTGAGAGCTGTCTGATGTGACATGAAAAGAAGCACCTGAGTCCAGAACCCAAGGATGAGCAGCGCTAGAAGTAGAAGGTGCAACTGATGTCATAGCGCATAATCGATCCGTAAGTCACGAGAGATGTGGGTGTGTCGCCAGTGATCGCCCAAAGGAGTACTGGAAGGCCCGATGGGTGCTCCACGACGACGGTCAAATGGCTGTCTAGCACGATAGGCAATAAGCTGATCTAGATGTAACTTGAAACATTTGTCAACATGATGACCAGTCCTCTTGCAATGGGAACAAACCAACACTCCTGTAGGTGTCGCTCTGGTAGATCCAGACTGCTGTGAGAGACTCAGAACAGCATGTGGTGAGGATCCTGAGACAGACATAAGGGAATGGAGACGAGTCTCCTCTGCAATCAAACTAGAGAGCGCCGCAGTCAAAGTCGGTGGAGTGGGATAGTTGAGCAACTGAGTACGAACAGGCTCAAACTCCGATCGAAGCCCCATCACAAACTGATACATGAGCGTCTGCTGAGCATACTCATCTTTGGCAGCACAAGACTGACAGGCAACAGCAGCCTTCGGTGTCATAGACTCTAGAGGACCGGTGATATGAGTGAAAGCACTGTAATACTCCTCCATCGATCGATCAGTCTGCCAAGACTATGAATGTTCTTGAGCAATGTGAAGCGAAGAGCACCATCGATGAACATATCTCTTCTCAAAGTATGTCCACATTTGCTTGGTCAAGTATGATACTCAAGACTCATCCGCAGAGAAACATCAACACTCAGCACAATGCCAGTCATGACACGATCATCTTCTTTCTGCCAAGCTTTTAATACCTCAACATCAACGGTCTTCGGATCAGGAGGATCATCAGTCAAATGAGAGGCCAAACCATAACCCCTAAGAGTAGTCTTGACTGAGAAAACCCATGCTCGGTAATTCAACCCATCGAGCTTGATGTCTGTAAACACTAGAGATGAACTGCCCCCAAACATTGAGTCGGACTTAGCCATCTTGACGGACCACAATCAACAATAGCTAGCAAAGAACAAGCAACAAAGACCAAGCACTAAGCAATAGCAATATCAAGCTAGCATCACAAGATCATCAACAGTAGCAAGACTAGCAATATCTCCAAGCAGCAACAGTAGCACAAGCCAGCAATATACAAGTAGCAGTGCAGTAGCACAAGTCAGCAAACTACCCCAATCAGTAAAACAAAGGTTACCGAGGTCGAGGTGCTGGAGAGTCAGCGAAGCAGAGGAGAGCTAGAGCCTACAAAGTCGCCGAACAGATCGAGGTATTGTCTGTCATGAGAGGAGTTCGTGGCGGCGGAGGTCGAAGCGACGTGAATCCAAGCCAAGTCGGCGCGGATCCAGGTGATGGAGGTCGGATGTGACCCAAGTCGCGGGCGATGGAGAGGCGGCGTGGATCCGACCTCCAGGCGCGGGCGATGGAGATGGTGGCGCGGAGACCTCCAGGCGCGGGCGATGGAGACGGCGGCGCGGATCGGCGCGGAGACCTCCAAGCGCGACCTCCAGGCGCGGGCGATGGAGACGGCGGCGCAGATACCTCCAGGTGAACGACGAAGATGGCGCGACCTTCTGGTGAAGAGATCGCAGGAGAAAACGCAGGCGACGGCGGCGGCTACGAAAACAGGAGTATGCAATGCTCTGATACCATGTTAAAGAACTTGAGGCTAGGGTTTTGCTATCTACAACTCTACATCTTATTCATTAATGAAGGGGATATATATAGACAAAGATACATGGGCCTTATGGGCTACAAGGGCCATATGGGCCAAGAGAGAGAGAGAGAAATGTAGAATATACAATAGAATATACAATACTCTTAACACTATCGACGCTTCATCAAGGACTTTGGCACCATTGTGGCGCCTCTGACACACCTTCGCAAGGAGGGCTTCGTTTGGGCCACCGAGGCCGACTCGACATTCACCGCACTCAAGGGGGCGCTGACCACAGCACCGGTACTCTAGTTGTCGGACTTTGTTGCCCAGTTCGTGGTGGAGTGTGACGCCTCGGGCACGGGTTTCGATGTCATGCTGCATCAACGCCCTCCTGATGAGCCACCACCATTGCCGCCCCTCCTTCACGGCTGGGTTATTCCAACGTCGACCAAGGCGCTACATGCCCGCCTGTCGCGAGATAAGTGGCAAATTCTGGTTCCATGGGACGGACTTCACGCTGCTGATGCATCATGGGAAGATGTTGTCGCGTTTCAGGCATCCTATCCATCTTTTCAGCTTGAGGACGAGTTGTTTGTCAACGGGGGGAGAGATGTCATGTGGGACCGCGTATATGGCCAGCGCCGCAAGGAGCAGGCGCAGTCGGCCCTAACAGCAGATTAGGCATCCCTTGTATCGCATTAGGAAGTTGCAATTAGGAAAGTTTAATACCGGCAAGTACAAATTAGGGAAGTTTGCATTAGGAAGGATAATACCTTCCAAGTTATCAATTAGGGAAGTTTGCATTAGGAAGGATAATACCTTCCAAGTCAGTTTGTATTCCTTTATATACACAGCATGTGCAATCAATGAAAATCAGCAAAAGGATTTGGTTGTTACCCAATCCCCTTGCGCCATCCCTACTATTCCCGTGCGCATTGTTCATCCGCGCCATCCTTTCCTCTTGTTCCCTACCGGCAGCTAGGGTTCCTCCTAGCCGCCACCCACTATGGCGTCCCGACGTAATCCTCACCCACCTGAACCAATCCTTCTCTTCCGCATTCGCTCCCACCGTTCATCACCTGACAGTTATAGTGAGAACTAAAGAAAGTAATGCTGCAAGATTACTTACAATTTAGGAATGTCAACATCAGATATGGCCTCACTAAGCATGTGCTCATGCTCTTGGATATTTTGCTTCATTTCACGTGAAAGTTTTTCCATCCCCTCAAGTTTTGCAATGCTGGGATAGTAAGCTCTTGCAACAAAGAGCTGATCTTTCAGTCTCTTCACTATAGAATCTTTCATGACTTCCTTGTGTTCTACAGACCAAAGACAATAGCTTCCAAATTCAAGTTGGTAGGATTTTACACTCTCATCACCAGGTAAACCTTGTTCAAAATTACCCTTCAGGTCAGTGTCAGTAATCTGCAACGGGGGTGGGGATAGATCAAGTAAAAAGGTTCCATTATCATTGCCATGTAATCTACGAAAACCTTGCATATAAGTTCCAAATGATACTTAAACAGTTCTTTAAAAAGTCATATCAAAGCATATTTGGCATGCTCTACTCATGAATTCTTGTAAAAATCTGCCTGTAAATTTACATGAATTCTCGTAAAAATCTGCCTGTAAATTTACTGCAAGAGACAGTAGCATGATTGGGAAAAAAACTATTAAGCATTGTAGCTCTTACATTCGGTAAAAATGAATTTTCCAAAGTTACAGTTTGTTGGATAGGAGGGCCTGTACATTAAAATAAGAATTAGATAAATATTTCCCTTTGTACTCAAAATTTTAAAACTAAGGTGGACAACAAAAAGAGCCCTACCTGGATAGATTGAGGTATTGCTATTAAAATTGTCAAGCTTGGGATGGCTGTTGATCCCATTGTTTTCTGTGTCAGTATGACTGGCATTTGTATTGGTCCAGTCCTGTCAGAAGAATAGCCAGTTAACTTGGCCAGATAACAAAAATATGCATGTTTTGGTAGATAAACAAGATTTACGAGATGATAAAATGCACTCTTTATTCAAAAATCTTCACTCTAAATAAATGTGCTGTTCTAAGAGAAGTTTTCTTTCTCTTAACGATCCGGTTTACAGCAATAGTTTCCCTTGAAATAATCATCAAAATATCCATATGGATATAGATGACAATAATTACAGCAAGTGGTGGCCCAGCATACAGATTGAGTTAGATGTTTTTCTTATTAGTGCTATTCTTGTAGGATACAACTAAATTATCCACCATTGTTGGCTCAGCCAGAACAAGTTATATCTGTGTATTTGAAGCACTTGAAAGGCCAACCATTGTGATTTTCCCTCTCCAGGACATGTGCATACGGGTGACAACTGAACAAGTCCACGATAAAGCAAAGATGGAATTGTCAGTTCCCACATGATGTCCACAAACATTTGCTGCATTACTTTTCACTGGTGAGTTCATTAGTCGACACTTCATATTGGCAGCCCAAACTAAACCTGGATCAAGTAATAAAAGCCACAATATATCACAGTACAAGCACCAACTCAGGAAACAAAATGCAGCCACTGCATCAGGATCAAAGTTTACCAAATAGTAACATAACAAGCCCTGTAACATGACTAGCTCTCTACTGGCCATTATGATAGTCTTAACCTCTGTACTGGCTGTATTGGACCATCAATAAACAATACTGATATAACAGGTGCAAAGCCAACACAAAAAATGATCCAGAAGCTCTTTGAAAAAAATATGTGCACTGAAATGAGCAAATAAAAAAAGATATGATGGGATACCATGCTCTCCCTCTGAATTCACTTTCTGTCCTCTACATAACAATTTTAGAACTCAAAATGGATGATTTAAAACCTTCCAAATCATTACAGCTCATCTTTTTCTAACAATTATCATGTGTATATGCTCACCTAAAAAAACATATTCTTCATAGTTTATTAGTTTTTCATAACATCCATGAATTTCACTAAAAGCATGCCTTCGAAAAATGAGACTCAAATTTCCAGGTTCCAGCCAAACTATTATAAACAGTTCAGAACCCCTTTGCTCTAGCATTACAAAAAGAAAGAAATAGTACCCTGATTGCGTAGAACTGCAAAAGGGGACCATACAAAACAAGTAAAGCAGACAAACATTTCCAAAACATGGGATCATGGACCATGTACTGAAAAGCACTTCCACATAAGAACTGCCCATGAGGCCATAACTGAAGCTACACAATTTTATTCTACACAGCGTGATAACAACTCACAACAAGCATGCTACTTAAACGAAATCTCACGCACTAATACACACAAACAACTGTGAGTGGGTGCGATTGGAAACCTTTCGAATAGCCGGTGAAAACTTCTTCACAGCCTTGTTGGCAGGCGTGCTGTCATTTTCCTGGAAAAAAAGCATTCATCAATCATCACTGATCTTAAGATTTATTTTCTTCCCACACGATCCAGCATTGACCAACTCTAACTAAGATGCGGACACACCTAACCACACCTCCATGTGTTTGGGACACTTAGGGAAATGGAACAAAAAATTACCCAGAAATGGCAATGATGAGGACCCCTACCTCCGATGGATTTGGCTCCCAACTACCACCCTCTCTGCCGCCATAAACCTGCGCAGCAGAAACGTGGGGCACAGCAAATCTTAACAACGATCAAATTAGATTAAATAAACCAAATGACGTAAACATGATTAATTAGATTCAATTGGCACTCACCGACACGGCGCTCTCGTCGCCCAAATACACTGCAGAGATGACAAAAATCAACAAAAATTGAATCATTGAACCATGCATACAACTGGCCGGCTGGGGTGTCCCGAGACCGTGCTCAACCCGGCGAACCGGACGCGAGGTCCAGATCTGGGAGCTGTGAGAGAGAGAGAGCGAGGAAAAGGTGGGGTTGGGGGGGGGGGGGTAAGGTACGGACCGGACGGGAAGCGCTTGTGTAGGCCGAGGAGCACGGCGAGCGGCACGACGACGGAGAAGAACAGCAGCGCCAGCGCGGCGCCCGTGGCCGCCAGGCACCGCCACCGCCTCTTCGGCGCCGGGGCCGCCTGGCCCTTCATCCCACTCGCCGCGCCGCGCCGCCCTAAGCAAAGGTGGCCCCGGGAGCTTCCAGAAGGGCCGCGCTGGATTAGAAGAGCGCGAGGCGGCGGCGTTGGCTTCTAGAGCGCCGCTGCGGCGGCGACGACGAGGAGGAGACGGCGGCGGCGAGGCCGTACATTTGCTCGTGCGCCTTTTTTCTGGGCCTCGGAGTTCGTGCGGCGAATCGCGCTGTTGGTGTGGGACTGTGACTCTGTGAGGCCGCGAAAAGTGAGTGAAGAGCAGGGTTATCAATACCGGAATTTTTTTTAACGGGGGCGGTAATGCCAGTTTGGCCGAAGATTTTCGGCCGATATTTTTAAATCAAAAATTGAATTTTTCGGATTTTAAAATAAAAAATAACAAATTCGAGTAAAATTCAACCAAATTCGTTTTTTGGTAAAATTCATCCCAACCGATTTTTTTAGAGCCGGTTTGGATTCCTTCCCCCTCCCCCGGTAAAATCAAAATTTCCAATTTTCGTTTGAAAATCAAGACCCTTAGTGAAGAGGCGAACTGGGCTTGAGCTTGAGTGAGTGAATGTGTGGATGCAACTACGTCTTTTGCGAGGTTGTCGCCTGAGTGTGACGGTGGATGGCGACTTGGTTTCGTTGGTAATCTTTGTGATCTATTCTTGTTTGGAGGCACAGGAATTTTATTTAAAATACTATTTGTTAATAAAATTATACAAATGAGTTTACGTTGCCAAATGAATTGGTGACAGAAGTCTATTTTTGTAATTAACAAATATTTATTTATGTAATTATATTTAAAAAATGTATGATTTAAAAAACAAAATCGAGGCACAGCACCGGTGTGCGTTTCAGTTTTGTCTATGGCTGTTTATGGAGTTTGCTGGCACAGTAGTGGAGTGGAGTGGAGTACAAGTGAACAAATAGTACCACTTTGTGTGCAAAGATTGAATCTGAATAGGTGACCTCTGGTGCGGTCTCCTCGGTGTCTCTGGAAGGGCACCGGCGCCCCCATAATACATGATTGTTCATTAATTAGGGACAAAAATGAAAAATAGATAACGAGAGCAGAAAGTACTTATTTCTACTTTGAGCCCTCTCATCTTTGTCGATAAAAGTTAGTTGTAGCGACGAAACTAGAACGAAAATGATCGAGATTCACTACTTTACTATATGTATTAAAATGCATCATCCAGTCAGAGATTGGGCTGAACCGGGATACACAACTTTTGAGTCAGAAGGTGCACGTATAGTATATATGGACTAATCTCTACTAAATTATTTTTTTTACCCAGTGTTCTGTGACACCGGTCCTCCAATGTGGTACCGCCCAGTTGGCCATCTTCGTTTCTAATTCCTCCTAGCTCCAACCCTGAATGCGTCGCTGGTTAATTCCAGACTTCGAGTGCATGCAATGATCGGTACTTGCATGTCTTGAATCACCATGAAACCTCGTTTCACAATGCATTACTTTGAAATATAATTTTAGTGGCTATTAGCAAATTGGGGCTTAGGGAGATGAAGTTAGTAGAGCGTAATTCTAACAAAATATAGCACACGGATTAATATAAGTTGATCCTTCGTATGTATCCATGCATAAAAAGGTTTGCTGGTTCCTCGCGTAAGTCTGAAGTCTAAACTGGCTTAATCGTTGGGATGAGATCTTCCTGAACACTCGAACATCTGTGTCTCGTTGGCTACGAAAACATTTGTAATGTAGCTCTCACTCCAGCGTATCATACCTTATTATAGTTTTTCAGGTCAGCCCGGAAACTCGCCACGTAGCTCTTTACTGTTACACTGTTCATAGCGCTAGCAGCTTCATGCCCGTCCGATCCCTCGGCTTCCAATCCTGCCCATTCGTTCGGCAACTCCCCCCGCTCCGAGCCTCGCCCGACCGTGCACATAAACGCACCTACGCCTTCCCCCCCTCCCCTCTTCGCTCACTCAAGCCGTAACAAAGTACATCGCCGCAGCCGCCGTCGCTCGGCCGTGTAAGCCCCCAAAATCTGATCCATTTCAAGCTAAGTGATTGCACCGGAGGCACAACACTTAACATGCAACGAGAACGATTAGATATGTGACTCATGTTAGCTCCCAAGAATCAGTGGCTAACATGCACATATCCAAATAACATTGTTCATCACATCCATACACAATATACAGGAATAATAGAAACATTATTACAACATCAACAAAATATGACCTTATGGTCCAATTTTGCATAGGAGAGCTAAACTGCCAAATTTAATTATAAACAAATTAAATCGCAGTAGAAGTAAATAAGGGAAGAAAAGAGAAAAACCAAGTTGGCATGCCCAAACCCACAAGCAACCAACTGAAGTTAAAACCGGAGCGTCTAAAGTACGTAAACCCGATTCGAGCGACTTCTCACCTGCAGTATGGACAATCCAATTGAGTATAAAAACGTACTCGCAATACTTACAAATAGCAGCATATAATAAATGCATTCGAGTGTCAAAGAAAGGCTACTACATTAGGCAATTTTCAGCATAAAGCAAGTTTTTCATTGAGATAACCAATATAGATTCAAATTGTCATTTGTTAAACATTTGAAAAACATTATATAACAATAGGTAATCACAATTCATGATCAAACAATAATAGATACTACAATTATAATCAACACACGAACCTCCCGTTCGTGACACAATTCATTTCTTAACCAATCAACACGCGAACTTCCCGCTCGTGACAACATACAAGATTTGAACAGTTCAACACATGACGTAACATTTCCAAACATAACCCAACCCAAAGCCCATAAGCTAACTATGCATGGTTTCACCAAGCGATATCCATAATCGGGGACACGGCTATTCGAATAAATTTTAACTCTGCAGAGGTGTACAGCTTTCCCGACACGATATGAATACCTCATACTATCGTTATGCACTCTTCAATAGGAGTGTGACTGAGATATCATAACGAGGCCATTACAATGTCATGCGCTAACTATCAAACCACCTGAGGATCCAAACCATGACAGGCTATCGTTCGTGCTAAATCACGGTACACCCTGTTGTGTAAGTAAGTCTCTTGTGCACAAGAGACCCTTAAGGGCAAATAAGACGACACTTAACATGCCCCCACTAGATTGACAAGACAACAACAGTTGTCAATCTAATTGTATTCTGATAACTAACACATAACAAATTATTTAGGCAGGCCATCGCCCATAAACCCGGCGTGTGGTTGCACGTGAGACTTGGTTCGACACACCACAGACATGTCCTTAATCACCTAAATGGGGCTACACGAATCCGGGACAACCTCCCTCATCAACCTACCATCCGTCCAAGTCCAACACACAAAAACACTACCCAACAAGTCCACAAGAATCAGATTCGAAGATCTAGACATATTCCTCAAATTCAACATAATTCCATCCATATATTGCTCAAATTTCATCAAGATTCGATTCAATCCATCGGCCGATGAACTAGCTCCATCAACCGCTTTCGACTACAACTACTTGCTCGGCTAAGCACCGTTCTACAAATTAGCAAACGATCATATAACATATAACCCTAATCATTCAAGGTAACAGGGCAATCAACTTTCAGAGGAAGGCAAATGCAGCAAGATGATATAACTAATTTTACCCAATTAGCATACAAGTATTTGAAATTAAAGCAATGCATAGAATACTTGAAAATCAACATAGGTACTTTTGAAATTAATAGGAAATCAACATGCATCAAAAGAGGGGATTGCTTGCCTTTGCTGGTACCACACTTGATTACTCTCTAGTCACACTCATAAATATGTCCGGATCGTCGAAAACCTATCGAACGAACGATATTGCAATAAACACCAAATACATCGAAATATCCAAAGTGCTCAAAAATGCCTGAAATTTACACATTAGTAATATGGATATTTTAGATGTGTCGGTGTTTTAGAACCGATCTTACGTAATGATTGTTTGATTCAGGGGGTCTCCGAGACTCAAATCACGCAGAGAGAATGATACAGGGATTTTTATACAGGTTCAGACCTTCTCCGGAGAGAATAACAACTCTACTCCTGTGTGGATATATTGAGTATGCTGGTTACAGATCAAGAGAATGACTCGAGTGTAATGTCTTCTGCTCCTAATTGCGCTCCCCCTACCGTCTGATGATTCCACCCTTTATATAGTGCTCGAAGTAGACGGCGGTTTCTCCAGTTCAAAGGACGCCTCAACGCTTCAGATGATGGAGCCGTTACTGGAGATTATTGTGGGAGTAGTAACGTTTCTACGTCACCAAACAGTTATCACCAGGACAGATAGTTAAATCATGTCATTATTCTATAGAATAACAACGTAATTAACTGTCCATATCTTTAGATATGGTGTAGAAGATTCCCTGATCGACTAGGCCCACATGTCTGTAAGCCCCATCGACTAGGGACTGGTCGTAGAAAAGCTTACGACCAGGTGGTGGTCGTAGTAAAGCTTACGACTACAGACTAATCGTAGGAGGACTTACAATTAGGGGATAGTTGTAGAAAAGTTTACGACTAGGGGATGGTCGTAGAATAACTTACGACCATGAGCTAGTCATAGAAAGACTTACGACTATGGGGTAGTCGTAGAAGGACTTACGACCACGGGGTGACCGTAGAACAACTTACGGCCTCCAGCTTCTCCCTTATGAATACTAAGGGGGTATACTCAAGAACCATATGATGGTATTATTATACATAATAAGAATTACAGATAAATAATTTAATGAGGATTATTAGATCCTCGTCAAGATGAATTTAGAAATAAAAATTATTTGATTTGGAGTTCGTACGCGAAAGTTATAGCCTAAACCATTTCTGTCGGAAGAGAAAATCCAACAAATAGGGTTTCAGTTACTGTTCATTGGTTCGACTACACGTGGTCGTAAGGAGGTTTCAACTACCTGGTCAGAAGGAGGTTTGACGACATCCTAGTCAGACGGAGATTCGACTACACGTGGTCGGAAGGAGGTTCGACTACATCTTGTAGCGACAGCATGGCAAAGTCTAGCAGCGGGACTCTTCAGGCTCTCATGCCCAAATACAATCCGACGATGCCTGGAGCTAACCAACGTGCGCATGAGTGCATATGAGCTGCAAGGAGCTCACCAAAGTAGAAAGGAAGGTCAGAGATGCACGGTGGATGGCTGGTGAAAGCATCTAGGCCCTAAAAGTTGTTTTGGTAATTAATGATAATATGTGAATATGAGACTAACATGTTTATTGAATATTTACAAGGTTAAGTCCCAATGGTGAGTTTGATAACTTGAAGATGCATGCTAAAGGACAACATGAAGATCAATATGGGTGAAAAACAAGGTACAAGTAGTCTATGATCCTTTTTACGTTTTACCGGTCTTAGGAGAAATGGATGGAATAACAGATTTTAGGTTAAACACCGTCATATTAAGAGGGATCATGAATAGTAGCTTGATAGCATGTTCTTGTGCAAATTGGATCAATTTAGGATCATACATGCATTTGGATTTTGTTCTGGAAAGCCAACTGTGCTTTGTCAAGAAAATCGGTAGTATCGGAGTTTATTTGGCGGAACTACCGCGTAGCGGTATGACCGCAAATTCTTTAGCGGTACTATCGGTGAACGTTCGGACCATCCGAACGTATGATCCAATCATGCGGTTTGACCTGTGGTCCGAACATTCAATCGAATCTGAGCCGTCCACGTAATCAGTCCGATCGTGCAAGGCTGATCTGGTCGCTCCTGTGAAGCGGTAGTACCGTAGTTCTTGAGCGGAACTACCACAACCCGATTGTTCCGATTTCTAGTTGGTGGTATGTAAAAACCAGAGAGACACCGTTTTTCGTTCGGTGTCTCACCCTAGGAGTGGTAGTTCTGGGCCTTACTTGGCGGTACTACCGCAATACGGTATGATCGCATGTTCAGCGGAACTACCGCACCTCGGTTGTTCCGATACTTGGCGGTATGTTATTTCCAGAGAAGCGCCTTTTCGGCTTGAGTTGAAAACCCTGCGAACGATAGTACCGCTCCATTGTGCGGTATGACCGGTCAGCGGTAGTACCGTATGATAGTTGGCGGTAGTACCGCTATGGGATTTTCAATGGCTATGTCAGAGTAGTTAATGCTACTGTTATAGCCGTTACTGTGTTCTGACATGGGTGCGGTAGTACCGCTCCTTGGTTGGCGGTAGTACCGCAAAACGCTGAAAGTTAGGGAATTCCTCCCCAACAGTCGTATTTGTTGGTAGGGGTATAAATACCCCTCCAGCTGCTCAAGGACGGGAAGCTATATCATATTTAACGTCCTTAGAGCCTTGAGCATTCATTCAACTCCTCAAATTCATTTGTGCATTCATTGTGAGGTAGTTGAGCTAAAATTCAAGTGCATTCATTCTAGATTGATCCATTGCACTTGAGTGCCGTCAAGCGAAGGTCATCGGTTCATTACTCTTGGTGTTTGCCAAACACCTAGATGGCTTGGCGGAGGTAGTACGGTGATCTCTTCAAGAAGATTGTGAAGTGGCCCGGTGCCAAGATTGTGAGTGGTTTGGTGTTCACCATCTCTGGAGCGGAGGAAGAACAACCACTAGTGATTGAGGGAAGGCTTAATTCGTGAAGCCGGCTTGATTTGTTCAAGCTTCTCAATGTGGACTAGTGAAGACCGGCAAGTCTTCGATACCACGGGAAAAACTTTCATTGTCTCAATTGTGGTTATTTCTTGTCTTTACTTATTCCGCATTTACAATTCTAGCATTTATCTTATATTGAATTGTTTAGCTAGAATTGTAGCTAGTTTAGACTTAGCTCATAATTGGTTTAAATTGTTAATTAGTCAAAAAGTTTAAAAACCTCCTATTCACCCCCCCTCTAGTCGGTTATCATTGATCCTACAGCCGGCGATGAAGACCAGTGGCGGCGATGAAGGTGCTACCGTGGAAGGAACAACCTGAGGAAGGAGGAAAGGTAATTAAGGTAGGAGAAACACATGTGATGCTAAGAGATGGTTCTAGAGAGAAGAATTGGAAAATGGAGCACCTCACCAGATATTGGGGAGGAAGGTGTGGTTTTCGACCGAAGGTGATCGTACGTGGTCGTACGTGGTCATACGTGGTCGCAAAGTGGTCGAAGGAGGTCAGAAGAAGCTTGGCGCTGTTAATGGGCAACAACAGCAATGAGGTTCATGAGGAGACAATGACTTGAGCACGCTAGAGATGGAGAAGAAAAAGGGGTCTTCAGTCGGAGTTTTAAGAAAACCCATACTCCACAAGCTCCTGAAAAGATTGAGGGAAGTATGTTGAGGGAAAATCATCCTCATACCCTAGAACACAAGATGACGAACATACGAGAAGATGAAACTCACAGGAGGCGAAAAGGGCATGACGGTGGCACTCGGTGCTCAGTCAACAGTGACTCAAACGACAACCGCGTTCCGAAGGCTACATGCAAAGGAAGGAGCTCGCATTAGCGCAAATGGATGCGGTGAGGAAAGGAGAAGCAAAAGGACATGACACCGAGGAACTTACCCGAGAGAATTGCACGAGAGAGCATCCTCCTCCTCAGCCACCGAGAGAAGAAGTGAGGGAGAGTGAGGGCATGGAGGCGATTAAGTACGAGCAATCTAACGGGAATGGTGATGGCGTGAACAGGCGATGCACCGAGTTGGGTGGCGAGGGCGGTGGCATGAGCTGAGATGCGCATGGCCCCCAATGCGCTCTGAGCATGGCCAGCACGTGGATAAGAAGCTTTGGCGGGTGGGTCCAGGCGGTCGATGGCACAGGTAAGCAAGGTTTGTGGTTTGATTCGGGCTGGTCGAAAACGAGGGGGTCTGGTCGAAACTGAGTGGCTAGTCGAAATCCAGTGGCTGGTCGAAATGGAGTGGGCTGGTCGAAACGGAGTGGGCTGGTCGAAATCGAGTTGGTGGTTGAAATCGAGTGTTGGTCGAAATCGAGTGGAGTCGACTCGATTGGTTTGACCGAGTTGATTTCAAAAGGATGAGAGGGTTGCGAATTTTAAGACAGGGTTTTAAAGCCCCAAAAATTCTAAACTTTTGAAGGGTGGCTTCTGAAAAAGTTTAAACCCTAGTGTAATTTTTCTAGAGTTTTTAGAGAAATAAATTTTTCTGAAGAAATATTTTAAGTCTCTGGTTTAGATGTTTGACCAAGGACTAACTAGTTTGACTGGCCAATTTAAAATAGTAAATAAATTCTAAAATTTTTGAAATTTTTCATAGGAGTCACTGAGATGATCCAAAACCTAGGAATATTATTTCTATGGACTGTTCACAAGATTTGTTTTAAAAGTAATAAGGGATTATGTTTCTAGTAATTAATGCATTAGGTTTTCAAAATGCACAAAACCTTTGAAAGAAATTCCAGAAAAATCAAATGACAACATGATGCATCAAAAGTTTTAAATTCTTCTCATTTTTATACATTTGAAATACAAAGCCATATTTGGGATGTTACATGCCTGCACCACCGTCGCCACCACCCACACTAGCTCCTCCACCATCTCCGCCACCTTCTCCTCATTCGCGTCCATCGTGGCATGTCCCTCCTCTCGTGACTGCCTCCACTCCTTGTGTATTCTCCCAATCCCCTTCCACCACATCGTCACCTCTTCGCCTACTTGCTCCAGCGCTGCGCTGCCTCGATCACCCCCGAGGGCCACTATGCGTCCTCCTCCTCTCCTCTATTCGTCTCCATCAATTTGGTTAGAACTCAATGGCTTCAGAGAGTGAGTTACCCCTTTCTATCCCAAATTAACTCCTTTAGATGATTTTAGATCCACCATTGATGCATAATTTTCGGATTCCCCATCTCATAAACATGCAATCCATCTAGATTTGTTGATGTACGTGCCTGTTCGGATATTCTAGGGTGGATCAATTAGCAGTACAAGGAGGTAGTGTGTCAGGTGGCGACTCAGTGTGGTCGTCGAACCCCCCACGGCCGACACAGCTTGTTTCTTGCAGTGAACTCCATGATTCATCATCCCTCGACATCGCCGCCTGTCCGACTACGGCCCTAATGCTTGGGTTCGTTAGTTCTCTCTCTCTCTCTCTCTCTCTCTCTCTCTCTCCCACATAGATTCTTGCCTCTCTTGCTATTAACTATCACGTGCACGTTTGTCTTACAATTGGTTAATTTCACATCTACTGATTGTTTGTCAAAATCCCAGAGCTCCAAATCCATGTATGTGCGTGTGATGCTCATATGCATAGCCTTCCTGCATAGATTTCCTTTATTTTCTTCAATGTTGTGCCATGATTCTCCAAATTAATTTTATCACTCCCATTAAATCCATCTACATTTTTTGACAAAACTATATAAGCGAAGTTTTGATCTTTTAGACCCACAAGGCCACAAACTCATTATAGGTGTGTTTAGTTACGTCTTTGGTTATTTCCTTCTTTAGTTAGCTGCATATTTGCCTCTTTTGTTTTCTATCCTATTGTGTGTGTTATACTTATAGGATTGTCTTATACTTCATCTGTATTGTATTAGCTAAGTTTTCCCAAACATGCAGGTTTCTTCACAGCATGAGGCTGAGGCAGTTCTCCACTACCATAGATCCATTTCATTTCTGAGTTTGCTGACTTACACATTTTGCTATCGTGACCATACAAAATAAATAGGTATTTCTGTGTTTGTAGCACAACGATCGTACTATGATTTCATTTGTACTAGAAGAAAGCCAGTTTATGATATTTTTTTTACCTTATGCTTTATCCCAGCCTATATATCTACTTTTCGCTTCCTCTATTATGCAAATTTTCATGGTTATTAGAATAAAGTGCTACATACGTATCTTTTTTTGCTAACAAATCCAAGTAGTTCAAATATGACGATGCCCTTGCTCTGTCCTTAGTGCATCAATCAGTAAGTGGGAAAATAGCTATTTAGCTACATTCTATCCACTTAAAAATGTGTTCAACTAAGCCTGACTATCCTAGCTGTTGTTACTCAGGTGTTGCTCATGGTTATGGACCTTATGGTGCTCATTGTAGATGATTACAAATTAGCATCTGCAAGTACAGTAGTAAGTACCTTGGAGGCTTGGACTGTGAGAGTTACATGCTGATAGTATGATGTTTGCTATGCGAAGTTCATTTGAGTTTTATAATTAAAGTAGTTCCATGGACCATGCTATTTCAAGTGGTTCACAAGTTTGTTAGAAAGGATTTCTTCAGATTTATCGATGAGGTGGTCTTTTGGTCCCTTCTGGATTTTTCCCTTTTATGGAGGATATTAATAAAGTCTTATTCAATGGTCAAACAATAGATGTTGTGCCACGCATGCTATTAAGCACTATCTTCGAAAAGATATTACACATGGAACATGGAATTTTCATGAGAGCATTTCTTACTTGCTTGACAGAGTAGTTCCATGAACCATGCTATTTCAGGTGGTTCACAAGTTTGTTTCAAGGGATTTATTTGGATTTATGTATGAGTTGGGTGTATTATCCCGAAACACTTTAGAGAGAGAATTAAAAGAATTAGTGGGATTTTTGGAAAAAGTGAGAAAACCTTGGCCATGAGCTTCTTCCGGCCCACGACATCGAGGCTGAAGGTGGGCCGACGACAATAAAAGGACCGAGGGGGCGACAGCCCTGTCCTAGCCGCCCGCCTTGCCCTAGGGGCGTCAAGCCTCCCTTGCCGCCAAGGCCGCCACCTCCTCCTGTTATCAAGACGTCGCCTCCTTGCTACCCCCCATCGCCACGCCTGGCCCCGCCTAGCTGCCGAAAGTGTCGCTACCAAGGGAAGGAGGCCAGCAAGGAGGAGAAGAGCAAGGAGACAGAGAGGAGGAAGGAGAAGAAGAGACAGAGAGAAGGAAGGAGAAGAAGAAGAAAAGGAAAGGAAAATAGAAGGTTTTCGTGGATTCATGTGATTCGTCACGTTCATCAAGGGTAAACCCTATTAATCCCTAGGTTTTGCCATGGATTAGTCGCTATTAAGTTTGTAAGTCGTTTTGATTAGGGGAAAAATAGTTTTCAAATTGTCCTAGTTCGTCAAGGTTAGGTGCAGAACCCTGTAGGGCCAATTTGGGACATTTAGGATCGGATTAAGAGATAGGTCCAATTAGAGAAAAATTATATAATCTCGTTAGCTATCTAGGAAGGTTTGGATCATTAGAATCGGAGTAGCGAGCAAAAAGATACGGCCTTGAGAAGGTCGCTGTCCAAATTTTGGACGTAGCTGGCAGATGTCATGAAGATGGGTCGGTTTCATCTAGTAGATGACAAAATTAAAATGTGGTGATAACTTGCATAATGTAGAAAATTTTGTGTAGTTTTTATAACTGGTATCGTTCATATATTTTCAAGTTTTATAATTAAAGATATAAAATTATGAAGCAAACTATCCTGACAGATTCCGGGGCAGTCTTTGGGGAAGGAAATGGGTAAACAAAATGGTAGAATCAGAGGTTTGTCATAACTAGGAAGTCGTAGGTTTTTTTGTGAGGATTCCATAAAGTCTTGGATGGTTGAATTTGAAGTTCGGATGAATAATTTAGAGCTGCTTTACTACTAGGACAGCGGGTAGTGCGTCCGATAGTTTTGGATTAATTGGATCAGTTTGGAGTAGACGTGCAATGTCGATAATTGTAAAGTGTGAGTGATTTAATGTTATGGTTTTGAGTTGTGTATCGCCGTGTTTGTCCAGGGAGTGTGATCTCTAGCGCTTTGTCGCCGCTTCGCTATCTAGCTTCACTGGGATGAAGAGACAAGTGCATGGTAGATAGTGTTCATTGATCGATCGTTGTATTATTTACCACTCATTATCCTTATATTATTCATGTTTTTATCTTACTTATTGGCAAACAAGTGAATGGTTATGAAATTAATCATATTGATGTTTTTGAGAATGTTGGATGATGGTATTATTGATGAACCTATGAATAATTGTGCATTCATAAGCATCATTGCATAAGAGAAGGTGATCATGGTGATCACACACCTCCATGGGAATAGAGGAGGTCCCCGATCCTTGAGGAAGACGGACTTGAGAGTGAACATTGTCGCGAGTGTTCACTCACGCTATACCGGTATACGCGAAAGAAGTGCATATAGACATGTAGCGTAGCTGCGTAGGGATGCATTGAATAAACAGAAAATTGGATGATTGAGTATGAGAATAAAAAAGAAAACAATTGATGTTGGTGATGGTATGGTTTACATTTATTTAACCATTGTTTGTTTTTTATTATTGTATTTACTGAGTCGTGGACTTACCCTTACTTTATTGTTGTTTTTAGATGACCGTTGACGACGTTGCACATGGAAAGGGCTAGCACACTTGTATTCACATCATACATTCAATCACATGAAATAGTGGCCATGAGACATTTTATTAAAGTGATGAATTATAATTAGGATTTGATATTATTGCTTAGCCTTAATTAGTTGATTGGTTGGAGTTGATTATTCATTTAATAGACTTGATTGGATCGGTTTTGCATTGATCTTTGCTTACTATATTGCCATGCTTCCTAAGAATTAATTATCCATGATTGCCATATCGTTATGCTTGCGTTATTGTGACCCATGGATGAGTTTTATCATTGATATGCTTGCTGTAATTTAGCGGTATTCTAGGCCCCGTGTTGGGCCGGAGTGTTACATTGATCTCTTGTGGATTGTTCCCATTTTATGGAGGATACTAATAAAGTCTTATTCAACAGAGAAGCAGTAGGTGTTATACCAAACAGGTTTCCTTGCATTGTGTGTCCATATCCTTTCAAGGCTGAATTAGTTATCTTTTTCGTTCACATTTGAATGAAACAAATTGCTTCCATTTGTCTGGCTTTGAATTTCTACATGATGAGTTTGAAATGATGACTTTCCTACATTTTTTTGGTTAAGCCAATGAGACTATAGTGTTTATACATGATGCCATGATATATTTATTTGTTTGTTAGACACTTGCTGTTTGGCTATGTTCTTTTTCTTGCACAAGTAAGCTGGTCTATGCTCCCTTTATTAGGTCTACTTTTTAGTTGTAACAACTAAAAATCAATAATTTTAAAAAAGGTTATTTACAGTTGAGTATTATTGTTCTTTAGCGAGTAGCAATGCTTATTTGCTATGTGGTATATTCTTTGCTTTATGTCAAGAGTTATAGCTTCACTTCACATTCAATTTACAATTTCCAATACTATCTAACCCTACAATTTTATTGGTTTAGCTTTGCAACTTCAAACCTTTAGATATGGACACTTTGTGCTTACTGCCTTTCCACATAGATTCGTAACTTAGTATTATGTACTTGCGACTCATTTTGCTTCTCTTAGATTGATATCCTCCATCCTTAAGGATGACTGATAACATTTTCATTACTAGAATTGAAGCAATTCATATATTTATTTCTCCAAAAAAATATGTAGGCTTCAGTTATCTATATTCAGCCCTGACAATATGCAAAGATCGTGTCCTATAGTGCAGGATTATCAATAAAAGAGAAAAAGCCATAGTCATTTACCTACCATAGATCATGACAAGGCGTACATGATAAAATATACTTTACCTCATTGCAGGTTGCTATCAAACTATGAAAGTCCAATATATTTCTATGCTTTTATGTTATATACCCATAAGTCTCAGACTTTTTGCCGAGAATATGCATAGCCTTTCATTGCAATGATTCCGTCCTGTTTATTTATGTCTATTTCACTTCACGATGAAGGTTTTGTGCTTGAACAAGAAAAGGTTATAGATGGTTGTACATGTGTATACTGCACTTCTGAAGTAAGTACCCTACTTTCTTACATGCATGAGACTAAGTATGTTGTAGTTCACATTTACCATGAATTTACAAAAGCCTAGCATTGGTGTGTTTATATTAGTGAAAAGAAGATCCTCTTATGCATTTTGAATAGTTCGTACATTAGATGATACTTAACTAGCAATTTCAACAGCTTATTTCTGCGTTTTGTGCAAAATAGTTAGTACCATTTTATTTTGTATATCCCTCCGCTGTTGTTAGAAACCATATCCCTCGTGTTATTGCCATTTTATTTTTATGTGTTACAAACCATGTATGATGTTCATTTATGTTACAAACCAAACATATTGATTATTATTGATGTTGTGGGATGCTGTGAGTTCCGAAATTTCATTTCGTATTTCCTTACCATACCATAATGAGCCTTTCTACCATCTAATTGTATGCTATTCTTTTTTTCTATTGGAAATCATATGCTACATATTTACATAAGATATCTAGCTTCCTTTGACCTCATTTATCTTGAAAATGATTTCTTGCATATAATACAGTTGATTACAATGAAGAATCACTTTCCTATTTAGCTTGTTATATTACTTATGTCGAAGCTTATGTTTGTTTATATCTGTACCCCTCTTATCAAGTTTGTTTTAGCTTTATTTTTTATTTGCTCTAGTGCTCAAACATAAACATCTCTAAAACAAATAAAGTTCAAATATGTTACCTTGCCAAATATTTGTAGTTTTGTGCTCTTTTGTTATACAAATGGAGACCTTCCTTGCTCACCATCTGCCACACAGCTTTGTTGTGTGAATGGAAGATTCAGTGTCTACCACAAATAATCGCACTAATTCATCTCTCGCCACAGGTTCCCTGTCTAACAAACAATACCATAATATTTTGTTGGCGCCTTATTAGGGAGAAAATGAAGATGCTAATCAATCTGCGCGTTGTCATCGTTACTACAACCTATCTACATTTCCAGTGCAACCCTTCTCTACGAAAGCCATCTATAGTTTTTTTTTTTACTTTGCCCCTTATGAATTAGACTAGTCTTGTGGGGATAGTTCAGTGGAATTTATGTAGATGTATTTTCTGTTCTCCATTGACATTGTCGTAGTCTATGGCATAAGCAATTTACATATAGCCGATGAATATTTCGACCAATGATGGCACCTCTGAACCAATTTAGTATGTCTTTTCATGCCATATTTTGTTATGCTGTAGATTAATCTGCTTCTGTACAATCTTAGATCCATCGAATCTCTGACATGCCCAAATACATTTCCACACAACATCAAACTATGTTCTTCATTGACGCCCACGGCAACACGCGGGTGTCCAACTAGTATATCCTAGTCCTCGCCAACTTAGCAAAACAGTCAAGATAGCCATGTTGTACTATGAATCTTCCTATCGGACAATGGATAGATAGGCAGAACATAATGCATACATTAGTTCAAGATGAATTTGCTGTTGGACTGCCATAATGCCTCTTAGGGTGAGGGGGGAACAAAAGCACCAAATGCATTGCCTTGTGAACTGTTCGACCATGAATTGATGCTCGAGATAAAATAAAGAAAGAAAAACCGAAGGCTTAGGATCAAACTTCTCACAAGAAATCGTTATCATCTTTCCCATCTTGATGCAAATCATGTGATGCTTGGTCGAACGGCTACAAAGAGCTAGTCAAATCCTCAATTTTGTGAAGCGTGGGCTTAAATCTGTCAAAAAACTGAGGAACTCCGGAGTAATCACTGTGAATTATATACACATTGAGAAAAATTTGGAAGATCCTTTCACAGGGGGGCTAGCATGGAAGGCGATTTCCGTTGCGTCTATAGACATGGGAATGAAGCTTATTGGAGTTACAACTCAACAGTAACACATACCTTCTTGATCGGAGATCCCGTCACTTAGGTAATAGGAAAAACAAGTTGATATTGTAACAAGATAGTACATTTTAATAATGCATGTACCCGTGTCCTAATAGACAAAGTACTCTCAACTGTATGGAAGGATGACTTAAAGTCTTAATGTATTCTAGTGTCCAATGAGGGAAAAATATATTAGCCTATATGATACCTAATGAATACATATACGTGAGCTTAAATGTGAGATCGTAGATCACGAGAATAGTGCATTCTCCAGAAATCTCATGAGCAGATAAGGAAGCGTGACCAAATAATGCTCCGTTTAGACGTGATTCTTTGACAGTGTAGTATCAGTTGAGATTTTAAGTGAAATCTAATCAGGAAAAACTATGAATTCAAGGCATAGTCCATTCATCATCTGTGAGAAGATGAATCTTGTTATTCCAAGTGCAAGTTCAACCCGTACAAGACTTACACTAAAATATTGGTATATTAACAACACTTAAGTACAATAGTCCTTATCATCGTTTTTGTTGCTTGCCTTGGAATTGGTGGGGGTTATTAGAATTGGGCTAATAAGTATAAAGGCCTATTTGTTTCTTAAATCCCAAAGCATGCATGGTTTAGTCTCATATTGTCTAACCAAGTGATGGGAGAGCAATATATATAGTGAAGTCCTTACCACCGCTTGAAATATATGACCTATGGCATGAGGTGACATGAGAAGGACTATAGCTAAAGTCATACACACACACACACACACACGTCGTGAACCTAGTCCACTTTACTTTTGCTAATCGTGTATTTCTCTCTCTCCTTTTATACTGGTCAAACTACAATGGCCGAAAGACCAGTGTGGTCACTGGTCGAAGCCGTAGACCAGGGTATAGTCAGGAGTAGTTACCAGTGGTTCATTATGTGCTTTATTAGGCACTTACTAGAGAGTAATTGTCTCGACTTTAAAAGGATATAGCGACATCCAGACCTGAAAACAATCGATTTTCTCCCATTCTTCTGCTCCCTCTCTATTGAATTGTGCTAGTGTGTTGTATTGTCGAGTTTTGGACTGTTATGGCCCTGTAGCGCACTTTAATTCCAGTTCTAGCCCCCTTACCGTCAAAATTCCCGTTCTAGCCGCCTCGACAAAGAAGAAGCGAGTTGATGCGGCAGATCAAGAAGACCTAGGTGTTGTTGTCCGATTGGCAAAGAACTTAGGTGTCATGTCGTGCTCTAAGAAGATTCTAGTCACCGCCGATCAAGACGGCAAATTTTCTTGCCCCGCCTCTACTACGCAATTTTCTTGCCCCGCCGGTTTGCAAAATGGCAATGCAATTAGAGTTTGGAAAAAATGGAAAAGAATCTTTAGGGTTTGCAAAAATAGGGAAAAAAATTAGGGTTTCCAGTTTGGGTTAGCGCTTGTACGAATACGAAGTTTTGTTTAGTCATTTCAATAAGGGTTTCAACGGGCACTGATATTTGTTAAAAAAACAATCATCAAGAAATATGGGCACCGAGGTTCGTAAATTAGGGTTTCATTTTATAGAAAATAAGGGTTTAAATCATGTTTCAAATAGCAGCTTTGTTGATGAAAATGAGTTTAGAAAATTACGAAACCCTCCCGCCACATTGTTGTTGTTTCTGTAATTTTTCTATTATTTTATTCGTTCGGAGAAAGGATGATTGTTGGAAATCGAGCGAAATGAAATTAGGGTTTGGAGCGGAATGAAATTACCAGTTTGGGTTAGCGCTTCTATGAATACGAAATTTTCTTCAGTCATTTCAATTAGGGTTTGAACGGGCACTGATATTTGTAAAAAAACATTCATTAAGAAATATGGGCACTGATATTTGTAAAAAAACATTCATTAAGAAATATGGGCACCGATGTTTATAAATTAGGGTTTCATTTTCTGCAAAATCAGGAATTGTACAGTGGACTTGATTGTGTACTATTTGGACAATGTCATATGTGTTCTGCAATTGTCTCAAAAATTTAGGATTTTAGGTTGCGAAAAATTGGATTTTAGGTTTCGGACATTACAATTTCATGATTTCATGTGAGTTGGAATGTATGGAAAAAAACTGCATTGCAACTCCATTCGAGATATCGATATACAATATGGAGAGTACACAGATAACAACCGGATAACACCAGATATACGCGTAGAAATATAGCAAAACAAAATAAGAATACAAATATACGCAAACAAAATCGCATAACACGGGATATAACAAAGTTTAAGGTTTGCACAAATGGGGAAAAAATACGGTTTCGAGCGGACAGAAGCACGTTACACGTAGTGACATGGCATGATGGTTCAACTAATTGCTTTAGTCATCCTCGCTACTACTACTACGGTACACTACGACACAAGCATCCGGAGCATATAAGTATACATGCCTTTAGGGGATAGTAAAAAAACATGGGGGATAGGACGGGGGACTACTACGTAAAGACATGACTCATCGCGTGGACCGGGCCATTTTCCTTCCTTGCCATTTCGGCGTTGAACTCCTCGCCGCCTTCCCCATCCCTTGTCGCGGAGTGTCCACGCTAATCGGTATATCGAAGTCGCCCATATCCCGCAATTCCATGATGTAAGTGCATCAGATATTTAAAATCGTAAGAAAGATGTTAATTATGCATAACTCACGCCGCCGACACGGACTACGCCCGGCGACCGGATACGCTGTGGCGGCGGGCTCAGACGCATGAGCATTTCCTTGCCCTTGCCGCGGATCGCCCACGCCGGCCGGTATGTCGTAAATCGCTCATGTCCCGCGATTCCATGATGTAAGTGCACCGATAGTGAAAATCGTAAAATGATGTAAATTTTTTGTAACTCACGTCGTGGATACGGATTACGCCCGGCGATCGGATACGTTGGGCGGCCGCTCAGACGCGATGAGCCTTTTCCTTGCCCTTGTCGCGGATCGCCCACGCCGGGCCGGTATGTCAAAGTCGTCCATGTCCCGCGATTCTATGATGTAAGTACACCATACAAAGGCAAAACGTAATAAGGATGTAAATTTTGATAACTCACGCCGCCGATATGGATTACGCCGGCGTAGTATGGGCTCCTTTGGTGCCTCTGAACAGGTCCCAGACGTAAGGTTTCCACCAAGACGAAGTTCTCGCCCACACCGAGTAGTTCAAAGATGTATCGCCGATGAATGCCTGTCGTACATCTCCGCGCCGCCGATCCATGGAAGAAGTGGCAACAGATCTCGGCCGCCATTACGCGGGGATGAAGTTAAAATTTAAGGAATTGAACGCTCGGAGAGGAAAATTGATGCGCGAGAGAAACACTTACGAGGTGGTGCCCGCATGTGTAGTACGCCCGCAATGTGTTCAGGTGTGTGGATCAATGATCTCGCCGTTCGCCACACACACACCGCGGATCGAAAACATGGTGGTACCAGAGCATCTTTCATTGATTTATCCGGTATTGTAACTGCTTTCTCTTCGCTAAGTTACTTTTGCTTCTTCAACAACCTCGCGAGAAGTTTGTCAAGAGTCCATAGTCGGGTATGTGTTATGTAGTGTTGTGTAGAGTTGGGTTTGGTTCAACCTCTTTTATAAGCTCCATGGTTGGCATGGTGTGGTTAATTTCATGCGAGTAGAGAGTCTTGTTTTTAATTTCAAAAGCCGAGGAGGTAGAGTATTGTCATGTCGGCTCAAAAGTTGGCGAGGCATAGTGTTGTCACGCCTTACTTTGCAAAGGAGAAGTCATGGCTTGCTTTATGAGTGATGTCTTATCGGTCCGAAAAGTCGGCGAGGCGAGTGTTTTCACGCCTTTCTTTGCGAGTCTTGTCTTTTCGGTCTTAAAAGTCGACGAGGTGGTCGTGGTTGTCAAGTCGATCGAAAAGCCTAACCCTAAACCTAAACCCTAAACCGCAGAAAGTCGTCTCCTTTGGTCTTATCACCGCAAGGTCGCATCGTGGTCTTGTCATCGCGCAAAGTCGACCCATGTGGTCTCGCCAACGCAGTAAAGTCGTCTCCTTTAGTCTTATCATCGCGCAAAGTCGCCTGTGGTCTTGTCACCGCGCAAAGTCGCCTGTGGTCTTCTCACCGCAGAAAGTCGCTCTTTGGTCTTATCATCGCGCAAAGTCGCCCCTGTGGTCTTGTCATCGCGCAAAGCCGCCCCGTGGTCTTGTCACCGCAGTAAAGCCGCTCCTTTAGTCTTATCATCGCGCAGAGATGCCTCGCCCGTCTTGTCATCTGCAAGCTAATATATTACCCGCTTTGTTAGTCTCTCGCGAGGCTATAAAATGCACGCCCACGCCCAAATTAGGACCACTCGACCCTTGAAACCGTAGGAAGAAGAACTTTGTCTGCCTTACAAGAATATACGATGGCGACGCGCCGAGGACCACCCAACCGGTCATCAAGGCGCACCTTCTCCTAGAAAGGAGGGAGGACTTCGCCCTAACTCTACGGTTGATGCCGTAACAAGCGTGCTCAACCCAGATGGCCGAAATGCAAACACGGGAGGACGCTATCGCGTGTCATAGATCGCTTTTCGATGGCGACGACGCTTCTTCCGATGCCCATACTCGTGTAAATAGTTTTGTTCATGTTATCGCTAATACATCCTCCATACTAATCGCCCTTGAAGCAGATGGCTAAATGCAACTTTACCCGCCGATCGATCCTCCCCACGCTACTATGTTGCGAGGCACGGGATATATTGTGGAACCGAATCTTTGATTTGGAGGCGCAAATTGACGATCTCAAGGAGCAAATGATGACCTCCGCCAACAGATGCAACATGCGAGAGGGCAATGAGGAGGTCGTGAACATAGGAAGTTCTTATGATCCCACATGCCGCTACGCCAACCCTAGTCGTGATATGCGCTGCGTGCCACTACAACGACGGCCACCACGCCCGAGGCACCCAACCGAGAACACTCTATGTGGGTTGCGTAGAGGCACCTTCTACCATTAGGCACGGACGACAAGCTTGTACCTCCGTAGTCTCCCGCCTTGTACGCACTTATGTTCAATCTCCTAAAGCATGTAACTAAATGGTGGACGCGCTGCTGCGGTTGCCTTTTATCGAGTTGACATGTTGCATCGATGTGTCGCGTGCTTTAAGTTATAGGCATCGATATGCATTCAACAAACGATTCATGGGTACATAATGTTACTAGTTTATTCTCATTCACGACGGACTGCGATGCATACATAAAGAGTGGACATTAAATCCCATTACAACTGAACTTCTACTTGGCAACAACAAGAAATAATAGAAGAAAGACCGCAAAACTAATTAGCTTAACTAATTTCTTCAAAGATGTTCTCAACTCTTTCCATCCTTTCATCCAATGCTTGAGTCTATTCTCTTCATTCTGCAAGCATCGTTTGGAGGGTCGAGCCACTGGACGAAATGTAGCAACACCACGAGAGTCATCTTGCAAGGCTGCAATTTGCATTGCAATATCTTGAAACACTAGGATAGCTTCGTCACCTCAACGCCGTAACCAACATGTTGTGCTCAAAAGAAATTGCAACTTGAAGTGAAAAAACAATATGTCAAGCTTCAATGGAATTGATTAGGCGACCGTGAAGATTTGAACACTTCATGAACACTCGGGATGGATTAGTTGGTGTATGCGAGGTGAAAACATTCACCGGATCATCGCAACGAGGGCAAACGGTATGCTGTCAAGTGATTGCAATTGTTCCGCTCACTCGAAAGTTAGATGAGGTCAAGACATCTCGCCTAAGACCGCAAGAAAGGAGAGGACGAAATGAAGAGCGAGGTGAATGGCACCAAAGCATCCATATATAGCATGTGGCGGTATTGCAATTGGATTGAAGGAAATTAAGGTCCATGAGGTAGCGGCCCGAGGAGGAATCGTGGCGTATGAAGGTAATTCAGCGTCCATGAGGTAGCGGCCCGGTTGTCATTTGTACCGATTATTTCGATAACATTTTGTGTCCATAAATCACAATGTCGCATCGCACACCGGCACTACATAAATCACAATGGCACAACACACAATGATATTATATAACATGCATTATACAACCATGACATTACTTATGGTACATCTCCCCGCCGCTGTCTTGACGGCGAGTCGATCCTCGTGGAAGGTAAACTGTTGTGAGCGCGCATATATCGTAAGCCATAGTAGGGTGTTGCGTGAGGCGCCGCAGATGTACGCGGGCTCGATCAAATCGAGCAAATTGCTGATCCACTCGTGCTCATCCTGCGGGAAAGGGTACTTGGTGAGTTAGTCCTTGATTTATGCAACGGGAAAATTGTTGTAACTACGTTAAAGCATACCTGCATAGGTTGTTGTGTGGACGAGGATCCTCCTGGTCAATCAGTGCCCTGAGTAGGTTGTTGTGTCGACGAGGATCCTCTTGGCCAGTCAGTGCCCTGAGTAGGTTGTTGTGTCGACGAGGATCCTCCTGGCCAGTCAGTGCCCTGTGTAGGTTGTTGTGTGGACGAGGATCCTCCCGCCGCCAGGCTGCATCGCCGCCGCAGACGGTATCCGTGGTGCGTCTCGCCGAACCACTGGTCGCGCTCCTGCAGCTGCGGATGAATGCCACGCGCAAATGATCCGAACCCCACGTCTGGACGCTGCGACAAGCATGGCTCGCTATCGATAGTGGAACAGCGTCGCGTCGGCGAGGAAGTCATATGTTGCGGCTCCCTCCGTGACGAAGACGGCTGAAGCAGAGTGTTGCCCCCTCTCAAGTGCTGCAAGAACAAACGGTTATGTCAGATACGTTCGAAAGGAGTGCCTGGACAAGTATTGAGGAGAACAACCTGTGGCCCGAGACGCGTCGAGGCGGAGCGACCGTAGCTCGGACGACTTCCAGAGTGCGACGGTCGTGCGGAGGGCGGTGCCGAGGGAGGTGCCGACGGCGGAGGAGGTGGAGGGTGCCCTCCGCGTCCTCGATGCTGTGCATGAACGTCGCTGTGGCGACCACAATTTATGGTCCTAATTGCAGCCCTCGCATCCTCGGTCATGGAGCGCACCGCCTTTAGGACGCGATCAATTGTGCTATTGCGACCACGGCGTAGAACTTCTAAACCCTCACGCTCGATACGATCAAGGTGGTAGTGCTGCAAGGAAACCCATAGTAAGTTAGAAACGTGTTGTATTGTTGAAATTTGTACGAAGAATGTTTTACCGTCTTCGCGGCCGGGCGCGCCGCCGGTGACGGCCGGACCGCTAGTACAACAAAGATCTTCTATGACATCCATCGGACGCCTGCATCGCCCAAGAAGTTTACACCTAGTACGCGGAATGTACCATCGCAAGTACGCAAAGATACGCCCGATTGTGTAGCCTCGTAACTCGTGTACAACGCTCGCCGCCGCTCGCCCCACAACGCCATCCACGGCCGCCGGTTCGCCTCCAATCGCCGCCTCCCGCCTCCTTGTTTGTCCGCAATTGAATTCGGATGTCGAAAATGTAAGTCGAAATGCGCTAATATGATGCAAAAAATGACATACCGTGGGCCTTCTGTGAGAGGTCGCCCTGGCCATGGTGGTACCTCCCGGTAAAGCCTAAATCGTCTCATGACCATTGTGGATTGTACGACTCGACCATGTGGGAGAAGACCAGTGGCGGTCGCCAACCATAGCGCCTCGCCCCGAGTGCACCGCGAGGATAATCCATAGGGGCCGCTCCGCAAGGAACTGCGGCACCAAAGGCCACCAAATGACCTCGCCCTCGTAGAGTCTTGAATAGGTTGTGGAACTTAGGGTACACACGCCTCGGTCTCTCTCGCCCAACGAGGTGGCAAGTGTCCAACGCGTTTCCCATTGTAGGCCCATCGACGGGTCTCGCCTCTAGTATGACCATAAAGCTCGCTCATTAACCGGAAAGGGTGCACCTCGCCCAAAAATACGGCCGCCAACAGAAAGTGCTCCCACGACCATAGCCGCAAAGCAGGTAGCATACCGCGAGGATCGGCTCCTCGCCTGCATTACGCCGAAAGTGGCATCGCACAACCCCGTAAGTGGCAAAGCACCGCAGAGCCCCAATCAGACAGGCACTCGTCGGAAGAGCATCCACCAAAGACTCGCGAGATGGATGTAGCTCGGCACACGCAGTTTCCCCGAGTCGAGGGAAACAAGATCCATCCGAACAGAACAAAAGGTAAGCGAGGAAGTGTGTCCTAACCGCCGCGACAGCGATGCAAAGGGCAAGTCATGTACTCAAGAAGAAGGAATGTGGCACACCCGATATGTTGTCAAGAATCGGGTGACCGAATCTCTCACCATACGCACCTTCCACCGTCGCCTTGGTGGTGGCACTACCGAAGACCCTCGCAGAGACCTGTAAGCATAGCTACGCCCTCCGAGTTATGGTCATCTCCCCACCGAAGTGGAAGGTGTGAGTCTCGGTCTCCAACGATCCACGAGCACGATAGGAGTGCCGCCACAAACCGGGCGCGGCGGATGGTCCAACATGCGGCAAGGGGGGAGGCGCGGCCCCGCAGGTGGGGACGCACCACTCGCCAAGAGGCCACCTCTCTAGGGCGCCAGATCGCTCGGAGGGCCGACGCTGCATCACCGTGCTCTCAGATCGGTGTCGCAAGATCCGGCAGGTGTCGAGTAGCTCATACGCCATCATCCGAGGTCAGGCCATCTCTCGCCAACAGAGAAACAACACGTTAGTCCGCATATCAAACATAATGTATGGTACAGAAAAAGAAAGTGAAACATATGACAACAGAATGTAAGACAAAGTGAATAACACTATATACACACCCATACAACATAACAAGATATATGACCATAATGAGTTAACATATGACCCAGATAACATAACATTACGTCCTGCATGTAAAGGCATGGTTTGACAACGATACAACTCATACAAGCCATTAAACTAAGCATGCAACATCACGACTTAGTAATTATATCTTGCTCGCTACGATTGTGCCGCTTGTGCTAGATTCGTCGGCAATGCCGCCGGAGTGGCCAACCGCCTTGCACGCTTTGCATCCGGGAGACGAACTCGCTGTTCGCTACCGGCCGCCGCCCATGTCGCTATGAACGCGCCGGATCGGCGTCTTCCACGGCCGGTGCTTAAGCGCTGCTTGGCACCCACTTCACCGTCCCGCCAGAGGTCCCTATAGTGCATGTCCGTGCCATACGACAGAACTCGCACTCCAAGTGCCATACAGTGGTGGATGTCGAGTACCGAGATGTAACGCCCGAGGCTCGGGCGCCACGCTGCGACGCCGCAGCACACATGGGAGCATGGTTTGTGCGGCCGGGCTTCTTGCAGTGCACGACACTTCGCCGCGAATCGTGCGCACCGCTTCCGATCCTCTAGCGTGGCCCATCACATACTTCTCCCCGAGCCGATCTCGAACTTCGCCGATGCCATCCATGGTACGCGCAATATGCTAACGAGTCTTGCCGATCTTCTTCTCCATGTACGCGCAGCATTACCGGAGAATTGCTTCCCATCCTCCAAATGCTTCTTGGCCATCATGGCTCATAACAAAGTACCCGACGGTACCGCAGTTGATCGGCAGGATCGGACACCCTTGAGAACACCGCTGTACACCTCGAACATGTTCGCCGTCATGATCCCGCATCTTGCACCACCGGTGTCGCGGCAAACAGGACCATTTCTCCAAGTCGGGCGCGGCGAAGTTAACCCATCGTGTGAACTCCCCAACTCTCACCGACCCTCCCGCCGCCGCTTCGCCTCGGCCCGCCGAAGTTCCTTAGATGCTTCCGGTGTCCTCATCGAGCCGCTCCACACCGCATCGAACTTCCGCTTTGGTTCTCGCCGCATGCTTCTTGAAATCTTCATCGTCCTGTTCAAACCTAGCGGAAGTTCGCCGCGAGATGCCTCATGCACCAACGGCTCTTCACATCATTCCACCGAACGGCGCACGCGCCCCGCTTTGCATCATAGTCAACGCGCCAAAGAACCGAGCATTGCGGTCCGAGATGATACACACATCCGAAGCGGTCTTGGACCACCGCCCGCTTCACATTGGACAAGAACCACACCACTATCGTTGTTCTCGCCACAACAATTGCGAAGGCCACGGGACTAATCGTCGCTTGCATCGGCCGCAACGGCGATGAGGATGGTACCTTTGTACTTCCCACATAGGAAGGTGCCGCCCATCGCCAAGATGGGGACGAAGTGCTTGAACCCTTCGATCGCTTGATCAAGGCCCCAAGACCCTATCAAGAACAAAATAATTGGGCCCCTCCCGGGTGCACCCGATCAAGCTTGTCTATGTATGTCCTAGGGTTTGATTGTGCGATTTGATGCAAGATCCTTGGTACTAAGTTGTAAGCCTCTTCAATGTGCCGAACATTTGCTCCACGACCTTCCGTTTCGCCTCATCATGCCGCTCTTGTAGCCGATCGCGAACCCCACCATATTGGCAACCTCCGCCAGAGGAGCTTTGGTGAAATGGACACATCTCCAAATGACGAGGTGGCTTATCAGGCTGGCAACATACGAGGACGTCATGCTGCGGTGCCTTCGAAGCGGCTCAGCTAGCTCGCATGTGTGGTCCTTCAGCACCGTTATCCGGAAGCCCGTGGCCGCGGCCGTGAACCCGCGCACGGACCTTGCTAGCACAGGATTCATTAACACACCTAACGTTGTAGGTGTCGGGTTGACCTCTCGCACCGACACGTCCGACCAATGTTAATGGCGATCTAGCAATAGCATGCCGGGCGGCGCCTTGTCGTGGAAGCGCCGCCTAGGAGAAGGGTGTCCTCATTGAACCCCACTCGCCCTCCCATTGTGGTAGTAACCAACGATGTCGCTGCGACATCGCCCAATCTTGAGGAGACGAAGAAATGTCGGTGGTCACAACACCACCAACTACACCTCCTGCATCAGCTTCTCTCCGCCTTGGTCGCCTTCGTAACTAGCAGCTGACGCCCTCCTCCTCGCTTCCACCTCTTCCGCCTAATCGGTCGTACTGTGGCAATCAATACGGGCCGCCCACCATCGCTCCACTCCTTCGTTGGGCTCGGTTGTCGACACGCCCCACGCCTCCATCACCACTTCCGCGCTGCGCCTCTCCAACACCGTGAGACCAACGCAGCTCCTCCTCACAAGCAGCTTTCACCGAACCACCAATGCCGATGTCCCCGCCTCCACTTAACTAAACATAGACCATTGGTCGCAAGATATATCACAAAGATCGTGGTTGCAAACAAACCTCCATGTAATAGGCCCATGAAGCGCCACTTGTCACCTTCATAAGTTGCCAAACTATCTCGCTCAGACCACCCACCACCGAGGCATACAACGCTCGACGCGTAGCTTCTTCCTTGCGCTTATGCTGATCGAACGCGAACGCACGACGCTTTAGATCCGACAGCTCATGTCCTTCAGACCGCGCGCCGGATCATGGTCCGGACACAATTTGATTCGGTCCGCCTCAGACGTCTGTCACAGACGAGAGCGCCCCCTGGAACACTTAATGATCTTGAATCTCCGCCATGAAGTACCTAACACAGTGCATATCAAATCATCGATATTTTGAAAATTTTTGTTCAAGTTCCCGACAATTCTATTTCTATTTAAACATCTTGCATAAAATTACGTAATACTAGTGGAGACAAAAATTGATTCATCTCAATTGCGCTTTATATGAATTTTACGTGAAAAGAAAAGTGGAAAAACCGATTTTTACACTTCAAAAAACCCCAAAAAACTTGGAACATGAAAAGATTTAATTAGAAAATTGAATTTAATTGAAGTTTATTTTAATCTTTTAAATTATTTTTCATTTTCGAAGACTCGAAAAACAAGAGAATTGAAAGAAAAAAAGTATCTTGAGTCGCTACGATTTGTTGATCACGTTACTTGATGCGGTGTAGTTAAGCGAGTACTTTATGGAGCTTCTAGAATACAATTGAAGAGGCCGAGAACGCTTCACAGATTATGAAGATGCCCTAAAACATGCAGGATTCAACGTCGGTGTGAGTGGTTCTTTTTCGATTCCACTAGAAGAGGCATACTTCTTCCGGTTCCGCAACCCTATATTGCAACTACATACGTAACCACGCCTATTGCAAGTACGCCTTCTAGTGGAATCCCACAAAGAACCATTCACACCGACATTGAATCGCGTATGTTTTAGGGCATCTTCATAATCACAACGAAGCGTTTTCAAATTTCTTCAATTGCATTCTCGAGAAGCTCCATAAAGTACTATGCTTTAACTACACCATACCAAGTAACCTTATCAACAAACCGTAGCTTACTAAGATACTATTTTTTTCAATTCTCTTGTTTTTCGTAGTCTTTCGTAAAATGAAAAATAATTTAAATTAATAAAATAAACTTCAATTATATTCAAAAAATTTTAATTAAAACTTTTCATCTCCAATTTTTTTTTCCAATTTTTTTGATTTATTTTTTATAATTGGTTTTTTTCCCATTTTTCTTTTCTTTCTCTCTCCTTGTACAGATTTCGAATTAAAAGCTAATCACATTGCTAACTACCAAGTCTGTAAGTCAATAATTTTACATTGACTTGTACTACTAAGTCTTCAAATATTTCCTAACGCCCCCGATTATTTAATTAATGTTGTGAGTTTTATTGGTGATTAATTTTCTTATATATACTATGATTAATTTTACATTTTATTTATCCCGTACTAATTATCTATCGCCTACCATCATTGCTTTTACTCAGACGCTGCTTAATTAAATACGTTGGTCTAAAAAATTACACCGCCATTCATATTTAATTTTACTACCGCCTAATTAGATTTGCTACTACTAAACTGTTAATACTACTACTAATTTGTTACTTCCTAAATTTCTCCTTCTCACCTAATCTCATCCCTAATCCTAGCACTAAGTCATCGCCATCAAGTAATAGTACTACTAATTTGTTACTTCCTAAATTTCTTTCTCACCTAATCTCATCCCTAATCCTAGCAATCAACACTAAGTCAAAATACACCATCTGCATAACTATAACTACTTGGTTGCTACAATAAGAAACTACAAATCATCTAATTATATTCTAATGACATTGCTCAAACTAAAGCCGAATGCGAAGGACACTAACCTTTTCTAGGTGCTCACAACACGATGCACAACTTCCGTAATTGAACTTCAACTCCTTCTTCCCCGACCTCTCTTTCTCTCGCTTTCTTCTCTCGCTTTGCTTCTACAAATGGCGCCGCCACCGATTCTCGACGCAAGCCCTCCTCTTATGCAAAGACTTGACGCCAAAGCAACGCGACCGGAGCTGCAATAAATACAGGCAGCGGGCGAAGGCGGATACATGGGCGAAAGCATGGGCGTATGGGTGATACATGAGCGCTGCCAAGGCGCGCGGGCGGTCCGAAGGGCGACGACGGCCGCGGGCGTGGCAGCAGGGCTAAGGTGTCGCTGTCCCAAAGGGCAAGACCTTGGTGTCGCTTCTAAAAGAAGACTTTGTTGTCGCCGAGCCACACGGCAAAGAATTAGTTGTTGCGCGATCGGCGGCAAAGAAGCCACTTCCTGCCAACCTAGACGGCAGCAAGTGCACGGCGGGGGATAGATCGGGAATTTTGACGCTAAGGGGGGCCAAAACGGGAATTAAAGTGCGCTACAGGGCCAAAACAATCCAAAACTCTGTATTGTCGAACCGAGCAGTCATTTCTCTTCGGCGTGCATTGGGAAAGTGGGTGAGCGGGTATCTCCGAACTATTGTCACAGAGCTCACCTGCACGGGATGGTAATAAGGTTTTTGGGCAGCACATCTGCGCGACCGCTCGTTGGGCTGCTTCATCTGCGTTCTGCACTATATCGAGCCTGCACCGTTTCCTGTTTTTCATCAAGCTCGGCTGTAAGTTGTTTGTGCGACCAAGCGATAATCTCATCTTTGCATATGATTAGAAATACAATATGTTGCCTATTGTTAGCATAACTTTATGCTTTTATAGTTATATGTGATCTTTGACTCATGATAAAATCTGAAATTAAAATATTGTATAGATTTCCAACAAGATGAACTGAAATACTAGTAGAAAGTGTAATCAAAACACGCAACCATCTGCAATGCTTTATGGGGCAGGTAAATGGCGTGATAAAGTTAACTCCCATTACAATGATTTGAGGGGGCATCTCGAGATTACATTTATGCGTTCCCAGCCGACGTTAATTTCTTCCTCTTCCTACGGTTTCTTTCGTCTTTGTACTTTTGAGGGGCAAGCGCATGAATTAGCCAGTGCTTATTCGGCCAAAGCAAAAGAAAAATGCCAAGAGCAACGGAGTACATAACGACGGAAACAACGATCGATGGTGGATCAGGCAGGGAGGTAGGACGGCGGCAGCGGCAGCCCGGTGACCTTGCCGCAGCGGAGGCCGTTGTCGGGCATGTTGTACTCGTCGCGCAGCGACCGCGCCGGCGAGACGACGCTGATGTAGAGCTGCTCCCCGAGGTAGTGCCGCTCCCAGATGTTGGACCGCACGTTCCACATGCCCGCGTTGTCGAACGTCAGCATGATCGCCGACCACGACCGGGGGTACACCTGGATCGTGTGCCTGCTCACCGCGTCCAGCAGGTTGTACGTCTTCCTCAGCTCCGGTGACCACTCCCCCGGCCCCATCCTGCACTCACGAGCGGGCAGGTACGTCAGATCGAGACAGCCCGGCCGGGCGCGCATGCATGCGTGCGGCTGCATTATTGTCTTGTAGGGTACAGAACTAGAAGATCCTATTCACACGTACCCGACGGCGAAGAAGGCGTAGCCGTCGAGGTGGAGGGAGTCCATGCTCTTTTCGGGGTTCTGGAAGACGACCTCGATGAAGGTGCGGAACTCGGCGGTGATGACGTTGGGCAGGACACGGAGGGGGCCGTTCACGGCCGGGGGCACGTCGCCCATCTTGTTGTACTTGAACACCTGGTCGCTGACGTTGAAGTACTCGGCGAGCTTCAGGGGGGTGTCGGCGTCCACGTGGGAGATGCCGTTGAAGCCGTACCGGAGCTTGCCGTCGATGTGGCCGCGGGAGACCAGGAGCTTGATGGTGCGGGTGATGTTGATCTGGCCGTAGTGGTACGAGCCCTGCGGGTTGGGCCGCGCGGCGCTGGCCGTCAGGTTCCACCGGAAGGACCTCCACTGGTTGAGGGACCAGGCCCAGCCGGCCGGCGGCTCGGGCACGTGCTCCGACGGCGGGGTATTGGAGCCGGCGTAGCGGATGATGGCGGAGACGGACTTGGCGTCGTGGATGAACCTGGTGGAGGCCACCATGTAGTAGTCGCCGGGCTTCTGGTCGGCGTCGACGAGGACGGAAAAGCAGTGTCCGACGTGGACGTCGAGCGAGTCGTACACGTCCTGCACGGTGTGCGAGCCGTCCATCTCGACGAGCTTCATGTCGTGGCCCTGGATGCGGAAGTTGAGGGATGCCTTGATGCCGGTGTTGCAGACGCGGAAGCGGTACACCTTGCCGGCCTCCACAGTGAACATGGGCGTGGCGGACGCGTCTTTGCCGCCCCTGCCGTTGATGAGGACTCCCACCGGGCGGCCGATGCTGCGGCCGGCGTCGAGCATGCGGGCCATGACTTCGTGGTCCTTGGTGTACCAGTCGCCAATGAGGACCTCGTAGTCGTCGGCCGGCGGGTCGAAGGGGACGGGGATGAGGAGGCGGCTGACGACGCTGATGGGCCCGTAGCCGCCCGCCGCCCGCTGCATGCCGATGGATGGGAAGTAGAAGAAGCTGCCGATCTGGTCCTTGGGCTGCCACTTGTAGGTCCAGTTCTGGCCCGGCGCGATGGGGCACTGCGTGCCCAGCAGCCCGTCCTGCCACGAGTTCTTCCGGTGCTGCATTCCGTTCCAGGTGAACAGGAGCGGCTGGTCGAGCTGGTTGAAGACGTTGACGATGATGTTGTTGTTGGAGGAGCAGTTGATCCTCGGGCCGGGAAACTCGCCGTTGATGAGGATCACCTTCTGGGGCACGCCCAGCAGTGTCTTGGTCCCGTACGTCACCTGCCACTCGAAGAACAGGTACGGGTCCTCGGCTCGCACCACGGCGCCGAGCGCCGACAGCAGCAGCAGCACGCCGGCCGCCACGGTCGCGCGCGTCGTCGTCGCCGCCATCTCACTTCACGACAGCCTCTCGATCGATCTCGGTGGCAGGCGGGCTGGACGGGCTAGCGGGCGCTCTCGAGTCTCGAGTGGTGCTCTCTTGAAGGATTGTAATGTAGGAGTTGCGGCGAGACACAGGGATCTAGGAGGAGGTCATGGAAGACGTCCCTGGTTGCGTTAGAGGTAGTAGGGTGGAGATGGGTGGGTATATAGGAGACCGGGGAGGTCAACCGGGGAGCTTCGGAGTGAGAAGGGGACGCCGGGGCGGGGATTTATAGCGCGGGAGGGCGAGGGAACGAGCGGTGCGCCGGTGCGGGGTTAGGACGCCGCCGAGATAGCCGGTCGCGCGCGTCCGCCCGTTCGCGCCGCTCTGATCTGTACGTCCCCTGCGCGCGCGCGCGTCCCCGCCGTTGGCGCTCCATCGATCCCTCGCTGCTTGAGCTTGACCAGTTCGCGCGTCCCCGGCCGCATGCGCGCGTGCGCGAGGTCTCGGCGAATGATCGGTCAAGACGGTTTCGGTGCTGACCTGGCCGTTGGCTAGCTTGTGGTCGTGGCGCGCAGCAAGCCATCGGCGGAGTAGCGCCGGAGCCCAGCCTAATATGCTCTCCGCAAGTAGATTTGACCTGCGTTTTCAGATTTCTCCGTACCTAGGCCCAACAATCTACACAAATGCTTGGCCCAATCTGTAAATTCTAATCAGCGGCCCAGGCAGGTAGCCCTTCTTTTTCCATTGTTCCGAACAGACAAACGGCACATGGGAACGAGGAATCGAGTGAGGCTTGGGACAAGGTTGCTAAGCTCTGGATTCTAGGTAGGATCAATCTCGCTTGGTATAATTAAGAGGGAAATAGCTTGGAAGGTTCTGTCTCAGTTATCTGCAACAAAAATCAGTTAGATGCAACAATTATTTAGTAAACTTGCAACAAAATTCTCATCCGATGCAACATAAATACAACAAATTCTCAACTTGATGCAACCAACACGGATTCCTCTGTGTAACAAATAGACATCTCTACCGCAACAAAAGTTTACTCTTGTGCAATAAATCAAAACGGTTACATTCTAGTGCAACAAAATCACCGCCAAGGTTGTCAGAATCTCGATTCTAGTCATACGATCCTACGTTTTTACGACCTAGATTGTCTGGACAAATCCAATCCTATGGTAGAGTCTTAATTTGGTAGAATCTTAATATTATTATAATTCTAGCATTTTTTTAAGGATCGTGATCAAAATTTTCATACGATCCTACCCGATTCTAGTGATTTTTCATAAATAATTATTTGCATATGTCCCTTTCATTGTAAATTTTTACTTTTTATTTATCCATGTCCATTATAATTTGCATAAATAAGAAACTATCTTTCCTTTACACTACATTTTGGTAAACAAATGTTGTAAAATTATAGTTTAAAAATATAGAAGTGTTAAAATACAAGGTAGATTATTTTTAAATGATTCTTTGGTACAATCAAATAGGATCTTAGATTCTACGTCAATCCTATGATTCACGATCCTACTGAAAAACCTTCGATCCGATTCAGGATCGCGATTCTGACAACCTTGATCATTGCAACAAAATAATTACCCTGTTGCGACAAAAATACTGTTGCGCAATAAATCACCCCAACTGCAAGAAAATTACATTATTCTACTAGATCTGAGAAAGAGACATTGCACAAAAAAAATACTTCTTGCAACAACAGAGGAAGCGAGATACAACAATAAACAAACACATGCAATAAAGCCTAACTAGAGGAGAAGCGTGCGATTAGTGGTGAAGACCAAACTCGTCAAAGGAGGAAGAGGCCATGATCTTGCTTCCTAGTCTTCAGTAGTCTTGGATTTGATTGTCCAAGGTGGCGGCTCCACCTAGTTGCCAGTTGCGCCGCCAAATCCTCTGACACCGTCCGGCCACCACGGCGGTAGAAGTGCTTGGCTCAACCCAATGGCAGCTGCGGAGGCTGCGCTCGTGCAGTCCGCACTTGGTCGTGTTTGGAAAGAGAGGGGCTCAATGGTGGTGCTCGGCTAGAGAAGAGCTTGCTGAAGCAATGAAGAGAGAGAGGAGGGGGCAGGGGGAGACGCTAAGTGAATGAGGACTGAGTGGTTAAGAAGTGTTTGCATTTTTTGCTGCTCACTAGATAATGCTAGGTGAGAGGAGTTTAGTGAGTGGAGCGTCCGCATGGAACGCTTCGCGTCTGACGCTCAAACAGTAGAGATTCCCTAATTAAGGTTGTATGACCATGATAGGATCATATATTGAGAATCGTGTTTATAAAGATTGCAAGTTCTAGAATGTAACAGCCCAAAATCCCTAAGTTGGATTAGTTAAGCATCTAATGAGCAATTATGAAATTTTGGACTTTTTAAAACTTTTGTTGCAAAGCAAATGTGATAAAACCTAGTAATCCATTACTTCTTCTCTAATTCAAAAGTCCAATTTAAATTTAGGGTAAATTAAGAAGGTTTCATGTGTGGGAATGTTTTAGTTGAGTTCTATATGCTCTGGTTTGCCTATTTGAATTTTCTGGAATTTTTTTAAGGTTATTTGGTTTCTTTTCAATTTGCATGTTCAAATTGAATTTGAATTGAAAATACAAACAAAACTTGGGAACAGTGCTTAGAAATAATTTATTTGAATCTTAAAATATTATCATAAATAAATATGAATTTTCACATATTTTTAGGATTCAAATCAATCTTGAGAAAATTCAAACCCCAATTCTAAAAGCCCTGCAGTAAATAAGTTAAAAACAAGTAATTGAAACATGAATAGTGATGTTAGAAAAATTTTATGTGTACTAGACCACCCCAATAACATCTTTGAAAAATTTCAGATTTTTCTAAATTTATTTGCTATTTTTCCTTAACCGGTCAAAGGTGTAGAGTTGAATTTGATCCAGCCTTTTACTGTTGGCCCGACCGGGCCCAAACGTTCGAACCAACCGAGCCCTTTCGGACCGACCGAGCCTTTTCGGACCGATCGAGTCATTTTGGCTCAGCCCGATCAACTCGCCCGAGCCCTTCTCCCCCTGTCACTGGTCTGCGGGCCCCCTCGTCGCCAGTCCCCTTCTTCTTCCTTAAGCGGCACCGAGCCGGGAAAACACCACGCAGTTGCTTCGCCGTGGCTGCGCCTGGGACACGCACCGCACATGCCAAGCTTCTCACGCCAACGCTTGCCACGCCACGCCACCCCATCGAGTGTCGCCCTATCTCTTTCACTACTCGTCCCTATCTTCCTCTTCCCGAACTCCACTCGGCCAAAAGCTCCTAAGGCCATTCGGCCATGGCCGCACCACCCCGTCACCGTCCCAGCCACTTCGGTGAGTCCCGGCCATCCACAACGGCGTTACAGCACACCAATAATCGCAAGGCGCAAATCCCTCCACTGATTTGGAGGAACCGCCACCGGAGTCTCCGCCATAGGGTTCTTCTTCAACTCCAACCACCTCCGCCGCTTTTGACACCGTGTCGCCTCCAGCGCTCCTCCCTTCAATTCCTCCCCATGGGAGCATGCTCTAGTCTCCCTCTACCCCCTCTATATCACTCATTTGTGCTCTTTTCTTCTCCAGGGACCCCTCCACGGTGGAGCACCTACACCGCCGGCGGCTCCCGCTGCCCGCTCACCTCCAGCCTCCTCGTCCCCGACCGATTGCACGGGTGAGTTTCCCTTCCCCCTACGATGCTCGTGTGCACCTCCTTGTGTCCCCTCTTCCCTCCCGGTGCCGCCGCGCCTTGACACCCCCACGGCCGGCCGCCCCATGCCCTTGCCGCGCCACCACCATGTCGCCTGAGCCCCAACTCCAGCACCCTCATGGTCACCTGCACTCCCTAGATCCATTTCCGCCCTCGCCGCCTCCACGCCCAACCGCCAAGACTCGATTCATAACCCGAGCCGCCCCATCCTCAGAGCCTCTCTCATAGTAGAGTCCAAATTCTTTTGCTAACAGATGTCTGATGAATCTCTCAGTAATGCAAAGATTTAAATTAGAACTTGTAAAGAAGTTTGGTTAACCAAAGACTCAACTTAGGCATTTTTTCCTTCAGAAAGATGTTTCAGTAGAGAAGAGTTAGTGTTGTAAAAGGTTGTTTTGTCAGTAGAACCCCTTTTCAAAACCATTTTCCTTATCCTAATAAATCTGATGAATGTCTTTTGAGTCACTCATTTGAGTTAGCTAGTTGGAGTTAAGGAAGATCAGCTAATAGCACCTCAAGTTCAGAAAAAGGTTTGCTGTTGTAGGTTATAGGGACAGTAAGCTGAAGTCAGTTTTTGTCAATGGGCTAATGGTATGGTTATTGAAGTAGTTGGAGATATTAATGATTCATTTAGTCTTTAGACAATTATTTAACAATAGCCAACTAATCTGAAAACAAATATGAATAAGTAATTTATGAGGAGAGTAGTTGTTAAAGCAGTATAATCCTTTGATAAAATGAATGATCTGAGAAGGGTGTCTGGGTGAAGAATTGTTGTGTTAGTGAGCTCTTTTGCAAAGCCAACTGGTTAATGCTGCCAAATTTTGATAAATGTCATTTTGGCCATTCAAATAAACTATTAAAGTGGAAGTTTTGAGTCTTATTGGAAGTTGGGCTAGTAGTTTTCAGTTTTGAAAGGTTTTTGTGTAAGTTAGATGGGTAGAGAGTGTAGTCTACAGATATTAAAGATTGGCATTAGGTTAATGACTTCACGGAGTCCAGTAGCTTAAATAGGTTATTGATCCAATTAGCCTTTCAAACACTTAAGCTATCAGGACAAACCTATTTGGAAACAAGCATGGAGATGAATATTCTAAAACCATCAGAGAACAACCAAGTTCCTATTTTGTTTTGTGATCTGAGAAGGTATTCATAGTCCATCTAGTAAGTTAATGGCTTAGTAATTAGTATATCACAAAAGATGTTTAACCTAGATAAATAAAGATTAACTAAAAACAACTTTGTTGCCTGACCTTGTAATCTTTGTCCCCACCTCTACCCTGGAAAATTTCACGAAAAGAATTAAATTGCAGTTACAGTAGCCGAAATCTTTCTTCTTAGAATTTCTTGTTCGGCAGTAATTGTTTAAGATATAACTCTCCCACTACTATAGGAAGCCTCATCTCAGACGGTTCGGAAAAGTCATCACATACGGTTTTCGAACCGTCTGTATTAGTATGTTTGTGATGGTTTGAAAACCGTCTGTGATACGTACCTTCACAGACGGTTTTAACAAAAAAACCGTCTGTGACAGTTCATTAACCTAACAACTTTTTTTTTGATTTTTGGCTAGCCTCAGGAATTGCTAGCCATGCCCTCTGAAAATAGGCATGCAGAAAACAGATACATCATAGATAATCAATTGTTGACAACTCAAAGTGAACATTACTCAAAATAAATTACAAAAGAATTTGTTCAAGTATTCTCGCTATAGTTACAATTGATTACAATTGAATCATTTGTTTGCACGTGGTTGAGAGGTGCCGACGGGTGAAACTTTATGCCACGACGGAGTGAAAGTCTCCGCTGGGGTTAATGATATCTGTCTTGATGAAGTCGCAGAGCTTCCCTCGAACGTCCACGATCTCGCTCGCAACGAGTGCATCTGATTCTATCATCAAGCCCCGTCGCTACCAAGAGTAAAGTGGTAAGCATATATATATTTAAATTTATAATTCGGAAATAATTATTTCAAGATTGACAAACCTGGGGATACTTTGTCTTAGCATTAATGATTTGCCGCATATGATGGCAAACGTAGAATGCACATAGCTCATTAGTTTTTTGTTGGCGGCACTGCAAAAATAGAATTACATATATAGATATAGTCAGTTCGAGATGCATTATTACGAGGTATGATATAGCATTATTGTGTTGTAGCGTGTACCGAAAATCGCGTCCTGTGTGTCAGTGTGTCGTTCGAACCCCCCTTGTATAGTCCTCCATCGCGAACATAGGCTTTGAACGACCTACATGATTTCAAAAAGTTATCATCGGCCATTTCAAACGAAGAAAGACTACAATAGAGTTATGTATGGAGGAAATGAGCATACCTGTTGAGTATTCCTGTCAAAATGCTGAAGTCGTGCTCGTTGTTGATTAGGGAATCAAGATATATTACATTGTTCCTCTTTGGTATAATGACTAAAAGGATCCAGTTGTTCCTTCTCATGTATGTCGCTATAGTCATTAAACCTAAGTTCGTGCCGCGTATAAAGTATAAATGAAATTTATATAGCAAGTAGTGAAGCACTTACCCTTGATTGTAGGGCATCACTATGTAGTCCTTGTTGTCCTGACGAAGCAATCCCACCGTTATGTAGTTCTCGACGAAGGATGCGTCTGCTTCGATGGTTTGCATAGAAACCACATATGGGTCAAGGAAACCCACCGGTTCGGAACATTTTCGGGCTTTTTTCATCATGTATAAACAATGAGTTATGATATTTATCGGTATTACGTGAATGCAGAACTTGATTATACACACACTTACAGTGTCCAACATCGTAGAAGCGAGGCGTCGAGGGCAACGAGGTTGAATAGGTTGTACAATTCGTTGAAGCCCACGACGAAGTGGCCCGGCCCGTTGAAGAAATGCTCATTCTTGTACCTGACGGTGATTCCAGTATTGCACCCCTTCTCTTTGGTCTTTCGCATGTACCAGGCATGCAAAGCCTGACAAGCTAGTCCACTGCGGAGTAATTCTGCGTTGGAGCACAACGGTTTGCCTGGAGTTGGGAGGCGCCTTAATGTTCACCGATTTCGATTTGGCCTTAACGATTGGTAGCGTCTTCCTGCGAGACGACTCGGGAACCGATAAGGCGGCACGCTTTTCTTATTCCTTTGGCATCTACTCTATGGGAACCGATACAGCGACACGCTTTTCTTGTTCCTTCGGCGTCTTCTCTACGGGAACCGATACGGCGGTACGCTTTTTTTGTTCCTTTAGTGTCTTCTCTACGGGGACCAATGAGGTGGCCTTCTGGGGCGAAGGATGATGAGGTGGAGTCATCGAGGGTCCCGTTGGAGAGGAATGGTCGTGTCAAGATCGCGGCACTACTGGGTCCAAGGTGATGTCCTTCTTAGGCCACTGGATAAAAGTGTGCACGACATTCCCTAGTGTTCTGATGTCTTCGTTCAGGCGAATCTCCAATGGGACGGCCATGAAATTGTCATGTACTATGTCCACTTGGACCCTGGCGTAACCCTGCGCCAGCTGGGCACCGTGCTACACTGTCCCTTCCTGGCATGGATATGCCAGCCCTCGCCCAGCCTCAATAGAAATAGACCCAACCATCCTCACTTGAAGCTTGCAGGGCGTCGGCTCCTACAAAACGATACACAATTAGCTAATGCGTCCTATAGGTCTATCTTTGGAGTATTACAGAGATGTACATTACCTTGATGTCGCCAATAGGTAATTGGACGCCATCATGTTCGAATTATGCGCGGACGCGATGCTACCGCTCCCAAAATAACGGGGCGCTTATGCATCGTTCAAGAGTTGATTCAGCTTGATCCCGCAATTGTGTTATCTGTCCTTCAAATTTTGCAGTAAGCAGCTGTACCAACCGGTCCTCGTGCTGGGCCTTAGATTGCTTCCTACTCCTATACGTGTCGTAGTCGCCTCGGAATCCATAATTCCAAGGTACGGTAACCTTAAGGCCTCGCATGCACCCGGTGCTTCTTGTTTCCCGTACGAGATAGCATATCCTTCTCCCCGCCTCGCTTGGAAGGAGCCTTGGGAAGTTTGGGCAGTCAATTCATGTTGCAAGAGGTCATCATGTTATTATAGACACTATGAAGTTATGGATTTATTAACAACTAGGTAGTTCGACATATTTACCACACGTTGGGACACTTCCTGGTCTGCCGGGTTTGTGAAAGAGATGCTGTCCGAAGACGAGACTTTTGCCCTCGCTTTTAACCAGCTTAGGGAATGCGGGTCTGTGATCCCAGGAAATGGCCCGGTTGCGTTCTCCTCCTCCGCCGCCCATTGCATGGATTTAGCCGCGTACCCAGCGGTGCCGAGTCTGTAGGGGTGAGTGTTTCGTGTCTGGAGAGCTTTGTGCGCCTCACTTTGCTCCTTAAATTCGGCCGTCGTCTTCACAGCCACAAAGGCGTCCCATGTTTCTCGCGTCAAGAATCCATACTTCGCGAAGGGCATCTCACCCATGTTCACGTACTTCGTGACAAGAACGCTCTTGAAGGTCCTCCACACATTATCCATCGAGAGCAACGCCTGCCGTTCCACGCGTGTCATGTCTGCTTCTAGGATAGTGAACTTGCTTGAAAGTTCTATCCACAGCGCGCCTCTCTGTTCTTTTGTCAGAGACTTCCATCTTGGTGTGGTGATGGGGACCCGTTCCCTTGCAAGTATCCCGCAGATGGTCCGGAATCTCACCGCTGATCTCTGGGGACTCAGAGGGATCCCAACGTCACTAACCTTTGTGATAATCACTACCACAGTAATTTCGATTTTCTCTCGCCATCTCGCCACGATCATTATCGTCGATGGAAATCCAGACACATTAGGCGGTGTCGGTGGCGGCGGCGAAGACGGCGCCTCTGCCATCTCAACCAGTCTATACTCTTCACTAATTGACTTTGACAAAACAATATAAGCATTTAAATGACCAAATCAACATAGGATTGTTGCAAGCATTTAAATGACCAAATCAACATATACATATGAAGTATCTCCATGTCATACAAAAAGCTCAGAGTATTGATGTTAAAGAGTGCTCTCATTATGCTGGATGCAAAGGATTTAACCTTTGCAATCTCAGTACATCAGTCAATATATCTTCACTAATCAAATTTAACAATTATCAAACAGATCTTGAGCTAAACCTAAAACTTTCCTATTGAATGTCAAATGAACATAATTAATTCCAACAATCACTATTAGCCATAACGCATAATAACAGCATGAAGTAAATGTCCATAATAACATGTGCCCATGAAATTCTTTCAAGTCATTTAAACACAATATTATGCTCAAGATTAATAGCAACAAACCACCAATTAGCAAAGATAAGACATCAAGATTGATGTTATTATGTGCTCTCGTATGAGAGTAGCTAAAGAACAAGTCTTTGCCATCTCAATCCTATTGTCTATACTCTTCATTAAATGAATATGATAATATAAATTCAAACTATGACCTCTAAACAATACTTTGCTTAATCACAAATGATCTCAATCATAATCTAAAACATATTAAACTTCCAACAAACAGACTACTAGAAGAATCACAAATTGGCCGTTAGATTACCAACAAAAACTCTGAATACTCTCAATAGAATCGAACATGAAGTCACTGTGTTCAAGGATAAAGCCGATTGGTCGACATAAGAGTATCCACTTCAAATGCTAGAGATCAAAAGAACCAAAAGAATCGTAATAACTAGCTTTCAACCAAAGTAACCAATTAGCAAAGATACCAAATTGACAAGAGTAAGTAATACAATAGAGCTCAAGAATGAACTAACTATCACATTCAATCTCAAGATAAGATGAGTTCATCACAGAGCATGTCAACAAAGCCCATCGATCAATTTGCAATATCTTCAAGATTAGATTCGTAAATCGAACTAATACGATCAAGGTACCAACTAGCACCGCAAATTGATTTCAGATTTGACATTCATCACAGAGCTGATCAACCGAGCCCACATAACCACTTTGCTATCTCTCAGTGCACAATCTAATATAGAATTTGAAGCCAATCCAGCACATAAGTATATAGCCAAAGTGATGCACAAACGTAATATAGGAATACTCACAGAGAGGATGCCGCACAAGAACTCACGGTGCAAGGAGGAGGCCGGTGCAGGGGAGAAGGCCGACGCGGGGAGGAGGGAGGCGCCGAGGAGGAGGTCGGTGCAGGGGAGGGGGCCGCGGGGAGGAGGCTGGTGCAGGGGAGGAGGCCAACACGGAGAGGAGGACGGCGCGGGGAGGAGGCCGGTGCAGAGGGAAGACGCCGACACGGGGAGGAGGCCGCGCCGAGGCAGGCAGCTGCTGCCGGCGTTCTGGAAGCAAGGCCGAGGTCGAGGCGGCGTTGTCGGTGAACGAGCGAGCCCTAGAGGAGGCGAAACGAGCGCGCGAGAGTTTAAGGGCTAAGTGCACTGGGGAGAAGAACGGGCAAGCCCTAGTGGTTTTTATAAAGGCATATCACAAACGGTTCTGTTACGGAACCGTCTGTGATAATAATAACACAAACGGTTCCAGTAATAAACCGTCTGTGATAGTCTAGCATATCACACACGGTTCGTAATAAGAACCGTGTGCGACTTATCACAAACGGTTCCAATGATAAACCGTCTATGATAGTCTAGCATATCACACACGGTTCGTAATAAGAACCGTCTGTGATGAGGCGTCTTATATATCCTGTTTTGTAGTAGTGTCCATAGAAACTCCAAATCAATTAATTTTTATTTCTAAATTCATATAAAACCATAATGTACCTTTTGTATTAATTTCATAATTGTTTGGAGACTTTTCGAATTTTGGTGTTTATTCAGTGTTTTCGCTTTGTCGGTTCTTATCGTTAGATGACGATGATTCGGGAGTGCAACGGAGATGATCATGTGAATGTCCAGAGTTCCAGCAAACAAAGGCAAGTAGTTTTCCATTGATGCATGTTGATCATATTACTTTCAAAAACTATTATCTTGTTTGCAACTGTATGTATGCATGCTTTAATTTGTCAAGCTAATTTTGTTGATTAGTGGCAGTTAATCCTGTTGCATGAATTCTAGTGGCAGTTAATCCTGTTGCATGAATTCCCTAAAATTATTTATCCCCCGCCACTAGCCTTAAGTTAATAATCCTGCTGGTGAATTAGAGCCCGGTGGATGCTATATGATCTATTTATGTTTATTCGGTGTCATGCTTAGCAATGCTTAGTTTCCGGTAGATTGGGCGGTTGTCGACTTAGTCAATAACCTTGATCACACAAATTATTCTTTTTATGTTATAATCAGCACCTTGTGCTATTATATCTGGAAAACTAAAAATGAAAACAAAACGATTTAGACTTGGGCACTGGTATGTTGGTGTGCTGTTGGGTGTGTGATTGGTGCCCGAGTCAACAAGGACCGAATATCTTGTTACACTAAACCAAGCATTATCGCGTGCAACCACATGAGGGTCATATGGGTCCCCTCTTGACTTAGTACTCTGGGGAGTGTTAATTAATGAGTCGCTGGTGGTAGATATAGGAGAAAAATGTTCTGTCGTTCAATTGTTGTAGGGCATGTGCGGGGTGGGATCCTGGTTAAGTTCCCACGCCCGAAGGAGCATCAGCAGTTGTTATGGCTGACCGATGTCTCTGACACAACGTGTGGGTCCCCGTGGAAACCTGGATAAGGTAATTCACGAAGAATTAACCCCCATACGTGCGACTCTTAATTAACTCGTTCCATTGGAAAACGTCTCATAGGACTTAGCTCTGCCGGCATACCTTTGAAAGTGTGCTTCATCGCGTGGCAAAATGAGCGATCTAACATGTGGGTAAAGTTATACACCCCTGCATGGTTTAATCTATTCGAATAGCCATATCCTTGGTTATGGACATGCTTGGGGAGGTCTTTCGAGAGTTAGACTCAACATTTTGGATTTTAAACTTAAAACTTGATGGGTAGTATTGAGAATGGTTTCTTATGCTATTGTTGTGTGCTGCCGGGGTAGCCACATGTAAATGTTATGTTAATGTCTAATGTTAATTACTCGCTGTTATTTGAAGTATTAAAAATGTTTGCTAAGTTGCCATTTGAATCTACTACATATTTAAATTGAAATATTGCTTTGCGCTGGAAATGAACCACATAGCCTTCTCCTTTGAGTAGAGCTTGCATGTAGCTATGTATATGTTTGTTAATCGTAAGTCTTGCGGAGTACATTCGTGTACTCACTGTTTGCTTTTATTTACTAATCTGGACAGCAGGTATTGAGATCTATTCGGGTAAGGACAGATGCGCAGGAAACGTCGACTTGTTAAGGTTTTAACCCCAGTCGGTTGCCCTGCGGGTTATGGCAAGCCATTGGGACTCCATCACTGGTTATTTTTAATTTCTGTTTATTTATTGTTTTTCGATTCGTAATTGATATTTTATCTTGCAATATTAAGATTACCCGTGTATAGTTTGATATTGTTTGTGAAGGTGTGTGTACCGCTCTTGGGAGGTACATAATACACTAAGAGCTGGGAAATTTAATTTGTGATATTAGAATCAATTGGAGAGTTAAGTATTACAAGTTAAATCGCCCGACAACTCTCACATAGAACATTATTTTTACCGGTATAGGTCCAACGTAATGATCTAACACAGTATTTTCTTCGATAACAAAAGAGTCACATTTTTTTATTCTTCAAAGTCAACAACATGCTATGTTGACCACTAAATTATCTTACCCTATATTAAAAAAAGTTATAAAAATACAATATTTTGAAAATATTTTCATGACAATTTCACTTGTATCATTTTCATATATCCAAACCATATGTTTTGAACAATATATTTGATCAAAATCAATAGGGTTTGACTGCATACATTTTAAGGCGTCACTATTTTACGATAGGAGGGAGTATGTTTGTAAGAGATAGCACTATATGGACCGCGCCATTGACAGCCTTGCTTGCAACAGCCGTGGTGCATGCAACCTTTCGATTCGTGATAATCGTGGGCATTGAGCTAGAGCAGCAAGTTTTGCAGCGAAAAGAGGGTAAGTTGATCACTTCATATCTGAAGAGGTTCGTTTGGTAATTGGTATCCAAACCCATGGTAAAAAAAGTTGCATAACGATGAATAAAGAATCTAATATATGATTTATAAACAAACGAACAAAATGTACATTTCATAACAAGCTAAAAGGAAATTTTTTTTTGAAACAACGCCTAACATTCTACTTGGGCTTGACATCAAAGTAGGGCATATAATCCGACGCGTTGTCGCCGTGCGACCCCCTCGTGATCTCCACGTCGCTGTACGGGTGCGCGCGCGCTCCCCCCGCGCCCTCGAACTCGGTGGCCGACGAGCCGGCCGAGCTGGCGCCCCCGTCCCCGGCGGGCTCGTTCTGCAGCATGGCCTCGATCTCCTTCACGACGGCGCTCATGGCCGGCCGCGCCGACGCGGACTCGTCGACGCACCGCATCGCCAGCTGCACGAATCGCCTGAACCCGGCGGTCCGCGCGGCGTCCCGGATCGCCGGGTCGACGACGGCGCGCAGCCCGTAGCTGTCGTGGTCGGCCGGGTTGATGGCCATCCTGACCTCGCGCACGATGTAACTGCCCTTCTCGATCGGCTGCCTCCCGCTCAGCAGCTCCAGCATGACCACCCCGAAGCTGTACACGTCGCTCTTCTCCGACAGATGCTGCGTCATGTAGTACTCCGGATCCAAATAACCCTAACGACACAAGGTCAAAACATGTTTAAATGGTTTTCCATTAACTTTTATCTACAAATTATGTTTATGATAGGATATTGGCAAAGTAATTAAGGTGAAAGTAATGGAGTAGTAGGAGTATATGCTAGCTTACCAGTGTTCCTTTGACTTGAGTGGAGACATGGCCTTTCTTGGTGTCTGCGACGAGCTTGGAGAGGCCGAAATCGGCGACCTTGGCCTTGAGGTTGTCGTCGAGGAGGATGTTGGTGGACTTGATGTCCCGGTGGATGATCGGCGGGTCGGCGAGCTCGTGAAGGTACGCTAGCCCTCTCGCCGAGCCGAGGGCGATCCTCAGCCTCTTCTTCCAGTCCAGGTACGTCCCTCTCGCTGCATGGCCGTACATATACACAGATCAATTGCTTTGATCTCAAGCGAAATTTAATGGTTAAAAAAACTAAAAATGCACATATAGATTTGTGGTAATGGTATGGAGTGGTTTGATTCAGAGGTACCTATCAAGTTCTCTCTGAGTGATCCATTGGAGACGTACTCGTACACCAGCATCTGCTCCCCTTGTTCGTAGCAGAAGCCGATCAGGCTCACCAGGTTCCTGTGATGAACCCGGGAGAGCAGCTCGATCTCGTTCTTGAACTCCACCACGCCTTGCATGGACCCAGGTTCCGCTCGCTTGATCGCGACCAGCGTCCCATCCACAAGGGTTCCTTTGTACACCTTTCCATAGCCTCCTGACCCAATCTCATGGTTATTTGAGAAATTGTCGGTGCAGTTCTTCAGTTCATCAAAGCAGAAGGACCTTGCCCCTTTCAGCTGTGGAGCCCCTCCATTGCCTTTCTGGGAAATTCCCCATGAAGCTGGAATTTTGGAACAAAATTCAGTTCAGTTCCAACGTTTATTGTTCTTGTCAGGGTTGATTTTAGTAGGATAGTACTGTTTATAGCTGTTAATGTGTCTTAGTTTTAAATGGAACTGGGACTCTGCCTTGGTGAAAATAGTGGTAAGCTGCCAAGCTTCTATTCTATGTTTCCCTCTTTTTTCCCCCGAGAACATGCAAAAGACTTGCTTGCCATTTCATTAAGATAGAAAAGACTAAGCTTCTATGTTTCATTCCTCACAAATTGCTTAATGGCGTTGTTGGTGACAACAGAAATTGCAATGCATCAGATCCTTACCGAAAGGGTCTGATCGTTTCGGTTGTTTGTCAGCCCTTCTCTTCTGTCGTAAAGCAAATATCGCGATGAAAATGAGGGCAATCACAAGTAGCCCACCGGCTGCTGCAATTCCAGCTATAGCACCTGTACTGATCTTAGATTTTTTACCACCAGCAGCAGCACCACCTGACACAGAAACTTAGTGAATTTCACACTATCATACTGCTACTACAATGCAAATGGTAGTCTTAACATGCTGAGATTCAAGTACCTGACAAGAGGGCATATGGATCTGCAATGAAGTAATAAGGCCCGAAATTTGTCGGTGCCTTGTAAGTCTGGTTGCCGAGATCAAAGCCAATCCTTATCAGTTCCGACAGGTTGAAGGACATCCCGGATGATGGAAACAGATTCACTTGAACTTGGAGGTAGTTGTCACTGTTGAAGTGGATGCCAGAGAGGTAAACTGAACCGTCACGCAGTGCCAGTTGTGTCGAGAGGCTCGTCTCCAACTGCTGAAATGTCGTGCTGTTCGTCAAGTCCGTGAAGAAGGGCGCTCTGAAGACCATCTTGCCGTTGTACGAGTAGGCGCAGCCGCAGTTTGCAGGGTCCAGACTCTGATCACTACGGCACGAGGTTATCAAGCCACATTTGGTCAGACTAGTGGTGTATGCTTTCATGTTGGCTTGCTGGATGCTGCAGAAGAATCGACCGGAGAAATCTGGATCCACGCACACCGGATTCCCCATGAGCCTGCAGGCAAAATACAAAGGATTTTTTTTTATACATTTAAAAATAATAATTATAGAAATAAATAGTCGATTTTTTTTTACAAAACTAGACCTATGTCGTCAATTGAATTAGCGAAAGGGAGCTGTCGCTAGTTCAATTGGCGATAGTAGCACTGTCACCAACAGAAAAGGAAGCCAGATTCCTATCGCCAATTGAAATAGCGACAGGATATCTGTCGCCATTTCAATTGACAACAGGAACTAAATAAGTCAAAATAAAGATATATGCTTGCCATCTCTCTCCGCAGAGTTGCGCGCGCAATGTTGCTACAAAAACAAGTAACACCTACTACTAGCTAGCTAGAGAATAGCACGGCGCCAAGAATACAGCTGCGCTGCCTTTTGTGACCAGCTCCTCTTATTCAATCTCTGTCACCAATTTAATTGGAGACAGCTCCCTGTCGTCAATTCAATTGGCGACATGACCCTGTTCTATGGGTGACAGGGTTCCTGTCGCCAATTGAATTGATAACAGAGGTCTAATTTTGTAAAAAAAAAATCAATTATTTATTTATGTAATTCTTTTTTTAAATGTATTATTTAAAAAAAGCTCAAATACAAAGGCAATGCTGGTGAAATGGGTGGAGAAAAGAAGCAATGGGTAATTCTTGGTGCTGAGTTTGCAGGTTCTTACACCAGTGTTTTGTTGTAGCTTGTGGTGACATTGGCCGTGACTATTTGGTTATTTAGGAGATTAACAACCTGCAGTTCTTCGCTGATGCTGCCTGTCATCTCAAGTGTCCCGTTGAATGCGTTTTTGCTCAGTACACTGTCTGACCATCAGCGACAAAAACAGGTAAAAATGGGGGTTTCCTTTTCTTATTGAATTTATTTTGAGTATAGGTTGCCAGAAAATTACACTTGCTGCAGCTGGGGCAGCGTGAAGAGTCCCTTGGGGACCTGGCCAAAAAGTCCTCCAGTAGCTATTGATCTGAGTGATTAAAACATATTGCGGTGAGTGTGAAATTATCGTAGTGAGATGATTTAAGGATTGAACAGTCTTAGATAACTCACAGAGAAGTAAGAGATCTCAAAGTTGAGAACCAGTTGGGGGCAACGGACTGATCAAATGAGTTGTTGCTTAAATCCCTAGTTATTAAAGGATGGATCCATCAGTCATTATCCAGACAATTTATATCATTGGACTATTGGAGTATTGGACAATGCAGCATGGAAGAATTATAATCAGTTTCTTACACAACATTTAATACGCTCATGCTGCTGAGATCTGGCAGTGATCCAGTTAGCTTGTTGCTTGCCAAGTTCCTGCAGAAGACAACATTTTCAAAAATAGGCACGTCAAGTGTCATAAAATTTCTTATATTGACTGGTCTTTTAAGATCAGCAGAGGTCACTTACAGCTCATGTAGGTTGACCAAGTTGCTGATGTTAGAAGGAACTGCTCCCACAAAACTGTTCTTATCCAATCGACTGTCGAAGACGCAAAGCGGGTCTAAGATTATGACCAAACAATTGTTGGAGAAAAAGTGAATTTTATTGACCTGAAGATACTTACAGTACTTGGAGAGTTTTAACGCCCCCAAGCTCAGCTGGGATCGAGCCAGATAATTGGTTGCTATCAAATAGTCTGACAAAAATGAATAGTGTAGTTTAAAACAGGATACGTTTTTCCATACGAAATAAAAACTGAAAATCTGGCAATCCCTTACATGTGTATGAGAGTCATATTAGAGTTGAAGAGGCCTGTAAGCGTTCCAGATAACTGGTTCTTGTTGAAATGGCTGTTCAACAATTAAAATTTAGAAAGATGAAACAATCGGAAGGGATGTGCTTACATACTGATCTTGCTTAATTGATCAAGGGCAGAAAGTAAGATTGAAATAACTTACAAGTGCTTCGTATTGATAAGTAGGTCAAGGCCTGGTGTCGTTGATGATGAGATCGGGATAGGTCCAGAGAGCTGATTATCAGCCAGGTCTAGCCAAAATAGGCTCGAGAGTAGGCCAAGTGAAGCCGGTATTCTGCCTGTAAACTTGTTCGAATTCAAGGCCCTATAGAGAATGCACCGCATTTATTTTTCCAGACCAATCAAAAGAAACATGAACAAAAAATTGTGATGGAACTTTCATCTGAAATTCTGAACCAACTAGTCTACTTACAAGAACGAGAGCTGGAGCAGCCTGCCTAATTCTTGAGGAATGCCCCCGGTGAAGCTGCAACCAGCGAAGATCCTGAGAAGTACAGCGCATTTGTGCAAGTCAGTAAGTCTGTTCGGTGATTTGTATGTCTGATGAGAAAAGGCAGGATTAACAACAACGAGAAATGCATCACTTACAGTGTAGTAAGCTGCGCAAGGTTCCCAATCGAAGCAGGCATCGGACCACCGAGACCAATGTTGAAGGAAACATCCCTGCAAGTGCTTGTGTTATCAGCTAGTACATTCTTTCTTCTCTTATGCAGGTAAATCAGTGGGACTTCAGAACTTTACAGATCATTTCATCCAGGTTTTGTTTCTGACAGTACATGTTCAAGTGGATTTTGCATCATACATTATTACCTGGTCTTAATCAACTAAACAACCTAATCCATGTTACATTACCAAAATAGTCAAACTTAAACCTGGTAAACTTGATTCGGTCAGCTGGCTTAACCCTCAAGAAAGCAGAGTTGAGAAACTAGAAGCAAAACTGTTCTGACTAGTTCAACAGTCTGAATAATATGAAATGCCACAGCATCCAAATTCCAAGCTCATGCATGATCTGTAACAAAAACCTTTTTGGACTATCCGAAATTAATCATTTATCCATGATTGACGGTTTTAGGAATGATATATCTCAAGTCTCGGATTTTGAAAACAACCTACTCACCATGCCTTTCACTGAGAAGGAGGTGAAAAAAATCAATTTTTCAAATGGAGCATAACAAAGCACCCAGGCCTGATGGCTTCCCAGCGGAGTTTTATCAGGTGTTTTGGGAAGTTATTAAAAATGATATGATGGCCCATGTTTCACGATTTTTATAGTTGCTCTATGCACCTTTTCACCTTGAATTTTGGGATTATTACACTGCTTCACAAAAAAATGGATACTAAACAAATACAATAATGTAGACCTATTTGTCTTCTAAATGTTAGTTTTAAAGTGTTTACTAAAGTGACAACTAATAGAATTACTAACGTAACGAATAAGGTTGTTAGACCATCTCAGACAGCATTTATGCAAGGGAAATACATTCTTGATGGAGTTGTTATCCTCCATGAAATTGTCCATGAACTGCATAAAGCAAAGTTGGATGGGATTGTGCTCAAGCTTAATTTTGAAAAAGCTTACTACAAAGTAAAATGGCCGTTTTTATTCCAAACTTTGAGGATGAAAGGCTTTTAAGCAAAGTGGTGTTCATGGGTGGAGAGCTTCGTTAAGGGAGGGAGTGTTGGAATAAAAGTTAATGATGATTTAGGTTCTTTTTTCCAAACTCAGAAAAATCTTAGACAAGGTGACCCTATGTCCCCAATTCTTTTAAATCTTGTTGTGGACATGCCGGCCATATTTATTTCAAGAGCTAAAGAAGAAGGTCTTATATCGGGAGTAGTTCCTCGTTTGATTGATGATGGGTTGTCAATATTACAATATGCTGATGACACTATCCTTTTCTTGAATAATGACATAGAGCAAACAAAAAATCTCAAACTTCTACTGTGTGTCTTTGAACAATTATCAGGTTTAAAGATTAATTTTCACAAGAGCGAAATCTTTTGATTTGGCAAAGCCAAAGAAGTTGAAACGCAGTATATTCATTTATTTGGTTGTGAAGTGGGTGTCTTCCTTTTCAGGTATTTAGGTATTCCAATTCACTATACAAATTTAAGGAATAGTGATTGGAAGGTGTTGAAGATAGAGTTGAAAAGAAATTTAGCAGTTGGAAAGGTAAAAATATGTCTGTTGGTGGACGATTAGTACTTATTAACTCGGTACTAAGCAACTTGCCTATGTTTATGTTGTCTTTTTTTGAGATTCCTGAAGAGGTTCTCAAAAGACTTGATTTTTATAGATCTATATTTTACTAGCAAAGTGATAGTCATAAAAAATATTGACTTGCTAAATGGAGTTTAGTGTGTACACCCAAAGAGCATGGTGGTCTAGGAATTCAGAATTTAAACATAAAAAACAAAAGTTTGACAAGGAAATAGCTTTTTAAGTTGCTTAATGAAGAAGGGGTTTGGCAAATTTTGTTAACAAGGAAATATTTGAGTGAGAAGAGTCTTTCACAGGTGTTTAACAAGCCTGTGACTTTTCAATTTTGGTCGGGTCTATTGAAAATTAATGATCTTTTCTTTCGTTTTGGTTCATTCCAGGTTAAAAATAGCATGCAAACTAGGTTCTGGGAAGATATTTGGTTAGGAGACTCTCCACTAAAAAGATAATATCCAATCCTTTATCATGTGGTGAGGAAAAAGGATGACACAATAGCAAATATTATGAGATTGACTCCTTTAAATATTTTTTTCGTAGATCTATTACTGGACCTAAGTTACAGGCTTGAACTGGGTTACTGTTGAAAATTACTAATTTACATTTAAGTTCTCAAAATGATATTTTTAGATGGAATTTGAATAAGTCTGGACTATTTTCAGCACAGTCTTTATATGCAGCACTTATTGGAAATTATCGAGTCCCCAATAAGCACTTTTTTGCTACTTAAAATTCCATTAAAAGTGAAAATATTCCTATGATATCTCAAACGAGGGGTAATATTAACTAAAGATAATCTGCTCAAAAGAAATTGGAGGGGAAGCAAGAAGTGTTGTTTCTGTATTTCAGATGAAACAATCCAACATCTTTTTATTGACCGTCCCTTTGCACGTCTTGTTTGGTGGACTGTTCAATGTGCGTTTAATTTATCTCCTCCGGTGAATATAGCCAACATATTTGGGAATTGGTTAGCCGATATTCCAAATATGTTAAAAACACAACTCCTTGTAGGAGCCAGTGCCTTATGTTGGTCTATTTGGTTATGTCGGAATGATACAGTTTTTGATTAAAAAAATGCTATCACTAATCCCTTGCAGGTTATCTTATTGAGTAGGCACTAGATGATGGCATGGACAACTATGCAGAAACCAATCTAGAAGGAGCTAATGTTGAGCGGCAGTGCCAGGTTGGAGTGTGTGGCGAAACAAATCTTCAACAATCATGGATGACGGTGTAGTCACAGAATTTGTAATGATTGAATTTAAAGTTCAGTCGTCTTTTGGTTGTAAGGTTTCGAGTCACTTTTATTTTTTTGGATTCTTTGGAATTTGGATATTTGTAATAAGTTAGGCTGTGTGCATTCTTGATGCAAAGGTCAGGAGAGATTTTGTCTCTTTCATTATCTAAAAAATGCATGATCTGTAAATCATGGCAGTTTGCAGCTAGACTTTTCATGGTGGGGAAGCGACTTACAGGTAAACAAGCTGGCTTAGCTGGCCGATGCTGTCGCTCAGTGTGCCCTGCAGATTAACGCTTGATAGCCTCCTGCAAACAAAAGCATGATGTTACACAGAGGTATTTGCATAATAGCAGGCGATTGATTTGATACAGGGAACGAACTGCACGGCCCCGGGCTGGTACTCACAGTGATGTGACCCTCCCGTTGTTGCACATGACCCCATCCCACCGGGCGCCGCAGGGGTCGCCGGACGTCGACGCCGTCCAGCTTGACGGGTAGTTCCTCCATTGGCTCATCAGAGATTGGAGCGCGGAAACTGTCGAAAAAAATTCACAAAAGAAGATTACTTTTGGGTCAGAAATTTGTCTGGTTTCTCTTCCTCGTAGCACCTACCATGATTATCTTTCCTCGCAAGCTTAATAAACGAAATGGAAAGAACAGACCGCATATACAAGAAGCAGAGTTGATCAGAATCGCACTAACCATCTTGAGCGTTGGTGTCGCAGAATCCCGCCGGTATACTGGCCAGCAGCAGCAAGAGCAGGAGCGGCAGAGCCCGCCGCGCGGCCGCCTTCATTCCTCGCGGCGACCACGGCGATCGGGGTCCGGAAGCACGTCGGAGCAGAGCGCTTCTCCCTCTCTATCCGGCTCTCGTCAGAAACGCTCCTTCTCTATCCGTCGCAAGGCGAAACTGATAGGGAGGGAGGGAGGAGAGAGCTGCGAATTGTAAGCTGGCGAGAGACCACGCCTCCTCGCTGTATATGTCCATTGAATCGAATACCAAATCAACTGCAAGTTTCTTCTTCCCAGCGCGCGCAGGGAAGAGGTCAACCCGCCCAGAATGAGCTCATGCGCTCACATCAGACAACCATGACGCTCCTTGCACCATTGGTCAGACGGCAGGAAAGAAAGAGGAAGCCGACTGCTGATGCAATTGAAAAACCAACGCTAATACATATCTCGAAAGCAATGCAATTGTTAAATCTCTATCAGACGACAGTTGGCGGCGGGCGGAAGGAAATTCTCTGTGACAGAGTCTCACCGTAAGACCCTCCCTCGTCAGCTAATGGATTAAGGGGTCGGATGAACAGTGGATAAGACAGGGCTCCCCCACTGAATTTTTTTCCGTGGCGAGTAGCTATCACGGCCACACCGGCTGATCGAGTTCGGGTCAACTGAGATTTGCGAGATCGAGTCCGGGTCAACTGAGATTTGCGAGATCACTGCAGAAACCTAAGCAGAATCCATCCGACCCACCCGACATGCTTCTTCTGAATTGTCAGGTTCATGATGCAATCATGCAACTGGGACAAGGACCAATTGGGTGGTCCTGCCAGATCTCGTGTTCTTTAACACGTTCGATTTGAAAATTTTAATTCCTCTATTTAACAGCCGGAGAATTTCTCACCTCTCCGCGCGGCCACATCACCGAGAAAAAGGGTGTCCGTCCGAACGCGCCCGCAGGCTCGTGCGTGCCGCTGGCTGCTTCGATCGCGCGGGTCGCTTCTGCTGGACCCGCAGCCGCTCGCGCCTCCCGCGCTGTCGCCTTCCCAAGCCTCCTGCGCTCGCGCCTTTGACTTTCCTCGCCTCCCGCAAAAGCCCGCGCCCAGCGCGACAACGGCCCGCGCCGTTCGGTGGCCGTTTTGCCTGGGTGATCTTCCTAGTACTCATAATGGCTGATGGAGACGTCGACTTTTATGTTGCTGGCTAATGGCTACCCGGTTCGGATTGGGCTGCTTTTTTTCTTTCTTTGCACATGATTTTTTATTGGAACAGTTGAGGGATACTGGATGGTACTACATCTGATTCTTTTTTATTTATTGTTTTAGACATCGATGTGGTCTTCAATATACGTCTTTGACCACTACTTTGTTTTAACTATAGGTTACGAAAAAATATAATGAAGTCGAAATACTTTCGACGACAAATCCACTCATATAATTTTCTTGTGACAAATCCAAATATTTTTCTAGGAATTAATGATTAAAGTTTTAAAATATTGACTGCACGCACTCTAAAACGATATCTATTTAAGAACAAAAACAGGATAGTACCATGTATTTATATACGACTTGCAACACAACGTGGATAGGACGAGCCCCTGTCAATGGGGGTATTCTTGGTCAAAATACGACAGCTTGCATAGCGCGCATGCCTCGAGCTATGCCGACCTGGGAGACACTTCCGAAGAATTCATCTACGACGGAGGCTATAAAATCACTCTGGGGGTACGATACCTGCAACTCCGGTTGCGTGGATGAGCTCTGGCCTTAGACGTACGGTGGGGCAGCGAACTTGGAGGAGCTCTGCCCTGCGTACGCTAGAAACCCTAGCTGTCATTGTCTGTGACCTGACGCCGTGTACTGCTCTCTGGTAGGAGTTGGGAGGCCCGTATCGTCGTCATCAGTCGACATGAACTGGCCGTCACCCCCATGGCCAACTGAAGGCTGCAAGACGGAACGATGTTAGTACAAATAAACACTTTGGACGTAAACTGAGAACCTCGTACCTCCCGAATGTACAGTGCAGATAACGGAGGGGGAAAGCCAGTCTGTGTACCGGGTTTGGGCAGCAGAAGTGATTCATCCCGACAGACCTATGGCGGGAGAATGACATGATGTTAGCGGAACGTAAGGCATAACCAAAAAAACTGAACGTAGATTTGTACATAGCGACTTACCTCCGCTCCGACCTGGCCCACGGATGACCGACGGGGAACGCTACGACGCCTGCCGGACTCGCTAGGCCATGGTGACCTAGCGGGTGAGCACGGCTCACTCACTTGGTGCTCGATGCGCAGGACGTCGTCCGTCGAACGACCGCAGCTCAAGTTCTTTATTATCTTCTTCATCTCCGCTGAGATGTGCTTCAAAACTTTTTTATATCTCACTAGGGTTCTATCTGGGCTGCGGAGGGCAGCCTCCGATGTGCTATGGACGCGCTGCGCCCGCTCCAACTGTAGTGACATACGTAATAGGTTCATTAACAAATAGTACGAATGTCGTCAATGAAACGACCAGAGGTTGTAAGTGTCAGACGGTCGCCACGCCGCGTTGCCAGGACGATCAGACGCGGTGGCGAGGCTCGTGGTGCGTGTCCGATGTCACTCGATCCGTGCACTCCTGTGGAGGAATGGTGAGTCTTGCGCGCTGCGTCCGCGGCACGCACTCACCTGGCACGCACGCGCCTCATACCGTATATCTATGTGCGCCTCGCTCGCCCATGCCGTAGTCCATTCCTGCTGGACCGAACGCTAGTCCTGAATATGCTCACCCGTCCTCGACTGCCTGCATTTTCGGAAGGATTGATGTTAGAAACGAAGACGTAAGGACTGTAAACATTACTTGGATGAAGTTTGACTCACAGGTGTACGGCTCGCCGCAGAGCCTCGCTGGCCCCGTGTGGGCACGAAGTTGGTACCGACCAAATCGTCAGATACGAAGCCGTGGCGCGTAAGGTTCCACTATATGTGCGAACACTAGGTGGCTGGTCGTCAACCACAGTCCTCTGTCCTGGATGCATTGCATAGACAGCCCATGTGGCGCTACCGTGTGCAGGAAATCATGATACCATAGACACAAGATGATGTCGCTCTCGTGCAACGACTTGAACTCGTTGTGGTACAACAAGTAGCACCTCGCCGGTCTTCCGCTGGCCCAGCGTAGACGGACAGCAGTCCACTGTAAGCCCATGGTGGGCCCCTGTCTACCTAGTCATGCAGAACAGAGTACGAGTGCATCGCTATCTCGATGGTTGGCCGCGCCAATAGGGAAGTGCTCCCAACTCCACAGCTGCAGGAGCACGTAGCGTGACGGCCAGTTGGTACCAACAGGCCGCCGTTGGCGCCACACAACCCCGGTATGTGGCGCAAAGGACTACCGATCCCTAGTCATCTTGAGGCATCGCCCAAATTTCGTCAACCAAAGACTCGGCGACGCGGATGAAGCTGCGGTACAAAAAGTCGCCCTTTGTGGTTGGAAACGTGACCCAACCAAAGAGTTAGAGAAGATAAGCAACGATGTGCGTCCTAACAACCTCGCGAGGTGCACCCTGCGGGCATTCGCTGAACTGCCTCAGCCAAGCCCGGGGGACACCACGTGCACCCTCCGGGAGAGGTTGGCCGAACCGCTACTCCAGCTCGGCCTTCCAGTCTGCACCCGAAGGGCCCGGAATAAGCGGCTCACCCCGGATCGGGAGTCCGATCAAGAACAAGACGTCCTGCAGGGTAACCGTCATCTCACCCCACCGAAAGTGGAAGGTGTGTGTGTCTCGGGCCTCTACCTGTCGACAAGTGCCGACAGCAGGCTGACGCCTAGGGTGATATGGCGTCCGACAGAGACCAGCCTCACAAAGGGCAACAAGCCCATATCCCGGAGGATCGGGACGTAGCGATCGTCCAGCTCCTAGTAATCCCTCCCCACCCGAAGCAGCAGGGGTGAAGGGCCATCGGTGTCACTGACAATCCACAGCTTGCACCGGTGGTCCTCATCGTAGAAGTGTTCTAGAAGTTTTGGTAGAGACATGGCTTGCAACACATGGAATAGAGGGAACATTAGTGAGAAGGTGACTAATGAACATAAAAGCTAGCTTTTAAATTGCAGAGTAGTTTTCCTGGGGTGATAAGCTACATGATAAGCTAGCTTAATTAGATTATACTCCTCTGTTCTTCAGTGAATGCATTTTTTATTGTTTTTCGGTGAATGCATTTCTTATTATTTGATTTCGCTTTACGACCAAACTAACACTACAAATTAATGTACACTACTTTATTAATTAATTACTACTAATTATTTTATAACTAATAAACACTGTAAATAAAAAATTATGACCAAACTACTTGCGAACGACGACAGTTAATAACACTGAAATGTCCCCAAAAATATAATCGACAGAGCAAGAGAGCAAGTGACTGCGAAATGAAATGAACGAGCGGAAGAGCGAGCGAGCAACTGCGAAATAAAATCACGCTCACTCGCTCTAATTTATAGCTGCTACGGGTGGGAATCCTTATCCCGCGCGCGCTAATTAAGCCATGCATTTTAGGAGAGACAAATATTTGATGGATGAGACAAGGAGATGACGGGATGACGAGTGATTGATGCTTTCGGTTGAAAAGTAAGGCAAATAGAAGGACCTCATTCAGATGTTTAGGCAATCAACACATGCACGGTTTTCTATTGATTCGTACGAACATGACACTTATACGAAATAGCGATAAAAATTCTGAACGAATAAAATTATGAAAAATTTACACAAGCAAGTACATGGTGCCAGGAGAATCCACAAAAAAAATCATATTTTTTTGGACGTATTTGCTATATTTTAAAATTCTTCCAAATTTTAGCCTAACACTAACCCTAACTAACCTAACTAATTAACCCTAACTAAGCGTTACGTGACGACGACAGAATGGCCGGCGCATGTGGCAACGGCTGGTGGCGGCCGACGTGGTTAGGCTGGCGGGGTCGGCGGCTAGACTGGAGGGCACGTGGCGGCGGAGCCGGCATGGCGCAAGCGAGCAAAGCGGCAAAGGGTAGTCCTAAGTTCAATTCAAGGCTTCCCTATTTGTCACCGGAAATGAATTCCGGTGTGCGTCTCCGGTGATCGGAGTTCCTTCACCTTCTGTACCTCCGGCAAGGGGGGGAGATCTCACCGCGCAGGCCAATGCATCGGCTTCCCAACCTCTCAGAACATATCCTGTACTTCCTACCCTTTGGGAGCTCCCATACCACTTCCTACCCTTCGGGTACTGCATACCCTTTCTTCGAAACACGATGCAAATAGTTACGAGGTCGGTCTCCCTAAGCTCCACCAATTTCAGGCAAAAATACGGCACTACGGCAGAGACGGTGCAGCCGTGCAGGGTAACACAGCCGACGCACGGCCGGGGAAGTGGTCTGCGGACTGCGCTCGCACGTCAGCCACCGTCGCAGACATTTTACACACGCAGACACAATCTACGAAAAATTCTTTGGTTTACTTTTGAGTCGGTTTTGACAGTTTCATGGCTGTATTCGTTTACTACAAGAAAACCCAGCGTGGAAAAGAATGCGACCAAACTGTTAAATAACATGCTTGACAAAGGCAAAATCCCAACCGATCAAGCAACATTAAACATGTGCAACTAGACGAGACTAAATCCAACGCACCACGAGTTACGAAAATGCAGTGAATCTATGTTATTGGACAACTGGCAAAAGACACATTACCAAGTCAAAATGTGATTTGATAAATTAAAATGTGACCTCTGACTCTGAGCAAACACGAGTACCCAGAATTCAAATTCTATATGCTCGCGGAAAAAAAGCTAAATGGATTGGGAAGTACGATGGTGGGTGTGGATATTGATTTTGATTCGATCTACAAAATAAGTAGCAGACTAACAGTACATAAATATCTGTGCTCAGTGCCGCCGCGCTCTAGACTCACTCTTTGCAAGAATCATCCCGGATAGCTTGTCAACCTCGTAAAGGAATCCAGCAGAAAATAAGAAGCTGTGGCAGAGTGGAACAAAAGGATAAGTCAGTTCATAAGGAGTGTGGCATGGGTGCACAGATAAACCATCAAAAAATGGCAGAGCTCTCTATAATACGAAAAAGCACAAGCACCAATATACGAAAAAGCAGTGCTCGAATTGAAAAGGCAGAGCTCTCTATAATAATTTGAAAACGGTGTTATGTCTATCCCCTGCTAGATCTTGTACTAGAGGAATAGTCACTAACATCATTATGTAGGTTCCACCAAGGCTTCTGCCCTGGTTCCATGTGATATGTCCAACACACACACACTTATTTTTTGAAAACGTAACACACAAACACTTGGAAAATGCTCCTTCATCATGTACCAGAGTAATACAAGCTCTATCAAATTGTCAATAACGTGTAGCACCACACAATGCTTTGTCAGCAGCATGGTGGATAGAGCAAATCTTTTCACCCCAACGTAGGTAAAAATACCACTGTTAAATAACTTTAACTCTCCAAAGTCCTGATTAGTAGGTGGCTGAATTTTTCCAACTAGCTGGAGGACTTTTGTTGCATGCAACAATTACTCGTTCTAAATTTGACAGGCTATAGAATAGAAGGATCACTAATTCGATATTTTATATAGATGGATTTTACTCAGTCGCTAGCCATGCATCCTATAAACTTCTGTCAGGAACTGACAACATGTAACCAACAAACTGCAATGAGTTTTTAGTGAGAATCTTGCACAATCTAATACAGTTTTTGCAACATTCAAAAAGCCTAAGGGTAGCATTTTTCTAATAATATCCCATTAAACTTTGTGTGAATGTGTTAACTTACACTCCCATCCCTTGCAAAAAGGGGAAAGAAATATTTTCTGTTCTATAAATATTATTTCCATTTCTCTCCACCCAAGCAGAACAGAAGTTCACAAGAAAATATTCCATTAGCACATCTAACATTAGCATCTCTGGATAATCTCAAGACCTGGCTTATTTAGAAGACAGGAATCATTCAGGTCTATCGATGGGTTCCCGGGACCAAATAAGCAGTAATCACTTGTACAAAGAAATCAGTAAAGTACATTAAAGGTGGCATACCATGTTGTGATACAAACGCGGTGGACAGTGCCAGCTACAATAAGAGCAACAAGTTCTGCTACAACAACTGAAAAGGAAGAACAACAGTGATGACATAAAGTCCAAACAAAAAATTACAAGAAATCATGAGAATGAAGTCATATGCTATATGTACCTGCACCCCACCCAGTTCTAATGCCACTGGCTTCTTGGTAGTTCCCAATAAACTGCAAAATTTGCTCCAGTTAGCACATTCCAAAAATCCATGCAGCAAAATAACACTTGCTACGGAAAGAGTTGATGACTAATTCACTATGTTTTGCCTTGCCTTGCCAAGGGTCTGGTTGCACTAGTTTCTTGTTAGAGAAAGCAAAATTGGGCCAAGCATACCATTTTAAAGATGGATTCTATGAGGATTGGACATGAATAATTCTATAGAGAAGCCATGTCCATTCGAGGAGCTTTCGGTGCTTAGGGGATGTTTGGCCAGAGCGTCTAGGGTGAATCCAGAGCCAATTACTCTTTGGTGGCTTCTGTGGATTCAAAATGTAGAAGTGGACATGAGCTCACACAACTACCACAGACAAGGTTTTTACTACAGGACTAAAAAGTCAGTTATACTTTAAAATGGAGGAGCTGAACCTATTAGTCCAAACACCCCTATAGCTCCAGCTTCTTGACTTTGAGAAGCCAACGCTCCATAGCTCCAGCTGGAGGCAGATCCTAGACAAACAGGGCCTCGGTTGTTGTTTATGGTTGCCCACATTGTGGGAAGCAATTGGCAACTTAGCCTATGTAGTAGAGCAATGTGAGTTTCAAATTGAAGGGTATTCCTATATAGTAAAGCATTGCGAGCTTCAAATTGAAGGACATTTTCTATATGAGGAGCTACTCTGGGTGATGAAAACTGAAGCCGAAGAACTTACATAGCATCAAGAAACTAGCTTCCAAAATTCAGATCCTCTGAAGCTAAAAACTTGCCTATGTAGTTAGTCTGGGAAGTACAATATAATTACGCACTGCTGCAGACAGAAAATAATGTTTTGCTATGGTGTTTTGATACCTGCTACAGAAATCAACCACTCAATGGTATTTGGGCTATGTGAACTGGACTACCATTTTTTCGCCACCTAGTTCCTATCCCAGAGATTAAGAACATCTACGCAACCCCATTGCTTCTAAAGCCACACCCCAACATGTCACTACGCTGTCGATCGGGTTTGGCTAACTGAAGAAGAATCAAAGAACCAAGTTTCTGCAAATCGTATCACTAATTTAGCGAGCGAACCGAGAAGAGGAACAACGGCGAGGGCTTCCCATCATCACAAGCAAAAAATTAGAAGCACCAAGGGGGTTAGCGGGGGAACGCACGGTGAGGAGGAGGAGGAAGAGGAGGGAGCTGACGAATCCGCCGGCGATGGTCATGAGCTCAGACGAGGCGAACTTCCCCCGGTACATCTCCAGCAGCGACAGCGTCACCGCGAACAGCAGCAGCGACAGCAGCATCGACCGCCCCGTGCTCGCCATCTGCAACACACCAGATCCCCAACAACAACAACAACAACAGAAATCAAGAACTTCGCAACAACGGCGAAGAATCGGAAGCACACAGGGCAGCGAAAGATGACGCCTCGTCTCACCTGGAACGGATCGGATCGGAGATCTGAGGAGCCAGGCACGCAAGGTCAAGAAAGGCAGTAGGGTTTTGCGCTGCTGCTTCTTCCCCCTTTCCCTCTCCGATCTCGCGAGGTGAACCACGGTGAGATCTACTACGCCGAGTTTGGGGTCACCTGATGAAAGATGGAGGCGGGCCGTACCTGGCCCCAAAGTTTTAATTGGGCCTTGTGATGGAGTGGGCTGGGCTGAGATGGACCAGGTCGACACGGTGGACACACTCACACACACCACGTCACCACCGCTGCCCTTCTCCCGGCCGTGCGCTCCCGCTGCCTCCCGCATCCCCCTCCTCCTCCTGTCTCTCTCTCCCGTCTCCACCGCGGCGCCTCGACGCCGAGAGATCCGCGTGCGCGGCCTCGGCTCGCCTCGGTCAGCTCGTCAGGTCTCTTTCTCTCTCACCTTCTTCTAGAGCCCTTTCCATCCTCTCGCCACTCGTCGAGTCTTCTCGTGGGTGGGCGGCAGCGAGCGGCCGCCGTGCGCGCGCGCGGGGGGTTGGCCGGCTGCTGGATCCGTGGCATTTGGGATCGCAGCCGGCGGTGGGTTCGTTCGGGGGTTGGAGTGGATTCCAACTTCGCATCGCCGTGGGTGTAGGTTTGATTTAGCTGTGGCTTTTTTTCTAGATTCGAAATGGCTCTGGCTGGGTGCTGGAAGCCTGGAACGAACCTGAGTGAGCTGGGGTCTCAAGACTCTCGAGTCTCTGAACTCGAGCTGCAGAGTGCTCTGTGTTTGTCTGCAGCGCTCGAATTTTATCAGCAGCCTGTTGGGTAGTCTATGGTGCTGTTTGTGGTGGAAGAGTTGTAGTTAGGCTACGTTTGAGATTGCTTTGCTTTTGAATAAGTAGGTTTCATGAACCGTTTTGGGTGGCAACTGTGATGGGGAGTGATTGCTGCATTGCGCTTGGTCCGAGAGCTCGTGCGCACGCCGGACATGAGCTTGGGCAAGTTGGATATGCATTGTTCTGTTCTCCTCGCCATCGCAATTCTTCTAATTCTGATGGTATGCCGATTGGAGCCTCAAACTCCCGATGTCTTTTTTTTTGGGGTAGCTACCAGGAAAGCATGAGGGGATATAATAAGAAACCTTTGGTATCCGTGCCAAATTTCCAGGGACATAATAATGGAGCTTCTGGACATTTCTATTTTTCATGTCAGAGTTAGATTCATAATTCCAGACATAGTAGGTTATAAGGTTCCTGGAGGGATAGATTCAGATTTCAGATAATGGTGCAAAAAATACTTTTACCTTCTATAGGAAGATAAGATTGACGACAAACTAGCCAAACCATGTGAGATTTCTATCTTCACTAGCCTTTCCCCCCCTATTTTGTTTGAAATGCTGTATTAATATCATCTCATCATAGAAATATACCGCAGCTAGACAGATATATACACGATTACATGGTTCTTATTTTCAAGTCATACATGATTTTGCTTTAAACGGGTCTAAGATTATTTTACTTTCCAACAAACCCCTTAGAGTCTAGCAAATCCGGGCAACATATTTGGAATTCCACATACGAATATATATTTCCTTTTTGTACTGATTAATGTGGAATTATATTGCCAACTAGCATGATAATGTTTAGGCTTGATTCAAGCCTAAACATTAGCTTGATCAAACCAAGCATGAAGCCTACAGTATTTTCTATTCCAATTAGCAAGGAGATCAGTCTAATTTACCATATAATACATAAATGATAGCATATATTGGCATAATAAGTGAGATTTGAACCACACCCGACCTTTAACCACCTGTCTGTACATATAAATAGGCATGCTTTTGCTGTTAGCCTACTCAAAATTAATGCTTGTGGGAGATGGAACAGTAGGCAGAGAACCAATGAATGCAGAAAGCGTTTTCCTCACTTTTATTCGTTAAGAGTGTTGTATGAGTGTTGTATATTCTCTCCCTCTCTTAGCCCATATGGCCCATGTAGTCCATGAGGCCTATGTACTCTTCTCTATATATACTCTCCCATTAATGAATAAGATGTATAGTGTGAATAGCAAAATCACTCTCTCCTAGATTTCTAACATGGTATTAGAGCATGGTTCACCCAAACCCAAACCCTATTTCCTCAAACTACCGTCGCCGCCGTTGGACTCCGGTCTCTTCTCTGCTCGGGCCGGCGGGCCCTCAGCAGCTGCTCACCTGCGTTGGCGGGATTGCTCAATCGCTTCAGCGATACCGCCTCGATCCCATCTCTTTTGCTCTGGAGACACCTCGCTGCCTCGTGGTTCTGCTATGGAGACGCCTCGCCGCATTGCCTTCGTCTTCACACGACCTCGGTCCTCGGTCCCGGATCTGATCTGCTCCAGCGACGCTGCGCCACCTCGCCTTCGTCTTCACGCGACCTCGGTCCCGAATTTGGATTTGAAGCCTTGTCTTCGCGCGACATCGTAGATCCGAAGATCCTGGAGGCCACTGTCGCTGGAGCCTTGCTCTGACCTCCTGGAGGCTGCCGCCGTTGGATCTCCCCTGCTTCGACGACCTCCTCCGCCTGAAGCTGCTCTAGGGATGACCTCCTCTCCTCTTGAAGGTCTTGAGCACACGAATCCAGGCCTGGTTAGCGACGTCCTGGTACTGCTCCTCTGCTTGATGGTATTGCTCCTGTGATTGGTGTTGCTACTGCTCCTCTGTATGGTATCTACTGTTGATTGCTACTGCCTCCTATGATTGGTATCTTTGCTTGCCTCTTGATCTGCGATGTGGTTGGTACTGTTGATACTCTGCTATTGATTGCTTGCTGCCATGTGGTTGTGGTCCATCAAGATGGCAAAATCTGACTCAATGTTTGGGGGCAGTCATCTCTCATGTTCACGGATGTTAAGCTCGATGGGTTGAACTATCGGGCATGTGCTTTCTCAGTCAAGACTACTCTTAGGGGTTATGGTTTGACCTCTCATTTGACTGACGATCCTCCTGATTCGAAGAAGGTTGATGTTGAGGCAGTAAAGGCTTGGCAGAAAGAGGATGGTCATATCATGACTGGGCTTGTTGTGAGTGTTGATGTTTCTCTAAGGATGAGTCTTGAGTATCATACTTCAACCAAGTAGATGAGGGCATACTTTGAGAAGAGATGTCCAGTCCAGTGGTGCTCTTCGCTTCACATTGCTCAAGAACCTTCATAGTATTCAGCAGCAGCCGAATCAGTCAGTGAAGGAGTGTTACAGTGGTTTCACTCATATCACTAGCCCTTTAGAGTCTATGACACCGAAGACTGCCACTGCTTGCTAGTCTTGTGTTGCAAAAGATGAGTATACTCAACAGACACTCATGTATCAGTTTGTGATGGGGCTTCGATCAGAGTTTGAGCCTGTTCGTACTCAGTTACTCAACTACCACACTCCACTGACTTTGACTGAGATGCTCTCTAGTTTGATTGCAGAGGAGACTTGTCTTCATTCGCTTATGCCTACCTCAGGATCCTCAACACATGCTGTCCTGGGTCTCTCACAACAGTCTGGATCTATCAGAGCGACACCCACAGGAGTGCTGTTATGTTCTCGTTGCAAGAGGACCGGTCATCTTGTTGACAAGTGCTTCAAGTTACATCCAGATCAACTTATTGATTATCGTGCCAGACATCCATCTGATCGTCGTCGTGGAGCATCTACTGGGCCTCCGAGAGCACTTATTGGAGCAGTCACTGCTGCCACACCCACACCTACTGTGACTTCTGGATCAGTATCTGCTATGACCTCAGTTGCACCTTCTACTCCTAGCGCTGCTCATCCTTGGGTTCTGGATCCGAGTGCCTTTTTTTATGTCACATTTGACAGCTCTCAGCTTGTTGCTTGTAGGCCCGTGACTGATGCAGCATATGTTCACACTGCTGATGGTACACCTTGCTCTATTACCCATCAGGGCATTCTCTCTACATCTCGCTTCTCTGTTCCTGATACGTCTTTTGTTCCTCAGCTATCTATGAACCTTCTTTCTGTTGGTCAACTCACTGATATGAACTGTTACATTGGATTTGATGATTCTTCTTGTTTCATTCAGGATCGTCAGAGCAGAAGAGTGATTGGTTCTAGCCATCGCCGTAGAGGCTCTCCTAGTCTCTATGTCTTGGACACCTTACATCTTTCTTTCACTAGTACGTCGAAGGTCTTAGTGTCTTCTGTTATGTCATCATCTCAGTCTCCTGTTGGTTCTTCCTTCAGCAAGTGGCATCATAGACTTGGTCATCTTTGTGGAGCTCGCCTCACTACTCTAATTCACCAGGGTTTCTTAGGTCATGTTACTATTGAGTCTAGTTGTCATTGTACTGGTTGTAAGCTTGGGAAATAGCTACAACTTCTATATTCCAGTAGTACCTCGCAGTCTTCTGATCCTTTTGATTTGGTGCATTCAGATGTATGGGGTCCATCTCCTTTTGCTTCGAAGGATGGTCATAGTTATTATGTTATATTTGTCGATGATCACTTTTGATATACTTGGATCTATTTTATGAGACATCGCTCTCAGTTGATTCCCATTTATCAGTCTTTTGCTAAGATGGTTCATACACAATTTTCTTCTTCCATTCGTATTTTTTTGTTCTGACTCTGGGGAAGAGTATCTTTCATCAGCCTTTCGTCAATTTCTTTCTTTCGAGGGTACTCTTCCTCAGCTCTCGTGTCCTGGTGCTCATGCTCAGAATGATGTTGCTGAGCGCAAGTACCGTCACATCATTGAGACTGCTCGTACTCTTCTCATCTCCTCCTTTGTTCCTCACTGTGGAAGCAGCCTCTCTACAATCTATCTCATCAACCGTCACCCTCTTCTAAGCTTCTGTAAGGTGTGTCCCGTGAGGTTTCAGATAGAGCACCTTCTCGCTATGCTCATCTTCGTGTTTTTGGTTGTGTTTGCTATGCCCTTCTAGCATATCGTGAGCGTACAAAGCTAAGTGCTCAGTCGGTTGAGTGTGTCTTCCTGGGTTATAGTCCCGAGCATAAGGGCTATTGTTGCTATGATCCCTCAGCACGTCGCATCCGCATCTCTCGTGATGTGACCTTTGATGAGGGTCGACCTTTTTTATCATCCTTCTACACATCACACTCCTTCCACAAATTCCACCTCCTTTTTGTGTCTACCTCCAATTCTTTCACCAGACTTGCCTTCTCCAGATACACCTTCTCCACTAGTTTCATCTTCTAGTGTGTCTCCTCCATCAGCTCCACCAGTTTCTGATATTTCCACTTTTCCCTCTTACTATAGTCGCTGACAGAGAGTTCCTTCTGATCCTTAGTCCTCCACTTGACCCTCCGGTCAGTACCACCTACTATGACGATCATCCTACTACATCACGGTATGCCCTACGTGATTGTTCTTCTATTCAAGCACTAGAGAGATGGGATTTTTCTCGTGTAGGTGCAGTAGCTGAGCCGAGTACCTAGCAGGAGGCTGCCAGTGTACCTGAGTGACAGTTGGCTATGATAGAGGATCTGACAAAATTAGAGTGTACATGCACTTGGGATCTTGTTCCACTACCATCTGGAGCTATTTCTATCACTTGCAAGTGGGTGTACAAAGTAAAGAACAAATCAGATGGGCCAGTAAAGCGATACAAGGCTCATCTTGTTGCAAGAGGTTTTCAACAGGCTTATGGTCAAGATTATGATGAGACTTTTGCTCCAGTTGCTCATATGACCACAGTCCGTACTCTTATTGTTGTTGCAGCGGTACGCACATGGACTATATCTCAGATGGATGTCAAGAATGTTTTTCTTAATGGTGATCTACATGAGGAGGTCTATATACAGCCACCCTCGGTGTTGAGGCTCTTACAGGCTATGTTTGTCGCCTTAGGCGTGCTCTATATGGTCTCAAGCAGGCTCCTTGTGCTTGGTTCGAGCGTTTCAGTTCTGTGATTCGAGCCGCTGGTTTCACTCCGAGTGAGTATGACCCTGCTTTGTTTATTCACACTTCTCAGCAGGGTCGTACTTTGCTTCTGCTGTATGTGGATGATATGCTGATCATAGGAGATGACATTGACTACATGGCTTTTGTCAAGAAGAAATTGAGTAAACAGTTTATATGATGTCCGATTTGGGACCATTGAGCTATTTTCTAGGGATCGAGGTTTATTCTGATGGTGATGGCTACTACCTCTCTCAGCATCGCTACGTTCAGGATCTGCTTGCTTGCTCTGGGATGACTGATACTCATACTGCTGCCACACCAATGGAGCTTCACTTGCAGCTTTGACCTACAGACGGTGTATCCCTGACAAATCCTTCCCGTTATCGTCAGCTCGTTGGAAGCCTTGTCTATCTCACTGTCAGCAGGCTAGACACTGCTCATGTGCTCAGCCAGTTTGTTAGTGCTCCCACACCAGTCCACTATGGCCATGTTCTTCGTGCGCTGAGATACTTGAGGGGGACTGTGTCCAGACGTCTATTTTATGCCAGTTCGAGTCAGCTCTAGCTCCACGCTTACTCTGACTATACTTGGGCGAGTGATACTACTGATCGCCGATCTATCACTGGCTATTGCATCTCTCTTGGTACTTCGCTCATTGCCTGGAAGTCCAAGAAGCGATCATGATGTCATTTCTAGTGCAGAGGCTGAGCTTCGAGCTCTTGCCGCTACCACCTCAGATATCATTCGGCTTCGATGGCTCTTGATTGATCTAGGTGTCCATTGTGGCAATCATACACCTCTCTTTTGTGACAATACAAGTGTCATTCAGATTGCTAGTGATCTAGTCAAGCATGAGCTAACAAAGCACATTAGTGTTGATGCATCCTTCACACGATCTCATTGTCAACAGTCGACCATCTCCCTCAAGTATGTTCACTCTGAGCTTCAAGTTACAGATTTCTTCACTAAAGCTCAGACTCGAGAACATCATCGACCTCATCTACTCAAATTCAGTGCATCAGATCCTTCCGATCCACCTTGAGTTTGAAGGGGGGGGGGGGTTAAGAGTGTTGTATATTCTCTTCCTTTCTTAGCCCATGTGACCCATATAGCCCATGAGGTCCATGTACTCTTCTCTATATATACTCTCCTATTAATGAATAAGATACATAGTTGTGAATAACAAAATCACTCTCTCCTAGATTTTTCTAACATTATTGACTCATATAAACCAGATAAAAAATTGGACAACCAAGGTGATGTGAGATCATACAAATCGGGTACAAAAAGTGGTGGCCTGAAAGAAAGTCGCCATGGCTTCATTCCCTCAGTAACCTTCATAGTTTGGGCAATGCGTCCAATCAAGAAATCATAGGGAAGGAGAATGGGTCTACACGAGGTGTGTGTGGGGATTGTACATTCAGATGAGCAAGAAGCTCTATTTTTTTTTCTTGGATGTTTCTCTCTCTAGTTAGTACTTACTAGAGAGAGAAAAGGCAAGGTTTTGTTTCATCTATGCCAAAGAAGATATTTTATGCCCTTCAAACCTAACATATAAAGATTTCCTCCCCATTAACAAGAAAAAAATTGAGCTGTGTACATTTTTATGTCTATACAAGAGTCTTACAAATTAGAAGTGTTGATGTGCGCCATCGATAAAATACGATCCCACCAGTTTAATGGCCGGATGTTTTCGAACGATGTGGGAATTTCGAGGCTCCTTTTTCCTTTTTTTCCTCGTTTAATGCAGTGAAGTTTACTGCCTCTAGGATTAATGTGACTTCTCCAATCTCACCACAAGTGTTTACTAAATAGATAGAGTTGTTGACCTGGTCAAACACAAGGCCCAGGCCCACGATTGAAGAGGCTCACATGCTGGTTGGATGAAGCTCCCTTGGAGAATTTTTCTTGTTTTTTCCCCACCGTCTATTTTCGGAAGTAGCCTACCAGTTTTGGAAAGTTTGGAGTCTGCATCTCATGCTAATCCAAAATATGCTATTGGTTTAGTACCACATTGCTAGTTTTCATGTTTAGATTTAGTATGGAGGCCCATAAATATGAGGGCCCTCTAAGCCAGTTGGAACATCTAGAAATAATATAGTTTGCACCCTAGAGTTGCGGACTGTTAGTCCTAGACTTCGCCGGTCGCAAGTTCTAGTCATTGGCCGTAGTTGGCCTGTGCTTGTTCGGTATTGGTAATTTTGTTTGTTTTTTTTAATTTTTTCGTTGTCTAAATTTCTTTTGTAATCTTTTAGAACTTTTGTTTTGCCTTGTAGAAATTGGATAGTAGCTTTCTGGTAGGTGTAAACCTGGAGGTAATCATGATTTATCCTCTGTATTAGTTTGCCTAGTTTTTTTCTTGTCGATTTAGGTATCAAAATTCTAGTTGCGTATTCTAAAAATACCAAGTTGGTCCTGAAGGTTGCACCATAGTCACTGGGATTGCAGGTCAATGACCCCAGTTTGCGCGTCGCAGATCACGGGCCTGCGATCTGGGTCGGCGCCGAGACGCGACCGGAGAGGGGGGTGGCGGTGGGGAGGGAGGTAACCCTAGCCGCCGCCGCCGTCGCAAGTCGTTGCCACCACAGTAGAAGAAACCTCCATGAGAGGGTGTAGGTGAGGGAGAGGATGCGAGAGAGAGAGAGAGAGAGAGAGAGAGAGAGAGAGAGAGGTGGAGGAGAGGATGAGGCGGCGGCTGTTGTAGAGAGCCTTGTGTTACTAGGGCATGGGAGGGGAGGGAGTGGTGCTTACATGGGCTGTTGGGCTTGAGTGGGGTAGTGGGCTGAGTGTGGTAATGGCCCATATGCCCATACCTCTTCTCTTTTCCTTTTCTCTGATATATATGTGCTGATTAGGCTAATATAACTATATCGCAAGTCGTTTGTCCTGCCATGACTGCCCTTTTGACAATATAACATGTATTAGATTGCTAGATGTAGCAATATTTTCCAATTTCCATAGATACTTTACTTCACAACACAACCTAGTGCAGCACTGAAATCCCAAATAGAGCTCTAATATCTTCTTACTATTTAGTGTTTTAATCTAGAAATTCAACTTTGGTCCTGCATTGCATGTATAATGTATTGCACATGCATTTGTTCAGAATGCATTAATCCTTTCCTTTTTGTTTCATTGAAAAGTAACCTGCATTTTTGGAGGACTTTGGCTGTACAAATTACTTACACATGTATTGTCTCTTCTTGGACTCCAGATTGGATAAACGGTATCATGCAATTAGGGGAGTAGTATTGACTTTCTCTTGGCTTGTTCGTTCTTTGGGCATCATCACAATGTCGGGATCACTGAATGTATGCCCTCTTCCTTGCCGACTTAATATGGTTATGTATTTTCTCTTTTTCCGTTCAGTAAATTATCATAGTCCAGTTTCATAGTTCTCTTGCCTGTTTATGGGTGACTCGTATAACTTGTCCTTTTCTGGACATGGTATTTTTGTATGTTATTTGCTCTCTGTTTAGTTGCTCTATCTCACAAAGGGGACATTAAACTATTGCTGAATTGAAAGCAAAATGCTATGCCTACAAATTGTGATGCCCAAGGCTCATTTTCTCTTATTTCTTGAAGGCTACATAGTGCTCTTTTGAGTAGTGATAACGACATGTTCTACTAGCTATGTTTTGAACAAAAGTTTTTGTGTTTGTATTCTCATTACTGTTTGTTTCATCTTTATTTTATTTTGGCACAAAATGCATATTAAAATGTTCCAATTATAGGTTCTGACAGGTTTGGAACTTATTGATATTACTTTTTGCAGTCAAACATTAGTGGGGCCACCCCAAACCATCCAGATTCAACAGGAAGGCCATTTGCATCAACCTTTTCTGGTCAATCTGGGTCAATTCCAGGTTTCCATCACTCAGGTTAGTAAATATTGCAATATTTTATTTTGTTAGTCCATTGACACATGTTGCAAAGTCCCCCTTTTCTCGTAAAGTTAACTCTTTTGAACTAATTGGAAGGGTTGCACAACATTCATGGAAATCTCAATCTTACAAATATGTCTGGATCACTAGCACCAAGGAATGCTTCATTGACTGGTATTCCATCCCCAGGGGTTCCACAACCTGGGGGTAATATTTCTGGTGGCCGGTTTCCCTCAAATAACCTTCCAGCATCCATGTCTCAGGTTTTTGTTGCTTCTTCCACAGTCCACACCCTGTTCCTATTCTTGCTGAGTGCTCTGTCACTTTGACTCTTATTTTCCTTGTTCCCCTTTTGTAGATTCCTCATGGGCATTCTGGGATCAGCAACAGAGGAGGTATGATTGTTGGGGGAAGTCCTGTATTTAGTAGTAGCGTGAATGCTATTGGTGGTTCAATACAAGGTTTATCCTCAAACTTGGCTAATATTGGTAACCGCAATTCTGCTCCTGGGTTGGCAGCTTCTCTAGTTTTGGGGAATTTGGCCCCACGAATAACAAATTCTGTGGGGAATATTGTGAGTGGGAGCAATATTGGGAGAAGCGTAAGCTCTGCAGGGCTGTCTATGCCTAGTATTGCATCTCGTATGAATTTGAGTGGCAACTCTGGAAGTGGGGCTCTTAGTATCCAAGGATCCACCCGAATGAGTAGTATGCTTCAACAAGGTATATGGTTAAAATGTTTATCTTTATTTATTCTTTTGGACTTTCCATGCTTCTTTGATGAATCCAGGTGCTTCTGTTCTTAAATTTGTCTTTCTTGCTGGCTGGATATTGAAGTGATTTGGTACTAATGACAGTCACATGGTAAGATTTGAAAAGTACATTTCAGTCATATGAAAGTGGAATAATGGGTGAGAGGGTGGAGGAAGGAGAACCCATAAGTCTTTGAAGCTTTCACAGATCGAACTATAAATTGGCTCAATTTGATTGGAAATTGACATGGTGAACGGAAGTGTTAACCAATGCCATTGTATTTATAAAGCAGTGTCACTATGTTGAGAAAACCAATGCCATTGTATTTATAAAGCAGTGTCACTATGTTGAGGCTATCTGCCATGGTTTTTACTAGCTGTTATTTCTGCTGTTTTTGGGGATCATCATTTTGTTCACTACAGTATATATGTTGACCAAAGGAAGCAACTAAAATGTGTATAGAACTAACTGTGTTTATTAAGAGCTTGGAAGGTTCTTTTTTTTTTGGTAAAAGGTGTGAGTGCTGGGATTCTAGTTTAGTAATTTATGTTTTATTTTGTTTCTTTCTTTCTTTACCAGCATCACCACAATTCATGAACATGCCTGGAAGTTCTTATCCAACACCTGGAGGAACCTTATCTCAGAACCAAGTGCAGGCAGGAAGCAGTTCTTTAGGTTCTTCAGGAATGCTACATGATGGAAACTCCAGTGACAATTCTCCATTTGACATAAATGATTTTCCTCAATTAACTGGGCGGCCTAACTCTGCTGGAGGTGGTCAAGGGCAATATGGTAATGTTGCAGCACTAAAAAAATCTTCACTATTCAGATAATATTATATTAGGTTAACTAACTTTTCTTATTTTGTAATTTGAAGGGTCACTGCGAAAGCAAGGAGTCAGTGTTAACACCATTGTGCAACAAAATCAGGAATTCAGCATTCAGAATGAAGATTTTCCAGCTTTACCAGGATATAAAGGTGTGTGTCCACCATCGCTAGTCTCATTATGCACGTAGTGGACAACTCTGACCTGAATCTGAATGACCATCTGTTCCTTGTTAGCTTTTAATTTTTTTAGCTTTTTCCCTTGCATTTCATCTCTTAATGATATTTGTTATTTGGACAGTTCCATTGTCAACATAGTGCCGTTATAGACTATAATTCAGCATTACAATTTACAAGATAATGTTTGATGTATCATCAACTCCTCTGCTGTTTTCTTCTCTTTTAACCACATTTCATGGTCCTGGTCCTATTCTCAATTTTCCATTTGGCATATGTTTATCCTTTTCTCGCAAGCTTAGTTAACATCATCGATATGCTTTTATCAGTTATCAGTAATCATTTTATATGTATTACAATTTGATCCGTCGAAATTGTTTGACTAAATTCAGATCACGAGAGTTGTTCTACCATTTTCCTTTCTACTGATTATGTTTTGAGGTAACCTTTTTTTTGGATATTACCTTATGATATGTTTCTTTGGAATATAAGGTAGCTCCTCAGATTATGGTATGGATTTGCATCACAAGGACCACCTTCATGAGAATGTAAATATTATGCAAGCACAACATTTTCCTGTGAGTTCATGTTTTTATTATTTGATACCAGATCAGTTATACCTGCTTATTCTTAAATTTCCACACATATGATTCTACAGATGGGTAGATCATCTGGCTTTAACTTGGGAGGTAACTATCCACCCCGTCAACAACATAAGCAGAGTGCTAATTCGGTAAGCAATGCTAGGATTTTCTTTTACATCATCAGCAAATAGTCAAGATTGAACACACCACCCTTACAAGTTAGGAACACAACTCAATTTTTTTATTTAGGGAGCAGTAGGTGAGGACCCTACAAAAAAATTTTGATATTTGGTGCCTGCTAAGCTTTTCAAATTTGGACTGTTACTGTGTTTACTAGGTTCAAAATACTGGGCTTGAAAATATTGGACTAAGGCCGGTAAATTCTCCGAGCCCATCTTCTAATTCAGGGCCTTATGAGCAACTTATCCAGCAATACCATCAACCGCAGACTCAAAATTCATTTAGGTTGCAGACATCTTCAGGTCCACAATCGTACAAGGATCAGAGTCTAAAGTCTGTTCAGGGAACACAGGCTGCCACAGATCCATATTGTTTACTTGGATTGTTGAATGTAATAAGATTGAAAGAGCCTGGGTCAACATCTCTTGCTTTAGGGATTGATTTGACAACACTAGGGTTGAATTTGAACTCTCCAGATAATCTTTACAAGACGTTTGGCTCTCCATGGTCAAATGAACCGACTAAAGGAGAACCTGATTATCAAATCCCGGCTTGTTTCTCTGCTGAGCAACCTCCAGCACTGCAAGTAAGCTCCTCAACATTTGGATTACCAATAGCCTCCTGGTTCCTGGCCATTACAATTTTTTCTCCTCTGCAGCCATTACATTTTCCGAAGTTTCACCCCTTGACACTATTCTACATCTTCTACAGGTACATTGAGTTCAATTAACTGTGCATTTGTTATTACTAGGGTATACATTATTTGACTTTGTTCTTTGTGCAGTATGCCGAAGGATGTCGCTCAGTTGTATGCTGCGAATGAACTGTAAGCACAAACCTGCACGTTTTTAGTATCGATCATTCATTCATTCCCCATATTGTCAAATAGCTTGCATCCTATCATATTGTATGTAAGCATATGGGCAGAATAATGGTCTTACCTGTTGGATCTTCTTACTTATGCTGAGATGCATTTATTGAATATTCTTTGAACTACCTCTTTTTCTTTGCTGTTCAACCTTTGTTTTTTAACTGCACTGTTTTATTGGACCTTCACTTGGTGGTTGCTATTCACGCTCCCCATACTATTGTTGACCCTGTTGACGTGTACGCTCTTCTTTTTATCTTGTGTAGTATTCAGGAACATATATGACTACAGCATGATTGGCTGCTAGTGATTCCTCTTTCGTTTTATTTTAACCCAAACTCCTTATCTACGACTGACGGAATTACAACTGAAAACTCTTTGATGGCCTTTGTAGGCTTATCTTGACATAATCATGCTTCCTGACTTAACTGATATATAACAATATGATTGTTCCACTCATCATTTTCTGTTAGATATTCTTTTCTCAATTTTCCATATTTTTTAGTCAAAATGGCCTGTTATGTCAGATAACTCAATTTGCTGCTTCCATTTTTTTCAGATACAATAAGGGGTGGTTTTACCACAGAGAGTACCGTGTGTGGCTCACAAGAGCTCCAAATGTGGCACCTCTTGTCAAAACTCCAATTTATGAACGAGGGTCCTACATTTGTTTCGACCCAAACATTTGGGATACAGTTCATAAGGTTCCATCATCTAAAGAAACCTTGATAGACTTTCTAGCCTTATGGCATATCAGAAAATTTATATCTGAGCATTTGTTGATTGCAGGACAACATTGTTCTCCAATATGAGGCAGTAGAGAAGAAACCTGTCCTCCCTTCTGCCGGGCAAAATGTTAGATGAAAAATATAAGGTCAGGATTTTGAGTCCCAATAATCGTGGGTTTTGGTCTTCAATAGTGTGTTTCTATTATGTAGTGTCATAATTCCATACATTTAGGACTGGATTTTCTGACGTACTAATTTGCACTTGCAGCTGCTGCACTAGGTTCTCCTGCATTTAAAACATTTCAAATTTCTTGGGTTGGACTGAACTGTTAATTAGATGGAACACATTCGTTCAAAATGACTGTAAGCACTTCTGGAAACTGCACATTTTGTCGAGATTAACTCGCTTTTTTTAGAACGAGATTAACTTACTTTGTCATGCTAAATTTCATTTCCTCCGAACAGGACATGCATGCTGTTGTGGAAAACGGAGCTCCTGTGTGTTGGCTGGCAGCCCTGTTGGTACAGTTGTAGACATGTAGCTGAGGAAAGTGCGTTGAATAATTCGTTGGCCGTAACCAGTAGGGCCATTGTAATTTTGATTTGGTCTTTTTGACTGTAAATAGTTTGGTCGTTTTGACTTGCTTAAAATTCAGACTTGTACTAGCTCCTGTTCGTTATAATTCAGAAGGTACCAATACTTTGGATTTGGAAGCTGCTCCTTGTTCTTTCATTTTTTTTAAGGATGTTCTTTCATGGTTGGAGGGGTAAAAATTCTGAATCCGTTGTGATTCAAGCAACAGGCAGCAAGCAGACGAGAAGCAAATCGTCGTGATCTGCTCTAGGTGTAAAAGGTTTGCTCGCGACCAATAAACGGGTTGCAGCAATTGTATCTTGGTTTACTTCCACGAGGTAAGAATTCGAACAACGCAGCATTAATTTACCATGGATGAACACTGCCCACTAGCACTGACACGTTCTACTAGTACAATGCACGTGAGTTGTCCTGGCTCCCTTATGGTTCTGTGACTGGCAGTATTAGTCCTGAGTAACCAGACTCAATTAAGCATGCTCTTATTTATCTTCTCTATCGTGTTAATCCATCTATTCGTCTTCTCTGTCGTGTTAATCCATCTTTTAACATGTACAAGCATCAATTCAATTGTGTAATCAATGCACTTTCTTATCAGTGATTTAGTTTTACATCTATTTATTATCTTATTAAAATAGAGTCAAAAGAAGTCACTACGTTCGCTATTAAAGGTTAGAAATTCACACATTTATCGGTAGAAAGAGAAATATTTACGTTGTTGATTATGGTGAGTTCAGATTATAACGGTCTAGACTGAAAAAAGAGTCCACGTCAAATAAAATTAAATTAAAATTCAGAATAAAAAATAGTATAAAATCAACAATTTGATTTCCATACGAATTCCTAAATAAAAGAGTTCATTGCAAGTACAATTAAGCTAAAATTCAGAATAAACATAAAATAGAATTAGCAATTTGATTTCCATATAAATTTCTAAGTAAAAAACCATAAACAATTATAATTCTAATAAAAAATAAAATTGGAAATTAGATTTGTATATGAAATCCAACAAAAATAACTAAATTCGAAAAAAATAAAATTAGCAATTTGATTTCAATATGAATTCCAATAATTATATTTTAGAATAAAAATTAAACAATAATTGGCAATTATATTTGTATACAAAATACAACAAAAATAATTGAAATTTGCAAGAAAAATAAAATAAAATTAGCAATTTGATTTCAATACAATTCCAAAGTAAAATCCTAAATAACTCGTAATTTGAAAAAAAAAAGCAATTGGATTCGAATACGAATTCCAAGAAAAAAGAACTGAAATTCGGAATAAAAATAAAAGAAAATTTGCAATTTGATTTCCATACATATTACAACATAAAATCCCCAAATAACTAACATTTTGAATGAATTAAATAAATTTAGCAATTTGATTTGTATACGAACTCTAATAAAAATAACTGAAATGTTAAATAAAAATAAAAGTTATAGCGAGGATAGTATGAATGGTGTCGGAGGAGACACAAAAAAAAAATCACTACGTTCGCTCTCGAGGTTATGTGTTTCTATTGTTGCTTCCTATATAATAAAAATAAATAATAAATAAAATTTTGATTAAAAAATACAAGTTAAAATAAGGATAGCACGAATGGTATCGAGAGAGACCACGAAAGAGTGCAATAACATCGATCTATCCTACAAGAAGACATTGATCCAAGAGGAAGCAAAGAGTTGAGGCGGCGGCGATGGAGATGAGGACAATATCGTGCTGCTCGTCAGAACCATTGAAGAGAAAGTCTAGTGTTGAAGGAGCCAAGGGGCGCGATGACAAGTGATGAGCGTCGGCGTTGTTGAAGAAGTTAGTGACCAAAGAAGCTCGATGATGGGGAAGTCCTGGTATAGAGGAGATGAAGCTTTACATTGAAGATGAGCTATGGACGATATAGGGCATCGGGTAGCTAGGACCGTGCTATCATTGGTGAGGGGAACGTTGTCATCAGCGATGGTGAAAAAATTCTCCATATCGTTAGACAACGACTAAAGAAGGCATGATGACATTAGTGAAGATGAGAGGTCGTCATGGTTAGTGAAGAAGCTACAACATTGAATTGACCAACGTCGAAGAAGATGAGTGACTGACACGAAATAAGAGAACGTCGAACATGTATAGCATCCTACATGCGTATGTACATGCATGCATCCGTAAGAATAGAAGCGCGGACGTACAAAGGTAGAGGAGCAAAACACTTGGAGTAGAAATGGCGCGGCCGTAGGGAATATGCTCAGAGTCACCGGAGAGAGCGTGACACGTGTTCCCAGTTGGGATTGACGACGGTTGCATGTGTATGCACGTTGATGTCGCAATGGTTAGCATTAAGCAATAATTGGGTAGAAGTAGAATATAACTATGTGGTAAAGTATTGCATTAGAAGGGGTAGTAGCTGAGAGGGATTGATCAAGATTTGGACATACTATTGGAGGTTGAAGCAAAAAAACTGTGACGACGAGAAGAGATAGAAGCCACATGGTTTGGTGGGGCAGCTAGCATGTGACAAAAGATAAGTTCAAGGTAGGTCATCTATGGTGCATCGGTGTATGCGTGAGCAATGTACTCTAATATGTTATACCATGTAAACTAACAAGATAATTTGCCATACACATACTCAACATATTGCTTGAGATTAAATAGAAGTACATGTGCATGCATACAATTTGGGAAAAATAACTAATAGAGTAAGAATAGGGGCATGCAACTGCATGATCTATGCATGATGAAGAGTGATTAGTTTCTAAAAAACCCCAATAACTTATTATGCTCCATAATGTTAATGATATTATGTCAAAGGTGCGTATATTAGTCAAGAAAGACGAAATATTATGTGAAAAATGTGAATTCCAACGTAGAAGTTTCCAAAAATTATCAGCAAATTACCAAATGTAAAGGAGGTTATGTTTTATATCTTCGTAAAATTTCAAGATCAAACTCAATTGAGTTTGATCTTGAAATTATGTGGGGATAAATATAGAATTATAATATCCCCCTATATCTCATAATTTTTTAGAATGTTAGAAAACTTCTAGGTTTAATCAATTCGCATTTTCACTGCATACACCGCCTGCAAGAAATACCTATAAAATTACTCACATTAATTCAGTAGTTTTTGTCATTCGCTGTATAAATTTTTAACCTTTGAACTTAGCCCCCTATTTGCAATTCGTGGCTCCACCCTGAATGAAAGGTTCATGTATACAGATTGAAAACGAGCACGTCAGTTGTGACTATGCATATGTACGCCAGGTAAAGGGTGAGATGGACACGTGGGTTCCAGCCAAGAATCTAGGGGCTATTTGGATTGGAACCTAAATGAATCAAACCAAACTTTGGTATTGCACATACATTTTGGCTCTGATTTGGTTTGATGCCAAATGTTGGTACTACCCAAAAAATCCAGAACGCTTGTGTCCTCAAAGACTCTATCTGGCGAATTCTGGCGAGTGTTTTGGCACAAGATTTTGGCGAGGCCCAACCGAGCGTGTCGTCACCCCCACCCCCCACCCCCGCGGTATAGCTCCCCTTTAGGTTTTCCCCTTTCTTTCCTCTCCTCTTGACGAGGATATAATAATCCTCATTTTACCTTTTATCTATAATTTTTATTATAGGTAAATATGACGTCATGTGAACCCTGAGTGTACCCCTTAATGTTATGAAGGAAGAACCAAATGGATGGTCGTAAGTTCTTCTACGACCACCCCCATAGTCGTAAGTTATGCTACGACTATCCCATAGTCGTAAGTCTTGCTACGACTACCTCATAGTCGAGATTCCTCTACGACTAGGTCACCACGACCACCTTATAATCAAATGAACTCGCAGACAAGTGGGTCTTATTGATTAAGGATTCAAACAATCATCATATGTTGTTATTCTACGTAATAATGGCACGTAATACCCCATTATCTCTCGGTATATAGTCATGTTGAGCGACGTGGAGGAATTAATACACCGGTAATTACTACCAACATGCGCCCGTTACAGGAGGTGATGAGGCGCCGCTTTACCTGGAGTAACTGCCGCTCCTTCACGTACTATAAAAGGCGGCAACTAGAGAAAGGGAGGGAGGATCGAGCCATCAGGAATACAAGCACTATCTGTAATAGTCTTAGTTTTTCCCCTGATTGTTCAGTATACACTCAATACCATACACACACAGGAGTAGGGTTGTTATTCTCTCCGGAGAAGGCCCGAACCTGTATAAAAATTCCCGTGTCAATCTCTCTGCATGATTCTATTCTAGGAGACCCCCCGAATCAAACAATCTTTACGTAAGTTCGGTTCTAAAACACCGACAGTTGGCGCCGACCGTGGGGATCTTCCGGTAATTTCTTGTCAAACATTCTCTCTGTTTTCCAAATCTCATGCACTCATGGCAGGAGAATGGAACGAGGAGAACTGATTCGACTTGGCAGATTACGCAGACGTCGACATGGATGCCGGATTCGGTTATGAACCGAGTGATGACTCATCCTATGGCATTGCTGCCTCCGGGGATCTTCCCACAGATCCAGGAGACAATGTCGTTGGTGGAGTTGAGGAGGATCCTTATCCCCACAACAAGACGCCCAAGAGAGGAATCTACCTTCTCAAGGGCAAGGGTCAATTTGACCAGACCACACCTGTGGACTCACGACATGACGAGAGTTTTTCCTCGGTGTCCAAGTTCCCTAAGGCGGTCCGACTTGGTGAGGCAAGCTCTAGAAGCCACAATTCAGGACTTCACCCAAGATCGATGATCTCTCTCTGGATAACGCCAGAGAGCGGGATCAAGCATGCTTTTCCGCAAATTCGACCATCTCTCAAGAGTCACACCGCCGACGGAGACAGTTATAACCCGGACTTCCCTACTTGGAGGATTACTCCAAGTCGCCAGATGGTGTCTCTCGACGACTCCTCAAGCGGAGAGGCCTCGAGCGCAAGTGAGAATCATCAACGGAGGTCTTCGCCCTTCCTCGGATCAAGATCACTCTTCTAGAGACCGAGATGGAGACCCTTCCGGTCGTCACACATCGCGCCCCTCGTGGCAATGGCCAGACACCACCATCTGGCGGACACGACTAACGCCTTCATGAACGCCAGGAAATCCTCGACATTCTCGCTTCATTGAGGCAATCTTAAGAGTCTAACATGGAAAATCTTGAGGCAATTCAAGGAAGAAGATTGAAGCTCGTAAGAATTTGCTCGGGCGATTCAATATCAATCGAGGAAGCTCGAGAGCTCCAAAGACATCAATGATTTGCTCGAGAATCTAACTCAAGAGCTAGCCCGAACGCCAGGCTACGACCTCTTCGCTGAAGAGATCGCACAAAGGCTTCGGAGTACAATGAAAAAGCTGGAAGCTCCTCGTCGACATCATTCAAGTAGTCGTACCCATATGACTTCTTCGGCTACCAGTCAATCCAACATATCACCGCGTAGAAATCGGGCGAATGAGAAGTCATGTCGATCTCCTACTCAAGAAATGTCTTCCAAATGATCGATGATCAACAAGCTCCTCGGAAAGGTGATCGTTCACCACTCCGACATGGAAATCTGCAACAGCAGATAAACTACGAGGAGTATTCCCCTCGTAGGACCGAGACCTATTACAGGTCGGGTCAACCTGTTACTGGGTATCGTCGAGTACGACCACCTGATGATATCAACCCTTCTTTTCTCGCAAGGAGGCGTCAAGAAGTCATTATTGGATGTCCGCATTCTCGCCGATCTCCGAGCCATTCACCGCCACCTCGCTTTCGACCAAAGGAACATGGAGAAGTTTGATGGTTCCCAAAATCCCATCGAATTCCTTCAAATTTACTACAAATTGCTCGAGCGGCAGGAGGAGGAGAGCATGTGATGGCAAATTACCTTCCAACGTGCTCGAAGGATTCGCCGATCGTGGTTACTAAACCAACCACTCGAGTCGATCTATTCTTGGCAACATCTCTGCGATCTTCATCGCAAATTTCCAAGGCACATACAATCGCCCTGGAAAGGAGGACGACTTGCACCGGATGAGACAGAACGACAACGAGACATTGCGCCGGTTCATCAAGTGCTTCATCCAGTTCAGTAACTCAATTAGGAAGTTTCGATTCATCTGTCATCAGGGCTTTCCAGGAGTCCGTAGTAGAAGGATAACAGAGGATATTGCTTTAAATCCTCCTACTGTCGCCGAACTCTTCAAATGGCCGATCGATATGCTATCGCCTCCGAGGCGGTCGAGTGGAACAACACAATCGATCGTGAAGACAATCCATCTCGAGAGCCAGCGGTTGGTAAGAAGAAGGATAAGAAAGCAAAAAGTCCAAGAATAAGATGAAGGGTCAAAACCCACGGTTCCAAGGAGGTATTGGTCGTGAATGATAAAGAGCCACGCACATCCAAGCCACACCAAGCAGAGGCAAAGGTAAGCATACCGATCGGAAAAATGATAAGCCTAGGTGGTGTCCTTTCCATAAAAAGGAAGGGCATGACCTTTGTAATCTAGGGTCTTCCAACGAAAGCTTGAAGACTACTACAGCAACAAGGACCACTTCCCACCCTCGAGCGGGTAGGTCAAACAAGTGGTCATAAATCTTCGATGACGAAGAGGAGATGCCGTTCGGGATCCGCAACACACCATTGAACACATCTACGGGATCATCGGATATGAATCAAAGCGGCGGCTCAAGGTCACGAACGCGAGGTAAACTCCATAGATCCTCCTCTCGTCAATAAATTATCGAAGTGGTGGGAAGTCACCATTTCTTTCGAGAAGAGTGATCGCCCGATCCTTCGACTCGACGTGTCGATACCCAATCGTGGTCGAACCCACCATCAACAATTGTCGGGTCAATCGAGTTTTGGTTGATGGTGGAAGCTCGTTAAATATTTTATTTACGAGTGCCTCGATGACATGCAAGTACCAGACCAAAGTAAGACCGACGATACTCTTTCCATGGGATTATACCGATCTTCGCCAAACCAATTGGTCAAGTTTTCTTCCTTTAACATTTGGTTAACCAAGTAATTTCAGACGAGAAAATCTCCTTTGATGTGGTCGATTTCGACACAAGATATAACACCATACTCGGACGACCAACTTTGGCAAAATTCCTAATGGCTACTCATTATGGATATCAATGTATTAAGATGCCAGTCCCAAAGGAATAATTACAATCCATTGTGACAAGAAGATGGCGATACTGCGATAATCGATCCCTTGAGATGGTAGGACAAATACCAACTCGAGAAGAAAGTCACCTTCGACTAGCAAGTCGAAGCCTCAAAGTCGCACCAAAGCCGAACGACAAAGTCAAAGAGGTTCCTCCGACGCAGGGAGCCCTCAAGATCGCATCGACGGGATACTTCCGACCCCAAATAGGAAGACGCCTCATCACCTTCCTCCGAGCTAACGCAGATGTATTAGCGTGGCAAGCATCCGACATGCCCGAGTCCCTGGGGAGGTGATCGAGCACGAAGCTAGCCTTACTACCGACAAAGTACCAGTAAAACAAAAATTGCGGAGATTTGCCCCTGATCGACGAGATGCTATTAAATCATAATTGGATAAGCTACTTAAAGCATGCTTTATAAGAGAGGTCAACCATCCAGAATGGTTGGCTAACCCTGTAATGGTTAGAAAGTCAAACGGCAAATGGCGATGTGCGTGAGACTTTCTCGATCTTAATAAAGCTTGTCCAAAAGACGATTTTCCTTTACCTCAGACGATCCGTTGGTTGACTCTCTGCGCAGTTGTGAAATGTTAAGTTTTTAGATGCATATTTTGGATATCACCAGATTAATATGTGTCTAGACGATGAAGAAAAGACCGCATTTATTACATCATTTGGTATATTTTGCTATGTCAAAATGCCATTTGGTCTAAAAATGCGCCGCTTCTTTTCAACGCTTGATGCAGGCAACTTTTTCATCTCAATTAGGCCGAAATCTAGAAACCTATGTTGATGACTTAGTTGTCAAAAGCATCAAGAAACTTAATCATATTACCGACCTACAAGAAACATTCGACAATCTCAGAAAACATCGCTTAAAACTTAATCCCGAGAAGTGTGTGTTTGGAATCTCTTTGAAATTGCTTGGATTCCTAGTATCTATACGAGGAATTGAAGCGAATCTAAAAGATAAAAGCCATTTTACAAATGCGCCCTCCAACTACACGGAAAGAAGTCCAAAACTCTTTGGGTGCATGGCGGCTCTAAGTCGTTTCATCGCACGATCGGGAGAAAAGGGACTACCTTTCTTTAAACTTCTAAGGAGACACGAAAGTTTTGAGTGGTCGAATGAGGCAAACGCGCCTTTGAGGATGTCAAGAGGTACCTTACGAGTGCTCCTATTCGGTCTCTCGAGGCCGGAAGAAACGCTCTTGGTTTACCTAGTCGCCACGCCCAGCGGTCGGTAGCGAAGATGGTTGTAGAACGTGAAAATGTACAACGACCGGTTTACTACGTAAGTGAAGTTTTACGGACCTAAGGAGCGTTACCCTCGGGTCCAAAAGCTTCAGATGCCCTCCTCATGTCTTCGAGGAGCTGCGGCATTATTTTCAAAGCACAAACTAGTCTGTGTTGTCGAGAGTTCCCTTGGGAGCGATCCTCCGAATAGGGAAACGGCGGGACGATGGCAAAATGGTCGGTCGAACTTGGGGAGTTCGACATCCATTTCGTGTCCCGAACGGCCGTTAAATCCAGATCTTGGCGGACTTTGTCGCCGAATGGACAAATCTGAAACTGCTCAGATCCCCAAGATGATTCCCACGACCGATGGGCGATGTACTTTGACGGTCGCCACTTTAAGTGGCTCTTGGGTGGGGTGGTCTGGTATCTCCTCTGGAGAGACCTTAAAGTATGACATATAATTAAACTTTCGTGCCACTAATAATGTGGCGAGAATCTGAAGGTTTGCTAGGCGGTATCTGAGCAATGAAGCGCTCTCGATTCACCGACTACTCGTGAGAGGAGACTCTCAACTAGTTGTGAATCAAGTCGGTAAAGAGTACCAAAGGTTTCTAACCCTACAATGTCTCGGTACTTATCGAATACGTAAGCTAGAAAAGCATTTTTAGGTTTCGAGGCACAATTCATCCTCGAAGGATAATTTCCTCGCAGACCAGCTTGCTCGAATAGCTTCTTCCAGATCTGAAGTACCAAAAGGAATCTTCTTGGAACAACTCCAGAAGCCTTCTCTGGTCGAAGAGCGAGAGACACCTCCTATTGAGACAGCCTCTCTAGAATACGAGGATACATGGATAGCGCCCATCTATGATTATCTTCAGAAGGGTTCTGTACCCGAAGACGATCTCGAGGCAGATCGCTTATCCCAAAAAGCCAAAATGTATACTTTGGTCGAAGGAGTTCTCTATAAACGAGGTACTCAAGGGGTGCTCATGCGATGCATTCGCAGAGCGAAGGATTAACACTCCTTCACGATATACATGGTGGCATTTGTGGAAATCATGCTTCCTCTGAGCGTAACGCTGGCGGCAAGGCTTTTCGACAAGGTTTTCGCCAATGACCCTATACGATGCTAAAGAGTTGGTTAAAAGTGTGTCCAAATGCGGTTTCATAGCGCATAAATACACTAACCAAATTTCGGGCATTACAAACAATACCTCTATCTTGGCCTTTTGCAACTGGGGTCTTGATATCCGGGACCGCTTCCTAAATCTCCGTGAGGTTTGAGTTCCTTTTGTGGCTATTGATACGTTCACAAAATGGATTGAAGCCGAACCTGTGACTGGGATAACAACGGAAGCAGCAAAACGGTTTATGATGAGATGCGTAATTACTCGATTTGGAGTACCAAGTCGAATAATTACAGATAATGGTAAGCAATTTTGGCGCAAAATTTCAGGAATTTTGCGACGAGTTGGGTACCAAGTTATGTTATGCTTCTGTGGCCCATCCCCAGAGTAATGGGGCAGTCGAACGTGCAAACGGCCAAATAATGAGAGGAATTAAAACTCGAGTCTTCGACCAGCTCATCAAACGCTCGGGGGCTTGGGTACAAGAATTACCCTCCGATATGGGCGATTCGTACAACTACCGGTCAGACTCTGGAGAAACACCTTTCTTTTTAGTCTTGATCTTTGAAGCTATGCTTCCTCGGAACTAAAGATACGGTCAACACAGTCGAAACATTCACGGACTCCAACCAGAACAAATTGAGCAGATGATATTAATCTACTTGAAGAAAGGAGAAACCAGCCCTAATTGTTCGGCAATCTACCAACAAGCCCTACGAAGATACTACGATCGTAAGGTTCAACCTCATGACCTTGTTTGAGGTGACTTGGTATTGAGGCTTTGTCAATCCAAGTCTAATCGAACAAACTTTCTCCCAAGTGGGAAGGTCCTTACGATGGTCGGTTACTCGTCGTGGTCGAGACGATTGGCAATGGAAGACGGCGAGTTCTCTCAATTCTTGGAACATCGACCAGTTACGCAAGTTCTATGTGTAACCAGCCATTCGGACAATAAAGAATCAGGTTTTTTCTATCTCTATTGTCTTACTTTTGAGTAGTGCTTTCATTATTTTTCGACTATGTTTTAAACACCCAGTTTTCTTTACACTGGTCAGAAGGCAGATAACATCACCTAGTCGAAGCCTCTCCTCTCTGCATGTGGTCCTGCCCACTAGAAGGAGTTTCCTAGTGTCGACTCGTTACTCACTTTTATGGCCAACACAAAGAACTCGGGTTTTATTTAGTCGAAATATTTTTGAAGGCCAACTCTTTTCACCTTAGTTTATTTCTTCAGTTAATTTAAAAAAATACTCTAAGAAGAGCGCACTTTCTCAGATTTGCTTAACCGTCTTGGGTGTACTCGTTTCATCTCAACTGGTCGGAGGAAGAGACACATCTAGTCGAAGCCTCTCCTCTCTGCACGTGGTCACCTTAATGGAAGGAGCTTCCTAGCTTTGTTCGCTTTTCTACTCTTGCTACCAGGACAGACTTATCGAGTCCACCGGAGAAGGACGAGTAAATATTTTAAAGTCCTCTAGACGTTTGCTTAACTCAAGTTGCCGTTCTCGATTTGATTAAACTAGTCGGAGATGTTAACATTACCTAGTCGAAGCCTCTCCTCTCTGCACGTGGTCCTGCCCACTAGAAGGAACTTCCTAGTGTCAACTCGTTACCACCCTTTCGACCAGTGCATGACAATTGAGACCCAAAAACTACAAGTTAAACAAACCTCTCTGTTTTCAGAAACCCTTTCTACAGACTATTTACTTAGTTTGTCTAAACAAACTCAAAGAAATAGTCGGGGTTAGGATAATTTGATTTCAATTCTTAGTCTTTATTTCGTTAATTATCTTTTGAGTTACTAACTACTCGACAAGATGATTTGCAGGAGACAAAACTATTTACTTAGTTTTCACAAACTAAGCAAATAGTCGGGGGCTAGGATAAAGTCATCACATTTGACTTCATTTCTTAGTCTTTAAATTCGTTAATTATCTTTTGAGTTACTAACTACTCGACAAGATGATTTGCAAGGAACAAGATGGATTACATCAACAAAAGACTGCTTTTTCACAAGTTCATTACAGACTACTCTGAAGAGGGAGAGCCCAACTGCATCTCCTCTGAAACTTTCCGGCCAACTGATTGCATCTCCTCCATCAGACGTCTTCCTTCCGCTTCAGAGCAGTTGAAGTCGGCTTCGAGTGGTTGCACATTAAGGTTGGGGTCATGAGCTTTAAGTTTTGCTAATGCATAACTTACTGCAGTTTCGACTACCTCCTTTATCGATTGACTTGGTTGGCCTTGAGTGGTCACCAGATCTTGCAAAATCCCGACTTGATCCCCAATGGTACTTGTGTGAGCAGCTATTGTATCATCTTGAGAGTCTTTCCCTCACTATGTAGCTCACCAAGCACATTGTTCAGAGCGTGATGTTTCCTTGAAGTTTAATCTTCATTGCTTCCATCTCTGTTGGGTACAAATCGAAGCCTCATGAGCTTTTTGTTTTCGACCACTTGCTCGAAGAAATAAGATTGGTCAAACAAAAATAAACTCCTAGAGGAAAAAAAACAAAAATAATCACGGGTAAAAGAATTTCTTACCCACTAGTTGAGAATCCAACTTCTTGACCTCTTCATTATGGGAAGCAACGGTCTCAAAGATACTTTTTCTCCCATGATACAATATCCTCTACATTCTTCTTTGCAATAAGGATTTGCTCGTTATAAATCACGGCTTTATCCGCGATTTCAGATCTCAAGTTCTCTCAATTTAACGTCCATTGCTAGAAAGGAAGTGGAAGTGAGAAAAGGAAATAACTCAGAAGGATTGCAAGTAAAGAATTACTTACTTGATATTCGAGTTCTCGGCGTCTCAAGGTTTTGATCTTTATTTTTGGACATACGAGTAAGCTCGTGAATAACTCAAGTTTCTCTTTAACTTCATTCGGAGCTTTTTCGTCTCGTCTTCTTTTTCGAAAAGAAGCAAGAGTTAGGTAAAGATCAAAGATATAAGCGATCTTAAGTTCAACACTTCTCGCTTAATTTTTCCTGCGACTTCATGGTTGCAGAGTTAGCTTCTTTAAGCTTTTTCCGGAGATCTAATACCTCTTCCTAAACTTTTTCGACTCCTCTTTTTCATAATCGGCGAGTCGGCTAAGGTCTTAAGCGTCCTTTGTTTAACACGCAAGGATAACGGTGGACATGAGCATGGGTCAATCGATTGTAAGTTCTTCTACAACCATTGACCTAGTCGAAGTTCTTCTACGACAAAGCCCTTTGGTCATAAGTCTTTTACGACCATTACCTAGTCGTGAGTTTTTCCATGACAAATCCGTAAGCACTATATAAGTAGTCAAATCCAAGGTGACTATGAATAGCGATGACTTACCACCTCTCTGCTGCTTGCGAGTTCCTCTTTTCTGTCGTACTCTAGAAGTTGTCGATGATATTCACCGACAACAAAGACAATTTGCTCTATGGCTTTACGCAAGATGAAAAGACAAATGAGAAACAAGAGAAGATTATACTGTATATATAAGTACGATTAAGTACTTACATTCATGGTTGATCGAGCAAACATCGAGTAAACCCGACTCCGGATCTTGACTTGTCTACCCTCGTGACTTGGTCCCACCAAACCTTCTCAAGACGTTCATTATCAAAGGTATCCCCTCTATTGGGAATATCGTTGGGATGGGGGACTCGATCGCGAGATCTGAAAGCAGAAGACCCTACGATGGAAGCAGGCCCAAAGAAGTCAGCGCAGAAGTTGAAATACTCTTCTTCTTCTGATTCTGTAACTTCAGTTTCTCTTTGGGTACCGGGAGGAACGTCTGCAACGATCTCCTTTCCCAAGACGGTGGGCGTAATCCGCCACCATCTTGACCAGAGGCTTGCGGTTGCCTCTGTTCTATCCACGACCATCTCGGTGGTCGTGGCGGCCGCCTCAAGAGTCGCAATTCTTTGGAGCTTTCACGACCATCTCAGTGGTCGCAGCTTCTTGGAGTCTCCACGACCATCTCTGTGGTCACCGCTGCTACTTCAGAGGTTGTAGCCGCTACCTTACTGGGTACAACAGGTACCTCATTGGTTGTTGTAACCACTTCAGGCGCCACGACTTCCTCTACCACCTGGGCCGAGGATGATCCCTCGACCACTTCCCTTGTTGTCTCTCCAGCAGTTGGAGAGGTAGCAATAGGCTTCTCAACGGAAGCATTCTCGAAATTTGAAGGAGTCGGGCTAAAAAACAAAGAAAAGGAAAGCAATTCAGGTTGTGAAAAGGAAAAAGGTAAATTTTGTTCATACACTTTAGTATATTTCACATACCTCTACACCTTGGACCTAAACAGAATTTGGGAGTCACTTTCCCAAGCGGAAGATTTCTTCTTCTCTCGACCACTTCGGGTGAAGTTCGAGTTGAAGAATGGGCTTAGCCACGACCACGTCACGTCGTGGATTTTGAACAGGACCATCTCTCGGTCTCGACTTTCTCGGATGGCCGAGATCAATCTCGACCACTCCAAGAGCAAAGATTGCCATCACCATAGGCTCTCTTGGAGCGGTATTATCCTTCACAAAAGACATAAAATCCTTCCGGTTCTCCTTTTCCAAGTGCTTAACAAAACCAGAGTGGCGTAAAGCTGCGAAAGATTTTTGTCATAATAGAAGGGTACCTTGGCCTTGCGAGGTTTGCGCTTTAGAGGTTCACTACTTGACCTCCTCCACTTCACTATTTTAGCCTCGGCTTGATTCTATGCTATGTTTGCCACAAGCTTTGCGAGAGGATGCGGTCGAAGGGCTAGAACTCGAACTCGCCCTCCTTTGTCGTCACCCCTTAAAAGTCGGCGTCTCTTGGGACGAAGGAGCCGAGCCTTTGTCCTTTGTCAACCCCCGCACCGATGGTTATCGAAGATGACTTCTTCATCATCCCGCGATTTTCCATGCCTACTTTACGTAAAGCAAAACAGAAGAGAAGAATTACTAAGCGGTCGTAAGATTTTCTATGACCCGATATCAAGTCGTAAGTTTTTCTCGACCTTTCCTCGACAGTAAGATTTCCTACGGTCACGACTAAGTTGTAAGTTTTTCTACAACATTTCTCTAGTTGTAAGTTCTTTCTACGACTATAAAGTCTTAAAGATAAAATCAACTCTTGATTACCTTTAGGCGAACCATCCTTTCCTCTGCGGATCGATCGCAAGGATTTTAGGAACCGCCACACTAAGTGGCGGAGACTTCTCAAACGAGTTTGACTCTAACGTCAATCTCATTTGGTGAAAGATCTGTTCAAACAGATAAAGGCATCTTTTAAACAACTTTGCGAAAGACCAAACCGAGAGCTAAGTCAAAATTCACTTACCCTCGTTGTAGTCCCTGGTTGGGTGCATTAGCCCGAGTATCTCCACATAGGGATGCTCGTTTCTTCAAAGGACTAATTAGGCGTGTGATGAAATCTTTCACCACATGCCATCCGGTCAGCCCTTCCTTCTTCAAGTCCTTGATAGCTTGAACATAAGGGGCAATCCGGCTGATATCTTCAGGAGTCGAATCCCATGAAGATTTCTTTTCAATGACCTTTCCCACTAAAGAGAGGCATCTTCCGAGGTGACTTTCCAGTAAAACCACCTCTTCCTCCATCCGACCCACGAAGACCGGGTGAAACTCTGAATATACTCCCTCGACTTCCCGTCGTGGAGTTTTAGACCACAACTTCCAGCAATCCCGGCTTGCCAAGACATTCCATAGAAATATTGGAAAAGCTCAAGGTCATGGGAATTCCTGTGCACGCCTTTGCACAAATATACGAAAACGCTCAGCATGGTGATGGAGTTAGGACCAAGGTTCACTAACTCCACCCCAAAATGCTCGAGCACAACGGTGAGAAAGGGGTGAGCAGGCAGTCGAAGGCCACACTCACAATAAGCCTGGAAGACGGGAATTTGCCCATTCTCCCCTGACGGCCAATGCTGCCCAATTGCCGGAAGCCATTTCACAAGAGTCTTCTCTGGAATCTTCCCGGCGACAACTAGGGCTTGAATCTTCGCCGCATCCATCTCCGACTCTTCCCACTCAGAAACTTTCCTGGCCATCTCTCTCGGAAACAGGAAATTTTGGGTCGAAAAAGAGGGCACAATTGGAGTGGCAGCGGAGAAGGCAAGAACGACTCGGCGGCGGAGAAGGCAAGAGCTTGAAGAACAGCAGGAGCAATTTGGGGGAAAAGTAAGATCTTAGGTTTTACCCTCCGGTGAGTATATATAACCGCGTACCTTGAGCCGAGGCGTGACATTCAAGGGTCGCCACCGTCTCGAACCGCTTCAATGAACAAGCTATCCAAGGTCGTTTGAGATTCCCCAGTGTGTCCGATTCGAGAAATTCAGGTTTGCGTTTACATCTCAAGCGAAATTACTTCCTTGGTTAGATCTTTTAAACCAAAGGAAATGATAATCGGAAAGTTCCTTCTTCGATCACTATACTCGACCACCTTGTGATCGTAGAAATGCTTTTACGACCACTTGATAGTCGTAAGCAATTTTCTTGACCAAGCACATTTACGGTCAAAGTAGTATACAATCGAAGAGTTTTTCCTTCGATTATTTTCTCGATCCTCTCATGATCGTAAGACCATCTAGAACCCTTTACCAAGTAAGTTGCTTTCACTTAAAGTGGGGGCTAGATGGCGAGATATAATAATCCTCATTTTACTTTTTATCTATAATTTTTATTATAGGTAAATATGGCGTCATGTGAACCCCGAGTGTACCCTTAATGTTATGAAGGAAGAACCAAATGGATGGTCGTAAGTTCTTCTATGACCACCCCCATAGTCGTAAGTTATGCTACGACTATCCCATAATCGTAAGTCTTGCTACGACTACCTCATAATCGTAGATTCCTCTACGACTAGGTCACCACACGACCACCTTATAATCAAATGAACACAGAGACAAGTGGGTCTTATTGATTAAGGGATTCAAACGATCATCATCTGTTGTTATTCTCTGAGAATAATGGCACGTAATACCCATTATCTACGGTATATAGTGTTGAGCGACGTGGAGGAATTAATACACCGGTAATTACTACCAACATGCGCCGGTTACATGAGGTGATGAGGCGCCGCTTTACCTGGAGTAACTGCCGCTCCTTCACGTACTATAAAAGGCGGCAACTAGAGAAAGGGAGGGAGGATCGAGCCATCAGGAATACAAGCACTATCTGTAATAGTCTTAGTTTTTCCCCTGATTGTTCAGTATACACTCAATACCATACACACATAGGAGTAGGGTTGTTATTCTCTCCGGAGAAGGCCCGAACCTGTATAAAAATTCCCGTGTCAATCTCTCTGCATGATTCTATTCTAGGAGACCCCCCGAATCAAACAATCTTTACGTAAGTTCGGTTCTAAAACACCGACACCTCTCGTCCCGTACTACGTAGCTCCGTCTTCTCCCTATCCCGAACAGCTCGCGTGCTCGCTGCTCTCCTCGCAGCTCTTGTGCTCCTCCTCTCCTCCCAGCTCGCTTGCTCCTCCTCTCCCCTTCTCTCCACAGCCGCACCTCCATACTCCTCCTCTCCCTTTCTCTCCACAGTTGAGATGGGGTAGAAATTTGTGTGGAATCAGGTGGGGATCTATGATTTCTGGGTGGATTTGGGGGAAATCAATTGGGGATCTAGGATTTCCGTGTGTGTTTGGCCGAAATCACTTGGGGATGTGGGATTTCTGTGTGGATTTGGGCGAAATCGGTTGGTGATTTGTGGGTGGTTTCGGGCGACAGCGGTTGGGTTTTTGCGTTTTCTCGGCTGATTTTGGCACATGAGGTTTGTTGATATCATCCCTTCCATCTAACATGTATCCGTCAACCCATTTTTTTTTGCTGATTCTTGTGCCTATGATGTTAATTAGGGGCTTGTTGCTTGATCTTCCTAGAGTTGCACCTCCCTACTTTTCCTCCCCATGGTATCGGCAGACGTCCCCTTGTCATCGACGCCCCTTCAGAAGTTCAGGTGGGGGACAAACTTGGGTGGCATCGTGTTGGGATTTCTGAATTCTGGGTGGAATTGGGCATTTTCGGATTTCTCAGTGGATTTGGGTACGTCAGGTACATTCATTTCATCCCTTACATCTCGCATGGATTTGCCAATGAAGTCCATCGATCGTTTCCGTGATGATTTGGTGCGTAGGGATTTCATGTGTGCATGTCACTTGTAAAGGTACTTTCATTGGATGTATTAGGCATTACTGGGACAGGTTTTTTTATGTTTCTCTTTTTATGTGTTTGCCTAGTTACCTTCCCTACCATTGGTAGACTCCCGTGAGGTACACACCAATTGCACTGGCTCATATAATGAGATTATTTAAAGATGGATAAACATGAAGCAACTTGTGTGTATATAAGGAGAGAATATGCCAACTAAATTGTAGTAGTACTTTTCGAGCTGTGTTTGTTGAGGAAAAATCCATGTGTGGACACTTTATCGAAACTGACCCATTAGGGACAGCATGTGTACGCTGGTTTGATTCAAGACATCATGTGTTTGCTCTAGCTAGATGTCATGAAGAACTAGCATTATTTGCCGACTATGTGTTTACCGATTGCTATCATGTTATATTACCTGATGTCGTTGCTTTGCATTTTTCTTCCTTGTCAGTTGAACTTATGCATGTCATCCATATCCAGATGGACAACAATCAACTACAATACCTTTATTACTGCATGTGGAGGCAGAAGGCACTAGTGATTCTTGTTCTTATGTTGGTTCTTTGGTGGCGGAACAAAGATGGTAGGAGGAGTAGAGGCAGAGGAGTGAAGTATGGACCACTAGTCAATACGGATGTTTGGAGGAGCAGCGAACAAATTAGGTTGATCGACACCTCAGATAGGACATGTACTCATGAATTGAGGATGTGTCAGGCTGTCACTACTACAAAAAGGCTAATACTAGACGCCTCATCACAGACGGTTGACCAAAATCGTATGTATTACATGCAATCACAGACGGTTCATATTTATAACCGTCTGTGTTACTGCCTGCGCTAAAAACCGTATGTGAAGAGGTAATATCACAGATGGTTCATATTAAAAACCATCTATGATACTTCACAGACGGTTCTGAACATGAACCGTCTATGATAATTGTACTTCACAGACGGTTTTTAATTATAACCGTCTGTGATAATATCGCTTCAGCTTGGTGCGTTTCTTCGTCGCCCGATGAGTTTCTTCGTCGCCGTAAATGCCGCCGTCGTCTCTTCATTGCATCAATGCCGCTTGGCTCACGATCGTCTCTTCATCTCACGCGCGAATTTATTCCTTGTTTTATAAAAAGGATCATCCGCCATCGAAGATGATCATCCCCACATATAACTCTATACTTCTAAAGCGAAATATGGCTCCTCTCGGCCTTTTTTCCTTGTAAATCGGCATTGATTGCCTACTGGCCATATTGTGCGGCGCTCTCTACGGTAAATGCGTTGGCGGATCTTTGCGTAAAAATAATGTAATTTCAACAGTGTCTTCACTCCTCTGTTCGAGGATTTGCTGAAGCAGGTGACGACCACGTTCCGCCGTCTTGACATCCTCCTCCGCCGCGTCTTCCGGGTGATCTCCCACTTCCGGCGAGTTTACCGCGTCATCGACGTCGTCCTCCACAACGATGTTGCACGTCTCCAGGAGGCTTGCCGTCACTTGGACTGCTTAATCGAGGCGGCGGGCAATCGAGTCGACCATGCCAAGACCCCTCAAGCAAGGGAAAAGAGCCTATGGGCTTAATTCTTCTTGATTCAACGATTCGAGGTCTTGGAGACACTTTCGAGCAGCGTGTCGGGTCGGCGTATTCGAGCCGTTCACGATGATCGAGAACCGTCTGATGCTAACGCCGCCGCCTACGAAGTTTTGAAGACAGAGATAGCAGTCTACCTCTACTACTAGAAAATTTTTGTTTATTTAAGTTTCTACTCTTTTTTTTAATCTTTGTAAGAAGCGACTGACCACGCTGTTTGGCTATATGAAAATTTCAAAACGAAAAAAAAATCTAGTTTGGAGGTGAGGTTACTATATTATATGTTGAACTATATATATATATATCAGAGACGGTTTAGTGAAACAAATTAATTAATTATATCCGATCTGTGATATGTATCATAGTTAAAGCAAATTTTCGACAGTATTTAAATGACAAAATTAACATATAAATATGTAATTTCTTCATGTCATGTAATTAATGCATGTATACATGATAATATGCTCAAAACATAGAACTTGAGAACAATCATATCATGGACGGTTCTATTATGGAACCGTCCATGATATGGGACATATCACAGACGATTCTATTATGGAACCGTCAGTGATAGTTATCACAGACGGTTCCACAATAGAATCGTCTGTGATATTTCTTTATTAGTAGGAGCCTGCTAGGGTTTGCGTCCACCCTAACTCGTCACTCCCCAGCGCCCTTACTCTCGTCTGTTCCCCTACCCACCTGAGTACCCCCGACCGCAATGCCACCGCCCGACCTCGTCGCCGTCGGTTGTGACACCACGGTGAGTGTCTTGTGCAGTGTCACGGTCGTGCCACAACTATGGTGATGCCGCCACCCAAGCCACTGGGCTTGGCCCCGCGTGTCACCTGCGCCGCCACCTGCACCTACTGCCTACCCGTGTGCCTGGCTTGATTCTCCAGCGCGGCCCGCGCCTGCTCGACCTCCTGCGCTCAGGCCCTGGCCTCCTTGGCTTTTCTTTCCCCATCCTCCCTCTATTCTCCTCTCTGTTAGCTTAATGTCTTTTGTTGAGTTTGATTTTTATGTTTGAGCCTTAAGTTGTGTCATGATATTTGTGTGATTTATGCAAAGTGGAGGAGATGGACGAGGGTTGTGCTGGTGGTGGGGTCGCCGCTGTGGTTGCGCTGTACTGAGGTATCACCCTCCCTTACTCCCTTTCTGTCTCTACCTCTGCTCTGTGATGAAAATGGCTAGTGCTCTGCGATGGATGCTAAGGTCTACTACTAGTGTGGTGGGTTTAGATACCTTTGGTCTTGTTGTTGAACTGCTCATTGATGTTAATAGTCTTATGCTGAAATTGAATTGATAATTAGTTCATATTAATAGTCCCCTTCTCTGTGATGTAAACTGATGACTATTGGTGTATGTGCATTCTGTGCATCTTGCTTAGTTCATGTTGTGGGTTCAGATTGACAAAAATGAATGGGGCAAAATGGTGGGTTTGGTTAATGCTCTCTGATAGATACTGAGGGTTATTGATGCTGGTTTTTTGTGCTTGGTTGGCTTGCATGGGATGTGGTTCGGATAGGGCTAGGCTGCAATTAACTTGTCAGATTTGTAAAGGTTAGGCTAATTTGTAAAGTTGCAATTAACATACAATTTTTTTATTAATTGATGTGTATTCTATTCCAAAACAAGATCAAATGAGTCAAAAACTACTACAACACCTCTTCACCTGTCTCTCGCCATTCATTTCACCTTTATGCGTGTAACTTAGAAGTTCATCTTTGGTCAAGTTCTCCTCCCTTGCGTCCCAGGTACGTCCTACCATTCTATTCCCGATCTCTTCTCTATAAAGTCTCCAAGTAGTGACTGTTTCTGCCTTTAAAACTGGCTTCATATATATTATATATATTATTCGTAGTCCCCAGCCACTTTTGGGGTGTCATGAGGAGGATGAGATAGTAGCCACGGGTAACCTTATCGAGCCTGCAAGTTCAAGAAGTATGGTTGCCAGGAGAACACGTGGACATCCAATTACCTGAATGTCATCGATAGGTAGTTGGACTTGACATCAAGGAATGGTTGGTTGCTGATACATAAAGCCACTTCGTCCGATTGGGAAGTGGCTTCATGTATCAACAACCAACCATTCCTTGATGTTAAGTCCAATTACCTATCGACGACATCCAGGTAATTGGATGTCTACGCCTCTTTGCAACCATGCTTTGAACTTGGTGTGCTCGATGAGGTTGCCCGTGGCTATTGTCTCATCCTCACGACCACCGAAAGTGGTGGGGACATGAATATATATATATATATATATATATATATATATATATATATATATATATAGAGAGAGAGAGAGAGAGAGAGAGAGAGAGAGATCGAAGGACAAGATCGCCATGCGTATCGCGCGCGTGTGTAGAGAGAGAGATCGAAGGACAAGATCGCCATGCGTATGCGTGCGTGACGCCGAGAGAGAGAGAGAGAGAGATCGAAGGACAAGATCGCCATGCGTATGCGTGCGTGACGCCGCCTTCGGGCCCAGGAAATTAGAGCATCTACAACAATACACTCGGTATTTATTCTTAGAGCATACCACATCGGCATTTTGATGATGTGGAAGAGAAAGGGAGGAGAGAGAGTGAAGCTGTTTTTATATAAGAAACTATGAGATTGTTAATACCAAGGCGTAAGTAACAACTAGTAACAACAAAATACTCTATTGGAGCCTTTGGTTGTTACTTAAACATTCATTTTGTGGGTCCCATCGCCACCAACATGCTTGTAGCAATTAAGTCTTAGATCTGAGCTTAAGAAACAATCTATTGGAATGGTTGTTTTTTCATTATTAGATTAATCTTTCTCTCTTAAGAATAAACCAAAAACAACCTATTGTAGATGCTCTTAATCAACGTGCCGTCGCGTAGGCGCTTGCGTCATCATCCCTGACTACTCAGCTTGGAATTTGCCTGGATCAGATCACCCCCGGATATGCCCTACTGGGGCCACTCGTCTTAAGCACGTGGGGGGAAGGGAAGGGTCTTAAAAACCAGAAAATTCAACCTTATCCTTACACCACGTATTTTCTGGAATTTCCCTTATCTAGGATGAACACGAAACCAATTAACCCGACAAGAAGTAAACAGTGGAAGACCGATGTCTCCCACTACCCTAGCTTTTCCTGTCAGCGTGCATGCATGAAGCCTGTGTCGCCCCGGGCCGCCGGCAACTCGCCGAGTCGCCGTGACGCCGGGCTGTCCAAATCCACCCATACCTGGCCTGGTTCAACGCATGCAGGATGCAGCCAGCGCCACCAGTCGCGCGCACCTGGTCGTCGGGTACAACTCATCACGTGCTGGATCGGAAAGTTCCACATCACAACACTAGTACTTAAAAAAAGAAGAGAGGTGCGAGCGATGATGCCTATGCCCCTCTCCTCTAAATTGAAGAGAAATTTTATGGGATAATTCACTTGTAAGGATACAGTGATAGTATAAATTAAATATGGGTAATGGTTTGTCAAAGGTGTAATAGACTTTTTTTATATTTATAATTTTTTATGAGAGTATTATGGATATTTCTAACTAGAGTTAAAAATATTACTCTTGTGGCCTATGATCCCTATATGATTAATTATAATTCTACCTCCTAGGATTCTACTACTTATAGTACTATGTGTAGTATAACTAAATCATAACTAATCTGAAATATTGAATAAAAAAAATGGGTGGCACATATTAAACTGAATAAAAAAGGATTCTACTACTTATAGTACTACGTATAGTATAACTAAATTATAATTAATCTGAAATATTGAATAAAAAAGAATGGCCGGCGCCTCGCCACGGAGCCATGCACCCGATTTGAGTTCCAAACCCTTTTCCACGCGAAGCTTCGCGAGCCCTCGGCGCGGGGCGCACCGCATGGCCCACGCCGAGGACCCGTATATATCTATACACACGCGCCGCGCGGAACGGCACATCGAGGCAGCAGCCCAACCCCCAAAGTTAATCGAACACCCACCCGTCCGACTCGATCGTCCGCGCGGCACGCACGGTTCGGCTCTGCGCGATCGCGCAGGAGGAAGCACGCGTTTTTTTGCGTGGATTACGAGCGGAGATGGAATCATGCGCGCGGCGTGAGGGCCGGGACGCGGAGGCGGCGCTGAACCTGCCGCCCGGGTTCCGGTTCCACCCCACAGACGAGGAGCTCGTGACCCACTACCTCTGCCGCAAGGTCGCGCGGCTGCCGCCCCCCGTGCCCATCATCGCCGACGTCGACCTCTACCGCTTCGACCCCTGGGATCTCCCAGGTACGTACGTGATTTACTCGGTCACATCGAGCAGTAGCAGTAGCCGGTCGTCTGCCGTTGTTACATCTTGCATGCATAAACCTTGTAACGCTGTACTAACGTGCTTGTGTGTGTGCAGAGCTGGCGCTGTTCGGGAGGAGGGAGTGGTACTTCTTCACGCCGCGGGCGCGCAAGTACCCCAACGGGACGCGGCCGAACCGCGCGGCGGGGAGAGGGTACTGGAAGGCCACGGGCGCCGACAAGCCGGTGGCCGCCGTGGGGGTCAAGAAGGCGCTCGTCTTCTACTCCGGGAGGGCGCCCCGGGGCGTCAAGACCGACTGGATCATGCACGAGTACCGCCTCGCCGACGCCCACCGCAACAACGCCGGGCACAGCAAGGTACTAGCTAATAAATTGAGCAAACGTATGTACTATCGCCGTCGGCGAGCGCCACGGCCATTGCATCACACGGAGTTGCATTGTCAGTTGTCACTGATGGTTATTTCTGTTTGCAGCTGGATGAGTGGGTGCTGTGCCGGCTGTACAACAAGAAGAACAACTGGGAGAAGGTGAAGGCGAAGGCGGAAGCGGAGAGGTCAGCCGCGGCCGTGACGGTTGACACGCTGTCGGACAGCGTCGAGATGCACGGTGTCTCGGATGTCAACAACTCCTACTCCTACGCGGACATGACCGCGCATGAGCTCGATGTGGCGGTGATGGAGGACAACAATGGCTGGTTCACCGGCCTGGACCTAGATGACAGTCAGGCGTCCTGCACGGGGCTCGGGCCGGTTTGGAGGTGGTAGAAGTACATTTGTACATAAAGTTGGGGTTGGAGACTTGGCCAACATGGCCAGGACCCTTGAATCTTGATGTGCTTGGCAGCCTTCCCTGATCTTGGCCAATTGTCACTCCCAATGCACTTATATCAGCAGTTTCTATAGAGTGCCACATGTGATCAAATCTGACATGGAAGGAGAGTTAAGGAGGAGAGAGGGTAAAGCTATGTCTCATACAAGAAACAACTCATTTGAGAAAACCAAGAAAGTTAAGAGGTTAGGGATCGGGAGGAAGGAGAGAGAGGAAGTGGACAGGAGGGAAGAAATTGAGTGGGCTAGATAGAAACTATGCATTGGTAAGGTTGTATCTAAAGTTATTTTTACGTCAAAAAAAATCTAAAGTTATTTCTATATGATATGGTATGTGTAGAAATAGCATATAGAAACTATGCACTGGGAATGCCCTCAGATGCATTATATCGTTGCTGCGACAGAAAAGCCTAGATCCCAGAAAAGACTCCTAGGTTTTCTCTCCCCTACGTCGCTTGCCTCTCCGGCGGCGACGGCCACCAGCCCACCCGACGGGGACCACTCCGGTCCCGGCGGCCACCTTCTCCCGACCCCGCTCCTCCCTGTCTCATTTCGCTCTTCCCAGTCTCGTTCGCTCCATGGGTTCTCCTGAGTCCAGATCTAGTTCGCCGGGGCCTTCCGCTGAGGAGCCGCTCTGGCTTGCCTTGAGCCTGTCGTCCTCACCAGCGGCATGCCAGGGCTCCAGGTTCTCCAACCCACCCCTTTCTTACCTGGATGCGACGAAGGGCAAGTGGCCAGCCAAGTATTTGGCGCCGCGCGCCATTCCCTTGCCCTCGGGTTCTGGCACCTGGGGGTTTCATGGCCAACGCTCGCCGCAGCTGGGCCGCGCCGCGCGCAGCCGTGCCGCACAACTCTCCAGTGGATGAAGTTAGCAGAGGTTGGCAGGTCATCTCCAGGATGAAGGGGTGGCACTGTGTCCAGCACCTGCCTCTTCGCGCCCGAAGGCCGGTCCCTGAGGATCTAATCGACAAGTGCTTCAACTGCTTGAGCGAGACTGCGAGAGCCATGTGAGCGCCGATTGCAAGGTGGCCACGTAGAGGACGAGCCAACTGGCGCGCGATTGTAAGCGGTCGTGCTCTCCTCCAGTGACCGGAGGACGACAGCATGTGCCCAGAGGTAGCCATCCCGTTAGGGCATGTACAGTGAGTGACATCAGCAGTCTATAATCTTTGTCACATAAAATTTTTAATGACGTGGATGAGAGAGAACAAAGAGAGAGAATGAAGCCGTCTAGCATGCAACAGACAGTCTATAAAACCTTTATAGATAACACAAAACACTATTGTATGCGTAGTTGTCTATAACAAATATTTTTTTAAGCAAAAACTAAAAGATTGTAGAATCTCATATAAACAACTTAACAGATAACTCATTATATGCCCTTAGCCCCAGCGCCGCCTTGAGGTTGATGGATCATAGAACACCCAAGTCTTCCACACACACACAAAAGGCTGGACACACAATCACAAGGGATACAGAGAAGTATTGCAGAGAAGGCCGAATAGACACTGGAGTTGTATTCTGACAACTGCGTAAGGGCATGTACAATGGTATAGACGATCGTTGTCTGTAATACTTTCCATGTCATCTATAGACAAAATTAAAGACAACACATACAATGGGTTGTCTTTAAGTTATGTATATATGATCCTACAAACTGTACAGACAGCATAGATACAATAGCAAAACAATCATCTATAAAAGTCTTATAGATCATGCATTGCGATAAAGCATGGATACAACAGCAAAACAATCGTCTATAAAAGTCTTATAGATGCATTGCATCATACCGCACTTCATTCTCTCTCCTTGTTCTCTCTCATCCACATCATTAAAAATCTTACGTGGCAAACATTATAGACTGCTGATGTCACCCCACTGTACATGCCCTAACAAACGCACGCACTCCAGACTCTTTCAACCAGTCCGGATTCAAAGCCACTACTAAGCCTAAGACTCAGCCACTATCCTTACAATACGGATCATGGGTCAACAACACCAAAACACGATAACTTCACCCACTAACTGAAAAACTGCGCAAAGTCTGAACTTCAGTTCAACATCCTGAACCTCAGACGACCAAACAGCTCCAGTCTTTTGTTATTCTGACTAAGCTCAGAAATAAAGTAAACACAAACACAAACACAACAAGGTTAACACCAACAGAGGTGCCAGAGCACGAACCAACTGCCGCCCGATAGTATGCGGTCGCGCTCTCCTCCAGTGACCGGAGGACGACAGCATGTGCCCCAGAGGTAGCCATCCCGTTAGCCCCAGCGCCGCCGCCGCCGGGTGCGTCGGGTTCCGGTCGTTGTGTCGGTGGGCGCTGGGCCGCTAGGGGGTCGTTCTTGCGCCGTCGGCTATGGGTCGGGTTTCCCCTTCTTCGCCTTTGTCGTCGGTTGGGTCACAACACATCTCGGTCGTGCGGCCGCTGCTCACGCGGTGTGCTCCAGCTGCCCAGGTGCGCTGCGCCGCATGCTCCGATGTCTCAGGGTGCACGTTGTCTGGGGATCACCGCTCCTGCCTAGCTCTAGAGCTTCGTGTCGGCCCCCGTAAGCCAAATATCATCATGTCGAAGGAGGTTCTGAGCAGAGCGGTAGAGGTCATTGTGCGTGGAACGCACCCCCCGACGGCGGTCGAGCAAGTGCGCCTCTTGGTGGAGAGCGGCTACTAGGTGCCTTCTTACTGTTTGAAAAGTGGACAACTTTATAGATCTAGATTTTATTACAAGGCAAAGATCACAAATAATTAGTGATGCATAAATCGATACTAACAACAAGCTACTCATTGTACTTCTAAATATATACAATAAAAGATTTACAACAGTATAGTCTGGTCGTAAGACCAACTTCTGATCGGCGTGATGAAGAGCAGAAGCGGTCAGATCGTGAGACGTCGTAGTGCGATGGCGGTCGCAGAATCTGCTGCCGAAACCTTATTACCGTCTTGTGCAGGTGAACTCTGCTACAATGATTCGAAAATACCGCTCATCCTTTTTCCCGGTGGACGCCGAGAAGAAGAGACGGCTTGGTTCAAATAGCACAACCCTCTAGCACAAGAGAACCAAGAGAAAGAAGAAGAAGAATTGGGATAGAATTCATCAAATTGCATGTCTGGACGTCTCCAGATGTTTTGAAGGGTCGAGTCAATTACTCTCTAGTAACTGCTCAATAAAGCACACATTAAAATACTGGTAACTGCTAATTCAAAACCAATCAATGGTCATTTAAGCAGTGTTTATTGATCCTGATTACACACTGGTCTATAGCTTTGACCACTAGTCTACAACTTCAACCACATTATTTGGACCACTGTGTTTTGACTACTTTAATTTGACCACTGTGTTTTGATCACTCTGGTATGTAGCTTGGAGTGATCCGAAGTAATCTCCAAGGGATGTCCAAGAGGATCTCCACACTCTCTTGGAGTGGTCTGAAGAACACTCCAAGGGAGGTCCAAGAGGATCTCCCGAAGAGGTCCAAGGGGACCTCAGTGTTCCGACCACCTTGGTCTGTAGCTTCGAGATCTTGGAGTGGTCCGAATAACTCTCCAAGAGAGGTCAAAGAAGATCTCCTGAAGAGGTCCAAGGGGACCACAGTGTTTCGACCACACTCTGTTGGAGTGATCCGAAGCAATCTCCAAGAGAGGTCCAAGAGGATCTCCTTAAGAGGTCCAAGGGTGGTCTAAGGAATAACTCTCATTGGTCATATGGCATCATACTGGTCTATGCCTTCGACCAGTGAATTACGACCAGAGAGAGACAGAAATGCACGGTCAGCAAAAGAAAGGTGGACTTGGTTCACGACACGTTCACAGTCGTACGTCACAATGCGTGTGTGTGACTTTAGCTATAGTCCTCATGTCACCCCATGATATGTATCACATGTATCAAGGGGTGGCAAGGACTCTACCTTATAAATTGCTTTCCCACCACTTGGCTAGGCAGTATGAGACTAAACCATGCATGCTTTGAAATTTTAGGAATGAATGCGCCTTTGCAAATAAGGGTCCAATTCTAACAATCTCCCACCAATTCCAAGGCAAGCAGTAAAGAGGAAGATAAAGACTATTGTGCTGAAGAGCTGTTAATATACCAGTCTTTCAGTGTAAGTCTCGTACGGGTTGAACTTGCACTTAGAATAACAAGATCCATCTTCTCACAACTGATGAATGGACTATGCCTTGAATTCATAGCCTTTTGTGATTAGATTTTACTTGAAATCTCAACTGATACTAGGCTGTCAAAGAACCAAGCCTAATTGGAGTTTTATTTGGTCATGCTCCCTTATCTGCTCATGAGCTTTCTAGAGAATGTCTCTATTCTCGTGAACTGCAACCTCAATTAAGCTCAAGTAGGTGTATTCATTCTAGGTATCCTGTAGGCTAATACCTTTTGCCCTCATTGGACACTAGAATACATTAAGGCTTTAAGTCATCCTCTTTCATACAGTTGAGAGTACTTTGTCTATTAGGACATGTGTACATATTTTATTAAAATATACTCTTTTATTCAAACATCAACTTGTTTTTCCCATTGCCTAAGTCATGGGATCTCCGATCAAAAAGGTATGGGTTACTGTTGAGTTGTACCTCCAATGGGCTTCATTCCCATGTCCATAGACGCAACGGAAATCACCTTCTGTGCTAGTCCCTTTGTGAAAGGGTTTACTAGATTTTTCTCAGTTCGTATATAATTCACAGTAATCACTCCAGAGTTCCTCAGTTTTCTGACAAATTTAAGCCTACGCTTCATATGTCCGGAGAACTTCATATTATCCTTAATACTTGTAACCTTAATCGACACTGTTTGATTATCACAGTATATTAGGATTGCCGGTATTGGTTTCCCAACCAGTGGTAAGTCCAACAGAAGCTCTCTAACCCATTCAGTGTAGCTGTGTCTAGTTCTACAAGTTCTGCTTCCATGGTTGACCTTGTCAATATGGTCTGTTTACACGATCTCTATGAAACTACAGTACCTGCAAGGGTAAACACATACCCACTTGTAGCTTTGATCTCATCCGCATTAGAGATCTAGTTTGAATCACTATATCCTTCTAATATAGATGGATACCCAGTATAGTGAATTCCATATGAGGTTGTGCCTCTCAGGTAGCGCAACACTCTCTCAAGTGCCTCCCAGTGATCATCTCTTTGGTTAGAAGTAAACCGACTTAATTTGCTGATAGCAAATGATATGTCGGGTCTTGTAGCACCAGATAGATACATAAGGTATCCAATAATTTGTGAATATCTCAATTGATCTTTGCCTAATCCCTTATTCTTTCGAAGCTTAACACTAGCATCAGAAGGAGTTGGGGAAATCTTGTGGTTCTCAAAACTGAACCGGCTCAAGATTTTCTCAGCATAATGGGATTGGTTCAAAGTGATCACATCCTCATTTCTGATCAATTTAATATTTAGAATAATATCTGTTTCTCCTCGGTCTTTCATATGAAATCATCTAGATAAGAACATTTTGACCTCGTCAATAATAGCAGTGTTTGTCCCAAATATAAGTATGTCATCGACATACAAACAAAAAATCACTCCTTGACCCCCACCATAACGATAATACACACACTTATCTGCCTCATTTACAGAAAAACCAGCAGATGTTAAAGTTTTATCAAATTTATCGTGCCATTGTTTAGGTGCTTACTTTAGACCATACAAGGATTTGATTAATTTGCATACCTTACTTTCCTGTCCAGAAATCACAAAGTCATCCTGTTGCTCCATATAGATTTCTTCCTCTAACTCTCCATTAAGGAAAGCTGTCTTCACATCCATTTGATGAATGTGTAGACTATGGGAAGAAGCTAATGCAATGAGTACCCGAATGGTGGTCAATCTGGCAACAGGAGAGTAAGTATCAAAACAATTCTCACATTCTTTCTGAGTATAACCCTTGGCCACAATTCTTGCCTTGTACTTATCAATAGTACCGTCAGGCCTCATTTTCTTTTTAAAGATCCACTTGCATCCAACAGGTTTACACCCGATAGGACGTCCAGTGATCTCCCAAGTCCCGTTAGCCATAATGGAAACCATCTCGCTATGGACTACCTCTTTCCAATACTCAGCATCAGGTAATGCATAAGCCTCTGAAAGAGTGTTTGGCACATAATCCATGAGATATACAATAAAGTATTCACCAAAGGTTTTCTTAACCATTTGTCACTTGCTCCTACAAGAAGCCTCTTGGACTAAATTGCTATCTTCCTTAGGATTATCACTAATTAGTTCAGATATGGTGGTAGGTTCAAGACTATTATTCATAGTTTGATTATCCTCAGTTCGAGAAGTACTTCCTGCAGCTCTCATAGGATAAATATCCTAAAAAAATAAAGCATCTCTGGACTCCATTATTATGTTAACAATAATCTCAGGTGTTTTTGATTTTACTACTAAAAATCTATAGGCCGTGCTGTTATGAGCATATCCTAGTAAGACACAATCGACTGTTTTAGGTCCAAGCTTTCTCTTTTTCTGCAATGGTATATTGACTTTTGCCAAACACCCCCAAGTTCGTAGAAAATTAACATTGGGTTTTGTCCCATTCCATCCCTCATACGGAGTAATCTCACAACCTTTAGTGATTACTCTGTTTAGAATGAAAGTTGCTGTCAAAATAGCTTCCTCCACCATAACTTAGGCATACCGGTACTCTCCAACATGGCATTCACCAAGTTTGTTAGTGTTCGGTTTTTCCTCTCAGCCACTCCGTTTGATTGAGGTGAGTATGGTGGTGTAACTTCATGGACTATTCCATGTTCAGCACAGAATTGGGAGAATTCATGAGAGATATCCTCTTCTTCACGATCAGAACTTAGTCTTTTAATTTTCTTTTCTAGTTGGTTCTCAACCTTGGCCTTATAAATTTTAATGTAATTTAAAGCTTCATCTTTTGTTTTCAGTAGATACACATAACAGTATCATGATGCATCATCAACAAGAGTTAGAAAATATCTTTTGTCTCCTTTGGTCAACAATCCATTCATCTCACACAAGTCAGAATGGACAAGATCTAAAGGTGTCAGGTTCTTTTCCTCCTGTAACCTCTTAATGGGTTTTCGAGGTTGTTTTGTTTGTACACAAGTTTGGCACTTTGATCCTTTGACAATTTCACATTTTAGAATTAAATCTAATCTAGACATTCTAGCAATACTATCAAAACCAATATGACAAAAATGAGAATATCATATATTGGCCTCATATTTATTCAAACCAGTTGCAATATTCAGATTATACTCTAAAGTACTCATGCGGAACAAGCCTCCACTCTCATAGCTTTTACCAACAAAATTACTAAACTCATACAATACAATTTTATTTGACTCAAATACTAGCTTATACCCATCCCTGCATAGGAGGGAACAACTAACAAGATTCTTGTTTATGGTTGGCGCATGCTGCATATTCTTCAAGTGGACAATCTTCCCTAAAATAAGCCCAAGATCTACCATGCCAACACCAAGAACAGAAGCATGCGACCCGTTCCCCATTAGAACGGAGGAAGCCCGGACTGCCTGATAAGAAGAAAACAAGGAAATATGAGAACATACGTGAACATTAGCTTCAGTATCAACTCACCAATCAGTTGATTGACATGCTGAAAGTACAACAGGTGGATTACCATACCCTCCTGTTGAGGCCTCGCATATGATCACGTTGACACTAAGGGAGGTCCAAGAGGATCTCCATACTCTCTTGGAGTGATCCAAAGCAATCTCCAAGGGAGGTCCAAGAGGATCTCTCTAAGAGGTCCAAGGGTGGTTTAAGGAATAACTCTCACTGATCATAAGACATCATACTGGTCTATGCCTTCAACCAATGAATTACGACCAGAGAGAGAGAGTGTGTGTGTGTGAGAGAGAGAGAGAGAAATGCACGGTCAGCAAAAGAAATGTGGACTTTGTTCACAACACGTTCATGGTCGTGTGTTGCAATGCGTGTGTGTGACTTTAGCTATAGTCCTACTCATGTCACCCCATGACATGTATCACATATATCAAGAGGTGGCAAGGACCCCACCTTATAAATTGCTTTCCCATCACTTGGCTAGGTAGTATGGGACTAAATCATGCATGTTCTAAAATTTTAGAAATGAATGGATCTTTACAAATAAGGGCACAATTCTAACACTTACTCCTTCACTATGCATTGCCACCACCTGGAGGATTTCATGTTGGTCTTTCATCATGCCGCAGACAGGGACAAGGTGGTCAAAGAGAGGCCGCCGCCACAGGCATCGTTCATGTTTCTATTCAAGCCTTGGCCGAAGCAAGCTCAGGCCGTCGCATCCCCCATGCTCTTATGTGTCCTCGAGATTGAGGGGATCCCAGCTCATGCGTAGCAGTTGAGCACAACGTCTGCCATTCTTGGATCGTGTTGCGTGATTGATCGCCTTGATGCCGACACCATCTCGAGAGCAGATATGGTGCAGTTTGGCCTATTCGCCTGGACGCCTAATCCCGACTTCATCCCTAAGGAGCCCGACGAGGTCTATGTCAAGGAAGGCTTGTTCCTACGGCTGGAGGAGACCATCCATCCCGAGAAAAAGTCGCTCTGTACTGTGTCATAATCCATCTGCTTCATGTGCATGACATGCATGACCATCCATCTTCCTTGTCCTCCCTAGACTAGCCATCTAGTGATGGAGATAGTGGTCATGGAGGTAAGATCCTGATGCAATCAGCATCGGATCAAATTAGTTTGCTTTCCATGTTTAGACTTTCCATGTTTATGCTTTCTGTGTTTAGTTTTGGCTTGGTTAACAAATTACGTAGTCTTTAAAAGGACATGTAATCGAAGGTGTTTTGATTCAAGCAATAGAAAACAGAAAACGTTGTCGTGTCGTGCCATGCGTACGCAGCACCAAAAATCCCTCTGCCGAGTATTGCTTCCGTGAGCGTGTACTTCTAGATCAGCGAAGATCGCGTACGTCTGTTGTGCTTCATCATGTGAGCTAGCTTCCAGCGTATGTGCTTCAAGTTCTTATGCATGTGTGTGTGCTTGATTGATTTTTTAGTATGAGTGTGAGCTTCATATTCAGATTTGTTTTCCGACGTGTGCACATCTCGTGAACACATCTACGTGAATTTCTTCTGAGAGCAAGCTTCTTCTTTGTGTTTTTATCTGAGCCAACAATTTGTATCAGAGGTTTGGTGATTCTCGTGTATCGAGTTTGGTGATTCTCGTGTGTTGAGTGGCAATGATGTCTGGGAGCACACGATCGGAGTCCCCCACCACACTGCGAGCCCCTATAGATGGCAGCGGCAGTGGTGTCGGCAACGAAGGCTGGAACATGGTGGTGCACCAGATCAGGGAGGCGTTGGTGTCAGTGCGCTACCCTACCCTCACACGCACGAACTACACCGAGTGTGCTCTCTTGATGAGGGTCAACATGCAAGCTCAGAGAGTCTGGGAGGATATCAATCCGAGAACTGCCGAGTACCGGATTGACAGGGCGGCGTTGGTGGTCATACTCTAGGGGGTGCCATCGAAAATGCTGGCGACACTGGCGGTGAGGAACAACGCCAAACAAGCCTGGGACGCCGTCAAAACCATGCGCATGGGCATAGAACGTGTCCAGGAGGCGAAGGCACAGGCCTTGCTCAAGGAATTCGATAGGATTCGCATGATGAGCAACAAGCTGGTGGACGATTTCACCATACGGTTGATCGGGCTTGTCAACAACATCCACACGCTTGGCGAAACCTTGGAGGATGTCAAGGTGATCAAGAAGTTCCTCCGTGTCGTTCCTCTGAAGTTCACACAGGTGGCGATCTCCATCGAGCAGCTGATCGACCTATGGGCCATGTCTGTGGAAGAGCTAGTGGGGCTCATGTCTGTGGAGGAGAGGATCGATGCGGACGAGGCGGTCAATGACGGTGGCCGTGAGGCCAGTGGATGTCTTCTCCTCACCAAGGAGGAGTGGCTGATGCGCATGAAGAAGCGGGAGCAGGGTGACTCCTCTCCGGGCGACGGTAGGAACGGCAACAAGCAGTGGCGTGGCCACGGCAAGCAAGGCGGGCAATGTGCTGCCCACAACGACAAGGAGAGCACTAGGTCTGGCGACAGCCATAACGACGAGGAGGACAACAGCAACTCCAATACCAGTAAGCGCAAGTTCAACAAGAGGAATATCAAATGCTACAATTGTGGCATCCGAGGGCATTATACGAATGAGTGCCGCAAGCCGAGAAGGGAAGTGGTGCATTTCGCTACGGCGGATGACGAACCGGCGCTGCTGTAAAGCCATCTTGATTAGGGAGTGATTGTCTTAGTATTTGTTTTTTTGCATATTAATCGAGTCTAAAGTCATCAACTAGGAGAAGGCAAGTCTTGATTAGGGGGGAGATTGTTGAAAACTAACCTAGACTTGCCAAGTAATAGGGCATTAGGATCCTGATGCAATCAGCATCAGATCAAATTAGTTTATTTTCCATGTTTAGGCTTTCTATATTTAGCAAGTTACGTAGCCTTTAAAAGGACATGTAATTGGAGGTGTTTTGATTGAAGCAATAGAAAACAGAAAGCGTTGATGTGCCATGCATACGTAGCACCAAAAAATCTCTCTGCCGAGTATTGCTTCCGTGAGTGTGTACTTCCACATCAGCAAAGATCGCGTACGTCTGATGTGCTTCATCACGTGGGCTAGCTTCCAGCGTATGTGCTTCAAGTTCTTGTGCACGTGTGTGTGTGTGTGTGTGCTTAGATTGATTTTCCAGTATGAGCGTGAGCTTCATATTCAGATTTGTTTTCCAACGTCCTATCTGGCAATAGCAGCGTCGGTCCTTCGATTTGCTCACCAGTCTGCTCCCCCAGTGGGAAAGCTGGATGTTGTCAGTCGTTTCCACTGACCCCCTAGAGACACGTGAGGCCTAATAAAAAGTTGGTAGGCTTCGGTTCCCCTCTGTCGTAACCTCCCGATTCCTGTGAAGACGGCTGTTCTGGTGGAGTTCGCACCATTCCCCTCACCACCGCTGCTCATCGGCATCAGGGGCGGTGGCTGTCATGCCTCCCCAAGCCAGTCCCATGTGGTAGCTGGAAAGCAAGACTTCGGTGGAGGCCAGGAAAGTGCAGGAGAACCGTGGTTTCCGCAGCTGCTAGCTTGTTGTGGGGGAGGCATTTTTCGATTTAGTGGTTCTAGCCAGTGGCGGATCTAGGATTTGTGGCAGATTGTTAACAGATGCTGGTCGAGCTCCAGAATCGAGCGTTTCAGGACTTGACGAGTGAGACATGGCGGTCTTGGACAGGCTTGAATGTTTGGAGGTGGGAACCTCGCTGCTTTCAATGCCTGTCGCGGGGCGGCTTTGATCATTGTCGCTTGGACTCTTACCCTGTGGGGATTCCGACTTCCCATTTGGGCGTAGTGTTGTTGGTGATAAGGTTCCCCCATCAACCTTGTTCGGGATATGATCTCCTGCGACCAGTAGTTCCCTAGAGCCGGTATTGCCCTTGGACGAAAAGATGCTCTACTTATAGTCGTATCAGGCATCCATGTCGAGTCCTACGGAATATACGAGATCGAATTAGTTCTTCTCATTCCACTCATCTACCATGGAGGCATAAGAATAGAAACGAAGAAAATCACCAAAGTGAGTCCCCACAGATGGCGCCAACTGTCGATGTTTTAATATCGATCTTACAAAATAAATGCTGGGACACTATGATCGAGATTATGCAAGAGGAGACATAGGGGTTTTTTCTAGACAGGTTCATGCCTTCTTCGGAGAGAATAACAACCATACTCTTGTGTTATTATATTGAATGTGTTTACAACAAGAAAGAAGTCACCGAAACTAAGACTAATGACTTATGTGGTTTTGAACAGTCTCTTGTCCTCTCTCTCTATCTCTCTCTCTCTCTCTCTCTCCCCACCGGTGTTGCCTTTTATAAAACTTCTGAAGGGGTGGAGTTGTTATGTGCCAGGAGACGCCTTGATGGTTGGCTGATTACGCACGTTGGTGGCGGTTATTGTCGGAGAGACACTATCTCCATGTTCGCCATGCAGTTACACTGGAGATAGAGATAACAACGTGTAGTTATCTCAGAGACAAACAACACGTGTATAACTGCCACACATGAATGAGTGTAGTGTACAAAGTCCCTAGTCAATTGGGTGCACATGAATGAGTGTAGTGTACAAAGTCCCTAGTCAATTGGGTGCACATGTATGTGGGTTCTACCTGTTGGAAATATGCCCTACAGGCAATCATAGAGATGATTATATTGCATTATGTTCATAACATTGGATAATATGTTATCTTGTTCCTAGAATAATATTGTTAATATTTATTATCAAGTATGTGACTTGATTGTGAAACTCTATATTTCTGCAATGATTATTCTTAAACGTTCCCTAGTCGGAAACATATAAGAACACGTATGAATAGACTAGCATATGTATTGGTTGATGACTATGTTTCACAGGTCATGGATATGGAGATATCAAACCAATAATATGGACACATGTTAGAGAACATGGTGTTGGATAAGACCCACCATGAGACACTATTAAGATTATTATGATTTTATGTGTCGTTAGTTGGTCTCAAGCAATGATGATGTATAATCCTTAGACCTGAGATTAGCATGGTTTTCTACATGTGTAATAGCACTCTTAGGTGTTGCCAATCGCTACTCGTAACTGGGTAGTTATAAAGGTAGCTTTCGGGTATGCTCTGAAACATGCGGAGGGATGTGACTGGTCGGATATGGGATTTGCCCCCCCTAACATAACAAGAGATATGTCTCTGGGCCCCTCGTTGTAGTCGGATAAAGTAAGTGCATGCCCATGCCACTAGTGGTCGAAGTGTTCGACCACGTGAAGTTATCCGACACTCGATCGAGAAAATATTGAACAGTCCATGGATGACACGACATCTCACCTGGAGTTCAACCAAATATCGTGAGGCAAGGAGAGAATACACAAGTAGGTCACTTAGTTCGATTAGTTACGGATTGGTCGTATGGAGATACGAGCTGGTCGTAGACTGGTCGAACGTAATCCTGAGTAGTCATAACACAGTCGTGAGGAGTTCTGGTAGTCGTGACCAAATACGAACTGGTCATATAGAGATAGGACAGGGTCGTAAGTGATGAGACCTGGTTGTAGATCATATTGCATTAAGGTTCGTCCGATATAATTTGTGTATATTCGGGAATCGTTATATTCTGCTAGGAACCGCTATCGACTCGTGATCAGAAAGGGTTTCTGAGTCACAACTGATTACGCATAAACCTAACGGGTCATGCACTTAACGTGTTGGAACAAAACGTGTTCGGATAGGATCCGTCATGGGCACTATATAAGGAGATGCTTGAGGCTATTGAGTGACTGACGAGTTGACGTGAGTTGCTCCACCGAAACCCTAGCCGCCATCTTCCTGAGAGCTCTGTCGTGTGACTTGGTGCTAGCACACCAGCATACGGTTGTTCCTTCCCTGGACATGTGGATATCGCAAAGGCGCTACTACGGTTGCTGTTGCTCTTGAGGACGATCCGCGATCTTTATAAAGAACTACAGAGGTTGCTGGAAGAGACGATCGACTCGCGAGGACGCTGGCCGATCGACTACGACCACTGCATCAATGTGTCGACACTCGACGATCGACTGCGACCACTACATCGACACGCTCTACGTTGGACCAGGCTGCTCCAACTCTTCTTCTGCTGATCTGCGCGTTTGGTTGTAATGATCTGTGATTATTTACTTGCTTGGCTTCCTGGTTTACGCGGTAGAATTTTTTATTTGTTGCTATCGTAGCCTACCCGTATTCCTTCAATGGTATCAGAGCTATCCTGCGTAGTTTTTGATCTGGATCGGTCGCATATACTTGATATGTGGTAATAGTAGATTGGATCTATTACTAGTGGGGTCTGGTAACCTAGATCGGTTCATATAGATAGAACAATCTAGCCCATAGTCGATAAGATCGATTTGCTTTCGGTGGTAGTAGATGGGTCTACGAGGAGGTATGAGCTAAAATGACCAGATGGTTTATTGCGCTTGTTCACGATCACACTACATAACACTCCTACTGGTCGGAATTCCGCCATCGGAGTATGCCGCAGTGTGTGGTCGTATCAAGGCAATGATAGAATTGGTTCAGAATAGGGTTAATATGATTAGTCCAATGATTTCCAAGGGTTACGTGCATAAGATTCATGTTCCGGAAAAATAGGGACTACCGTGCTGGGTAATCGTGCCACGCGTTATAGGTAGTATGTATTCATGTCGCCCGATAGAATTGAATTCCATGCATAATTTATTTTTGCAGAGATTAATGTGAATAGTATGACCCATGATGTATGAGATGCTTGTATGTGTGTAATGTTCATGACCTGCGTGTCATGCTTATTGCAGCCCAAGGCTGTCTATATTTGTATAACGGCCTTCGTGTCGACTTGTGATGCTTCTTCACTCCATGTAATTTATTACTAATGCTATTAGGAGTAATGGCTTAGGGGGAGTACTTAGAGGAATTGACCATTTGGAGACATGGCGAACAGGAAGCACGGCGATGGAGATCGCTATGTGAAAGGGTCATACTATATCACAATGCGATTTGATTGTTTGTGAATGCCTTTGTATTTCTGTTCATTTATTTCTATGCATGTTATTTAATTGCTTTAAATGCTTTTAACATGGAAGAAGTAAAATTTCCTCACATAATATTAAGTTAAATTGATGCCCTCCCAATTAGCCGCACCATCCAAAATCACGTAGTTTAATGGTAGGTCTTGCTAAAGCAGAGTGCCATTAATATTCCTTGACTAGATGGGTTTGTGTCGGACACTTACACGCATAGCATTGGTTTAACTTGACAAGGTCATCATAACGGTTATGGACCTTAGGGCATAGGGTTGGGTGCCGGAGCATAGAGATGCTGCCCAACAAGAGTCATATAGAGATATGATTAGCAAAAGGTTGCTTACCAATTTCACTAATCTTCTAGCAGTGATGCCAAAGCTCACTAGTAGATTAACTGATTATGCATCTTGAATCACTAAACGTCATAAGAGGGATATGGTATTTAGTGGGAGTATCTTTATTAAATTGTTTAATAGAAGTTACTTTTCTTGAACATATGTCTTAGCTTTGCATATTTTATTTTGTAGATGATGGCACCAACTGTTGTACCTACATCCAGTTTTGCATTACGTTCGATACTTGATAAGGAAAAATTGAATGGAACAAATTTTGCGGATTGGTCCCGCAACCTAAGAATTGTTCTTAGGCAAGATAAAAAGAACATGTTCTAGAGGAACCAATTCCAGATGTACCTACTGAAAATGCTGCTACTACTCTTAAAACCGCCTATAAAAAGGCATGTGATGAGTCCCTTGATGTTAGCTGTCTCATGCTTACTACTATGAACTTAGACCTTCAGAAGTAGTTTGAGAACATACGATATGATCGTGGCACTCAAAGGCATGTTTGAGACATAAGCAAGAACTGAGAGATATGAGATCTCAAAGAAATTGTTTAGGAGTAAGCTAGCTAAGGGTAGTCCGGTGAGCCCACATGTAATCAAGATGGTTGGTTACACTCAAAGCTTGGAAAAACTTGGTTTTCTACTTAGTCAAGAGTTGGCTACAGATTTGATTTTTGTTTCGCTTCCTGCAAGCTATGGGCAGTTCATTCTGAACTTCCATATGAATGGCTTAGACAAGAATCTCACCGAGCTGCATATGATGCTCAAGACTGCAGATGACAACATTAAGAAAAAGCAACAATCAAGTGATGATGGTGCAAAAGAGTACAAGCTTCAAGAAGAAGGCTAAGACTTGGGTCAAAGGAAAGGGCAAGGCTACAGTTTCGAATGAGATCCAAACTAACAAGCTTAAGGCCAAGACTAAGTCTGGCCCGACTCAAGAGAATGAATGCTTTTACTGTAAAGAGCTAGGCCATTGGAAAAGGAACAACAAGAAATACCTGGCTGGTCTGAAAAAGAATGGTAGAACTAAACCTTCCACTTTAGGTATTAATGTTATAGATGTTTTTCTTGCTGATTCTTCTGTTAACTCTTGGGTATTTGATACTGGATCGGTTGCTCATATTTGCAATTCGATACAGAGTCTAACAAGGAGCAGGAGAATAGCAAGGGGCGAGATGGATCTTCGTGTCGGGAATAAAGCAAGGGTTGCTGCATTAGCCGTCGGGACTTTACCATTACTTTTGCCCTCATAATTTATTATAGAATTAAATAATTATTATTACGTTTCAGCCATAAGTAGAAACATCATATCTGCCTCATGTTTGATGGCAGAGGGTTATAAGTTCATTATTGAGGACAATGGTTGCTCCATATTTTTGAATGAGATGTTTTATGGCTATGCTCTTGTTTTGAATGAGTTGTTTATTTTAAATCTTGATGATACACCCATCTATAATATTAATGCAAAGAGGTTTCGGCCTAATGATATGAATTCCACTTTCATTTGGCATTGTCGTTTGGGTCACATAAGTGAGAAACGCATGAAGAAGCTCCATGATGATGGAATTCTAAACTCATTTGATTTGGAATCATTTGAAATGTGTGAATATTGCCTACTCGGAAAGATGACCAAGATACCTTTCGCTGGTCGAGCTAAGAGGGCGTCCGACTTGTTGGCACTCATACATACTGATGTGTGTGGACCAATGAGTACGACAGCTAGAGGTGATTTTCAGTACTTCATTACTTTCACTGATGACTATAGTAGATATGGATATATCTATTTAATGAGGCACAAGTCGTAATCCTTTAAAAAGTTCAAGGAGTTCCAGAGTGAGGTACAAAATCAACTTGACAAGACAATTAAATCTTTACGATCTAATCGTGGAGGTGAATTTTTTAGCCAGAAATTTGGTGATCATTTGAAGCAATATGGAATTGTTCCACATCTTACACCACCGGGCACTCCACAATGGAATGGGGTGCCCGAGCGGCTTAATCGGACCTTATTGGACATGGTTCGGTCGATAATGAGCCAATCAGATCTGTCATTGTCTTTTTGGGGTTACGCTCTAGAAACTGACGCTTTCACTTTAAATAGGGTAACATATAAATTAGTAGATAGGACACCATATGAGATATGGACTGGGAAGAGTTCTAGTTTGTCTTTTCTAAAGATTTGGGGATGTGATGTCTATGTTAAACGTTTAACATCTAATAAACCCACACCCAAGTCAGATAAATGCTACTTTATAGGATATTCTAGGGAAACCAAATGATATTATTTCTACAACCGAGAAGAGGGCAAAGTTTTTATTGCCCGAAATGGTGTCTTTTTGGAGAAAGAGTTTCTTTCAAAAGGAGTCAGTGGGAGAAAGGTGCAACTCGAAGAAATTTGTGAAACGTCTGAAAGTGTCTAAACTCCTTCTGAACCTCTACAGGATGAACAAAATATTGTTGAACCTGTAGATGAGGCATCAGCCACACGTAGATCTAAAAGGCCACGTCAATTGCCTATAAGGTATGAGCATAACGTATTATTATTGAATAATGATGAGCCTAAGACTTATGAGGAAGCAATGATGGACCTAGACTCTAAGAAATGGTTTGGAGCCATGAAATCCGAGATAGACTCCATGAGAGACAATCAGGTTTGGAACCTGGTCGATCCACTTGATGGTGTTAAAACCATTGAGTGCAAATGGATCTATAATAAAAAGATTGATATGAATAGAAATGTTCACATTCATGAAGCTCGACTAGTCGCAAAAGGGTTTCGACAAGTTCAAGGGGTTGACTACGATGAGACTTTCTCACCGGTAGCGATGCTTAAATTTGTACGGATCATTCTAGCTACTGCTGCATATTTCGACTATTAGATATGGCAAATGGATGTCAAAATGACTTTTCTTAATGGAAACCTAAGTGAGGATGTATACATGACACAACCTGAAGGTTTTGTCGATCTAAAGAATGCTAGTAAAGTGTGCAAACTTCAGAAATCCATTTATGGATTAAAGCAAGCATCTCGGAGTTGGAATATACGTTTTGATGAGGAGATCAAAAGGTTTGGTTTCGATAAGAACAAAGAAGAACCGTGTGTTTACATGAAGGTTAGTGGGAGTGTGCTTGTTATTCTAATCTTATATATGGATAACATATTATTGATTGGGAATGACATTCCTATGCTGGAATCTGTTAAGGCATCATTGAAAACAGTTTTTTCTATGAAGGACCTAGGAGAGGCAGCATATATCTTAGGGATAAAAATCTATAGAGATAGATCAAGAAGGATAATTGGATTAAGCCAAAGTACTTATATTGACAAGGTGTTGATTCCGTTCAACATGCAGAATGTCAAGAAAGAGTTCTTGCCTATGTCACATGGCATAAGTCTTAGCAAGAGTCAGTGTCCTTCGACAACTGATGGGCGAGACCGAATGAATGGTATTCCATATACTTCAGCTATTGGATCTATCATGTATGCCATGATATATACTCGACCAGATGTATCATACGCTCTAAGTGTTACAAGCAGATACTAAGCTGATCCCGGTGAAGGTTACTGAACAGCTGTGAAAAATATTTTTAAGTACTTGAGAATGACTAAGGATGTGTTCCTAGTTTATGGCGGTGATGAAGAGCTCGTTGTAAATGGTTACACCGATGCAAGCTTCCAAACCGACAAAGATGATTATCGTTCGCAATCTGATTTTGTATTCATTTTGAATGGAGGAGCAGTAAGCTAGAAAAGTTCCAAGCAAGAAACGGTTGCTGATTCTACGACGGAAGCCGAGTACATTGCGGCTTCTGAAGCTGTGAAAGATGGTGTTTGGATAAGGAATTTTATTACTGAGTTAGATGTGGTTCTGAGTGCCTCAGGCCCAATGGATCTTTATTGTGACAATAATGGAGCCATTGCGCAGGCCAAGGAGCCTAGATCCCATCAGAAATCCAAGTATATACTCAGGCGTTATCATCTTATTCACGAATTGGTGGGTAGAGGAGATGTTAAGATATGCAAAGTTCATACGGATTTAAATATTGTTGATCCATTGACAAAGTCTCTCACACAGCCAAAGTATGAGGCGCACACAAGAGCTATCGGTATTAGATACTTAAATGATTGACTCTAGTGCAAGTGGGAGACTGTTGGAAATATGCCCTAGAGGCAATCATAGAGATGATTATATTTCATTATGTTCATAACATTGGATAATATGTTATCTTATTCCTAGAATAATATTGTTAACATTTATTATCAAGTATGTGACTTGATTGTGAAACTCTATAGTTCTGCGATGATTATTCTTAAACGTTCCCTGGTCGGAAACATATGAGAACACATATAAATAGACTAGCATATGTATTAGTTGATGACTATGTTTCAGAGGTCATGGATATGGAGATATCAAACCAATAATATGGACACATGTTAGAGAACATGGTGTTGGATAAGACCCACCTTGAGACACCATTGAGATTGTTATGATTCTATATGTCGTTAGTTGGTCTCAAGCAATGATGATGTATAATCCTTAGACCTGAGATCAGCATGGTTTCCTACATGTGTAATAGCACTCTTAGGGGTTGCCAATCGCTACTCATAACTGGGTAGTTATAAAGGTAGCTTTCGGGTATGCTTTGAAACATGCGGAGGGATATGACTAGTCGGATATGGGATTTGCCCCTCCTAACATAACAAGAGAGATGTCTCTGGGCCCCTCGTTGTGGTCGGATAAAGTAAGTGCATGGCCATGCCACTAGTGGTCGAAGTGTTTGATCACGTGAAGTTATCCGACACTTGATTGAGAAAGTATTGAACAGTCCATGGATGACACAACATCTCACCTGGAGTTCAACCAGATATCATGAGGCAAGGGGAGAATACACGAGTAGGTCGTTTAGTTCAATCAGTTATGAACTGGTCATATGGAGATACGAGCTGGTCGTAGATTGGTCGAACGTAATCACAGAGTGGTCGTAATCTGGTTGTAAGGAGTTATGAACTGGTCGTGACCAAATACGAACTGGTCATATAGAGATAGGACCTGGTCGTAGATCATATTGCATTAAGGTTCGTCCGATATAATTTGTGTGTATTCGGGAATCGCTATGTTCTGCTAGGAACAGCTATCGACTCGTGGTAGGAAAGGGTTTCCGAGTCACAACCGATTACGCATAAACCTAACGGGTCACACACTTAACGAGTTGGAACAAAACGTGTTCGGATAGGATCCGTCATAGGCACTATATAAGGAGATGTTTGAGGCTATTGAGTGAATGACGAGTTGGCGAGAGTTGCTTCACCGAAACCCTAGCCGCCATCTTCCTGAGAGCTCTGTTGTGCGACTTGGTGCTAGCACACCGGCCTACGGTTGTTCCTTCCCTGGACGTGTGGATACCGTAGAAGCGCTACTGCGGTTGCTGTTGCGCTTGAGGACGATCCGTGATCTTCATAAGGAATTGCAGAGGTTGCTGGAGGAGACGATCGACTCATGAGGACGCTGGTCGATCGACTATGACCACTGCATCGATGTGCTCGACACTAGACGATCGACTACGATCACTACATCGACGCGCTCTACGTTGGACCAAGCTGCTCCAACTCTTCTTTCGCTAATCTACATGTCTGGTGGTAACGATCTATGATCATTTACTTGCTTGGCTTCCTAGTTTACGTGGTAGAATTTTTGATTTGTTGCTATCGTAGTTACCCATATTCCTTCACTACCGACTATATGGTGGTCGTAGTTGACCTGGTCGTAGCAAATCTTATGACCATAAGGTGGTTGTAGTAGATCTTACGACCATAGGATGGTCATAGCAGACTTTATGACCATAAGATGGTCCTAGTAGACTTTACGATCATGATGTGGTCGTACTCTTCCCTTGTCATTATAGGCTAATGACAAGGGGTACATCTAATGGTTGTTTAAGGACACTATTATCTATAATAAGTATTACAGATAAATAATTTAATTAATTGAGGATTATTAGATCCTCGTCAAGGGTGTGACACATGAAAGTTCAAAGTACATAATACAAAAGTTCAAATGTTGTTCAAGAAAAATTTTAAGTTCAAGAAAATTTCCTTTGTTACTTGATTCTTCACTTTCATCGTGTCCATGACAAACCAACCCTTGTCACAAAACAAACCTCAAGCACTTAAGTGAATAGGTCAACTAAGATTTATACAAAATCTTATTTCCACTACTTATGTTTACAATAGACTCTCTAACTGATGTTCCAGGTTTGATAAAAAAAAATCATATTTCTCTTGAGCTTGATTATAGGCACTATCAATAGTACCTCCAACATGTTTATCAAATCTAGCAGGTTTTTTTTTTTGGCTAATTCCTAAATCCTCCGGTCACAAAACAATCTCCACTAGCATAATTAGTTTTATCCTTGAACATGTAACAAACAAAGCAAAATGCAGCATCTAGTTCCACACTGTACTCAAGCCAATTATAATTCCTAAATCCTCCAGTCGCAAAACAATCTCCACTAGCATTGTCATAGGGGTAGCCCACCGGCCCCCATGACCCGGCAAGCACCACAGCCCCCCCCCCCCGAAGGGGGCCCGTAGGCCGCAAAGGGCCCTAGAGGGAGCCCCGAGGGCACCTCGTGGGACCACCTCGAGGCAACATAGGGACGTGAAGCCCCCTCGGCTCGGAGCTGCCTTGCAAGATGTGAAGGATCAAAGGATCTCGCTGGGCCAGGTGCACCAACCAGGGTAGTCCGGGTCTAGGAGGGTCCACCACGTGGTGCAAGCTATGTGTAGGGGTAGGAAAAGCCCCTGCAGCCCTTACCTACAGGGGACCTTTTTAGGGGTAGAGCCGTAACCTTTTATCCCCTTCTGTAAAGCTATAAATAGCTACCTTCCCTCATATAATAAGCAGGACCCAGTTTTTCAGGCAAAGCAATATACACACTCCACCTGACAACTGGTCCCCTCTATGAGGACTCTCCGGTCATTCCTAGGCATCGGGGGTCCCCCCTTCTCTTACTGTCTAGTCTTTTTCTTACGATAAGCATAATTAGTTTTGTCCTTGAACACGTAACAAAGCAAAAAATAGTATCCAGTTCCACACTATACTCAAGCCAATTATATTTGTCAAACCAAGAGACTATGAAGCGACGCATAACTCCAATGTTTCTCCTTAGAAAATCATGAGCCTCTCACTGTTATTGTATTCTTCTTGCATAATGGGAGAATTGCTTTTACTCCCATAGAGTCTCGGCGTCTTGTTGACTGCTCTCCCAATGTGGTGTGGTCCTGCCGCCACGCGACTGTTCGAGCTGTCAGACGCTCTACAGCTTGTGCTCGAGTGGCGGTGCTCGTCTGCTCCCTGTCTCCTAGGTGTTTCCCTCTCAGAGCTTGGCTCCCAGTGTCCACCGCCGCTGCCCAAATCGCCCTCCACCTCTAGCACTCGATGAGAGAGTGAGAGATAGCACTAGGTTTGCTGTTGGGAAATGGGCTTATGTTGCAAAATTTGTGGATGTTGGGCTAATGGATTGGTCGATTGGGAAATTATGGGCTACGACTAATAGGATGATGTACTGGCTCGCGTGGAGTGGTGTAAGTTATGGGCTACGTCTGAAAATTGGGTTAAATGCACCAGAGGACAACACTTCCCCTGACATCCTCGATCGTTCTGGACCTTAGCCCTCCTAACCTAGTCCCGATCATCCTCATCGTTTACCGTAGTTGACTCCAAGCATACCAGCATAATAATAACCCAAGAAATCGATTTTGGATATAAGTTTTTCGCAACTTGACCTACATTAGTCAAAACATGTATTATGCAACGCCTATACACTAAATCCCATGACTTTGGCTAAATCTGCAAATTCACCACGACTCACTATGCATAAACTTGCCATGGTCGATCAGACCATCGACTCTCGATCGATCGACCTTTAGGCCATCGTGATCGGACCGCCAACCACCGCCGATCGACCGCTCTGGTCGGTTCGATCGCTGACCAGTAACAAGGGACTGGTCAAACCGCCCACCGATCTGACCGTCAACATGCTACCGGTCATACCGCTTTCTAATTCTCAAAACACCCCTCTTTGGAGTTTTCGGCAAAACTCTATTGAGTTTCATGTCCAGTTTCTATTTTCAATGGCACTGGTACAAACTCACTCCTAAACACTTGCACACAAGTGTTTGGTGCACATTCCTCAAAATCCCAAACCGCCAGTCTGACAATCACCCCTGGCCGGTCAGACCATCAGCCCTGGTCGGTCAGCTCGCCCAACAGGGTTGGTCAGACCGCCGACACCCTAACAGCAAATCCGACAAATTGCTAAACCGATGTTTCTCCTCAAATACCTCGATACAAATGTCAATTGTTCCACACTAAGATTACAACCATATAACATGGTCTCCACAAAAGCCACATGCATTCTATCTACAATTATCCACAAATGATCACAAACCGTGCAACATCGTTAGAGTCGGCCACGACCAATAAGGCAAGAAGGGCGTCAAGCGCCAGCGCTCCTGCACGTCCGAGTCTGTGTCTCTAACGGTACTTCTGAACAATGGACCTAGCAACATGCACCGAGTTCACAAAACGATGCCAGTTGGTACCAAGAAGCGCTAAAATTTTGGTGCGAATCGAAGCATCGGAACGCGGGGTTGCGGCAGAGCGGAGCTCACCAAACTCATGGATGCGGTGGTCGGTGGGGTCAGTGATCGTACGGCAGACGGCGGCGAGGTCGAGGTGAGCCTCCCTCCGCATGTTGTAGTCGTCATGCCGAACTCGCTCTCGCCATGGCAGCCGCTTGGCCCTCGCCACAGCCTTATCACCATCGCCCATCTCCCCCGGCACTCACGAACCCTCTCCCCACTCACAAAATCATCACGTATTTGACCCTCTAACACCATGCATTTACAAAAATAACCCTCATACCGTTTTTTTTGCAAATATAGACTCCCTCCCTCTCTTACCGCGGTGGGTGAGCGCGGAAGGGGGCGTTCAGTATAAATCTCCGCCGAGCGGACGTCGGCCATGAACCGCCACTTATCAGCGCTCGGCCATCGCGGAAGCCTCTTCCCGCGCTCACGGACCGCGGTAAGTGGCCGGTCCTGTGGCGCCTCTCTGGGTCTTTCGCTCGGGAGCCTGAAAGTGACATTCCAGCTCCCGACCAGCGGAATGAGGGAGAGGGGGTCTAAAAATACAGTTTTGTGTGGAAGGGAGCTAGTTTGGGAGAAAAAAAACGGTTGGAGGGCCATATATGCAAAAGATTCCCCACTCACGCGAATGCGATCGCGCGCTAGGGTTTAGGAGGGAGCTTTGGTTTAGTGTGGTCGGAGACGGAAGCTAGGAGAGGAGTGCAGAAGGAGGTGGAGAAAGAAAGCATTGTTTGTTAGCCTTCCGAGTGGAGTGGGGAGATGCCGCCCAAGTGAAAGCAGAAGACGAGCGCAGCCGCCGTCGTCGCTGCGGCGCCAAGACGATTCGTTTCACCTCTATAACGAGATGGAGACTGGAGGGGTAGCGTCTCTCTCTCTCTCTCTCTTCTCGAGGGTTAATCTGCTTCGCCTCGCGCAGCAGCGGACTAGATAGCGGTATGCCAGTGCAATATACTAGCTTGCCGATGTGCGAGTCTCGTCGGAGCAAGAGTCAATCGAGCCAGAGTGGGTCGCGGTAGACTCCAGAGTTAGAACTTGGTAGCACGGACATGCATGGGCAGATGGTATTTTCTTCACATTTTGATCAGCTTACAGTGCCAACACATCCGATGATGCTGAACGGCAGACACAGTTATCGCCAAAAGCTCGTAACACAAGCCCAAAAAGAAACACTACGTCTATGTATGCGTACTGTTTACGTGCAGCCACAGCACCATTCACGCACACATGTACGGGGTGAAGTGATCCTTGTGGTCGAGGACTTGCGCATCATACGCCGCAATAGCATCGAACACCCTCAAGTGGCTGATCACCTGCGCTCCGCATCTGGCGTACTCTATGCCCTCCTCAATCTCCTTGTGAAGATCAAGAAATGAGCTCGGAGCGAACTCTCTTGGAGCACCGCCGTCGTAGACGAAGTATGGCTTCAACGGATTTTTATCCAGTTTTTCGCGCAGCGGAGGAAGGTTGCTTCCCTCCAATATCTGCCCTCCAGCGGCTGCTATGAGGTGCTGTATGTGCTCTCTGTCCTCAGGGTTCATGTAGGCGCTGAGGCAAAAACATGATCCTGAAAACAGTTTCGGTGCCTGCAAAGCATCACTTTCTTGTCATGCAGATGTAATGGTACAAAATTTCTCCAGAGAATCGAACGCAGATATAAATGGGTAAACATATGATGTAGATATAGAGTGCATTCACAAGATATCAGATGTGGATGCAATCTATGAAGTGTGTGAATATACTGACAAACCATCTAAATTTATCTAAAAATCCACTGTCATTGAACAGTCATCCTTATATATATAGACATTTCAATGCATTTTTATACTTGGTTGTAGTGACAGAAAAAAAAATACCGATAAAAGATTTGCAAGCCAAATCCCTGAACCTACGCAAATGAAAACCTGTGGTCAATTTTCGTCATATATCATGGTTATGTCGAATTTTATTGCCAGAAACGTACACGTGTACATACCCCTTCAGCTGCTCGGATTCTTCCTTTCTTTGGTCCATCGATTGATGTGTGTGAATCATGGATGAATTTTACCTCATAAGAGGTTTCTGGACCTGGAACCAGCTCCTCCAAGCAACCCATGATCCCTAAAAGAGTCGGGTGAAATGCTTCAGCACAAGAATAAAATAATATTCTATGCGGAATTATGATAAGTTGATAACCCAAATGACCTTCATGGATACTTGTAAATGTGAATAGATCAGATTTAGCAGCATATTAAAGTAAGCAGTTGGTATGGTCTTGGACATAGTAAACAAATATTCAAACATACAAAAGCAAATTGCTCAAATATGGGAACCGTAGTGGAGATGGCTCAATACTAACATCCAACTGTGACAACCCATTTCCCAAACAGTATCGCCATTAGGACCTCGTATGATCTGCTGAATGCGCTACCAGCACTTCTGCCCACAATAACATGAGTCACATTTTTGGCCCATTCCTTGGTCACGGTTGCATTGGTCCAAGATGCAAATTCCTTCAAGGAATCCTGCTTGACAAACGTAAAACAATTCACAAGCTGGAGTGGAACATAACTCATTTAGAGATGTAGATAATCATTTCTCATGCAAAATGTGTCCATAAAGTAGGATTGCAACATTATTTGTCCACTAACATGCTGTCTATCCAAGAAAGATGCACCAAAAAATTATTGTTTGCTACTTTGCTCTATGCTACCTTCTCTGATGCACTTAAAGCTGAACCAAGCAAAACCCACTGATCCGAAGGGCAACTTCTTGAGGTGTTAAGCTGATCTATTTGTTTTTCTTCCCTCTGGTAATCAGTGGAGATTCCTGCTTTGTCAGAACATTGTCTGGAATGATGAAATACAATACAGAATTATAGAAGGAAATATTAATGATTGACCAACTGACTAGGAACCTTTGGCATTGTCTCCCAAGAAGGGTCAAGAAAGATCACATACCCCTGAGGCAAGGAAGAACTTGAGGTCTTAAGCTGATCTACTTGCTGAACTTCCCTTTTATGAACGGTGGGAATTCCTTGTTTATCTAAACATAAGCTGGAACAACGGAATACAACAAAGAAATATAGAAATGAAAGATTAATGTTTAATCCTAAAATCGGAAATTATCTCCCAAGGCGGGTGAAGAAAGATCACATTCACATACCCTAGAGGCAAAGAAGAAGAATTTGATGTGTTAACTTGATCTACTTGTTTATCTTCCGTTTGGCAATTGATGGAAATTTCTTCTTTGACTGAACATTGGCTGGAATGATGAAATGCAACACAGAATCATACAAATTAAAGAGTGCTGGTTAATCAAATAACCAGGAACCTTTACATTATATTCCATGAAGGTTGAAGAAACATCATGTACCTCTGAAGGAAGGAAGAAGAATTGTCACTCTCTTTTCTTGGTGAGCTCACCTCATCACATGGTAGTACCTTCGATGCATGTTCAGGGCACAAAACGTAACCATTATCCTATAGCATAAAAAATAGGCATGTTAGAACATTACAGTAGTGATGAAAAACACAAATAAATGGATTGATGACAAGTTTATTCAAGAGCTTACAACATCCCAGCGGCAATCCAATATCATCACTGCGCATGGAACATGAAAACTTTTATTGCAATGCTCATAATAACAACCAAGGGCTGCTCCTGGCCGCTTGCATCTGCTGCATCGCAATTTTGAAGCACGATTGATTTCTGACTCTAAGTTCATAACAGTATCACCCTTGTTCCATACTCTTGGGGCCCTTCACAAAAATTATCAGGGAGAAAAAACAAAAGATCATATCAACATAAGCTCCTATGAGATTAATATTAAGCAGAAGAATTAAAAAAATGGGCTGACATTGTTGCATCTTAAATCTGCATTGAAAATGCTATGATGATAAATGTAAACTATGTAAAATAAATATAAAGAGTTAAACGTTGTCTATAAAGAAACTTACCACTCCAAGCATTTCTTATGGACATAGATGATATCTGATGGGTTGCCCTTGTCACTGGACACAAGCTTTCCTTTTAGATAATTTACCATTGGACCATGAAACTGAAATAGGAAAAAGGAATTCTTTTAGTGACAGTAAGAACTAAGAAGACTTCAACAGATCACCTTTGACTTGATAGATGCAAATGATTCGATTGTATTACCTGACTGATTCTAAATGAATGGCAGAAAGCACATTCATCTTCAAATAAGTTGATTGGTGTTTGCAGTCTCTTCAAGCCAGTAGCACCTTCGTTGTCTTCCGACATTCCACGTTTTCCAGATGCATAGCTTTCTCTACAGGAATGCTGATGCAATCCAGTGTTACTTAGGTTAATACCAGGAAATGAAACTCTAGTTGCATCTACCACAATTTTCTTGTTCGAACCCTTTGCCGGCGATGCCTTTTTATTCTATAACAAAAAAGGTGTCCACTCAGAAAGTTGAACATACATCAAATTCCTTGCAAAAAAAAAAGAAGCCAATTGCATGTATACCTGAACTAACTATATATAAGTTCGCATTGTATGTAATTCATCAATGAATAAAGCTGATACTAGTAAGCTAATGCTATTTCCTAGCACCTTTACAGGTGAACTAACATTAAAATGTACAGTCCTTGGGCATGAAACTATGTATATGGAATGTGCGAATCTGCAGGGGGGCCTGGGGCAAAGAATTTTAATGGAAATCAACGTGAAAAAAAAAGTACCCCAACAAGACTGGATTTAGTCGGAGAGCTGCTTTGTCTAGTCAATGTATCATTCTTCATTTGACTTCGCTGAAGAACTTCAAGATTACCACCACCTGTTTCTCTAAATTTGCTGACCATTGTGCCCATACGAGTAGCAGACATGGTATCTACAAGCATCAGAGTACGTCGTGACTAGGGTGAAGCTGAAAGCAACTGCTGGACAGGGTATGCTTCATCATCATTTTTAATAACTTCGCTGCATTAATAAAAATGCAAAACCACATGTACATGCGGGTACATGCATATCTTAACCTTCAAAAGTGCCTCAAGATTCATTCAAGAGATACTCAATTATTAGAAGATGAGATGGTGGTCTGAATTTTGAAAGTTTGTATCAATCTCAAGGCACATTTGAAGATGATGATAGTAAATGTACCTGCGTGTATATTTGGAAATACCACATTCCTGCAATAATTGATTAATTCTATTATTATGTTTTTGTAAAAGATACCTCTTTGAACAAATCATAACTAGCATCTACCGAATTTCAACGATCTTGTTTGGGAAAAAAATGATGAGTTCAAGTTGGAGTTGGACAGGCTGGATGATATAAAGTTCAATCTTTAGACTATAAATAAAGGGCGTAGGATCCTACGGGAGACAAAATTTTTCTCAAATTCCACGTGGTATCAGAGCCCTCCCCGTGCCCATCCACCACCGAACCCTAACCCTAGCCCTCACGTACCTCAGCCGCCGCCGCCGCCGCCGTCGTTCCTCCCTTCGCACCGTCGCCTCGCCGGCGAGCCGGACCACCGTCGCTCGGGCCGCGCCGCCTGCGCCTCGCGGACGTGCGGGCCAGTGCCGCCGCACGGGCTGCGCTGCGCGGGAAGCCGCCGCCGCTCCTCGCGGGCGCGAGCCGGGGACCCGCCGAGGAGGAGGAAGGGAGAGCCGCCGACAGAGGAGGAAGAAGATTGAAGTAGAGAGCGCGACGCTTCGCTTCTGTTCGGGAGAAGAAGCCGAGCCGGATGTGATTCAACGGGCAGCTCCTTTTTTCCACGAAAAACGGGCAGTTAATGGTCCGCAAGGCCGAGCGGGACGGCGAGACAGTGAGAGACGAGAGTCGAGGCTGGGCGCGAGAAGCGAGGCGAATTGACATCGATACGAGAGCCGAGAGCACGCCCGGCGCAGTGCCCAAACTTTTGGGTGCGCAGGTAGAGCCGGCTAAATGGGCCGGGTCTATTAGGTCGGTATGAGGTACAATATTGTAGGTCTGATCTAAACACGAAGCCAGATTCGTCTTGTTTATAGGCCGTCCGACTTCAAGACGAGACCTCGAGTCGATGTCACGGACCGCCACCTCGGCGCGGTGGGCCAACCGCAGTCTAAACGATGTCGGGCCGTGCCAAGCACTGCACGCCTGGCCCGGAGGCACGTTGTGGAGAGGCGGAGGGCGAGGCAGCGGTCTTGGAGCGGAGGAGGAGGAGTGCAGTCTTCTGTGTCACGGAGCAGAGGAGAAGGAGGAGAGGCATCGCCGTCGCCGCAGTGTTCTTGTGATCCGTCGGAGCGGAGGAGGAGGAGGAGGAGGCGTCGCCGTCGCCTGAGGCAAGCAGACGACGGGAGGAGGAGAGGAGGCGAGGGCCGGGCAGAAGGCGCTCCGACACCTGAGCCGTCGAGGCGTCGGCAATGGCGGCTGAACGGCGAGGCCGCATGAGGCGTGGGAGGCGGGGTCGTCGATAAAGCGACGCCATGCGCATGGGGCCATGAGGCGAGGAGGCAGGGGTTCTGGCGAGTACCGAGGAGGCGGCAGGTCGCGAGGAGGCGAGGAGGCGGGGGTCGACGAGGCCGTCTTGGCTCGCGCATCTTGATGGACAGGACGGATTGGGAAGAAGAAGACGGGACGGGAGCAAAAAAAATTCAGAACTTTTTTCTATAAATAGCCACCATACCCTCCCCCCCCCCAATTCAGCACCCCTTTATTCTCCATTCTCTCTTTGAAATTGTGTTGTGCAAATTCAAATCCGTGTTGAGCAAATTTGGCAAAATTCAAAAAATTGTGCCAAAATTTGGAAATTTCAATTTTAAATCGACAAGTCGTGAAAGAGGTACAATACTATTTTTGTAATACTTTTATTGTTAGTTATTGTTATGCTAAGATGAAAGTAGTAATAGTGTTAGTTTCGATTTTGCAGTTTTCGTTATGGGCAGTCATTACGACAGCTTTTGCTCTTGGTGATTACGGACTTTCATCGGAGGAAATTGTGTTTATGGAGGCGGCTGTGGCTGCGACTGCCTCAAACCAACCGGAGGTTTCGTCGGAGGAGCAAGGTGGAGTTCCGTCATCAGGCTCCACGTCAGCATCAGGCTCAACGGTAACCAGAGCAAAGAGGTCGAGACCGTCTACAACGGGAGTGTGGGAGAATTTCGACATGACCACCAAGCAAGACGTAACAGGAAATGAGGTACCATATGTTATTTGTAAAATTTTGTCGTCATGAATTGTCTGCAAAATCTACAGGTGGAACGGGGCGCTTGATTAGACATGCTACAAGATGTCGAACCAAGCAAGGATTGACGATGAGGCAGACGCAGCCGCAATACAACCCTGACGGTACGATATCTAGTTGGGACTACGATCCTCAGGTAGCCCACCAATCTCTCTGTCGTTTAATTTCTTCTGAAGATTTACCGTTAGGCTTTGGCGAGCCTACTTCTTTCCAAAATTACATTAGGATTGTGCATAATCATAGATTTACTTCCATTTCTAGACAGACAACAACTAGGGATCTAGTGAAATACTATAATGAACGTCGTAATAAAATAAATGAACTATTTAGTACGTGCATATTTTCGGTGGCCCTGACCTCGGACATATAGAGTGGTCGGGCTAGGGAGGATTACCTTAGTGTAGTTACGCATTATATTAATGACGACTGGGTAATGGACAAAAGGATTATAGCTTTGAAATTAATTGATGTAGCATACACGGGGGAGAATATTGCGAACTATGTTATCAAAGTCGTGGAAGACTTTGGTCTTACAGACAAAATATTCACAATTACTTTAGACAACGCCGCTTCAAACTCTAGGGCCATGGACATTCTTACTCCAGTGTTGAGTACATATGCCAATTCCTTCTTGCTACATCAACAATGCGCTTGTCATATTATCAACTTTATAGTCAAATGTGATTTGAAGAGGTTGAGTGAGTCCGTATATTAAAGCTTTTCGCGATGCGATTTCTTTCTTGAATAATTCTAATGTAAGAATAACACAATATAAGAACTTCTGCAGGGCGATGGGTGTACATCCAAGAAAGTTCGGTTTGGACATGGAGGTAAGGTGGAACTCTACTTACCTCATGCTTAAGAATTTTTTACCATACAAGAGCACTTTTTTGTATTTATTCAAACGCACTATCCTAGCACTGACGGTACTATGCTATTAACTGAGCAACATTGGTTCGTTGTTGAGAAGATACTGTCGTTTTTAGAATTTTTTTATGAGGCAACTGTTGCTTTGTCCGCTGTCTACTATCCAACATCTTCTATTATTGTGCATACTATTTTACGAAGTGCTACTCAATTGAAAATGTTTGAAAATGACATAGTTTTACGCGATGCTGTTGTTTCCATGAAATCTAAATACCTTAAATATTGGAGAGAAATCCCTTACTTATACGCATTTGCATTTCTTTTATATCGTAGGGTTAAAATTGATGCATTTGGTACTGTACTTGATCTTCTTAGTGATGCTACAGGGCTAGACTATACTGACTATTTTGCAGAAGTTCGTTCTCGGTTATACAAGGTTTACCAAAGGTATGAAAATAGGTTCCGGGGAGTCCGTTTGCAACGACCTCCAGTAGCCCCCACCTCAAGTCAGAAGACAAATATGTGGGGCGCGATCTTCGGTGCCTCTTCCTCCAGGTCCAGGTCCAGGGTTTCTTATTCTTCTTCTTCTTCTACACCAACGCCTGCTCAGCCAAGACCCACAAGGAGCGGAGAACTATCCACCTATCTGGACAGCGATATGGTGGATTTCAACTCAGAAGGCTTCGACATTTTGCAATGGTGGCAAGCCCATAAGTTAACATATTCCGTGTAATCCATACTTGCATGTGATATGTTAACTGTTTCTGTCTCTACGGTTTCCTCCGAGTCTGCTTTCAGTCTTTCTAGAAGAATATTAGAGGAGAGAAGAACAAGTCTCACAAGTAAGATGGTGGAGATCCTTCTAACTGTGAAGGACTGGGAACAAGGCGATTCACGAACACAACACTCTGTGGAAAATCCGAGTTGCCGGAGGTGTTCAAAATCAGACTTAGACAATGACAGACATATAGAACAAAAATGTATCATGTATGTAGAATTGTAGGGCTATAGGCTGTACTCTTTTTCCTTTGCCAAGGTTTTCTCATTTTGAGTTTTTACTTGGCGAAGGTTTTAACGAGACAGCCAGTTGAACATTAATAAAGCTCTTTATTACATTTTCAATATGATTGTCTCATTTTGTTTAAAAAAAATTCATGTCCACTTTTGAATTCAATACATTTTTCTAATTTTTCTAGGTTTTTTGGAATTTTTTTTTTGTTCTGACGGGCCAAACAGGCCACATCGGGCCCAACGGGCTCAGGCCGGCCTGGCTCGGCACGAATGCCTGACGGGTCGTGCTTGGGCGCCACCCGACCCTTTGGGCGGCCGGGGCAAGACGAATATTACACGGGCGAAGCGGGCGTGCCTGCTTTGGCTCGTGCCATCTTGGGTAGGCGGCCCGTTGGCCGAATTTCGTGTGCAAAGGTGTGGTTTTTCCTCGGTCCCTCGGAGTTTTGGTTCTTTGAAATGCTATAGAAAAATTAGCTATTACATTCCAAATGATAAAAATGATATTCCTATGGTACATAAAATGTCGTGGTAGGCTACGTATCATTTACCTAGCTCGCGTAGGACATGTATCAAACTCTCAGTCCGTGACAAGCGGTCTGCCGCATACCTAAACTGTGGTAGGCCACCTGTCGCGGCAGGAATATACGCATGCGACTTGCCGCCGACTGGGTACGTGGAAGGTGGCATGCCACGGTCTGAGTACGCAAAAGGTCGTCTGCCGCTGGCTAGAAGCTCAACATGTGTCCTACCACGGACTGAGTGAGTGGCACGTGGCCTATCAAAGTATTTTCGTATGGTAGTGGTGTCATTTCATTCGCATGAGACTGGTTTTGCTATTTTTTTAAAAAAACGTGTCGGTTTAGGAAAAAAGCCTATATTTTGCCGAGCCGGAGCAGAGAGTAATCGATCGAGTCAAAGAGGGTCAGGGCCATGGAATTCTTGATAGGCAAAAGGCGACGCGTGCGTGCCCATTTCTTAAGAATCACAAGAGCTGGGCGCTCGAGGCTCCTCCAACTTGCAGAGATGGACGCATTGCATGCTGTTAATACATGTGTGCAGCAATTCACCTGCTGTGGCTTGGTTTTGTTTTGCACGACATACGATGTGTAACAGGTACGCCATATCACTTCTGCCGCACAAGAATTGTGCGATTTAGTTTGTGGAAGAGCACAGATGAGCTAATCAAGAGTCAAAATTATGCTAAAAAAGGTAAGGAATGGTAAATCTCAGCCGAAACTAGTTGAACATGAACCAAATATAAAGTAAACAAGTACGCCAGATCATTTCTGCAGCACAGCAATGTGCTTCAAGAACGTCTGCGTAAAGATATAACAAAAACGTGGCAAGGATTTGTGCGATTTAGTGTATGGTAGAGCATAGAAGCGCCACTCAAAACCATGCTGAAGAAAAAGCACCCAAAATTACGAAGGTGAACATGGACACAAGCACGAAAACCTTTTACAAATAAGGATTCGACTTCATCATGGTATTATCTTCATTGGCAATGCTAAAACATAATGCAGTAGTACTATTATAACCGACGTTTTACAAAGGAGCTTGATGAAAGACGATTTAGACGACTCCCCTACTACCGCTTGGAACTTTCAACTTTCAGCGCTTTCCGCCCCCACCGCCAATCTTTGGGCCTTTAGGACCCTTCGGAGCGGCACTCTTTGTCTGTGTCTTCTGGGACTTGGTCACCTCAGCCTTCTTGGCCTTCTTCTCATCCTTGGTCTTCTTGATGCGCTCCTTGATCTCACTGCAAATGCATACAAGTCGTGCCTCGTGATTGTTTTCTTGGCAATGTCAACATATGTTCAGGAAAACCCCCCATTTGTGTCCTTACTGCAGGACTATGCATGCACATGAAATGCAAATTCAAAGGGAGCAGAAGGCCTAGAAGAATAAGCGTCAAAACAAAATCTAAACTATTCTAATACAGAACAGGCAGCTAACATGAAGCACAGAATGTCATAGCAGAGAAAAACATACCTTATCTGATAAATAACTAGTAACTACTACTCTGAAGGTGGCGAAACTTGGAGATATCATGCATCAGTCACCAAGGAAATTTGACACCAAAACCAATGGTTGCCACTGTGATGCATATGACAACAGCTCTATAAAATGACAGACAACATACCGAAGAGCCGCTTCTCTAGCAGCATCACGAACTTCAGGCTTCTCAGCTCTCTTCTTTTGGATGACTTCCAATGAAGCACCAACAATTGCCCTGGAGTATGGTTTCTTGGTGGTGCGGCGCCTCTTCTTGGCAGCTTCAGCATGCATATCCTACAAACATAGCAGTGGAAAATAACATCTAAGAAATGCAAGCACCAACAGGAGCATTAATCTGATTGACACAAAACAACTAACTGCGTAGATAAGGAATTAAGGATAGGACTACAAAGGACATGACTACATGATACAGAAGACAAGTGCCCAGATGTATATATCTCAAATCTCTATATGTACATGTATACTGGGAGGTGCTCATTTTATGAAATCATCATGGCATTTAAATACAAGTATAAACATAGTCATAATCCTGAATGATGAGAAATGCATTCAATCATAGAAGCCAGATATTTATTGGAATCCAGCTTACATGGCTTAAGAAACTCAACTTACTTAACACTTGAAGTGCAATACAACATTACAGCTAGTAAAGTTTAAGCACGCCATCTCAGCTGAACCCAACGGGTTTAAGAAAATATCTAACCAGTGTGAGAAAAGTGAAGTTGATGCAGTTAAAGAGCATGCACTCATAAATAGAAAATTCCCCGCCTAATATACAATACCTTCTTGTGCTGCTTCCTGTACATAGCTGTCCAGGTAAGCTTCGCAGGCTTCAGGCGGTTGTGGAAGTAGCGCTTGCATTTTGAGTTTGCGAAAAGGAAAACCTGTAAATGACATACCAATTCTTGTTATAACAACGTTCTAAGCTTAGAGATATTCCTGACATTAAACGCACAAGCTGACCTGAGAATCAGCACGAATAAACCGAATGCCCTTCCCTGGATATATCTTCTGACCACTAAAACGGCAAAGTTCCGTCCTGAGAAAAGAAAATAAATACTTAAAAATTCTTATGCACAGGGCATACTCTTATTAATGAAAATCTGCATTTACAAATTCATAACTACAGTGTGTACAAAGCAAAGGAGTTTGATTAACAAAATCTGCAGTCACATTGCAGCGGCGTAAAATACATAGTCATAAAAACTTACTTCAGGACCATCTTGTCAGCTTCAATAAACCTTCACAACTCCTGCCTAGTTTCCATAAAGCAAAGACAGAACAATCAGGATCCAAAAAAGAAAAGTGAGAATGTGAGTACAGAGCATTAAAATCCCTAGCAACCATGCAGCTGTACAAATATAGGGACTTTACAGGCAGCAGAAACACAAACGGGTAAGTTAGCTCCTGCTGCAAAGGTGCTGCTACCCTGGTTCATCTCGCACATCAACGAATAGGCTGCTATGCAATCACAAAGGCCATAGCACCTGAGTGCGTGTGCTTCAGTTCACGGGGTTCCTAAAATCACCCTAAAGAACCTAAAATGCTGCGATCAGTGTGCACATCAACTGTGGGGCGACTACTGGCAGCAGAAACACGAAACAAATCTCCACTGCAAAGCGGGTTCCCTGGTCCATATAGCACACCAGATATCAGGCAACTACGCAACCACAGTGGCTATAGCGCCTCAGTACCGGTGCTTTCATTCCATAGTTCCTAGGAAGTCTAGATACACTAAAAAAAGCCAACTAGCTGCGAACAATGGGATAAACTGCATCACTACATACACTCACAACCAACCAAAAACCCAAATGGATGGCAATAGCAACCGATGTATACACTGCACAGGAATAACTAGACCGGAACAACTACAAGTGCCAGAACTATCTACAGTTAAAATCTCACAGGAACACTGAATTTTCTTTTCTTGGTCAAATCCAGATCATCACGGAATGGAAGAACAACCAATGTAACACCTAGGATCCAAGTAACACAACCGCCGCAAGAACTAATCCTGATCCTAGCCGTGCGAAAGAAAGAGGGGAGTACAAGCACTAGTTGCTCGAGGATAGAGACGAAGGGAAGAACATATAGACGGCTACCTTGCAGCGATGCCGTAGGTGGCGGCGAGGCGATGGCGGCGGCAGCGGAGGAGGAAGAGAGGATGGAGCTAGCGTGTTCACAGTTCCGCTAGGGTTTCTTATGAGCGCGCAAGTGGGCCGAGCTCGGGTAATTTGACAACTCAGCGGTCTGTGGGCCAAAATAGTTGGATTATGGGCTCTGGACCAAATTCTAGGTTATATGTGGGCCGTGACCCATTATTTCGCTTTAGATCAGCGCTGACTGTCTTCGCATTTATCATTTCATTTTTTAAAACAAAATTAGTTATAATCTCATTTGTTGGTTTTGACTGCTTACGAGTTCATGTAATACCGTAAACTTTGCTCGAAAGTTCATCCAACATCTCAACTACGAAACCAGATATTTTATCCCTTAAACTTTGCAATTCGGTTCAAATAATACCCTGACTCGGTTTCGTAGGATGGTATTGCCCACGTGCCTAGACAAGTGGGTGGTTTTGCCTTGTAGGATGACACGCTGGCCAAGTTGAGTCATTGATAGTGAGGCCCACAGGGGTTTCTCCCCATCGAGCTACCAGTCGCTCTTCCATGGCTATCACCCCTATAGCTCATTCCCTCTCTGTTTCGATTTGGGAGAGAAGCCATGTGGGTCTCTCACCTGTCATTTGCCTAAACTTGGCCAACGTATCATCCTACGTGGCAAAACCGTCCACTCATTGCGTCACGCGAGCCATACTACCACTCGAAACCGAATCAGGGTGTTATTTGAACTGGATTGGAAAGTTCGGGGGGTCAAATGTCTGGTTTCATAGTTCGAGGTGCCAAACGGATTTTCAAACAAAGTTCACGGTGTTACAGGGGCATTTCCTCTCTTTTTTTTGACACTTCTGTTTCGCTTTCAGATAATCCACTTTGAATGTCACACAGGGACGGATTTGGGCCTCGGGCAAGGTAGTCTATAGCCTGAGGCCCAACAAAAAATCTAGTGGATTTTTTTTGTGATATAGGCCCATGCACTAGCCCAGGCCCAGCCATTCACGAATCGGCCCATCCACGTCGGCCCAGTCGTTGGCCTCCTCCGGTCCTCCCCACACCTCCCACGACACAACCCATTGCTCCCACACCTCCCATTCGGTCATTCCCAAGTGAGTCCCACTCCCACCACCAGATGTCTAGACCTAATCTCTCGTCTCCACACCCGACGGCTGCCCCTCCCTCTAGCCCGGCGCCACACCCTCCGGCCCTCGCCTCCATGCCCGACCGCCGCCCCTCCCTCCACCGACGCCGCACCCTTCCTTCACGCCCGGTTCACAGCTCTACAACCACGTCAGGTTCCTCGGACCCCTTTTACCGCTTAATTTCTCAACTCCAAACCCCGATGCTTCGTAGTTCGTACTTTGGGCGTTGCGACTCGCGAACAGTTGCTGCTGTTCGAATCCGTGCTCATGTTGTATGAGATTTTACGGGATTGGAAGTTACTGTCATTGTTGCTTGCGCGTACAGCTTGAGCTGCAGCCTGCAGGTGTTGATGCGTAATAGGACCATTTTGTTAGAGAACATCATGTGTTGGAAGTTACAAAAAAAATGTTGGGGGAGGGTGTAGCAAATTATGCTTGAGTGCACACTACTTGTGATTTTGTGCAATTGTTAGTTAAATCGTGCGGTTGTGATTTCTAATCGAATCCATACTTGTCTGATGTCTCTGTTGTTATGCAATTGGAGGCTTGAAAGTTTTTTTTTAATGATGCATAGTAATCTATCCTTTTATTAAAGCCCATGGAATTGCCGCTTGCTGAGCGAGGCCACGTTGCCTAGAAAGCTTCGGCCCTTTGATCGCGCGCGTGTTGCTCCGCACTCATGCGATTGCGTAGCGGCAACCGACATCTCTCCCTGCGTCTCCTTCTATCGGTCTCTCTGCCAGGATTGAAGCCTCTCGAAGCCTCCCGTCCCTTCCCCTCCGTGGACTCCCTCCCGGTCGCCACTCCTCTTCGCAGCCGCTGCTCCTTCCCGTCCACCTCCTATCCCCTCCCTCTCTCTCTCTCTCTCCCGCTGACCCTCTCAACCCGCTTGCCCTTCCCTCTTCTTCCTCTCAGAGTGCCAGCTCGCCGCCCTTCTCGGCCGACCTCCGGCCTCTGCTGGCCCGGCGGCCCGCCTCGCTTCTGCAGCTCACTGCTGGCTCTACCGCCACGACTTGCCCTCCCTCTCTCTCATCCCCGCTTCTCATTCTTCTCTCCCCATTTCTCTTTCCTCCATTTTTCTCCCTCTTGGATCTTGCTCTAGCCGCACTTCCCCGTGGCACCATCTCCCTCTGGTTTTGCCACTAGCACCGGCTCTCCCTGCGTCGCCGTCATTGCCAGTTGCACCCTCACGTGCCCGCAACCGGCTCGGTCCCACCCTGTGTGCGCGCCTCCTGGCAGCCGCCTTCCCTGGTGCTCACGCCGATGGCTACTGGACCACTGGATTCGAGGGTGGTGGCCCGAATCCGGCTTATCCCATGGATTTTACCTCTCAGCCTCTTTTCCTTCTCTGTTAATTTTGTGTGATTTTAGTGCTTGCCGCTGGCACCGACTCTCCCTGCGTCGCCGCCGCCACCGCCAGCTGCACCCTCGTGTGCCCGCACCCGTCTCGGTCCCGGCCCGTGAGCGCGCCTCTTGGCGGTTGCCTTCCCTAGTGCTCGAGCCGCCGGCTACTGGATTGCCAGATTCAGGGGTGGTGGCCCGAATCCGGCTTCTCCCATGGATTTTACCTCCCAACTTCTTTTCCTTCTCTGTTAATTTTGTGTGATTTTATTGCTTTATGAAAAATATATGTCGTCATGTTCTGATAGCCAGCTAGACATGCTGGAATTTTGCAGTGATGTACGTTGGATTGGAACATTCGCTGCATAACTATAGATCCATTTTTTTAATGTGTGCTGTGTGATTGGAATACCGAATTGGATATGTGCTATCAATGAAAATAAACATTCAAAAGCATGATTCATTTGCTCTAAGTCATGGGTTCTTTGTTTCCAGTTTTAGGTTAAACTGTGGTGTGACTACCGTTTTTGGCCTGACAAATGATGATAACACAAATAACGGTACATTTTTTTTGTTTCGTTTTAGTATATTGTGCTCCCTTTGTTTCTTCTTTATTATCATCTGTGATGATTATCGAACGTTTATCCCCATTTCAGCTGAGATGACTTATGTGAACCTTCAACTAAATCCTGAACATTACACTGGTTATACTGGTGATTCAGTTAGAAGGATATGGGACTCTATCTACAGAGAAAATTGTCCAAAATGTAAGCATGTGCTCTCAAATTTCTTTTTCTCTCATGTTCATTCTGATGTTTTGTTGTGTTCACCATGCCTAATGTCTAATTCTTACTATGCAATTGAGTTGTTTATTTTTTCTGTTTTTGTTGTTAACTTGCATTATATATCCTATTTACTATCTGGTTGATTGCCTTTGTTTATAAGTACATACTGGTTAGCGCACATCATATCAAATGAATAAGTGCTAAGTTGATTGGTTGCATCCTTCTCTTGAAATGTACAACAGTTAAATTCAAGGTCGATTGTATTATAAAATTATGCCATAGTTTGTTTATTCTTCTTCTATGGTATAGGTATGCCTGCCTGTTAGGTTTCAATTCGATGTCTATGTTCTGATAGACAACCACGTATATGGGTTGATCGAATATCACATTGTTAAATCTGAGGCTACGGACAATGTAGTTATGTACGCACGCTATATTTCCTTTAGATTATTGCACACACTAAATTATGCGTCGATCACGCAATTGCAGTCATACTTTCAATGATTATATTGCTTTATTGTGAGATGCTGCTAGATGGAATACTCCTATGTACCCAACCTTCTCCTAGAAGAGCTCGGTGTGAGTATCTCTAATCCTCCTTCCATTCTAAGATGTATGTTACCGTTGTGTTACTTGACGATCTGTTTTCGTTATTGTAGAATTGGTTTTGTCTTTTTAGATATGTTAGGGTTTTCCATTGCACATGAGTGAAAAAAAGGTGATAGAGGTACCAGCTTAAGTGGCCACATCTTCTTATTTTAAAGGACTTCCTTTTGTTTTAGATTGGTGTTTGTTAACTTTGTGTAATGCTAATTTGTAGATGTTGTATGTTCACATTTAGATACCTACATACTACTGTTTTATCAATAGATGTTGTTGAACTCATGTGGGGAGGGCCAGCTATGCACCACCTAAAGATGCAATAGGTGAATTACTTATATACAAAATGAAAGACACGTTAATAACAAATTGCCTTATCCTTTTGCAAATCTGCACATGTTTTTGGTTCACAGCTTATTTGACTTTATTTTTTTATTACATGTCTTCTGCATTATTAAAGTACGCGTGCCTCAATTTATTTTGTACCCAGTATACTTGACTATTTTTTTTTCTCTAAACAATATACGTAAATTTCATACTATTGCGGTGTCACGTATGCTTTAGTAAACCACACGGTTATTTCGTAAAAGAAATGCAGGCATATTATAATCCTACAACCACCATTCGTACTATGTCCCTAAATAAATTAGTTCAAGTTCCTACAACCGCCATTCATGTATTCTTCTTGGTGCTTAGTTTGTTGAAATAATTTATTTATTTATTAGTATCACCTCTCACACGATTTTTCCCATTCCTCATAAGCATACTCTATTTTCAGGGCAATTAATTCTAGTTGCCTCCTTAAGGGAAGGTCCAATGAGTAAACAAAAGAAAGTAGTGAAAGACCATGACAATGCAAAAACTATTGGCTGGAGTATTTCCAATATACTAAGCAAGGATAATCCAGTTAACTTTACTCTAGAAAAAAGAGCTGGATTAAAGTGCACAAAGGATACATTAGGTTACTTGAGGAGATACAATAGTTTGTTAATGGATGGAAGGTATAATGTTTGATAGATAATCACTATAATTTTTTTTCCAATAGCAGTCCTTGAGTTACTATATGTAATGTTCGTTACAAATTATTCACCCTTTGCATCTGTCAATTTTTTTTGTTGATATATCAATTTGCTATTGCCAGTTTGAAAGACTGTGTGGATTTGTTGTAAAGCATGAAGCAGAAGGGATTGCTTGATATCAAAAAGGTAATAACTATTTTAATGGTCCAATGTTTTTAAAAAATTATCTTTTAGAATGTGTTCTTCAAGTTCCTGATTTCCATCTATTTTGAGAGTTAAATGAAGGTAAATTGAGTTTTCTTGCCTATCTTAGCCTCTTAGTCATTCAATGAACTTACATATAATAATCCATGAAAGGTATGATTGCATTAGTAGTTCATGAATGGGTATTCTGCTGACAGCACAAACTATTCTCAAAGAACATAATGCACTTATGTTTAATGCTAGGTTCATCCACACTGTTTAATTTTGTTATGTTAATCCATGAAAGGTATGATTGCATTAGTAGTCCATGAATGGGTATTCTGCTGACATCACGAACTATTCTCAAAGAACATAATGCACTTATGTTTAAGGCTAGGTTCATCTACATTGTTTTAGTGTGTTATGTGTAATTTTCAGTGTGCACTAATACTTTGTTTCTCTTATGATGATAAGAATTACGTTAGAATCAATCTTTGTGCAATGAATAGTTCACGAAACTGTTAACTGTTGTCTCTTATTTAGGTTAACAAAAAAAAAACTGATATAACTAACTTGCATGTCCTCTTGATTCATATGCTTGACAGGTACTGCTTTCCGATACCCGATATCTACCCTTTGTCAAAGGCGGCACCTCTATTTTTTTTTACTGAAATTACCGTGTATACTTTAATGATGTGACATAACATGAACTAGCTGGGGAAGTCGCTTGGCATCATTGGACTTGGTGGCTTGGATCACGTGGCAGTAAAATTTGGAAAAGCCTTTGTACTGAAGGTCACAGTTTTTAGTACATGTGAATCAAATAGAAAATAAGCTATTAGCCTTCTTTGAGCAGATATTTTTGTGATATCATTAGACGAAAAAACAGATGGAGGTACTGCTTACTGTTCAATATGTTTTATCATCTCATATGCTTCGATTATATTCTGAATAAGCATTTTATTTTTTAGGCAAATATCATTTGGGAGCAATTGTGGAGGTTAAAAAGAATTGTTGCTGCTTCTCCTCTTTATTGCTCAAGAATGTCATCATTACATAAAATGAATTGATTGATTGCTAATAATGTGCCTTAAATAACTTGGGACATATGTATAAAGTTGTTCTGCATGTTCTTTTTAGCATTCTTCAGATGAGCGTTGCAATGCTCATATAATATTTATCTAACAGAGAATGAACTCATTTTGTCTTCTCATTCTTATATATATATATATATATATATATATATACACACACACACACACTGAAAGTGACAATGTCAAAACACTGCGTTTTTTCATTTCCTGAAAACGTCCCTGTAGTTCATTGTTGACACTGCTTCCGGTGCTCACCCCTTCGATCCTTATCTCTCTCTTCTAAAAGTTTTCGGTGTAATGGCACTACTTACCTTTCTAAAATAAATCGAAGTGCATGGCCATATACTGTTTAGCATGCCATCATTATTACACATTTTTTTCCAATTTTGCTATTCCTGTCTTACTAGTGTTGGTCATAGTACATGACCATATACTGTCTAGCATGCAACCATTACTGCCCAATTTTTTTTTGTGCCATGTGCCAGCCAGTAAGTGACACTTGAATTGACTGTTAAGAGCAATATGCTAGTCTGGTGCATATCAGGCCTGTAATTATAACTGTTAGCCACATTGTATCACGATTGGCACGGCCAACGGGTCAGAAATAAGTTTATCAAATGCTCCTCTACTCTTGCATAGGAGGTAGAATCAATAAATACAAACATATTATGATGATGCCACTGTCATTTATACTCTGTCCCTGAATAAATAAATAGAGCCATATAGTTTTTAAAAAATGCGCACATATTCTTGCTAGCGTGTTTTTCCCTCATCAAATATTCTAGACACACACCGTTCTAGATAGTCACTTTCTTGCGGAACTAGATTTAATGTTTGTACAAAATTACAAATACCTTGCTCTCATGTATAATGGAAAACTGATAGCTTGAAGATTGCCTTTTTTTGTTGGATGAACGATGAATACTTTGTTCGTTTGTTGTGAACGGAGGTGAGCCTTTGGTGGGTTTAGATTTTTGAATGTTTAAACGTCCCTGTAGTTCATTGTTGACACTGCTTCCGGTGCTCACCCCTTCGATCCTTATCTCTCTCTTCTAAAAGTTTTCGGTGTAATGGCACTACTTACCTTTCTAAAATAAATCGAAGTGCATGGCCATATACTGTTTAGCATGCCATCATTATTACACATTTTTTCCAATTTTGCTATTCCTGTCTTACTAGTGTTGGTCATAGTACATGACCATATACTGTCTAGCATGCAACCATTACTGCCCAATTTTTTTTTGTGCCATGTGCCAGCCAGTAAGTGACACTTGAATTGACTGTTAAGAGCAATATGCTAGTCTGGTGCATATCAGGCCTGTAATTATAACTGTTAGCCACATTGTATCACGATTGGCACGGCCAACAGGTCAGAAATAAGTTTATCAAATGCTCCTCTACTCTGGCATAGGAGGTAGAATCAATAAATACAAACATATTATGATGATGCCACTGTCATTTAGATTTTTGAATGTTTAAACGTGATTGTGTTTAATCCTCCTTGCATTTTAAGATGGATTTTACTTCTTTATCTATTTTCCTTACTGTAGGACGGGTTTTGTAAAGGTTTGGATTTGTTGGAATTGATCTTCGCACAAGAATGCAGCCATTGCCATGGTGATGAATGTTCCGACTTAGGTACCCATTTTCCTAATTCCTTTGACGATCATTCCATTTAGGGTTTCTATTCATTATGCTTCTGTACTGCTACTTTATATGAGTTGTACATTCAGATTTATATACTTATAAACTATTATGTTATATATTATTACTATCAAGCTCATGTGGATAGGGACACATAACTAAATATTGATTTATCTACGTCATTGTACCTGACAATAGTTTACATCGGTACCTGACCAAAACACACATACAAAACACTAGCATCCAAGCCCCTGCGCCATTTGGCGTGGGTTACCTTCTAGTGCCTTTGAATCCAAAAAGTCTACACTTGCTGTCCGCCATGTGGATTTTTAGTGTTCCTGAAACCTTTCCCTGTATCACATTGTCACAGAGGCCTGCTCTTATACCCTTCAATTCCTTGGAGATGAAGCTCATCGATGATGAAGGAAACTGGGAGCTGTGCAAGATCCAACAGTGATTGATACCTCTGGGTTATGATTTCTACAATAGATAATTACAAATATAGCACTACCATATGGTAGTGTAATCAAATAAGAAGTATTTACAGAAAAAGACTTAATTTATTGGGAAAGAATCAACCAAAAAAGATTAGGGACCACAATGGTACTATAGATCAATGAAAAAACATTAGGAATCGTAATACTACCATATGCGTACAGATGCCCATCCTTCAACTTTACCTTCCATGGAAGGGGGAAAAAGATTCGAAATTGGTAGGTGTGATTGATTTTGCAGTATTTATATGTTTGTAATGGACATCTGTTTTGTATGGGTCACCACTCTAGACGGTCTCGAAAAATATTCATCTTCATGTAGCATATTAGATCATTGAGAAGTTCTTGTATGTGTTTACTCAACATGGAGCTTGCAATAATTCGTACAACACAGTTTTTTTTTGTTTTTCTGTACTTGGTTTCGATGCTGCTGTGCATGTTGCCTTTTTATTGCCTTTTGATTCAAAATGAAATTGGTAGGTGCGATTGATTTTGGAGCACTTATATGTTGGTAATGGCTCTCTATTTTGTATGGGTCACCATTCTAAAATGTCTTAGAAAATATTAATCTTCGTGTAGCATGTTAGATCATTGAGGTGCTCTTGTATGTGCCTACTCAACATGGACCTTGCAATCATCCGTACAGCATAATTTTTTTTATTTTTCTATTCTCTGTGTCGATGCAGATGTGCATGTTCCCTTTTTATTGCCTTTTGATTAAAAATGAAAGAAAAATTCTTATCCTCTACAGCACCCGGATCTTTCCTCACTTTTATATAGATGGATAGGGGTGCGGCGGGGATGTATAACACCTGATCGGCCATCAATTGAACGCAACAGGCTCGACAAGGTAATACGTTTCTACCTACAATTTTGACATGACATGTAACACGGTAAACTAATTAGTTGTGTTGTACCAGGATAAACTAGGATAAAACAATACAAAAGCACAAAAGGATGGTTGAAAGAATTGTCAAAATGGTAACTACTCTTATTGGTATATTACATTCTTAACATATCTGTCGCATTTGGTACCGCTTTCCCTATACAGAAACCAAATGGTATTCTTCGATTTATGTTGTTCTACTGCATTAGTTTGGATAAGTAGTCAATGTATTGCCTTGCTTGTTAGCCAAACACTGAGATGTTGCTACTTCATAGGCTATAATCGATGTTTTGATTGGCAGTACAACTGCAATTGTGATAGCTGACTCCAAGGGACTATTTCCCTTGGATTTTTCTATATTTCCATATAAGATGAGATTTCTTGAATATTTCATTTCATGCTCATGCTACAGATATACATTCATCTAATCTATTTTTTGCCGATTGTATTCATCCATGGCAATGAGGTTTACCACTTTATGTTGCTCCTAGGCTAATCAATTGTACAGTTCCAAAATCGTTTTTATGTATATATGCACCATGTACGCTTTCTGTCAAACGAATTCTTTGTGTACAACTCAGAACAATCTCTACCATGGAAACACGCTGCAAACACCGGCGCGTTGTAGCGCACAATTTCAACCTAGTTAGTAGTAAGAGAGTATAGGGTTATTGCCATCTGGCCCATCTTTGAAATTTAAGAGGGTGTTGCCATGTTGGTTGTGTGTAAATAAGTGTTCGTTAATTATATGGAGTGTGCTTTAATATATCATCATAACCGTCTGGGTGGTCTTTTCGACTGAGCTAATGCAATCATATGTTCCTTATGGTATATAGAGGTTTGGTGATTGTTAATAAATAATAACCATCCACGCCGGCTGCCAGTTCTGATTGTTAATAAATAATAAGTGCATTTCTTATTTATGAATTATAGATACAAAATAAAGAGGAGCAAGACATTGTCATCTTATTTTTCAATACGAACACAATCCAACCAATCTCTTCCAGAAATAGTTGGAACTGGAGGTAGTCACAACGAGCAAAACAATCCTCATGTTGAACTTAGTCCAAATGATGTACTTGTCCAACTATTGACGAAGAAATAATGGGCTAGATTAGAGATGAAATCTTTGTTATTTAGGTACTCAATTTGTATCTCTAAGGTGCTATATTATTTATGTTTTGCCATATTTTCTTATTATATTTTAAGCACCCACTGATTCCACCGTCGAAAACTCTGAAAAAACCCGAATTGCGTCGTCCGTGAGGCATCACTGTCGTCGGCCACCGGGATTTTCGTCAAGATCCAGAATACTCCATACCAGAGTGGCACACTCTTCGTTGGCGAATCAAAGGTTGATAGAGTTTTTGGTTAAAATGGCGTTGTTGACATTCTGGATAGCAAATCTAGCTCTCTTCCACGTTAAATGTAAAAATAACACCTTATTGTGCACCATAGTACCAGAGCCACTATGTGGGCGACATGTCAGCAAGTCTGGCCCCCAAGGATACGGACAAGCCGGTCGGCCATTTCAAAATTTTGGTGGATATTGTTTTTACACTATTTGACACTATCTAAACACTATTTAAAACTATGTAACACTTTTTTTTTAAAAAAAAATCTCTTTGAATTTTTTCTTCTTGTTTTTTTTACCTCACACTCGTAGCTTCAAATGTATTATCACATGTAACAGCAAAAAAAATGCACAAATGTTTCACATGAAATCACGACGCAATACAGCACACGTAGCTTCAAACTTGGGTGTCAACCATCGCCATTTTTTCATATAAAATCACGGCGCATCGCAGCACACGCAGCATACGTTTAAAGTGTTAATTAGTTTTTTAAATAGTATCAAAAATACTATTCACCAAATTTTCAAACGGCCGGCTGGCTTGTCCGTGCCCGTGGGACCGAACTCGCCGACGTGTCGCCCGCACGATGGTTTCGGTCCTCTAGTGCACAAACAAAATGTCATTTTTTACATTTGATATGAAAATAGTGCTAGATTTGCTATTCGGGCGTTAACGATGCCATTTAGACCCAAATACTCATAGTTGATTTCGCTCACTGTTTCGGCCTTTTCAGCCCTGCCAACGGAAAATCAAAAGTTTCACTATTTCGGACTTTCAGTGCTACCAAGTACCATCTGCCTTTTGTTTTTGGATATATAGCATGGGTGCGCATTGCAATTGCATTGAAATGATGGTGTCACTGATTCAACTAATCCACTGTTGATGACTTTATGCTGCTTTCGCAAGCAAGAAATATTGCACCATTTTGGACTTTGGGAGTGAGGCAGGATATGGATGATAGTATTGTTGAACCGGTCGACAATCCGTGCTGGTAAGCGACACGTGTTCTTATCACGACTCCACCGCTCTGATCCTATGTTGAGTCTTCATCGTTCGGATCCCCTGCTGTGCCCTCATCATACAACATATTTAACTGGTACTGTTGCACGACGAAATAACAAAAATAGCCCTCCCGCGAGCGAATTGGAAAAAATTGACACCGGTTCTACCTTCAAATACCACGGTATGGGGCCTACCGTGTGCCCAGGGCACGGTAGACCCTGTCATGTTATTTGAATGTGAAACTGGTGCTATTGTTGCAATTTTCATTTGTGAAATAACTATTTTTACTAGTTCCTCGTATAACAGTAACAATATCTTTTTAGCCGATAGCTCAGTCACAAGAGGCCTCTTTTGTGCTCTCTACGTGATCACAGGTCAGTACTCGGCTCCGGCCATGAACAGTCAGGCCAACTATTGTGTAGTACTCTCGTGAGTCGTGACTAATGATCAGTCCACATCACCTCAATATTTTCTGTATCCGAATGAAGCGCATTGCATTCACATCACACGATCTACTGTGTAGTACTCTCATGAGTCGTGGGTAATGATCAGTCCAAATCATCTCAAGATTTTTTTGTATCCGAATGAAGCGCATTCTATAAACTGATTCACACCACACGATCTACTGTGTAGTGAGGGGGGGGGGTGTTTGTTAGGTTTGGAAAAAAAAAAAGCTCGCGGCTCGTGAGCCGGGTCGGCTCGAGCTCTTTTTTTGAGCCGAGCTAAGCCCTATTTCTAGCTCGGCAAAAACTCGAGCCGAGCTCGAGCTGCTTTGCGAGCCTTTTAGCTCGAGTGGCCCATGATCGAGGGCCCGATCCTATGGGCTGCTCCACCGGTCTGGCCTTGCACCTTGCCCTACCTTTTGTGCAATTGTGCTTCCTCCGAATCTCCCGAAGTCCCAATCCCCTTTGTGCTTCCTCCGTTCCTTCCTCTTCCTCCCGATCCCCTTCCACCTGGCGCCGCCATAGTCCCTGGCTCCCCGCCCCGTGCTCCCCCTGTTATTCGAAGGGGTTGGACGAGGACGCCCCGTTCGGGGCGCAGTTGTTCTGGCCAGCGATGAGGTGACGCATCGCCATCTCCGTCGATTCCGCCAGAGGCGCCCGCCGACGCCGGCGGGGGCCACTCAAGCTGCTTCGGTGGCCGGCCGCCCCTGCAGCCTGCTTCCGACGTCTTGCCATTGACCCCACCCCCTCTCCACCTCACCCCGTGCGGCCGTGCGCCCGTGCCCCATCGGGCCCATCCGCCGACCTCTTCATCCGATGCACCACCCTGTCCTCCTCAGGCATCCGTGCTCCATCCGCCAGCCTCTCCATCTGCCGCGCCGTCCAAGTCCAACCGACGCGCATGGATCGACACCAACGGAGCTTGGAGTCTCGTGTGCTAGGGAAGAAATCGGCCAACGTTGGGGCCTCCACCTCAGCACTAGCTGGCGGGAGTGGAACCGGTCGTCGCCTCCTCAACTCCTCCCAACCGCCTCCTGACATCGCCACCAAACCGGCATCCTCGTCCTCGATGAGTCTTCACTCTTCACTTCAGTAGTATCCTCTCGAGATAATGTGCTTCTTCAATCTTCAGTATAATGTGCTATTTGGCAGTTAAATGAATGTACAAGCATTTATGTGTTTGCACTTCGTAGTGTGGAAGTTTCAGGTAAACAAAGATATGATGCTTAATATACCTAGAGGGATTGTCAATTTATCATAGTTTGCTAGAGTCATGTTAGACTGTTAGTGCTGCTCGCGTGTATAGTCAGTGTTACACATTGCTTCTGGGGATGATCATTTGAAGCTCATGGCTGCTGCAATGTTGGACAAGTTTGACAAGTATTGGGAAGAAAAGAACAATGTCACGGTCCTTGCTACTATTCTTGATCCTAGGTTTAAGATGAAATTCATTGGTTGGTGCTTCAACCAAATGTATGAGCCCTCAAAGGCTGCATATGAGCTTGATGATGTGAGGGTCGAGTTGGAAGATTTGTATTCACAGTTCGAGATGGATCATCAGCACAACAAGGTGGCTAGTACAGGTGATGTAACCTCCTCTTCGGCTATGGGTACAAGCAGCTCTTTATCCTCAGTCTCATCTCAGTTTCAGTCATTCTTGCGTTCCACTTCTACCGAGCCTTCAAAGTCAGAGTTGCTTATCTATCTAGATGAAGCGAATGAGAGTTTAGATAGCAAGGGCTTCAAATTGCTTGAGTAGTGGAATTTGAATGCACATAGATTCCCGGTAGTGTCAAAGATGGCTAAGAATTTCTTGACTATACCAGCTAGCAGTGTATCTTCAGAATCAACTTTCAGTGCTGGAGGTAGAGTGCTAGATGACTATTGGAGTTCTCTACGTCCAGCTATGGTTCAGTATTTGGTGTGTGCCTCTAGCTGGATTAGAGGTGCAGCTGATGACATGAGACCTCCTATATTTATGGTAGGTTCTTGCATACTTTAATATGTCGTTTCTATTTTTTTTTTCATGGTTAACTCGATTATTGTTGTTGTTTTACGGAAAAAGATGATGAGGATGATGTCGAGACCATTCTATTTCCTCAAAGCATCGTGGAGAGCAGCTAGTAAGTGCTACTACTTCTAAGTGCTCTTTTACTTCATAACAAATATACAATGTTTTAGATATATCAAGTGCTCTAAATAAAAATGAGAAGGCTTGCTTGTGCAACTGTGAGAAGTGAGTTGAGCAATTATGATTTTGTTGTTGTCCCAAAGACATTAATTTGGTATCTTTGGAGTCTCTGTAGACTTTTTTACGGTGTGGTCGAATGTGACACATTCTAGTTTAAAGTGTTGCTTTCACTACGATCTATGCATGAAGCATGGAAAAGCAAATCGAACCAAATTCTAACCTTGAAAATTAAGTAACAAGGTTATATGAACAACTATACTGTAAGTAGTTATTGAGTTATTTTGATGCTTTCTCATGAAACCAATAAACACACTATATATTTGTCCAATCAAAATGTTACTGTTGTATATTACGATAACAAGTGTATTTCGAGAAGATGCTTTGTACAATGACAATCATTTGTGATTTCAAGCTCATGGATTATTTTGATGACCACGAACTGTTAGGCCTTTGTATAGACCTCCTTTTGCCTTTTGCTAACTAGTATGGTGTTACTGACTCGGGCTCCTCAAATTGTTTCATTTATTTAATGCATACGACTAAATCTTGTACTCCTTACATTTTCTAGAACCAACTCACCAAGTCTAGGTCACTTTGCATAATGATTAGGCTTTAGTCTTATACTCTTATTCTTAGTTGTTTTTTGTGTGGCATGGTTTAGGTTTACTGATAATGGCCATGTGAATTTTGGAATTTGGGAACTGCTCACCCATATGGTGCTGTTATGCTGCTTCCTTATTTGACCATTTCTTTCCATGTAAACTGCTATCAGGTGTTGTAGGGATGAGATATCTAAATAAAAAATAAAAATGATATGATTTGAGTTTCCTCACTGTAAACTGCCATCAGGTGTTGTAGGGATGATATATATAACATACAAATATGCCTTAAGACAACAATTATACCACAACTCAAGGCTCTTGCATGTCTTGTACAATGTACTAAATTTTCCCTCTTACTACAGAAAATGGGTAGAACATCTGTGCCATTTCGGCTGATTTTGCATTGATTTTGTAGGATCATTGGATGCTTCGGATGACAAGATGACACCAATACGCCATGATATCGGGCCAAGAGGACCTTTTATTTTGGAGTTTAGACTTTAGATTGTTATTTTGAACTCTTGTACATTAAGTGCTTACTACTTACCATAGATCCATGGAGTGTTATATGGATCAATGGATGGACTGTTATATGGCTGTATCATGTATGGATTATGGACTGTTATGATGAATGCTTGTGGCTATATCATGTATGGATTATGGAATGTTATGATGAATATCTTGTATGGATTATGTACTGTTATGATGAATGGCTTTGTTACGATGAATGGATTAGGAATTTATGATGAATGGCTTTGTTTATGATGAATGGATTATGAATTTATGAATGCTTGTGGCTGTATCATACTATCATGTATGGATTATGGACTGGGATGTTGAATGGCTCACATTCAACTGAATTGGAACCCTGGCTCGAATGAGCCTTCAAGCCGGCTTGAGACTTGTTTCTAGTCGAGCCGAAGTTCAGACCGAGCCTAGGCGAGCTTGGCTCAAGCCGGCTCGGCTCGGCTCGTTTCCAGCCCTACGAGGGTGGGCGGGCAGTGGGAGGCCCTGTTTTGCATTAGAACTGGATTTCTAATTCAAGCCATAGTAAAATCAGAGTGTTAGTGATTTCAAGCCATGGTAAAATCAGAAATACTTATCATAGACGGTTTTTAATATAAACCGTCTGTGATGAGGACGAGAAGTTACAGACAGTTCGTGTTGAAAATCGTCTGTGAAGTATCACAAACGGTTCTGAACAAGAACCATCTGTGATATTCAGAACCGTCTGTGATACTTCATAGACGGTTTTCAACATGAACCGTCTGTGATATTATTTCTTCACGAGCGGTTTTAGTGCGGACGATAACACGAGGCGGTCGCTAAACCAAAAGCTATGCTCGTGATTGTATTTAATACAAACGGATTTGGTCAACCATCTGTGACGAGGCGTCTAGTATTAGACTTTTTGTAGCAGTGATTGGATCCCCCACTTCCGGACTTCTCCTACCGGTCCTGGGTTCCTCCATCACACTCACACATATTACATACCCGATGTGGAGGGCATAATTACGTAACAAGATAGCATTTTCCGCCCGCCGAAATGGGAAAATGGTTGGCACTTAATTACGGCCTCATATCCGAGTAAGAGTTTTGTTGGTCCTTATATTTTATCCATATGTAAAGGGGTCCCGCCTCTTGCCTCATCGCTTCTCTTTTCTCTATTCTCATTCCCTGCCAAGAGTCCCCTTTACCTTCCTAATATCACATCTTTTCTCGTCTCATTCATCATTGTAATATCCCAAAAAATAATCCTTGTGGGCCTGTGCATAATTAGAAGAAAGACGATACGCAAAAACGGAGTATTTGGAGTTTTTACGGAGGAGTTGGTTCATACCGGATTAAAAGGATCGTGGGGAGAGTGGATTCAAAAAAACCCTAGCTTTCTTTTTTATTTTCGTCGACCGTCGTTTTCTTTTCTATCTCTCGAGCGCCATCATCCCCGTGTGGACGCCGTTCTCCTACCGATCACACCTACCCGCCGCTACCGTTTGCCGTGTGACACTCGTGGCTGTGCACGCCGCTAGCGCGTGGCGCGCTGCCCGTAGGGATGAAAACGGATTGGATAGTTTCCAACTGATCCGGACGGAAATGGATTCGGATTTTTCTCGGATAATTTTTGGATCGGAAACGAATTTGGATTTTTTTTGTCGGAAACGGAAACGAATACGGTAGGTATTATATCCGGCGGATACGGATACGAATACGGATTATCCGGATAAGACCAAGTCCGGATATCCGAATGTCAGCCCAAAAGTGAAAAAATGAGATTTTAATTGATTTCCGAATTTCAAAAAATACAACAAATCAAATAGCCTTTTAGAAAATACCAAATAGAGTTCAAAAATTCTAAACAAAATCACAAAAATTCCTTGAATTATTTTGAACTTAATAGAATTAATTCCAAGTTAAAGTTGGTTTTTATTTTTGCACATAAATTATTTTTAATTTCTAAAAAATTGGAAAAACCTTTTTAAAATCCGTAAAATTCAAGAATTTTTTATTTTTCACTTTAAATCCAATAAAATCCCATAAATCTCAATAAATTTTATTTTTGACATTAAAAATAGGAAATTAAATGATTGACTTTATTTTATTATTTATTTCTTTTTATTTTATTATTTATTTCTTTTTAACCAAGAAAACTCTTTTAAATCTTAGAAAATCCAATAAAATAATAACTTTATTAATTTTATTTTTGGTAACATACTTTGGGATGTTAAAGTCATTTGCGTACAGATTAACCATTCAGCCTGATCGATGTTGGTGTGAACTAAGTTTTTATGTATGTGATGAACTAAGAGTGAATGTGTGATGACTTATGACTTTGTGAGTTATGACTTATGAGCTAAATATGGTAAACTAAATATTATGTTTGTGATGAACTAGTTAATGCAGCTTGCTAGTGCTAATGTTATGTGTTGTTGCTAAAAATATAAACAATTCATGAATGTTTGCATCAAATAAATTAGTTATATGTTTTCGTTAATTTCTGGCATACAATTTAAGGGGTTTTCATGTTCCGAAAAATATCCGCGACCGTATTCGTTTCAATTCGTATTCGCTCCGTATTCGTATTCGATATTATTCGCATCCGTATTCGTATCCGGGGTATTCGTATTCGTATCCAGATCCGAAAAAAATATGAAAACAAATATAGCAACACCATTATCCATCCGTTTTCACCCCTAGCTGCCCATTGCATGCTTGTGCCGCTAGCCGCATGAGATCCAGTGCAGCTGCGTGGAAGCCTTTACCAATTGTGCTGCTGCTACTGTTCATGCGATTAGGTAAGGCTGCATTAGTAATTAATTGGTTTTTTGGTGAATGCATGCGTTCCATTAGTAATTATTCGGATACTTAAATGGTGAATTTTGGGAATGTCATCTACTAGTTAATTGTAGATAATTTCAGTATCTTTCCATAGAGTATTTAATCATGTCGAGGGGTCAGATCGACATTTAAGAGTTTGGAGTTGGGATCGCGCTAGAGAGTATAGCGAGTTCGTATTTACTTCTAGCTTTGTTTTTGGTCCAGAATCGTTACCTTAGAGTGTTTGTTAAATTAATTCAGGTGGGGGATTGGTTCCGGGGGCAGCGCCCTCTTCGCGTCTTCCATCTTCGCACAGTTGAGGCAAGTACAGTTAGTGGTAGATTATTCATGAGTGATTGTTCATGTTTGCTAGTATGATGAATATATGCGCTATTCATGGATGCTAGAATGTTATGAATGTCAATGATCGTGGATGCTAGAAGTATGAGTAAGTTTATTCATGTATGATGTTGCTGCGGATACATGTTTATGCGGATGCAGATGGCAAGGAGGGCTTCAGCGATATGCATGTAAGAATTTGGATTGTAATTTAATTAAGTGTCGTAAGTTATATTTTGACCTGTTATAAGTCAATCTTGTAATAAATGTCGAGTTAGTAATATATTACTTTTGCTTTGTAAATAATTCTTGTATGTTGTTTTTGACTCAATTAATTGGTGAGATCAAGTATGGAATTATTTTAATGCTACCTTTTGCTTGTAATGGATTTTGTACTTGATTTTGAGATTATATTGATGATTGATTCTTGCGGCAATAATTTATATCATAAATCTGATGATGACTCTTGATAATATACCCATGCATTAATTTGCTTGACGAGGTGTGCCCTAATGATCTGAGATTAGGTTATGCTCTTTGTTTAGATGAGTTTTAATCTACTGCTTAGTATCGCTTAGCATCGTTTAGATTAGTATAAATTGTTAGGGAATTAATTATGTAATTAATTTTGAGTTTGTTTTTAATGCTTTACCTCTTATTGCAACGAGTTCTTAGAAATGATTCTGCGTTATACCGATGTTGTACGTTGTTGTAATAATTCATCTAATTAATTTGCGAGTGTAACAATGTATTATTATTACTTTAAAATTCATATTACTCAAAGGGTAATGCAGTTGTAGCTAATAGGGTTCCTGGTGAGATGGCACGGATTGGGTGTGCCCTGAATTCGTTTACCTACGATGTTACATTGCGAGTTTGTGGAAAATTTGGTAGGACTCTTGAGGCGTAATGATTGTTGGAGATGATGAATGAGAAAGGGTGTAGCTTGGACACTGCTAGTTGCAATATCATTATTAACGGACTATGTAGAAATAGTACCTTAGATATGGCTATGGACATTGTATATGGTATGTGGAACGAAGGAAGCTTGGCTCTTGGCGGACTAGGTAATTCGTTCCTAACTTTTAGTTAGTGATTCTTCCACCAGCAAGAATTGCTTTTCTGACAGAATCACTTACTCTACTCTGATTAGTGCATTGCAAAGGAGGACTTGATGATGCAAAGAGGAAATTGTTTGAGATGATAGGAAAAGATATTTCTCCTGATTCAGTTGTAGATGTTACCTTTATTCACGGGTATTGTAAGCATGGAAATACTTCTTTGGCTAATAAGGTTTTGATGGACATGGAGAAGAAAGGTTGCAACCAAAGCACAAGGACGTATAACTTGTTGATTTGGGAATTTCGAGAACAACACAGGTCAGATGAAATTCATGAATACCTTTTTACTATTAACAACTTGAGCAGGCTACGTGCATGATGAGCTTGCGGCTTTGGGGTGGCTTGACTGGTTAGGGTTTTGGTAGCATGGTGGATGGTTTCGATGTGGTTTTGGTTCTCTAGACATGGTGCTGGTATGGGTTCTTGTAGATGACTTTAAGTTGTCTTGATGCTTGTAATATTGTTGTAATAATCTTTTACTTTCTCTTACAACGGATTATTTAATTAACTTAGAGATGGTATTAATGTGGTATGTCCTTTTGGAGTGTAACATCCCAATTTTCTGAGCTTTTAAAAATCTTTTGAATAGTTAGTAGGAGAAAATTCACCGTTTGGATTTTATTTGAATTTAATTTAAAAGCTTAAACATGGACTTTGTACATCAAAACAATTTAATATGATTAAAGTCAATATCAATAATGGTCAAAACTATTTTATTTGGATTCTATGTGCTTGGATATATTTTCTAGATTTTTCTAGAAATTTTCCAAGTTCATTTGCTATTTTCTATTGCTTATTTGAATTTCTGGTATTTTATTAAAAATAAAAAAGTATTAAAATCTCAATTAAACCTTGTTGGGCTGGTTTCCAACCCGATCGGCCCATTCCTTTCCATTCCTCGGCCGATCGGCCCATCATTTGTCTTGACCCAATAAGACTGCGCCCACCTCAGACTGACGAGTGGACCCCACCAGTCAACCCCTCTCATCCTCTCTCTCCGTGCGCTCTACTATTCACAGCCGTTCGATCACGCATGGACGGTCTGATGGAGATGAGCCGTTCGGGCGGTCCGAATGTCACCGGCGTTGTGAGCTGTTCGATCAATTTTGGACGGTTGGATCTTGTGGTCCGAACGTGCCCGCTTCCTTGTGTCTCTGCCAAGTGGGCCCGCCTTGAGTCGTCGTCCTCTCCAAGTCGTCTTCTCCGCGTGAGCGCTGCCCAGTCCGCCATGGCTAGGAGCTCGAGTCCTGTACGACAATGCGGATTTCCCAACTAGATCCCTTCTAGAAACCGTATCAAAATCTTATCCCTATCTCCTCGCAACCGAATCAGATCAAATCTTATCTCCAATAGGTCTCTATCTCTAAGATTCTCGGAGATTTCTTTCGTGTTCTTCATGGACTCGATTTGGGATCTCCTTATCTCGTGCCGCCCCGGCCCTATAAATAGGACCACCGGGTTCGCCAGCGCCTCCTGATCCCATAGCCGCCACCCTCATCCACCCTAAAGCCCTAGTGCTGCCGTAATCCAAGATCTAGGGTTTTCAGCCGAGCTTCTTCATCTTCGAATTGCGCAGCCGCCGTCGCCGCCGCGTCATCTTTGAGCACACCACCGTGATCAGCGTTACCAGATCTACCTCGAGAGCCCTCCCTCATCGCCGGAGCATCACCAGAGGTCCCGTCCGACAAAACCCGAAGACTTTCTCCGCTTGGAGCTCGCCGCCGGTCGACACCGACGTCCCCGACCACCTGGAGTTGGCTCATCAAGATTGCAATAGTCCCAGCTGCCTCTTGGTACCAGCCGCCGCCGGTGAGTCACCGCCGTTCGCCGTTGCCCTTGATTCCCAAGCGCCGCCGTTGTCGTCGAGCTGACGTATACGTCCACGTGTGCGGCCACCTCATCATCCTTGTCGTCGTGGCGCCTGCGTGTCGGCTGAGTCGATGCCGCGTCATCACGCACGCGCCCGGTCCACCGGTCCCCAGATCCATCGGTTTGGTAGACTTAGTCTACCGTGAGCCATGAGTCTAACGTGTGGGTCCCACATGTCGGATTTTCTCTGATTTCTTTTATTTCCAGAAAATCCTTCACTGATGTCATGCCGACGTCATTATTCTGATTTTCTGTTAAAGAATAATTCGGATAATTCTGCTAATTCCTTTTTAGGGTTTCTTTAGATTTCAAACTTCCCAAGCTCATATCTTTTGCATCCGAACTCCGATTGAGTCCATTCAAATTTCTAAATTCATCTAAATTTGAGATATATTTATCTGAGATTTTTATTTAATTTTTGGAGTTGGTTTTGCTTCTGTTATTTATTTGTTTTTTTATTTGCTTTTGTTTGCGAGTAGACGTCGATACTTCGAGAAGATTTGAAGAAGGAGCAACTCAAGAGCAAGATCAGTACTTAGACCTATTTCAAGGCAAGTTATACCTTTGATCATATTTAACCCAGTTTTCAAAATACTTTGATTCAAATTATTGCATTTACTTTAAAGTATTTATTTAAATGCTTTTGGGTGTAGTTATTATCCAATTTGTTATGACCTCCTTGTCTAATTGTATGCCATAATCTTTTGTCACCCTAGCTTGGTTCATTTAGTTGGTGCTATTGTATTACCAACGTGGGTTGGTTAGATGTGATTAGTTTGCTTAGCCATGCTACGAGTCATCATTTCATGTGAGTCGCAATAATAAACTTGACTAAGTGACTATGGAACCATTTGATAAAATTGTGTGTATTATGTGCTATTACTCGTTGATGGCATATGTTGCACTTAACCAACAGGGTGGGAAAAGGTTTTGGACGGGGGCAAGTAGTCTGGTTTACTTTTATGGTGGATCTATGTTGGCGGGAATGATAGGTTAGAATTTGGAAGTCTTGCCTCGGTCAATTAAGGACTTAACCTTGTGCGCCATTGAACAAGACCTTCGTACAACCACATGCACGGTATGGGACTCGGGCCTAACTTAGTAAGTTATGGAGTCTTGACATTGATTACTCAGGTTGTAGGTTAGCTGTGTCGGATTGGGTGGAGGTGTGTATTACCAAGTAGTCGCATCGCGGGGCGGTTCGCCGTTTCCCTGTCCAACGGTGTGCGTCTATGGCGGCTAAGCATACCGGGAGTGTCAATGTTGAGATGAAGTTTCTGAAAGGTTTTGTTGTGACCAACTCTGATCAAGTTGATTGCATCTTGTGGGTAAAATGTACAACCTATGTAGAGTGTTAACCAATCTATTCGAATAGCCATGTCCGCGGTCATGGATATGGTCGGGGATTTCACACGAGGGGTAGATTTTCATGAAAACCTTGGGAAGAGAGCTGTGTAACTTAAGTTATATGGCTATGTGAATAACTTGTTTAGGCTATGTGTCTTTGTAAAATAAAACTGTTAAATTATTATTGTCTATTTGTTTTGAATTATGCTTTCAATCTATTACTTATATTCAAACTGCAAATGCTGCATTTCTGCAAAAGAGCCACAGAAGCCATTCCTTTGGAATAAGCCTGCATCTATAATTGCATTTCTGTGGTATGACTTGCTAGTACGGTTGTGTACTCATGCTTGTTGTAAAACATGCAACAGAAGTGGAGGAATCGTCAGTCAATAAGGTCTACTTCAAGGATCGTGGAGAACTAGATCGCGCACCCCAGCCGATTGCCTATGGGCATATGGATGGGCTTCATTGAAGTTATTTTGTTTCGTTCCGTTGCAGCTTCATTGAGCTATTTGCCCCTCTGAAGCATTAATTGTAAGCTTTGACCATAAGGTCTTTACTCTGATGTTTATTGTTATTTGCCTATTTATTAGTTATCATTGTATATGGAAATGATATTTCACTGATGTTGCCACTGTGTGCACTAGCGTGATCCTGGACTAGTGCAGTATACACAGAGGGTCCAAAATTGCATATTTTGGGTCCCGACATGGAGTGAATTCGCATTGCAATTTTCGGAGATGAATTCTTGTATTACTTTCCATGTTTGTAATAATGTTTTAATTTTGCTTGCGATGTATTCATAACATAATTTATCTCAGAGATTGTACTTTGTTTTATTTCTGCTTGTAACGAACTCTTGTAATTGATTCCGGGTTGTAATATTTTACCTTTGCTTGTAGTAAATCCCTGTATGTTGATCCAATGAAATGAATTATTATAATTCGATTCTAAGTTCATTTTTAAGGTGATACATGTGATCGCAAGGATTATTGTAATTGCTTTTGAGATTGAGCTGACGTCGAATTTTTGAATTCTTGTTGCGAACTATTGGTAAAGAAGTGTTGTATGTCTTCTTGTAATTAATTCTTATAAATCCCATGGTAATATTTGTTGGTGAACTCTCGCGGATATAAACTTTGTATAGAATTGATTGGCAATGCATTTGATAATAGCTTTATAGATTTTCGTTTGGTACCACTTGGATGAAAATGATTTATTCTCGCGTCTAATAAATCACGTTGTAAATCCTGTTGATGAACTTGTAGTAATATTATCCTATATGGAATTGTTTTGCGATGCATTTGTTATCAACCGAGATTATATTTTGTTTTTGATTTAGGTGAATTTTATTTCTTGCTAATTACTGATTAACTTTGTTTTAGTTTAGTCTGAATTTTTTGGTTCATAAATCTGGGTTTGAAATGACAATGAACGTTTGAGTTTGTTACATGTTCAATTCGTTGGTAATTATTGTGCTGATTAGTTTAATTTACTGTGTAATACTGTTTAACATGGCTTAGCTTAATTTGATTGTCAAGGTTCTCACACAAGTCAGCATCATGAAGCTGAGACAGGAAGGAAGAAACAAGAAACCAATGCGGGAGTAAATTACATCACATCCGCCTGTACTGTGATGTCCTCACAAATATCTATGTTTAACATCTTTCAACTTACTGAATAATCAGACTAGATAATTATATACATCGATAATCCTGTAAATAATTTTACGGTACACAACTTTGTTATGCATGGTCTTTGGACATGTTATCATGAACCAATGGTCATGATTTAATGTAGTGGCCTATCACCCTAGGCCTAAGAGCTAATAGGTCACCCATAGTCACATTAAGAATGGTATGTACTGTCTTCACCTCAACACTTATGTAAATAAATATTTTGGAATAAAACTCTTTGAAAGGACATAATCCAAAAGATGAGTTCATATGTTAACATGAGTTGTTGCAAATACTATCACATTGTGCCTCCCTCCTATCCGCCCTGTGCCTCCCTCGCTTGTCGCCCTCTCTCCCTCTTCCACGCGGCTGACATCGCCGTCCTCCCTCTTCCCCTCGCCTGATGTCGCCGGTCTCCATCGCTAGCTTCCCACTTCCTTGAGCCTGATGTCGTCGTCCTCCCTCTTCCCCACGCCCGAGGCTGTCATACTCACTCTTCCCCCCACCTGACACCGCTGTCCTCACTCTTCCCCTCACCTGAGACCGCTGTACTTCGTGGATCTCCGTCGGCCGCCGTCCTCAGATCTAGACCAAGGCACCGACGAGCGCCTCAGGCCCCTCCTCATCCTTGTTGGCCCCCTATGCCGCTGCAGCCGCAGCCGCCGTGGGGACGGCAGGGCGACGGCCTAAGAAGCGGCGACGTGGGGACGAGGAGTCCCTGCAGGCGACCGGCGTGGTGTGGTGGTGGAGGCAGGGAGAGGCCGTGATGGAGAGGAAGAAGAAGAAGCAGAAGTCCTCCATGACTGGCTCATCGAGGTCGCCGAGGAGTACAGGCTCGTCTCCGACACGCTCTACCTCACCGTCTCCTACATCGACCGATTCCTCTCCACCAATGCCATCAACCGCTAGAAGCTCCAGTTGCTCGTGGTCTTCGCCATGCTCATTGCCTCATAAGCACCCATCTCATCCCATATTACATCGCAAAATGTTCGATTTGTTCAAGAAATGAGCTTGAGTTTGGATTCGTGAGGTGGATCCAGCAAGTGTGAGGAGATCAAGCCCCCAAACGTGGAGGACTTCTGCTACATCACTGACAACACCTACATGAAGCAGGTGATGGGTGCCGTGCCTGGCTCATTTTGTGTAAGATCTTGCAACCGGTTGATGTTGAAATGCTAATTTGAGTTGTGTTCTTGTTGCTTGTGGGGATGTGCAGGTTGTTAAGATGGAGAGTGATATACTAAATCTTCTCAAGTTTGAGATGGGCAATCCTACAACCAATACATTCCTGAGGTAAATCACAAACTGAATTAGTCTAAATTGTTACTCCCATCCTTGTTTCTCAGCGTGGATCTATTGCTAAATATTATGTCTTTGTGTTTCCTTCCATGTTTTCAGGATGTTCATCAGATCTATCCAAGAAGATAAGAAGGTAATAACACACAATTATGATTTATTACAGTTGAGTTCTGCTGCTATTTAGATTGCTTGCTGCATGTGTACAACAATAGTTGATTTGTACTTCATTTATGCAATGTCACATTGATTGTTTGGCTAAACTGTAAAAATGGTTGATTTTTGGATTTTGGTTGTTTTATATGTTGCACTGTGATTGACGATGTACTTACATTGTAGTTTGCATGTGTTGTTTATTCAAGGATGATACTTTATGTCTTTCATGACACTCGGGTCTTGATGTAGTAGGCATGTATGAAGTACAATGAATGGAAGGCCAAGAAGAAAATCTTTGAGATGAACCAAGAAAGAAATTAATGTAGCCAACTAACCATAAAGATATGCACATCTTTAATTCAATGGAAAGAAGTTTCCCGTTGGTTTTATTTTGTTTTGGTCAAGAAAGATGAGCCTTTCCACATTGCCGTTTCAGGTACAGGTGATACATACATCGCTGGAGATGACGAACATAGAAGGGAACAAGAAGAGCAGTGACAATCTTTTTGGTAAGAAACTAATGCACCTATTAAGTAGATAACTCCTAATACTAATGCAGTAGTGTGCTCCATCCCATGAACCATTCATGCATCCAGCCAAAATTAAAAATAGTAACTAGAAACGTATTCCTATCTTATGTGTTTTAAAATTTTGAGCAAAATCATCAAGAATTTTTAGATCCTTCTGAGTCCTGGGACTAATATATGGCAGGACAAAATATTGCATAATTCTACCAGTTATCAATGTGCTGGAACCACGACCAAATACAGAAGTCTAGGGTAGCGACAAATAATAAAGGCAGTGTATGCATCACACCTATACCAGCATTCAAATGTTTTTGAAAAACATCTGGACTAGAAAGTGGAAGCAATGTCATGTGTATTTAGAAAGAAACTTATAGACAAGTAGTTTTGGTAGAAAACATCTTAGGAGTTGTTCTTCATGGAGGCAAGAATAGAAGCACAACTGTTTTGAGGGCTTGAAGCACAACTAGTTGTCTTCCTACCGTTCAACCACGCTTCCCCCCAAAGTTTTGAGTTCTCTTGTTGACTCTTTTGGGGGGTACAATCGACACTTTTTGGTCGGGATTGGGTGCTTAGGTTGGCAATAACAGGAATGGTTTTTGTGCCATGTGTATGGAACATACATAGAATGTACATACTCAATCATCTAACTGGTTGACATCTTTATCACTCTCAGATACTAAGCTTTTGAGCACATTTAGTATAATACAGTAGAAGAACTAAATGTAAATATTCGGTGTGGTAAGATGTCAACCATTAAATCATTAAATGGATAGATGGCCATTGCATAACATGTGAGTCATATGTTACTTATTCTTCTTAATTTTCTATATTTTGTAGTTACTTTACCTTCAGAATTATTGGTTGCTACAGTTTTATGATTGATGCTCCTGATTTCTTTTTTAGGTGTGTTCTGTCCCTTTGGATTATAGTTGATGTTCTTTATTACAGCAGAATACAACAAATCATTCTAACATTTGGAGATTGGGGTAAGATTTCTGTCTTATCCTTTTGATTATGACTTGGTCAAGCTGGATGTACCTCATTATTTTAAGGATCCATGTTGTTCTTTTTAGCCTAATTAGTTTGGATGTACCTCATTCAATTTTCAGTACTAAAGAAGAGAAATTTAAATGAAATTAGAGGCAGATGAGTGTGAATGACCAATAATGAAAGTTACTCAACTTTTTTATATCTAGGATGGCCTCATCCTACTAAGATCCTAACCTTGCACAATTCACTTGAATCAATACAATCTTATTTGTTGTAACATTTTTTATGCTCAGTTGGCACTTGGCATTCATATATTTTCTTTTCTGCTTTCACTCGGGTGGAACTCGTGATTTATTTTTGCTGGTACATGGCAACTTCTTTGGATATACATATCCTTTAGTATTAATATATGGAAGTTGTTAATGAAATAGGAACTGACTAAAGTTTACTATTTCCAAGATATTTATCTTTGGTCCATTTTTTTTATTCCAGCTATGCTGTAATTTTATTTTGGCACTGGCAGTAAACACAAATCATTTACAATAGACAATGCTTGTGGCTGCATGCATCTCAACAATTGGTGTAGCTGTCAATGCGATTGTAGTAATATGTGATCAGTTACACCACAACTGATCTACATTGCAATTGTATTCTTACATCAAAATAACTTATGATATTCTAGATAACAGATGGTGCTAATGAGGAATTTAATACTCATGAAACTTTTTTCCCACTTGAAGTGAGATTGTGTTTATTTGTTTTTTTGTTGTTGTTATCTCAACCGAATGATTTTGATAAGTTAGCTTTGTATCCAACTTTATGCCAAGCATTCGAAGAATTCAAGTATTTAATGCTGCTTTAATGTTTTGGTAATGATTAGCAGGCTGACTGTACCTTTGCTGCCTGTTATTACCTTCACTGCTTCACTATGACTTGAGATTCCCTCAAGGGGATCTCACTTATATTTGAGACCAAATAACCTATCTATTAAAATAATTTATTTTGGGTGACCAAAAGAAAGCAATTTATAGTTCGTTGGTACAATTTAGAAACTGAATATCTACGTGTTTACATTTTCTTTGTTGCTGTGCATTTAATTAGCAATTCTAAATGTTCTTACCAAAAATTTGTGTAAGAGGACTTGGACAGACCACAAAATTAGTTTTGCTATCACTTTGAAATTATTGACCATCTTTTGTTTTCAAATGCTCCATGGCTACATATGTTTGGCAAGCAATGACACCCTCTTTTCATAATCAATACCTATCAACATAACCCATATGTTGGGTTGTTTTTCAAAAACCAAGCATTCCTCCATTTTTGTTCATGAAATAATTGAATAGGTGCTAATGACACAAGTTAGATGCTAATGACTAGCTATTTTAACCCTCTCTTTACCATTTGTAAATGACACAAGTTAGGTGCTAATGATTATGTTACGAGAGCTGTTATGTACAAAACAAACTTTGAAGCTTTCGCAACTATATCTTTTGACCTGCTAATAGTCAATTCATTGCCTTTAAAGCATAGCAAACTAATGCAAGCTGAGGGCAGGTGAGAAACAAATCAAATGAACATTATTCCTTATGTTTGTGCTTTCTAATAGCCAGACCTTTCTATAATCTACATTTCCATGGTCCAAATGAAAAATGCACATAAATATGGAATTTTTCGCATTCACTAAGATAGATATAGTTTGGTATCACATTGACATTGAACTTACGTAACCACTAGAAAATACATAGATCTCTGCACTGTGTAATTGCTCACAGCTCACATTTACACAATTAGAATGTAGAGTGTAGAGATGCTTTCTTAAATGAGGGGAAATAGAAAAAATGCTTCCAGCATTTAGGTAGATCACGAGTACACAACTCATGCATGAGCGGTCTACCTTTCCTAAATGTGTAAATTGCTAAAAGTATATGTGTACATTTTTGTTGAGCCTAGCTTATTAGCGAAATGTATAGGACAACTCATGCAAGTAGCAACCAGTTTTCAATTTATCCAGTCCAAGGCTGCTTACTACATCACTATACATACCTCCCTCTCTCACTCACTCTGTATAGGTTTAAAGGAATAGAGCATCTTGTTCAGACACCATGTATTTTTCAAATGCTAAACATTCATGCACAATTAATGAAAGTAAGAGCTCTAGAATGATAGTTGATACTTTTGAGCTCACTTAGTCAACTTTGTCTAGCAATTTAAGAGAAAGTACTGAATTATATTGAACTATCCAAGGTGATGTTTACAACTAAGATGTTTGTAATGCCACCATCCCATGCAGCATCTTGAGCATCATTCTTGTAAATATAGCCACAATGCGTTTCAAGCAGCCAGGAAGTTGTGCCATTGACGCCTCCAATTGCAGATCAGCTGATGCAAATGCAGATCATGCTTGATGCCGTGTAGCTCATTTATATGATATGTATATATTGTCTTATCGTGAGATCACTGCAATTAGAATTCTTGTTATGTATGCTTCTCGCTTGCAACATGTAATTATGGACTTTCTAAAACTGTATAAATTGGCTGGCAAAAGCATATTCAAATGTCAACGTCATCTCAGCATTATCCATTGGATTTTTGGTGTTTTGCTCTACCTTGTTTTCTTTTGAAGAATGCATCTGTTGAAGTGTTAAGTCAGAAGTGGTTGTTGACGAGAGCTGTTGTAATTCATGTTGCAAAGTGTTTTTTTGGAAAAGAATGGGAAATGATGCCCTTGAATGGAAGCCTTACGTTATTTTCGTTACTTTTGCTGAAGTGGTGTTTGAACTGTTATAGTTGTCTAAATAATTGAATAGGTCAAAATTTCCCATCGTTTTCTCCCCTCCTCGCTTCCCCATCCGCTTTGACGAAATCCATTAGGAGCAGGGGCTACGATAGATGATGGAGACGAAGGGGAGTTACAGAAATGGATCACAGTTGGTATGCTAATGCCTCAAGGCGAGTTACAGAAATGGACTGCCACCCTGACCCCGCCACGCTAGCCACCATAGCTGATGATGGACTGCCACTACGTCCTGCGCCTCCCACCCGTCATCGATGATACTGCCTGGCCTTCTCTCCTCTCGCCACCCTTGCCCCTCCCGCTCCCGCCCTTCCCCTTCGCTATGTTGTTCAAATGTGCTCTGTACCTACCAAAACTGATTATAATGCTCAGGAATTACATGTGTGTTAAGCACATTGCTCAGAAATCATTGATGCAAAGTATGAGTTTCCGTTGCAACGCACGGGCACATGACTAGCCACATAAAACAATGTGGTGTTTAATTCTTTCAATTGTGACCAGTTTGCCCCACCTAAAGACTCCCATCTTTAGCTAATAAAAATTGCTGCGGCCCATACGTCCGCTGCATCGGACACGCACTTCAGTCAACTAAGGGTATCTTTGATAGTGTATTTATTGTCTTCTTTTAACTATGTCACGTCAATAAAATCCTACGTGAAGGAGAGGGGGGGAGGAGAGAGAGCACATGTCGTCTCTTCCTGAAGAGACTGTCGTGCACGCGAAACAAGACATGATACATTAATCTACTCTAGTTGACATGTAGGCCTGTTTCAAAGGAAAATTATAAAATATAAATGTTAGAGAGTGTGCTAGAGACTATCTATTGGAGATGTTGTCTCTAAAGATGATATAGCATATGTTAAAGACAAGGTTATATCTAACTATTGGAGATGCCCTAAAGAATATCTGAAGCCGCCCCAACAACCCATTCATTATCCATTCGTTCTATCTCAAGTCTTCCACGAGTCCACACTCCACAACCCACCTCTCTCTCTCTCTCTCCTCGAGAGACTTCAATGCTCCGATGAGAACCAATCGAGCCTCCACCATCGAGTTCTTTGACATGCTATGGCTAAGCGCCCTCTCCCAAGCACAAGCACGCGATCTACTTCCTCCCTCTCTCACTCTATCTCGATGAACGAACGAGCTCCATCACCAAAGGCCAGCAGGCACCACCAAACATGACCTCAACGGACTACGCCGAGGTCTCTCGCCTTCGGTCGTGGCCTCAACGAACACCGCTGAGGTTAGCTAGCCGAGATCTGCAACCACTGAGGCGCGGTTGGATGGGGCATTACAAACTGGGGTGACGTGCCGCCTCTCCTCCTCCTCTGAGTTTTTCTCGTCGGCGACATCCGAATGGCTGGTCCCCTCCTCCTCTAGTATGCTTGTTGCGAGCATTTTCTGGATTTGTTGCAACAACTTTATCAAATTGTTTCATGAGGTGTTTTATTTTATTACAATGTGTCTTCTCAAATGTTATAAAAAGATGAATTTTGTTGCAGTTGGGTTGTGGATTTGTTGCGCAAGATTTTTTGTTCTGGTGGAATTGTGCATCATTTTTGTTGTAACAGGTTGTTGCAACTGTGGGTAATTTTATTACGTGTTCATCGGATTTATGTTGCACCCCACTGTAAATTTGTTGCATATTCAATTGTTTGTTTCAAACTTTTGTTCTATTTTTTACAAGTACATTTTTCTATAAAGAACGAAATCTGCAATTTAAAGTGAATTTTGTCGAGAGATTGGGATTTGCTTCCATTATTTGAGTTAGAACCCAAATTTGTTGGGATAGTGAATTAATTTGTTGCATGTCCTGTTCTGAATTGTTGCAACTGAGAGTATGTCTGTGAGCTAATCGCCCATGTTTTTTTTGTTGCAATGCAACGTTTTTATTGCACACATAATAATATGTTGTTGCATGCACTACAATTTTGTTGCATGGCTTTGAGGCAGATCCAACGGCTAGGAGATCGTGTGTTAAGTTAGATCTGATGGCGAACCCAGACGTCTGATCCTAGCACCCAGATCGGACGTCCGACGCTAGTCACTTCCTTAGTTAATATCACCCAATTAGTACTCCACAAGCCCAATGCGCAAGTCTCAACAACCCAACATCACCCAATTGCATTCATACCAACCAACTTATCTTGAAAACCCAAAATATCGTCTATTCTATGGGTGAACAAAAACAAGTTACTAAAACGCAATTAAAAAATGAACAGAGGGAGTAATTTGCAGTATAACTTCATTTTTTTTCAAATATTAAATTGTCTACCAGGCTGCCGCATTCATTAGCTTTTGATTTTTAAAAGACGCAGATCTTTCGCTACATAATTTAAATACAGAAGATGGACATTTATGACGGGATTTCATTGACACATGTTGTGCTGGTAGTTTCCTCTTTTGCTATTCCTCCAGTTAATCCCACACATGGCAGCATGACGGGATTTCATTGACATGTGTTGTGCTGGTAGTTTCCTCTTTTGTTGTTCCTCTAGTTAATCCCACACATGGCAGCATGACCTGAGTTCAGGAAGGATCCTAAATTGTTACTAATTAATTCCATTAACATTCCTACCTTGGATATGGATATGTTTTGGTAAGCGAGAGTAACAGCTAAACATATTAGCCAGAATTAATCGTCAACAGCGGACAATGAGGATTGATTGTAGTTCTTACCTCCAAAGAGATCATAGAGGTTAAAAAGTGTACCTTAAGGCTTTGTTTGGGAAATCTATTGCCGGCCGGGTTGATGAACCGATAATTTGAAGTAAAATTCCGATCCATCCATAGAGATGAGCTGAGATTTTAGCCCAATCAAATAAAACCTAAAAAGCTCTACGTTCTGCCCATCGGGTGGAAAGCTCGATGCCGACGGCTGGCCGAGGTACAGAAATCACAGCACCACAAGCACAACCACAAGACACTGGTGCGCATAACATCCACCTTCTAAATAAAGCAAGTGACGCGAGACCTTTTAGAATAGGGGAGAATAGACTGGGGGAGAAAGCCATTAGCTAGCATGGTCCAACTATAAAACCCCAAGCAAGCAACACCACTGTTGCCTACCAGATCAGCCCAAGAGCAGCAGCGGTGTGCGAGAGATAGCCACTTAATCTGCAGGAGAGTCGATCCTTGCGAGTTGCGAGCAATGGAGTACTGCTACTCCAAGAAGCCTCTCCTCACCTTCCTTGTGCTGTGCTGCTTCCTCCTCCTCCCCCTGGCTTCCTCCGTGCCCATGTCAAGTAAGTTGATCTCGCCGATTCATGGAGGCCATAATTTTACTCTGATTTGATTCTTGATTATCCATGCGTATGTTCCGTTGTTTATGCATTTTTGCAACTGCAGGAAGCCTGTGCTTGAGGAACCAACAGCACCCTCCATCTCTAAAACTTCCTGCTCAGGTATTTTCTTCTGATCTGATCTCCCATCTAGATTGCTGTTTCATCTTGATTTTGTAGAACTGTTGCTGCAAATACAATTAATACAACTGGGATGATTTGCAAGCAGATTCATATATAGATGCGATTGCAATCCTCAGATATGCAGCTATGCTGACAAGAACCATGGCTTGTGTTCGTGCAGGAGATCACGATGGTGGCGAAGCGAAACCTTGGCAGGGCGACGGTGAGGATGGACGTGGAGGTGAACGACTACCCTATGCCTGGCGCAAACGATAGCCATGAACCTCCCAAGGGCCCAGGAAGAGCATGAACGAAGCTGGAACTTACAGCTCCTCTTTCTTACTACTAGTACTGCTATATACAGCGCCTAGTTACAGTCAGCCAGTGATTGTATAAGCATAATAGACCTACTGTAACTGCAGATAAAAAAAATTAAGAAATCAAGAAGTGATCAAGCTAGGGAGCTTTAATTTGTTTGGGTTTTCTTCTATCTGTTGAATAATCCTTGATTACTGAGTTTATTGTTTTGTCGGTTTTTGCATGTGGCTAGGACTTACAGCACTAGTGGGCACCAATTAGTAGTGTCATTACATCAATGTTTCAGTTTCTTTTTGCTTGCATGGCTGTGCACATTGACTCTGGTTGATGAAAGCACAACAGCAATGACATGAATGCTTGTTATGCTGATTGGAAACGTTTGCATGAACGTTTCATGTGGCATTATGAGCTATTAGTTTGCATGTAATGTATGGAGTCTTGTGTTCAGTATAAGAATGGAAGAAAAAAATAAGAACATGCTATGGCAGTTCAATAGCACCAAAATCAATTGTGTGTTCTGTTTGCTGTCCACGCTAGCGTATGTGTGTATTCTCATGTCCAGACATTCGAGCGTTCGTGTGAGTACACACCGGCGGGTTGACAATTGGTATCAGAGCTTCGTACTCTCCTACTTGTGAAGATGTCGCGTGACGGTTCACATTCTCCTACCAGGTCGCCTCCGGTGCAAGGTGACCGTAGCACTATTCGCATTATCAATCTCAGCGGCAATGGCGATCACGAGATTGGATCTAGCAGCAACGACGGCCAAGAGTGTGTGGTGTAGCGGGTGGTACGGGAGACGACGGGATCGGTGGCCTACCCCACGCTGACGCAGACGAACTACACCGACTGGGCCGTTGTGATGAGGGTGAACCTGCAGGCACAAGGCCTGTGGGAGGCGATCGAACCTGGCAACGCCAACTACTGCAACGACAGACTGACGCTGTCCGCCATCCTCCGTGCAGTGTCGCCGGACATGTTGTCCATGCTGGCGGTGAAGGACACGGCCAAACAGGCGTGGGACACCGTGAAGACGATACGGATGGGCGTCGAGCGCGTTCGCAAGGCGAATGCACAGAAGCTTCGCAAGGAGTTCGAGGATATCAAATTCATGGATGGTGAGTTGGTGGACGACTTCTCCATGAGGATCACAGGACTTGTCAACAATCTCCAGATCCTAGGCGACACGTTGGAAGAGGAAAATGTAGTCAAGAAATTCCTTCATGTTGTGTCACCTAGGTATACATAGGTGGCAATCTCGATGTAGACACTGCTTGACTTGAGTACGTTGTCGATCAAAGAGCTCACCGGCTGGCTTCGATCAGTGGAGCAGCGCTACACGCAAGACGACTCGGGCAGCTCCGGTGGGCATTTGCTCCTTATTGAAGAGGAGTGGCTCGCATGTGCCAAGAAGAGGGAGCAAGGTGACAGCTCCTTTAGTGGTGATAACTGTCATTGTGGCAAGCCACGTGACCATAGGAGCGACAAAGGCGGGCACGATGGCAAGGACGGTGGCTCGTCCAGTGTGCGTCGTGACATGTCGCAGGTTCAGTGCTACAACTACGACAAGTACAGGCATTACTCCAGGGACTGCCGTAAGCTTAAGCACGTCGAGCAAGTTAATCTGACACAGGTTGATGACGACGACGATGAACCTACGTCTCTCATGGCGCAGGTGTGCGCGCTCACCGAGGCTTTTGTGGGCGCAAGCATTGACGTGGTGCTCAGCGAGGTGCACGCACGGGTGCATCTAGGGCGCGATGAGGACACCCATGACGACGCTTGGTACCTAGACACCGGTGCCAGCAATCACATGTGCGGGTGCCAGACAAGCTTCGCGAAGATGGACGAGGGCGTCACCAGCTTCGTCAAATTCGGCGACGGCTTGGTGGTGGATATACGTGGGCGTGGCACCGTCCTATTCACCTGCCGGAATGAGAAGAACCTTACACTGACGGGGGTGTACTACATCCCACAACTGCGCAACAACATAGTGAGCCTCGGTCAGCTCGACGGGAACGGCTACCAGACACTCATCCAGGACGGCGTGCTCACTATTCGTGATCGGTAGCATCGCATACTTGATCGGGTAAACCGCACTCGCAACCAACTCTATGTGCTCACCCTCAGCATTGCACAACCGGTCTGCCTATCCGCGACGCAGATCGGCGATGGCGCATGGCGTCGCGACGGGCATGAGTCGGTGGCGTCTTGACAATCTTGCGCAATGCCCGGCGGAGTGCGAGCGGCCAAGGGCGCGCTTGGCGAAATAGTCTTTGCAGCTGTCGCGACGCGACGGTCTGCGCAACACGCGTCGCGAAAGCGCAGAGCACGCAATGGCGCAATGGCGGAGGATGACAACGACTTCAGCGTGCGCTTCGCGGCGAGCACGGGGTGGCGGTGCTTTCGGTAACGGCAGTAGCGGCTGCCTGGAGGTTCACGCAGAGGCCGCGAGCGGCGGTATGATGGGCGATGGGCGCAATGGCGGCCGCCCGGAGTGGCACACGATGGTAGCTCAGCCCAGGGCTCGCGTGGCGAGGCTCCAGGCGCGGCAGCACGTTGGCATGGCCTCAGGCGCATTTAGGCGCGAGGCGTAGCGACTGCGTGAACACATGGCACGACGTCAAGCTGATGGCCAGCAACACGGACGTGGTGTGAAGGGCGTGACAAGCAACGCAACGAGCGGCGCGGGAGGCATCGTGGTGGTGTGGTTGGCACGGGCAACCTGCAGGGCGTGCACGGGTGGCTCGGCGAGCGACGGCGTCAGGCCAGCAGGGCCACACACAGGAGCGCACGCATGGCGCGTGGCTCAGTGGCCGGTGGCATGGCCCGGAGGAAGCATGGTGCCTCCCCGGTCGGGGTATGACACCAGGTGGCGCGCGGTAGTCAAGCATCTACTCCGGTACATTGCTGGTACGTGGAACTATGACTGTCGTTACGCGAAGAAATTAGAGGAGCCACAGTTTGTCGGTTACAGCGATAGCGACATGACTGGTGACATTCTGACAAAGGCGCTGGGCCGCGTCAAGTTCCAGGAGCTGTGCACAAGAATCGACATCGTTAGCACATCAAGGATTAGGGGGTGTTTGTTGAATAATCCTTGATTATTGAGTTTATTGTTTTGTCGGTTTTTGCATGTGGCTAGAACTTACAACACTAGTGGGCACCAATTAGTAGTGTCATTGCATTGATGTTTCAGTTTCTTTTTGCTTGCGGTTTGTACATTGACGCCGCTTCGATCCGGCTCATGAAAGCACAAAGAAGAACAACATGAATGCTTGTTATCCCGATTGAAAACGTTTGCATGAACGTTTCATGTGGCATTAGGAGCTATTGGTTTGCATGTAACGTATGGAGTCTTGTGTTCAGTATAAGAATAGAAGAAAAACAAGAAAATGCTACGGCAGTTCAGTAGCACCAAAATCAATTGTGTGTTCTGTTTGCTGTCCACGCTAGCGTGTGTGTGTGTGTGTGTGTTCTTGTGTCCAGACATTCGAGCGTTCGTGTGAGTAGACACTGGCGGGCTGACACTATCTCTTTGTAGTATATGTCTACATACATATGCCTAGTTTGTTGTTCATCGTGTTTCAGATGTCAATAAAATATACCAGATTAACTAGTTAATTCAGATGGAAGCTGCTTCTTTCCTCCTCACTCGATCCGTCGAGCCCACTGTGATCGATCCAATCCAATCCTTGTCGCAATCCCTGTAGCTAATCGCTCCAATCTATGGAGATAATAGGTAGAAGATCAAAATCTTGGTGTATTCATAAATTGAAAATGGTATCAAGGTGTTTGGAAAAACCCTCAGTTTTAGCGAAGTTCTGCTGACAGTTAGGCAAGAGGCTGTCTGACCGTTCGATTTGAAAAAGTTGGAATTTTGGGAAATCCTTTAAAACACTTATGCTAGAGTGTTAGGAGGTCAGTTTGCATCAGGTCTCATAAAAATAGAGTTTCGAGGAAAAACTAGCTAGAGTTCAAAATTTTTAGAGAAGATACAGTCCGAAAAAAATCTAGAGCAGTCTGACCAGCCATTTGTCGGCGATTAGACCGGCTAGGTGACGGTTAGACCGATAGGCTGGCGGTCAGACCGACCAGAGGAGGTTCAAGCACTGAGAAGGCGGTGAACTTTGTGGATTTGGCTAAAGTCGTAGGTTTCAGTGCATATGTATTGGATGATGCATGTTTTGGCTAACGTGGGTCAAGTTACGAAGAACTCAGGCTCAGAATTGATTTCTTGGTCTATTGTTGTGCAATTGGCTTCGAGTCAACTATGGTCAACGATGAGAATGATCGGGACTAGGCTAGAAGAGCTAAGGTCTAGAACGATCAAGAATGTTGGGTGAAGTGGGTGGACTCCAGCATAGCTCAAGATGGACAAAAACGATCAAATGAGAAGTTCGGTGCAATAGGTTTTATCTAATGGCTTGGGGGTCGGTGCAAGTAGGGGTGCTAATTGAATCCGAATTATCTGTTTTATCCGACATCCGAATTTGGTTGGTAGCAAATATGGTTTAGATTTTTTTTCATCCGATTAACAATTTCTCCCGTATTCATATTCGTATTCGCATTAAAAAAAATATGGAAACAAATATGGTATGGACTTTTGCCATATGAAATGTTATTTTATCCGCACTATTCGTATTCGTATTCAAATTCAATAAAACAATATGCATATTTTATTGCAGTATGACTAATTAGTTGGATGCGTATTTTTAGTTTAATATGAATTCATGTTTTTAGGTGAAATAGATAAACTAGAATGATTAGGTGCGTTATGTACGAGGATAAAGTATCATAAATATCTTGCAATTACGTAAGTTATGAGAATATCCTAATCCGATTGAATTGAGTAGATATTCGATTCGTATTTGTATTTGTTACAACATTTGATTCGTATTCGTATTCGATAATATTTGAATTCATATTCGTATTCGATTAGAAAATACAAATACGGGAAGACCACTATTTGATTCATATTCGATATGTTGACACTGCTAGGTGCAAGTGTCATGATGGTTTCGATCGGAGCTAGACGGAAGGGACTTGCTGACATAAATAGAGCCATTAATGAATCTACGCGTGGCGAAGCATGGAATTGTTTCATTATTATTGGATTTGGCCTTTGGAGAATGTTCGAGAAGGGGGAATTTGGTATCTTCGCCAAAATATTGGGTTGGTGACCTTAAAGAAACCACGGTGCAAGACGACACAAAGGAGATGCGGTTTAGGTCAAGAGAAGGCGGAGATCACAAAGAGGCAGATTCAGGAGACCTGGTACGTCGTCTACTTTGAGAAGCGTGTGTGAGTGTAAACCCGTTTATGTGTGGGCTTAACAGGTGCCTGATAGGGGTATTTTTTTTTCTCTAGACCTAACCTCTACAATAAAAGAAAGGGGTGTAGGATTTGCACCCATCAAATCAAGCCTATAAAACTCTAATTTGTGATTTGGAGAAAGTGGAGAGATAGAGGAGGCTAGGGTTTGAGAGAGATGGATTGATTGAGTGCTTAAGTGTTAAATTTTTGTCCTCTACGTTGGAGTGGTTATAAATCAACAATTTCTTGAATGAATCCAAGCAAGTTTGCCTCAAGATGAGTTCTATCTTGTTCTTGCTCTCTCTTTGATGCCTTTGGATTTTTTTTTTGTGTTCCTAGGGTTTAGATTAGGTCTTTTGATGTGATTTAGCTTGCTAGAGCCTGTGGGAATTGATATAGGGTTATCTTGACCATCTTCCACCCACGAATAAACCGTTGAATCAATGTTTGATTTTTCTTGGTTTTCGTGCCTTCTTGACCTCGATCAAGAAATCCGTGGAACATTGGCTTCGATCATCTCGATCGTCGATTAGAATAGATTTATGACCTTCTTGATGTGCTATGTTTGAAATCTCAGGGGATTTAGACCTCAGAATCAAAAGGTAGGTCCATTTGAGATCGTCTCGGACTGTTGTCCCTACAGTCGGCGATCAGACCACTCACCCAAGCGGCCAGACCGGCCACCGGTGGTCAGATCAGCCAAGCTTTGACGGTCAGACAGGCTGAGAGGATTTGTCCTCGGGGTTTTTTGGATTCAACGCAAGACTTTCGTTGTGTTCTTATAATTTAATCTTGACAGCTTTCATAGCTTTTGAAATGAATTTTTTTTTTGAATTATGCTGACTTAAAAAATATAGGTACTCCTATTTACCCTAGTCGTCCTGTTCGATCCAACACAATCAGTTAACGCACTGATTAACGTGGTAGCCTCGTTGCTCTCTTGACCGTGTTAATTTTACATTGCTTTTTGTTGCGTACGGTTGTTGCTTCGGCATAAACCTGCACACATGTTCCTTTCTGCATAAACTATAGGTCGTTCGGTTCATGACACGTTGCTAGCGACGTTGAGTTTTTTTCTCACCTTTGGCCTGTTTTCGAAACGATTTAGCAAATACAGTCTTCGTACGTCTAAAATGACAAAAATGACATCGCGACAGATCAGATGGCACGTATCCCATACCGCGCACTCAGACCGTTGCGCCGTCCTATCGCACACCAGGACCGCTGCACGTGTCTGCCGCAGATCCAAACTGCTGGATGTGGCTGCCGCATCCGGTCAGTGACACGTGGTCCTATCGTGCTCTAGGTGCGCGATACCACTCCCAATTTTCTTTTTGCCTCTGACACACACACAACACAAACAGCGTACATGCATACATCCTTCCTGTGCTACTGCTTGCCACACACAAACTAGCAGTGGACCGGGTGTGCGGCGGCAACAATAGCCGTGGTCCAGTAGGCTCGTCCAGCGGTCTGGATCCGCGGGAGGCTCGATCATGCAGTGCGGGAGCGCGATAGGATGCTCCTGTATTTTCAAAGCACGGTATGAAACATGTGTCACGCGCTTAGTCTATCGTGGTGCCAAATTTATTATTTTAGACGGGAGAAAGCTTGCTGTTTCGTTTAAAAAATATGCCAAATGAGACTGTGAACTCAACGACCTCTGCTTCGAGTTAGAAAAGAATTCGGCAAATGCCTGGACTCTGATGTTCTGACATCAGTCTGAATGGAAAGGAATCGATTGGTTATTTTCCATAAGTAAACTTCAGGGAGACAGTACATGCATTCTATCCGTTACAGGGTAGCCGACGGCCGAACGCCGTTTTGAGCTTTGACTTTGCGCTCGCTTGTGAGCGCTGCAGAAGATGCGCCAATTAAAATAGTAGGTCGGCGTCGCTAGCTGAGAACAACGGGTGCGAATGTGACGCATTCACATGTGGATCCGTGGAGGAGAAGCTTTAGCGATTTTTTATTTATTTAACGGGTGCTTATCTCCCCTTAAATTAGAGAAACCAGTTACAGTTACAGGAGAAGCTTTTGCGATTGCCATGATCAGTGTCAGTGGGCTCCTCTCTTTTCCGTTCCTTCCCGTCGAGATAGGCGAGATCCCATAGGCTTGGATGCAATGCTGGATGCACTGTCGGTGCTGTTTGGAACACAGGAATTTTACAGAATTTTTATCAGAAACAGTTTAATTCCTTCGGAAGCATACAAAACCGGCGTTGTCCGGCGGCCGGCGACGCGCTGCCCCTCCGACTTGGACAGAAAGATTCCCCCGCCCGCGACTTCACATCACAACCACTAGACTCCTACGTAATTAGCGTATGTACATACATGAATGTGGTCTCGACGATCCTTTCTTTTCTTTATCCTTTGACTTTACGGATAGATCGCGTCTAAAATTCCCAGGCCTATATTAATCTACACCCACCCTCCACCTCCAGTGGTTAACCCCACGTGTTGCGAGTGCATGTGAGGTTATCCGGTTATCCAAACCTGAACCTTTTCGCTCTCACTGGCTTGGCAAGAACCTAGCTGCATGCTGCAAGGCGATCGTCATGCCACCATGAATGGTATATTAGATTCGTCTTTAGCTGATCACGACGAACAAGTCGGAGATAAGCGAAGAGATCGATTGCGAGACCAAGGAATCACTCGCTCTACCAATATGTATCCTATAAGATTTAACATCTTCTCTTCCGTACTACGTTGGCATCAGATTCTGATCTGAAGAGATTAACAGTTGTGCGTGTGTGTGTGCAGTGAGACAGTATCGATGCTGCTTTCCAACTCAACGCAGCAGCTAGCACATGCGCGGATGGCTGGCTGAGCGACGAGTGGAGCGGGTGGCGAGGCGCTGGTGGTCGAGGTGGCGGATAAAGCCGTAAAGGTGTTGCGCTTTGCGACCTCTCGTTTTCGTTTTCTGACTGCGCGACGCTGCGAAGCGCGCGGCGGAAGCCCCCATCCAAAGCTGTCCTTTTTACGGTCGCCTAGCCTAGCACATGTTGGGATTGGATCTGCCATACATGATACATGGGTGCTTGCCGTTGCTGTGTGTCGATGGGCGATGGCTGATACTTCATGTTAGACAAAGAGAGACCTTTGTTGTTGTCGAATTCACAATTTTCAAGGGGAGCAAAGACGTGTGCATATACAAGCATGAGATCTACCTACCGAAATGGATGCTACAACATGTTTGGTAGCGCTCCGGTTCCCGGATTCTTGACTGGAGCAGCCAAAGCCGAGCCAAACAGCTCTGGTCCAAGTTTTTAGACAATCTGGATCACTTGAGGAGTGGGGCAGCGTGTAGTGCAATTCGGTGGAGCAATCTTAGGGTGTAGCTCTGGTGTACCTACGAGTGTAGTCGTTGCAGAGAGACAATCAACTAATCACCGTACAATAGATAATCGACGGAAAGACAACATGTGGAAACACAATAGGGATGAGCCTCTTTATTCGTTGATCAATATCTTTGTGTACATAGAATTCCTATTTATAGACTAAAACCCATCAGGGATAGTTTCAGTATTATGCTTATCAACCTTTAATCCAGAGTTTCTTAATAGTTATATCACTATTTGCGGTGGGATTAACAAAAACGGCTCTTTTCCTGCTGTAATACTAAAAATGGCATTAACCAAGACGCAAATGTCGACAAGTGTCCAAATCCGATCATGCGGGGTAGATCTCTACCATGTTCGAGAGGTCCGTGTTACGATCCCACCCGGTTATCACCGATCAACACCAAGCACAAGAGATATATTAGCAAATCTGATACTAGATACAAGGTATTTGGGATACAAATTGGGGAAATTGGAAGTAAGGTTGGGAAGAACACTTAGGCGGGAGAAGAATTAGGCGGGAAATCACAGAAGAGCAAATTGGGGAAAAAAGCGGCGGTGGGAGGTAGAGGATAGAGCCGAAGCGGTTACGTTCTTCAATCGATCCCCTTTTATTCTTTGGTCAAGCTTCTTTTGTATTCCACCATGGCTGGTCAACCCCTCTACTGGCCATTGCTTGGTGTTGGGCCTACTTCATGGGCCATGGGCCGGTTCATGACATTCTCCCCTCCTTGAGATTCGGCTTGCCCTCAAGCCGTGGTAAGAAAAATGTCTTGCGGAAGAACTTAGCGCTAGCAGTCCTTCCCATGTTGTCTCTGAATTCCTTGTTTGTCAACAAAAACTGAATCTTGCCCCGGCACCATGGACTTCTTGGGGAACCCATGATATTTAACTTTTTCCGCCCTTGCCTCTTGTATGGCAGCAGGATCAAGCCATTCTTCAGCTGTATTTACAGCACATTTGCATTACATCAAGTACTGTATTTTGCCCATGTAAGCTATTGTACCGACATGTTGCTTTCCAGAAGCCAATTGAGAAACGGTCTTCATTAGAAACCTCACAACCTTTACTCATTTCAGATCCACAGCCACCGCCCTTGAACTTGGAGGTAGCCATCACTGTCGAAATGGACATCGAAGGAAAAGCGCACGGTAGCGATGCGGCTCGGTCGAGGCCTTTTCCCAATTCTTTGAAAATTCGTGCTTTGTTGCTCAAGTCTGCGAACAATGGCGCCGGAAGACCATCTTACCCTTGTAAGGATAGGCACAACCGCAAGTTGCGTGGTCTAGACTTTGGATCATCTGGAACATGAAGTTGGACCACATTGGGTTACACTAGTAGTGTATGCTACCATGTGCTCTTCTTTGAAGGTCGCAAAAGAAGCGATTGGAGAATTTCAATCCAAGCACACAGATTCCCCACAAGTACTAGTGTTACGTTGTAGCTTTGTGTTATATTGGTACGCAATTATACGATTGTTTAGGAGATTCAGACTTTGCAGTTGTTGACAAATTATGGACAGTGTATTCAAATCACCAATCAACTCACAATAGCTGGATGTTTTGTCATATTTGCTGTCAACCATATCTGTATTATTGCTCTCAATATTTACTGAGCTTTCCTCTGGAATCTCAAGCTTCAGACTAACTTTAGGCTCATCCAATCTAGGAGATCTATTCTCCGAATAACATTCAACTTCTTTTCCAACCTTGGAGTCAGCAGATAAACCAGACATACTGGGTTCTCTTGAAGAATGGTCTTTGCATAACACATTCGTTTCCACAAGAATTTCATTTGCAGCCACTCTTTGTTGCAATGAAACAGTATTCAAATTCTTGATTTCTGTAAAAAATTGTGAGTTGTGTGCTACTGCTGCACTATCTTCAGAATCTAATTGATGAAGAAAAGGAGATGTGTCCTGGTACTCATCAAAACTATCTTCTCGTTGAGCCTAATGTCCAACTGCAAGCGGTGCAATTTCAGAGCAAGGTCTGGCCACTTCATTTCGACTTCCATTGGTGCAAGCAAGTAGTAAATTAGTAATAGTTCTATTGCCTTCATTTGCAGTTTCCAAAGAATCATTGGTGCAATTAATTAACAGAGGAGATGTAGGTTCAGCACCAATGTCAAATACTTCAAGCTTGCGGTAACCGCCTCCCGGGTGTGGTTTCATCTTGTTTGGTACCAAGAACTCAAACACTAGCTGCTCAAACACTTCCTGGTTGTTGCATTGAACAAAAAGACACGGTGTGCACTGATAGCAGGAATGAGGCAGCTTTCTAGTCATGTAAAAGGCAATAGGTTTAGCCTCCTCATGCAGCATCCTCTTGAGATCTCTATGAATGATAGTTGGGGAGCATCCTGTATGGAGATACTCTATACCTTTTGCAGCATCTTCTGCTATCTCAAGACGCTTGACCCAGCTAGTTATTTTATCATCACTAGGTCCTCCACGAAGGTGCTCTTTTAGTGTCCCATTATGCAACTCATACACAAGTATGTTTTTCCCATCTTGCCGACTGTAACCAAGGAAGGTCACGTGTTTCTATAGCGATTACGAAAGCAATGTTACCTTGACAAAAGTTGAGGATGTCGGATATACAATGCAAAGAACACTTCAAACAAGCAAGCCTCATGTTGCATTCCTTGGCATCGGGAACACGGTAGTAGCTTTGAACCCTTCGGTACATCAACCTTGTGCGAGAGCAAGTGGGCGTCGCTGGGCATCGCCACGAGGTTGGGAAAGCGTAAATGCCCGAGCCTTGTCTTGTGATGTCTCATTCAACTCGGTCACCATCCTCAAGCATCTGTCCTTCGCTCATCGGACATGGCCTCCCGTCCAGTCCGGTGAAAGCGGCGGATCGGCTCGGACATGGGCTCATCAGCATCAGCGGGGTGCGTGTCTGACGGTGAGGAACGTGCATCCACGACGACCTCGGTGGCAAGCGTAGAGGCCTCCGCACCGCGTCGAGCCGTCATAGTGGAAGCAGAGTCTGGTGTCGGCTGCACCAGCAGAATGTCGAGGAAGCAACAGCGGTCGTAGATGCACCAACCATGCAGAGCATCTCGAGCTTGCTCTGCTCCCTGCCATGATCGGAGTTGTACCATGGCCTCCACTTGGTTGACTCTCTCGAACATAGACATCTTCTCCACGTCGTACGTCTCAAGGACCTGGTGTAGCACCTCCTTCGTCACCGGATAGAGCACATAGCTCACGGTGATGCGAAGAATACCGCCCGTGGCTGCCTTCTGGTGGCTCGGCATTTCGCCGAGCAGGTGACGGGTGGCTCCTCCACCGACACCGCCACTGCTCGCCTCCGCCCGCCCGTCCCAGCTACCGCCACCAATCCTTCCCCACACCATCTCCGCACTGGAACTCCCACGAATCGACGGCTCTGATACCATTTGTTACGATCCCACCCGGTTATCACCGATCAACACCAAGCACAAGAGATATATTAGCAAATCTGACACTGGATACAAGGTATTTGGGATACAAATTGGGGAAATATGAAGTAAGGTTGGGAAGAACACTTAGACTAGGGAGAAGAATTAGACTGGGAAATCACAGAAGAGCAAATTGGGGAAAAGAAGCTGCAGTGGGAGGTAGAGGATAGAGCCGACGGTTCTGTTCTTTAATCGATCCCCTTTTGCGCTGTTGGTCAAGCTTCTTTTGTATTCGACCAACTGGTCAAACCCCCCTGCTGGCCATTACTTGGTGTTGGGCCTACTTCATAGACCATGGGCCGGTTCATGACAGTCCGAAACAGCCCCCGCTGCGCCACTCGTCTACACCGGTTTCCTAGGGGCCAGACGACGTCCCCCGCTATGCCATGTCGCTTACACCGATGAAGCCGCATCGTCACGCCACGCGTCCCTCCGGTGCCCTGGGGCCGGACGTGCCCAATGCCGAGCCCCCGATGGCCTGAGTCCTGGATTCAGGCGTCTCGATCGGCGAACAATTCAGGTTCAGACAAGTGTGGGAGAGTTACAACTAGAAGATAATTCATATCAAGATCACAGATAAGATGGATGTCCTTTGGGACGTTTGACGAGACTATGGTGTGCACTGTGCAGCCTCTTGACACCGGCAGCTCCATTGCTGTACGTACAGCAGATCAAGGATCTGTTTCTAATTCTGTCTTTTTCTCAAATTCATCTCGATTGCACTTTTCTTGCACATTGATTGATTATGTTATACCTGCATTTGTGATCTGTATTCATGGCCCAATCTAGATGCAGGTATCACGATCGCTGTGTCTTTGCTCTTCTCAACACGGTGTAAAATAAATTACACCTTTTTTCAGACGCGTTATGTTTGGTAAAGGAGAGAAATGATAGCATAAAGTTGATTTATTTACTGCCGCTGCTCACATATTTCTACCAGCTCAGTGGCTCCAAAATTAGCGAAAGGTAAAGCAACTCCTTTTCTCTGGCCATGAGCACTGCATGCATGGAAACATAAATCATTTGGTGTGTCCATCCGGTAATCTCTTCTGAAAGTTAGGCACCGTTCAGGTAGGCATGCGTTTCCATATCTGCAGAAACAACATTAGCAGTTTTTAATCAGATCTTGTCAATGCCCCCAGGAATCAAGATGAGGCCTGAAATCCATGCCCCTGGGGCACGACCACGGCAGCTCCGTCGCGCATAGTCCCGGGGGCCGTTCGGCCCCCCGGGCACGATAGAGATCTAGTCCTCCCCTAGGGGCCCAGATTTGGACACTTGTTGATAGCCGGTGTGTCCGTTGTGCAATGTTTGGCATTACGGCCGGAAAGAAGTCGTTTTTGTTTATCCCACCGCAAACAGTAATATAACAACAAAAAAAACCCCAAATCCACCAGCCCATTGATTTGACAGTTGATATCTGCCGCAATTAGGCCATGAGCCACCCGCACACCGTGCCGATCGAAAGTCATGTTTAGCTCGCGATCCATAAGCGTACACCCTATACTATCTCGAGGTCAAACATGGGACCTCTTTTTTTTCTCCGAGAATGCGTAGGGCAAACACGCAAGGCTTCTTCTCCTATGCCAACTCAACGCGTACTTCTTAGTACTGTTTAGGGCAGTTGCTAGCAAGGGTGGAGCAAGCCACGGACCAAATCTCGAGTTGGTCAGTTATCTTTGACCGAACTAGTATTTTGATGATTTTTTTTTAAAAAATAATTTATAGACTTTTGGTCATAGGTCTTGGATCATCGCACCAGTGATCCGAGGCCAGCTCATCCCCTGGTTACTAGCCCACTAATTACTTAACTCGATGACGTAGTAATGACCCAACCATGTCCATGTGAGCTCACATCACATGCATGCCCATGGAGAAAAAAAAACGATAACGAAGCCATGCATTTACTACTGCGCGCTCCTGTAGCAGCCGCTCAATAGGATTGTCGTCGCTGCATCAGGTGCTTAATTTACTTCAGGTTAACTTCGTCGCAGAGGAAGTGTAGCCATCAATCCATCGATCAATCAATGTTTGTCATGTTAGAAAAGACCAAAGGAATGGAGAGAGATGGGACGACGAGTCCACGGCGTCATGGTTGGAAGGGCTTGCCAGCTGTTGGGGGTCCTGTGATGGTCGTATGGTACCTTTCGCATTGGTATTTTTTCGATTAAAACAAAGATGTGCATACATACATCATCATGCACGCACATCATACGTGTGCGAGTATCCTTAGCACACATATAGAAAGATAAGGAATAAGAATAAATCCACGACCTCATAAAAATTCTACGAAAAACGTGCTCTTATTCATGGTGAAAACCGTTTCTTCTTCTTTGTTTATAGACCTATTATCTCCGGGACCCTATGCAGATTACGAACTACCCCATAATCAATAAATTAAACTACACGATTACAACATCGATGAAATCATATCTATGCAACAAGATAGCTAATGAAACAGATAAATTAATATTACTTAGCAGCAAAAGGACCTTATGGTCAAGTTTTACAGAGTTTGCTACGCAACGCTTAACGATAATAGAGTAAACTGGCGGCGAAGAAAAAACAAACTCATGGTAGCCATCCGACATGTCCACAGGCAATCGAGTGGAGAACGTATCCTAGTTCGCATAATCTTCAAAGTATTCCTCATCATAAATCTCTGTATTCCCTGGTTCTTCCTCTGTGACTGTTCAACAATGGCGTAAAGCCATAAGTACTTTAAAGTACTCAGCAAGTCGTATGGAAATGTATGCAAATAGTATTCATACAAGGCTTGACAAGGATAGCTTTATGGCTATTTTGTAGAAAGCAATATTGATAGTAAATACAATAATTAGATTGAAAAGCATAATTTAAAAGATTAATACATAAATAAACAAGTTCTTTTGAAACAACTAGTGAACACCTCGTTCACTTCCCAACCATCAACCAAAACCAACTACCCAGATCCATCCAAACCAATCCAACATTTTATGAAAATCTATCTCTCGTGTGAAATCACCAGGCATTGTCCATAACCGGGGACACGGCTATTCAAATAGTTTTACGCTCTACAGAGATTGTACAGCTTTACCCACAAGACACGACTTATCTAGTTTGTTTGGCATCCATTGATACCATCGCTCACTACCTTAGGCAAGTAGTCTAGAGCACACGTCGAGGCCTTTACAAAGTTATGTCTTAATCCAGTTTTGCCCACTAAGGTTTTACTTCCTTTGAACTGACCATCCACCGGAAGCCCCCTTTACTGCGCTGTGTGAATCTATCTGTGACTCGGAAATCACACAACCCGACAAAACCAAACTAATACATTACTAATTAGTTGGTCAAGTCTACCCACACAAATAGACTTGTAGTTGCACGGTATGACCCAGATTAATGGCGCACAAAGTTAAGTCCTTAGAGAGTACTCAAGCGAAACTACCACAAACCCGCACGTGCTAACTACACCCCTTTTACTGCACGATTATTCGCCTGAGTATGAAATCACTTTTGTTCAACTTGGCCAATTGACAACCCTTGCCATGACACTACCAATTTTATCAACGGTGGCTCTGCCACAATTCCATATTCCATTAAGTCAAGTTCAATCTTTCTTTGAGTATGTGATCATGAATCTCATCGTGACTAAGCATGGCTAAGCATAATACGATACCCATGTTGGTAGTACAATAATATCCAACTAATAATTAACCATCCTATGGTGTCTAAGGATTTATGTCATTCAAGGATACATATCATTCACAATTTATCAAGAAGACATAATAACAATTAGGTAATTAACTTTTCCCGAAACCATTTATTATAAACTTAGCAATGCAAGTTTATATAAATCAATATAGTTTTATAAAATGGGTTCAATATGATCAAAGGTCTACGACTTGCCTCCGTTGAAGGCTTGAGATGCTAGACGGTTCCAAGAATTCTTCAGTGAAGCCGGAATCTACACGTGCGAAAAGAGCCAAATAAATACAACAAATCCAAATAAAATCCAACAATTACGAAATTAGTAGCGAAAGAGAGGGGCTAAATTTATATGAATTTAGAACCAAAAATTGATGGAATCTGATTTCGTATGAAGGAGAACGAATATCCGGAAGTTTGCCTTGACATGAAATATAGAAAATCATCAGACATGAATAGTGCAGGCTTGGGCAAAAATAATGGCACCAGCGAGGGAAAGGGAGGGGCAGTCGGCGAACTAGCAAAATGAAATCCCGAGAGCAAGATGGACCCAAAGGTGGTGGTGGCATCGTCGGTGGAGGTCCAGCGCGGCGGTGGCGCGCAGAAAGGCACACAGGGGAATAGTGATGCCAGTGAACCGGTGATGCTTCGGAGAAAAGGAAGGGAGCACGACGTAGAATGTTACGAGGCGAAGCTAACGGCACTGACGACATCGCCGGGGGAACAACGACGACAGCGGAACGTGAGGAAGAAGGTGCTTCAGCTACCAGCAGGAAAACTTCGATTGTGGAGAAAAGAAAGCAAGAGATAGGGGCGAATTCGGGGAGGGGGATGGAAGAGGAAGCCGAGGGGCACACCGTGATGTGGTTGGTGCAGAGAAATGATCACCGGAGAGGGATCTTGAGGGAGGAAGGCAGTGTCCCGGCCGGTTTGGAGAAAAAATGGTGCTCACTGTTTTTGCTTCGGTTGGGGAAGCTTCTTTGGGGGGAGGAAGAGGGAATAGGAGGGAGAGGGAGGTTGCTGGTGGTGCTTTGGCTGGGGGGAGAAGAGAGAAGTGGTGCACCAGCTTGGGGAGGAGCTCACTGCGGCAATGGAGAAGCAAGAAAAATGGCTTGCTGCTAGGGCTTCGGTTGGGCATGGATGGAGAGGAGGAGTGGAAGGGGAAGAAAGAGAGGGAGAGCTTGCTGGACTCTTTATATAGGGGAGGAGGGAGCTGCACAAGGGGGGAGGAGAGGGGAGCACTGGGAGCAAGCTGGCACTGGCAGCACCATGTGATATGGGGAGGGAATGGGGCGATGAGGGGCAGCATGAGAGGTGGTAGGGGTAGACCAAGCTGTAGGGCATGGAGAAGTATGGGGAGCTGGTGGAGAGGGAGCAGCATGGGGGGAGAGGCGCTGTGGGTGTGCTGGCAACATGTAGCAAAGAATAGCAATGATGGGGTCGCATGGGCAGTGAGGCGATGTGGGGAGGGATAAGGTAGCAAGGGGGGTGCAGGCGGCCTGGGGATGGGCGGCAAGGCATGGAGGAGCTGACGGCATGGGAGAAAAGGGAGGCAGCATGTGGCAAATGGGTGGTGGCAGTGCATGGGGGAGGCGCTCGGCTGGCATGGCAGCAGTAATTGGAGAAAATGGTAGCATAGGGAGGGAGCAGCATGGGGGAGAGAGGGATGGGGTGGTGGAGGAAGGGACGGGGGATGGCAAGGTAGGGCATGGGTGGTGGCGTAGGGGAGAAGGCCAGTGGTGCAGGGCATGGCATTGAGAAAATGGCAAGGCAGGCAAGTCCTTCGGGAGCAAGAAGAGTCCTTCAGGAGCAAGAAGACAGTGAGCAGGAAAGTAGAAGGAGAAGAGAGAGAAAGGAAAAGAAAAGGGAATAAAGAAAAATCCGAAAAATAAATAAATCCGAAAATTTCAAGAAAATTTTATAAAATACTTTGGAACTTGAATAGATCAAATAAAATAGTTTTGGATTTTTTGAAGTTTAATTTAGCCAATTAAAATATTTTTCCTTGAGAAATTCAATTTAAGCTTTAAATTAAACCGATAAAATCCAAACGATTATTTTATTTTTAAAGCTTCAAAATAGTCCACCAAATTAAATTAAATTTTACAAAAATAAAATAATTTTTAGGAAGACCGAGAAGAAATAAAAGCATCAAGTTACAAGAAACAAGCCAAAAAATCAAATAAAATAATTTTTATTTAATTGAAGTGTGATTTACTCATTTTAAAAAAAAATTATATTTTATGAAATTTCATATTAAGCTTTAACAATTCAGGAAAAATCAAATGGTGATTTTTATTTTGAAATTTTCAAAAGGCCCGAAAATTGGGATGTTACAACCCAAGATAATGGCATTTGTCTTTCTTTTCTTTTCAGAAAACAACCTTTTTATGTGGCGATGAAGCGGAGAGGAACAAACTGCTAGCTTTGATTTGAGTACGATGGCATGTTTTTTTGTCTTCTAATGAGCTGTTGGCTTCTTTTCAGGTTTTGGGCCTTGGGATAGTACTATGCAGGGTGCGAAATTACATGTCAACACCTTCAGTATCTGATAATATTTGAGCAATAATACGAAGATGTTTCAATTTATCTCGAAGGGACACACGTCACACACATGATCATGCAACATGTGACTTTAGTTTTGAGTCCTATTTTATCCCAACTCAGAAATTGGTCCCTACTTATTCTCAAATTGTGCCAAGAGCAGCAAAAACCTTTTATTGGATAGCATGGAAAAAATGATTTTTGTTTTATTTTTTCAAGAAAGTGCAAAAGCTTTGCACATCATTTCATTAAGGCGATAAAAAACAGAGACAAACATGAGGGAAACAGCGATGATAAAAAACAGAGAAGAAAAGGATGCCTGAGGCCATCCGAAAAACAGAAAAGATGAACGACTGATAAACTACTACTCCTCAGCATGTGTTTCCAGACTCGTCGCCGATGCCATGCGCCAAATGTGGTGCTCGCTAAGAGCGAGTAGAAGTAGCTGATCGACAGATGTGGCTTTATTATTGAAAATCCTTTAGTTGCGCTCATTCCATATCATCCAATAGATGAGAACTACACACGAATCCAAGTCCTTCCTTCGTTGCTTAGGTACATAGCTCCTAGCGGCAATCCAATGATCTTGTAAAGATGACTGACCTACGGGAACTACATAAAGGAATCCAACCTGATTTAGGAAACACACCCAAACTTGTGCTGTCACCACACAACCAAGAAGAAGGTGATCGATGGTCTCCTGCATGTGCCCGCAGAAGATGCAAACTCCTTGGTTTGGCAATCCTCAGTGCTGTAGGCAATCGGTTGTCCAGCAGCGTCGATGAATCGCTAGCCAAATAAAGATTTTGCATTTGAGGGGAGTCCTGGCTATCCAAATGGCCTCTGCGCATGGGAACTGAATCGAGCCTATGAAGAAATCTCGGTAAGCCGACTTAGAGAAGTAGCAACCTGAGCTTTCCCATCGCCAAAGAACTGAGTCAACCTCTCCCTGATGTAACCGCAAAGATTGTAAGGCATCCCATTGTTGGAAATATGCCCTAGAGGCAATCATGGAGATGATTATATTTCATTATGTTCATAATATTGGATAATATGTTATCCTGTTCCTTGAATGAATCATTGGTTATGAAGATTAACAAGTATGTGACTTATTAGTGAAACTCTTAACTTATATGATGTCATTCTAAATGAATCCCTGGTCAAATGTCAATGGTCAGAACACTAGTGACTCTATCGACCAGCACATGTATTGATTGATGACCATGTTTCACCGGTCATGGATATAGGGATATCGAATCAATAATGTGAACACATGTTAGAGAATATGGGGTTGGATTGACCTACCTTGAAACACTATTGAGATTGTTATGATTCTATGTGTCGTTAGTTGATCTCAAGCAATGATGATGTATAATCCTTCGACCTGAGATCAGCATGGTTTCCTACATGTGTAATAACACTCTTAGGGGTTGCCAATCGCTACTCGTAACTGGGTAGTTATAAAGGTAGCTTTCGGGTATGCTATGAAACATGCGGAGGAATGTGGTAGTGGGATATGAGATTTGCCCTCCTAACATAACATGAGAGATGTCTGGGCCCTCATTGTGGTCGGATAAAGAAAGTGCATAGCCATGCCACTAGTGGTCGAAGTGTTCGACCACATGAAGTTATCAAACACTCGATCGAGAAAGTATTGAATAATCCATGGATGACATAACATCTCACACGAGGTTCAACCGGACATCGTGAGGCAAAGGAGAATACACGAGTAGGTCGCTTAGTTCGATCACTCGGATTTGGTCATATAGAGATCTGATTTGGTCGTGGGCGTCGAACGTAATCACGAATGGTCTAAACACGGTCGTAAGAAGTTATGAACTGGTCATGACCAAATACGAACTAGTCGTATAGAGATGGGACCTGGTCATAAGTGATAAGGACTTGGTTGTAGATCATATTGCACTAAGGTTCGTCCGATATAATTTGTGTGTATTCGGGAATCGTTATGTCTTGCTAGGAACCGCTAACGACTTGTGATTGGAAAGGGTTTCCGAGTCACAACCGATTACACATGAACCTACAGGGTCACACATTTAACGGGTTGGAACAAACCAGCACGGATACGATTCGTCAAAGGTGTTCGGATAGGATCCGTCACGAGCACTATATAAGAAAATGTACGAGGCTGTTGGGAAAGGGGTGAACGCAACAGACGAGACACACGAAAGTCGTGACCTGAGTTGTTCCACCGAAATTCTAGCCGCCATCTTCTTGAGAGCTCTGCTGTGCGACTTGGTGCTAGCACACCGGCGTATGGTTGTTCCTTTTCTGGACGTGTGGATACCGTAGAGGCGCTACTGCGGTTGCTGTTGCGCTTGAGGACGATCTGCGATCTGCATAAGGAACTACAGAGGTCGCTGGAGGAGAAGATCGACCACGACCACCGCACCGACGTGCTCGACGCTGGACGATCGACTACGACCACTGCAACGACGCGCTCTACGTTGGACCAGGCTGTTCCAACCCTTCTTCCGCTACTCTGCGCGTCTGGTAGTAACGATCTGTGATCATCTACTTGCTTGGCTTCCTGGTTTACATGGTAGAAAATTTTGATTTGTTACTATCGTAGCCTACCTGTGACCCAACACCCATAGCCACAGGAATTCTGGAATGATATGAGGTTGTAGCTGTCCCGAAATGTCCAAAATCTAGTCATTATTTGCAAGGGCTTGGGTGACCATTCGGATCCTCCGAGTTGGTAGCTTTACCAACTTGGCAATGGAAGGCGCCAGACAATGAATGGAGCAACCATCTAGCCATCGGTCCTCCCAGAACAAGCAATTCTCCCAGAATAAGCAATTATCGCCGTCCCCAACTCTGACCGAAATTGAAGCGTGGAACATGTTTTCCTCCACTCGGCTGTACTGGGCGTGAAGTCTCTCCCAAGACCTCGCCGATCAACACCGCTGCAACTATTGCCAACGCATGCGCAGGGCCTATCCAAGAATGACCAAGTTGGGCAAGCCTAGTCCCCCAAGTTGAAGAGGATGACAAACTGAAGACTATGCCACTAAACAATGCCCACCTGCCACATTTGGAGATCCTTTCCAAAGAAATGCTCGACGTTTTTTTTTATCAATTTCTTTAATGACCGAGAGTGGTGGATTGAGGGCCATGAAGGTGTACACTAGCATGGTGTACAACACCGCCTAAACTGTCACAAGTCGACTCCCTTGAGAAAGCAAACTGGCCTACCAAGCTTGAAGACGGTTAGCAACCTTGTCAACGAGCGGTTGAAAATATGCTTGGGACGGTTTTCGTAGAGTGAGGGGTAGGCCAAGGTATTTTCATGGAAAAGTAGCGGTGTTACAAAGTAAAATGTTGGAGATTAGCTGAATTTGTTGATGGTTACGCCGAATTGGCACGAAGGAGCTCGTTGCCATATTTGTTCGTAGTCCTGACGCCTCGCCAAAGAGCTGAAGAATTTCATTGATGGCAAACAGATCTAAACTGACTGGAGTTAGGAACATGACCGCATCATCTGTGTATAAGGATAAACGGTGTGGAAGGCCTCGCTGCCCACAGATCGGTTGCAATAGTGCAGCATTATCTACAACAAGGATGAGACTGTTGAGAACGTCCATAGCAATAATGAACAAAATAGGAGATAAAGGATCTCCTTGACGAAGGCCGCAATCGTGCCAAACCGATTGACCCGGTTGGCCATTGACTAGCACTCTGGTGGATGATGATCTGAGCATGATGCTTAACCAGGCACACCACCTCGAGCCAAAGCCTTTGTGCCATAGAATTTCCAACATAAAGGGCCCGGACATAGAGTCGAATGCTTGTGCGATGTTGAGCTTCAACAGAAGAGCCACCTTTTTTTGTTGGTGGAGTAAGCGGGCGGATTGTCTCACTAGGAGGAAATTATCTTGTATAGAGCGAGCTTTAATGAAAGCAGATTGGTTTGGTGCTACAAGCTTTACGAGTTTCAGTTCGAGCCTTCTGGCCAAGACTTTTGATAAAATTTTGGTGAAGCTGTGAATCAGACTGATAGGCCTGAAGTGGCATAGCTCCTACGCTTCTTGCTTCTTCGGCAGGAGGGTTAGCAAAGCTCGGTTAAGAAAATGGAAGTTTGCCCCTGCTAGTCGACCAAGCGCATGGAAAGCTACCATGATGTCTGGTTTGATGAATTCCCAACAATGCTGATAAAAAAAGGCCAGTGAAGCCGTTAGGTCCTTGCTCCTTTTCAGATGGCAAGCTCTTGATGGCCTCCTAGATTTCCTGTTCAGAGAAATCAGCTTCTAGCTCCCGCATATCATGAGCCAGCAAATTGAGGAAATTCAGGTCCAAGGAATGGGCATGGTGAACCAGCTTTCCCAATAACTTTGTGAAGTTCTCATGGAAGGCCTCTTCCAACCTGTTCTAGGTGAGAACCCAAGAATCAGAGATCTTTGAGCTAGCGATGTAGTTCCGCCACCTTCTGTGATTTGCATGCAGATGAAAGAACCGTGTGTTTGCGTCCCCTTCCATCAACCACCTGATGCGCGACCTTTGGCATACGATTGTTCGTTCCAAGGAGCATAGACCGAGTAGCTTCCTTTTGAGTTCCATCCTAAACTAGCGCTCCCAGGAAGAGAGCTGTCTCTTTTCTTCTGCCAAATCTAGGCGACCGATTAGTTCTTTCGCCAACCCTATTTGCTGGTGAATGCTCCCGCAATGACTTTGGCTCCAGCTTTGAAGAGACCGACCTATGGCTGTGAGTAGAGAATTTAGTCTTCACAAAGGGTCGGCCATTAGGTCGTCACATTTCCAAGCCGCCGCGACCGCCTCTTGGAACCCTTCGACCCTTGTCCAAAAGGACCTGACGAGGATATAATAATCCTCATTTTACCTTTTATCTATAATTTTTATTATAGGTAAATATGACGTCATGTGAACCCTGAGTGTACCCCTTAATGTTATGAAGGAAGAACCAAATGGATGGTCGTAAGTTCTTCTCGACCACCCCCATAGTCGTAAGATATGCTACGACTATCCCATAGTCGTAAGTCTTGCTACGACTACCTCATAATCGTAGATTCCTCTCGACTAGGTCACCACGACCACCTTATAATCAAATGAACACCTGCAGACAAGTGGGTCTTATTGATTAAGGGATTCAAACGATCATCATCTGTTGTTATTCTACGAGAATAATGGCACGTAATACCCCATTATCTTTGGTATATAGTTGTTGAGCGGCGTGGAGAATTAATACACGGTAATTACTACCAACATCGCGAATTCTAGAGGTGATGGCGCGCTTTACTCGAGTAATCCGCCGCTCCTTCACGTACTATAAAAGCGGCAACTAGAGAAAGGGAGGAGGATCGAGCCATCGGGAATACAAGCACTATCTGTAATAGTCTTAGTTTTTCCTGATTGTTCAATATACACTCAATACCATACAGGGAGTAGGGTTGTTATTCTCTCCGGAGAAGGCCGAACACATATAAAAATTCCGTGTCAATCTCTGCATGATTCTATTCTAGGAGACCCCCCGAATCAAACAATCTTTACGTAAGTTCGGTTCTAAAACACCGACAGGACCCAAACCGAAAATATTTCTTGGCTCCCATGAGGAAAACCAAAGAAAGCAACAGGGGGCAATGGTCAGAAGCTGTGGAGGGTAGAGATCAGAGGAAGGAGTCCAGGAATAGCTGCTCCCAATCTATAGAAACGAACACCCTATTGATTCGCTCCAGGGTTGGTCTCTCCTTGGCATTTGACCAAGTGAAAGATCTGCCATTTAGGTGAATTTCATTGAGCTCTAGGTCATCAATCACCCGACGAAAGCTACCCATTTGTCTTCTGTTTAGATGGGTGCTGTTCTTATCGCTGGCTTGCAAGATGAGGTTGAAATCTTTGAGGATCATCCAAGGACCAGAAATGGAAATCTGGATATCATGGATTTCCTGAAGAAACGCTGGTTTGTCGATGTCTTCCGAGGGACCATAAAGGACCGAGAGCTAGGTACACAAACCGCAAGGTAAAACGACCTTAGCTGTTATGGAGTGGTTTCTTGTGCTCGAATCAGAATAGGTTACCCTACTTGAATTCCAAGCTAACATGATACCTCCACTAGACTGGGACGTCGAAAGGTAGAAAAACCCGTCGAAGGGGTGCCCGAGGGTTTCTAATACAAGGGAGCGTTAATTACACTGAGTTTTGTTTCTTGAATGCATGCGACCGAAGCTTGTGAAGCTATTACAGATTCTCTGATTACATTCCTCTTGGCGCTCATATTTAATCCCCTGACGTTCCAACTGAGAAAGTTTATATTGAAGCCATCCATGGAACTGTCGAAGCGATCGGTGACTGTCTTGTGAAGCTTAAGTACCGCAAGGATGTCTGAGCAGGATAGTCTCGGCAAGGGCTTCGAATCCTGAAGGTAAGGATTTTGGAACAGGGATCTTGAACAAAGTAGCTAGCACCACGATGTGCTCTTGTGATAGTTGGTTGTCAAACAAGTTGACGAAATTACTTAGGACCACGCGATGTTCCGAACTGCTTCCCTGGTCGAGGCCCAACCTAGCGGCTAGTAGTAGTTGAAAGCACTCAGCTACTAGGCCCAATCTTGATGAGGCAAGGCAAGCCCCAAAAATCTTCGCCTTTATCACGCAAACACATGGCACAAGGGCACAGACTCCCTGTAAATTTGTTGCGCAAGATTTTTTGTTGTAGTGGAATTGTGCATCATTTTTTTTGTTGTAACGGGTTGTTGCAACCGTGGGTAATTTTATTATGTGTTCATCGGATTTATGTTTCACCTCACTATAAATTTGTTGCATATTCAATTGTTTGTTCCAAACTTTTGTACTATTTTTTACAAGTACATTTTTCTATAAAGAACAAAATCTGCAATTTAAAGTGAATTTTGTCGAGAGATTGGGATTTGCTTCCAATATTTGAGTTAGAACCCAAATTTGTTGGGATAGTGAATTAATTTGTTGCATGTCCTGTTCCGAATTGTTGCAACTGAGAGTATGCTTGTGAGCTAATTGCCCATGTTTTTTTTGTTGCACACATAATAATATGTTGTTGCATGCACTACAATTTTGTCGCGTGGCTTTGAGGCAGATCCAACGGCTAGGAGATCGTGTGTTAAGTTAGAACTGATGGCGAACCCAGACGTCTGATCCTAGCACCCAGATCGGACGTGTCTGGTGCTAGTCGCTTTCTTAATTAATATCACCCAATTAGTACTCCACAAGCCCAATCCGCAAGTCTCAACAACCTAACAACACCCAATTGCATTCATACCAACCAACTTATCTTGAAAACCCAAAATATCGTCTATTCTATTTGAGAACAAAAACAAGTTACTAAAACGTAATTAAAAAAAATGAACGGAGGGAGTAATTTGCAGTATAAATTCTTTTCTTTTTCTCAAATATTAAATTGCCTGCTAAGCTGCCACATTCATCAGCTTTTGATTTTTAAAAGACGCAGATCTTTTGCTACATAATTCAAATACGGAAGATGAACATTTATGATGGGATTTCATTGACATGTGTTGTGCTGGTAGTTTCCTCTTTTGCTGTTCCTCCAGTTAATCCCACACATGGCAGCATGACGGGATTTTATTGACACGTGTTGTGCTGGTAGTTTCCTCTTTTGCTATTCCTTTAGTTAATCCCACACATGGCAGCATGACCTGAGTTCAGGAAGGATCCTAAATTGTTACTAATTAATTCCATTAACATTCCTACCTTGCATATGGATATGTTTCGGTAAGCGGGAGTAACAGCTAAACATATTAGTCAGAATTAATCGCCAACAGCGGACAATGAGGATTCATTGTAGTTCTTACCTCCAAAGAGATCATCGAGGTTAGAAAGTGTACCGTAAGGTTTTGTTCGGGAAATCTATTCCCAGCCGGGATGATGAACCGAGAATTTGAACTAAAACTCCGATCCATCCATATAGATGAGCTGAGATTTTAGCCCAATCAAACAAAACCTAAAAAGCTCTACGTTCTGCCCAACGGGTGGAAAGCTCGATGCCAACGGCCGGCCGAGGTACAGAAATCACAGCACCACAAGCACAACCACAAGACACCGGTGCGCAGAACATCCACCTTCTAAATAAAGCAAGTGACGCGAGACCTTTTAGACTGGGGGAGAAAGCCATTAGCTAGCATGGTCCAACTATAAAACCCCAAGCAGACAACGCTAGCGTTGCCTACCAGATCAGCCCAAGAGCAGTAGCGGTGTGCGAGAGACAACACTTCATCTGCAGGAGAGTCAATCCTTGCGAGTTGTGAGCAATGGAGTACTGCTACTCCAAGAAGCCTCTCCTCGCCTTCCTCGTGCTATCCTGCCTCCTCCTCCTACCCCTGGCTTCCTGCGTGCCCATGTCAAGTAAGTCGATCTCGCTGATTCATGGAGGCCCTAATTTTACTCTGATTTGATTCTTGATTATACATGCGTGTGTTCTGTTGTTTAAGCATTTTTGCAACTGCAGGAAGCTTGTACTTGAGGAACCTACAACACCCGCCATCTCTGCAACTTACTGCTCAGGTATTTTCTTCTAATCCGATCTCCCATCTAGATTGCTGTTTCATCTTGATTTTGTAGAATAGTTGCTGCAAATACAATTAATACAACTGGGAGGATTTGCAAGAAGATTCATATATAGTAGTGATTGCAATCCTCAGATATGCAGCTATGCTGACAAGAACCATGGCTTGTGTTCGTGTAGGAGATGACGATGGCGGCAGAGTGGAACCTTGGCAGGGCGGCGACGAGGATGGACGTGGAGGTGAACGACTACCCTGTGCCCGGCGCGAACGACAACCATGAACCTCCCAAGGGCCTAGGAAGAGCATGAGCAAGCTGGAACTTCTGACTCCTCTTTCTTCTTGCTAATCTTGCTATATCTGGCGCCTAATTCTGACCACCGGTGATTGTATAAGCATAATAGACCTGCTGTAACTGCAGATAAAAAAAATTAAGAAATCAAGAAGTGATCAAGAAGTGTTTGGGTCTTCTTCTATCTCTTTGTAGTATATGTCTACATACATATGCCTAGTTTGTTGTTCATCGTGTTTCAGATGTCAATACAATATACCATATTAATTAGTTAATTCAGATGGAAGCTGCTTCTTTCCTCCTTACTCGATCCGTCGAGCCCACTGTGATCGATCCAATCCGATCCTTGCGCAATCCCTGTAGCTGATCGCTCCAATCTATGGAGATAATAGGTAGAAGATCAAAATCTTGGTGTGTTGACAAATTGACAATGTTACCGAGGTGTTTGGAAAAAAACCCTCAGTTTTAGGGAAGTTCTGCTGACGGTTAGGCAAGAGGCTGTCTAACCCTCCGATTTGAAAAAGTTGGAATTTTGAGAAATCCTTTAAAACACTTATGCTGCAGTGTTAGGAGGTGTGTTTGCATCAGGTCTCATAAAAATAGAGTTTCGAGGAAAAGCTAGCTAGAGTTTGAAATTTTCAGAGAAGAGACTTGGAAAAAATTCTAGAGCAGTCCGACCAACCATTTGTCGACCATCGAATGGCTAGACGACAACGATCGGTCGGGCAATGATCGATCATGAAGTGGGGCGGTCGACTGACCAGAGGAGGTTCAAGTGCTGAGAAGGCGGTGAACTTTGTGGATTTGGCTAAAGTCGTAGGTTTCAGTGCATAGGTGTTGGATGATACATGTTTTGGCTAACGTAGGTCAAGTTACGAAGAACTCGGGCTCATAATTGATTTCTCGGTCTATTGTTGTGCAGTTGGCTTGGAGTTAACTACGGTCAACGACGAGAATGATCGGGACTAGGCTAGAAGAGCTGAGGTCTAGAATGATCAAGAATGTCGGGTGAAGTGGGTGGGCTCTAGCATAGCTCAAGATGGACAAAAATGATCAAATGAGAAGTTCAGTGCAACGGGTTTTATCTAATGGCTTGGGGGTCGGTGCAAGTAGGGGTATCAATCGAATCCGAATTATCTGTTTTATTCGACATCCGAATTCGGTTGGTAGCGAATATGGTTTAGATTTTTTCATCCGATTAACAATTTCTCCCGTATTCATATTCGTATTTGCATTAAAAAAAATGGAAACGAATATGGTATGGACTTTTGCCATATGAAATGTTATTTTATCCGCACTATTCGTATTCGTATTCGAATTCAATAAAACAATGTACATATTTTATTACAGTATGACTAATTAATTGGATGCGTATTTTTAGTTTAATATAAATTCATGTTTTTAGGTGAAATAGATAAACTAGAATGATTAGGTGTGCTATGTACGATGATAAAGTATCATAAATATATTGAAGCCGTCCATGGAACTGTTGAAGCGACCGGTGACCTATGCCGCGAAGCTCAGGCGGCTGCAAGGGCTGCATGAACCAGGATAGTCTCGGCAAGGGCTTCGAATCTTGAAGGTAAGGATTCCGGAACAGGGATCTTGAACAAAGCAGCTAGCACCACGATGTGCTCTTACGATAGTTGGTTGTCAAACAAGTTGATGAAATTACTTAGGACCACGCGATGCTCCGAACTGCTTCCCTGATCGAGGCCCAACCTGGCGGCTAGTAGCAGTTGAAAGCACTCAGCTACTAGGGCATTCTTTCAGCATGATGCTTCCAGACGTTTGCTGTGTCTAGGCGTGAAAACTGCAGGTTGAGTAAGGCGTGATCGTTGGACGTCCAGCAGAGGTAGAAGCGGTTCCTGTAGTCCACCTTTCGCCGGGCGAGAGTAAGCTATTAGCTTGCAAGAGTTGGTCGACGTTTGTTCATCAGGAAGGAGCAAACCTCCTTGGTCTTGAAGGTCTTCTACTGAGGGTGACGTTGAGGCGTTGCAAGTCCCATCGAGAAGGTGCGTGGCTTGAAATGGCTCTGAAGAGTTGGTATTGGTCCCAACTAGATTGGCCTCACCGTGAAGATTGCTTGGGCTGAGTGGGCTTTGATCGACTTCGTGCCCTTGCATGGCGCATGTAGCCTAGATCAGAGGCCGCCCGCCATTAATGTGCAAGTGGCAGTGTGAAGAACTCAAGGGCCTCTGGATAGGACCATCAGGCATCACGAGAATCTCTGCTGCCTCCCCAGCAGAAACCGCGACGGGTTTAGGCACGCCAGTCTGAGCGGCTGCATCGTGCAGAGGGACTAAAAGAGATGGCCTCATACTAAGACAGCGCGACTCTCTGACCAGGCTAAAAGGTAGAGTGGCAGCATTTAAGCCTTGCGTTTGCTTTGTGGACATCAAGACGTCACGCTGATGGGTCGAAAACGGCAAGCGGCGGGTAGGTCTTGAAGCCTATGGAGTGACCTGTTTGATGAGGCAAGGCAAGCCCCAAAAATCTTCGCCTTTATCACGCAAACACATGGCACGAGGGCATAGACTCCCTGACCGACCTAGGGCCTACTGCTGACAAAGGGGGAAGTTTCCAGGAAGGAGCATTGGAGTTCCCGATACACCTTCTACTGCGAAAATCTTCTTCCCGACCTCCGATGGGCTATCCTGAACCGTCCACGATGCTAGGCTTTGTGTCGAAGGAATGACGACGTGGACCAGAGCCATCGTAGTCATCGCGGGGTAGGCCGTTGAAGCCTGAGTCGTCACTTGATGGTGCAAAGGGAAGTAGCTGCTCGGCCGATGAGGAGAAGTCCTCAACATCATGAATGTGGATTATGACGTTGTAACACAAGGCCTCCCGCAACTCCCTGGAGCCCGATGTCTTCTCGAAGACCTGCTTCCCATGCTCCAAGATGGAACCATCTGGAAGGAGGTCCGGATCGGCGAGGATCACAGATTTCTCTTTTGGGATCAAGTTAGGGTTTAGACACCAGGCCACCAGCCGAAAGGCCGAGAGATCTGCATGCGATGTTGACGATTCATCGAATGCTTCAATCCAGCATGAGGGAGAGAGAATGGTCGACACAACAGCCAAGCTCCAAGCATGCAATGGCAGCCCCTCTAAGCTTAACTTCAAACGGAAGCGGAGAGGTTGGCTGCCTGCCTGGGCTTACCGTGACCATTGGCGTACCAGAAGGAGGAACCTGGATGTCCTAATAGAGCTGGTAAGGAGCATTCGGTCTTTGCTTGAAAGGCTGTCGAAGACAACCAGAAAGTTCTCTAGGAAGTAGGGGTGCACCGAGAAGCTATCGAGCGGCAAGCCCCTCTCGACTTGGAAAGCCTGTGTGACCTCTTGAGCTGAGACTTCTGACCTCGTCCCCCCCCCCCACACAGACGATTAGCGCGTGCTCTAAGCATCTCTCCATGCCGCGTATTGCCGGAGAGAAAGGGACGACGCAAGTTTCTCCGTCAGGGCGGTGAAAAGGGTTCCCAAGAGGGAACTCATCGTCAATGTCTCCGAAGAGCAATGGGAGGAGGCCCCTTCCGCCCTGAGGACTAAAGCGAGCCGGTGTTCAAGGCGAAAGATTTCTTGAATGAAGCTTTGGGGCTCGAGAAGCAATCCAAGCGGCCGAGGAGAAGTGAGTGACCCGAATCACAAAACGGCCGTGGCGAGCAGCGAATTGTCATTTTAGCAACGCCCCTCAGGCGCGACGACCGCAAAGCATCCCGCAGGTCGGCTATGAGCGGTGGCCGTGCCGAGGTGGGGCTTGTCGCTTTTTTGCAAAGAGCGGATGTATGACCCACCTCCTTGCAGTGAAAACAACGGGTTGGATTCCTACAACCCGCCACGATGTGATCACGGGCGAAGAAGTTGAAGCATAAACCTATAAGGTCGTGCGGAACCGGACGCGACACGGGGGCTTGCCTGCGACGAGGTGGGGTCCTCCTACGCCACGAGCGCCGCCGCCGAACCTCTTGCTAGGCACTTGCCTTAGACGACAGAGCAGCACCAGCAACCGTCGCAGGAGTAGGCAACCCGTCGTCAAGGAAAAGAACTGCTTTGCTTCTAGCTTCAGAGGTCATGGGGGCAGGAGCCCTCAGAGGGCTCGGCGACCGGAGCCCCAAAGCGATCGGGCTTGGAGAGGACAACTTGACCGGCGACCCGCGGCATCGGGACTCCACTAAGTCTAGGCTGGAAAGGGTGGATTCAATCCACCGACGTTCCTTCGCGGATTTCTTGCCTACCATCGCTACTCTAAAGTCTAGGTTAGGGAGGAGCCCATTAGGCCATGCTGGTGTCACCATCACGAGCTAAGGCTGACCTGGGTTGGAGAGAGGTGATAGGAGGAAGGTGGTGGAGGAGGGCCATTGCCCAGTGTGGCGGCGGGAGGAGCTCAAGGGAGCACAAGAGAGTTTTCGAGGTGGAGTAATTAGGACACATCATTAGGACACTCAAGCCGTCACAGACCCCTCGGAAAAACTAGAAGCAAGATAACATAAAAGAAATTTTCAAGTAAAAGTGGTAAAAGGGAAGAAAGAAAAAAAGGAAAAAGTGTGTGGTATGACGGTATGAGCATGAAAAAGGTAAAAACCTTAAAAAAATCCAAAAAGGAAAGAAAAAAAAACAAGCAAAAATCGAAACCTCCTCCTCGTTTCCTCCCCGCCACACGTCGCACGGCGCCCCTCAGCACGTCACGAAACGGCGACCGAGACGTCAGACGAGCCGCCCACCAAACGAAAACCCACGCGCACGCACGCACGCACGCACGCAGGCGCAGCCGCCGGTCTCCTCCCACCGATCCGATCCGATCCCGCAAGCGGCTCGCGGGCGGCTGCCCCCCACACCCCACCCCACCCCACCTAGATCCCGATCCCTCCCATCCCAAATTCCATTCCGATACCTCCCGCCTCGCCTCGGCCTCGCCATGGCGGACTGCCGCAGCCTTGTCGAGTTCCTCCGCGCCTTCGAGCGCCACCGCCGCGCCACCGCCTCCTCGGACTGCTCCCGCTCCCGCCGCGCGTCTGCGACATCGCGGCGGAGGCTCTTCGCCTCCCTCTGCGACCACTCCCCGATGGCGGCGCTTGACGCGCTCGCGCTCCTCGCTGTCCTCGCCGCGCTCACCTTCCTCGTCGCGCCCTACGCCAGGATGCTGGCGCTCGAGGTCGGGGAGCTGGTGCGGCAACACCACCCGGAGGAGCCGTATTCGTACGCGCCGTTCGCGGCAGGCGCGGGCGCCGCGGTGGCGGCCGTGGCGGGGCTGGTCGCGTGGGAGGCGGCAGGGCACCGCGCGCGCAGGTGCGGCAAGCCGCGCTGCCGCGGGCTGCGCAAGGCGGTGGAGTTCGACATCCAGCTCGAGACGGAGGAGTGCGTGCGCGGGCGGCTGCTGCCGGCCGCGGCGTTGCTCACGGCGGCCGGGGCGGCGCGCCCGGTTGAGCTCGGGGACGCGCACCGCGAGCTCGAGGCGGAGCTCAGGAAGATGGCGCCCCCCAACGGCCGCACCGTGCTCATCTTCCGCGCGCCGTGCGGGTGCCCCAAGGGGAGGATGGAGGTCTGGGGCGCCAAGAAGGTGCGCCGGATCAAGAAGTAGGGATGCCCAACCACCCAAACGCTTCTCACTTCTCCCATGGGGAGAGGCTGAGAACTATTACTGTTACTGCTCCATCATAACTTCATAAGTATTTGTAGTAACATACATAATAGTATTACAGTGCTCTGCTCTTGTAGTAAGTATAATTGAGAATAAGGCGAGGAATAAAGGAGTAGATACATGTCTTATGAGTTATCACTCATGTTGCATCGCCATGATCATACATAGCCTGCTCCTTCATTGGCAGTTGTTTATTGGATTATGCAATAAGTGGATGTTGCCTGTTGGGTATACAAATAAACGCCGCAGACAGATTTCTACCTGGAAACCCGTTTATGCAATGCGGATGACCAGATTTATCAGTTTATATGCTCTTCTTTATGTTGGTTGTGTTTTGTGCTATGAAGTAGAGACTAACAGTGATCGTTGTGGAGGAATTGTTTTCATTCCTATTGTACTAATGCTTGTCTAAAATGTTAGCTAACAGTGATCATAGTAGTCTCCACTAATATATGAACGGTTCATTTTTTGTTTCAAGAAGTGTTGAGCTGAAAACCTGAAATGTTAACTCCATAATGGCATGGATAGCTTCTGTTACTAAATTTATGTAATGGTGTTATTTGAGACGGTGAGGTTCTGGTAATTCCTGTTTTTCTTACTGCTTGGCCTCGGAAAAATGGTATTCTCTACATGGATGAGTATTTCTCACTTTGTTACTCTTGGTTTTCTTGTGATAAGGATGATGCTGACTTAAGTTGCAGTTCTCTATTTATCTGTGTTCTACATTCTATTTCCTGCATTTCCCCTCCCTGGTATTCATTTGCACAGCCTGTTCATGTGTCATTGAATTTCCTTCTTGAAACGGAGATTTTAACTGCCAACGCAGAACATCTCAATTTATGTACCCTATGCTAAAACCCTGACGTAGTACCTTTTTTCGACGTGCGTAGTTTAATCACTGAATAAAAAATGGCATAAATGCTGGAAGAAATTATTTGTGAGTTCATTTCTTCTCTTGGATCACATTACATATCATCAGCTATTCAGCTCCAACTGAAGCCATTCAAATCAAAATGTCTATAACCTTGATCACTATCATCAATGTTGTGGGTGTTCAGATCAAGTTTCTTCCCAGAACTTGGGTGTTCAAAATCTAGTAGCTTGCTTTCTCTTGGATATTCAATCGCTTGTCTCTTGCAGGTTGGTTCTTCAAGATATAGCTTCTCTGCATCTCTTTCTTTGTTTCCAGACGCTGAACTGGTGGTGCTGCCTCCGCTATTCTTTTGAGGTCTAATATACTCATGTGGAATCTCCGTATCACTTTCGCTTCCAAACTCTGCTTTGTGGTACTCTTTTACATTGTGCAAATGACCGAGACCCATCCTACGCTCGCTTAGGCTTCTGTTAAGGGAAAATTGAGATTCATGGTCATGAGATTGTTTTCTGCAAAATAATGAACTATCAACATATGCTTTGAGCATCCCATGGTTCTGTAGTCTATGCTCCTTGATGAATCCTTCAGCTGAAGTCAAACAGTTATTGGTTGAACTTTCAACAAACTGGATTTGCCTTGTCTCTAGTCTGGGCATGCTTGTACTTTCTTTTGTCTCGGACATTGTATTGCTGAAACATTCATTTGATACTTGTGAGGCCGGTTCTGATATTTTTATTTTTGCATCCTCCGGGTTTGCAGGGCCCGAGTTCTGTTTTCCAAGGGTCTCCTGTGCCTGCTCTAGAACTGCCTGTAGATACTTCCCTTGGGCTTCTATCCGCAGTTGTAGATGCCGTTGTACCTGTTGCCAATTTAATTTCAGGTTAGAACCACTGTACTGATAGTTCATGTTGAATATGCTAAATGCATGATATGTTGCTTTGCTGAAATTTTAAAAAAGGTTTGCTCCTAAATCAGAAGAAAGTATCTAGTTCTCTAATCTCTAGATTGTAATTCGTTTTATGGGGTCATTCCTGGAGGGAAGTGCAGCAATCAAGGAGGTCAAAAAATGATTTGGAATTCAGTCATTTTCTTATACTCTTTAGTTGGCATGGGAGGGAGTATGCTAACTGGATGCTCGATTTAGCTTATGTTATTTCCATCTACTATGTGCATCTAGTGAATGATCTGGGTTAAGAGCTTATTATGCGAGCAGTGTCAGTACCTCACCTCGAGTTGTTCGTTTAGCTGCCTCTGCACCTCGATTTGCATCTGTAGTGCTTCACCAATTTGAATAGTTCTTGCACCCAGTAAAAGAGACTATTACTTCAATGTTCAGATGAAATACAATTATGAAGTGCGTGGGCAATGTTCTTACTTCTCTTCCTGTGGAATGACATTTGTATTGCTCATTGCTGGCGCACTTATTCCGGGTATCCTATCAGCTACAATTTCACATCCTATGGCTGCAAATTGTCATGACTTGTGAGTTATTATACAATTTCGTTATAGTGGTAAAGACGGAAGTTAAACTTGTTCTTACTGTTCTTTGTTGTCCCAACATTAGCTTGAGCTTGGAGGTTCTTACTGAGCCTGTATTTCTGAAACATCCAAGAAATGATGACTTGTGCTGCAGTTACAGATACCATTTTTAACGGGAGAGTTTCTGATTATCAGGTACCTGGAGGTGGCTTTTCAGATGATACAAGGTGAGTCCTGGAATGCCCATGAGCCTCATGACTGTTTTTGGAGTAGCTTCTGGGTGATGAACATGAATGTAAGAATTCATCTGGCTTTTCTGTACATTGAGGAGATATGGATCGTATACTTACTCTCTGCTCCACCTAATTGATTGACTGCATCTACAAATCGCTGATGTAACTCGGGTGTCCATTTCAGCCTAGGTTTAGCATCGGTTGAGAGAACCAGACCAGAATCTCCTTGCGTATTTCCTCCACGCAGAAACAGATGCCGCTCCATTGGAAAGGTTGTCCTAGCAGCGAAGAGCTCACTCGGGCCCTGATGTTGATGATACATCTTCTGCTGTAGAATGGGTACAAATTTTTAGAACAATGGAAATATAAAGGGGCCTAACATTTACACTAACCTTTCTCACTTGTGTTCTCCAGTCGCTTCCTTTCTCTTTGCTCTCGCACGTTGGGATTTGGAACTGTTTATGAGTGTTTCCCTACTGACAAACCCAAACCCAGCAAGCACTCTTGTCCGAGCTTAAGCCTGTTGATACCCTTTTGGTCTTCTCAGGTTGATAAGGAGTGCCTTGTGAGGCGCTTCTTATATGGGAAAACATAGAATCTAGCATCTTGGAACAAACACCAAACGAACAATCTTTAAGCCAACTAACAGAAGATGCCTCCCTTAGTTTTTTTTTTTGGAACGAAAAACCCTAATTGAAATTTCAGTTTTCATTTTCAACCAGTGACTGCTATGGTAACATCAACCTTGTATCCCTCAATCCAAAAAGGAAAAAAGAAGGAAAAGAAACACCAACCTTGTAACTTTCTCTGCATGTTTTACTCATCAGATCAGTAGAAATGTGTATATAGAGATAAACACAGACAATTGGAGCAATTTATCTTTTTGAATGTTGCTTTCTGGCATATGATTCTGCTATCTGATCTGTTTGGAGTGTGAAAGATGCTTTATTGAATCATGCCTCAGAAGTCACTAGTTGGGAATGTTGAGTAGCTTCTCTATTATCTTAGCTGATGGAGGTAATTTAGTTGGTATTTAGATATACTTTAGTGTTGTTGCGTTATGTTACATGATTAATGTTTAAACTGAAATGGGAATGGATGCAGTGTGCGTAACTTTTGTTTATATGAAACAATGCACTTACTTTTACATTACTTTCTACTTTTTGGAGAAGGACATCCTACACACAGAAACATAATTTTGCTGTCAATTTTATTCTGTCCTTTGTACTACTTTAAAGTGCATCGAATATGAACAAGAATAAGTTCCATCAGTGTCCTTTCCTAAGATTTGTACATATTCACATTGTAGTCCAGAAAAGTATGGACATTGTAGTCCAGAAAAGTATGGACCGAGAGACTTTTGCTCTTTACGTGGGATAAGCTACTTTCGAACCAGACCGCTTTGATTGTAATCATCACCAGGTCAAAGAAACAGTACTTACGTACTATGTTTCTGTATATGTTACACAACCATTATCATTTCAGTACTTTTTGCTAATACAGGCAGCTGGTTTAGTGCAATCATGCTTCATATCTAACTAAGGCACTGACAAGCTAGATTTGAGTTGTAAGCAAATATAGGCAATTCTATTCCCTCCCTCCCTCCCTCCCTTTTCTTTCTTTCTAAAACAGTAACATATGTCGCATATCGGCCTATTTCTGAGCCCCGATTATGTGTGGACACTTTACCAATAAATGACTATAAGGGGGCTGTCGGCCCACAAGGCTCGTTAGTTAGTTTAGTCTCATATTGTTTATTCACGTATGAAGGGAGACCTCCTTCTCCTACATAAAGGGGGCAGGAGCTCTCATTGTACACACAAGCCTATGTACAAAGAGATCGATAAAGAGATAAGGCTAGCACTACATCCTTATATTCTTGTCAATTGTTTATTATTTGTGAGTTGAGAGCTTAATTCGTCGGCAATGCGACCTTGATTATACAACACGTTATCAGAACGATAACACTCTAAGTTAAGGCTTCCTGGTACGTTACTTTGATCTAAGTTTTCAATTCTAGCGGTAATATTCTTTTTTCGTAGATTAGTTTTTATTCTACTATTCATTGCCATCGATCCTGTCGGCCAGGCGCGTGCGCGCCAACCGCGCCTTCCCCCGACCACATCGGTCGTACGCCTCCACGTACGCGCTGTCGCCACCGCTGACCGATATGATGTGCAAGATACTACAACATTCTGCTGGCCACAACTTGAAGTCTAAAGACATCCCTGACCTATCACACTTTGTGTGTGAGGCCTTTGCGAAAGATAAGTTAATTACGAAACCCTCGTATCATAAAATCAAGGATGAATTGTCTGATTTCCTTGAGAAAATTCGGGGGGATATATGCGGACCTATAGAGCTCATGTCCGGACCATTCAGGTACTTTATAGTACTAATAGACACACTCGGTGGACACATGTATGTCTATTATCTACTAGGAATCACACCTTTGCCAAGAGGATTTTACAAATTATTGCACTAAGGACAAAGTTTTCGGGTCATAGGATCTAATCCATAAGAATGGATAATGCTGGAGAGTTTACCTAAAAAACATTTAATGACTATTGAATGGCCTTAGGCATAACAGTAGAACATTCGGTCATGTATGTTCATACTCAGAATGGACTTGCTGAATCATTAATCAAGAGGACCAAGATGATCGCTAGACCCTTGTTAATGAGATCCAGTCTACCAACTATGTGTTGGGGACATGTCGTATTACATACATTAGCATTAATGCGACTCCGTCCATCCACATACAATAAGTTATCACCTTTCCAACTAGTGTGTGGGAAAACACTAAATATTTCCCATCTGCGTAAATTTGGTTGTGCCATTTACATACCTATCTCACCACCTTAGCGTGCGTCAATGGGATCCACCGTAAATTAGGAATTTACGTGGGATTTGAATCTCCATCTATAATTTAGAGCCCATGATAGGGAATTTGCTAAAAGCAAGATATGTTGACATTGTATTTAATGAAGAACCATTCCTAGCATTAGGGGGGAGGAAAGGACCCCAAGTTGGAATGTCGGGAACTATCATGGAATAATAGTAGTCTTTATAATAACGATCCACGCACTATGGACTCTAAACAAGAGGTTCAGAGGATAATAGATTTGCAAAATCTTGCAAATCGGCTTCCAGATTCATTCACAGATCACAAAGGAGTTACAAAGTCGCATATACCAGCGGTAAATGCACCTGAAAGAGTAGAACCATCCTGGGTTTTGGGTTCTGCATCTGACTTCGCCATTCTTAGAAGAAGAGGAGAGGACCTCCTAGGTCAAAGGATCTCAAACCTGTCTGCAAAAGAGATGTATCGAATAGGGGAAGAAACTCCATGAACCGAACATGAATGAGAAACGTCTAACGGACGTTACACCCCGTGTGAAGACATGACGGGTGTTGCCTGTACAAGAGCAGAGGGGGAGGCACCCCATGCTGGAGTAGAAGGACATGTGACTAGTGAAGGGGGAAGAGCACCCGCCCACACTAGGGCAACAGGATAGTCAGATTCTACCCTTTTGGGAAATAATGGAGAGATGATGGATTTAAATAAAGTTCCAATTGAATTAGACAAAGAGTTTTTTCACAAACATGTGGAAACATGAGAAGTCTTTTATAGATAAATGAGTGCTAATACCAGTACTTCATCTCAAACATTGTCTTCCATATTGAATCGAATCCAGAACAAAAGATGATCGTGGAATACAAGAATTGTCAAGATTGTAATAAATGGAAAGAAGCAATCGAGAATGAACTAAATTTGCTTAATAAGAGGAAAGTCTTCGGGCATGTGGTCAAGATACCTCATGATGTTATTGTGGTTGGACACAAGGGTTCACGCAGAGACTCGACATCGATTTTGATGAAACTTACTCTCCTATAATGGGTGGCACAACATTCTGATACCTTACAACTATGTTAGCAGGAATGAATTTGAAAATGAAACTTACAGATATTTTGACTGCATATTTATATGGGTCATTAGATTCTGAAATCTTCATGAAGCTTCCAGAGGGGCTAAAAGTCCCATGTATGGGCGAGAATGAACATCGCAACATGAACAGTGTTAAATTGCAAAAGTCACTATACAGGTTGAAACAGTCAGGTCGTATGTGGTACAGATGACTATTACAAAAGAGATACATAAACAATGAAGTATGTCCATGCGTTTTCATAAAGAAATCCAAGAATGTATTTGGCATCAACACTGTGTATGTTTATGACTTTAATATAATCGGAAACATGGAAGACATTCTCGAAGCGAGCTCATACTTAAAGACGAAATTCAAAATGAAAGATTTGGGTGAACCCAAATATTGTCTCGTGTTGCAGATTGAAAATTTGCCTAGAGGCATATTTCTCCATCAGACCACCTACACCAAGAAAGTGTTGGAGATATTTTACCTTGATAAGTCTCATCCACTGGGTACACTCGTGATCGTTAGGTCACTGGAAGTAGAGAAAGCTCCGTATGGACCTAGACGGGAGAATGGGGGATACATTAGGGCTCGAAACCCCTTATTTAAGTGTTATTAGAGCATTGTTATACCTTGCCAATTATACCAAACATGATATTGCATTTGTAGTAACTTGTTTAGCAAGATATAGTTCTGAGTCTAAGAAGAGGCATTGGAACGGAATTAAGGGAATCCTCAGGTACCTTAGGGGTACAACTGATCTTGGACTCTTTTATCCCAAGAGTCAAGATATAAAGGTTGAAGGATTACTCAGACGCTAGCTATCTTTCTGATCCCCACAATGCCAAGTCACAGACTGGATACATCTTTCTAAGTGGTTCTACAACTATCTCTTGGAGATCTGTAAAACAATCGATTGTTGCTACGTCAACTAATCATGCTGAGATCATTGCACTATATGAGACAGCTCGAGGGTGCATATGGCTTAGAAGACTAATTCACCATATCCAAGAGTCTTGTGGTATAGAGGTGGATAAAACTCTTACAATCCTCCATGCGGATAATGTAGCTTGCATTGCACAAATGAAAAATAGATATGTCAAGATGCAAATGACAAATCATATATTCCATAAACATTTCTACCCACATGAGCATCAGGAAAATAAGAATATAGAAATACATAAAATCTAATCAAGTGAGAATCTTGCAGATTTTTTTACTAAGGCCTTGCTAGGACCAAGTTTTGAGAAACTTGTCCATGGTATTGGTATGAGAAGACACAAATAGTTTTTATTTTCAAGGGTGACGAGGAGTAAATTCCTTGACATTAGTCTGATATTTAATTAAAAACCACAGTTCTTGTGGTCGTAACCCCCGCGGTTAACGACCCCTGTGATCGTGAGAATCCCAGAGGTTGCTCTGTGAGTACCCTAGTCGGAGAGGCTCCGTGCCTATTTGCCCGACCAGTCAAACTACTCATAGAATCTTTGAGCTGATACTTGGATCTTATTCTAAGTATATCCCTTCTGTGTGATAAATGGAAAACGTGCCTTAATTGCTCCAAACCATACGACGCTTTTTAGCCTTAAGTCACTGACAATAACTACTACACAGTTTCATCTCCTCTTGACACCAACCGATGACTAGTTACTATTTTACTAACAACAATTGCCTCCCCAACCAGACGCATTACTTCCAAAAGGTGTCTTCTCTAGGAGTAACTGTCATCTCTTCGTTGGTATTCAAAGGTGGATACGAACAACAAAGGACATGCAATTGTATTTGATCTGAAGACAATTGAAGCAAACTGAAGCACAACAAGAAATATACTCAATGTAATTAGGGCTAGTTTGTTGCCTTATCAAAGGCCTCCCTCAGTAAAAACCAGTTTATTGCAATAAAGAGCAACCCTATTCTATTCCAAGGATTCTCAGCCATTTTCCTCATTTTATTTTGTAGGATCGGCGACTTGATCATCAACAGCTAGCGCCGTCCTTGGGGAAGAAGGCGTTGAGTTCTTAAAGATTTCTTCGCTTAGCAATCCTCATTCACTTTCCTTCTGTTTCGTTGTCGCTTATGCGATCATGGTAGGAACATGGGATGCGGAGAACTGGTTCGACTTGGCGGACTATTCTAACCTCGACATGGACGCATGCATCCGCGCCAGGGAACACGATGCGATGCCGTCGTCATCCTCTTCTGTCGTAGGCTCTCCGCTCGCTGAAACCAGCGATATCGACCAGATGGAAGAAGATTCACTGCCCTCATCAGTGGCACTTCCAGACGAATCATTCGTTCTGAGACAATTCGGAATATCCGAATGCATCTGCAAACCCGGTTTTTCTAACCGGCAACAACGGCGACAAAAGCTCAACGCTGCAATCAGAGGGTCAAGGTACTCTCAATATAGTTATGGGAGACCAATGTTCGCCAACGACTCCTAGATATTCCGGGGGCCGACCGACACCTGGTAGCGGTGTTAATGAAGTTGCCACCGACCGAAAGCCAGATGAAAATGATAAAACTCGACATACGATTGGGAATCCACCGGATCAGGCTGAGTTCACCACAAAGCCCACCAGAGATGGCAATCTCAAACTGTTCCCCATCATGGAGGCTCCTAGCCTAAGCAGTGGAAGGCTCTCCCTTAGTTATGATGGGAGCTCGTCGGGAGACTGCTGTTGGAGGCTCGAGGTTAACACAATCGGCAATACCGATCAAGATGCCGTGCACGATCCTCCATAGCGTAACCTGTCAGCACCCGTTGGTGGAAATGGTGCTGACACTCAGCCATCAACCTGAGATGGCAGAGGCAATAGAACTGGTGGATATCAGTCGGCTAGTTCACCTGTTTCTACCCCATTGCGTATGATGGGTTGAACGGGACAACCAAGAGAGTCGGAAGGGAATTCGAGCCATCGAACACCTTCTGCCAACAGGAATCCTTCAAGACCCTTGGTAACAATCCAAAATCTGCAACGAGTTCGTAATATTTTAAATAATCTGGATCCTGCTCTGGCAGAGACTCCAGGGTATGTTCAACAGACCATACAACGTACAGAAATATACAGGGAATAAAGGAACTCACAAAGTCATACTATGACTTCATCCCAGCGTTCCTCCCTTAGTAGGGGTTAGTATGGTTGGACTAAAGACCGTCCAACATCTAGACCTCCTCAACAATTCTAACAAGGGAGTCACAAGGGAAGATGGCTCTTCTATGAAGCCACACCTCCCCCTCATCAAGAGGAGCACCTGTTTGGCTCGGGTGATCTTCGACATCACCTAAACTAGGCTGTTGGTCGAAGACGTCCTATGACCGAGTTGAGGCACCAGATACTCGGTATGCCGACCAGAGGAATCTGTCTCCAACTGACTATAATCCGGCTCCTTTCCAAAGAAGGCGCCATGACTCAATTACGGGCTGTCGAGCATTTTCGGCAGGACTCCAAGCAGTACGCTAGCTGGACAAGTTCCGACCAGCAAACCTCGAGAAATTCAATGGAACACAAAACCCATTGGAATTTCTCCAGATGTACACTACTGCCATCAAAGTCACTGGTGGTGATGAAGATGTGATGGCAAACTACTTGCCCACGGTGCTCGAGAGATCTGTCCGGTCTTGGTCGCTTAACTAACCGGTCAGATCAATTTACACTTGGGAGTAACTTTGTGACCTCTTGATCGCAAACTTTCAGGGGACCTACGATCACCCTGGAAAGGAAGACGATCTCCACTGGATTCGGTAGGAACCTAATGAGATTCAGCCAGGTTCGTAATTCTATTACTGAGGTTGTAGATTCCTCTATTATTCAGGCTTTCAAAGTAGGATTAAGGAATAGATGGTTTACGGAGGACATCGCAATGAATCCTGCACGAATGACCGTCGAGCTATTCGACATGGCCGATAGATATGCAGCCATCAGTGAAGCAGTTGAATGGAATAAGGCCATTGATCGGAAAGAGAAAAATCCCTCAACCCGGCCTAGATAAGCAAGAGAAGAAAAACAAGAAATCTCTTAAGAGTAAAAAGAATCGCAAACCTAGTAACAAAGAGGTCCTTGCGATTCTCGAAAAGTTCACCAAGGGCAAGAAGGACTATTCCGGTCGCAACAAAGCAAAAGCTTCGACCGATGAATACAAAAAGAACAAGAGGTGGTGTCCGCTTCATCAGACAGTAGGGCATGATTTGCGCACTTGTCGAGCCTGGCAGAAGAAGTTAGAAGAATACTATTCAAGTTAGGTTCCTTTTACCACCGTACAAGAGCTTGGAAAACCAAGCTCTAAGAAAGACAATGATGGCTATAAAGAGATGGAATATCAGGAGCCACAACACACCGTCGACATGATCTTTGGTGGGTCCTCCTCATACGAGTCCAAGCATCAGCTGAAAGCCGTGGAGCGGGAAGTGAACCACACCGAATCTCCGATCACCGTCAAGCCATCCAGATGGTCGGAGACAGTCATCTCCTTCAGCCGGGAAGACTATCCCATCCCTTCAACTCAACCAGGTAGGTTTTCTATTGTCGTAGAACCTACTATAAATAATTGCAAAGTCAATCGAGTTTTAGCAGATGATGGTAGTTCTCTTAATATTTTGTTTACGGGATTATTGGAAGAAATGCAAATTCTCATGTCTAAGGTAAAGCCTGTGAAGTATACCTTCCATGGCATAGTTCCTGGTTCTACTGCTAAACCGAAAGGGCAACTCTCCCTACTGGTTACGTTCGGAAGACCAGATAACTTCTGAATAGAGAAGATTTCATTTGATGTGGTAGATTTTGAAACTTCATATAATGGAATTCTTAGCCGTCCAGCATTAGCGAAGTTCCTGATAGCCACACATTACGGTTATCATAGTTTAAAAATGCCAGGGCCAAAAGGGGTCATTACGGTTCGAGGGGAGAGAAAGGTGGCATATGCATGCAATCGTAAATCCCTAGAACTGGTCGATGAGCTTCTGACCAAGAATACTAATCTGCCTTCCACGCAGGTCAAGCACTCCAAACCAAAGGTGGCCCCAAAGCCCTCCGACCAGATCAAGGAAGTTCCACTTGACAAGTACGCTTCTCCGGAAGACGTCAAAGCGTCATCTGGGGTACTAAAAGGAAGGCACGAGCGAGGCGAGTCTGGTGCTCAAGGATATGGCCGGTGGCGAGGAGAAACAGCGGCGGCAGCAGTGGTTGAAGGTGGCGCCAACGGTCCAATGGAGCTCCGGCGAAAGTAGAGGAAGCATCGTGCAGAACATGGCGAGGCAATTCCGGAGATGCTGACGGTGTCACAAGAGCGTTGTCGATGGCGAAGAAAACCGCGGCGGAGGAAGCTTCGGCTGAAGGTCTTCTCCGATGAAATATTGTGACCACAGAGGGGGAGGTGAGAGGAGAGTGAGGGGGGAAGAAAGAGGAGCGTGAGGGGCTTCCGGGGCCTCCATTTATAGGGGCCAAGTAGCAGAGAAGGGGGAGATCGATGGTATGGGTGCTTGGTGAGGCCGACAGAGGCTGACATGGAGTTTCGGCGTGGCAATGACGGGACAAGGGCGGTGGGGAAAAGATGGGGCGATTGGCGGTGGCAGGGCATGGGGAGCCAAAGCATGGGCGTGGGAGTGGGATTCGCGGGGCGCACGAGCTTTTGATAGTAGCAGCGACGACTTTCGCTCACGCGAGAGAGCGAAGGAGGGATGGGGAAGAGAAATAGGAGGGAGAGGCACCGACAGGTGGGGCCTACCTGTCGGTGAGAGGAGGAGAGAGAGCGGGAGAGAAGGCTAGGTGGAGCAGGCCGGTGCGGGTTGGGCCGCGGGAGAAAAAGGAAAAGGCCGAAGGAAAGGGTTTCGGCCCATTTCAATTTCTGGATTTTTGAGGTTTTAGCAATTTCTGAAAAAGAGTTAATTCAATTAGGATTTTAGAAAATAACAATTAGCATCCAAAAATTAAGGAAAAATTCACAGAAATTCCCTGACTTATTTTGAACTTCATAAAATTATTTACAACTTAAAGTTGGCTTTTATTTTTGCATATAATTTATTTTTAATTTCTAGAAAGTAGGAAAAACCTTTTTAAAATTCAGAAAATTCAAGAAATTAATTAAGTTTTCCTTTTTCAATTTAAATCCAATAAAAACTCAATAAAGTCCATAAATTTTTAAAAAAACTTTGGAAATTCAAGAAAAGAAATAAAACTCTTTTAAATTATTAGAGAATCAAGAAAACTCTTTTACAACTTAGAAAAATCAATAAAATAATAACTTTATTAATTTTAAATTGGTATGAACTTTGCGATGTTACATTAATGCAAAAAAAACCCTTTAATCCGCATATAGGTCAAAATTTAGAAACCTATGTTGATGACTTGGTTGTAAAAAAGCATCAACGTTGGAGATCATATCTGATCTCTGACCTGCAAGAAACTTTCAATAACTTAAGAAGGTATAACCTTAAGTTAAATCCTGAGAAGTGTGTGTTTGGAATTTCTTCTAGAAAGCTTCTTGGATTCTTAGTTTCGGCTAGAGGAATTGAAGTGAACCCAGCAAAAATTCAGGCCATCGAACATATGCGCCCTCCAACCACAAAGAAAGAAGTCCAAAAACTAATCGGGTGTATGGCAGCGCTAAGTCGCTTCATAGCACGTTTAGGAGAAAAAAGAATACCTTTATTTAAACTTCTTCAGAAACACGAAAATTTCGAATGGACTAAAGATGCAAACAATGCCTTTAAAGAGCTGAAAAGGTACCTTACAAATGCCTCGATCTTAGTATCTCCAAGATCGGGAGAAATATTACTAATATATCTGGTTGCGACGCCACAGGCAGTCAATGCTTTGCTGGTCGTTGAACATGACAATATCCAACGACCAGTATATTACGTAAGCGAAGTCTTATATGGACCAAAGGAACGATATCCAGAGATACAAAAGTTGCTATACGGTCTCCTTATGGCTTCAAGGAAATAAGGCATTACTTTCATGCCCACAAAGTGGTCGTACCTACTGGATATCCTCTTGGTCAAGTTCTCGAAAATAAGGAATCATCGGGACGAATAGCAAAATGGGCGATCGAGCTTGGGGGCTTCGATCTTCATTTCATTTTACGAACAACAATTAAGTCCCAGGCTTTAGCAGAATTCATTGCCGAATAGACGAACGAATAGTCGGGGGAGATATATGATCTTCATATATGTTCATCATTAGATGAATAGATGTTGTACTCTTTTTCCCTTGTTTGAGTTTTGTGATAATGGGTTTTCTCATTCAAAGGTTTTTAATGGGGCAGCATGTGCAATGGCAAGAACGCGAGCTATGCCCTCTTTTCTTACTGTTTTTTTTCCACTGGTTTTTCAGAATTTTTTTTTAATGATGTATGAGCATGTTTATCATTAGATGAATAGATGTTGTACTCCTTTTCCCTTGTTTGAGTTTTGTCGTAATGAGTTTTCTCATTCAAAGGTTTTTAATGAGGCAGCATGTGCAATGGCAAGAACGCGAGCTATGCACTCTTTTCTTCTTACTGTTTTTTTTCCACTAGTTTTTCAGATTTTTTTTTTAATGATGTATGAGGATGGTTTTGGCAAAGTGTCCAAGGGGGTGTGGTATATCGGCATGTTTCCGATGCCCGATTATATGTGTACACTTTACCTAAACAAAGGCCCATTAGAGGGCTGTCGGGTCACAAGGCACATTAGTTAGTTTAGTCTTGTATTGCTTATTCATGCATGAAGGGAGACATACTCCTCCTATATAATGGGGCTCTCATTGTACTCACAAGTCTACAGGCAAAGAGATCAATAAAGAGATAATGATGATACTACACACTTGTATTCTAGTCTATTGTTTATTATATATGAGTTGAAAGCTCCGTTCGTCGGCAACACGGCCTCGCTTGTAAGACAACATCAATACAAATTCTATCAATTCATGTCTGGTCCACCATGAGATCTGTTTTGTAGCTTTTCTCATCTTAGTTTCGTTCTCTTCCTGTAATCAAGTTTGTCGAAGTTCTCCACATGCCAATATGCCATCAAGTTGCCTTATAATTTGTTATTAATTTGAGACATCGATGGAACAAGCATAAGGTTTTTTTCTCATGTATGGAAATTAAAAAAAAAAAACGAATCCCCCCACCCCACACACACCGGGTGTACACAAGGATCGAGGACACTGTGTTTCTTCTATGCAATTTTACGGAAGTTTTTTTTTATGGCATGTCAATGTGCTTCTTTTATGCAATTTATCTATGGTGTTTGCGCCTACTGTACGTTTACACCATTTTTCTGTGTGTGATTCGGTTGATTGAAATGGCATGTCATTAATTAGAACTGTACCAATGGCATATGTCGACATTTGGGACCACTGGTAAGAATTTTCACCTGTCACAATTTAATGTTGTTCTTTACTTAAGGAAATGATCTATCAGGAATATCTCTCTCTTTCTGCTTTACTATCACTGATAACGTTGCAGTGAACCTCGCCCTCCCATTAAGAGCTTTCTTTGATAGTCACCAGTAATGGAAACCATAACTTGCTTTTTGTGCTATATCCCTCTTCTTCTTTTTTCAAAAGTAAGACCCTCAAGAAGTTTTAGGGCAGAAGAGTGATTTGAGAACATTTGCTCTTGATTTTATGGTGTTTATGACACTAACACCGATTGATTTTACCATTCATAAAATCACTGTATTTACCCTTTTGTTCGTGCCGATGAGCGTGTAGCATGATATGCTAATTTATATTTATTTTTTCTGCTTACTGCAGTTTATTTTTCTTAGCATATCTACCTATCAGATATTGCATGCTATTGGGATGGGAGGGTGAGCTGTCTTGCTATCAACATATAAAGAAGTTATCGATAGAAGAGTCCAAAGCATCATCCAGTGCTCTTCAACTTTTGCAAAGCGGCTTCACTTGTGGGAGCATATTCAGCTGTAAAGATTGGTCCTGGTAGCAGTTCTAGAATTGCAAGTTATATATGACCTGAAGCTTTCTGCTCTAGCGTCGTTGAACTTCTTTTACATTAGTTGCCTCTGCATCTTTGTTAGCATAGAGCCTTGTCTGTTCAACAGCAATATATATATATACCCCTATAACACAGAGTTACTAGTCTATTGTATATGGCTGACGCGTGACCCACATAGCCCATATATGGGTGTGTATATAACCCCTCATAATCAATAGAAAGAACCAAGGGCTATTCACCTAAATCTAGCGTGGTATCAGAGCCTAAGGTTAGAGTTAGGGACTAGGCCTGGTCTGGCAGCCGCCATCCTTGTCGGCGGCGGCGAGCCTCCGACGAGCCATCACTGGCGAGTCTCCAATGAGCCGTCACCGGCATGCTACTCTTCTCCCTCTCCCTCTCTCTCTCTCCTGTGGTTCGCTATTTCTTCACGTATGTCGCCGCCGCCATCCGCTGCCGGTGCTCTGTTTCCTCGTATCCGGCTGGATTTGAGCTTTTCCCATCGCCGCTGGCCTGATTCGGTTGGGTCCGCCGCTGACATCCTCTTCCCCAAGCTAGTTTCGGTGAGATCAACTACAGAGCAACAACCAAGGGGTCTAAGGCCATCTCCCTCAAAAGATTGGTCTGATAGGTGGGTACACCCTTACCCTTATAAATCGTGTTCTACCTCCTCTCACAACCGATGTGGGACTATCCCAACAAGCATTATACTTATTAGGAGGCAACAGTTGTTCCTGAGTGGCAATCATCTATGTCTGAGGAGCTTGTAACCTTAGAGCACACTAGGACCTGGAAGCTTGTTCCCCCACCTTCTCAAGCTGAACCTATCACTTGCAAGTGAGTTTATAAGGTCAAGACCAAGTCCGATGGTTCAGTAGAGTGCTATAAGGTACGTCTCGTTGCTCGTGGTTTTCAGCAGACCCGGGGTCGTAATTATGATAAGACATTTGCTCCCATGACTCATATGACTATTGTTCAGACCTTGGTTGTAGTTGCTGCGACTCGTTCCTAGACTATCACACAGATGGATGCTAAGAATGTTTTCCTTCATGGTGATATTCATGAGGAGATATATATGTAGCCACCTCCTGGTGTGGAGACTCCACCAGGGTATGTCTATCGACTTCATCATGCACTTTATGGTCTCAAGCAGGCCCCTCGTGCTTGGTTTGAGCGGTTCAGTTCTGTGATGTGTGCTGCTGGTTTCAATCCTAGTGAGTAGTGACAATGATCCTGCTTTGTTCATTCACACATCTGAGCGTGGACGTACTCTTCTCTTGCTATATGTGGATGACATGTTGATTACAGGGGATGGTATGGAGTATATTGTTTTTGTGAAAGAGAAACTCAGTGAGCAGTTTATGATGTCTGATTTGGGGCCACTCAGCTATTTCCTAGGGATTGAGATCACCTCCACAACTGATGGTTATTATCTTTCTCAGCATCGTTATATTGAGGATCTCATTACTCGGTCAGGTCTCACTGATACTAGGTTAGCCACTACTCCCATGGAGTTGCATGTCCAGCTTTGTTCCACATATGGTACTCCTGTTGATGATCCCTCTAGGTATCGTCACATTGTTGGCAATCTCGTCTATTTCACTGTGACTAGGCCAAATATTGCTCATGTTGTTCACGGTCTTAGCCAGTTTGTTAGTGCTCCTACCTCAGTTCATTATGGTCACCTGCTTCGTGTGTTGCGCTACTTGAGGGGCACTATAGCTCACTTAATGTTCTTTTCATCTTCGAGTCAGCTTGAGCTCTATGCTTACGCTGACTCCACTTGGATGAGTGATCCTGTTGATTGGTAGTCTATCACTAGCTATTGCATCTTTCTTGGGTCCTCTCTCGTTGCATGGAAGTCCAAGAAACAGACTGCAGTCTCACATTCTAGTGTTGAGGCCGAGCTTCGTGCTCTTGTCACTACTACTACTACAGAGATTATATGGCTATGTTAGTTGTTGACTGATATTGGTGTTCCTTGTGATGCTCCTACGCCTCTCCTATGTCACAACACTGGAGCCATTCAGATAGCCAATGAACCTGTGAAGCATGAGCTAACCAATCATATTGGTGTCGATGCCTTATTCACACGCTCACATTGTCAGGGAAACACTATTCTCCTTCAGTATGTGCCTTTAGAACTTCAGGTGATATATTTCTTTACCAAGGCATAGACTCACGAGTATCATCGTCTTCATCCACTCAAACTCAATATTTCTGACCCACCTTGAGTTTGATGGGGGTATTAATGTATATATCCTTGTAATATAGAGTTATTAGTCTATTGTATATGGCTGGTCCATGTGGCTCATGTATGGATGTATATATAACCCCTCGTAATCAACAGAAAGAGCCAAGGGCTATTCACCTAAATCTATTAGCTTGCATGAAGCAAGGAAGCGTAGAGTCAATAGACCAGCATGGTACCTGTTAATTGTTAATCTGATTATCTTCTTAGAAAATTAACATATATCATGCATCTAGTTAGTAGGAAAAAAAGGATTAGAAGGTTTTTTTTTGTTTATCACTGGAAGTTGAGTGCTTTGTGTTATTTATTTATTGTAAACAGGAAAACTGTTTTCGTCTTAGAATCTTTCCGTTGCCAATAAAACTGAAATGCCTTTCATGTTTCTGACCCTTTTTTTTCTCAGAAGAGTACACTAGTGCACGATTTGTTCCTTTTCCAATCTTCTCGATCATCCTTTGTAAATTGTGCGCTGGTGCCATACAAAGCGAAGTACAAATCCAATTGGAATCAATCATGAATAGCACATCCCAATTGCATGAGCTACAACTTATCTCATGAATGGAGGTTCTTTGTCCAGGTACCACGAGCTTGGTGAACAAAGAGATTCTTTAGCCCAAACCATCTCCTTGGCATCGATTCTTTTCTTCTTGTCCTTGGCATCTGTGTTCATCCTCAAGTTGCCTGCACAATTCCGGTGAGCTATGCTTTTCGCTATATGCATTTTCTTTCTGATCAATGCTCCTAGATGCGCAGTTTTCTTCTTTTTCTGATTCGCCTTGCCCGCATCCTAATCTCAATATTCCTTGCGCAGTGCAGAAGCTTTCTGTGGCTTTCACAGAATATATGCTGCCTGAGCGTGCAAATAAACTATCACGGCGGCGACTATCCTACGCTTAGTGATAGTTACTGTTTATGGATGCTCTTTGATCAACTAGTCTGGTCTAGTGGTTATTTGATGCTCTTGCAGTTCACGGGCACCGGGGGAGCACCTGAAGGATTCATTCCTGATATGGTATCTAATGCCAAATTTGCACTCGAGATGTTTTTACCTTGTTTATAGCTGTTTATGTTTATAGCTGTTTATGTAGTTATGTGCTCTGATGCTATGTGGTAATGGTTAGATTTGCTTCAGGGAAATCTGAGGTTAAATTAGATTATATTGCGGATTTGTTATTTCTAAGTCGATTGAAATTTTCTTAGGTTTAAGTTAATTGTTGTGGCCTTTGGATTAGTACAGAGAATGATGTGCTATATGATTGGATTTTGATCTAATGGATAAAAAATATGACTTTTAGTTATCACTTTGCGAATAGACAATCTCATTATATTGAGGGGATGAGGGGACATCTTTGATATTCTTTCCTTGGGAGCATCGTTGGAGCATATGGCATCTCTACTCCTGGTCAGTGCTTTTGGTTTTCCTCTCTTTTTCATATTCCAATGATCAGATTAACATTAGTCGTTGTCATGAGCAATATTCATTCCTCTTAGAATGTGCGCAGTTGTGCCACATTTCGCCTCCTGGTTTATTGCAGGTGCAGTCTCCTTGTTCTCACCTGCTGAAAAACTTCTCTGATGTTAGTATGTCACATCGTAGTATCGTACATGTAGAATTGTCCAGTACAGATGGCACTTATGGACAGTATCAGCATATAGACTGGTAGGCACTCACCTATATATCCTTTCTTCTATATATATTCACATTACTCTTTTTATAAGATAACGATTGGAATTGAGCGTGATTTTTTACATTTCTGTACTCTCATGCTGCCCATTCTGCCTCATTTGTTTCACTCCACCGCTTCCATTTACGACATAAATAATTTTGTGAACAGTATTTTGTAGCCTTTTTTCATCAAAATGTCGTCATTAACTCTCCATTTTGAGAAAGGATCCAGGGTAGCCTAGAGGCTAGAGGAGCCAAGGCAAGAGGTTTTGGGAAGGTCTAGGCTACTATGCTTCTCTTTTGGGAATTGGCAAGGTAGCTCCATCGGAAATGCTAAGCTTTGGCTCGGGAAGATTGCGAACGGAGTAGCCTGGGTTGACGCTGGCTGTCCAGGACTCCAGGTGCAACTTCCTCTCTTCCACCTTGCAATGAGAAACTCACAAATTCTTGTAAAATATCACGTACCACGATCAGCATTTGGCGTCAACTGTTTAACCATGTTTATGCCAAAGTACGATTCAGCGTCATGCTTAACACGAACAGAATCATACCGAAAATTTTGGCAACAATCCCATCACCGGCCAAATCTGGCTAAAGGCGACACCAGATTGAGTTCGCCGCAACCTCCGGCTACAACCAACCCTGCCCGTGTGCTTTCTGCAAATCAACGCCAAATGACATGCGACAACGGGTGGCACGGCGACCACGCATCCTCCTCCTCTGTTCTTCGGTTTTCGTCAACCGAAGGACACAATCTTTCTTCGGCGTGGATCAAAAGTTCAGAACCCATTTGCGCGGCCTCCGCACGTTGCGTCCCAACCATTGGGCACTCAAGCGAGTCAGCTGCTTCGCGGCCGGCGAGGCAGCCGAATCATCGAACCTGATAGGGGGAATCTCCGTGCGATATCCGATAGAAATTACACGAAAACAATCGTGTGTCAAGCGATCAAACACAACCCCGCAGGGCGGTGGTGATCTTCAAGCTGCTCCACACCTCACATCAAAAGCTACAGGATATAGCTACCGAAAGTTGGGTATAATGGCATCAGGATGCAGCGCCGCATGCTGGGGATTAGGATCGCGATCGATGGACGCAAATAGAGGTGTGCGTCGCTCCACACGGCCGGTTCTAATTACATGCATTTAACCACGACGATAAGAAAGGATGGAACTACCTTTACTGCCAGCCACCCTTTCGGCCACGTTTGGAGCAAATTATTTTTCGCATTTCAGTGCTCGCCTATTGCTCTTCCATAAGGGCCCTTGGTATTTGATTAGAGGAGAGGTCGCGAAAGGGAAATAAATCCAGCTGGGGAGGGCCTCGGCTGAGGCCCGGAGCCATTCACCGTTCACGACTGTTTTCATAGTCAACGATGGTTGGAACTTGTAGGGAAAAAACTTTGAATTGGGAGGGCGATTCTAGGGGAACTACACTGTTTCCTGCGAAATTTCCACGGATTTCCTATGTTTCAAATGTGTTCGTCATGATAAATAGCAACCAGGGTCCAAGAAACTATGTCCGTCATGGCAAGCAGTAAACAGCATAGTACAAAAAAAAGTCCAATATTAAAATAGTATTACTATTGAACCGCGGTCCGATCGGAAGAAACCAACGGTTGGACCAGTGAACCGTGAACCGATCATGTGAGCAGTTCGTTTGCCGGCCCAGTTTTTCGCACTATGGTAACCAAGGATCCAAATCCCAGAACCGGTGGAAAAACCGGTCCACGGCCGGTAACGGAAACCGGCTGGTTACCGGAAAAACCAGGAAAAAACCGGATGAATTTCAAAAACTAAATTTTGAATTGAGGATTTTGAAAACCGGTTACCGCCCAAAACCGGAAAAAACGGTTAAAAAAACTGGGACCAAAATCGAAAAAAATAGAGAAAACCAATTATGGGTAATTAGCAATTGGAATAATACAAATATTAGTTAGAAAGCGTTTAATGAAGTAACAATCCTGATACATAAAGAGCTTGATATAAATTTGTAGAGAGCCTGATGTTGTACATAAAAAGTCCTGCTATTGCTGCTGCCCTTTTCCTATTTTCTTCCGTAGTGGTGTAATACAGTCCAAGCATCCAATGTAATTTTCTTCCTCTTTTCATGATTCCCTACTGCTCATGATGCCCAATGCCCTTTCCAAGATTCCAACTAGCATGGACTAGGTATGCTAGATTGTCTAAATAATATCGGGACTTGATAGTACAATAATTCAAACATATTTAGCTCATACAATAAGTAATCTAGCATTAAAAAAAACCTAAACCAATCTAGGAAGTGCATTATACGGTCATAAATTCAAATTTGATTTTTTAGCTGATTTTTTTGTACCGGTTCTAGCCGGTTTTTCTGGTTACCGCTAGTAACCAGCCGGGTTTTTTTTTCCTTGATGGTAACCAGGTCCAAGAAACCGGCCGGAACTCGGGACCGGCAATCCAGCTAGTCCTAGACCCAGGCAAAGTAACAGTTTCTCACGCCTGATACAACTCTCGCGGTTAAGAATCGACAGTGATCTAGATTATCATTGATTAGTATCTACATCGACGAATTCATATCAAAACTATGCTTAAGCACCTCGTACATTCCTAAAGAATAATGACAGGGTGAATAATGCAAAGGCACGTATATATCCTATCCTAGAGCCACTAAACTCGCTCTTTTGATCACCACCACGGGCCATCCAAGGTCCCGAGTTCAACTAAGGATTGCTGCTTGGTAAAAGACGGACTGATTTATTAGATGCGATTATCTTAGATATCGTATCATTTCCATATCATCCACTAAGACAATGATATGGGCTAAATTTAGAGACTACTAATCAACTTGCTGCCATCGTCACAAGTAAGCAGACAAATATGACATTTCATGAAACTGAAAACAAATGAATTCTGGTCCACTCAAGGATTTATGTCAAACCTGCACCAAGAGAACATCATATAACATCTCAGGAAACATCTTCACAACTGAAGACTGAAGAGTGAGGAATTTTTTCCACAACTGAAGAGTTAGGAAATTTTAGGCATGATGGATCATTGAACTTAAAAACTCACTCCTGAAGTAGATCACTATCAAAGAAAAAAATATCGAAGAGCTGAGACACACAAGTCATCAATTTTTTAACCAGATGTTCACATTTTTGGGAACAATACCTCAACTCCTTGCCATGCGCAATATTAGTTGCACTTCCCTACCCATAATTTTACAACGAGAATGTTTTAACACCTGACTTGAAGATGATGAAGTTGATTTATTGTTGATGTTTCCAAAGGAGTTGAGACTAGCACTAGCTAAAGACAATAATCAGGAATGCATCATTCTCAAAGCCGGGAAACAAAGGAAGAAAATGGTATAACAAGATGTGGAATGATTTAGGTGCAATAAAATGAAGCAAAGTGAAATGAGCGCAAATCATATGGCAAAGCAGTGGCAAACTCTGAATGCTGGGATTCATCCAAGAGAGATGATCAGCATGGAAAAGAAGAGTTCAACTGACATGTTTCATCGCTATTCTCAGATGTATGATCATTATTCACAATAGTAGAGGAAATCAACTCTGCCCTGCATTTGGGCTGGTTCCAGAAGCAGGAGGCGGTTGTTGATCAGTGAAAGCACCTCCGACATTTTGTGGTTCAGGAGTGGAGAATACCCCATTAAACCAAGGAACAAGAGCCCAAGATCTATTGTTGCTCTCACTGTCATTCCCAGGGCCGTCAGCTCTTACCTCCTCATGGCTGCTCTCCATTCTACCAATGTTGCTAGGCTCGCTCAAATCTTTTGTCTCGTCAGATGGCAGCTCAAACCGGCAAACTGGGCAGGAATTATGGAGTTCAAGCCATGGCAGGATACAAGAAGGGTGGAACTTATGTTCACAAGGCATTTGCTTAGCCTGGGACCCCAGCTCAAGATCATCCAGACAGACTGAACAGCTGACAACCTCTTCGATTTTGACGGTGGGCAGCGCTTCCACCGCCTCTTTCTTCGCAGGAGGTGTACCATACCGACTTGGGTCGTTCTCGGCCAAATGTTGAAGCAGCAGGCTCAGCCCTGCCCCCAGGACATACTCCTCCAGCATCCCGTCGTCATTACTCGGGCTGCCATGGTCGCCTCGGCCCTCGTCAGGATCAAGCACTGAGCCTTGCAGAGCGAGAGCCTGGTTGAAGGCATTGATCAGAATGGAGCTGTCCCTTTCCCTGTCGTCTCTAAGGTCGTCATGGATGCTGTCAAGCACCCGAAGTAGTGCTGATGCCCGTCGATGCGTCCTGATGAAACCCTCAAACTCACGGCCTATATCATTATCTTCATCCTCACTGTCCCTCGTTGCTACTGGCTGCTCGAAAGGACTGTCCAGCATTCCCCATTGTGAGAACCCCGGCTCCGATCGCCGGCTGGTCAATGCCTCAAAGTCCTCACCAACCATCTCTTCGATGAATCCACTATCGCAGAATGGGCACTTGATCTCCTCCACCACGGCCGCCTCAATGGCCTGTTCACATGCATGGCACCAGTACCTTGTGATTGCAGCTTCTGCCATCTTGCAAATCCTTCCGTTGATCAAGTGTTGCACACGATCGAAAGGCAAATCTGAACGGGGCACCATGAGTTAATGGGTAATCTGTATAAATTCCCAAGCAAACAACCGCAAGATACAGTTTATCTATTATCTATGAGAATAAGTGCAGCATCTCAGGAACAATTTTATCAAGAAGAAATGAAACAAGATGAGCACTATGGTGTCCATCTGTGAATAAATTTCACAGTGCAACTGCAAGCATACAGATCTTACAAGAAATCAGCATCAAGAACAAGAACAAGAACAAGCACAAGAACAAATGCATCCAATACAAAATGAGGCCATTTTTGGTTCTTTAGGAACAGGAGTGGTAAGCTGTCCCAAAGAGAAGACCCACTTGGAGATGGGATAGTACTGACAGATCTTTGAGAAGGGGGAGGCAGAGATCAAGAGCCAAGATTCTTAGTTCAAGAATCAGGTGCCGATTCCATTCTTCGGAGAACAGGATGCTATTCCAAAAAAAGAATAAAAACCCAGCAGAAGTCTTTGGGTTAGAAGAACAAGAAACCAATTCCGGCACTGCTCAAGATTCACAAACATTGCACTAGAAATAATTTAGTGGCAAAACTCATCTTCCCCAAACATTTTTTTGCAATAATCCCCAAATTAACAAACAACGTGAGCCCTTTACACAGGGAACAATATATTACTCAAAGGGGAAAGATAAAAATCGGCTCCATGTTCTTGATTTAGAACACGGCAACGAATTGGCCCCCCAAAAAAATTTCATCTTTTATGCGAAACTAAGCATAAGGGTGGAAAAAAAACGTAAAAAAAGCATAAGGGAAAAAATAAAGTTCATACGAAGAAGTGACTAACCTTTGGCTTTTCCTTTAGTGGATTGGATTGGATTGTATTGAGGTGGTCCTCTTGTTCTTGTTTGCTTCGGCCAAAGTGAGATGAAGTTACAGACGGGCAGGTAGCTGGAATGCTGGATACTTACTCCCTTGATGTTATCGACCCTTTTTTTCCCCTACTCCTGAATTTTGAAAAATGATTGTTATATGTTCCTGGCGCAAATCTCCAACCAATAAAGTTTGTTCTGACTTACAAGCATACAAATCTTCTGATCTTTTTGAGGATTTTAATACCTGTAAATTGAGGTTTGGCTGATAAGACCTCCTTTTAATCCAAAGCAAAGCAGCCTACCAGCTCGTCTGTTGATGTTGGCTCCTCCCTTATTGGTGTGTTAGCTTCTCTTGCTCGTTTTTTCTGACTAATGAAAGAGAGACAAAAAAACTAAAAACAATGTTATTACAGGACAAAGGATTGAGTCAAGTTATTTTTCTCTGCGATATTTCTTGGGAAATTTCCAAGGATAGTCGGTAGACAAAACAATTTGGCCAGCAAGAATTGCCAATGAGCACCAAGAATGAGGTCAGGTAATGTACTTTTCAGTGGCTATTATCCAACGAACGCTTGCAAGTTGCTATACAAAAACACCTTGCACGAGGTCAGGTAATTTAAAACACAGTCACCCAGTAATGTTTCAACCCTTTGGTTTCTAAAATTTGTAGCGCCGCAAGACTAATAAAGGTTTACATCCAAGGTAAAAAGATGACTTGGACTTGGTTTCAGCCTTCAGTTTGCCGGGTCAATCGAGACCGGCGTGCTGACGAGAGAATCACCCTCCATGCAACGTTAATCGCTCCATAGTCCATACAGTGTAAATCGGAATTTTTAAAAAATAATATTTTTAAAAAGATATTTACAAAAATAAATAGCCACTCCCAAAAATTACAAAAATAACTCACTATTGCCACTTGGCGACATGAACCTATCATTATTGAAGCGGCGATAGGGACCTCTCGCCTCTGTGGCGGTCCGGTACTGTCGCCGTGTGTGGAAGTGGCATGACTATCATCATCAATTGAGCTGGCGGCAGTGCACTGAGACCCTAAACTGATTTGTCTATTTGTGATTTTTATAGATTTTGAATGGTACAAAATTTGTTAGACTCGCAATAATATTTTGTGATCGTCGTATGTTGTTCTAGTGCAGTGAATTTCTGAAGAATTTTGCGAGGATGATTGATGTATCAATGATTCATAAGTAGAAAGATAAGTGATATTACGATACGCCCGGGAACTCATACATTTGCTCATGTACATGCATTGCATATTATTGCTACATGTTGCCATTTCAACTGGCGACATGTCCATGTCGCCAGTTGAACTGGCGACAGGACCATATGCTGGTTGGTGTGTTTGTGATTTTTGTATATTCGAAACGGTAGCGATGCGTCAGCTGGAAGGTAAGTTATATTGTGATGCGCTAGAGAATTTTGTGAGGACGATCGAGGTATTAATGATTCGTAAGTAGGAAGGTAAGTTATATTGCGACGCGCTAGAGAATTCACACACGGTGCACAATATTGGAGAAATGGTGCAACGATAATAACACGACAGTTGATCCAACAAGAGGGATTACATGGCACACAGGCTAATGAACCAAGGACGGTACATGCATGTCTTTAGGGAATCAGAAATACATGGAACATATGGACGAAGAGGGTCGGACTACCGCGTAGACTGAGGCCATTTTCCCTTCCTTGCGAGCTCAGCGTTGTACTCCTCGTCGGCCGCTTTGGCCTCGGTCGCCATTTCCCTCTTTTTCTTGTGCTCCCGGTGCCTGCCCGCCTCGAGATGGGTCTGCGTCTCCCGCCGGATACGCTGGTTGTGCTCTTTGGTGCGACACTCCTCCTCCCTCTTCTCGCGGTCTCTGTTGGCATCCCACTCCTCGCAGTCGAGAGTCCAGTGGATATCTAGGTCGATCCACTTGCGGTATCCACATAGCGGATCCGGGGACTACGAATAGACGGGAGAGGTTGTTAGTGCGGACTTTCAAAGAGAAATGGTAGGAGAACATACTACTACCTGTCCTTACCGGTTGCCGATAGCAGCTCGTGTCCCAACAGCGGTTGGGATAGTCGCTAGAGTAGTTCGCGCAACCCCAGTAACGTATGTCCAGACTGAGTCGATGCTTAGACTTGAAGACTTGCATCTGTTCCTGCACCAACAGAGGGGCGGCATCTCCCCCTCGGGCGGGTGTTGCGGCGAACGCTCGATTGGGATGTTCTGGCAGGGGTTACTGCTATGGGGGGCGGCGTCATTGTGGGGAGGTGGCCTCCTGGCACGCTCCTTTTGTTCCTCCTGGGCCGCATACTCCCTTTGCATTTCGCGGGTATCCTTCTAGTGCTTGTCCATCTAAGCGATATTGTATTGAAGTCTGGATGTAGGAGAATCCGGCGTGGAAGTGGTAGTACAACATGATCGTCATTAATTGTCACAATATACCATTAACTCATAATGGTGGGACAAGATACTCCAATCTTTCCCTCTTTGGTAATTGATGACAACCATCACAAATGTAAATAATTAAATGCAGATAAGTATGAGTATATATGAACTATACAAGTTTTATATACTCAATGGATATGTTTCAACGTAGAGATCCCAAATATATGTGGATAAATAAATATGGATCAATACTAATAAAACCACAAACATAGAGTGAACTCCCCCTAAGTATGTGCATACCCAAATGTGTAATAAGAACATATGCACATATTCAAGTTAACATTTTAGTGGAGTTCAACCTATATTTTGGATTCAAGGAATGCAACAAGATATAAGAATATAATGTCGAATGCATACCTCTTTGATTTTCACCTTTTTATCCAATTGAGACTAAGCAATAGGTATAAAAATAGAAGTGTTAGTCTCACAAATAGATTTATCATTAATAACCAAAATACTCTATTAAATCATAATGGTGGGTCTAGATTCTTCAACCTTGGCACACGGACAAGCCTTGTCCGTGCGCCCAGCGCCCGAACGCGCCTTGTTCGTGCGCCCCTAGCCTGGATTTCATCTCCTCCAGACATGTGGCCTCCACCGCTCGCCCCTAGCCTGGACTAGCCTTGTCCGCTCACCCCTAACTCGGACTCGGCTTAACCGCACGCGTGGCACGCTGACAGGCGGCTCTACCGGCCCCTCGCCTGGCCACGCCGCGTGGCCCACCTCTGCACGCCCCGTGTCCGGTAGCACCTCCAGATTCACCACCACCATCTTTTTGTCTAATCCATCTTTCTGTCCAATCCATCACTTTTGCACTACCCCTGCATGCATGCGACATGCACAATAACATCGTGCGAGAGGGAATCCGATTCCCCTCCTATCGCTGCGTTGTCTGCAGGAATTGCGTTCGCGCGGCTATAAATACCGAAGTCGCTCTCGCTCATTCATACTCAATTTCATTCTTTTTCTCACGCTCGTCGCTGAGAACACAGAGAATAGTAACAAAATTTATTTGGAGATTAAAGAGTGTTTAGAGCAGTTCTTATGACTGTATTAGTATAGAACGGCCCCCCTCAGGAGAAGGTATTTTTTTATCCATTGCATTTGTCGTAATTACTGTAGTCGTAGTTAATTAGACTTAATCAACTAGTCGTAATTAATTAATTTAGTAGTTGTAATTAAATAGCCGTAAATAATTTAGCCATAGTTTATTACTTCTTAATATCAAGAGGTAACGAATTAGTCTGTCACATCCTCAATTTAATAAAGAAGTTTACTGTGCATCTTATGAGCATGCATCATTGTTTTCAAGCATTTGCATAAATTATTACACTTGGAAAATCTTGTGCAAGTCTTGAACCTACACTAAAAGAAATGGACTTCGAAATAAAAATGGAACAAATGCTACAAAAGTTCCTCTAGAAACAATTTATACAAATATTACATTAATTATTGAGAATCAAAATAATTTTTCCCAATTTTTTGGGAAAGGTTGAATCCTTAGAAAAATTCAAACTCAATCCAATAACCTAATTCAATTGTGGATTTAACCTGTGCCAAATATGACATAAACAAAGTGGTTATAAATTTTATCTGGGTGCTAGGTCATCCCAGGAACACCTCTGATTTATTTCATATTTTTAGGAATTTTATTCCTATTTCTAAACCTCTGGTCAAAGTTGAGGGTTTAGTTTCAAATCTTAGTCAAACCTCAACTCAACCCTGGTCAGCACTGTTCCTTGGGCTCGAGCCACACCGAGCCACTTGACTCAGTTGAGTCAACTAATTGCACCCCACCCCCTTCGCCGCATCGGCCACTTTTGGGCCGTCCGATTCAGAATCAACGATCCGGATCAATTGGGTCGCTCGGACCATCCGAACGCGCCACAATTTTGGACCATTGGATTTGAATCTAACGGTGGAGATATGAGTGGAGTGTTGCGTGCGCACAGTTACGCCACTTTCTTTCGCTGATAGGAGGGCCCACGATGTCAGTGCCTTCTTCAACTCCCGTCACTTCGCTCAGAGCTTCCTTGCCACGCGGCCGTGACGCTCTGCATTGCTCCGTCACCACCGTGACCGCACCGCCCATGGCAACCTATCGTGGAGCTCTATTGGTTAACGCTGCCTCCATTCCGTCTATTCTTTGAGCTTAAGTAAGCTCCAAACCCAAGCATTTTCCTCACTTTTCCTCTCAGTGGCTGAGGAAAAGGAAGCTCTCTCGTTTGCATCGCTAGGGTAAGCTTGCACCGGGTGGTACCATTTGATTCTATGTTCAATCCCTTGTCCATTTTTGCTAATACAAGCTTCCATTGTTGCTTGCAGCTTCTGGACCATCCTTGTGCTCTCTGGAGCTCTAGAGCGCGCACCCGAGAGCATCTCCTTGCCATTTTCATCTCTAGTAAGGTTCTTGATAAATCTTTTTGCGTCATCTTGTGCCATTTAACTTGACATTAAAAACCCCTAAACCTATTGGGGCAATGCATGGCAGGATTTCGCGAATTAAAGGATTGGACTTTGTCAACCGAAGAACAATCTTTTCATCTCCCACGTTGTTCAGTAAGACTTTTGTCAATTCCTTGCTCATGGAGCATCCTAATAGGATCCTTGAGCTATCCAGAGCATTCATTGTGCCTCTCTTTGCTCAGGACGTTCTCTTCACCTTGAGCCGCATTGTCGTCATTATCTTCTCTAGCGCCGACACTGCTCTTGTTGCTCCAAGTTTCCTCAAGCACTATTCCTAGCTTAGGTAACCTCTTAATAGTCCTTAGATGCTCGGCACCCGCTTATCAGAACTGCTGTGGAGCTTTATTGCATTTTGCATGTTTGCTGTGTTGCATGCCATCGCTCAACTCCGGCTAGCCGCCGGTGAGGGCCATCTCAGAGGCTGCAATCACTTCCCCTAAGTGCGCAACACTATTGCGCATCTAACCCAACTCTTGGTTTACACCACTGTGGCGCACAACGCCGACGAGCCGCCGTTGAAGCGCGCAGGACAAGGAAATCCCGTTGTCATTCACGGACAGCCACTGTAGCTCATCATTAGAAATTAATTACAATGATTAGCTTTAAAACGTTGTCTTAACGGGCTAAGCTGTTGCTTACATGTGGGCCCAAACACTTAAGCCCTGTGTCTTTGCGCGTAGCCAGCCCAAACTCAACTAGGATCTTTTTGGACCGTTCGATGTAAAATGAACGATACAGGTTAAGTGGGCCGTTCGGACCGTTCCAAACGCGCCACAAATCTGGATCGTTTGTTGTGAAATGAACGCTCCGGATCTTTTGGGCTGTTCGGACCGTCTGAACTCACCACGAATGTGGATCGTTGGATCTAAATCCAACGGCTCATAAGCATGGTCCGAACGTCCCACTTGCGCACGTGTTGTTTAGTTTCACTAACGTGTAGGGCCCACTTGTCAGCCCACTTTGACTCAGTAAGAGGGTTAGGGCGCGTTGTTGTGTAGGGTCCCACGATTCAGTGTCTAGGACTAGCGTAACCCTCAGTAAGAAAAGAAGTAAATACTTTAGAAAATCCAAAACGCTTTAATCTGCACACTAAAAATGTGAATAACTTCAAAAATGCATAACTAATTCTCCTCAACTCCAAATTGGATGAAACCAATTATGATAATTTTCATTTTTAATGAAATTTATTATGAAATGGGTTTCAAACTTTTCTTTATAGCAAAAATTATTATTTTGGAGAGTGATCCATAAACCTATTATTTTTACAATAGGAAAAAGGTTGTTAACTTGGAAAATGCATAACTAATTCTTGAAAACTCCAAGTAAGTTAAATCCAACTGTTTTGAACTTATAAAAAATATTCCTTATTTATCTATATTACCTTGGTATTCCCTACTATTCTGCAAATTTTGGCTAAATAATTAAATTGTATGAACTTGAACATATTGAAATCTGTTTTTCAAATAGACATAACTCTCACACACTAACTTCAAATGAAATCATTCCTTCACCTATTTTCATCTAAAATCATGCTCTAGCCACTGTAGAAAAATAATGCATTTTTAAGCATTTTGATTTTTGAGGTATTTCTCGGTGTTTATCGATATCGTTATTTCTCTAGATTCCAGAGAAATCGATATCGACTGCTACGCTACTGAGAGTGAGAAGCTAATCTACCAGCAAATCAAGCATCATTTGAACTTTCTTTTGCACCATATTTTATCCCAGTGTTGGTTAAGTTAGTGCAATGATAATTACTTGCATGCTATTTTGATAATGTCGCTATTTTTGTGATGTGAAGAATAGTTATTTCCTAATTCATTGAGGTTATCCTTAAATTATTCCAGTACCTCATGCTTAAGTTAGGATGTGTGAAATATATTGTTCGAGTTTGCTTAGCCATGCAAGTCTAGAACGGTAGTTTGATTGTCGGGATTAACTCGACAATTTTGGGAAAAACATACACCTTCTTATATTCATTTTATTCCAGATCTTCGTATCTGTTTTGTGAGATAAATTTTATCATTTCAAATGAGTTTTAAGGTCTGGACAAGTGCTGGTTAGTGATGGTGCCTTCGTACACGAGTTTTGGGTATGTGGATGTCTTGTCCGGACCATTAAGGACCGAACTTTGGTAATATCGTTGATTCAAGTACACTCGTGCTACCACATGCGGGATATGGGTGATGTATGGTTAAGTAGGGGGAAGGTTTTATTGTGTTAAGTCTTATGGTGGTGTAAGGACATAGCGACCGTGAAATCCTATGTTCCTTAGGAGCCGATGTAATTTTTCTATAGAGTGCAGGAGGCGCACCACTTTTCTTTTTGTACATTGCATCGGTATTTCTAATACAACTTGTAAGCCCCCTAGCAAGTGCTATCAGATGCTTGTACTAGGAAAGGAACCATGCTTGTACTAGGAAAGGAACCATCTCACAAGGGGGACTTAGCTCCATAGGGTCTTCTTGCTAAAAATGGTTGTATCTCGATTCTCCCCGGCCGACACACCAAAGGAAGTGTGTTTCATCTGGTGGCTTACGGGCTAATCGAGTCATGTGGGTAAAGTAGTACACCTCTGCAGAGATAAATCTATTCAAATAGCCGTGTCTACGGTTATGGACAACCGCTTGAGTTCGGGAGTTACTATTGTTAGACTATGTATTTAAAATGCGGGAACTTTTGGTTCAGCATGAATGGATGTTCATGCAATTTGTTGTACTAAAGTGGACAACCACTTTGCTGTTTGTTGTTCATTTTGTTATTCAATTGATTACTTATTCACATGCTTTACTTCTACTTCAAATCTGTTTACAAAATGGCAATTGAAAAACTAGTATGTGTAGGTTGTTAAAATTGTTGCGTCTTTCGCAAAACTAAGCCAATATGAGCCATCCTTTGGAACAACCTCTATGCATAACTAATTTTTATTTGTGTAAGACTTGCGAGTACAACTTTGTACTCAATCCGGTTGCTGCAATTTCAAGTGAGGAAGATTATGAGATCGTTGAGCTCGTTAGCGCCGATTTAGGCAACGCTAACGAGTAGTACTATTCTTTAACCCCCAGTCGGTTGCCGATGGGTATTGGGCATACCATGCTAGACATTTTGGTTTATTTACTTGCTTCCGCTGTCACTTAATGTTCTCTTTTGATTATGGCCGACCGAGCCATTTGTAATAGTCATAGACTTGAACTATTATGCTGTATGTCTTTTGGAACTATGAATGTATGTTTGTGTATGGATGCGATCAATGCTTTACGTGAGTTTGGGACATGTTGGTCGCTGATCTTGGGAACATGATCTCATGCTTGTTGTTCGTGGATTCCATATTAACTCATCAAGTGTGGTCTTCAATTGTTTAGAGAACCGTTAATCATGTAGTGCTTGCAGAGGAGCAGTGCGCGTGATCACCGAGGCTCTAGTTCAACGAAGAACTCTCATTTGATGGAGTTAATTTAGAATCCATTAACTTGGAAGCTCCGAGTTATTTCCATAAGGTCGAGTATGCCTCGGTCTTACGGAAATAACCTAGGGGCTCCCACATAGTCGTAAATAATGTATTGGTAAATAATTAGTCTTTATTATTTATGTATGAATTAGTTAGTGGTAAAAACGTAGTGGTAATTAGTAAGACATAATTAATTTGGTTGTAATTAAATAATCTTAATTCATTAGTCATAATTAATTTAGTGGTAATTAATAAATCGTAATTATTCGAGTCATAGTTTATTAGTGCTAATTACATTAGGGCAAATTAAGTGGTTGAATTTACGTGGCTAGAATTAATTTATTGATAAGTAATAACTTGTAGTTAATTAGTGGTAATTAAACAAATGTAACTAATTATGATTAATTAATGATCGTAGTTAATTAGTGTTAATTAATTAATCGTAATTAATTTAGTGGGAATTACTTAGATGTAAGAATTACTCGTAAGTAATTTATTGATAAGTAATCAATTTGTTGCTAATAAATTAATTATTCATATTTAATTACTCACATTTAATTTCTTACTTATATGTAATATGTTGTAATTATTTGTGTCATAGGTAGGGCTGGAAAAATGGCTTGAGGCTCGTGAGCCAGCTCGGCTCGAATCAAGCTCGAGCCGGCTCAACTCGGGCTCGTGAATTTTCGAGCCAAGCCAAGCCTAGTTGTTTTTCTCTTATCCAAGATCTTTGCTTTCATATCAAGGCTACGTAGTACTCAGATATCGCCTTCGTCCAACTTCAACTGTTCAATGGACAAGATAGTCAGATGGTCATTTTTTTAAATAAAAAAAGGCCATATGGAAATGATCATATTGAGAAACATTTTTGAAGATCTTTTTCTCTATCAGATTAGCTTTTTGGAATAAAAAATTTCAAGACAAGAAACAATTAACTAAAAAGTAACTTGCTTAGTTAGTCATGCTATCTGTTGTGTGTGTGTTTGTGAAATATATATATGATAGGCTAGGTTTGCTGACTTTAAGGGGTTAAACTAGATTATGGCCACACTTCAAGTATGATGGTTCACTAATACCATAAACAATGAGAAAATTATATCAATACCACCACAAGAGGTATACATTGGAAAATAACATCCAGTGTGAGGATGACATGTGGGGTCCGGGGCCACTTGTCAATGACCCATTGGATGGTATTTTCCAACTTGACGATCTTTGCGATGATTAGTTAGATATTTGGATGTTGGTTTTAAGAACTTTCTTGCATACATCAGGTCCTCCTCACGTACTATTCAAAAAGGTAATTTTGAGGCATTCAAATTGAAATTTTGTAATGTGTTTTAGTTCTACTGGATCGGTATATGTAGATGTGCCTTGCGTTTCTATGAACAAACAATAATCATTGCACCAAACACAATTTATTACAATTATATATACATGCATTCAAGTTCTTGTGTTTCTTTATTGCTAACTCTTCTATGGACATCATGTCGTTTCCAAGGGCATGCAGGCCTATTCTTTGGAAGAGATTTGGTTTGTTTCTTTCTGCATTTTGGTATGTTTAGTTTATGATCTGAAATTTTGTTGTTATGGTAACATCATGCTATTCTATATCATGATTTGATTCCCTTCCTGAAAAGAAGATCGCGGTTTAGGTTTGTGGAAATCGGTTTGACAGTTCTGTTTCAGAATGTGCATCGCTGGATTTTTATTTATTTTATCTCTAAGTAATGCGCGTTGCTTCTGATCAAGTTTTGTCTATGGATATCTTGAAGTTAATGTTGCCATTATTAGAAGCCAAAGTCATGAGAAAGGCTAGTAGCACAGGAATGTATATGCTATGACATCTATTATTTATCTATCTATTTCATGATTTAATGTCACAGAGGTGTACCTGCATGTATATGCATTGATATATCAAGTTTATTCTTTTAAAATATGTCATCATTTGGATCAATAAAAGAAATTGACATTGACAGGTGTACATACTAATTTAGAAGGGTGCACAGAAATGTGATGTATTTATTCTCATTTTATGCCTCAAAGCAAATCGAGATTGAATTTTTTCTGAAGGGTACACAGAGGTACAATTGCTGATCATGTGTCGTCGGTCATAAAAACCACTTACTAACATGCATCAAAATAATCACCTTACGATACTTATTTATAATATTTTTTAGACATGCCAGTGAAAAAATATACATGTTTTTTGGTGTGGAGATTTTATGATATATGATTCAGATTTGCAACTGAAATTTGAAATTTGCGCCTCAGTCATGCATGATGTGTGTGCTTTGTTACTTTTTGACCTCTCATTTCGTACAGTAAAAACATAGTAAGAGTTCATCTTTTTTGCTTGGGATCTTACAAACTGCTAGCATGCTTGTTCCAGAATGTAACTTTACTGAAGGTCCTTGATCCATATGTTTTTCACATATGGTAGATCCAAAGCTCCCTAGCCTGCTGAATATGTTGATTTTGGCTAAAAAAAACTGAACGAAAAGACAGCATATCTAGGAATCAATAACTTCTCCACTGCCGCACTAGAAGATCCAACAATATGAGCTGTTGTCATGCTGCTGAGGTATTGACCACAGAGCATAAGCAATATGTCTGCCTGTACACATTGTATGTCTTAGATCTGTTGTTCATCACCTGCAGTTCTTGAACACACCTCTTTCTTCGGTGTTCAAGGTCAATGGAAAAAAAACTGACATTCGAAAATTTCACTGTTGTGTTGTATATGATGTAGATGAGGTTTTCATCACATTTTAATTAGTGAAAAATGTTGGATTTGCCTTTCATTGAATAGCTTTTTTTGTCCAACTTATGGCACCTATGTTATAGAAGGTTTGCAGTAGAGTTTTAGGTCTTGAATTGGTGCGCTTTTCCTTGCAAAGTTTTGGTATGAATATGATGCAGTTATACAAAGCAATACAGAAGAGTGTCATAATTGCATACAAAGAAGCAAATGTTTACGTAGAACAATTGGTTATGTCAGAATTACATAACAAGAATATAGAAGCAAATGTTTAGCTACAAACAAGCTGTAAAGCGCGGCAGAGCGCTCACTTTCATCCTAGTCTAGTTCAAATGCACTAAGTATTGGAAATTTGAAAATTTCCCATATGGACCATCGGATCCGAAACCCAGGCATGAAATTTAGCACCTATACTGAATCATATTCCAGTGTGATACCTATTCTAAATTTTTAGACTAATCATACAAAATATCAAGATCAGTAATTTGAAAGTGAAATAGGTGGGGAACACAAAGAAGGCTATCCCGAATACTACTCACAAAGAAGCAAAAGGCCTCGCAAGGTTAGGATGACGGTTACATACGGAATTGAAGGCTGGCTGTGAGCGAATGGTTCCTGGTCACCTACTTCATCCTTTCAACTGTTCTTCAATATGAACATATTTTTTTCTTATGAAATTAGCACCTCCAAACAAATAAGTGTTTTACGACCTTCAAGAGCAACACCAAAAAATAAGCACCGCCATGTGTCAAAATGCAAATAAGAGCACATTCCAACTCAGAAACGAAGCATGTAGGCATGTTCAATTGAACATTCTCTTGTTCTACAAGAGAAAAGAACATATCTTTGTTAGTAATAGCAACTTGTATTTTCAGGAGGCCAAAGGGCCAGTATATATACACAAAGTACAGGTGGTGAATATGCAAATAACCCCTCATAACAATGGGGAATAACACACTATACATATATCTCTAACACCCCCCTCAAACTCATGGTGGATCAACAACACTGAGTTTGGAGAGGTAGAAGCCGTGCTGTGCTCGAGTCTGGGCCTTCGTGAAGAAATCCGCTATCTCAAGCTCAAGGCACATATCAAGAGCAATCACCAGATCATGCACACAAGACCTCATGAAGGAAGCATCAACACCAATATGCTTGGTGAGCTCATGCTTCACAGGTCACAGAACATCTTGATAGCACTCAGATTGTCGACAAGAGAGGAGTCGGTGTAGTGACAAAACACCAAAATCCTCAAGTAACCACCGTAGCCAAGTAATCTCTGCTTGTCAAGAGAGTCATAGCTCATAACTTAGCCTCTGCGACTCGAACGGACACTGCGCAACTTTCTTCGTCTTCCGTGCAATAAGAGAACCACCAAGAAAAACACAAGAAGAGAAATAGACCGACGATCGAGAGATCGCCGCCCAAGTAGCATCCGAATGAGCATGAAGTCAGAACGATTTGGAGCGTGGAAAGAAGAGAGGCGAGAGATAGTCCCACGAAGGTATCGCAGAACTCAAGAAGGTGGTCAGAGTGGACTGAGTGGGAGCAGAGACGAACCGACTCGAATGTGAATCGGATAAGTGATATCCGGACGAGTAACAGCAAGGTAGACAAGACTCCCAACAAGATGATGATAGCGAGTCGGATCAGAAAGAGGCTCGCCATCAGAGGGTCGGAACATTGAGCTCCATGGGAGTCTCAACAGTACGCTAATCAGTGAGAGAGGGGCGATCAAGAAGATCCTGAATATACTTCTCTTGGGATATAAAGAAACCATCTGGAGTGGAAGTAACCTCAATCCCAAGAAAGTAACGAAGATGACTAAGATCCGACATAAGGAATTGCTCACTAAGACGAGCCTTGACAAAGGCAATATACTCAGAATCATCTCCAGTAATGATCATATCATCAACATACAAAAGAAGAAGAGTCCGACCACGAGACGAAGTGTGGACAAAGAGCGCAGGATCATAATCACTAGCTGAAAAGCCTGCAGCAGTGACCACAGAGGAGAAGCGCTCAAACCAAGCACGAGGGGCTTGCTTAAGGCCATAGAGAGAGGCGAAGGGAGCAGACCATGCCCTCAGAATGAATACCCTGTGGCGGAAGCATGTAGACCTCCTCACGCAACTCACCATTAAGAAAGGCATTCTTGACATCAAGCTGAGAAACAGACCAGTGGCGAACAGACGCCACCGCAATAAGAGTGCGGACAGTGGTCATGTGGGCCACAGGAGCAAAAGTTTCGTCGTAGTCACGACCATGCTCCTACTGGAAGCCACGAGCAACAAGACGTGCCTTATAGCGCTCAAGAGAGCCATCAGAGCGAGTCTTAATCTTATAGACCCACTTACATGTGATGGGACGAGAGTGAGATGGAAAAGGAACAAGATCCCAAGTACGAGTACGCTCGAGGGCAGCAATCTCCTCGGCCATGGCATGCTGCCACTCGGGGTAACAAGATCCCAGAGGAGACAAAGCTCAAGAGTAGCCGCACCAAAGAAACCAAAAGCAGGCGGGGCCGAATCGACTGGCGATCGCGGAGAGCGTAGCGAGGAGAAGATGACCCATTAGGGGAAGATGGAGAATCAGGAGAAGATGAAACATCAGGAGAAGATGACTCATCTGGAAGATCCTCAATACAAGGTTGACGAGTGTAGACGAGTGTAGTGGGGGGAGCCTGAGGAGCCGCAGGAGACGGCAAAGTGGCATAACCGGAGAGGCCACAGGAGGAATATGTGGAGACTCGATGGGGACGGGTGGACGAGGGCAAGACAGATATAGGTGTATCTCGAAAGGTCAAAGGACGAGAGACTCCACAGAGGAAGCGAAGGAGAGGCGGGACGTGGGTAGAAGGGACGAGACTCGTCGAAAGTCACATCCCGAGAAATCGCATCCGTCGACCAACAGGATCCCAAAGACCGATAGCCCTTGTGCTCTCAGATCAGATCCCGTAAAGACACACTCAACAGATCGAGCGGTCGGTTTGGTGCGTTCTCGAGGGACGAGAATAACGTAGCAAACGCAGACCAAAGCGAGCGAAGGCGAGTAGTCGAAGAAGACCCGCGAGAGACGCCAACAGGATGGCACCTCAAGAGCGAAGAGGGCTGGATGTTGACGAGGTAGGTGGCAGTGGAAACAGCCTCGGCCCAAAAGTGAGGTGGAATAGAGGCAGCAATCATCAGTGCACGAGCCGACTTAAGGAGGTGACGATGCTTGCGCTCAGCGACACCATTCTGAGCATGTGCACCAGGACAAGAGAACTGAGCGAGAGTGCCCTGTTCAGCAAGGAAGCTGCGCAGATAACGAGAGAGGTACTCGCCAGCAGAGTCAGCACTAAAGACACGAATAGGAGTGGAGAACTGTGTGCGAACCATAGTGGAGAACTGTTTATAGATAGACAAGGCCTCACTACGAGAAGACATGAAATATATCCAAGTGTGGCGAGAGAAATCATCTATAAATATGATATAATATCGATGACCCCCTTTCGAAACGAAGGGAGCCGGACCCGAAACATCTGAATGAACAAGATCAAAAGGACGCTGAGACACGGACTCACTATGAGGATAAGGAAGCTGAATCTGCTTGCCTAACTTACGTACGACAATCTAAAGACACGTCTCTCGAGATGACCCGAAGGCCACGATTTAACTAAAGGCGACGACGAGATCCACACAGATGGCTAAGACGGTGATGCCACCGAGCCAAAACACCCGGAGCCAAGGGGGCACGAAGCGACGGAGCAAGCGGCGGCGGCGGCACGAGTGGCGGCGGCAGCGGCTCAAGCGGAAGACGAGTGGCGGCGGCCGAGCAGAAGCGGAGCGGTGGCGACGCCCGACGTGGCGACGGATCGGCGCTAATCGCGCGATGATGACGCGGCGGCCCCGGCGGCGTGGCGGGCGATCCGAGAGTTGCGGGATGGAGGACGGCGCCGGCGGCGCAAGTGGAGGACGACGTCTTGGCGGCGGCTGCTCGGCGACGACCGAACGACGACAGCGACGACAACAAGTGCGCTTTGGCAGAGACCCAGCGGCGAGACGAGATGGCTTGTGTCAGTGGCGCCAAAGCGAGAGGAGGAAGCCAAGCGGCTAAGCAATGAAGGCAAAGTGGGAAGGAAGCCGACGGCGGCAGCAGCGGCGTGGCAGCCGAACTTCGATCCGTCGCCAGTCAGAGGGAAAACGCAGCGATGGCTAGAGTAGGGAGGAAGCCGTGACTAGGCTAGGGAGGAAGCCGTGGCTAGGGTAGGGGAGGACGAGTTGCGCATCTGGAAGGAAAACCTAATTGGCTCTGATACCATGTTAGGAATAGCAACTTGTATTTCCAGGAGGCCAAAGGGCCAGTATATATACACAAAGTACAGGTGATGAATATGCAAATAACCCCTCATAACAATGGGGAATAACACACTATACATATATCTCTAACAATCTTAACCCACATCTAAATAATCCTTTGACGTTTCTTGCACACACCAGGAAAATAACAAGATATCTTATGAGCATCTGAAAATTTTCCAATAATCCATCTCGACAAATCTGGTAAAACATGTGTGCAGCAGTATTCAACATTCAGAAATTTAGATTCTTATAATTTAATTTTGAAATAGGTGGGGGATCTCAGTTTCAATACCAAGAATCTCATTCACCCTCTCTTGCCTATAGCACACAAGTACAAATCTGTCCGCAACCGTACTCGCTGGAAAACAGCACAGCTCACTAAGATGAAGTGATGCCCACTTTGCAAAGAATGAGGGAGTATCGCATCCAGGTTGTCAATTTCCCCCACATAAGCTGCATACAATCCCCAATTTCAGAAATCAAGCGAACAAAAAAAATAGAAATGCAAGTAGCTGTTGATCTCAAGTATAATCATGAACTTCAACAAAATTGATTAAAAAACACACACACACATACCAGTTGGTCCATGGAGCAGTGTGTGTGTGGGGGGGGGGGGATTTTTTAAACGAAATGATGTGCAAAATCCTTGCAGAAAACGACGTGTCATAAACCGAAACCACGGAAACCGTCCTGCCGCCACCTGCCAGCGGGCAGGTGGTCTGCCGGCCGGCGCTGGAAGGACGCACTGGCAACAAAATCGATTAAAAAAACACACACACACACCAGTTTGTCCATGGAGCAACCATGCCCGCTGGAGTGCTCGATCCATCGGTGTGGCAGCTAAGTGTACCCAACGACAGCGGCCTTCCATCGGCCCAAATCCTAGATCCAAATCCTAGGCCCGCACCCGCCCTTCCCTACGTCAGCGCAAGGATTTTTTTTTAAAATAATCTATTTTTTATTAGAAATTACAAAAATATTCCTGTGTTCTTTTTTTTTTTACAGAAATATGCGTCTATCGTCCAACGATTAGGCGACTGGATCCAGTCTCTCTACGATTAGGCGACTGGAGTCCTATCGCCCAACCGTTCGGCATTTATACTACAGGCGCCGAACCGTTGGGCGTCATTATTTCGATCAATGAGCAGAGCGAGCAAGATGTTCGATCGCCGAACCGTTGGGCATCGGATGCCTATATCTCAGGACTGGCGGTCCCGCCGTGACCGAGAAAGAGAGAGAAAACATTTGGAGAAGCCATGGGGAGAGAGGAGAGGAAAAATAGAGGAGAGGAGAGGAAAAATGAATCATGAGGTAAGTTTGTTTTATTTTGTAGTGTATTTTTGTAGTAGGTAAATAGTTTATTTAGTACAAATTGTAGTATAAGTAGTACTCGTATGAAATTTTAGTTAGAGAAAAAAAGTAGAAAATCAAAATGTTGTTGATTTGTGTGTAAGTAGCCGCGATAAGAAACTTTAGTTAGAGAAAAAATAGTCTGTGAGGGAGTATTAGTGCTGTTTGTGAGAAGTATTGTAGTTATGTGGTTGCATGCGTGGCCGACTATTATTGGGTGAATAATGCGTGATCGAGCGCATAAGGAGGATGAATTATTTGTATAAACTAATTAGTAGAAGTTAATTAGTATAAACTAATTGACTTAGGTAATAGGTATAGCTCTATAGAAGACTGGAACGCCACCTATAGCATTTCGGATTGCAAGTTAGCGTCCGAATCGGATAATGCCTGCTATGGAATAGCTCGGTTCTGATGTTGAATCTAAATATTGTACTGCACGTTCATTGTGGCCTCTGCCGTAGGTAATGAATGATCATGCTGTTGTGTAGTTGTCGACGATAGGCGAAGGGCCTTAGAAATGTAAATCACAATGTAGCATAACTTGCATATCGTGCGTTGCGATCTGACTAGTTGCAATGTTGGAAATATTTACAGCCATACAATAAGTCATGCCTGTACCCACTACATTGAAAGTGCATTACGGTGTTGGCACCGTTCGTGAAGGTCCGTGCAGTGTTGACTTGAGCAGTTTTCGGCAAGCCACTGTTGTACACCAGGATGGCGAGAATGCACGAATCAAAGATGTGAAGCATTGGCTCACTCGCAGCTTCTCTTTGAACCTTGAGGTGTGCCGCGTCGACATACAAGGGCTTTGGAGCCGGTCTCCCACGAACATCAGATGGGAGTTGAGAAGACTGATGCGCACGGCAGTGTGGAAGGGCTTTATAGAAGGATGTCGGCGCCGTGGATATGAGTTGTGATACTTGTGCAACCATGCCCAAAAGAAGCTGTGCAGGGCCCCCCCGCCGGATATCATCCGGGTGGTGCGAGCAGTTCGGGTGCCCAGCATGTTGGTGAAGAAGAGGATCCGAGGGCGTATTCTGAAGAGTTCAGAGAATGTTGCTTGTGATCATTTCGACGCAGTAGATCTGAGAGAGGAAGATCGGTCATCGCATGGTGAGCCTACTGAGACAGTGATGAAGGAGAGCATAGGGATTGCATATTGCATCAAATGGAAAGCGATGACCGGATAGCCTTGGCTGAAGATGAAGCTTTACAAGAAGACGACGAGGACAGCCCGATGAGGATCGAGCTCCCATCCCCGTGAATGGAATAGATTGGACGCCGAGGGTCTATTCACGATGATAGCGAGCACGAATCGCCGTGGGAGTACCATGCCACGGAGGTTGGTTGCACTCAATGTTTGTCGATAAGACATCCTTGCGAGGATGCCATTAAGTTATGGGCTATGTCTATGTGAGACGTTTGGTCGTCAAATCTAGCCAAGAGAAAGACACCGTGAAATGTGAAGGTGCGGTTGCCCTTGGCGAAAGTGCACGCATTATAGACCAAGTATGAGACTCAACTGGATTGTCTCGAAGGTGGAGCCGCACTCGCATGCTCAAGAGTGTTTTGTGCGAACATCGTAACCTAACGTCGACCTTCATAGCCAATTTGATGTATGGAGAGATAGTGGAGAAGAAGGATGTGGAGGCCAAGCACATTATGGTGGCTATTGAGAAGAAATTCAAGTACAAGATCGCCTACGGGGCGTGGCGTCGGCGTAGAAGGCTTTGGAAAGACGCTTTGGATCTTTTGAGGCGGCGACGACAACCTTCCTCGTATGCTTGAGGTGCCGCAGAGAGAAATCCGCACGCATATCGCCAGAAGGACATACCATCTAAAATTCGCGAGGTTTTTCGATATTGCATAGGGCCTTCAGAGCATTCGTCCCCTGATCGAGGCTTTTAGGCATATGCTGCTCGTGATCTCGATGGGACGGACCTTTTGACCGGAAATACAAAGGCGATCCTTACCGCTATAGGCGTTGACGGGAACAATCAAATTCTGCCATTGGCCATCGCATTTGTTGAAGGTGAGAATTTCGACAGCTGGTTGTGGTTCCTTCGACATCTGAGGGTGGAAGTTGTTCGAGCTCGTCCTGGTGTGTGCGTGATCCATGATCGCCATGCCGGGATGCTGAAGGCCATAAGAACACTTCAGGAAGACCCGGATGAGCCGTTTCCTTGGCCGGATATGAGGAGTAGATGGTGTATTCGTCACTTGGGGGCCAACTTCTTCAAGAAGTTCCCGAAGCAACCCTTGGTGAAGCTATTCAAGAGGCTGGCTATGCAGAACCAACAACGCAAATTTGACACCTTATGGGCGCTGCTGGATGAACACAGCAGGAAACACGTGGACGCGAGGAACCAGGGAGCAGACTATGAACCTGCTGGTCCGAGGCGGAGGACCTCGAGGAACATCGAGTGCTTCTCCCACTGGATCGAGACCGAGCCATTGGACAAGTGGTCTCTGCTGCACGACACGGATGGGGCAAGGTACGGCATATTGACCACTAACCTTGGGAAGGTGTACAACTGGGTTCTTAGGGGCCTTCGTTCTCAGCCCCTCGTCGCCATCGTGGAAGGTGTTCTCATAGCACAATCGGGTATTTCAGGGAGAGGCATGCAAATACCACACTTCATGCCACCAACCCTCAAACACCGTACTGCTCGAAGATTATGGCATACATGCAGGCGAAGACAGAGAAGGGCCAGTCGCACATGGTGTACACGATGGGCAATATGGAGCATCGTTTCGATGTGCTCCTCCGGGAAAGAGCCGGATTTGGGACGGCTCGTTCTCTTATCACCCACGAGGTATGCCTTGGAGATCATGTGAACGAACCTAGCTGTACGTGCAACAAACCGAAGCTCTTACACAAGCCATGCTCTCATGTGCTCGCCGCATGCGGGACTATGCGCATAGACCCTTTGAACTTTGTGTCCGAGTACTTCTTGAAGGAGAGGTTGGTGCAGGCATGGACTGGCGAGCTTAGGGGCTTTAGGGTCATCGGCAGAGTCGTCGTATTACCAATGATATGGACGAAGCACAAGCCGGGGCGTTGGGTAGACGCTGCGCATCTTTGCGCAGAGGGCACACAAACCCGAACATGCAAGGCACCAGCTAAGGAGTAGGCACTACCATGGTTTGCGTTAGCATAATGCCGTAACACATGTATCGTATGTTGCACGTAATGTTTATGTAAGTGCTGTAGTACTATCCATTTTTTATTACTTTCGAAAAACTTTCCTGCTAGGTAGTACTTTTTGATTTGTTTGTTTGCAAGTTAAATGTACTATTCTTTACATTCAATTTTTCATTTCCGCGTATTTGCTAACTTCAAGTTGTGTGGCAGGTATGGCTCACGGATCGGACTGGATTTTCGGCCTCCTGGAGGAGCGCATCGACCGGCTACATCGCGCGTCGCGTCGTGTCCTGCATCCTGCGGGCACTGCCGACACGACTGTCTTGGGGGTGATCCGCACGCGGACACCTCAGGTGGCCTGGAGGCTGGACCCACGCTGGACAGTGAGGTTACTATATGTCGACACTATCTTCTCGCCATACGTACCTTTCATACTAACCTTTTGTTACTTCGCAGGCTCAGCGCTGCCGGTCTACTACCTATCGCCCGGATGGTGCAAGCCACGGATGAGGACGAGCCGGCAGCACCCGTGGTCGGTGACGTCGGAGACGTCCATGCCGGGCCGGAGCGGTCACGACGCTTCCCATTCGACCGCTCCCTGCTGACAGCGCTTGTGGACCGGTGGCGACCGGAGACTCACACTTTCCATCTCCCATTCGGGGAGATGGCCCCTACCCTGCAGGACGTCTCCCTGCTTCTTGGCCTCCCTATCGCGGGAGGTGCCACCTTCCCGTAGGAGTCTCCGAACGACTGGCGCGAGGACCTTCTGGCCAAATTTCAGGGAGTCCTTCCGCCTGCGGTCGCGGGTGGGTACTACATCTTCCCGGAGGCACAGAGGCACGGCCCGCCCTTGCGGTGGTTGTCGCAGTTCCGGATACGTGTTCAACGTCGTTCGCATTGGAAGTACGGCGCTCTCCTTTCTATACTACGGTCTGACTACTAGTTCGACCGGCTCACGGTGGATAACGTTCGTTGGGAGCCATACTCGCCTCAGGAGGTACTTGCCCGCGCTCCCCACGGGCTGTCCTCGCTGTGCTTGTGAGACCGGGACTACTGGCTAACCCGCAAGGTGCTTGTCTTCGACGTCTTCGTCGAGGACTACGGGGCGCATCGTGTGATACGCCCGATTAAACCCTGGCAGAGGTTCGATACCGATTAGGCGTCTAGTGCCCGACAGCGTGCACGCGTGAGTAATCAGCATACATGCGTTGTTTGTGCTGTTGTCTCTTACGCACGACTTCTAACTACACGTTACGTCTTGCAGGTTCAGTAGGAAGGGAGTCCGTCGCGGCACAAACTGGGCGAGTAGGATGGACTCGTGGGTAGGGCAGTGGGAGGGCGTGCTACAAGATCGTGTGCAGGAGGGCACCCCTTACGACCACAGGACCTACGACGAGTACATTCGTTGGTACGCTCCTCAGACACGTACCAGGCTCGTGCTTACTGCAGACGAGCCCTCACCACGTCTCCTGGCACCGACCGACACGTACCCTGTGCATTTAGCGCAGGACGTGCAACACGCAGTACGTTACATCCGACTTCGAAAACTTCGCTTGTGGCATACGCCATTATAGTTTTCACCGTGTTTTGTTTTCGGCGTAGCGCAGCACAATTTGCCGAGATTGCGACGGACTACCGCTTCGCTTCAGAGGTTCACGGATGGTGTGGAGGGCACATGCGAGACACAGCCAGGTTATCCGTCGTGGCATGACAAGCCACATGTATTTTCGGCTGTTATGCGTGCACCGAGCTCACGGAGGTTGGGACGCCGCTCGCTGCTCCACGATCCGACGTCCGTCCGGCGCCCGTCCGTCCGGCAGCAATTTCAAGAGGGAGGTCGGCGGACACCACGCCCAACACCGACGCTACCGACGAGGCCGGATGCTCGACAGACCACGCCCGACACCGACGCTACCGACGAGGCCGCGGATGCTCGACCAGACCCAGACACGGCGGCGTCGCCGACTACGTCGGTCCGCCACACCCTTCGCCTTCCACACGCAAAGACACGCAGGCGCGCATAACGTGCCACACTTCATTGTGGACTCTTCGCCGCAGCGCCATGGCGCTTAGCCGAGGGTACGTCACGTCTCTGTTTGTCAGCACGCATCGCATCTTTTATGAACTAACAATAGTTTGATGTGCAGGTACATTGCCCTATGACGGAGGGGCCTACTCAGGTGACATGGACGTGTAGGAGTTCTTGTTGAACGACGACCCGGCACCTCAGCCCACCCGCCGAGGTTACGTCCCGTCACACTCCTCTCAAGGCGCCAAGACCACACAAAGACACCAAGGTTGTCCACCCTTCGCCTCTCGGTCCTCGTCGGATCAGGGCTCTGACCGTCTTTCCTCTCGGGCCGAGGCCCGACACCCAAGCAGAGGAGGGCGCCCAAGCGATCCGTGAGGGGAGGACACGGAGGTGGAGTGGGCGGTGGGGGCGGGAGGATCTTTCAAAAGTGCGGTTGGGGGCTAGTAGGGGCATGCGATCAAGACCGGTCAGTATATTTTGCACTTAATATATGATGCCTGTAATACTTTTGCGTTCTTGTGTGTACTGCTCATATAATGCATGCTTGTTCAATGCATATCGACGCCTATAGCTTAATGCACACGACACCTCAATGCAACATCAACTCGATAAATGACAACCGCAATGACGCGTCCACCATTTACTTACATGCGTTATGAGATTGAACATAATTTGCATGTAAAGGAGACTACATCACGGACGAATTTCCTTCAACGCCGCCACACGATTCCTCCTCGGGCCCTAGCTTCATGGACGCCTAATTTCCTTCAACCCAATTGCAATTCATTTGCATGCTATATATGGATGCTTTGGTGCCATTCACCTCACTCTTCATTTCCTCTTCTCCTTTCTTCCGTCTTAGACAGGATGTCTTCGCATCATCTAACTTTCGAGTGAGCGAACAATTACAATCATCTGCAAGAAGAAATGGTTTGCCCTCGCCGCAGTTGATCCGTGAATGTGTTTACCTCACATACGCCAATGAATCCATCTCGAGTGTTCATGAGGTGTTCAAATCTTACTAGAATTTGCGCCTAATCACCCCAATGAATTTCATTCAAACAAAGATGTTGTTTTATTTCACTTGAAGTCGTAATTCTTTTTGAGCACAACATGTCGGTTTTAGCGTTAAATCGACGGTTGTCCCAAATGGTTCAAGATATTGCACTACAAATTGTCGCCTTGCAAGATGACTCTCGTGGTATTGTTTGCATTTCGCCCAAGAACTTCGACCCTCCGAGCCACCAACGCAGTAAGCTAAGATAATAGACTTAAAAGATGGATGAAAGGATGGAAAGAGTTGAGAACATGCTTAAGAAATTAGTTAAGCTAGTTAGTTTTGTGGTCTTTCTTCTATTATTTCTTGTTGTTGCCAAGTAGAAGTTCAGTTGTAATGAGATGTAATGTCCACTCTTTACTTATGCATCGCGATCCGTCATGAATGAGAATAAACCAAGAATATTACCTACCCATGAATGAGTTTGTTCGATGCATATAACTTACAAAGCACACGACACATCGATGCAACATGTCAACTCGATAAAAGGCAACCGCAATAACGCGTCCACCATTTAGTTACATGCTTTAGGAGATTGAACATAAGTGCGTATATAAGGGAAGACTACCGACGTACAAGCTTTTCCGCCCGTGCCTAATTATAGAAGGTGCCTCTCGCTAGCCACATAGAGTGTTCTCCAGTTGGACGCCTCGGACGTGGCTGGCCGTCGTTGTAGTGGCACGCACATATGCAGCTAGGGTTGGCACAACAACATGTGGGATCATAAGAACTTCCTATGTTCACGACCTCCTCATTGCCCCTCTCACGCTGCATCTGTTGGCGGAGGTCATCATTTTGCTCCTTGAGATCGTCAATTTGCGCCTCCAAATCAAAGATTCGGTTCCACAATACATCCAAGTACCTCACAGCATGTCCTTCATGGGGAGGATCGATCCAGCGGGTGAAGTTGCATTTCACCATTTGCTATAAGGGACGGTTAGTACAGAGGATGTATTAGCAGTAACATAAACAAAACTATTTACCCCAGAGTATGGGCATCGGAAGAAACGCCCGTCCACCATCGAAAGGGCCGTCTATGACCTGCACGATCGCGTCCTCCCCGTGTTCGCATTTCGGCCATACCGGTTGAGCACGCTTCTTCGCATCAACCGTAGTTAGGCCAAGTCCTCCTCCTTTCGACGCTGAAGGTCCGCAGCGGCGACCCGGTTGGATCGGGTCCTCGGCGCTCGCCATCGTTTGTTACTATAAGACGGAGAAGGTTCTTCTTCCTATGGTTTCAAGGGTCGAGTGGTCCTAATTTCGGAGCGTAGGGCGTGCATTTTATAGCCCCGCGAGGGGGCTAACAAAGCATTTTATAGATAAGACCAAACGGGGCAGGTTTGCGCAGTGACAAGACAAAATGGGGGCAACCTTGCGCAGTGACAAGACCAAACGGGGTTGGTAGCCTTGCGCAGTGACAAGACCAAACGGGGCTGGCAGCTTTGCGCAGCGACAAGACCACACGGGGCAGCTTTGCGTAGTGACAAGACCAGACGAGGCTGGCAGCTTTGCTCAGCGACAAGACCACACGGGGTAGCTTTGCGCAGTGACAAGACCAGATGGTGCTAGCAGCTTTGCGCAGTGACAAGACCACACGGGGCAGCTTTGCACAGTGACAAGACCAAAGGAGACAGCTTTACGTAGTTTAGGGTTTAGGTTTAGGGTTAGGCTTTTCAGATCGGCTTGACAACCCTGACCGCCTCGCCAGCTTTTAATACCGAAAAGACAAGACTCCGCAAAGAAAGACATGACAACACTCTGTCTCGCCAGCTTTTCAGACCGATAAGACAGCACTCTGCAAAGTAAGACATGACTTCTCACTGCAAAGTAAGACGTGACAACACTATGCCTTGCCAGCTTTCTTGATCGACATGACAACACTCTACCTCCTCAGCTTTTCAGAATTAAAAGACAGTACTCTATACTCTGCATGAAATTAACCACACCATGCCAACCATGGGGCTTATAAAAGGGGGTTGAATCAAACCCAACAATACATAACACTACACAATAGATACCCAGCTATGGACTCTTCGGCAAACTTCTACGCGAGGATGTTGTAGAAGCAAAACTGGCTTAAGCAGAAGAGGAAACAGCTACAATACCCAGATAAATAAATGAAAGATGCTCTAGTACCACCACGTTTTCCGATCCCGCAATGTGTGTGTGGCGAACCGGTGTGGCGAACCGGTAGAGATCATTCAGTCCACACACCTAGACACCGCAGCCCGGACGTACTACACATGCGGGCACTATCTCGTAAGTGTTTCTTTCGCGCGTACCGATTTTCCTCTCCCAACGTTGAATTCTTTAAATTTTTAACTTCACCCCCATGTAATGGCAGCCCGAGATGCGCTGCCACTTCTTCCAGTGGATCGACGGCCCCGAGATGTACGACAGGACATTCATCCAGCAGGTACATGTCGAACTACTCGGTGCGGCCGAGAACTTCGGCGTGGAAACCTTACGATCGGACCTGTTGAGGAGGCACCGAAGGAGCCCAAGATTCGCCCTACCGTAATTCATATCGACGACGCCGATTATGAATAATTTACATCCTTATAACATAAGGTTTCAGACGACGGTACTTACATCATGAAATCGCAGGACATGGACGACCCGACATACCACCGACGTGGGCGATCTCGCGACAAGGGCAAGGGAAAGGCTCATGCGGCTGAGCCCGGCCGCCACAGCGTATCCGGTCGTCCGGGCGTAATCCGTATGGACGATGTGAGTTATCAAATATTTACATCCTTCTTACGATTTTCACTATACGGTGCCCTTACATCATGAAATCGCAGACATGGACGACTTGACGCATCGGCCGACGTGGACGATCCGCGACAAGGGCAAGGAAAGGCTCATGCTTGGTGAACCCCGCCACAACAGATCCGGCCGCCGTCGTGAATCCGTATGGACGACGTGAGTTATCAAAATTTACATCCTTCTTACGATTTTCACTATACGGTGCCCTTATATCATGAAATCGCAGGACATGGACGACTTCGACATACCACCGACGTGGGCGATCCGCGACAAGGGCAAGGGAAAGGCTCATGCGGTCGGCCGACGCCACAACAGATCCGGTCGTCAGCGAATCCGTATCCACGGCGTGAGTTATGAAGAATTTACATCATTCTTACGATTCTCACTATACGGTGCACTTACATTATGGAATCGCAGGACATGGACGACTTCGACATACCAGCCCGACGTGGACAGTCCCGTGACAAGGGGAAGGGGAAGGCCGGCGAGGAGTTCAACGCCGAGCTAGCAAGGAACGGAAAATGGCCCCGGTCCACGCAGTAGGTCAGGTCATTACGTAGTAGTCCCCCGTCCTACCCCCCATGTTGTTTACTATCCCCTAAAGGCATGTAGACTTACATAGTCCGGATGCTTGTGTCGCAGTGTACCCTAGTAGTAGTGAGCATGACTAAAGCAATTAGAACCATCATGCCATGTGACTATGTGTAACGTGCTTCTGTCCGCGGACTCTAATGTAGTTTTGGTTCTGTGTATCCGCTAAGCCATCAAAGCAAGCCTACATTGCAAGTATGCCTCTTTTAGTGGAATCCCAGAAAGAACCATTCGCACCGACGTCGAATCCTCCATATTTTAGAGCATCTTTATAATCACAACAAGCGTTCTCAGCCCGTTCAATCATATCCCTAGCACATCATAATATCACTTACCTTTCTACTTACAACCCATCACTATCTCAATCGTCCTCCCAAAATTCTACAGAAATTTTGTGCACTACAACAATATACGATGATCACAAAATGTTATCATGAGTCGACAAATTTCAGACCTTGATATTCTACTTAAAATAACAAACATACCAACCAACATCGTCACAACACTACTATTTTCAAAATAAATAACATCATACAATCAGATTTGCTAAATTAACCCACAAAAAAACACTAATTAAATACAAAATAGGTGGGGCCCCTTGTCGCCTTACGGTTGGGCGACAGGAACCTGTCGCCCAACTGTTGGGCAACTGAAGTGCTACTGTCCCAGTCGCCTAATCGTAGAGCGACTGGATCCAGTCGCCCAATCATTCGGCGACAGACACATATTTATGTAAAAGAAAAGAACGCACGAATATTTTTGTAATTTCTAATAAAAAATAGATTATTTTAAAAAAAAATTCCAGCGCAAGGCCGCATGGTCTAACAGGATAGGGAGGCATGGCCGCATGGGCACGAACACCTTGGAGGAAGAGCACCGGGAAGGCTGCAAAGGTTGCACGCTACAAAGGTGAAAGGTGCGAGCCGAGAGGGAAAAGAAGGGGTGCAACCCGGCCACCCGGCCATGGAGTTCCTGCAGGGGCAGAGCGCGGAGACCACGTTGGCCGTCGCGGTCGCCGTCGTCGCCGTGGCCGCCGGCGCCGCCTTCCTCCTCCTCCGCAGCAAGAAACCTAAGGGTACGCGCACACGTCCGTACAGATAAGATGGATTCTATTCTACCTATCTGTTTCGTCTTGTCGTGTAGTCACTTGATACTGTCAGTGCCGCGCTGATTAGTACGTGGGAGCTGCGTGGCTCTAGGATGGTCGGCTGATGGTTAGGGGAGTGAATTTCTTGATAAAAGATTGTGGACTGATGATACCTACGTTTCGGCTCTGGAGTGGCTGTGATTTTCTTCGAGCTTGTGTCTTGGGGAGTAAACAAAATTGAATGATGCGTGTTGATTAGGCTGTCCTTTTAACTCGTCATTCTAGGTTGTTTGTTAGAGTTAACTTTTGATATCTTTGAACTCCCAGTGTGAGGCAAGCTAATTGTTCATCAAAGCTAAACATCCATGAGTGTCTACATGTTCATTCTTCATCCATGAGTACAGTAACTGTTCGACCGTTTTAGTTTGCATGCTTCTGCAGACTCTGAAGCATTTCTAAACTGTTTATGCCATTCATTATTTATTTCTTAGTATCCTCTGGAGAAATAATTTGCTCTACTTCTTAAAGCCAGCTTACTGCTTTTGAAGCTTGTAGATAATTTTAAATGGGTGTGTTATGATTTGTTCCCTTAGGCTGCTTGGATCCTGAGAACTTCAAGGGGTTTAAACTTGTGGAGAAGAGGCAGCTCAGTCATAATGTCGCCAAGTTCAAATTTGCTCTCCCGACACCTACTTCTGTACTGGGCCTTCCAATCGGCCAACATATAAGCTGCAGGTTTGGCCACTAGCTGGTCAAGTTTTGATTTACAAGTCATGGTGTTTGACTGTTGAGTTGAATGTTCTTATAATTTTCATTTGTGTGTGTGTGTGTGTTACCTCCTATTGTTGCAGAGGTCAGGATGCTGCTGGCGAGGAAGTAATCAAGCCCTATACTCCAACTACTCTGGATTCTGATCTTGGATACTTTGAGCTTGTTATAAAGGTAACTTTTCATAAACAGGTTCCCTTTTATTTTTTAATCTTGTCTCACAACCTTAGTTGTTATATTAAGCCGTATATTCTGTCAACAATTTAACTTTGTGTATAGCATTGCGAATTCACCTCTTATTTTTCCAATTTTCTTTCTCATTACGAAGATGTATCCCCAAGGAAGAATGTCTCATCATTTTCGTGAGATGAAAGTAGGTGACTATTTGTCCGTGAAGGGGCCTAAGGTATGTCTATCTGTCTGTTGCTTCTGACTGGTTCATAACTTCATATAGAATCTGCTGTATTTGGCTATTTTCGTGTATGTTTTCTGCTTTTTATTTTTATTGTACATGTACATTCCCTGTAACATAACCGACACCATAGTGCATAATTTTGCTTATGCAAATGCATAAATTCACAATGATATGCATGTTGATCTTTCGATGCGGATATTAAATGAATTTGTCTCTGGTGTAGGGCCGGTTCAAGTACCGACCTGGACAAGTCAGAGCATTTGGAATGTTAGCTGGAGGATCAGGCATTACGCCAATGTTCCAAGTAATAGAATGGTCCAATGTTTTTTTTACGGTAGTTAAAACTTGAAACATTTCTGTTAGTACTGAGCAATGCATTTTGCTCTCTTATAATAGGTCACAAGGGCAATTCTTGAGAACCCAAATGACAACACGAAAGTTCACTTAATCTATGCTAATGTTACATACGAAGACATTCTTCTGAAGGTATGATTTTGTTGGCAAAGTTTCTGTAGATCTCCACTGGCACTTAACCTGATTATCATGCAAAATTGGTTCAATTGTTGATGCATATTAGTGAAACTTAGATATTTTTTTATTGATCTGTTCAGCTTATGATGTCTAGAATAGAATACTAGTATATCTGTTTTCTGAAAATAAAAGAATCTAGGTATAGAGCAAATTTTTTGAATCGTACCACAAATAACAGAAACCTATCGTAGAAGATCAGTCAATGTCAGTTTGTAATTTGTTATTAGAATTCCATATACGCCTTTTTTCAAAAAAAAAAAAATCTTCCATAATGTGATAGCAGCCTTCTTTCTTACTAATAAATGATTTATACTGATTTCCCACCATGAACTCTAGCCAACAGTTCTTTTAGTGTGTTCTGTTATAACATTTCTTTACTGGTTAGACCTGTAGAAGAAAAATGTCAGGTAACAATACTTCATATATGCTTTTGGTAACGCATAGGCTTACAGCATGACTTTTTTACGATCTACTATGCAGGAAGAACTCGACAGTATGGCTAAAAACTATCCTGATCGCTTCAAGATCTACTATGTCTTGAATCAGGTTTATATTCTGTCCTGAAGTTTAGTACTTTGTCTTATGACCTGTATTTAACTGCTAGCGTTACCCTGTCTGCTTTGCTTGTCCTAATTTCTATTGATTATCAATAACTGCATCCCTCATTAAATCCTTGCCTAATTCACAGTATATTATATTGAGGTTCCTAGTCTGCACCTTAGTACCTTACATTATAGGCATTGTTTTCATGTCCAGCCTCTTGAAGTCTGGGATGGTGGTGTTGGGTTTGTGTCAAAGGAAATGATCCAAACTCATTGCCCAGCACCTGCTGCCGACATTCAGGTAAATCTTGAGTCTTCAGTGAACATGGAACCCATCAGTCGTGCTCGGTGAAAGCTTAAATATATTTCATCTAGCAATCAAGACTTACGTGACACTGTGATTGGTCGTTTCAGATATTGAGATGTGGACCTCCTCCTATGAACAAAGCCATGGCTGCACACCTGGACGAGCTTGGCTACACAAAGGAAATGCAGTTCCAGTTCTAAGTTTCCACGGTGGAAGAATACAAAAATAATGCGTTGGACAACATTTCAGTTAGACATGGTCTTACCCTGTTGTCATTTAGCTCGTATAGACAAACTTCATACTTGATAAAGCAGCATATTTGGATGGAAGCTAGAACACCTAATTGAGCTGGGGTCAATGTACTGTGCTAGTTCTGTGCCAATGTTATTCCATTTCAGACATCCACTACCAAATGTGTCCAATGTTATTACTGGGTGTAATGTTATCTGCTGAAGAGTGAAAGAAAAGCTATCGATTGAATCAGCACGGCAGACAGAAATAAGTTCTTGAATCAATATTGATCAAAATTTGAAATTCTTACTGATCCAACCCTGCCCACCTTGTATAATTGCATTATAAGAAAAATGCAACTGTATGTGCTATTTGTGCCAGCAAAGCAGTTGTGTGTAGTTTCCAGCTCCTGTCTTGTACAGCCAAAACAATACAAAAATTCAGCTGCTTGTTTATGCACAAAGTGCAAATCTTTGACAGCAAAGCAATCGTCTTTTATTTTTCAGTTCCTGTTCGGTGGATACAACCTGCGTTATATTATGTACGTTCCTGTACGTGTGTGCTCTCTGCTTAGGAGGCAGCAGCGAGGAGAGTGCGTACAGGCTGCAAGGCAAACACACGACCCAACAACAACAAAAAATGCAAACATGCTCTGCAGTATACACCAAAATAAAACTCTATGAATGCAGCTTGCGCAAATGGCGACGCGGACGCAGATTTTTTTAAAAAATAATATTAATTTAGAAGATAATGACAAAAAAAGTAGTCGATTTTTTTTTTTACAAAAAAATATATGTATCACCATTTAGAACGGCAACAGGCTCCTTTCGTCATTACAAATGACGACAATCGCCTATTTACTGTCAGTCACTGTTCCAACTGTCTGTCGCCATTTGAACTAACAATTTGTATTGAAAAATGTGCAAATCGCAGTTGAAATGACGATAGGAACCGGTATATATACCCCCAAAATTCGATGGAAAAGTCATTTTAATTATGGAAATAAGAGGAGAGAGAGGAGAAGAGACGTAGCGAAACTCTACCGGTTCCTAGCGTAGGAGAGAGAGACGAAGCAGCAGATCTGGTTGTCCATTTTGTAGGTAAATATTTTTGCAACCTTGTACATAAATTCAAAACCTTATAGGTTAGCAAATAAAAATAGCGATATAGAATTCAATGGATTAGATAATTTTAATTGTATTGTTGTTCGATGTAGTACATTATTTTAGCTGTGTATAATTTAGTTTATCATATAGATATTATTTATTTTGTAGTACTCGAACAATTTAGAATAAATCTGCAAAATTACTAAGAAAACTTTGTAGATTTTCATTTTGACATGGTAAATATTTTGTTAATGCGGAAAATACTTTTTAAATCAGGAAACTACAAAGACACCTCTAAAAATAACAAGATACCTATTAAAAATCTGTAAAAATGGCAGAGTAGCTAAATAGGGTATGTAGAGTTTAATCAAAATAATCCTAACTTAATTTTGGTTTCCATTTGTGCACGGTAAATATTCTGTTAATGCCAAAAATACTTTTTAAACTAGGAAAATACCAAGACACCTATAAAAATTCTCTAAAAAATCCAGAGTAGGTACATAGGGTATGTAGAGCTGAATTAAAATATTGTGAACTTAATATGTATTTCTATTTGTACACGGTAAATATTCCATAAATACTAGAGGCACTTTTTAAACAAGGATAGTAGTTAAATATGAAATGTAGACGCTAATTAAAACATTGTGAACTTAATTTTACTTTCCGTCTGTACACGGCAAGATACCTCTAAAAATTTATTTGTCGATACAGTTGTGTGCATATCAGCTTCCTATGTGTCGCTAATCGTGCAACAATTGAATTAATTAGATATATCGCATCTTATTACTTTTTGTATATGTTTCGTAGTATTACAATATATGCACTGAATTTTCAGGTGTAGCGGACCCAGGAGACCCTTGCGCAGAGGTTGTACGAGTTGCTTGACCCGGCCATTGACGCGCATCACCGTAGCCGCCGCAGTATCATCCTCCCCCAGGAAGGCAAGGCAGCGATTAAGCTTGGCGTGTTGCGGCTGCGCACGCCAACAAGGGCATGAAGGCTGGACCCACGTTGGGTTCCGAGGTACGTGTAGTCATGACCTTCGTGTACTCAATTGCAGTATGACTACTTTGGGTGGACTCACATTTGTTCTTAATCTTTTCGACGCAGGTTGAGAGCGGCAGGCCTTCTTCCACTAGGGAGGATGGTGGGGATGACGTGGGAGGACGACCTGGACCGCGCAGGCGGTGGTCGTATGTCGAGGCGCTTTCCGTACGACCGGTGCCTCATGATGGCACTGGTTGACTGGTAGAGGCTGAAGACACACACGTTTCACCTCCCGTGCGGGGGAGATGGGGTCGACGTTTTAGGACGTGACTTTCCTGGCAGGGTTGCCCTGCGTAGGCTTCCCCCTGGCGGCACGCGACGTCCTGACCACGTGGCGCATGAGTTCCTCGTGAGGTTCCAGGGGGTGCTGCTGCCCAATAGCGGCTATAGGGAGTTCAGCAGCACCCACGGGCTATCGCTGAAGTGGATCTACTAGTTCTACGTAAGTTTTTTGTAACTCTTGTCCTTCCGCTTCAATTGCTTTGTGCAACTTACTGATGTGTATATGTCTTCTTGCAGCTAGAGCATATGGCAGAGGACCCACCCGAGTACACGGTGAGGAGGCACTTCGAGGTTTACTTGTTGTGGCTGTTTGGGTAGGTGATATTCCTAGGGTCCCACGGCGACAACGTCAACAAGCACATGATCTAGTACGCACGCCAGCTGGCGAACTGGGAGGTAGAGGAGATCTAGCCCTACGCCTAGGACCCAGCGGTGCTGTGCGTGACGTACTGCGCCCTATGCAACGCGTCCCACTAGGTTTAGGATAGCTCCATCCTCTCTGGATGCCTGATGCTTCTTCAACTATGGTCCTTCGAGCGTTTTCAGATTGGACGACTACAGTTGGACCTGGGAGCCTACATAGTCACCATGTATTGTTTTTTGAACATTTATTCAGCAAGCACATAATAGAAACGATAAGCACTGCTACACAAACATAACATAACCATTTCATCATTTCCATCATTAACTCTCCATTAGTGCAATGCATCATTATTCTACATGCTCATTTGCTCACTTCATTGCCCATATATGCAAATGCACCATCATACCCATCATGCTCATATGCATCTCATCGAGTGATATCGGTATCGTGGAGTGTTCACCCATCGATGACACACTCTTCCCCCATCTTCGTTACGATAGGGTCCTTACATTGTAGGACTTTATCTAGTCCCTAGAGATGTAAGACTTCATCTAGAGCACACCAGATTAGTCATGTATCTTTCTCACCGACCTTACCGGAATAGTTACATGACTTCTGGGTCTTGTGTGCATGATCAGGTGATTGCTCTTCAGTATGTGCCTTCAGAGCTTCAGATAGCAGATTTCTTCACGAAAACCCAGACTCGAGCACAGCACGACTTCTACCTCTCCAAACTCAGTGTTGTTGATCCACTATGAGTTTGAAGGGGGTGTTAGAGATATGTGTATAGTGTATTATTCCCCATTATTATGAGAGGTTATTTGCATATTTATCACCTGTACTTTGTGTATATATACTGGCTATTTAGCCCCCTGAAAATACAAGTTGTTGTTCCTAACAAAATTGAATGATGCTTATGGTTATATGGTTGATGGAATGACTTCTGCTTCTTCTGTCTCCAGGGATCAGCTAAAATATAACCTCATATCTTGCAAAAGAATGGTTGGTATTTTTGCTACAGTATGGGCAAAGAAAGAACTAGTGCAGAATATCGGCCATTTGAGGACATCTTGTGTAGGTCGCGGAGTAATGGACTATCTTGGAAACAAGGTCAGAACTGAATCAAATTATATAAGTACTGTCCTTTCAAATATGAGAATTGTAGCCCATCGTAAATTTCGGTTGGAACTGCAGATGCCAAATAAAATGTTACGATACTTATACAGATCTTAACAAATAAACTATAGATTTTATTCTGAAATATTTAAGGGGCCACTTTGTAAATCGTAATACCGATGTATAGACTGTGCTTATGTTACCTTTCTCATATAAAGTTATTGGGAGTGTCTATACATCTTGTGACTGTTTTTTTTTTGGATATCAGTCAGATTTTTAGCCATAGGATCAAAACCAACAATGCTAAGATGCTTCCACGTTGCCAAAAAATAAGAGCTCGTAAAACATTAACGGGTCAGGAATTCTTAACAGGCTGCATTTTATGGGCCTTATTTCGTTTTTATTTTCTTCACTTGCAAAGCCCATGAACTACAGATTTTGCTTTTCTGCCTTTTTCTTTATTTTGGCAGCCAAGTAGCCGAAAAAACATTCTAGCAACCCAGTAAACATTCTAGCAGCCCAGTAGATAACATTCTTTATTTTGTTCCAACAAGAGCATGTACTAAATTACTCCAACCTCACGATAGATAACAATCTAGATTAGAGTTGTGACGATACATGAGTTTGTACTCGACATCTTATGACTCTGTATACATATGTATGCACTCAGAACATGAATGACATTACAGAAATAAGAAATACAAAAATTACATGGCCACTGATGGGTGCTTTTCTTATCTCAAAAGTCCTTGACATCCTGCGTCACAAAAGGTGATACTTTGTTAGATATAGCTAGTTCATAAAAATAGATGTATATGTATGCTGAGTATTAGTTATGTTTTTTTAGACAAAGAAGTTGCAGAGATTCTAGAACAACAGTAGTTACTAACTAACATCAATCAGAATCTACTGACAAAATGAAAAGGATCTACCCTAAATATGTTCTCCTAATGAGATGAGTCTACTATATATCTTGTGTGGTATTCTTTTCCGAGATTCAAAAGCATTCCTAGTTTGCCAAACTGAGCAAGAAAGAACATCTTAAGGCTCTGTATACATGAGTTTGTACTCAGAACATGATTATGACATTATAAAAATAAAAATTACATTCTCAATAATTATAAATTACAAAAAATAAAAATAATTGTGTAAAAACATGTAAATTTACATGTAAAAACATAATCATAATGATTGACCCAAACCCACTCTAATGCGATGTTTGCCATACATTACAGAAAGAAATAAAAACGGCAATCATGATCATATACTAATACTACCAATACTCAGGATGCAGAACAATCACATTTGATGAGTTCACAATGATCATGTATATACAAGAGTTTGTAATCAGAACACGAATATGACATTATATAAGTAAGAATTACCAAAATGAACATGAACATGAAGCAACGAAATGTAGAAGTACAATAGGACGAAACATAAAATTACATATGATAGCAAAATACATATTAAAGAGTCTGGACTCAAAAGGTCATAAGCCACAATCCCACCAAAATACAACTACTAGAACACTGACAACCTACGATGACTACTTGCAATACACCACGAAAGAATTGTCATCGGCCTAGGATCATCACAAACAACTCCGTCTTGGGCATACTCAATTTTGCCACCAAAAGCACTAAAGAAGTGACCATTGAGGACCTCAGCATCAACAACATCATCAACACAAACGTAAACATGCCCATTTGCGGAACAAGAAACTTTGAAATTGTTGGTCTGGAGAAGATGCTGAGTAACGACGTAAAAGATAAAATTGATTGACATCCTTGATGCCGATGATGATCTGAAAGCAACTTCTTGTTCACCTCTTCTCACACCCCCAAAGAATTTGCGAATGGGAATGGAAGAGTCCACTAACTCCTCAACCTTATCGACCTCCCCATAATCCCCACTTTTAGAACTCATCTTCCTAAACAAAAAAAACCATAAAAACCAGTAAGGGGTAAGAAATAAAACTCAGATTATGCTTGCAGGGAAAAAATATAAGAATATAAGATCATAATTTAAACTACCAAAAAAAAACAAATAATAAAATAGATAGAAATATAAAAGAATACTGAACACGGACGAAGCTGAAACACAAAAATATCACCAGCTACCTACAAAAAAAGTGCAAAAGATATCAAAACATATAATAATAATACTACTATACTAAACTAAAAAAATACAGATGTTAAAAAAAGAGAGGAATGCACCGGATATTTTTCCCAAAACCAGTTGATGTTTCATGTTTCACAAGTCATTAGACATAACTTGTCGGAATTCAGACCACATCAAACTCCGTCAAACATCACATTATGCGTCCCATATCATAATGACTAAGGACTGCATTGCTAGATGCAGCATAAATAAAAGCTAGTGTTGAGTCGCATCAAGCAGATGCAATAATGGAAACATGCACAGACAGAGATTTGCTATGAATTATTGGGTGGGTCTGAATCATCCACATTTACAAACACATTTCACCCAAAATTATCTACAACACAAATTAATTCAAAGATTCTTCAAACAAGAAACAATGCAAGCGAGGTTGATGAATCTCTGCATCAGAGATGTGTATTTATATAGTTAATGAAAAATACATCAATATTATTCTCAGCAAGGCATGAAACTTTAAAGTGAGTCCATGAAAAATGTTGTAATAACCCTCAAACAAGAAGGATTGATGTCCTTGTGCTAGCAAACAAGAAAGAAGGATAAGCATGCAAGAAGACAGTATTAGATCAATGATCAGTTTGGAAAAAAAATTCAATTGATTGGTTCTTGCATAAGATCCAGGAAAATCCATCAAACGCAACCAACTAAATAACAGAAATTTTCTTATAAAAAATGACATAAAACAATTACCTCCATAAGCAGAAACGCAGGAAACCTTATTGATTTGTTATAGTGCGAAATAAATTCTGAGAATTATTTTAGACAACTAACATGAGTCATCCTACTGCTATACTTTTGTTAGGTTCCAACTCAAAGGAAAAATCCTACTGCTAATGTCAAGACAGTGCCAAGCGACTCGTACGAATAATGAAACAAAGGATAACAACTTTCTAACAAATAAAAGGAAAAAACAGGGAGAAATTTTTTTAAGTTGCACACCAAATGTACTAAAGTTTTGATCTGGCTAAAATAACCTAAAATCCAAAAAAAATCAACAACAAAATGTTTCTGTGACTTCAATTGAGTTAACATGACAAATAACAAGTTTGGTAGGCAATAAGAAGATAATGCCCTTCAGAGATATCTGAAACAGCAAACCCAGAATGGCTTTGCACATCTTCAGTAATTGCTAGTATAATGCAGGCACCCAAACAAGTACTAACTAACTAGATTTGCTTAACCAATATATCACACAGAAGCTTTTCAGAGACAACCATAGCACACTTTTCAAAATACATGGTTGACAATAGCATCCAAAATAAAAGAGGAAAACTACTTAGTGCCATGCAGAAAATTTCTCAAAGATTAATTACATAGGAACATCAGTCAACAGGGGGAGTGCCATGCATGTAACAGTAACACAACAATTATGTTATTTTAGTTGTAACTTATGACAAATGTACTAACAGGGGAAGTGGCATGCATGGACATTCACAGGACTCTCTCTGGTCCAAGAAAGAGCTGAGCAAAGCTGTGCCAACTCTGGACTGAACTAGTACTAACCAAAGATGGTTCTAAAATTGATTAACCAACATGTAGATTGGTCAGATACTACAATCAAACGTACATGGAGGGAGCATAGGGCCATGTTAAGCTCTAGAAGAGATGATTCTCAAATACTCCATTCAAAAATTGGTGTAAGAACTTAATGCTACCACACCTATACCTGCAACCCTCCTGGTCCTTCAGCAACAACACACACCCATACTTGCTACTACTGAGACAATAATTTCACTACATAATGCCTCTCAAACACTGATACAATAAATTCACTACAAAAAAAAATCCTAAAACTACCATAGCTTTAACAAAAATATATAGAACCTTGTATCCAAAAACGACCGGCTCGAACCAAACAAGCACTAGTCATCCTCTCTAGCAAAAATAGGATACACACAAAAACATAACTCGGATCCACAGAGACAATCAATACACTACCACAGCCTAACAAAATCCATAGATCTATGTATCCCAAAGTCGGACCAAACAAAACAATAATCCATAGATACACACAGTAAAAACATAAAGGCAAAAAAACTCACGACCTCGCCTCGCCCTAAAAATCACAGGAAGAAGAAGATGCCAATGAACTTCTCAGCAGCACCTGCAAAAAATAGCACACACAGAGCAACATAAACCATGAAAAATGAACAAAATCAACTAGCAGCGGCCAAAACCAAACAAAGGATGAATACAAAATCAACGAATAAAAACTACATGCACAGCCACGTCTCTGTTGATGAGCCCGACGCCCGCGCCGACGCCGACGAAGAAGACGGCGAAAAAATTGACTCAAACGCCGACGCAGAATTGCCTCCGCCAGTCTTTCCCCCAAATCGCCTTCACCTCGTATCCGAGTTATCCGCTCAGACCGAAAAGTATCGAGTGCTCCGCTCGCTTCGAAATCGCCTCTCCGAACACACCAACACGGAACCAACACAAGCACATCTCTCTCTGCCTGTAACCCGGTCTCAGTACAGCAATGAAGCGAGGCCAAGGACAAGGGAGAGACGCCTGGGCGCGGTTCCCCAAAAATATTCAAAAAAAATGGTGAACCGGATGTTTTGCGGACGTGAGAAGCGGACGTGAAAACTGAAAAGGAGCGCGGACGTGAAAAGGAGCTTAGGCCTGTTTGGAGGACAAACGGGTTCAAATAAAACCCGGTATGAATGAGCGGACCCGCACAACAAAGCACGTATCTCAAAGTCAATCGCACGGCCGAAAAACCGACTGAAATCAGCAAAAATAACGTTCGACAGATATATAGCAGTTCCGAAAGTTATTTATCAACATTCAACATTACTGTACAACTACAGCAAGATTTCACTTGACATACTCCAACCCCATCTTGCAAAAAACTAACTCTGAAGCACCCTATGGAGTAGATCCCTTATCCTTCTAGTGATGCACTTACTTTTGGCTTCAGGGATGTATATCGGTGAGCATGACACTGCACCAGACAAGCTTTTGTTTCATCTGCAGCCATTTGGCTTCAGGTGAGAAAGAAGGCGATGAGTTGAGGCGCAATTTAGATGTTTTAGAGATACTGAGGGTCACACAGTTTCCAAGGATCTGCAGAAGAGATGTTTTAGAGATACTGAGGGTCACACAGTTTCCAAGGATCTGCAGAAGAGCTGGGGCGAAGAATCCCTGAAAAAATTATTGACCATGAGTAAGAGAGTCATGCTCAAGGATCCAAACACCGAACCAGGTGAAATCCCGGTCGGAGGCTGGTAACGGTAATCGGCCGGTTATCGGAAATCTCGATGAAAAACCGGACAAAAAACCGGCCCTCCCATGCTACAATTATTTTTAAGTTTTTATTTCTTGTCAAGTGCTATTCTCTGATTCTTGTGCTGTTTATTTTAGCCGGGTGATATGGTTGGGGGATCTGAACTACCGCATTTCCTTGAGCTATGAAGATACCAAGAAACTCCTGACCGAACATAACTGGGATGCCCTTTTTGAAAAGGATCAGGTAAATTCCTCAAAAGATGGCACTACTTTTTGCTATTTAGGGCAGCTGCATTGTTCCCTAGAAGGACCTAAAGTAATGGAATGAGAAAAGACAAACTTTTGAGAACTTTCCCTGTGTTTTTATGTTTTAACTATTTCATGCTACAATTTGGTTAACATTTTATACATTTTTTTCAGCTTAACATGGAGCGCAACTCTGGAAGGGTGTTCAAGGGATGGAGTGAGGAGAAGATATATTTTGCTCCCACATACAAGTACTCCTGTAACTCAGATTCTTATGCTGGTGAGACTGCGACATCAAAGAAAAAGAGGAGAACCCCTGCCTGGTATTTACCACGTTCAAACTAGTTAGTTTTATGGTATGATGGACTCCCAGTTTAGCAGGTCCCAACCTTGTATAGTAACATTTAACTATCACTATATGGTATCTACACACACCTGTGTAAAACTTCAATAATCTGGCAGTCCAATCTTTGTGTACCAGAAAAGAGGTGACATTATTTGGTTTTCTTGTGATGAAACAAAGTGCATTTACCCAAGCATGTTGGTTGTTTAAATCATGGAAACAGAAAACAGTAAAATCATTCACGCTATCACATAGTAAGTATTGCAAATGTCAAAAATGACCGAGTTGACAACTCATCAAGTACACAGATCAAAATTTGACTCTAAAATTGGCTGCATGTATTGCTACAAATTTTGCATTTAAACAAATGATTTAATGAAGCATCTAATATCTATATACCTAACTGTACTATGAACTATTAACAAATTATCGATTCATGTATGTTAAGTAGTTCAACTTGTTCAGGTGTGACAGAATACTGTGGCATGGAGATGGTATTGCGCAGTTATCCTACTTTCGTGGGGAGTACAAATTTTCTGATCATCGTCCTGTCTGTGGATCCATTATTGTTGAGGTGGAAATACTAGATGGCAAATCAAAGAGGCGCGCATCTAATACTAACATCAGAATTGGTGCTGAAGGGCTCTTACCAACAAGTAAAAGTAAGGTTAACAAAGGTATGCACCCTCTTGCTTTTAGATTAATCTGTGCAAAAACATGAATCTTTTTAAGTTTGGCATAAAGCACTGCAGTAATACATAGACAAGACTACTTAGTATGAGCACAACACTGCAGGTGCTGGGACATAAATCACATAATACATAGGTTCTTATGATGCAACTCATGAGTAAGGTACTGAGGAACCTTTCCATGGGTGCCGCTAGGTATTTGTTTGTCAGTAAATTATTTTGTGACAAGAGAAAGGTGGTTACTATGCTGTACAGCAAACGTATAGTTTCCAACGGTAAGGTGGTTATATTATATACTTGAGCAATATCCCACGTTGATTTTTTTTTTGTTGTTGTTCTTTTGGATAGAACCAGTGAGCCTATGCATAGCTTTGCAAGTTCCCTTATCTTTTGACCCATTGTAGCTGTGTCAAGTTTGAGCTTCTCTGGAACAAAATTGTACTGAAACGAGGCATTCTTTCAAAATGTATAACATATTCTATTCTGTGTCTCGATTCCCATTTGTTACTGGATTGACTTGTGTGAATGAATAGAAGATTAGTATGATGGACATTTCTCCTGAGTAACGTTCCTATTTTTTTCCCTCTTACTCAGTATTACGGTGATAGATTCGCTATCTCAATTAACAAAGCACAGCTATTGTCGTTCAACGAAGTATGAACTGCCTTGGTTGTAATCGTATTCCACTGCTGCCGCTGCTTTCCTCAGCTGACGCTGAAGCTCTCTAAGTAAAGCAATGCTCGAAATCAAAGTAGCCTTAAAATAAGGCAAACCTCTAAGACCATCTCCAACGGTGTGTTTTAGCCGGTTCAAATGAGGAGAGAGAAGTTATTGAATCGATTCAATATATTGGAGGAATTGATTCCAACAAAAAAATGTATAGAACCAGACTCTACTTAGGAGTCGATTCAAAGCATTAAACAACTCGTATAAGCATTAAACAACTACATATGAGAGAATGCGGTTGAGAGAGGATATTATTAATTTGTGGTTTTTTAATGTGACGTAGGTCTCAATTATTAGTAGGAATCAGTTCTATACATTAGAGAAAAACAAGCTCGGTTCTTAGAATGCTTACGTGGTATGATTTTGAATCGACCTCAACATCGGTTCAATACACTAACGATGCTCTAATCAGCTAAAGTCGGTTCATAAACCTAAAAACCGAAAGAAAAAAAAACAGAGAATACATAAGAGGAGCTACGCATCATCTTTAAACAAGGAAGACGGGGGGTTTTGAACTTATCAGCTCAAATCACCGCAACTTTATGTTCCATCACTAGATCACATGGCTGCTACTAAACATATGAGTTAGAATCTTTATGTTCTTTTTAGTAACGATGGCTACCAAGTTCCATCTGATATTGTATCAAACTACCGTCACGTACTGTCAAATAAAAAAAACGCTGGTGTGGAAAGATTAAAAAACGCTAGTGCAGAGGGATAAGACTTATTCCTCCACACAACCTATTTAGATAGAAAAGATTCGAATCAGAATGGTCTAACCACGGACAGAGAGACTCCTCACATGCTGTCAAATGGGAATCTAAGACAGGCAGTTGGGGAAAGGAGGTAGAGGAGAGCAAATGACAAAACACTGTATCAAACTACCGCTATATATTGTGCCAAAATGTTGTGCTGTACGATATCATACTTGCTGCAGCGATCCATCTGCACCGTTCTCTCTAGAATCAGACGGCTAAAAATGGCACGAAGGCTATGTAGGCAGAGGACGCGAGTGCCCAAACGACGAGGTCTCTGTCTGCCAGGCGCCAGCGAGCCGGTCATCGAGCGCGTGCCTCCCATGATTGACCGCCCGTTTGCTGCTCGCACGTTTTTTCGGTGCGCGCTGGCCGTTCGATGTACGAGGCGTGGGATTTGAGCGGCGCAGATCTATTCTCCTCCGCCCTGCAGCCTCCCTCCCTCTTCTCTCCCCCCAGCGAAGCGTGGCGAGTGGCGACCACTTCCGACTCGCCGCCGTCGTCCCCGCTCTTCCACCGCGCGCTGCCGCCTCTTCCTCCTCGTCACCTCCATTGGTCGCCTGCGTGAGAAAGAGAGATTTTCGGTTGCATTCTCAGCTGCGATGGCGCGGCCTTGGGCGGGGGCTCCCCCTCCCGGCCTCGTGCTGCTCCTTCTCCTCGGCCTCGGCGGCGCTGCTGCGGGAGGCGGAGGCGGAGGTGGCAGGGGAAGCTCGGTGTACCCGGCCTCCGTGGTGTACCCGCACCACTCCCGCCAGATCTCCTGGAAACCCAGGTAGGCAATTCCATTTCATTCCATCGCTCTCGCGCTTTCTTGATTTCATCTCGATCTCGATTTTAATGGATGAAACGAGACGATTGATGCGTGATCCATGGCGTCTACTCGCTGCAGGGTGTTCCTCTATCAGCACTTCCTCAGCGACGATGAGGTCAACCATCTCGTCTCCCTCGTCAGTACTCTACTACCACTCCCAATCCCAAGAAATGTTTTTCTTTTCTAGGCGACAATGCCCGCAATTGATTGATTTCGGAATTATTACTCTTCTTTTTAGGCGAGGGCGGAGTTCAAGAGGTCGGCGGTCGCTGATAACATGTCGGGCAAGAGCACGCTCAGCGACGTCCGCACCAGCTCCGGCACCTTCATCAGCAAGGCCAAGGTTAGGTCTTCTTTTCTTTAATATCATTATTTCTGCATTTCCAACGAGAATACATCTTGTTGATTAAGACCGCCTTTGCAAAACAAAACCTTTTTCCCTGGTAGTTTTACTTGCACACATAACTATTTCTCAATACATAGCAATTTTACTTGCAAACATAGGTGTCAATGCAAGAAAAGTAGTATTCTTTTTGTGATAAATATGCCATAGCTATTTCTCAATTACACTGCATCACCTCTATAAAGGGGGACCTCACGGGTTCTAGCATCAACATAAATTACACCTAGAATGCAGAATTGTCAAATGAACGCTCTTGCTGTTGCTTGTGCATCTACAAAGAAAATATCAACCAGTGCATATAATTAGGATACCTCTGCTGCTTTTCTCGGTATACAAGATATTGCTAGAGGGGGAGAAACAGCAACCGAAATGCTGTTGGAGTCAATGGATGAAAATTGGAAATTATGAAACATTTAGAACACTTTCCTATATTTTTGGTCAAATATAATAATTAGGATACTGGCATTTAAGTCTACATGTTAATTTCTATTAGGCAGGTGCTAGAGCTCATGGTATGCCAAAGACATATAATTTTCGGCACCTTTTTTTTTGGGAATACACAGAGGAGAGCTGCATATTTCCATTGCAAGAGAGAATTTTTCAAGCAACGGGTTACACCCAAGGTGCTGGCACACCCATTAACTGAATGACTCCCTAGGATTAAATTACAGTGCCCGATAGGGTACTTTGTACCCAAGGCCAAGTCTAATCCTGGTTGCATCCTTGGACGTGTTGAAAACCTACTCTAATTCAGCTGCCTCAGTATCAACAACTGTGAAGAGCTCCAGCCCTGATCCATTCCATACAAAGCTCCCTTGCCAAGGAGATACTTAATTATAACTCCTTAACTCATGTTTTCATTCAGTCCAGACTCCAGACTGTCCACAAAAGTGTCATGACAATCAAGTCAAGCCCTTTACGTGTTTCATTTGACATTCTCGAATGGAATGCAATCCACTATTGCTTGGCTCCTCTCACTAGCTGATGATATAATCTTGCCAAACTGGACAGAAAATAAGACTTCTCTCCACAGTTGAGATGTGATTTGACAGAATAAGAATAGATGGTTCAGATAATGTTTCCTTTAGCGTAGTTTTCATTTTCTGATTCCACCATGCAAAGTTGACATTTGACAATATGCAGGTGCCAGTAAGCCTCTCTTGAGTATGCTATCCTCTGACAATTTTTTCAGTGCTAACCATGCAAACATCCTATTCTGCACTGAACATATATTTCCATTCCCTTAAAAAACAAGAAAAGATATATATCCACTATTATGGACCTATGAAATATTTACAATCGCAATATCGTAATCCTAATTATTTCTTCTTCTTTTGCTTGAATTCAATAGTGCTTGGCTAAATCAGAGTTTTTATTTCCTCCTTTTTTTGGGTGGGGGGTTTGTATCTGAATGTGCATTTGCGATTCAGCTCATAGGCAGAGATCAGAACAGATCATAAGATTGATCTGGACAGGACTATCAGTGGATGCTGAGCATCTCTTTTGCATGTTCCATTTGAATGATGGATGAAATTTGAGTACAACATCTTATGAAGAATCTTCATGTTCTGTACCAATTAAGTGAAATATGATAGGAGGGGCAATCTGCTATTCATTCATACTCTTATTTTCTTAAGGCATCAATATCTTCTATATTTAGTAACTAACCATAACTAGTGTTCAATAGTACAGTACTGTTGAGGCGTTTCTCTAGCTGACATGGTTCTTATCTAATGAACAATCATGTCCAAATTTGTAGGATCCAATTGTTGCTGGTATAGAGGACAAAATTGCTGCATGGACATTTCTTCCAAAAGGTTGACTCCCATTGAGACAATACACTGTACTTTTCTATCCATGCAGTTTTAGATATTCCAATTCTTGCAGTTATAGAAGACAAAAAATGCTTCATGAGATTTTTTTTATTAGAAAACGTCTGAGTTGTATTTGAATTTGGTAGGGGCAGCACCTTCGGTTAAGAGGTTAGAATCTAGTGCAAATGCGCGATGTATCCTAACCATGTAAAGTTCTGCAAAGTAACTGATACGGCTCGGCTTTAGTCATTGGGCTAGAGGTGGAAGGAGATTGAAACGAGAGTCGGGATTGGAACGTAAGGGGTAGGGAGAGCGATTGAGTTCGCCCTCGTGCGTGAGACGGGACTTGTTCCCGGCCAGCACCGCGAGGCTCTAAACCGATCGTAGGGAAGACTTGATTGATTATTGCTTGATCTATTGAGTACAATTGTGTGTCCTTTATATGGAGGACTAACCAACTAAACGCATCCTAAAGGGATAGCTTACAATCTCAAATATCCATAAGGGATACTACCTAAAATATCTAAGAAAGTGAATTAATCTCTACTATCTTCCTGACGTGCACAAGGAGCAAGGAGTCCTTGCCTTCCACGCTAGTTGTCTTGTCATATTCATCATGGCTGCACAGCCGGCGTAGGCTTATTCCTACGTTGATACTTCTTGCCAAAGAAAGAGTCTGTAACATTTCCGTCGTCCTAGAGAAACAACTCGTCCTCGGGCTGCATATGAGGATAACGCGGGCGAAACTCCGAAACTGAGATCCATGATGTTTCTGTGGCCGACCGATCCTCCCAACGTACCAAAACTTCCCAACCTGCTGGTGTAAAGCGACCCCGAAGTACTTGAGCCGGTTTGGGAACAACACGGCTGTGATGAATGTCGGGCAACGGAACAATCTGGTCTGGCGGTGGTTTCAACAAAGCAATATGAGAAACATCGTGTAGGCGAGCACAAATGGGCAGCTACAAACGGTAAGCGACTGTGCCAATACGTTGCACAATCTGGTAAGGCCCGAAAAAACCCATTGATGAAGACAGAGCCAAACCCATTGTCCCACCTCAAACTCGACTGCTCGATCAGTTTTATCATAATGTTCCTTCATAGAAGTCTAAGCTTGAAGCAATCTTTCCCGAATTTTAGCAATAAACTCATCACATTCTAAGAGTTGACTATCCATTGTCGCAATACATGACACCTGGCTCATAGGCGACCAAAATTGGGTTATCGCGCCCATAAACGACTTTGAAGGGAGTAGCTCGAAGTGCTGTCTGGAAAGAGGAATTGTAACAAAATTCCGCCCAAGGTAGCCAACAAAGCCAATCCTTTTGCTAATCCCTAGATAGACAACAGAGATACATGCCAATGATGCGATTGACGACTTCAGTTTGGCCATCGGATTGTGGATGAAAAGCGGAACTGAGATTCAACTTAGAGCCGGCAAGACGAAATAATTACGACCAAAACGAGCTTATAAAAACAAGATCACGGCCACTCACAATGGAAGATGGAATGCCATAAAGCCGGACAATATTGTTAAAGAAGATACGAGCAACCGAGCTAGCTGTATATGAATGACCCAAAGCCAAAAAGTGGGCATATTTGGAGAATATGTCAACAACGGTAAGAACCACAGACTTGCTGTGTACCTTGGGAAAACATTCCACGAAGTCCATAGAAATATCGTCCCAAATCTGGTATGAAACTGGCAATGGTTGAAGTAAACCAGAAGGATGCAAATGCTCGGACTTGTTACGCTGGCATATAGCACACCCGTGCACAAACTCCTAGACCAGCTGGCGCTTTCCAGGCACATGAAATTGAGACCGAAGACGATGAAGTGTCTTCTGTGTTCCTTCGTGACCCGAGTTGTGAGCATCGACCAACAGAGTAGGCCGCACCGCTGAGTCGGCTGGGACAAAAACACGTCCTTGGAACAACAGCAAACTGTCCCCGACAGACCATCCTAGCGTGGCATTACTAGCCAACACATTGGCACGCTGCTGAACCAAGTCTAGCCGTGAGTTAATTTCTTGACGAAGGCTGTCGAAGACATCAAAACGCTGATGCCAAATTGATACGACTTGGCTTTAGTCGTTGGGCTAGAGGTGGAAGGAGATTGAAACAAGAGTCGGGATTGGAACGTAAGGGGTAGGGAGAGCGATTGAGTTCGCCCTCGTGCGCGAGATGGGACTTGTTCCTGGCCAGCACCGCGAGGCTCTGAACTGATTGAAGGTAGGGAAGACTTGATTGATTATTGCTTGATCTATTGAGTACAATTGTGTGTCCTTTATACGGAGGACTAACCAACTAAACGCATCCTAAAGAGATAGTTTACAATCTCAAATATCCATAAGGGATACTACCAAAAATATCTAATACCGAAAGTGAATCAATCTCTACTGTCTTCCTGCCATGTCTTCCTGCCGTGCGCAAGGAGCAAGTAGTCCTTGCCTTCCACGCTAGTTGGCTTGCCGTATTCATCACGGCTGCACAGCCGGCCTAGGCTTATTCCTACGCTGATACTTCTTACCAATGAAAAAGTCCGTAACAGTAACATAACAATATTAAAAAAACGATGCAAAAAGTGAAAGGTTTGATATGTTCTATTACTTGGCCAAATACTGTGCTCAAACTCCTAGAGCATGTCACAAACTATCTTCACTTTTTCCCCCCAATTTTTTCTAATTGTATTTGGTGCTTTGCACAAGTTTTCATGGTAAGAGTACTTTACCATAGATACTAACCCTTTGTTAAGAGCCATGATCTATGCATGTGGAACCTTGCCATTTGTTTTGCCATTATATGACTAAGAAATTGACCTCTATCCCCCTCTATCTCTCTCTTTCATGCGCATGTGTACATTTGACTTGAGAACCTCTAGAACAGGTATTCACTGTTACTTGGCTGTATCAGTTGCGGAGTCAAATCCCAACGCACTACATCAATTAAAGAAACCTAAAATAACCTTTAGATTTTGTGGCATAACTTTTTCCAAGGTTTTTCTGTTCAGCATTAGTTTGAACAGTATGTTATTAAAAAAAACCTCAGCTTGATAATAGGGGAATTGTTTCGACATGTTTGCTTGTTGCCCTTCTGTTTATACCTTCCAATTCCACGTATAGGGTAGGAACTTTAGCTTGCCAGAAGGAAATGACAGTCTTACTGTTTTTAGTTTTGCTTACAAGTTTTGTATAATAATCAGAGAATGGTGAAGATATCCAAGTTCTAAGGTATAAGCATGGGGAGAAGTATGAACCACACTATGATTACTTCACCGACAATGTTAACACTATCCGTGGTGGTCATCGCATAGCTACTGTTCTTATGCACTTAACAGATGTTGCAGGAGGGGAAACAGGCTTCCCCTTAGCTGTGGTAATTTTCCTTCTTTACGGTGGTAGTGTTTAATAAGATGATAGAAAGTGATTCTGAATTTCTAATTGCTGATTTTTGTTTGAGTCAGCAGGCCACAAGTAGCCATTAGCACCATTACTTACTCCTGTACTTTTCGTATGTTTTTTCGGGATCTCTTATCAAATAATTTTCTCCACATGCGTTTATCAAATAGGAGTTTACAGATAGTGGTTCACGCAATAAAGATGCAACCCTGTCCGAATGTGCTCAGAAAGGTATTGCAGGTATAGTTTTCTAACCTGTGCCCTCTTTGGCAATCGTAATTCCCGTGGATACCTGCCATATTTCTCAGTTGATTTGCAACTTGTACCTCAGTGAAACCACGAAAAGGGGATGCCCTTCTGTTCTTCAACCTTAGCCCAGATGGTACAACAGATCCATTGAGCCTCCATGCTGGATGCCCAGTCATAAAGGGTGAGAAATGGTCTGCTACAAAGTGGATTCGCGTAGCCTCCTTCGACAAGGTTTATCACGCACAGGGCAATTGCACTGACGACAACGACAGTTGTGCAAAATGGGCAGCACGGGGAGAGTGCAGAAAGAACCCAGAGTACATGGTGGGAACTGCAGCATTGCCCGGTTACTGTAGAAGGAGCTGCAACGTGTGTTAGCATCGGAATATGAATACTCTGTGAAAAATCGACGGTAACCGGCTTGTTGGCAGTCAGCTTTATACAGTAGCCACAGTAACGGGTTAAACTGAGTTGGTCCATGAGGTTTAAGCTGAATCCTACCAAGTTTTGGTTGCTACCTGATGGCAGCTTGGTTCTTGGTTATTAGTCTTCAATGGTAACTGGGCAGGAATTAGAGGAGAAATCTTTGTTTGTATTCATAATTTATGCTAGGCAGAGAGATATAGTTTAGTTTATTTGTTAAGTGCTCGAGTCTGCCATCTCATGGTTAGTTCATGCCAGAATTTACCAACATCTGGTTTCATTTTTGTCTGTAATCTTTCTCACTGTGATATATAGCTCCAGTAATTCCTTGACTTTAACAAACTTCTCCCGTCATCTAAGCCATGCATTTTTCTGCTTGATGACATGAACTGCGCCATCTAGCAGGAAGTCTAGGTGGTTGTATTTTAACAACTAGCAGATCTTTGTGGGTATAATAACCAAAAAAAAGTCGCGTGCTCACTTATCATAGTAACCAGGCATTTGAGTGACGTGTATGCAAATTTCATCAAGTTATGATCTAGTATATGTAATGGGAGAGGTCAAGAAACAAATTTCACAAATGCACTAGTTGGCTTCACGAGGAACTCAAGAACTTCCACTGACCAATGACGATGGACAACAGGGCAAGGCTGCACAATGGCCAGGAGAAGCCCAGAACTGAGCCTGAGCCTGAGCCATCTCATGAATTCTCCTGTGCCCTTCTCAATTCTCACTCTCAGTCTAACACCGTCCAACTGAATGTCTGAATCCTGAGCACAAAGAGTCTTTTTGGATGCATGCCCGTAATGCAATGCTGGTGAGGACAGAGGGATAGAGAAGGGTTTGCAGCTTGCAGCCAAGCTCACATGGGAGCACTCAACAGGACAGTTGGGGAATTGAATGAATGGATTCATTCATGGCTACTAGTATGAGTGCAGCAGTAGTAACCCAACACTTGATTATGCTACAACGTCGGTGTGTTGTGTCCACATCCACAACCGCCGCTGAATTCAATGCCTTACCGATTTATCATCCCCAAATGCCATTCTCCATTGCAAGTAGTTAGGGTCAGTTTGCGGTTGCTGTACCTAATTTGCGATATGAGGTAGCCGAAATCATTCGTTGCACCGTTAATTATGAGCTGTAGCTGTGAATGAACAATTATGTAGCCGTAAATAGTATATATGTCATATCAAGGAAGATATGTAGCCGTAAATAGTATAGATATGTTGTCTGAAGATATATATATATTTTTTTGTCAAAGCATGACGACCAAACGAACACACTTAATGCATGTATGCTTTGTGACGATCGATAACAAGAGTACTTCTACCTGACACACTATACTACATATGGACGACTCATCATCACATGAAAGATATGAGGAAGTTATACATGCATGACAATGTCATGGAATCCGGCAAGTTACATCAAAAGGAATTGGTTATCAGCAAGAAACAAATCACAATCAGCCAGGAAACGATAGGTATGCATAATCGTAGTACAGAAGATAAGGAGCATGCATACGCATGTGTAAGGGTGCCATATGAGAAGGAATTAATCGAACAATTCTGACTTGTGCTCCCGGGCCCTCGTGGCCTCTAGAACATCCCGGCAACAACGGCGGCGAGCGGCAGCGCGGCGAGCGTGACGAGGTCGCCGGCGGCGAAGCGGCGCGCGGCGTGGTTGTTGGGCGACTTTTGCGGCGAGGCGAACGGTGAAGTCCCTGCAGATGGAGGAGGCAATTTTCCGGTGACCAGAATTAATTAGAACCTACTAAGTGCTCCACAGTAGAAAGGAACTCGCATTAGTGGTTATAAGTTGGGCTGTGTGCATCATGGATGTAGAGACCGGGAGAGAGTTCCATTATCTAAAAAAATTAGTGGTTATAAGTGCGTGACAACTGACAAGCACATGAACCAAACGGGTAAGGCACGTCAAAGTAGAACACTTGTTAGCGTCTGCTAAATGCGTATTCGGCCATTAATTTAGGGTTCGTTTGGAACACAGAAATTTCAAAGAGACCGTAGGAATTTCATTCTGCTGGAACCTGGAAATTTTCTGTGTTCCAAACGGGGCTTTATGGGTTAACATTCCCTACCTATGATCACGAATTGCGAACTAGTCGCAAGTCAACTCAAATCAAGTTCTAAGAGCATGTATTTTTTTTGTACTTTGAGAGCCAGTTCTAAGAGGATGTTTAGAAGGTAGGAATTTTGCACGAAACTGTGTGCTTCCTGCTGATTCCTTATGCAAAATTGCAAATCCTTACATAATACAAACAACATAGGTTATAATTAGTCGGAATTCGTACTACTATCCATCAAACCATGCAATTTTTTTTATGGAATCAAACCATGCATATGGAGTACAAGATTGCATGCAGCACTTACCAGGGAACTGTGGGCCCTCACCAGAGGGAGAGGGAGATCCTGACATGGGCGCTGCAGATGGGCCCAGGTGGACATTATATCCGAGGGCTGCAAATTTTGCAGCAATAATCCGAACTTAATTAGCGCGCAACAATCTAGCTAATTGATCAATCAAATCAAATCAAACCAAACCAAACAGTGATCAGAGCACTAAGTACTGCGCTAAAGATTAATAAAAGAACTAGAGACTCCTGAAGCATAGAAGAACTAACACACGTAGGATTAATTAGCTAGCGTACCTGCGCAGGTGCTGACGGGCGGCGTGGCGACGTGGCAGATGCCGGGGAGGGCGACCGCGCGGGAGTAGTCGACGGCGATGCCGTAGGAGTCGGCGGCGCCGGAGAGGAGCTCGCAGAGGCAGACGGGGTTGGAGCCCACCAGCCCGGCCAGCTCCGGGCAGCACGGCTTGTCCGGCCGCCGCGCCGTGCTCCCCTTCTGCACGTACGGCAGACAGTCCGACATGTTGAGCAGCGAGTTGAGGCACGCCGAGTCGATCCCGCCCGCCGGCGCAGGCGCAGCCGCCGGAGACACCACCTGCCCCCGCGCCGTGGACGCCGCCACGGCCAGCACCATCACCGCCACTGCCGCCACAGCGGCCGTCCATCGCTGCTGCACCGCCGCCATGGCTGAGGTGTTTCTCGGCTCTGGCTTTGATGGCGTCTGGTTTGTTAGGAAGTAGTGGGTGGAGTCAATAAATATGGAGGTGGTGGTGTCACTACTCAGTTCAGTGCTGGCCTGTACGAGTGAGTGTTTATATAGCTAAGCCGTGGTGGTAGTAGCGGTGCTACATATACAGTGAGTGTGTGTGTGTGAATCACGACTGGAGCCTGGCTGTGCCCGAATGAGTTGTGGCTATCACGCTTCTTGTGATTAAATTCTGACAAGGTTAATTGGGTTGGTTTCTTGTTGTGTGCTGGGCCCAGGAATTCTATTGTTTAATGCGGAACTCTTGTGTTACAGCGTGGAAAACTCTATCGGTAAAATTTTACCGGTGTTATCAGTGGGATTCTATAAAATTTTATTCTAGGCAAAAAAAAATCAGATTTATCTCATTTTCACTCAAATTCAAAATTTAGGTAAATTTCGTCTTTACATCTGAAAAACTCCAAAAAAATTCGTCCAAAATTTTGCCGAAATATCCGGTAACCGCCGACGGTTACCAGTTCTATCGGTGGGGTCCGATAAAATGTCCGAACCTTATAGTTTTTCCTGGTGGCAGGTAGACCATATAGTTTGGTTCTTTGCTCTAGCATGTGTCATCTGCAGTAACTAAGCCTAATTAACTTGGTTAAACCTGCGAAACATCGTGGCTGATGTAGTGTGCATGAGGCCTCGCTCATTCATGGCGGCAGCAAGAACACCGTTAACGAACTCTCTCCATTAATAATGGAACGCAGCATCTCTCTCTCTCTCTCTCGTTCTTCTCTCTTCTTTTTCCAATGCAAATGGCAATGCTGACTTAATAACTCGCTTGGCATCCGTGCCACGCGTTTGCCACGAACGCCTGACCGCTAGCTGCTGCTGCTGTCCGGGCGAAGAAGAAGAAACGTGGCGTGTTTGGTGTGATTCGGCGTTCTGTTATGGGAGTGATCGATCTGTGCATGCACGTCACGCATCTTCTTCCTGAAGATAGCTACGAGCATTCATGGGGCCGCCCCTGGAAGACGGCCAGGAAATTAACTAGCTAGTCTAGCTTATGTGAAAGCAGAAGATGTCCATGTCGATCTCGCCGGCTGTAACGATCGACTTTGGCTGTTTGGCATCCATGACAGAGGTATGCATCACGGCTCACACGGCATCGGCAAAAAGGAACTTCAGCTTTCTTGTCCTGCCAGAGTTTGCTCTTTTCAGACACTGTTCTGCCAGAATTTGCAGCTCACACGAAGTACCCGTCTTGGCATTCAGGTCGAGCAAGCTGCATGCAGCAAGGAGAATTGAAGTATATATGTGCTATGTTTACTTTGCCTTTATCCTTCAGAATAAATAGTGTCACGGGTTGCAATGGATGTTGCACGGCTGAAGCAGTAATACAGCTGGCCATTTATGTTACGGACATGGCGGCTTATGTACCGCAGTAGTGCTAGTATGGTATGCAGTTGTCACTAGTTGCTTGATTTGTCGTGTGCTATTTGGATGATTAAATGGTTGGCTAAAAGAGGACGAAAACCAGCGCCTAACTTTGACGAGGACGGACCAGGAGTGGTGGCGGTCGCCCGGCACGATTAGACACGGCATAGCCGGTCCGTTCGGCACCTTAGCCCGTATTGGGTTGGTCTAGACGCGGTTAACCCGACGGACTGTGGTCGGCCCATGTAGTCTATTTCTTTTCCTTCTTTCGTTTCTTTTCCTTCCTTTCTTTTCTCCTTTTTCTTCTGTTTTTCTCTTTTCTTTTCTTCTTCCTTCTTTCCTCTTTCTTCCTCCACTAGATTCTTCCTCCCCTCTCTTCTTCCTCTTCCAGATCCCATCTTCCTCTCCAACCGGCTCCTTCCGGCCGACCAAATACGGTCGCCGCCTCCTCCACCGGGCCTCTGCCGTCGTCTCCTGCGCCGCCTTGCGTCACCTGGACCAGGCCACCGCCCCCAATGCCAAGTCAGTCGCGCGTCACACCCCCCGAGCCACTGGAGCCGCGCGCACCCGCCGTGCCTCTCCCTCTCGGCGCCACACCGCTACTGTAGGCCGTCTCCGCCCTCGTCATCACCCTGGCACCCACGTCGCCATGCCGCATCCTCAGCTCCGCGCCGCCGCCGCCAACTGCCTTGGGCCCGCATATCTGGGCTCGGCCTTGGCCCCCGGCGCATCATGATGTTGATGCCGCCTTCTCAGCCTCGCCTCGCCTCAGCCGCCATCGTGCCCCCGCCATGCCCACGCGGCCGTGCCTTCGTGTCATCGGGCCAGGGTGCGGACCTAAACACGGAACTGTCGCTCGGGTAATACCGACCCAACCCAACTACAGTGTGAGTTGTGCCATGTCCCGATCAGACCAGCAGTATCGTGATTCGGACCGGCTTGAAAAGCACGACCCACCTCAACTGACCAAACATCTCATTCCCTGTTATCAACACACGTCGAAGGACGGCACAGACGGCATTCTCACGTCCTCTCGAATGACAGCATTCTCACGAGAAAGAACCAAAGCAGCCTTGCTTTGATTTCTCGTGTTTCTCTTCACGAACCCACCTGGTGCAGTTGTAAGAGGAGGTAGCAAAAATATATCTTGGCGAACTACCCAATTAAACCGCACGCCACCGTCGCGGAGCTGTATAATGTGCATGGGGTACAGCTGTACCTTTAAATTTTTTTGATAAAAACTTCTGTATATATCTCCTTAATACACAAAGTATACACTGCATACTTCTTCAATTGCAGCCTGCAGCCTAACAGGCCCAACAAGCAGTGCAACAACAACCACAGCTGAGCAACGCTATCACCCATCAGCATTAATTCACCCATCGGTCCAGCCCTAGTCAGTTGCCTCCAGATTAGGTCTCCAAGATCGAATCGATCCCTAAATTCTCCATCCTTTGCCCTAGCAGCCGGCCAACCCCAACCCCTGTGCCATGCACCGTACGAGGGTGCAGCATGCGGCTGTACGCCGTGCCGCCGTGGCCGTGCGCTTGTGCGGTTTTGTCCAGCGACCGGCATCTCCGTGACTCTATCTCCGACGACAACTTGCGTGAGCGTGGTGAGTTGCCGAGCTGGGTAATTGAGATTGGGAGCACAGCAACTGAACTATTGGAAAAAGAGGGGGATAAACTGGAACAAGCACAACAGATCGCTGCACAGAACAGATTACGTAACAATAAGCTATGCCAGAACAAGCCAATACTAGTATACTACAATGCCTCAGACCGGCGAGTACAGAGTACAAAGTCGACATCGTAAACCTTGGACAAAACACAAACAGAAACGCACGATTAATACCCACGAAAACAATCTGATAACTAGCTCCATGACAAAGAGCATTATCTTCCCAAAACACCCCACATTATGTCATGACTATATAGTATATGATATGTAAAGAGGCAGTATTCGCTCGAATATCCATCGTATCTTTCTTGATTGAAGCCCTGCCAAGATGCTTCAAGCCTATTTTTCAAGAAATTAAATGACAGGTGGTTAGTTCCATAAATACTTTTAAGGTAAAATAATGATATGGTGAAAACAAAATGAGCAGACATTGCACTCAGCAAATACTTTAACTTGGTAAAAAATTTCTAAAATATAGCACTGGCCAGATCAGTTTTAGGACATATCATATGCACCACAAAATGATCCTAGCTGACTTAAGCGCTATGGCAAATATTGTGCAGATGTTAATTCATTTGAACAAATAATCGAGCACAACCACATATAACTAACATACCTTGTTGGCAATATTGTTGGAAAGCCAGTCGAGCCCCTCGTACAATCCCTCACCAGAGGTTGCACATGTGCTCTGGATGTACCTGAAATGAGTATCAGAAGATAGATGTGTGAATAATTTAGATATCTTCGGAAGCCCAAAACACAAACAGTAAAATTGAGTCATTATCAACAAGACAAAAAATACACAAGCCAAATAATGCAAACTGAGTACTTTTACTTGATTTAGGGAAAGCTGTGGTGCTTAAGTAGAATCTATTATATTTATGCAACAGTTGAGTTATCACCACAATACATATTGAGTGTTCCATGTTATATTCATTTCTATGTTATTAAAACACAATCCTGATTTCAGATAGGCATGTTATTGGTGATCAATCCTCAAAGTCTTTGTGCAACAGGACATAAACATGGCAACCCATAAACATTCACCATAGGATAGGAACCATACCAGTGCCGCTGGCGCAGGGAATGCAGGCCAAGCTTGTCGGTGATTTCAGCAGCGTTCATGGCATTAGGAAGATCTTGTTTGTTTGCAAATACCAGCAGCACAGCATCACGTAGCTCATCCTGTCACCATAATACAACCTTGGTGTCAATCAGATACATCACAGATAAAATTGTAAGAGAAGCTAAACTTCTTCAAACAATACTTCATAAGCATCACATGAATGAGCGTTTTAAGTTTTAACAAAAATAAACAAACTGATACATGATGGTATGGATATTCTATCATGAATGTAAGACAAATAGTTTTTGCTGGCTTAAAATTTCAAAAATCTATGAAACTGAGGTGTGCATCTAAGTGATATACTAGCTTCTTATGCTATGTATTGTTAGATATAACTTGTATAGGGTGTTCTTTGCATATTTTCATACACATGTAATTTGTATATGTTGGCCTATTAGCCATTTGGAATAGAAAAGGTTTCATTCCAGCATGGTATCAGTGCCATGGGCTCTCTCTCTCCCCCAATCCCGGAACCGCCGCCGCCCCGAGCCGTCGCCGCCACCCTCTGCTCCTCCCCGCACTCCTCTGCTCCCAGCCACACGACGCCGCCGGGCCGTGAGAAGCTGCCGCTCCTTTGCTCCGTGCGCCGTGCCAGGTCTCCCACGCACAAGAGTCTTCCCTGACGCCATCGACGTGCAAAGGCCTCCCCTGCACCGGATCTTCCCGCCGCCGCCGCCCCGAGCTCAGCGCTCCTCTAACCCTGCTCGCGTCGGCCGGATCTGGAGCTCCCTCCGCCTACCCTGCTCGCACCGGCTTCGGGCTTCGGGCTGCCCCGAATCCACCACCACCTTACGCCAACCACCGGCCACCCCAAATCTCCCTCCCCTGCTCGCAACATCTTTAGGCCGCCTCGGATCCGCTGCCCCTGCTCCCGGGACATCGCCTCCTGCTTCTACCCCGTCATCTGGCTACGCCTTCCTGTGCTCCCGGCCACGCCCTGAGTCCCGAGCGCCACCATCCCCCATGCTTCGGGTCTTCCCCGCCTCTCCAAGTCGTCGACTCTGCTTGCCGGGCATTCCTTGGTGGATCCTCACAGACTAGGCAGCCATACTGGCATCCCACCACCAGTCTCGCCGCCATCGCCATATTCGCCGCCCGACGGCCTTGTCCAAACAAAGACGTGGCACCCCACCTCCGACCGCGCAAAGAAGCTCTACAAGGCGGAGTGGGCCGCCGCAGAGGTGCTCGTCATCCCGCCGCCGCCCTGACCGATCTTCGTCGGCCAGGCCGACCTTCTCGCGCACGTCGGGGCCACCAGCGACGAAGCCGCCTCTCTCCGTGCGCGACTCACCAAGGTGGAGGTGGCGGCCACTGCGCTGCAGGTCCGCGTCAAGCAGCTCGAGCGCGAGGCTGCCAATCGCGACGAGCTTCTCTCCGTGCTCCTAGCGGCTACGCGCCCAGGCGACGCCGATCTCCACGGCAGTGAGGAGGAACCCGACAGGTGGGAGGTAGTGCCTTTTCCATCCCCGACCATCGTCGCCACCTATCTCTTAGTCCTCGGGCCGCCGCAGCGGCCCTTGCCCTCAGCCTCATCTTCGCCACCTCCCTCATCCAGTATTTTGTCTCCATGGATCTTGGACTCTGGTACTTCTTTTCACATGACACCAGATTCTACTTACCTCACTTCTGTGAGCCCCATAGCTCTTCTTTTCACTGTTCAAACTGCAAATGGTACATCTCTTCCTGTTGCAGGCCAAGGCATCCTTTCCACTTCTTCCTTTTATGTTCCTAAGCTTACTATGCAGCTTATGTCGACCGGTCAGATCACTGATCACAACTGTCGTGTTACTCTTAAGTCCAACTCTTGTTGTGTCTAGGACCGCCGCACGGGGACTCTGCTTGGTGCTGACCCTCAACGCCACATTCGCAACGTCTTTGGGAGCTTGACTGGTTGCACCTTTCATTGTTTCACCACCGGTCGGTAGGCCACTACACTGCGCTTTTGTTCTATCTGCGCCCTCTCATCGCTTCTTATGCTCAGTGGCACCATCGTTTGGGTCATCTCTGTGGATCGTGACTGACATCTCTAGTATGTTATGGTCTTCTTGGATCTGTTTCTAGTGACCTCTTTACCTTGTATGGGTTGCAAACTTGGCAAGCAGTTGCAGCTCCCCTATCCCTTAGTGATTGTTTCTGCTCGACCTTTTGATCTTATTCACTCTGACGTTTGTGGTCCAGCTCCCTTAGTTTCGAAAGGGGGCTATCGATACTATGTGATCTTTATTGATGATTATTCTCGTCATACATGAGTCTATTTCATGTCCTCTCGCAGTCAGGTTCTTTCTATTTACCAAATGTTTGCCACCATAGTACGTACTCAGTTTGATCCGATCATTTGTGTGTTTTGTCCGAGTCCTTTGGCGAAATCTTGGTTTGCTACTTTATGTCGCTTTCGCCGTGGCGGTACTCTTCCCCAGTGCTCTTGTCCTGGTGCTCACGCTCAAAACGGTGTCTCTGAGCGTAAGCATTGTCACTTGCTTGAGACATCTCGCGCTCTCATGCTTGCCTCTTCTGTTCCACCTTACTTCTGGGCTGAGGCTGTCTCCACTGCTGCATTCTTCAACAACATGCATCCTTCCACTGCTCTTCAGGATTCTACTCCTGTCGAGTGTCTCTACGGTCGGGCTCCCGAGTACAATAACCTTCATTGTTTAGACTATGTATGCTTCGTCCTTCTTCCACCTCATGAGCGCACTAAGCTGACTGCTCGATCAGTTGAGTGTGTTTTTCTTGACTACAATCTTAAGCATAAGGATTGTCGCTGTTACGACCCTATTGCTTACCGGATGAGGATCTCTCGGGAAGTCACCTTCGATGACTCTCAGCCTTACTACCATCGTCCCTCTACTGTCAGCTCATACTCTCTTGTTGAGTCAATCTCTTTTCTGACTTTTCTTGACCCTCAATTTTCCACTTTTGTTTTCGCTTCCGCATACACCTTCTTCGCTTTCCTCTCCTCCGGCTCCACTTGTTCCCCTCCGCCGAAGTTTCCTTCCAGCTCTTTTGTTAAGATTCCACCTTTTCTCCTGCACTACTCTCGCCGTCCTCAACCTACTCTTTCTCCAGTTGAGCCTTCGTCTTTGCTGGGCCCTGTTCCCAGCTCTCTTCCGTCCTTGCTGGGTCCTGCCCCGCCTTCTCCTCCCAGATACGATCTTCGTGATCGTCAGACTGTCGAGCCTTCGAGCATTACTGACCAGAATCGCCGCTCTTTCGAGCCTCACGACCACTAGTAAGGTTGCTTCTCACCTTGAGTGGCAGCTCACGATGTCTAGGCGTACTGGCACTTGGGATCTTATGCCCTTACCTGCACACGTCACTCCCATCACGTGTAAGTAGGTGTACAAGATCAAAACCCGCTTAGATGGTTCTCTTGAGCGCTACAAGACATCTTGTGGCATGTGGTTTTCAGCAGGAGTATAGTCATGACTACGATGAGACCTTCGCTCCTGTCGCCCATAGCCGTTGTTCGCACTCTCCTTGTTGTGGCCTCTGTTCGACAGTGGCCCATCTCTTAGCTAGACATCAAGAATGTTTTTCTCAATCACGAGCTACGTGAGGTCTACATGCAGCCACCGCCTGAGTATCCTGTTCCTGCAGGTATGGTTTGTCGTCTTTGTCGTTCTCTCTATGAGCTCAACCAAGCCCCTCGTGCTTGGTTTGACCGTTTCTCCTTTGTTATCACTGGTGTTGACTTCTTCGCCAGTGATCACGACTTTGCCCTCTTTGTACACACCTCTCCTCGGGGTCGAACGCTCCTCCCACTCTATGTGGCTGTGTTATGAGAACGTTTTCCTAGAGACCCACGATGCATCAAGGATTTACGAGCATTGAATAATATATATCAGATCTGTATATGATTGTGTCATAGTTCCTTTCAATTGTCATGTTGAGTGAGATGATCCAGACCAAACTGGACGCTTTTATCTGCATAACTGTTGCAATTAATAGAATGTGGAGTTGGAAGTACTTAATGCTTTGCCTCTTGTTTGGCGACAGTGATAATAGGACTTCTGGTGTATGCAGGTTCTGTTCTCGCATGAACTGTGCACTCTTAGTAAGAGTTTGCCGCTTGTTCAACAATTACAACTGTTTCGGTAGGTACTTGTTTGGCCTCTTGCTTTGCAGTCTGAACCATGAATTTTATCCATTAGTAATCTGAACCAACATGTGCAATATTACCATCAACTCTCATATTTGTGTTCAACTCTCAGATGGCGACTCCAGGAAGTACTAACCAACATGTGCAATCTTCTCAAGGCTTTATGGACATGCCTTGAAGACATCGAAGAGGAGCTTAAAGATTGTTGTTCAATCTCGATCGTCGACTCTGATTAGCAAACCGGTTCATCTATTTATTGAACTGTTGAAATTGAACCATTTTCGTATGTTCTACTCTTGTTGCAAACTTAATTTGTTTATGTGTGAGGAACTATGTCAGTTTGTATTTCCATTTTAGCTGTTGAATGTGATGCACTATTGTATTTCCATTTTAGTTGTTAAATCTTGAATGTGTGATGCACTGTTCAATCTTGAACTAAGGTCTGTGACTTTGCACTGCACTGTTCAATATTAGACCGGCCATGTATTTCCATTTTAGTGCTTCACTGTTCAATCTTGAATGTGTGATGCACTGTTCAATCTTGTATTTGTTACTGATTCTTGATGTGTGACTATGGTGCCTCATCCGCATTACATTTTTAAATGTTCGCGGGTACATGGGCATGCCCGTGGGCGACGGGCATAGGCGAGGTTCTTCGCCCGTCGTCCTTGGCGGGCATGCTGGTGAGGGGAGTTCGGAGTCGCGGGCATGGGTATGGGTGAGCATTACCCCTGCCTCGTGCCCGATTGTCATCCCTACTCTTGAGGATCCCCCACGCTACCGCCATTTTGTCGGGACAATGAGTCAATGGCCAAAAGATTAAAGTTCTTAAGTCCATGGCAAATCCTGGCTGAAGAATCTAAAAACCTAGGCCATTTACGATTGCTAACAGATCTATGTGTAGACAAGTTTTTTTTGGTTTGTGGAAAGAAAACAATATTTCACTGTGATAATACCTCGTTCAGCATCCTGTGGAGCTCATCTCTGGCCTCAACAACACGCTCTCTATCGTTGCTGTCAACAACAAAAATGAGGCCCTGGGTGTTCTGGAAGTAGTGCCTCCACAGGGGCCTGATCTGTTTTGACGAAGTAAACAAAAAGCATCAGACCACAAGCAAAAGGCGCAAGTTAAAAGAGATTAGATCATGAAGCTACTAACATTCTAACAATATATTGGCATGTTTCTAATATGAAATTCAAATGCACTGGCACCCACAGTATATTTTAAATTCTTCACACCAATTTACATTATATTTCATATGGACAATTTCGATTGTGCAAATATTTAATTCCATACTTTAAAATTACAAACAGGAAACTGGAAAAGCAAAAGTTTATGGGCCCCAAAAAAACATCACCAAAGATAATAATTGGTCTTCGGCCATTTTTCTTACCTTGTCCTGGCCCCCAACATCCCAAACGGTGAAGCTAATGTTCTTGTACTCAACAGTTTCAACATTAAATCCTGCAGTTTCAAGGACCGTCAATTTTGATCAATGTTGGTAGATAGTAGTTTCATGAGGGTAAAAAAACATATTCACAGATTTAGCAATTAGCATATGAACATACATGAATAGTTTGCATATCTTTATTAATCTTAAGGATTGACACTCCAACAAGAGGTTTGCAGCTTACGAGTTAGCCACTTTTTCTATAAATTGGTCTTTGTAGGAATCAAGAAATTCATTGAAACACTAGAGACAGTCCCAAATGTGCATCATCACTACGACAGCGCTGGAAAGTTATCTCTTGGACTTAAAAAACCTATCTACTACCTGGTCTGAATTCAGAAGGTCAATTCTCAAATTAAACCTGGTATGATGCAAAACAATAGGTAGCCCCTCACTAGTTTAATATATCTGTTTGGCTTAGCTTAGGCTTATCTCGGAAGCTAACTTCCAGGATTTCAAGCCTAAAAGTTCAATGCGCCCACAAATGAGATGAAACATGATGCCATTTTGCACAAAAGTAGCATACAAACTCTAAAATAAGATTCACATGAGCCAGAGAATCAACTCGAGATCAGCTACAACTAACCCCATAGCCGAAAACATTCTATTGATATTATTAATGCATTTACAAATTACCACCAATCAACATAACAAACAACAGACTGTAACAGCACATAACATAGGATGCGGATGGGGCTTACCGATGGTAGGGATGGTGGTGACGATCTCGCCGAGCTTGAGCTTGTAGAGGATGGTGGTCTTACCGGCCGCATCGAGACCGACCATGAGGATCCTCATCTCCTTCTTGGCGAAGAGGCGGCTGAACAGTTTGGTGAACGTGAGCCCCATCTCCGCTCCTGCGCTGAAACGAAACGAAACCAAAAGCTTCAGCCCCATAGATCCACACAGCCTCGCTAGAAGGGAAAAAAACAGTGGAACCGACGCCACCACAGCTAGATCTACGAGATCTGACGCCCGCAGCACGCAGATCCGCGAGACAGCACAGGCAAAGCGCAGAATCGGATCGGATTCGCGAGCAATTTGCACGGGGATCGCGCCGGATTCGCGAACACTAACGCGGGAGCGAAGCTAAATAGAGCGAAAACCGGTCAAACACGCCAGATTCCTCGAATCAAATCCTCCAAATCGATCGAATCTACCGAGAAAAACGATGTGAACAAACCCCCCGGATCCACCAAACAACACAGATCGAGCCGAGACAATCGCGGCAGATAACACCACACGAACCGATCGGGTCAGGGGAGGAATTCCGTCGACCACAAGGGGATCAACGAGATGGAAGAGATCTAACGGGGAATCGATGGGCGCGAGTGGTGGTTTACCGATATCGCGACGCCTCCTGTGCGACGCTCGGCGCGGTGATCCCTCCTCCTCTTCCCTGCTCTCCTCGGCTCGGGTTCGGATCGCCGGAGAAGAGAAATGGGGAGGGAGGGATAGAGAGGCCGAGGAGTGGCACACGGGAGTATATACGGGGGAGCCGGGTGGGTCACGGGCAGGTGGGCCCGGTTTTTCTTTACGGAGAGCGCCTAGAAGGAAAGGCAGCGTGGGCCCTGCTGGTAAGTAGCGCGATTTCTCCTCCATATCCTACCTCTGCGCGCGAAAGGAAAAGGGATCGGCTTCTTCTCCACATTCTCTTCTCTACGTCCTTCTTCTCCATGACACGTGCTTTGTCTAATCTCGACCTCCCCATCACCTCCTTGTAAGATCGAGGAGGCGACTAAGGAGGTGAATAGACGGTTTTTAAAATTCTTTTTAGCTAAAATCGAGTTTTATGCGAAAATATAAATCAAATCGTTTTGCATAATTAAAACATAAATCAACTAGTTTCAACTAAGTGCACCAATAATCTAAGTCTAATACAAGGTTTACAATCCTAAGGTGACAAGCACACAATTTAATTCTATTAAAGTAAATTGCAAGAATGTAAATGAGCACAATGAGCAAACCAAGCCAAACACAAGATGACACAATAGCATTTTTCTGTGGTGTTTGGAGACTTATCGGTCTTCCTTAATCCACGTTGAGGTAACCCAAACAAATTAGACTAGATCCACAAATCAAGCCAACACCTCGAATCCACTAGGGTTGCTCTTCCTCCACTTCGGAGATAGTGAGCATCGAACCACTCGCAACAACCGGGTCTTCTCACAACCTTCTTTGAGAAAATCACTGGTGCAACTCCTCCAAATCGTCTAGATGTAGGTAAACATCAAGAGTAACAAGTCAGATACGATCACTTCAACGAATTAAGTGTTCAAGCTCGATAGATACACAATCTACCACCTAACGCAATACAAGGTTTTGCCTCTCTAAACTCACTAAGTGCAACATGTCGTAGCAGGGCATCAAGGGGTGTCTCGCACCCTAGGGTCGTCAGGAATACCGGTGTGCCATCGAGGATACTATACATATGTAGACCTAGTCCATTTGGTGTATTTAGACAAATGTACTTGAATGTTTTCTCTCTATATATATACACATTGTGAGGGTAAGAAGGTAAATGTCCCTTCTTGCCCCCTATAAATAAAGCTCCAATGGCATGTAAGAGAGGGGGGCTTCCTCCATTATCTCATTCACACACAATGCAATGCACACTACATGTTGCGCTCTTGGCTCCTCCCCCTTTGGTCTTCTCCCAAGACAAGGGGTACTTTGTACCCATTGTCTAGCATTTTCTTGTTACGACAGTTGGCGTCGTCTGTGCAGACCGAACAAGAGGCTACACATAAAAGGAGCCAAAGCCGACCTCGGGCCAAAGCATGATTTTGGCCAAAGCCCACACTGCACCTTTGCCCAAAGCATGATTTAGGTCGAAGCCCACACTGCACCTTCGGCTGAAGCATAGCTTTAGCCGAAGCCTACCCCGGGCTAAAGTTCACCCCGCACCTCCGGCCGATGCAACTTGGGCCGAAGTCCACTCCCGGCCGAAGGACCAATCCCCTCTAGATCCAGAGCATCCCCCTCGGAGTGAGGCCACACCCTCACCAACTCCAGCCTCCAGAGCCCCCGCTTCGCCCTCCGGCCGCTCGGAGTCCTCTAGTCGCCCTCTAGTCGCCCGGAGGGGGACGCGAGGACTCGAGCATCTTGGCAACGCGAGTCCCCTTCGCCTCCGGCCGCCTGAATCCTTCATGCCACAAATCCTCAGGCCTCCGGAGTCCAGCGTCGCCTCCCGGCCGCTGGAGCCCCCAGATCGCCCTTGACCTCGAGTCCCGTGTCCCCCTCCGGCCGCCCGGAATCCTCCGTGCCGCAAATCCTCCGCGTTGCCCTCTGGCAGCCCAGAGTCCCGTGGTAGCCCGGAGCCCCACGTCGCCCTCCGGCCGCCCAAAATCTTCCGTGCCGCCTAGAGTCCCTACGTTGCCCTCCGGGCGCCTAGAATCCCCTCTGGATCAAGAGCAACCCCTCCGGAGTGAGGCCCCTTCGACGCTGCTTCGCCAACAACCCGGCGGGCACCTCGGCACCGCTGAGGCCTGCGGCCACCGCGCCTTCACCTCGCCTCCGTTGACTCGACCCCAATTCGACACCGCCTTCGGCTCTGTCGGCGCCACCTCTAGCTCTACCGGCAAAGACGGCCCTTCAAAGATCCCCTCGTCGCCGCCCAGAAGAAACCCCCCTGGAGCGAGGCCCCTTCGGCGCTCCTAGGGCTCATTCGCCAACAACCCGGCGGCCACCGGGCCTTCGCCTCGCCTCCGCTAACTCGACCCCAATTCGACACCGCCTCCGACTCCGTTGGCGCCACCTCTAGCTCTGCCCAGCGCGGCCCTTTGGCATCCTCCCCAGGCTGCCTCGTAGACTACGGCCTCGGCTTATAAGGTCATCATCGTGGCATCAAAGACACCGTGTATAGATCCGAGCCTTAGTGCTCACTAACTCACTCTCGAGTGTGAAGTGTATAAATAAGACGTCGTGCATGGCTCTAAGCCCTAGCGCACACCGATGCCCTCCGCAGGCACAAGTGTATAAAAAATACACCGCGCATGGCTCCGAACCCCGTGCACACAAACTCACTTTCAAGTGTGAAGTGTATAAATAAGACACTGCGCATGGCTTCAATCCTCCGCGCACACCGATGCCCTCCGCAGGCACAAGTGTATAAAAAAAGACATTGCGCATGGCTCCAAACCCTAGTGTATACTGACTCACTCTCGAGTGTGAAGTGTATAAATAAGATGCTGCGCGTGGCTCCAAGCCCCAACGCACACCGATGCCCTCCGCAGGCACGAGTGTATAAAAAAAACACCGCGCATGGCTCTAAGCCCCGTGCACACTAACTCACCATTGAGTGTGAAGTGTATAAATAAGATGCCACGCATGGCTCCAAGCCTCGGCGCACACCAATGCCCTCTGCAGGCACAAGTATATAAAAAAAAGACACCGCGCATGGCTCTGAGCCTCGGTGCACACTAACTCACCCTCGAGTATGAAGTGTATAAATAAGACGTCACGTATGGCTCCAAGCCCCGGCGCACACCGATGCCCTCCGCGGGCATGAGTGTATAAAAAAAGACACCGTGCATGGCTCCAAGCCCGGTGCACACTGATGTCCTCCGCAGGCACGAGTGTATAAAAAACACACCGCGCATGGATTCGAGCCACGATGCCCACTAAGTCATTCCGACGGTTCCGTCTCGGTGACTAAGAGTCTCCTGCCTCGAGACCTCACCTCGGCGGAGAGACCTCGCATATTGCGCTCAAACGCGCAAAGCCCTAGTCGTTCCGATGGCACCGCCTTGGCGACTAGGGAGTCTCCCACCCCACGGCCTCGTCTCGGCAGAGAGACCTCGCATATCGTGCTCAAACGCGCAAAGCCCTAGTTGTTCCGACGGCCCCACCTTGGCGACTAGGGAGTCTCCCGCCCCGCAGTCTCATCTTGGCGGAGAGACCTCGCATATCGCGCTCAAACGCGCAAAGCCCTAGTCGTTCCGACGGCCGCACCTCGGTGACTAAGGAGTCTCCCGCCTCGAGGCCTCACCTTGGCAGAGAGACCTCGCATATCACGCTCAAACGCGTAAAGCCCTAGTCGTTCTGACGGCTGCGCCTCGGCGACTAAGGAGCCTCCCGCCTCGAGGCCTCGCCTCGGCGGAGAGACCTCGCATAACACGCTCAAAAGCGTAAAGCCCTAGTCGTTACGATGGCCCCACCTCGACCACTAGGGAGTCTCCTGCCTCGGGGTCTCGTCTCGGCAGAGAGACACCACACATCATGCTCAATTGCGCAACCCTAGTTGTTCCGACGGCCCTGTCTCGACGACTAGGGAGCCTCCCACCTCGAGGCCTCGTCTCGGCGGAGAGACCTCGCATATCATGCTCAAACATACAAAGCCCTAGTCGGTCCAACGGCCGCGCCTCAGCGGCTAAGGAGTCTCCATCCTCGGGGCCTCGCCTCGATGGAGAAACCTCACATATTGAGCTCAAACGCACAAAGCTCTAGTCGTTCCGACAGCCCCGCCTCGACGACTAGGGAGTCTCTTGCCTCGGGGCCTCGTCTCAATGGAGAGACCTCATATATTGCGCTTAATTGCGCAACCTAGTCATTCCGACACCCTGTCTCGGCGGAGAGACCTCACATATTGCACTCAAACGCGCAAAGCCCTAGTCGTTCCGACGACCCCGCCTTGGCAACTAGCGAGTCTCCCACCTCGGTGCCTCACCTCGATGGAGAGACCTCACATATTGTGCTCAATTGCGCAACCTAGTCGTTCTGACGGCCACGCCTCGACGACTAGAGAGTCTCCCGCCTCGAGGCCTCGCCTCGATGGAGAGACATCGCACATCGTGCTCAATCACGCATGAACTCTAGTCGTTTCGATGGCCGTGTCTCAGCGACTAGAGAGTCTCCCACCTCGAAGCCTCGTCTCGACAGAGAGACCTCGCATATCGCGCTCAAACGCGTAAAGCCCTAGTCGTTCCGACGGCCTCGTCTCGGCTACTAGGGAGTCTCCCACCTTGGGGTCTCGCCTCGGCGGAGAGACATTGCACATCACGCTCGATTGCGCTGCGCAACCCTAGTCGTTCCAACGGCTCTGCCTCAGCAACTAGGGAGTCTCCCGCCTCGAGGCCTCATCTCGGTGGAGAAACCTTGCATATTGCGCTCAAACACACAAAACCCTAGTCATTTCGACCAAGAAGCCGCCGACTAGGAGTCTCTCGCCTCGGGGTCTCGCCTCGGCAGAGAGACCTCGTATATTACGCTCAATTGTGCAACCCTAGTCGTTCCGATGGCCCGTCCTTGGCGCTCAGGAAGTCTCCCGTCTCGGGGCCTCGCCTCGGTGGAGAGACCTCACATATTGCGCTCAATTACACAATCTAGTCGTTCCGATGGTCCTGCCTTGGCGACCAGGGAGTCTCTCGCCTCGAGGCCTCGCTTCGGCAGAGAGACCTCGCTTATTGCACTCAAACGTGCAAAATCAAAAAAAAAATTGGGGGACGGCGTTCGGCTTCGCCTCCCCCTCGCTAGCAGTGGGCTCCTGTCGGGACCAAAAAATACAATTCTGGACCCTCTATGTATAACGCACTAGTCTAAGATCACGCTAGTGCACACAGTGTCAATATAGATGAATATCGATCCACACAAGACGAAATAATAGAATAAACAAGTAATTTGAATAATAAATAACTGTTGTGACCTTTATGTTCGAGTTTACATTTATTAAGCATCGTAGGGCTAGCAATAATTAAATAAGCAGGAACAAAATAAACTTAAATGGAAACCCATCGATTCGCCACTGGGATCAAGACCTAACGATCAGCACCTTCACGGAACTCCTCCTCAAAAGCGGGCGATGACTCCTCCACTTCTGTTGAATGATTATAGCAAGCATGAGTACACAATCGTACTCGCAAGTCATACCACAGAATGCAATGTATACATGATGGTTTATTCCAAAGGAATGACTTCCGTGGGCCTTTTGCATAAAAGCAACATTTGCAATTGAATACAAATAATAGATTGAAACACGATTCAAAACAAATAAACAATATTAATTTATCAGTTGTTTTCACAAAGAATCCAAAGCCTAATTGAATTCTTCACACAACCATATGACTTAGATCACACAGCTCCCTTCCCAAATATTTTATGAAGATCTAACCCTCTTGTGAAATCTCTGAGCATGTCCATGACCACGGACGCGGCTATTCGAATAGATTGATTAACACTCTGTAGAGGTTGTACACTTTACCCACAAGATATAATCAGTGTAGCTGGCACTAATCATAACAGAACTTTTCAGAAATTTTATCTCAACAATTAACACCCCCGATGTGCTTTACTGGAAAATGTTGATCAAGGTGTCAGACCGAGGACCAATCAGATCGGCAACACATGCCCGGTCAGATCGCTTCCTCCAATGATCAAGAACCCCATCGATCCGACAAAGACATGCCGGTCGGACGGCACCTGACCAAAGTTAGACCGCATGCACTTCAATATAATTGCAAAACATATTCACAAATTGTCGTACCATGCAAACAAGGAATAAACACATGATCCACAACAAGTTGCAAAACACATTTGCCGACTTTAGAATCATGCCAAAATAGTTTACAAAACACATTTGCAAGCTAAAGTCACATGCTACAATGATTATGCATGAGCGTTAACTATTTGAAAACGCATTCGCAAATATCTGCAACAAGCCACATAGAGCTAGAGAAAACATAATGAGCTATTAACACATAACACACTCAAGCTATTAGTCAAGACCCCTCTTAATAGTACTACAACCTACACTAGCAATCTAGTCTCCAAACAAAATATCGAGACCGGTAAAATAACTAAGAAACACATCCTTAGCCTATACAAGTTATACCTTTGCCTTGCGCATCCGCTTGGAGTTTTTGAATGATGACTCACATCTTTTCTCCAAAACCGGGTTCTTGACTTGAGCATCAACACATGACGTTGATCACATGGCTTGATGACTTCCAACACATTGAGTCATCCAAAGCCTTTACCATCATGCGACTTAATCTATTTCACAAACTCATGGAAAATATTAGTCCACGTGACTATTCATTAATTACAAAAATACTTCATTAACTCATAATGACGGGTCTAGATTCTTCACTCTTGCAACTGTTGGTCGCATCGCTGAACCAGGAAGATGCCTCGTCGATCGACACGGGTGTATGTGTCGCCATCGCTGCCGCAGGGATCTCAATAGAGCACATCTGCGGAGCATGCAGCCTCCTCCTTCTGCCCCAGCGTTGTTGTTTGGTGAGGCGACACATACATTGGTAGCCCCCCGCCTCCTCCTCACCTTAGGTTGTCCACACGGACAAGCAGGAAGGTCAAGCCGTGATTGGCTAAGTTCTCATGACCAACTTCAGATCCACGGCATCGGTACGGTTTGTTCTTCCCAATTTCCTGATTTGTACGTTATCAAGATATTCGTTGTTCGCAAATTTGGTTCTTTTTTACTGGCCTTTGCTAAAACAAAGTTATTTTTTTTATCATTATCTTCATGCATATGAGTATCTATGTGGTGGGTCATTATGATGTTTAGGAAATGTTCTGCTAGGGAAGTTTGTAATCTATTATCTTATCAAAGCAGAGTCAAAAGAGGTCACCACGTTCGCTCTTAAGGGCTAGAAATTCCCACATTAATCGGTGAAAAAAAAGAAAGATCTACACCGTTGATCGTAGTGAATCTATATTATAACGGTCTAGATTAAAAGAAAGAGTTCATGTCAAGTAAAATAAAACTGAAATTCAAAATAAAAAATAAAACAAAATTAGCAATTTGATTTCCATACGAATTCTTAAGTAAAAGAGTGTATGTCAAGTACAATAAAATTGAAATTTAGAATAAAAATAAAATAAAATTAGCAATTTTATTTCTATACAAATTTCTAAGTAAAATCCATAAATAATTATAATTGAGAATAAAAAATAAAAAAATGGAAATTAGATTTGTATGCTAAATCCAACAAAAATAACTAAATTCGAATAAAAATAAAATACAATTAGCAATTTGATTTCAATATGAATTCCAATAATTATAATTCGAATTAAAATTAAACAATAATTGGCAATTAGATTTTTATACAAAACACAGCAAAAAATAATTGAAATTTTGAATAAAAATAAAATAAAATCGGTAATTTGATGTAGAAGAGCAAAAAAGCTTTGAGTAGAGATGGCACAGCTATAGGGAATATGCTCAGGGTCACTGGAGAGAACGTGACATGTATCCCTAGGTGGGATCGGCAACGGTTGCATGTGTATGCGCGTTGATGTCGCAATGGTTAGTATTAAGCAATTGTGGATATCATGGGGATATGCCTGAGATCTTAGGATGATGTTACAATTGGCAATGTCGTTGACGGCTTGCCGAATCAACTTTTGGTCGAAGCTTAGGATGAGTTTGTGGATGGCTCCTAGTCCAGGATCTTGTCACTAAGTTAGATCATTAGTCAACTTCAATATTCATTGCAAATGAAAAACAGTTGAAAAATGGGCGTTTTGAGAAAATTTGAGCAAAATGATTCAATTCAGGACCTATTTGTCTCTTAATATGGTCATGGTTAGCTTTTGGATCTCACGTTGACATTTTGACATGGCCAGTATCATTTTAGGATCACCGTTGATGAATTTGCTAGATTTGAAGCTTTGCTTAAAATGCTAAAATTCATTGCTTTATATTGAGCCTTCTTGCTTAGCTTTGTTATATATGTCTTATCATGATCTTGCTAGCTATTTGTTAGGGCTTGATATGTTGTTTGTGCAACTTTAGAAATGCTAACTTGTTCTTTTGGGTAGTCTCCAAAGCTTCTTGTTTTCAAAAAATTGAAAAATACAAAAATTGAAGCCACTCCATTGCATTTCATGCATGCTCCTTCTTATGCTTTTCCTAATTATGCATTTGTCATCTCTAGACGAGAGGAAGGCGTGATTCCTTGATGACTCCATTGTCAAAGGGGGAGAAGAAATGTTAAAAATGTGTAAAGGGGAGAAGTTGGTTGAAAAAGGGGAGTTTTGAAAAAGGGGGAGTTATTTGGAGAAAAATGGAAATTTTGAAATTTTCTGAAATTTGAGGATCATAGTGAGGGGGAGTTTCTTATTTGCATTCTTATGGTTTTATTGTCATTTCTGAACATGAATTGCAATTCTTGATCCTCACAATGATCAAAGGTCATATCGAACAATTGTTCTTTCATATGGACCTTAAGTGAGTTTTTGACTCCTTTCTGGAATTTGAAGCTTTCGTGCCTTCTTTTTCAGTATCTCACTTGTCGATACTATTCGGAGCCGACTTGGTCATTTCTGTGCTTTTTCTTGCATTTGGACCAAGTTGTGCCTTTGAGTTTAAAAAGACGTGTTTTTACTTTTCAAACCTCTAAATTTGCATTTGTGGAAAATTGCCAATGTGTTCATCAAGGGGAGATTGTGGATATCATGGGGATATGCCCGAGATCTTAGGATGATGTTACAATTGGCAATGTCGTTGACGGTTTGCGAATCACGTGTTTTCGGAAAAGTTCCAAGTCTGTAAAGCCTTTGGCGACCGCCATTTTGGCGGTCGACCGCCATACCATGCTTGGTTTTCGAAATGGTCATTGGCGGTCGGGCCAAGCCATGGAGCGGTCGACCGGCTTTGCTCGAGCGGTCGACCGCCACTTTTATGAATGTGGATTTTGGAGTGGGCCAAAATAGAAGGTGTAGGCAAGTGAGAAGGTGCTTCGTGCTTGGTCTCATAATTTTGGAGCTTCGAGCAAAAGTTCTATTTGATTGAAATTTCCAGAGAAGGTTCGGGTTTCGTGTTGGATTTTTGGCTAAGTCATGGATGGCGGTCGACCGCCTTTGGTGGGCGGTCGAGCCGGCGAGAGCGGTCGAGCCGGCCAAGGTGGCGGTCTGACCGGTTTTGATGTGTTTCGTCGTCCTTCGTGGCGGCGATGGTTACTTGTTAGGTCAAGTTCATGGGTTTCATGGCATATGTGTTGCATGATGCATGTTTTGACTAACGTGGGTCAAGTTGTAAAGAACTTGTTCCCGGATTCGCTTGCTTGTCTATTGCTGTGCAGGTTGCTTGGTGGTCAACGACAGTCAACGGCGAGGATGATCGGGACTAGGCTTGAGAGCCGAGGTCCGTAACGATCGGCGATCTTTGGGTGAGGCCAATGAACTCAAGTGTGGTGCGAGAATGGACAAGGGTAACCGAACAGGCGATTCGGCGATCGGGTTTGATCAAGCGGCGCGGGGTCGGTGCAAGTGCCATGGTGGTTTCGGTGGAGCCGGATGGAGAGACTTGCCGACATGTAGAGAGTCATTGGATCAACCTACGTGCATGAAGCATGGATGTGTTTCACGAAGATGGGACTCGGTCTTTGCAAAAAGATCGAGAAGGGGTATTTTGGTAATTTTACCAAATACTGCCTTGGTGACCTAATGCCAACCCGCGGCGCAAGACGGTGCATCAAGAAGTGAATTAGGTCAAGAGATGAAGACGGCGCTTTAAAATGCGTGCGTGTGTGACCCGTTTGTTTTGGGCCTTAACGGGAGTCCATTAGGGTTACTCTTCTAGAAGGTCTAAGCCTCCACTATAAATAGAGGAGGGAGGTGGCTGCACCCCCTCAACCCTTTCATTGCATTGTAAACCCTAGTTTTGCTTTTGTGCTTAGGGAGAGGATTAGTGGAGGTTAGGGTTCTAGAGAGTTGGATTTGATTTCGTGCTCATGTATTGAGTCTTTGTCCTCCATTGATGGAGTGGCTGTAAACCAATACCATATCAAATCAATCCAAAGAAAGTTCTCTTAAAGATGAGTTCGTTTGCTTTCTTTCTCTCTATTTGATGATTTTGAGTCTTTCTTTGATCCACGAGTTTTTGGTTGGTTTCTTGCCGTGATTTAACCTGCTGCGACATGTGAGAACCCATCTAGGATCATCTTGATCATCAATCACCCACGAGCAAGTCTCTAGATCATATTTTGCATTTGGCTCGGTTTTTGAACCTCCTTCGCTCAAACTGAAAAAGATAGGAACTTTGGCATGGATCTCTGAAATCTTTGATTGGAATAGGTTCCTAATATCTTTAGGAAGGTGTGGTTCAAATTTCGTGAAGTTTGGCCTTACGGATCAAAAGTTAGGTCGTTTTGCGTTTGATTTGTCGGTGATTTTGCTGATTTTCTGTTCATCGTCAGAGCGGTCGACCGCCCATTCCAGAGGTCGATCGCTAGGCAAACCGGTCGACCGCCTGTGAGAGGTCGACCGCCCAACACTTTGAGATTTGAGTTTTGGTTATTTTTGGGTGTTTTGTTTTGGGGTTTGGATTGGATTCAATACTAGTCTTCAACAGATCTTGGTATATTGATCTTCATAGCTTCCATAGCTATTGGAGTGAAATTTGTGTTGAATTCGATTCTTGTGAAAAAGTGAGCGTGCTCCTATTCACCCCCCCTCTAGTCGTCTTTTCGGTCCAACAAGTGGTATCAGAGCCCGGTTAGTTCAATCTTGATCTTAACCGGTCACTGAACTTAGCGATGGATAAGTACTCGACCAAGCCGCATGTCTTCGATGGGCTCGACTATGCCTATTGGAAGAATCGCATGCGAGTCTTCCTTGAGAGCGAAGGACAAGCAATATGGGAGGTTGTTCGAGCCTCATTGCTTTTGTTCGGTTGCTACTACGGCCAAAGACCCTCTTGGCTAACAACAACAAGGCAAAGAACATTCTATATGCCGGGCTTGGTAGGCAAGAGTACGATAGGATTTGCAATCTTGCATCAAGACATGAGATTTGGCACACCCTCGAAACTTACCATGAGGATCGTCCCGGATCAAGCAAGTGCGTCGAGAATGTCTACAAGCGAGAGTACAACAAATTTGAGATGCGTCCTGGTGAGAGTATCGATGACGTCTTTACTCGTTTTAACAAGGTGATCAATCAGATGAAAGCTGTTGACATTGAGTACTCTCAATCTGAGAATACCACCCACCTCTTGGGTGCAATCAACACCAAGGAGTGGGAGATGAAGGCAAGCGCCATAGAGGAGAACGCCGATCTCTCTAATCTCACTTTGGAGCTGCTTTATAGCAAGCTAAAAACTCATGAGATCAAGAGAGGCGGTAATCATAAGAAGGATAACATGGCTTTGGTGGTGATCCTCTCAAAGGACTCGATGGTTTTTCCGAGTCTTCTTCGGTTTTTCTCTTGCGTGTTTATCTGCTATTCAAGAAGAAGAGTTTGAGAGTCTTCCGAGGCCGATTTAGCTCTTTTAGCCAAGAAAGTCACACGGGCATATAACAATGTCGTAAATGTAAAGAGAGGTGGCCTGTGACATGCTATGAGTGTGGAGAGCTATATCACATCCTGCTAACTGTCCCCAAGTGAAAGGTACGGGAAATCGCAAGGATGAGAAGCCCGCCGAAGAAGCCTAAAGGGGCAAGCCCAAGTATGATCTTCGCCAAGCTCATGAAGGTCGCCACCGAGTCCTTGCCGCTTTTGGAGATCAATCCATGAGCGATGTGGACTCGGGAGCGAGGAGGACAAGGAGGAGGAGATTCCTCAAGACAAGAAGGGAAGGCTAAGGATTTCACCGGCATGTGCTTCATGGTCGACTCACGACGCCGATGACGACGATGAGGTACCTCCCTCCTATGATGTCCTTTCTGCTAGATGCGATAACATGTATGAGCAATTGCTTAGTCAGGATAAAGCTTTAGAGTTCACCATGGCTAGGAACAAGGATCTAGAGTCACAAGTTGAGAGTTTGAAATTAGAGCTTGTGAATGCTAAAAGTCTAGATGTTGATGAATGTTCATCCCGCCATGCTTTGCACTAAACTGCCTAAAGCGCAATCCGCTCATGATATTGCTTTGCATCAACTTGAAAATGCTAGAACCGAGCTAATTGATGTTAAATCTGCTCCATGTGAAAAATGCTTAGAGTCTAGTAAGTTGGATGCTTCTGGTAATGTGAAATCTAGCTTTTGCTCTTTCTGCTTAGAACGCGAACATGAAGTTAAGGATATTCTAGAATCGAGTTAGAGCTAAATTTGCTGCTTAAGGACACAATTGATTCTACATCTTGTGCCTCTTGTGCCGCTTATAAGCTTGAAGTTGCATCTTAAGGAGAAACATGCTAGAGCTATTAAGGGCAAGACTTGTGAATCATGTGCTAATATTGAAAAAGAGAATGCTTATCTCAAGGATACTTTAGAAAGATTCTCTAATGGTGAAAAATAGTTAAACATGATTCTAGATAAATCTCTCCTTTTAAGAAGCAAGGTTTAGGATACAACTCTCGCCAGACATGTCCAAGCCTAATGTCATTGTGTCTTGGAAAATTGCTTAGTTGAATTTAAAACCCAACCCCGCAAAAGCTGTTTTTAAATCAGAGGGTTTGTCCAACCTTCTTTTAAGGCAAAAGGTGCTTCTCCCAAAGTGGTACAAAATACCATTGCACCTATTGCAAGAAGAGTGGGCATTTGGTTGAGTTCTGGCATGAGGTTGAAGAACGCTAAGAAAAATATTGCTAGAATGTCATCTAATCAACCTAGAGCTTTTATGAGACATGGTCACATACAAAAGAAGAACCCGATCTAGGATTTGTTGCACATGCTCATCATCATGTTCCTAGACAAGGTGCATCTCATGTTCGTGTTACCATTGCTCATAATAGAATCGCGAATAATGTCAAGGATAGCACATCCGCTTTGCATACTACTTTCAGACGCAGTGTCTCAAGATCGGGTTCCCAAGTCGCTTTTAACTAACCTTGATGTTGAGACACATCGCTCTTTTGTTCCTTGATTTTCGAGGATTGGCGCGGAAGGGGAAGAACACATGGTTAAATCGACCGTGTTCACGCCACATGACCGGAGACTCAAGATGGTTCACCTCCTTCACGCGATCAACCGGTGATGACTTCATCACCTTTGGAGATGATACACAAGGGCACATTGAAGGAACTGGAGTGATCAGGGTGAACGATAAGTTCATTCTCAAGGACGTCGCGCTTGTGTCTAAGCTAAGGTACAATCTCCTTTCTGTCTCACAACTTCTTGATGATGGCTACGAGACTCGTTTTAAGAAGAATGCCTGTCGTGTGCTTGATTCTTTTGGTGAGCTCGTTTTTGGGATCTCTAGAGTTGGTAGAATTTTTGGAGCTGACTTTTCTAAATCGCTTGCCGGATCTCTTAAGTGTTTGATTGCATCTTCTTCTGATGTCTGGCTTTGGCACCGACGTTTGGGGCACATTGGTTTTGATCATCGACACGAAAGTTAGCGGCCTTGATTTCATGAGAGGTTTGCCTAAACTCAAAACCGCTAAGGATGTCAGATAATACAGTAGGCATGGCAAGCAAGTTGCCGCCACACCCGTCATTGACTATGGTTATGACCGACGGACCGAGACGCTTGCTTCATATGGATCTTGTTGGTCCGCTAGGGTTCGATCGATCGGTGGCAATTGGTACATTCTTGTCATAGTCGATGATTTTTCGAGATACTCTTGGGTGTTCTTTCTTGCTTCGAAGGATGAGGCTTTTGATCATTATCATGACCTTGTTCTTCGTTTGGCTTCTGAACTTCCTGGTGCTTTGAGAGCGATCCATGATGACAATGGCACGGAGTTCAAGAACGCTTCTTTTGCCTCTTTTTGTGCCGAAAGCGGTATTGAGCATCGCTTCTCTTCTCCACACGTCCCTCAACAAAATGGCGTTGTGGAAAGGAAGAACAGACTCTAGTCGAGATGGCTAGAACGATTTCGATGAGTATAGCACACCGAGGAGGTTTTGGGCGGCTATTGCTACTGACTTGCCATATTTCAAACCGTGTCTTTTTGAGACCATCTTTGGGCAAGACTTCATATGAGCTTCGCTTTGGTAGAAAACCCTCATCTCTCACTTTCGAGTCTTTGGATCGAAGTGTTTTATTCTCAAGACAGAAACCTAGATAAATTTGAATCAAGGACTTGTGATGGTTTATTTCTAGGTTATCCTGCTCATTCGAGGGGTTTTCGAGTTTTTAATGTTGAAACTAACATTGTCCAGGAGACATGCAATGTCACTTTTGATGAGACTAGCCCTGGAGCTAGATCCGATGTTTCAGGTGATTTACAGGTGACAGAGAGCATTTTTGTTGAAGAAGATGAGGATGAACTTGATTTTGCTCCTTCACCTGTTGCTGATGTTCCTGTGCAAGCTGCCCAAGCTCCGAACTCACTACGATCGCTTCACCTCCAATTGAGGCCCCTGCTGCGACTTCTTCATCAGCAGTACCTGCGGAGGTTGAGGAGATGCTATCTCCCCAGTGCTCCTTTGCACATTGAAGCAACACCCTCCGGATCGATGATTGGTAATCTCCATGAGCGAGTCACTCGCGCCTGTATCATGATCCGAGTCTTTTCTCTCACTCTGCATTTGTAGCTTCTTTTGAACCCAAAGATATATCACATGTTTTATCTGATGCTAGTTGGGTCAATGCCATGCATGAGGAATTAAAGAATTTTGAAAGAAATAAAGTTTGGAACCTTGTAGAACCTCCTAGTGGACATAATGTTATAGGAACCCGCTGGGTGTTCAAAAATAAACAAAATGAGGATGGTTCGTGGTTAGAAACAAGGCTAGATTGGTAGCTCGGGGCTTTAGCCAAAGTTGAGGGGTTAGATTTTGATGAGACCTTCGCCTCTGTTGCTAGATTAGAAGCCATTCAGATCTTGCTTGCATTTGTTGCATCTAAAGGTTTTAGGTTGCATCAAATGGATGTTAAGAGTGCCTTTCTGAATGGTTTTATAGAGGAGGAAGTGTATGATAGGCAACCCCCTGGTTTTGAGAATCCCAAGCACCCTGATCATGTTTTTAAGCTATCCAAAGCCTTGTATGGTCTCAAACAAGCCCCTAGAACCTGGTATGATAGAGTTAAGACCTTTTTGCTTAAGAATGATTTTGAAATGGGAAAAGTTGATAAGACTCTTTTCATTCTTAGGCATGGCAATGACTTCGCTTGTTCAGATATATGTTGATGATATTATCTTTGGTGGTTCCTCTAATGCTCTTGTTTCGCTTTTTCCGAGACTATGTCCAGGAATTTGAGATGAGCATGATGGGAGAACTCAATTACTTTACTGGGCTACAAATCAAGTAATGCAAGGAAGGGATCTTCATCCATCAAACGAAGCACACCAAGGATTTGCTCAAGCGTTTTGATATGGGTGATCGCAAGTTTATCGCCACTCCCATGGCGATTTCGATCGCTGGATCCAGATGAGGAAGGAGAAGCCGTGGATCAACGCGAGTACCGCAACATGATTGGCTCCCTTCAGACTGACGGCCTCAAGACCGACATCCACTTGATGCGCCTCTGCTGCGAGGTTTCAGGCTTCACCGAGGACTTCACATCGCCAAGCCGTTAAGCGCATTTTCGTATTTACACTCTACCCTTCAAGATGGCATTTGGTATTCTTGTTCTTCTTATTTGTCCATTCGGGGTTTTTGATTCGATTTTGGGTCAGAGGCTAGATAGAAAGAGCACATCCGCACATGTCATTTATTAGGCACTTCTCTTGTCTCTTGGTCATCTAGGAAGCGTCTTCATTGCACAATCCTTCACTGTTTAATATGTAGTCAGCCGCTAGTTGTCAGAGTCGATTTTGTGGATGGTCTCCACTCTTAAGGATTTTGGGTTAACCTTTGCTAGTGTTCCTCTTTTCTGTGACAACACTTCTGCTATTAACATTGCTAAGAACCCAGTGCAACATTCTAGGACCAAGCACATAGACATTCGCTATCACTTCCTTAGGACCACGTTGAGAAATGTGATATTGTGCTGCGTTTTGTGGAGTCCGAGGCTCAGTTAGCCGATATCCTCACCAAGCCTTTAGACCCAACAAGGTTTGCCACCTTGAGGAGTGAGTTAGGGGTAATTTATCCCTATGGGTTGGTTTGAGGGGGAGTTGGATCTTTTCCGATCCTTTCTTGTTCTTTTGGTCTTTTATTGATCTTCTTTTGAACTTTTTGATCTTTTTGATCTTGTTAGGCTTTTTAGGCTTTTTGAGTTTTTCTTGCATCTCATTGTATCATATTGCATTCATATGAAAAATCCAAAAAGATGCATTGTAATATAAGCTTTTCGCTTATCTTTTAAAATTGATGAAGCTTTGCTTATTACCCTTTGGAGCTTTTGTGTTTCAATTCTTGCTCAATGCCATGTCTAGTTCTTTGACTTGCTAGAATTATCATGCTTTCACATGTGTAGCTAAGTCTTTGTTGTATGAGCTAGAACTTGAAAAACAACTTGAACTAAGAAATTTGCAATTTGTGAATTGTTTAGCCGCCATGCTTAATTAGTGCTCCTTTTGTGACATTGGCCTGTCAAAATTGTTTTGTTAGCTCTTGAATCTAGCTTTGATCATTACTTGAGCTTCTTGTGTTCTTGAGAATCTAAAAGCGCTCTTGTGAAAAATGAAAATCAAACTTCAAGATTGTCTTATGCTTAAATTGTGCCAAACTACTCTTTACGAGACTACATGTCAAAGACATGAACTTGGAGATAGTTTGATGATCCAGACGATCTCATGGGGACTGCTTGTCACAACTGACATGAACCTCAAGATTTGTCGCCCTGGTAGAAGCTTAGGAAGAGTTTGTGGATGGCTCCTAGTCTAGGATCTTCTTCACTAAGATATACCTTTAATCAACTTTTGGTCGAAGCTTAGGATGAGTTTGTGGATGGCTCCTAGTCCAGGATCTTGTCACTAAGTTAGATCATTAGTCAACTTCAATATTCATTGCAAATGAAAAACAGTTGAAAAATGGGCGTTTTGAGAAAATTTGAGCAAAATGATTCAATTCAGGACCTATTTGTCTCTTAATATGGTCATGGTTAGCTTTTGGATCTCACGTTGACATTTTGACATGGCCAGTATCATTTTAGGATCACCGTTGATGAACTTGCTAGATTTGAAGCTTTGCTTAAAATGCTAAAATTCATTGCTTTATATTGAGCCTTCTTGCTTAGCTTTGTTATATATGTCTTATCATGATCTTGCTAGTATTTGTTAGGCTTGATATGTTGTTTGTGCAACTTTAGAAATGCTAACTTGTTCTTTTGGGTAGTCTCCAAAGCTTCTTGTTTTCAAAAAATTGAAAAATACAAAAATTGAAGCCACTCCATTGCATTTCATGCATGCTCCTTCTTATGCTTTTCCTAATTATGCATTTGTCATCTCTGGACGAGAGGAAGGCGTGATTCCTTGATGACTCCATTGTCAAAGGGAGAAGAAATGTTAAAATGTGTAAAGGGAGAAGTTGGTTGAAAAAGGAGTTTTGAAAAAGGGGAGTTACTTGGAGAAAATGGAAATTTTGAAATTTTCTGAAATTTGAGGATCATAGTGAGGGGGAGTTTCTTATTTGCATTCTTATGGTTCTATTGTCATTTCTGAACTTGAATTGCAATTCTTGATCCTCACAATGATCAAAGGTCATATCGAACAATTGTTCTTTCATATGGACCTTAAGTGAGTTTTTGACTCCTTTCTCGAATTTGAAGCTTTCGTGCCTTCTTTTGTCAGATCTCACTTGTCGATACTATTCGGAGCCAACTTGGTCATTTCCTTTGCTTTTTCTTGCATTTGGACCAAGTTGTGCCTTTGAGCTTAAAAACGACGTGTTTTACTTTTCAAACCTCTAAATTTGCATTTGTGAAAATTGCCAATGTGTTCATCAAGGGGAGATTGTGGATATCATGGGGATATGCCTGAAATCTTAGGATGATGTTACAATTGGCAATGTCGTTGACGGTTTGCCGAATCACGTGTTTTCGGAAAAGATCCAAGTCTGTCAGGCCTTTGGCGGTCTCGACCGCCATTTTTGGCGGGCGACCGCCATACTGCTTGGTTTTTCGAAATGGTCGTGGCGGTCGACCGCCATGGAGCGGTCTCGACCGGCTTTGCTCGAGCGGTCGACCGCCACTTTATGAATTGTGGATTTTGGAGTGGGCCAAAATAGAAGGTGTAGGTAAGTGAGAAGGTGCTTCGTGCTTGGTCTCATAATTTTTGGAGCTTCCAGGCAAAAGTTCTATTTGATTGAAATTTCCAGAGAAGGTTCGGGTTTCCAGGTTGGATTTTTGGCTAAGTCATGGACTGGCGGTCGACCGCCTTTGGTGGTGATCGAGCCGGCGAGGCCGATCGAGCCAAGCCAAGGTGGCGGTCGACCGGTTTTGATGTGTTTCGTCGTCCTTCGTGGCGGCGATGGTTACTTGTTAGGTCAAGTTCATGGGTTTCATGGCATATGTGTTGCATGATGCATGTTTTGACTAACGTGGGTCAAGTTGTAAAGAACTTGTTCCTGATTCGCTTGTCTTGTCTATTGTGCGGTGTTGCTTGGTGGTCAACGACGGTCAACGGCGAGGATGATCGGGACTAGGCTTGGAGAGCCGAGGTCCGTAACGATCGATCTTTGTCAGTGAGGTCAATGAACTCAAGTGTGGTGCGAGAATGGATAAGGGTAACCGAACAGCGATTCGGTCTGTCGGTTTGATCTGCGCCAGCGGGGTCGGTGCAAGTGCCATGGTGGTTTCGGTGGGAGCCGGATGGGAGAGACTTGCCGACATGTAGAGAGTCATTTGGATCAACCTACACGTGGCGAAGCATGGATGTGTTTCACGAAGATGGGACTCGGTCTTTGCAAAAGATCGAGAAGGGTATTTTGGTAATTTTACCAACATCGCTTTGGTGACCTAATGCCAACTCACGGCGCAAGACGGTGCAAGGCCAAGAAGTGGATTAGGTCAAGAGATGAAGACGGCGCTTTAAAATGCGTGCGTGTGTGACCCGCTTGTTTTGGGCCTTAACAGAGCCCATTAGGGTTACTCTTCTAGAAGGTCTAAGCCTCTACTATAAATAGAGGAGGAGGTGGTCGCACCCCTCAACCCTTTCATTGCATTGTAAACCCTAGTTTTGCTTTTGTGCTTAGGGAGAGGATTAGTGGAGGTTAGGGTTCTAGAGAGTTGGATTTGATTTCGTGCTCATGTATTGAGTCTTTGTCCTCCATTGATGGAGTGGTCAGTAAACCAATACCATATCAAATCAATCCAAAGAAAGTTCTCTCAAAGATGAGTTCGTTTGCTTTCTTTCTCTCTATTTGATGATTTTGAGTCTTTCTTTGATCCATGAGTTTGTGGTTGGTTTCTTGCCGTGATCTAACTTCTCTGCGACATGTGGGAACCCATCTAGGATCATCTTGATCATCAATCACCCACGAGCAAGTCTCTAGATCATATTTTGCATTTGGCTCGGTTTTTGAACCTCCTTCGCTCAAACTGAAAAAGATAGAAACTTTGGCATGGATCTCTGAAATCTTTGATTGGAATAGGTTCCTAATATCTTTAGGAAGGTGTGGTTCAAATTTCGTGAAGTTTGGCCTTACGGATCAAAAGTTAGGTCGCTTTTTTTCGTTTGATTTGTCGGCCGATTTTCTTGATTTTCTGTTCATCGTCAGAGCGGTCGACCGCCCATTCCAGAGGTCGATCATTAGGCAAACCGGTCGACCGCCCTGTGAGAGGTCGACCGCCCAACACTTTGAGATTTGAGTTTTTGGTTATTTTTGGGTGTTTTGCTTTGGGGTTTGGATTGATTCAATACTAGTCTTCAACAGTCTCGGTATATTGATCTTCATAGCTTCCATAGCTATTGGAGTGAAATTTGTGTTGAATTCGATTCTTGTGAAAAAGTGAGCGTGCTCCTATTCACCCCCCCTCTAGTCGCCTTTTCGGTCCAACAGCAATAATTGGGAAGTAGAAGATAATTATGTGGTGAAGCATTGCATTGAAAGGGGTAGCAACTCAGAGGGATAGAAGCCACACGGTTTTGTGGGGTAGCTGGAGTGTGAGGGAAGATAAGTTCAAGGTAGGTCATTTATGGTGCATCGGTGTATGCGTGAGCAACGTACTCTAATACATTATACCATATAAACTAATAAGATAATTTATCGTACACATAATCAGCGTATTGCTTGAGATTAAATAGAAATACATGTGTATGCATACAATTTGGAAAAAAATAACTAATAGAGTAAGAATAAGGGCATACAACTACATGATCTATGCATGATGAAGAGTAATTAGTTTCTAAGAACCCCCAACAACTTATTAGGCTTAATGATTTTCTTCCATCGAAGCACATACTTCAATTACGTTCCTTAGGTTCATTATCCCATAATGCACATATTTGCAGTAGTGAAAGGCCAAAGCATTCATCTTTTAATTAATTGAAGTTTAGTGCTGTTTCGAAAAAAATAGATGCCTCATTTTATACCGTCTTGTGTTGTTTCTCTCTAATTAGTTGAATCACTGTAGTACAAGACTTGTCCTGTTCAATCCAAGTTTTTAGCTTTGGTACAAATTACAACTCACCTATATTTCACTCGGACCAAACTGGAACTAATCATCGCATTATTAATTTATATATTGAATAGGCTCTTAAGTTCAGACTTCCATACTTTTAATTATCTATTCTTTTCCCTGATGATCATCACTAACCAAGTATGCAATTTGGTAGTTTGCTGATAAGTTTCTCATTAGTTTGCAACTTGTTAGAAAGGAACACAATACATAATATAAGAACCCCACTTCTCCATTACAAATAACCTTGCTTTGTTCTAAAAAGGGAGCTAAAGTAAATATTGTTTAGCTTGTTTTGCAAATAGTACATCACTACATCATACTGAATTTTCTTATGTTCATCAAGTGTGGGGTCTCAGCCAAGGATACAAATCTCGAATCGGTGGAAAACCACCCATGTGACGATATGATAATAAAGAACGTCGATTCATCGAAAAACCGTAAAAAAACCCGGACGAAATTTGAAAACGAAAATTTGAATTGAGCATGTTTTAAAACCGATTACCGGAACGGTTACCACCCAAAACCGAAAAAACCGCTTCAAAAAACCGGAACCAAAACCAGAAAAAACAGAGAAAACCGGTTATGGGTAATTAGCAATTGGAATAATACAAATATTAATTATAAAGTATTTAATGAAGTAATAATCCTGATACATAAGGAGCCCTCCTATAGGTCTTATTGATTATTCTTGAAGCACGACAACCATGGTCTTCATCTTGGGTAGCATGCGTGAAATTTTTCTCGCAGGTGAATTTCAATATTTGACATTTGTTTTGTTGGTCTTGTACTGCATCATGAGCTGTCCCACCATCAGCACCATCATCGAACGACGGTTGGCGACTATCACTAGACTCTTGGTGCTGCACTTCATCAGATGACAGGATTTATGTTTCTTCATCACTTCCCATAGTATCCTCCTCAATGACCTTTTTCTTCTTCTTATCAGCCACTAGTTTTCTTGTTTGTGTAAGTGAGGCAAAGTCTGCAACCAATTTTCCAGTTGGTTGGCTACAATTTTTTCTTTTCCCAGCATGACTCTTGCCAATAGTTTTCAAGCATATAAAGCTCATACATTAGGTAATCTAGCACGAAAAGGCATAAACAACCAAGGAAGTGCATTATGCAGTCATAAATTTAAATTTAAATTTGAAAAATTTCGGCCGGTTTTTCCCTCCTGGTTCCCACCAGTTACCGGCTAGTTTTTTTTCCTTGGTGTCAACAGCATGCAATTCCTCCACTACTATCTTTAGTCAGTAATATACCTGTAAGAGAGTTAGAAGTTATTTGAATGCTATTTGGATCTGACCTGTAGTTCTTTTGGTTCATGCTACATGGTATGTGTAGAGAAGTTTTGCGACATTTGACCTACCGTAAAGACGTAAACACGTTGGTGCCCCTCGAGAGATTTGGAATTGCAAATGCGTCCGTATCTTTCAGGTAGGAATCACTACAAACTTTACCTTGAACCGTTGAACGTCCCGATCGCTGTGGGAATTCAATCATGGTCACCAAATCTGTGATGCTGGTAGTATTGACAGCATCGTGTTAAATTTACTGTTTGATCACCACTTCAAGGCCTTATTTGGAAAGCATGGTTTTTTTTCCGTTGTTGTCAGGGGCGGAGATGGACCTCGAGCCAGTTGAGCAAATAGGGGTGGAGCTACAGTAGGTGCATGGGGGTACAGTCGCACCCCCAAAATTTTTGCACAAAAAAACTGATATGTACCCCCCTTAATACATAAAGTATACACTACACATATTAATATATGTGTTCTCAACCAATATACATGCACTCAGCCGGCAGCCCACCCATTTCTTATTCGGCCCAAGTCATCAAGCCCATTAGCCATTGCCTTAGCCCTTAATGCTTTCTCCTCTTATCTCTATCCCCGTTTGGCCATTTCTCTCTTTCACTCTCCAGATCTGGTTCTAACGCCACGGGGCTTGGCCGCCTCAAGTGACCGGCCTCGCTCAGGCGCCTGTCGGCGCCAGTCTTGTCAGCCTCTCCGGTCTTGGCCGCCCAAAGTCGGGCAGTCATTTTTCAAACTCAAAGGTTAACGAATATATGGAGAAGGTCGGGCAGTCATTTTTCAGAAATAGTGATGTCATTTTGAACATAGATCCTGGATGTTGCATGAGTTGTCTTCTACTGTTGCTACGTCAGACATGGCAGCATCAAAGATCCATAGGTATGCTCCGCACAATTGCACGTGGCATTGCTGAATTTGGTTGCATTTGTCATTGGGATGTTTTTATCCATACCAAAAGTTGTGATAACAATTACACTCACAGGTTGAAGGAACTTACAGTTCTAGAGAAAGTCATTGAAGTTCTCATCACAAAAGCATTACAATCCCAAGAACAAATCAAGTAGTTGAGGCACCCATACAGGAAGGCTCTTGACCAGGTTAGGGTGCTGCTCTCATTACTTGCTTTTGTTTGAAGTTCAGCCTCAAGCTCTCCTTGCATTTATTGTGTAAAAAAATGTTTTGAGTTTGAAATATCTAGGCAGAAGACACAATTGCAAATGTCTTTGCTAAAGTAGGTGACCAAGAACAAGCAAGAAAGCACCACGAAGCATCAGTTAAGTAGTCATTTTCTCATCCTCAATTATCATCGAAGTTTTTTGCTATGTTTTTATCTATTTTTTCGTATCGTTAAACATGGAATTCAAATTTTATTTCGATTGTGCATTTGTGTTGTACTTTTGTTATACCCTAATGTTGATAGTATTTGATGTTAGTTATAGACTTATAGCCCTTTAGTTTTGTGTCCAAGGCTTTGTAAAATCCTGGCTCCATCACTGATTGTTGTAGTAAACGAAAATGTTTCTCGTGACGGACCCTACAGTGGTCCTTATTTCATTCGTTCCCATATCCCTTGTATCCACCTTATAAACTTAACGGTGCTCAAATGAGCATGACATGAACTAAAGGGGAAGTAGGAAAAGTGATGGAATTTAGGTCTGATTTGGAACTCGATAATTTCGTAGGATTCTTGCAGCAAAGTTCATATGAAATTACTGTGTTCTAGACAGAAAATTAGATCACCGCAAAAAAAAAAACCATTAGATGGGAAAGATGTGAACGTCTTAGTAGGTGGATAGTGGAAAGTCAAGTACTGTAGATGGCTAAAGGAACGAGAGAACTACCAAAATATATGAAAATTCAGAATACTATTATTATAGGTAAGCCTAAATGTCCAGTAATAATATTTGGCTTAAGATTTCAGCTAAACATCGTTTATAACAGTAACCGGCCTCAACCTAATTAACGGCCAAGTAATGGGTGAGGTGTAAGAGTAAGACACTTTGTCCACAAAATTTGCTTGGACTTGTTTGATTTTGCAATAGGTAATTGTAAACCACACCTTTAAATTGCATTATAAGTCGCGGCTTCTTTGAATTTTTTTTGCGATAAAATTCGAGCACTTTTTTTTGTCTGAAGCTCAAATTGGAATTCGACACACCCCCCCAATTCGGTAAGTTCATCCGGTAGACATGTCTCCCCCAAGATACTTCCGTCCGCAGAGCAAGCGAGACACATCCAGGCCCATTTCCTTTTCCCGTGTTCTCCCGGTGGGCCCATTTCTGCGGCTCCGAGGCCCACAATTTTCACATAAGAACCCACCAGTTTCTTCTCCCCTGGCTGCCTGCCTGCCTCTTCCAGGAACCCCACATGTGACGTGCTCCGTCCCCATCACGGCCTCCTCCGCCTCCTTCCCCCGCCTCGCTCCTCCTCCAATGGTAGATACTAGCCAGGCCTAACTGCGCGGGCCGTCGCGGCGGCGCGATCCGGTGCCAGGTGAGTGGGAATCGCGCGGCCGTTTCGTTCGATTTGGTGCCGATTTGAACTGAAAGGGTGGGTTTTTAGGACTTTTTTTAGCCGTGGAGATCCGGGGGCCGGATTATCCTTGAGCCCGTTGATTAGCGTCGTTTCCTAAATTCTTAGGGGTTCGATTGTATCCTGCGGTGAATTCTTGTTCTGTGCCTATTCTTCTGGTTTGGGCGTGGATTTTTTTTCTTCCAAGTGTCTTGTACGGGAACACGTGTGCGATTCTATCTGACATGAAAATGTTGTCTTTTTGTAGCAGGTTCACTGGTGCGTGCTGTTGCAACTGTGCTGCGGTCTTGTGGATCTGGAGGCTGGGGTTTGTCAATCTCTGGAGTGTGGGGTTTCTGTGATTTGGAGTTGGACCATTTTGCTTAGCTTGTCTCTGGAAAGGAGGCTGCTTTGGTATTATTGTTCCTGAGATTTCTCGGTTCAAGAGAGTAATTCAGTTCAAGAGAGTGCCGGTTTATGATTCAGGCAATGGCATCGCAGACTGGAGGTGGCACTGGCGGCGATGCTGGCTCGGTGCAGCGCGGGCAGATGCAGAGCTTGGCAAGGCAAGGGTCCCTGTATTATAGCCTTACCCTCAATGAGGTGCAGAACCAGTTGGGAGAGCCGTTGCTTAGTATGAACCTTGATGAGCTGCTGAAGAGCGTGTTCCCTGACGGCGTAGACCCTGATGGCGGCGGCGCAAGCCAGTCTGAGCCGACCTTGGGCATGCAGCGCCAGGGGAGCATCACGATGCCTCCAGAGCTGAGCAAGAAGACCGTGGACGAGGTGTGGAAGGGAATTCAGGATGCACCAAAGAGAAGTGCCGAGGAGGGTGGTCGGAGGCGGCGGGTGAGGCAGCCGATGCTTGGGGAGATGACACTTGAGGATTTCTTGGTCAAAGCTGGGGTTGTCACAGAAGGATATCTGAAGGATTCGAATGATTTGTCAGGCAACATGGATGTCGGGAGCAGTGTTGTTGCAGCTGGTGCTTCCAATTTGAACCCCAGGTCACAGTGGTTACAGCAGTACCAGCAGCAGGCTTTGGAGCCCCAGCATCCAAGCATGGTAGCTTCTTACATGGCAAGTCAGTTGGCTCCTCAGCCGTTGGGTGTCGCTACAGGTGCTATTTTGGAATCAATTTACTCCGATGGCCAGATTGCTTCACCAGTGCTCGGTGCACTTTCTGACCCTCAGACACCTGGGCGCAAGCGTGGTGCCTCAGGGGAGATGGCCAATAAGAGGGTGGAAAGGAGGCAGAAGAGGATGATAAAAAACAGGGAATCAGCTGCTCGTTCAAGGGCAAGGAAGCAGGTCTAGTTCTTTTGCCCTGTCTATTTCTTATTTTGTTTACATTGTATGCTCTTGCTTGTTAAAGTGTTCTGATTGCAACATCAAGGCCTCATGAACTTTTATCTTTGAATGTATTGATTTTGGTAGAGTAAAGTCCATTACCGGTCCTTAAACTTTTTATGCTGTGTCATCCCGGTCCATAGACTTTCAAAGTGTGTCATCCCGGTCCCTAAACAATGTTTGGGTCTCAAATTAGTCCTTAAACTTTTTATGCTGTGTCATCTCGGTCCATAGACTTTCAAAGTGTGCCATTACTGTGCCTAAGCAAGAGGGTTATGTTTGAGACCTAAACAGTGTTTAGGGACCGGGATGACACACTTTGAAAGTCTATGGACCGGGATGACACAGCATAAAAAGTTTAAGGACCGGTAATGGACTTTACTCATTTTGGTATTTCTTTTACAATATTTAGCCTAAAAATGTAAGTACATGATAGCTACAAAACCATTGGAATGGCTATTTTGTTTCTTCTATGTCTATTGATTTCATGACTATGCATTCTGCTTGGCAGGCTTACACTAACGAGCTTGAAAACAAGGTATCTCGTTTAGAAGAGGAGAATGAGAGACTAAAGAGGCAGAAGGTACTTCATATCCTGTTGGCATAGTACTGTTATTTCCGCCCCCTTCTTTTTGGTGGATGGTATTGAACTAAAGCATGAACTGTAGGTTCTTGCAGCACTGTTGTTGTGCAGATGGTCAACTATTTTTGTTTTACATTAGCAAATTATTGCTTTTTGGATGGTGTGTTTCTCTTATTTATGGTAGTAGATGACATTGGAAATGGCTAAAGGGGAGGGTATATAAGGAAAAGATGGTAGAAAGTCACCTCGAAATTGTAGAATGACATGTATTTAGGAACAAAATTTGAAAGTTAGAATGACATGTATTTGGGAACGGAGGGAGTACTCATGTCAGTAACTGCCATTCGATCTATAGTTCGACACAACTAGGATGCTCTAGAGACCTGTATTTTTTATTGGAACTAAACCCCTTATGATTAGTATTACTGTTTTCTTCCAGTCTTGGTGAAGAATCATTTCCAAGTAAAAAGCAACTAATTTTTTGTTTCTACAACACCATACCCTATTGGTGACCCATTGTTAGGTTTTGACTCATTAAACATCTATTGGAGGCTATGTAAAGAAGAAAAAAAAAGAGATTTAAAGTTATTTTTCTTGCTTACCGAGTTCACTAAGTTTTGGCATTGACTTAAGGATTATGCCGCATTCTTCTTTTACAAGGCCAAGCACTGTTGAAACTTCAAACCAACCAAGTGAGGCTACATTGTGTTAGCATGAATAAAGTAGTAACTATTGGAAAGATGAGCAACTGCTTATTTTGAATTTTTTAGGGAACTTGTGTGAAGTTCTTGAGGATGTGAATCAACCATGATTTATTGATTTGTCATGCTGCATTAAATTGTCCAGTGTACTTGCACTAAGTATGTAAAACACTAGTAATGCTATCATCATTTTGCCCATCATTTCAATGTTTCAAAGGTGAACTTGATATGTTGCATACATTAAATTGTTGAAACTTGAAAGCACATAGGTTGGACTCCTTTATTTTGGTTGCTTCTTATTTGGTAAGCATGCTTGTGATTTCTCAGCTCTGCATGCTATTTCTAAGAAGCCGGAAGTTGGAGCCATACCAAACAGGGCCCTAATAAGCAGTTTGCAAGAGGAACTATTCCGTTGATTCACAGAACTTTATGGGCAGTCTCTGTGGTTGCATAGTAATTCATTAAGATGTTTGATGCCCTTACCTTCTTTGCTTTGCTCCGCCAAAACACAGAGTTGCTGCTGAGCATTGAATACATGTGTTATCTTGATGAACTTTTGTTCCAGTCATTTCTCTATACTATTTCTTTATTTGTCTCTCTATACTATTAGTGTAATAGAATTGATTGCCCATTAGCATTTAACACCTGGATGGAAATTTTCATTGTGGTCCATTAGTTCTCCATACCATTTAAAAAATGAGTCAAAGTCCTAGTCCTTTATGCAATTGACAATCCTGGAAGTAGCCCTCAATCCAGATTGCAGCCCTCCACCAATTTTAAAGTGGCAGACAGGTGACTTCGTAAAAAAATACATTTCATGAACATTGGTATGAAGCACATGCAACAAACAGATCACAATTATAATAATTACATACACTAGTAATTATCCTCATTAAATCATGTGCAAAGCCCCAGAGCACCTATGCTTGCTTTTCTGTATTTTGGGTGCAGTCTCATTGGATCATTCCAGTAGGCGGTGCTCATTTTTCTATGAAACATGTACATGGTATCACTTAGAACTGATGCTGGCGAGCATGACCATATATAGCAAATATTCGTAAGCCATAGTTTTCTTCAAGAGGCCCATAGTAATTCGTTCTTTTATAATGCTATGACCTTACAGTCCATTTCTTTTTTAGCCTAACACAATGAGATTGTGTAACTCCTTGCTCTTTCGGTGATGCATCAAGTTTTGATAGCATGAAGTAATTGAATACTTCAGTTACATGCTGCTCTTGTTCTTGAGATTGGATAAAGAATAGCCCCATCCTTTATGCAATGCTACTTAGCTTAGGACATCTTATTGCAGTATATTCATGCCTTGTATGATGTCTGATGATATTGGTTTTGTTTCAAAATTTTCAGGAGTTGGACAGGATACTTTTCTCTGCGCCTCCCCCAGAACCCAAGTATCAACTGAGGAGAACAAGTTCGGCTGCCTTTTGATGGTGATGATGTCCATAGTAAATTTTGTAGATTATAAGGGGTCTGCTTATATATTTTGCGTCTTTGCGGTAGAAAGAGTTGATAGCTCGAGGTTCTAGCTTGTTCCAGCCCGATGGTTCAGAGTATGTAGATCAGTAGCAGCCGTAGCATGTCCCAGCTGATCTTTTCCGTGGCTTTGTCAATTTGTAAATCTGCCAGGCACATAGCTATGCACCCAGAGCTTCTTCCTTATACAGTAGTACATGACAAGCTATGCCTGTGCCTGTTTCTGGTTAATCATGACAGGTTATGACTTTTGCGGTTGTTTTTGCTTTCTAGAGAGAGCCATTTTGTTTGACTTACCGAACATCTGGACCTCTATTTCAGCTAAGATATGTCGGGTGAGAAATTGACAGCCAATTCACATGCACATCTGAGTTTGTGCAACCTATCAGCATCATAATCCCCATGATCATCATCGCGTCTTCAGAAGATTGGAGCCCCAGGTGCTGGTAGCCAGTTGAAGTGGCCGCCATCACGGTATCAGATCCTACACACTGCATGAGATCCTGACATGTGATTATAACTGCGATGATGTGTCGTAGTTTGCACTAGCCTGAACTTTTGTCATAGGTCGTCTTGGTGGTGACAAAAGTTCCTGTCAATCCTAGGTCGTCTTGGTGGTGACCCGACCCGGCCGTTTTGTAGCACTGTGCTGGTTTAGCATTGCCGTCAGGGGCGGAGAGAAGTGGGGCTGGCAGGGGCGTGGTCCCTCTCATGAATTTTGGTTATCTTTCGTTAAAACATAAGATCATTGGAACTTTGCTATGCGTAAAATCCTACTTATTTAGTTATGTGATTAAGTAACAGTTAAGGTGAAACTAAAAATCCTAGGAGTTAATTTGTGGCACGTGAGCTCATCTTATGTAGCATCTAGATTCTATTGTCTTTCCAAAATTTTAAGATAGTATTGAGTCTAATTTGGATCGCATAGGTGCATCATATTTTATCTCTCTGTATATTTAGATCTTAATTAAACACTTATTTCTTGTCTCTAGCTTTTGTCATATCGTCTATGACTCGGTGAAAAGTGCCGAACTCTATCAAACTTAACTTATCATTCATCATGCTTATAATTTGTGTTCTATTTCATTTGTGATATAAAAAATTTTCTCCTAGGAAAGCATCTTAAAAATAGCCTAAAACATCTACACCACGATAACAAATTCATATCTCTCGGCCTCCATGGTGTTAGTACGATAATAGAGCCCCCGTACGGGCTAATCCGGCTCCGCCCCGGATTGCCGTGCCATGGCCGCGCCGAGCCGGGAGCACCCCAAGGAATCTCGCAACGTGACGTGCGTACAGTCGCGAGATCTGCTTCGTTCGGGGGCCCACTGGATGCGCGAGCCAATGATTGGGTCGCACGCACGCGTTGGTCATGGAACCTACGTACGACGTCGGTCCAATGCTAATAATGCTTCAACCTGGCGATGGATCTCTCCGACTGTGCATTGCATGTGGCGGAATCGCGACATTTGAAGGCCTCCATCCATCCACCGCTTTCTCCGTTCCTGTCTTCAGCAGGTTAACTTCGTGGCACTTTCCTCTCTAATCATGCATTTGGGAATTTTGGACTGTTTTGGTCCTATAGCGTAATTTAATTTCTAAATTAGCTCCCTTAGCGTCAGAATTCCAAATTTGTCCTCCTCCCGAGCACGTGCTGCCATCCCGAATGGCAAAGAATCGAGGTCATCTTGCGGTCCTAATCGCAACACCTAGGTGTCGCTAGCAGCGACGGCAAAGATCTAAGATCATGGATCGGACTCAGAAGACCAAGTTGTCGCCCTGGGGACGACAAAGATCTTGGTTGCCACCGCCACGCCATGAGCCTCCCGCCGCGCCAGTGTCGCGCCGGACCCCACAGCGCCATCTTGCTACATGCATCACCGCCTCGCCACGCCACACGCCGATGCAGCTCCCAGGTGGTCGCGTTGCTTTTATTGCCCTACGTGTTGAGCTGCTGCATAAATCAAGCAGAATGCAAACGCAGCAGCTCAGCGACGCCATTTCCAGAAGCAAGCCAGAGAGGAAGAGAGCCAGAGAGAAAGAGAGCTCGCGGAAGAGAAGGGAGAAGGCAACCAGAGAAGTTGAAACTCGCTCAGTTACGGAAGTTGTGCATCGTGTTGTGAGCACCTAGAAAAGGTAAGTGTCATTCGCATCCAGCTATAGTTTTAGCAATGTCATCATGATATAATTAGATGATCTGTAGTTTCTTATTGTAGCAGGGGGCCAAATCTGGAATTCTGACGCTAAGGGGGGCCAAATTAGGAATTAATTTGTGCTACAGGGCCAAAGCAGTCCAAAATTCTGTATTGGGACAGATAGGAAGTAAGTACATGGAGGAGGTACATATATGGTGTACACACTGGTGTACGTTCGACGAAAATAGATAGAATGCCAGGGGACAAAGTTATCGGGAGATAAACTGGTAAATACATATTTAAATATTATGTGCAATTTAAATTAATACATAAATTATGAGGAACAACGTTAAAATGAAAAATACATTAAATGTGATATATTAATAATGGATAATGCGTTTCGAAAGCCAAAAAATATACATAAGTAACAAACTTAAAAACAAAATTAACTAGATTTGTGATGCAAATAGTGACAGATATACTAGGAGGGTACCAATGGTGCGACGAGCGGAGCCGATGCTCTAGCCCCCTCGTGCCCCCACTGTTAGACAATGCCATTCTCGCTTGATCAGGTCCTGCAAAACAACCACAGGCGCATGCAGCGCATGCATATCGGATCATCAGCCGCATGCAACCGTTGGGCGACACACGTTCAAGCCTCTGGCTAGATAGGATCCTCAACGCCTGTATTTTGATTTGGTCTTATCTCTCCACTTGTATCTACTTTATGTTGTACACGTTGTATATTTATACTTTGTGGATGAATGATAAGTAAAGCATTGCATTTTTCCTCAACACTTGTTTCTAGCATGGTATTAGAGCAGGTCGCTCGTAGCCTCTCCCACCCACCATGGAAACCTCCAGCAATACTTCCATTGCAACCTCTCCTTCTTCTACCTCCTCCTCTTCTCAGTCCACTTGATAATGCCACAATTCAGTCCTTTCTTCTATCTTTCGGCACGACTATGCGATTTTCTTGTCCGTATACCTCGCCACAGAATGGCAAAGTTGAGCAGGCTATCTGGACAACAAACAATGTCGTTTGCACTCTTCTACTGCAAGCTTCCATGCCTCCTCAATATTGGGTCAAGGCTCTTGCTGTCGCAACTCATGTCCTTAATCTTTGGCCAACCAAACCTCTTCACCTATCTACTCCTCATAAAGCTCTCTTCCACACACCTCCCTCTTACGATCATTTATGTGTCTTCGGCTGTCTTTTCTTCCCTAATACCACCTCAACAGCGCCTCACAAACTTTCTCCTCGCTCCTTGCCTTGTGTGTTCCTTGGATACCCTCCGAAACACAAGGGGCAGAGATGCTTCGATCCTGTTTCCAAGTGTGTGATTATTTCTCATCATGTCGTGTTTGACGAAGTTGTGTTTCCCTTCGCCAACCAACACACACCTTTTGTCGAGGCATACGATTTTCATCACGTTCTAGTCCAAGCCGTTGCCACTGCGGCCGACTCTATCGGTGTCATGTCACATCCATGATCTGTTGTGCCCGTGCATGGCACTGGTCCATCGCCGTCGATCAATCCAGTGCAAGCTCGCCCGCCCGTGCATGCTACTGTTCCCTCATCCTGCAGGCGATTCCCAGACACCACCTCGACCTCCTCCACCAAACAACATTCCCGTACAGCCACCCACCAATTCTCATCCAATGACCACATGTGCAAAGTTCGGATTCCAACTTCCAAAACGTCCGATTAATCTCTTGGCTGATTCCACTATCCGATCCCCTATCCCGCGCAGCTTTCGGACGACTCTCCTTGACCCAAACTGGGTTGGTGCTATGCGTGCTGAGTTTGAAGCCCTACTGTAAAACAATACTTGGCGTCTAGTTCCTTGTCTGGCTGGCACAAATATTGTCACTACTACAAAAAGGCTAATACTGGACGCCCCATCACAGACGGCTGACCAAAACCATCTGTATTACATGCAATCACAGATGCTTTTGGTTTAGAGACCGTCTCGGTTATCTTAAAGATGCTAAAAACCATCTCGTGAAGAGGTAATATTACGACGGTTCATAATGGCGCCTATGAAGTATCATAGGCGGTTCTTAACAATAACCGTCGTGATAATTCTACATATCACGACGGTTTTCAACAAACAACCGCCTATGATACTTCACGACGGTTCTTAATAATTGATGCGTGATATTACTACATATCACGATGCTTTTTTGTTGAAAACCGCTCGTGATAATTAACTAAATCACGCAGCGGTGTGTCATTTTGCTCGCTTACTAATCATCCGATGCAGTAGTGTATATCCTCAACAGAGTCTTCTTCTCCATCTCTGGCCCTACGGTGAGTCCATCGCCACGTTGTGCCCGGTTTGAGTATCGCCTCACCTTACTGAGCCCGCTCGTGTGGTCCATTTCAGCTATTGTCGCCCACGCTGAGCTGTCACCGTGGACCTCTCTGTCACCGCTGTAGCTATCGACGCCAACTCTTGTCCAGTGAGTCCTCAACCCCACCAAGGTCGATTTCCCCACATATATGTCCCCCTAAAGCTGTGCATGTGTTTCATTTCAGTTTATTTCCACCGAGAAGACTTGTCGCCGAGGAGCTTGCTGCTGTCGCCTCTATTCACCGATGACCAGCCGCCTTGGACCTTCCCCGACTTCATTGACACCTTCCTCGTGATCGAGGTGAGCTACTGGAGCCTAAACATCCTTTAATTTGAGTAGTTTCATGCATAACGAAATTGCTAGTGAAGCCCCTGAGCCCAATTTGAGCTTCAAATCCTACTGCTTTTAATCATTTAGTTAATAAACTAATGAGTCTATGACATGTGGGACCGCCATAGATTTTATAAAATAAATCATGAAATAAAAAGATGAGTCACTAACAAGTAGGGCCCCACATGTAAGTTAATAAAATCCGAAAAAATGTAAAAATGAGAAAAATCACCTTTTATTTATTTCCAGGGTTTTTAATACGAACCGTGTGATGGACCGAAAGTCGATGTACGCTAAGAACCGTGTGAGTGAAGAGTACATTAATGGCGGTTCTGCTTACAAGAGCTACCAAGGAGGATATGTTAAATAAAGGCGTAATATATGTACCGTCCATGCATTGACTGCGAGAATCTGAAAATGTTTAAGAACCAAGCGCAGATCGAAGCACACTTGATTTGAGGGGTTTCAAAAAGGGGTATACACGTTGGACCAGTCACGGTGAAGAGCAAATTATACAGGAAGGTAGTAATAACGACATCGCCGACGAAGTCAACGATATGTCGCCGGATGATGTCGATTGTGGTTCCGATTCAGATAGGCTGCACGATGACAATCTGGATCAGATGCTTCGCAATGTAGAAGTGAACTATAGTGAGAGAGAGTTTGGTAAATTTGAGGAATTGATGGAGGACTCGGAGAAGCCTTTATTCCCGGGCTGCAAGCCGAAATACATAAGGTTGTCATTCGTGCTTGAACTGCTGAAATTGAAGGCAAGCAATGGTTGGTCCGACAAGAGTTTCACGGCGATGTTAGGTCTCTTAGCGGACATGCTTCCGGGTGGAAACGAGTTGCCCAAAACCACCTATAGAGCCAAGAATGTTCTTTGTCCATTGGGAATGGAAGTGGAGAAAATACATACATGTATGAACGACTGTATCATCTATCGTAAAGAGTACACAAACATGCATGTATGTCTGGTGTGCAACGCATCTCGATACAAGCGTCAGAATCAATCTGATGACGGCGAGGGAATCGAGGTGAAGAAAGGACCTCCTGCTAAGGTGGCATGATATCTTCCTGTAATTTCCCATTTGAAGTGGTTTTTTGCGAACCCAAAGGAGGAAAACTGCTGCGTTGGCACTTAGTGGAGCGTAAGCAGGATGGAAAGCTAAGACACCCTGCTGATTCCACCCAGTGGAGAAACATCGATAGGAGGTTTGCAAACTTCGGTGTGGAACCGAGGAATATAAGGTTTGAATTGAGTACAGATGGAATGAATCCTTTCGGTAACACAAACAGCCGACATAGCACTTGGCCTGTGACTCTGTATCTACAACCTTCCTCCTTGGTTGTGTATGAAGCGGAAGTATATTTTGCTGTCGATACTTATATAAGGGCTGAAGCAACATGGGAATGATATTGATGTGTACCTAGCACCATTGATGGAAGATCTAAAAATATTGTGGATCGAAGGGGTACAGATATGGGATGCGTACAAACGAGAGAACTTCACTGTACGCTCCTTGTTGTTCTACACCATAGATGATTATCCCGCCCTTGTTAACCTGTCAGGCCAGAGTACAAAAGGGGCCAAAGTATGTACTCACCGCTTAGATGATACCGAGAGTGTGTGGCTAAAGCACTCGTGTAAAACTGTGTACATGCGTCACCGTAGGTTCCTCCGGAAGGCTCACCCATACCGCTGGATGAAGAAACAATTTGACGGAGAGAAGGAGGATAGTTCAGCTCTAAGGCATTTAAGCGGAAAAGAGGTCTATGATATGGTTAAGGATTCTCAAGTCCTATGTACGGAATCGATCTCGGCCGGAGGGTAACATCGTCGAAGGTTATGTAACCGAAGAGGTCATTGACTTCAGCGTCGATTACATGGCTCAAGTCGAACCAATATGTGTGCCTCGATCTCGCCATGAGGGGAGGCTCGAGGGTATTGGGACCATCGAAAGGAAAGAAATCACTCCAGAGATGAGAGCGTATGCTCAAGCCCATTTCACAGTCTTGCAACACATGACTGAAGTGTCCCCATATATCGACCAGCACAAGGACGTGTTTCGACAACAGAATCCGGAGAGAATGGATGTTTGGATCATGAGATAGTACAACAGACGGTTCAACCAATGGTTGAAGGAGCGACTCGCTAGGAAATCGTCAAGTGACACGTTGACATGGTTGGCAAAAGGGCCAACCTTTACAGTTGTGACATGGCAAGGATATGACATAAATGGGTACACATTCTATACGCAGGCTCAGGATATAAAGAGCACTAACCAGAACAGCGGTGTCCGCATAGATGCGTTTAATACCGATGAGTTGAGGAGCTCCTACTATGGGTTCATAGAGGAGATTTGGGAGCTCGATTACGTGCTTTTCAAGATCCCTCTGTTTCGGTGCCGTTGGGTCCATCTCCTACAGGTGAAGGTCGACAGGTATGGCGTCACTACCATGGACCTCGAACGTGTCAGATACAAAGATGAACCATTCGTACTCGCTAACCAAGTTGTTCAAGTCTTCTATGTAATCGACCAGGTAAATAAGAAGCTCCACGTAGTTCTTCATAGGAAAAGGAGGATTGTTGGAGTTGAGAATGTAGTGGATGAGGAATAATACAATCTATTTGACGAGTTGCCACCTTTCGGAAATGGCATAAGGGTCGAGGAAGAACAACATGACGAAACTAGCTACATACGCGTCGATCATCATGAAGGGCTAATTTTTAAAGGAGATAAGTAAGTGGAATGATGAATGAAATGTTTATGTGTCATATGTTCTGAATTTGCATTTATGTATATGAGAATGTGTCATATGTGAATTTGCATTTATGTATATGAGAATGTGTCATATCTGAATTTGTGAAATGGATGTGCTTGTTTCTGAAATGAATGTGAATTATATGTATACATGTACTTGGTGTGTTTCTGCTTGTTTCAGAGGGCATAGCTAGCATTTCCTGAGGCTAGTGCCCCCAACTCAAACGATTAAGTTTCTTTAACATCCCTCCTCCCCAAGCCCGTCGCTGCTTCCTCCTCGAGCCCGTCGCCACCGTCCTCGACACCATCTCCTCCTCGAGCCCGGTGCGCCTCCTCCCCTGAGCCCGCCACCTCCTCCCCGAGCACGAGCCGCTGCTTCCCTGAACCTGGCGCCCCTCCTCCCTGAGCCCGCCTCCTCCCCTCCCCCGAGCCCGTGTCGCCTCCTCCTCCCCTGAGCTTGGCACGCCTCCCCTTCGACACCGCCTTGCTGCTCCGGTGCTCCCTGCTCGTCCTTCCCCTCGATGCCCAAAGGTAACAGATGCCGAGTTACTGACCCCGACGTCCCTTCCCCTCACACATTGCTCAGATTGCTCAATGGCTTTGATTGCCATATGCTTCGTGAGTATCACATCATTTCAATTTAATTACCCCTTTGCATTTGATATATTCATATTGCAATGTGGTGTAGTGGGCTTGAGATAAATGCTCTGTGATGATAATAGTCTTGTACTGAAATTGTTTTGAGCTCTAATTGGAATGGAATGCTTACTACTGTTGATTTATCTTTAGCATTTGGTCTGTTACTTTCGATTGGTTAATTGGTTGAACCTCCAGGTTCTATGATCCAATTCATAATACATGCTATTCTGTCAGTAGATCAAGTGTTGTTGGCTGACTTGGAGAATTTACATGTTTATATGTCAATTATGTCATTTAATTGGAGTGTATACCCATACACATAGAGAATCTTATGATAATATGTTCACGTGTGTCAGAACTTCTATTTCTCGTGAAGATATCGTCCGCTCATTCTTCATCATCGTCGCCTCATGAGTCTGATGTGCTGTCCTCTGGAAAATCCAAGCGCAAGGAAAGAGGAATACCGAAAAGGCCCAAGGGCCGATTTACCATCACAAGAGTCGATGCGTCTGGGACCCCTCTGAGTCCTCGCTGAGCAGCGTCCGCATTTCGGACAACGGTCGGAATAGTTGCACGCGAACGAGTCAAGATCACCTACGATTCATGGAAGGACTTGGCCAAAGATCAGAAAGATGCGCTGGTGATGGAAATTTTGCAATCGTTCTTGATCCCGGAAGAACACTAGGCCTTCGTGCAACAATACATGTTGCTAGCGGCGTGCAAAGCGTGGAGGAACTTCAAGAGCACGCTTATCAAGAATTACATGGAGAAGGATTTGACGCCCTTCCAGAAGTATCCGTTCGTGGAGGAGTACTAGGAAGACTTTGTGGCGAAGAAGACGACAGATGATTTTAGGAGTGAAAGTGAGGCGCACAGGGCCCTCCAAGCAAAAAACATGCACCCCCACAGACTCGGCACCGCTGGATATGCGGGTAAACTCCCACAATAGAGGGATCAGGATGAGCATGCAAGATGGTTGGACGCCTCCCCGCCATTTGCCCAGATCTCTGATGAGCGCGTCCAATAGTGGCTAAGAGCAAGGTTATCTACCACATCTTCGGGGACCATCTCCTTTCCAAACCCCTTAGACTTGGAAGTGTCCCGGCGCTTGGTAAGATATCGAACCATCTACTTTGTAATTACTCGATAACTTCATAGGAAGTAAAATAGCATGTTGGGCTCTTGCAGGAAGAGTTGAGTACTGTACAATCTTCCCAAGGCTCATTCCAGGCAGACAGGGAGAGAGATATACTCTCTGAAGTCCTGGGAAACAAGGAGCATCCAGGTCGCACGAGAGACATTGGTCTTTATGTTCCATGGAAAGATGGATTCACAGCAGACTCCGGGGCGTACCTGAGTAGGAAGAGAGCGAAAGCCGAGCACGAAGCACGGCTACGAGAGGAGATTCATGCATCCCTCAGAGAAGAGATGCGGGATGTCACACGAGAGGAGATTCGTGCATCCCTCATAAATAAGTTGGAAGCCCCCGCCGCTACTGTGCTAGCCAACCCCCCAAATGTTCGAGCAGCTGCGCATCCAACCATAACTTAGAAATCTATAACAGATTTCCTGTTGATGACATTCTAGTAATAATTATTATCCCTGTAATGCTCGATCCATTGATAGGCCTGTTGGAGTAGCTAATTTTGTATCGTTATGTAGGTGGCTACGAAGTGCAAGCTCCAAGTGAGATGTGGCTCCATTACCCTGGATGCTGCTTGGGGCTAGGCGTATCCATCCGGTGTCGGGGTCTTGCTGTACGGTGTAATTATAGCACCGGGTTTCGTAAAAGTGAATATGGATGGTGTTTATGCCAATTTCGAGGTCATCTAGCTGGAGATGCCCCCAAACGACGAGGTCGTGACTTTAGGGCAAGCCATTGGAGCATTCATCTAGTGGCCCAAGAGAGACATCTGCCTGTAGTTACCTGCATCAGTGTCAACTTCACGAGAAGTATCTGCACCGGAGCTACCTGCATCGGTGTCAACTTCACGAAAAGTATCAACACCGAAGCTACCTGCACCAGAGTTACCTGTACTGATGCGGCAAGGACCCGATACATTAGATGCATCTACACCTCGTGCCCAGTCGACCTCTAAAAAGCGAGGCGGCAAGGGCAAATCGAAGCAGCCTGATGATATCCCCTTCTTACCGTTGGCCCAGAAATTCGTGGATGGCAAGCCGTTGGTCGTCCCAGAAGAGTACATCAAATCCCTAGGATTGGCTTCCCAGAGATTGCATGAATGGTACATGAAACATGCCAAAAAGACGGGTGTACAACGGTGCTTGGGTGTCACCATCAAGTTCGAGAAAATTCATTTTAACCATGAGTTTCAAGACCGTGTCTTCACGGTGACCTTCGATGACTTGTTCTTACTCTTCAACCTCGACTCCCTCGACGCCTCACTCATGCGATGCTGGACACTATAAGTGTGTACAATCATGGTCTACGTTCGTGTAATACCGATAAATGTCATATATAACTTCTAGCTTTTGTACATATATATAGATACATGATCGTAGAAACCACATCAAGTAAACTATCGGTAGATTTCCTCGACCCACACTTGGTCTCTGAGCAATGCATCAACGCTTCTGAGCAATGTATCAACGCTAATGCAACCTTCGTCGAGGAGTACATGGCGACATTTTTGCTGGATCACCGCGAGAAGGATTTCATACTTTTTCCCTACAACCAAGGGTAAGTGATGCACTAGTGGCTACACTTGTTGATTTGTACTTTATAAGCAACACAAACTTAGATTTAATGACCATGGCGACATACCTGTGTAGGTACCACTAGATTCTAATTGTAATTATACCAAAATGGAACCAGGTAAGATACCTTGATTCCCTAAAGAGGTCTAATAACAACTTCATAGTTGTCAAAAACTTAATCGACAAGTAAACACATTTCCTCCATAGATAACTCTATTGTAGTCTTTTCTTCCTTTGTAATGGCTAAGACTAAGTTTTTGGAATCACGTAGGTCGCTCATCACGTACTATGCAAAGGGAGGGAAATGCAAGGGAGTGAACCTCTGACACGATTTCAAATTCCCGGTATTCGCTTGTACACATTAATCTTATATAACACTTCGTAGTAACGCCTCTCGAACTAACCAATTCTATTTTTGTAGTGCCACCAGCAGCTGTCGGGCAACACCTGTGGATACTATGTTTGCCACAACATGGAACTACTCTTCCGTTCCTCGATGACCAAAGATCCTCAGGTTTGCCAATCTTGCAACAATTATTTCATACTTATTAATTTATATATGCATGACTTTAATATTCCTAGCGACAGGTTGCAACCATTGCTGAAACTCCATTGGAACAGGCCCAGCTCGAACGCATTCGAAGATAGTTTGCGGCCTTCTTGATGCGCGAGGTCATAAGCCCAAACGAGAAGTTCCACAATGTAGATTGTACTTGATTGGGATAAGATTGAACTTTATGGAACATGTGTGTATATTTGTTCATAAATGGTTAATTTTAGTTCACTTGAGTTAATTGATTTATGAAATGGATGTGCTTGTTTTTGAAATAAATGTGAATTGGATGTGCTTGTTTCTGAAATGAATGTGAATTGGATATGTACTTGTTGTGTTTCTGCTTGTTTCAGAGGACATGGCTAGCATTTGCTGAGGCTAGCCAATAAACAGAAATAAATTTAGCAATACAAAAAGAATAGGAAAAAGTCCGGTTTACTCCCTCGAACTATCAGAAAAGTCTGGTTTGCCCCCTGAACTACAAAACCAGTTATTTAACCCCCTAAATTTGCAAAATCCGGGCATTTAACACCCCAGGCCGGTTTCAATTGGTGGTTTTGCTGACGTGACGTCTCATTTGTCCCGGTCAGCAAGTGGGTCCCGCTGTACAGTGGCTTGGCTCACGGCCATAGTGGGTGGACCTAGCCCACATGCACTGAATATCCCTTCCTTTATCCCATTCCCCATTCTATCTCCCCTCCCCAATCTCCATTGTTCTCTGATGAAGTTGCTCCTTGGTTCGGCTCCCTCCCCTCCGACCGCTGGCCTCCGGCTCTCGGCAGGGCGTCGCCGCCGCTCACCTCTACCCCGACGCTTGGCTTCACTCGGCCCGTGTACGCGCGTCCCTAGTTCTCCATTGCGCCAGATGTGCTTGGCTCCTGCGCTCCGCCCGGCCCGGCAGCTGTCGTCGATGTCTTGCCCCATGACGGCGAGCTCGGCTCGCCGGCCTCGGATCAAGCGACAGCGGCCTCAAGCGCCAAGATGCCACTGGATCTCCTCGAGGTGGGGCCCTACACCGCGACTTCTCCACGCCCACCACAGCGCGAGCGCCGTGCCGCCATGAGATTCGCCACGCCCGGCGGTGGAGGCCATGGCGAGTGAGACGGCAGCCATGGCGTAAATCGAGGCGGCGGCATGGCGGCAAGCGGCAGTTAGCCACGAGGGAGGTGGAGATCACCATGTGGATCAAGGCGCCCAAGACACCATCAACGCTGGCCTCTCCACCGAAAGCACGACCTCTCGCACCAAGATCTTCACGGCCGCCAAGCCACCGTCGGCCATGCATCTTCGCCGACCACGCTACCGCATCATGCTCCACATGCTCAACTTCACGGAGGCTGTGGCCATGACCAAACGCGACACCGAGAAGCTCATCAAGGTGCTCGATATGTACAAGGCCATCCGCAACGCGTCCTCGATCATCGACGCCTTCCTTACCTCCTCATGACGAGGTCAAGGCGGGCAAGTGAGCCATGAAGCCGGCGCAAGATAAGGGTGCCGGGGGCGGCAGCACCAAGGACGAGCAGAGGGAGGCAACGCTGTGAATCCTCATGGCGTAAGCTTGGCCGAATGAGTCACTAGGAAGAAGAAGCAGTAAGGAATGGAAAGAAATTGAATGGGGGCAAAAGTAAAGGAAGAAGAACCAGTCAATAGCATTCGGTAGAGAGAGATGGAGAAGAAGAAAGCTGACTTAGACAAACACATGCTGACTTGGGTGACAAACACGTGCTGACTTGGACAAAACCGGCCACGTCAGCAAAACTACCGCTCCAAACCGCTGTGGGGTGTTAAATGCCCGGTTTTCGCAAATTTAGGGGGTTAAATAACCGGTTTTGTAGTTCAGGGGGTAAACTAGACTTTTCTGATAGTTCGAAGGAGTAAACCAGACTTTTTCCAAAAGAATATCACAGACGGTTCCTTAGGACAAACCGTTTGTGATGTATAAGATATCATGGACGGTTCCATCTATAAACCGTCTGTGATAGTCGAATATCACAGACGGTTCTGAGTTAATAACCGTCTGTGCTAATCGAATATCACAGACAGTCCTGAGTTAATAACCGTCTGTGATAGTATACATCACAGACGATTCTAAGTTAATAACCGTTTGTGATAGTGTGCATCACAGATGATTCGAAAACCGTTTGTGATGGCCTCATGTCATCACTGACCCATAAACTCAGATGGCTCACAAAACCGTCTGTGATGTCATTTTTGAACCGTCTGTGAAGACCTTTTCTGTAGTAGTGTGTTAGCAGAAAATAGGTATTTCGGCACAAGTTTAATTCGGACGGCACCTTAGCACATTATAAAGCGCATTGGGTTGTACGTGGCTTCTCCCAGGAGTATGGTATAGACTACGACGAGATGTTTAGTCCAGTCGTCAATCCTAACACCATACAGGTTGTTCTCTCGCTCGCCATCTCGTTCTCTTGGCCTATTCGTCAATTAGACGTGAAGAATGTTTTTCTTCATGGACATCTTTCCGAGACAGTCTATTATCAATAGCCTCAAGGATTTGAGGATTCGGCCAACCCTTCTCATGTGTGTCTCCTCCAAAAATCTCTCCACGGTTTAAAACAAGCACCAGGGCATGGTTCACCAGATTTGCCACTTTCATCACTTCAGTGGGGTTTGTGGCGTCTAGGTCGAACACTTCTCTTTTCATCTTTCGCTCATCCGATCACATGGCCTATCTTCTTCTATATGTCGATGATATAATACTCACTGCTTCTTCCACTGAGTTTCTGCATCAGGTCATCTCCACTCTTAGTCATGAATTCTCCATGACCGATCTAGGATCCTTAAGCCATTTCTTAGGAATCGTTGTCACTTGCTCACGTGATGGCTTGTTGCTCTCTCGACGTCAATATGCCTTAGAAATAATTCAACATGCAGGCATGCATGATTGCAACCATGCTCGGACACCTATTGATTCAGGTTTCAAGCTCTCTTCCACCGATGGTGAACTCCTTGACAACCCAACTCACTATCAGAGCCACACAGGTGCCCTTCAATACCTCACAATAACTAGACCTGAAATTTCTTACGTTGTCCAACAAGCATGTCTTTTCATGCATGCTCCCCGCTCTTCTCATTTCAACCTTGTCAAATGAATCATTCGTTACATTAAGGGCACAATTGATCTTGTCAAGCATATTGTTCCCTCTTCTCCATCCACTCTTGTCGCTTATTCCGACGCCAATTAGGCGGGGTGCCCTGACACTCGCCGCTCGACATCGGGATTTTGTGTTTATTTGGGTGACAATCTTATCTCCTGGTCATCCAAACGCCAACTTGCCGTGTTCCGTTCCAGTGTTGAAGCTGAGTATCATGTTGTTGCTCATGTCATTGCCGAGACTTATTGGTTACGCCAGTTGCTTCAAGAGTTACAACAGCCCATTTCTACAGCGACTGTTATATATTGCGATAATGTATCAGCTGTGTATTTGTCTATCAATCTGGTGCAACACAAAAGAACCAAACACATAGAAATTGATATTCACTTTGTGCATGAAAAGGTGACTCTTGGTGAGGTGCGTGTGCTTCATGTGCCCACAGCATCACAATTTGCAGATATTTTCACAAAGGGACTCACGGCGGTTGCCTTCCTTGAATTCCGTTCCAGTCTTACCATCCAGGAACTTGCCACTACCACTACGGAGGGGCTGTTAGACAATGCCACTCTCGCTTGATTAGGTCCTGTAGGCAAACAACTACATGCGCATGCATACCGGATCATTAGCCGCATGCAACCGTTGGGCGACGTACGTTCAAGCCTCCGGCTAGATAGGATCATCAATGGCTATATTTTGATTTGTTCTCATCTCTCCACTTGTATCTACTTTCTATTGTACACGATGTGTATTTATACCTTGTGGATGAATGATAAGTAAAGCATTGCATTTTGCCTCAACACTTGTTTCTAGCACCCACGGTTGAGGTGGGAGTCGGCCGGCTATTCTCAGGTTCGCCCGAGGTCTGACCGATTCTAAGACGCCCAAGCAGGCCTGTGCACACCACGTGGTGGGTCGGGCTGGCACAACATGGACGTTGGGCTAATAGGCTGACCGAGAGACAAGACGGCATAAGACGCACGGCCTTTGCGGCAATGCGGGTCTTTGTCTTTCGGGTGTAACGTCCCGTTTTTCCGGAGTTTTAAAAATTTAAAATAACCATTTGGTTTTGGTGAGAGTTTAAAGCTTAACCTGAGTTTTCAAAAGAAGCTTTAATTGACTAATCTAAACTTGAACTAAATCTGTTCGGTTCCCTTTGGGAGTTTGTTGGTGTGTTCCTTTCCTCCCTCTTGTGCTTTGTGTGCCTTTGGGTTTGGCTTCTCCTTCCTGCACCTCTTTTGTGTCCTGGGTGCCCTTCTCTTTCTTTTCTCTCCTTGTCGGCCAAGGGCTCCTTTGGGTTTAGACCAGCTTAGGTTTGTGTTTCAACCCCTCTGATCTTTGGACCTTTTCCTTGTGCCTATCCTGTAGTCCAAACCTCCTTTTTGTTGGTTTGAATCCCTATTGTGTCTGGACCTCCCTCTCGGCCTAAACCTTTCTCTGTCTAGACCTCCTTTTATCTAGACTCCTTTCCCTATCTTGGCCTCCCCGTGGACCTCTCAACATTCATTGGCAACCCCTGTGTTCATTGGGGCATCCCTAAGTCCCTCTGGACTTCCCCATGCCCGCATGGACCTCTTTGTATCCTTGTGGAACTCCTTCGACCTCCCTGCGGCCCTTAGGAACTCCTCTGTGTTTGGATCTCCTCAGGTTCAAACAGACTCTCCCCTTGTTGAGATCTGGCCGTTAAGACCTCCTCTCTCGAGATCTTAGCCGCTCAGACCTCCCCTTGTTGAGATCCGCCGTTAAGACCTCCTCTCAAGATCTTAGCCGCTCAGACCTCCCCTTGTTGAGATCTCGCCGTTAAGACCTCCTCTCGAGATCTTAGCCTCAGACCTCCCCTTGTTGAGATCTCGCCGTTAAGACCTCCTCTCGAGATCTTAGCCGCAGACCTCCCCTCGTTGAGATCTGGCGTTAAGACCTCCTCTTTGGAGATCCTAGCCGCCAGACCTCCCCTCGTTGAGATCTGGCCGTTAAGACCTTCTACTCGAGATCTTAGCCGCCAGACCTCCCCTTGTTGAGATCTGGCCGTTAAGACCTCCTCTCTGGAGATCCTAGCCGCCGAGACCTCCCCTTGTTGAGATCTGGCCAAGACCTCCTCTCTCGAGATCTTAGCCGCTTAGACCTCCTGCTGTGTTTGGACCTCCTTTAGGTTCAGACCTCCCCTTTGTGTTTGGACCTCCCTTAGGTTCAGACCTCCTGCTGTGTTTGGACCTCCTTGGTCTCGACCTCCTGCTGTGTTTGGACCTCCTTAGGTTCAGACCTCCTGTTGTGTTTGGACCTCCCTTAGGTTCAGACCTCCTGCTGTGTTTGGACCTCCTTTGGTCTGACATCCTGTTGTGTTTGGACCTCCTTAGGTTCAGACCTCCTGTTGTGTTTGGACCTCCCTTAGGTTGAGACCTCCTGTTGTGTTTGGACCTCCTTGGTTCAGACCTCCTGTTGTGTTTGGATCTCCCTTAGGTTCAGACCTCCTGTTGTGTTTGGACCTCCTTGGTTCAGACCTCCTGTTGTGTTTGGACATCCTTTAGGTTCAGACCTCCTGTTGTGTTTGGACCTCCCTTAGGTTCAGACCTCCTCTTGTGTTTGGACCTCCTTAGGTTCAGACCTCTCTGCTGTGTTTGGACCTCATTTGGTTGAGACCTCCTGTTGTGTTTGGACCTCCTTAGGTTCAGACCTCCCTGTGTTTGGACCTCCTTGGTTCAGACCTCCTGTTGTGTTGGACCTCCTTTAGGTTCAGACCTCCCCTTTGTGTTTAGACCTTTGAGGTCTAAACCTCCCCGTTGTTCTAGGACCTCCTCTTGGACCGTGGACCATGTCTTTGATCGGTTCAGGCACCTTTGATCGCCCCTTGGGCATCTTAAGTGCATTTGATGTGGGTTGAGTCACATTAAATGCTACCACTACCTTTTGTACTCTTTTCTACTTTTGTCATATCCCTAGCTTTCTTTTATCCTTTTTCGCACCTTGTGGCAAGATGCCTTTGTATCGATGCCTTGAATCGACGCCCTTTTGAGGGTTCCCCTATTCTCCTTTCTCTTTAAATAGGGCATCGGGGCCTCCATTTGCTCCATGTTCGTCATTTCTTCCCCCCCTCTTTCTCTCGGTCCGAGAAGCTCTCCGTGCTCCTCCGTTCGGACCTCCTTGAGTCCGAGCCCTTACTTCTTGGACCTCCCTCCCGGGATTTCCTCCTCTGACCTCCTCCTTCCTTCTTGTTGGACCTCCCTTCGTGGTTTTTTCCTTTCGTTTTGCTAGTTCTTTTCGGGTTCCTTTTGAGTCGCTTTATTTAGTTGTTTTGCAACGTGTAGATTCCGTGGGTACTAAGGAGCTTGAAGATCCAAAGACCGGTGCTGAAGCTCAAGACCCGCCATTGAAGGCAAGTCATGGGACCTTTGACCATCTTGATCCCATTTGCAAAAGTATTTTGATTTGTTAAACTTGCATGGCTATTTGTATAAAATGGTTTGGGCTCTAGTTAAATACCTACTGGTTTTATGCCTCCTCGTCTATTTGGTAATCCACATGTTGACATGTTACCTTTGACAACCTTAGGATGGTACTGTTAGTTGGTCTTGTATTGCTATTGCCAACATGGGTATCGTTCTTGCTTAGCCTTGCTCTAGTAGACGTGGGTCTCCTCATGAATCATCATTATTGCTTAATCTTGACTAATGAATTATGGAACTTTGGTTGGTGCCACTGATAAGTAACTAGGGTTGAAGCCATAGTTGTGTTGTTTGTGGTGCGAGACCACTTTAAAATATGTTGTGCCAGGACTGGGTGGTCTTTGGCCAGGTTGAACCTAAAAGCTGTTTTGCTCGGGCGAGTTGGCCAGAGGCGAGTAGTGGGTGCTCCAAGGGTTGAAGCCATGGAGTCACCTAGGTGATCCAAGGGTGGTAGCCATGGAGTCACCTGGGTGCCCCAAGTTGTTGCTGGGGTCACATTTGGGTTGTGGAATGCCTCGCCTGAGCAGCCATTTAAGGACTGAACCTTGGGAGCCATTGATCTGGCCAAACCTGCAACCACATGTCCATTATGGGTGGATCAGAGTAATAACTGGTCTTGTTTCGATTCGGTTCCAAGGAGAGGAGGTGTTGATGGAGCACCATGGCTTAAGAGGGGGCCACCGGGTGCTAGACGCACACCGTGAGGGCGAAACCTTAATGTTGGTGACTGAGTCAGAGCAGGACCTTGTAAAAGCCCGGTGGTAGTCTCCACTTGATCCGCATGTCTAAGGTAACGTGTGAAATATCGTTTACTACCTCTTGTGGGTAAAGTTGTGCACCTCTGCGAGTGTAAATCCGCTCAATGGTCAAGGCCCCTGCTATGGACATGCCCGGAGATTTCAATGAGGGTAGAATTTTTTGTGAAATTGTGTTTCTCTGGGCGTTTTGGTGAGAGGTCATGGCTTGTGCCTCAAGAGACCTTGGCCGGCTCCAGAGGGGTCATGGCTAGGCTCACAAAGTGGTCCAGGGCTGGTCTTGTGGTGCTCTGGAGTGGGTGCTCCAGAGAGGTTTGGGTTGGTGCCTTGGGTGTGAGTGGGTGCTCACCGCCCCTTTAAAAATCAAATGTACTTATGTATTACGCTTTTAACTTAAGCTTTGCAATCTATTATGTTATTTATCGTCACTTTGGCTTTACATAAACTAACCCTACTGACTCACTTTGTCAAGCCATGCATGATTATTACTTGCATACCTTACCCATGGCTTGCCGAGTACATTCGAGGTACTCATTGGCTTGTGCCCGCTGCTTGATCACAGAGGTTGGAGTTCCAGTGGTCCAAAGCTCTCGGGAGGGAGCACCCTTGAAGACCTTTGCGCAGAGGGTGACGCCCTCCACTTGGTAGCCTGAAATTTGGCGAATGGACCTTGTGTTTTTGTCTTCGCCTCCATTGTGTTGTTGTTCTCGCTTGTTGTTAGCCTTTAGTGGCACCCCTGTACAAACCTTGGCCATAAAGCCACTTGTTAATATATGTGTTATTTTGGTTTGTCTTCTCTTTAAGCTTGTTGTATGGATTTGATTACACCTGTGTCAGCCTACATGCGAGCTAGCCAATTTGATCCTCAGGACTAGCTCGGTGCGCAGAGGCAGACCTCCAGAAGTCCCACGATTTGGCTTGGGAGATCCTGTCTTGACCTCCCCCGTGATATACGCCGAGGTGCTCCTAGCAGTTATTGGCCAAGACCTCCAGAGGTCTTGATGACCTCTGGGTGGTCTGGTGGTCTGACCTCCAGAGGTCTTGAGGACCTCTGGGAGGTCAGGCAGACTCCTCGGCAAAGACCGAGCAGTACTACCGCTTCCTCCATGCGTAGTACCGCAACTCAAAAAGGAAGGTCCTCCTGACCTTTTTGTCAGACATCACAGGTGGGACGCCACAAAGTGGTATCGAGCTCCATGCCGATCAGAGGACGAACCTTTGTTAGCGAGGGACGCTTAGTCTGCTTCAAAAGCTATTTTCTAAATCAAACCAACTTAAAATTTGATTGGTGGTACTTTTCTTATCTTGTTCCGATCTGTCCTCAACTTGATTCATTCTTTTCTTCTCTTGAGCTATCCTTTTCTTGGCTTCTTCTTGGGTTCTTGTATCTTACCCTTTCTGGAAACTTAGTTTCTAAGCTCAAAATGACCTCCTCATCTCAGAATCTTGTTAGGTCCGGCCTTGTTTTAAGTGGACCACCCCTATAGGTTAAGTTTAGTAGTCTTTGTCTTTAGGCTACCCTTTTGTTTTTAGCATCGCTAGCCTAGTGTCTAGGTCTTTTGTTGAGTTTTCTTGCCTCTTAGTAGCTTTTGGCTACTAGTTCTCTTCGGTTAACCTACTTTTCCCTACCTAGAATGTTCCATCTATCTTCCTCTGTCTTAACTCACCTTTGGTGCTTTTCCCTCTCACCTTTGTGCTTGCTTTTCTCACCTTTTTAAACCAGAGAAGCTTCTTGCAGATGGTTCAGACCCTAAGATTCAAGAAGTCGAGTGAGCCGAGGACCCTCCTATGTCACCACCTCTTCCTCCAAAGAAGACTACGCAAAGTTTGGAGCAGTTTATGGCAGCCCAAGCTCAAATGATGAGTGCCATGATACAGAACATGAGTCAGATGATGGCCCAACAAAATCAGACAGCTGCTGCCCTCCTCGCCTTGGTGAACCAGAACAGTCAGGCAGCTGCCGTGCAGCCTTCAACTCCAGTTTTTCCTCAGTCGAAATTGGTGGACTTCTTAAGGACCCGACCTTCGACATTCTCTAGCTCCTGAGCCCTTGGATCTTGAGGATTGGCTGCGGTCAACAGAGAAGAAGCTTACCATTGCCCAAAGGCAAATGACCGTGAAAAGGTTTTGTATGCAACTCACCAGCTTGAAGGCTCAGCAGCAGAGTGGTGGGAGAACTTTTGTGCCGCCCATGCAGACCACCAGAGCATCACTTGGACTGAGTTTTCAGAAGCCTTCCGCCATTCTCATGTTCCAGATGGGATGGTAGAAATGAAGAAGAACGAGTTTCGCGAGATAAAGCAAGGAAGCTTGTCAGTAAGTGAGTATCTCAACAAATTCACTCAGCTGGCACGCTATGCTCCAGAGGATATTGCCACAGATGAAGCCAAGCAGAAGAAGTTCAAGCGAGGACTCAACCCCAGTCTGAAGGTTCAGGTTATTGGCAAAGACTATGCAGATTTTCAGCATCTGGTAAACAAGGCCTTATTGATTGAAGAATCTCGAAAAGAACTTGCAGAGACATGCAAGAGGAAGATGTCACTGACCGAGCTTATCAAAGACCTCCCCAGCGAACCAAGATGTCTGAACAACACCAATTTTTGGGACCTCCGGCTGAGTTTGGGACCTCTACAGAAGCGCCCTATCCAGATGCTCAGGAGTTTGACAAGAACCAATGTTTTAACACCATGTATGTCAAGGTATCCAAAGCTTCAACCTGTCGTGATGGGGTCATTTCGCCAAGCACTGCCCTCAACCCCGCCAGTGGAACCAAGCCCTTCCCTAAGCTTCAAGGCAAGCCATCAGACCTCAGCCCGGCCGCAAAGCAAGGGTGAATTGTGTTGTCAGGAGCAAGCCCGGCCGGCCAGATCTCTTCCCTGGTAAGTCTCGGTCAAGTGTTTTGGTAGTTTGGTTTTGTCTCACTCAAAGAGGAAGTTCTTTGGAAGAGTGAGTGAAACCCGATCCTGACCCATTCTTTAGTCGGCCCAATCTCGGGTCGAGATTCTCTTTAAGGGGTGTAGGTTGTAACGTCCCGTTTTCCGAGTTTTAAAAATTAAAAATAACCATTTGGTTTTGGTGAGAGTTTAAAGCTTAACTTTGAGTTTTCAAAAGAAGCTTTAATTGACTAATCTAAACTTGAGCTAAATCTGTTCGGTTCCCTTTGGGAGTTTGTTGGTGTGTTCCTTTCCTCCCTCTTGTGCTTTGTGTGCCTTTGGGTTTGGCTTCTCCTTCCTGCACCTCTTTTGTGTCCTGGGTGCCCTTCTCTTTCTTTCTCTCCTTGTCGGCCAGGCTCCTTTGGGTTTAGACCGGCTTAGGTTTGTGTTTCAACCCCTCGATCTTTGGACCTTTTCCTTGTGCCTATCTCGTAGTCCATACCTCCTTTTTGTTGGTTTGAATCTCTATTGTGTGCGGACCTCCCTCTCGGCCTAAACCTTTCTCTGTCTAGACCTCCTTTTATCTAGACTCCTTTCCCTATCTTGGCCTCCCGTGGACCTCTCAACATTCATTGGCAACCCCTGTGTTCATTGGGGCATCCCTAAGTCCTCTGGACTTCCCCATGCCCGCATGGACCTCTTTGTATCCTTGTGGAACTCCTTGGACCTCCCTGCGTCCTTTAGGAACTCCTGTTGTGTTTGGATCTCCCCAGGTTCAAACAGACCTCCCCTTGTTGAGATCTGGCCGTTAAGACCTCCTCTCCGAGATCTAAGCCGCTGCAGACCTCCCCTTGTTGAGATCTGGCCGTTAAGACCTCCTCTCGAGATCTTAGCCGCTCGAGACCTCCCCTTGTTGAGATCTCGACCGTTAAGACCTCTCTCTCGAGATCTTAGCCGCCGCAGACCTCCCCTTGTTGAGATCTGGCCGTTAAGACCTCCTCTCTGGAGATCTTAGCCGCTCAGACCTCCCCTTGTTGAGATCTCGCCGTTAAGACCTCCTCTCGAGATCTTAGCCGCTCGAGACCTCCCCTTGTTGAGATCGCCCGTTAAGACCTCCTCTCTGGAGATCCTAGCCGCTCAGACCTCCCCCTTGTTGAGATCTGGCCGTTAAGACCTCCTCTCTGGAGATCTTAGCCGCTTAGACCTCCCTGTTGTGTTTGGACCTCCTTTAGGTTCAGACCTCCCTGTTGTGTTTGGACCTCCCTTAGGTTCAGACCTCCCTGTTGTGTTTGGACCTCCTTTGGTTCAGACCTCCCTGTTGTGTTTGGACCTCCTTTAGGTTCAGACCTCCCTGTTGTGTTTGGACCTCCCTTAGGTTCAGACCTCCCTGTTGTGTTTGGACCTCCTTTGGTTCAGACATCCCTGTTGTGTTTGGACCTCCTTTAGGTTCAGACCTCCCTGTTGTGTTTGGACCTCCCTTAGGTTCAGACCTCCCTGTTGTGTTTGGACCTCCTGTGGTTCAGACCTCCCTGTTGTGTTTGGACCTCCCTTAGGTTCAGACCTCCCTGTGGTGTTTGGACCTCCTTTGGTTCAGACCTCCCTGTTGTGTTTGGACCTCCTTTAGGTTCAGACCTCCCTGTCGTGTTTGGACCTCCCTTAGGTTCAGACCTCCCTTAGGTTCAGACCTCCCTCTTGTGTTTGGACCTCCCTTAGGTTCAGACCTCTCTGTTGTGTTTGGACCTCCTTTGGTTCAGACCTCCCTGTTGTGTTTGGACCTCCCTTAGGTTCAGACCTCCCTGTTGTGTTTGGACCTCCTTTGGTTCAGACCTCCCTGTTGTGTTGGACCTCCTTTAGGTTCAGACCTCCCCTTTTGTGTTTAGACCTTTGAGGTCTAAACCTCCCTGTTGTTCTAGGACCTCCTCTTTGGACCGTGGACCATGTCTTTGACTGGTCTGTGCACCTTTTGACTGGCCCCTTGGGCAGTCTTAAGTGCATTTGATGTGGGTTGAGTCACATTAAATGCTACCAGCTACCTTTGTACTCTTTTCTACTTTTGTCACATCCCTAGCTTTCTTTATCCTTTTTCGCACCTTGTGGCAAGATGCCTTTGTCTCGATGCCTTGAATCTGGGCGCCCTTTTGAGGGTGCCCTATTCTCCCTTTCTCTTTAAATAGGGCACCGGGGCCTCCATTTGCTCCATGTTCGTCATTTCTTCCCCTCCCTCTTTCTCTCGGTCCGAGAAGCTCTCCAGGCTCCTCTGGTTCGGACCTCCTTGAGTCCGAGCCCTTTACTCTTGGACCTCCCTCGTGGGATTTCCTCCCTCTCGGACCTCCTCCTTCCTTCTTGTTGGACCTCCCTTCGTGGTTTTTCCTTTCGTTCTTGCTAGTTCTTTTCGGGTTCCTTTTGAGGTGCTTTATTTAGTTGTTTTCTTTGCAACGTGTAGATTCCGTGGGTACTAAGGAGCTTGAAGATCCAAAGAAGCCCGGCTGAAGCTCGTGACCCGCCATTGAAGGCAAGTCATGGGACCTTTGACCATCTTGATCCCATTTGCAAAAGTATTTTGATTTGTTAAACTTGTATGGCTATTTGTATAAAATGGTTTGGGCTCTAGTTAAATACCTACTGGTTTTATGCCTCCTCGTCTATTTGGTAATCCACATGTTGACATGTTACCTTTGACAACCTTAGGATGGTCTTGTTAGTTGGTCTTGTATTGCTATTGCCAACATGGGTATCGTTCTTGCTTAGCCTTGCTCTAGTAGACGTGGGTCTCCTCATGAATCATCATTATTGCTTAATCTTGACTAATGAATTATGGAACTTTGGTTGGTGCCAGCGATAAGTAACTAGGGTTGAAGCCATAGTTGTGTTGTTTGTGGTGCGAGACCACTTTAAAATATGTTGTGCCAGGTGGGTGGTCTTTGGCCGAGTTGAACCTAAAAGTCGCTTTTTTGCTCGGGCGAGTTGGCGGAGGCGAGTAGTGGGTGCTCCAAGGGTTGAAGCCATGGAGTCACCTAGGTGATCCAAGGGTGGTAGCCATGGAGTCACTGGGTGCCCCAAGTTATTCTTTGGGGTCACATTTGGGTTGTGGAATGCCTCGCTCGAGCGACCATTTAAGGACTGAACCTTAGGAGCCATTGATCTGGGCCAAACCGTGCAACCACATGTCCATTATGGGGTGGACCGGGAGTAATAACTGGTCTTGTTCTGATTCGGTTCCAAGGGAGAGGAGGTGTTGATGGAGCACCATGGCTTAAGAGGGGGCCACCGGGTGCTAGACGCACACCGTGAGGGCGAAACCTTAATGTTGGTGACTGAGTCAGAGCAGGACCTTGTAAAAGCCCGGTGGTAGTCTCCACTTGATCCGCATGTCTAAGGTAACGTGTGAAATATCAAGCGACTACCTCTTGTGGGTAAAGTTGTGCACCTCTGCAGAGTGTAAATCCGTTCGAATGGCCGCGTCCTCGGTTATGGACATGCCCGGAGATTTCGAATGAGGGGTAGAATTCTTTTTGTGAAATTGTGTTTCTCCTGGGCGTTTTGGTGAGAGGTCATGGCTTGTGCCTCGAAGAGACCTTGGCCGGCTCCAGAGGGGTCATGGCTGGGCTCACAAAGTGGTCCAGGGGCTGGTCTTGTGGTACTCTGGAGTGGGTGCTCCAGAGAGGTTTGGGTTGGTGCCTTGGGTGTGAGTGGGTGCTCACTGTCCCCTTTAAAAATCAAATGTACTTATGTATTACGCTTTCTAACTTAAGCTTTGCAATCTATTATGTTATTTATCGTCACTTTGGCTTTACATAAACTAACCCTACTGACTCACTTTGTCAAGCCATGCATGATTATTACTTGCATACCTTACCCATGGCTTGCCGAGTACATTCGAGGTACTCATTGGCTTGTGCCCCTATTTGCTTGATCGCAGAGGTTGGAGTTCAGTGGTCCGGTGCTCTCGGAGGGAGCACCCTTGAAGACCTTCTTGCAGATGGGTGACGTCCTCCACTTGGTAGCTTTGTGGGTGGCCGAATGGACCTTGTGTTTTGTCTTCACCTCCATTTGTGTTGTTGTTCTCGTTTGTTGTTAGCCTTTAGTGGCACCCCTCACAAACCTTGGCCATAAAGCCACTTGTTAATATATGTGTTATTTTGGTTTGTCTTCTCTTTAAGCTTGTTGTATGGATTTGATTACACCTGTGGGTTACATGCGAGCTAGCCAATTTGATCCTGGGACTAGCTCGGGCGCAGAGGCAGACTCCGTGAAGTCCTCGGGACTTGGCTCAGGAGATCTGTCGGACCTCCTGTGATATACGCTGAGGTGCTCTGGCGGGTTATTGGCCAAGACCTCCAGAGGTCTTGATGACCTCTGGGAGGTCTCGTGGTCAGACCTCCAGAGGTCTTGAGGACCTCCTAGGAGGTCAGGCACCTCCTCGAGCAAAGACCGAGCGGTACTACTGCTCCTCCATGCGGTAGTACCGCAACTCAAAAAGGAAGGTCCTCCGGGACCTTTTTGTACATCTGAGGTGGGGCGTCACATCGGGCGGCCAAGACGGCAAGCACGCTGCTGCCCTCTCAAGACACTAGCGGCGGCAATGCCTCGCCCCCACCGCGCCCGCTTTGCCTTGGCCTCGGCCTCGTCGCCTCCCGCGGTGGGCAGCTATCAGGCCGAGCAAGCGCTCGGCGAGCCACCGGAGACGTGCGAGCCAGAGGGCAGGCGGCGTATGAGCCGGTCCAGAGAGAGAGGGAGGTGCAAGTGAGCACAGCATGGGGAAGCGGCGGTTGGGCTCGTCACCTCGGCCCTCGCCTCCTCAACTCCCACCGCGCCACGCCGCCTCGCCTCCCGCCGCCTCCTCGTGCCTCCCGCGCACGCTGGTGCTGTTCCGCCTCCCGCCTAGGCCTCAAGCACCGCTTGGCCTCCCGCCGCCTCCTCCACCTCTTGCCTCGGCCTCAAGCGCCGCTCGGCCTCCCGCTGGCTCTCGCCTCAGCCTCACGCGTCGCTCGGCCTCCCGCCACGGTCACCGCAGGGGATGGGGGGATGGGAGAGGCCGGAGGCGGCAGGAGATAGGGGAGATCCGCAGAGGGAGGCTGCGACATGGGAGATGGCCGATGGGGTTGCTTGGGAGGAGTCGCTCGGAGGAGGCGATGGGGGGGAGGCGCTGAATCGAGGGAAGGCGCTCTTTGGGGGAGGCCGGGAGGCGATGGAGGCGATGGGAAATGGGGGTGGGTGGTGGAGCCCTGTGGAGGCAGATGAGGATTTTGGCTTTTGGGGGAACTGATAGTCGAGCCGACTGGGGAAAAGAGAGACAGAGAGAGAAAGAAAAAAGAAATAGAGAGAATCTAGCTGGGGTGAGGACCGAAGCTCTTTACTTTCTTTCAAATTGAGAGAGATAGGCAGAGAGACAACGGGTAAGTGAGCGGATGATTAGCAACGTTCGCAACGTACTGGTGATTAGCGAGTCATGTCTTTTTTTCCAATCGTGAGAGACAATGGGCAACAAGCACAGAGAAGCAACAGGCATGCCGCGACCGCGAGAGACATGACATGATATAAATCTGATGTGACAAGCACAGAGAAGCAACGGCTCTACGGGTTTCTTCTCTCCGACGCTCCGCGCGACCGTGCCTATAAAACGAAGCTCTGTGCTCATTTATTCATCCATTCTCAGCTCACCTCTTTTCTTCATCATTCATTTACTCTCCTTATTTCTTCAACAGCCATCTACTCTCCCCATTTATTCACCATCCATCCATTATGCTGCCAAGGAGTTGGAGAACCAAGGAGCTCCTGAGTGGTATGCTATCGAGGAGTCGGAGCACGAAAAGGACAGCAGGGCGACTTAGTGTAAGTTCTCGCCGTCGCTCTCCTAGTCCTCCTCCAGCTCCGACTCCCGTTGATGCCCGCCAATTATTGCCAAGCATGGGAGACTATGGTATGAATGACCATCATATGGACGGTACGGAGGGCTACGAGGAGTACTAGGGTGGTCCAGAGCCAATGGGGACTCTAGAGTTCTCTCCCACATCCACGGATGGCAACATTGGCGGGTCTGGACGAAGGGCGAATTGCTGGAAGCACATGACTTGGAGCCAGGAAATCCAAGACGGTGAAACGGTAGATATCGCAACATGTAATTATTGCCAAGCTAAATTAATTGCTCGTATAGCTGCAGGGACAGGGCACTTGAACCGGCACTACAAGGCATGCTTGCGCAAGATCGGGGCGCAGAGCCAAGGGGGAGGAGTACAAACGCAGCTAAACTTCGAGGCCGATGGCTCTGTAAGTACCTTGGTATAAAACCCGCTTTTTGCGCGTGAGAAAATCGTTAGATATATTGTTACGGAAGATCAACCGATTAGGATGGGTGAAAGCCGCGCATTCGAAAGAATGGTCCAACGCGACTTTTGCCCACAGTACCAACATGTTAGTAGGAGAACCACTACATCTGATATTTTACGGCTGTATCATAAGGAACTAGCAGAACTAAAAGAACAATTCCTACAAGCTCAGTTCTCTTTTGCTATAACTTCAGACATTTGGACATCATCACACCAGAGAAGTGCTTACCTTAGTGTTGTAGCCCATTATTTAGACGATAATTACAAACTAAACAAGAGAGTCATAGGGTTTAAGGCAATTAACGAATCACACACGGGAGAGGCCATTGCCGAGCGTATACTACACGTACTTGATGATTTTAAGATAGATAATAAGATTGCTTCTATAACTCTTGATAACGCATCAGCGAACACGACTGCTATGAACATCCTCACGCCAATATTGCAGACGTATATTGGTGGTTATGTTCTCCACTAGAGATGCGTATGCCATATCTTGAACCTTGTTGTTCAAGATGGTATGCAAGCGATTGGCAGATATTTGAATAGTGTTCGTGACGCCGTTCGCTACCTCACAAATTCCCCACAAGTGGCAGCCAGGTTCGCGGAGTACTACGCAGCCAATGGGAAGGAGCCAAGAAAATTCGGTCTTGACATGAAGGTGAGGTGGAACTCGACCTATATCATGTTAAAGAAGTTACAAGGGTACAAACATGCCATATCTGTTTTTGTCAATGCTAACTCTCAAAACAATGAATTGGTAGTTACTAATTCAGATTAGCAGATTGCTAGTCATTTTCAACAGTTTTTACAACCTTTTTATAAAGCAACAAAGATGTTATCTGGTGTTTATTACCCTACCTCTTGCTTAGTTATAGAATTTATTTAGTTAATTGCAGATAAGATTGCCAAATCTAGGGAGGATCCCCTTTTAGGTCATGCTGCTGCACTAATGGAGGAAAATTTTATTAAATATTTTAGTTCTATTTCACACATGTATTGCTTTGTTATTGATGAGGGCATCCCTACGACACCTTCTTCTCCTCCACCTAATGCTCATGATATACGCTTCGAGTTGTCGACAGGACCAATAACAAAAGCACGTGCCAAGAAACTACAAACTCAGATGAACTTACTCCTTAATGAACATGTCATTGATTTAAACGAACATTTTATACTACCTAAAAACAGTGTTTTGCTTGTGTTCAGTTTTGAAGATTCAGCGATAGACGGCGATCAAGGATATGCGGCCGTCATCCAAAGAAGGCTATCAAATGTGGAGGTCAAGGCGCTGGCCTATGGCCCATTCGGCCAAAGAGGAGAGGGCCAATGTCCATACGGCTAAGCGAGGGATCAAGGCCCAAGTAGTCAAGTACAAAGCCCATATGGAGGAACCAGGAAGGAAGCCCAAGTCCGCGGCGCGAACGACAATCGGGCCATGAATAGTGCATGCTACTGATCTGCGGTCATGAGCGAAGGCTTGGCCTTCAAGATAAAGTTCGTGAGCAAGTATGTGCGTATGAATAGTACCACATGGAAAATTAGTACCGAATAGTTCTTAGGCTGAGACTATATATTGAGGGGTAGACCCCATTGTAAAGTAGACCACGTTTATGCAAAAGAATAGAACACAAGTTATTGCTTGTTCTTTCATAATAGAGTTCATACGAGGACTTCTGAGAGAGAATTAGGCGATCAATTGTTCATTCTGCATTTCAAGGTCAAGTTTGCTTTTCCACTGGGAATTGAGGGCTTGGCGATCTCCGCTCGTGGTCTAGCGGCGATCATCCTGGTGCATGTTGGCGAATATCCATAGAGCTGCAAGTCCGTGCACTGGCGCGTGGTGTACAACTTAGCGGTGTTCGTCGTCAAGCGCTATTTATCTACGGTTCTACTCGAGAAGATCGGGCCACCCCGTATCAGCTATTATTTTCGATCCTACGAAAAAGTTGCCAGGTTTGCAGATCGGTATGGAGGGAATAGGTGAATGCCTTGGTCTTGATTACTCGGAAGCTTTTGCATATGTCAAAGAGGAGTTTTTTTCGTGTTTTCCGCATGTATCATGACAAGTTCTGCAGCAGCGCGAGATCAGAGGCCTCACAGTAGACGCAACAAGGAAAGAAAAGCTTGACATCCCACTTGTGGAAGAAGCTAAAGGGCAAGTCCAGTTCTTCGTCCTCTCAATCTCAGGCAGCCCTCTTGTGGAATTCTGTCTCAGGGCTAAACCACTACCCGGAGCATGATTTTGCAAACATCAATTCTGATCTTTCCAGTGGAAAGATAGACTTGCTCGAGTAGTGGAAGAACAACAAACGGATATTTCCTGTGCTATCACATTTCACACGGAATGTTCTGCTGGTGCCGGTGTCCACTGTATCTTCAGAAGCAACGTTCAGCATGGCAGGGAGAATAATTGAAGAAAGAAGATCATCCATCACGCCTAGGATGGTAGAGGCAATCACATGCGCCAAGGACTGGGAATTGGCTAAAGAGCGGCAACAACATCAACTGGAGGATCTTGAGATCGTGCAGGTGTACGCTGACCTCGAATGCATGAATGATCTCGACATTGATGAGTAGTTAGTATGTACACATGTTGTTACTGTACTCTTTTTCTTACTTGGGGAACCCCACTCTGGGGAGTAAGGTTTTTAACAAGACAGTGATATTGTATCTGTAAAATATCAAAAAAATTCACTTTTTCCCCGAAATATTTTTGTGCCCATGTTTTTACGCAATTATTTCAATTTTAACTAGGTTTTTAATGAGGCGGGCACGACCGCACGAGAGGAATGAAGATGGCAGTCGCCGCCGCCATCGCCGCCGCCGTCTATAGTTACTTAGGGACGGACTTGGGCTAGCACGGCACGACCCCGGCACGACGGGTTTTGGGCGTGCGTTCGGCCTGGCCGAATCGCGAGTGGGTCGACGCAAGACGACACTGACGGTGTGGCCGGCCGAGCCAAGACGACACGATGTGGTCTGAAGCACGGTGGGTCCAGGCCGTGCCGGCATGACATGACCCAATTCTCAGCTCTACCCACGGTGGATCCGCCACTGCACACACACTTGTTGCGGGCCACCTTCTCCTTGGCACAGCTAAAATGATCAACAACTATGAAGCTAGCCACCACTACTGCCTCGTAAAGCAACCTTTTCCTCTCTCTAAAAAGCAACCACAAGTCATCAGAGAGAGAGAGAGAGAGAGAGCGCGCGCTCGTACGGTCGTACCTTGAAACGAATTAAGGAGGCTCATGGTCGAGTCAAGACTAGAGGTGGGTATTGGGTAGGGCGTGCTAGCGGCAAGACCTCTGGTGCTTGGGTCTGCGTCGTGTCGTCTTCGGCTCGACCCGGTCACCTCGCCATGCCGTGCCAGCCCCACCTCGCCTCGGCCAGCTCGAGCCGACCCAAAGCCCGTCGTCTCGGGGCGTCTGAGGTCACCCAAGCCCAACCCAAAATAACTATAGGCAGCAGAGGCGGCGATGGCGGCAATCGCCATCTTCATTCCTCTCGTGGGAGGAGAGCCGAAGAGGAGGAAGGCGTGGGGAGAGAGCCGCAGAGGAGGGAGGAAAGTGGTGCTTGGGAGGGAGGAACCGAGGTGGAGGGTGGAGGCGGTGTGTGGGATTGGGGATATGGATTAGCCGGGATGGGGGTTAGGGTTGGGCCAGGCCGTGAGGGGAAGAACGGGATTGGGCCAGGCTACCAGGCCGGGGAGGGATAGGATTGAGTCAGGCTGAGGAGGGATTAGAGGATTGGGCTTTTTTCGTGCCGTGCCGGCCCAAACATAGCCCAAATGGGCTGTCTTGAGTGCCGCCCAACAGGCGTGTTCTCAGCCTAACTCGCCCGGCGTCAGAAATGTCGGCCGGGTCCGCCCGGACGCTGCGCCGCATCAGATCATACTTAGATCATACCGTGCTGACCAGGCTTCGGATCAGCTCAGAAAAGCCCGGTCCAAGTCTCAGGTCTAGTCAAGACTCGTAAAGCTCGTGCCAGTGTGTCACTGGCGAGCCTCTTGATCTTGTAAATAGAGAGATTCTAATCACCTAGAAGGAAAGGAGCTGGCCGGCCGGATGCAATCTTCGATCCATTCCCATGTGACGCGTCCATTCCCATGTGACGCGCACCACGCTCTGAAAGGCAAGCTCAGGCTGGTTGTCCATGGACTAGCCCAACTCGCAGCACACATCACATGCCATCACCATCCAATCACAGTGCTGCACTCTTGAATCCTGATCACTCAGCGCCTAGTGTACTCACATGGAAAGCTTTGAGCTCACATTCATAAATGGGCTTCACTTCACTACCTTCCTCTCAGTCTCACCATCACCCAGTAGTAAGTTTAGTACTAGCTTGCTTCCCACCCCCAACACACAGCCTAGCTACCTAGCCATGAGATCTCTCTCCATTTGTGCTCCCTTCCTCTGTGCTCTGATACTTCTGCATTGCCTGGTGGCCCTGGTCACCATGCCAGGAGCAGCGGATCTTGATGATGCAGCATCAAGAGAGTGCTTGATCCAATCAAGGAAGCTGCTGCAGAATGCGATCGCAAGATCGGTGAGCACGCGGCCGTTCCATGTAGCTGCTGCTGCAAGGGAGAAGCGCGATGTGGAGGCCAGTGCGAGCCTGAAGCCGCCGAGGCCGAGCAAGTCGAATCCGAAGCAGAATTAGCAGCTAGCAAGACTGATAACACAGAGAAGAAAGCAACAATGTCCATTTGAAATGCTTGTATGTACAAGTCTTTTCTGGCCTTTTTGCCAAGTGTAGAGTTTTGATCCATCATTGGTAGCTGCTTGCAAAATCAAAAGAGTAGCTAGATAGGAATGTTTCCTTCTTTTCTTTCGCTCCCTTATTTCTGCCACATTTGTAGATTTTTGACAACTTCCCTTGAAGCTCATGGGATGAGAGTCATGAAACTAACCTAGTGAATTTCGTTTCTCTTTATTTCTGTAGCTTGGGTTAAATGTAGATAGTAACCTCTGTTTTCCTCTTTCCCGCTGTACTTTTCTCTGGTGCCTTAACTTGAACCAATCTCAGAACAACAAATTATCATGATTGCTATGACAAAGAACATATTTCAGAGACAGGGAGGTAAATTCCATCTATGGGAGGGAGGCAAGGCGATTTCAGAATACCACTCCTAGAACAAGCACAGAAGGCATCTAATCCTTCAATCGAGAATTCGAGATTAAGGTGCGTGACCACCTTTGGTGCAGCTACCTTGAGCACATGGTTCTTCAATCAACACGATGAGGTATCAAAGTGACCTAGATCCACAATGACAGTAGATTCGAAAAGCACCCTCCCATTGTTGTCTCATAGATTAAGGTTAACCAACAGGTGGGAACAGCATCCTAGAGAAATTCCATGCAATTAGTACGGCAAATTCACAAAGATTTCAGGATTGCATTTCATAATCCATGTCCTTGGGACTGTTTGCAATCTGAATTAAACCAGTTGAAATAAAGCAAAAACTGAAATATTTGGCTTACAAATGAGTCCCTAAAATGTTTCCTAAATGAAGATACATCTACACTGCTTCGTAAGATGTCAAGACCAACGATACAGATTTCATGTCGTCAATCATGCTGCAGGATTCACAAACACATCTTTGATTAGTCTATCACCACGGCCTTCGACCCCCAATACGCCGTGCAAGTTGTATGTCCTTTTGCACTGCAGCAACAAAAAAAATGTCAGAACAGAACAGGCTCAACTGTTGGTGTATTAAGCTTTGCACAGCTTTCTATTAAGAAGAGAGAGAACAGCTGCTCAAATCGCAGGAACAAAGGTTATACCAAAAAAACGAAAACAGAAACAGAACACAAAAACAGAAAAGAACACACCCCTAAAGAAACTACAGAACAACGACAATCCGAACACTAAATAGCCAGACGACCAATGGACTACTCCTGCTGTGCATGCGCCTCCATCTTGTTTGCCGCCGCAAAAAGCCAGAGCTGATGCTCAGTAAGAATATTTGTGAGCATTTGATCAAGAGAAGCGGCGACGTTATTAAACATCCGATGATTGCGTTTCTTCCAGAATGAAGCTTATTATTGTTGAGCATATAAGTATTTTTCGAATTACTTTAATCCAGAAATATGCTAGATAAAACATAGAAAATACTCTAGCTATTTTCACAAAGGAGATAACCAAGAACACTATAGTCATACCAGATTCTAGAATGACAGAAGCTAGTATAACTATCTCAGTATTCAAGACAACAATAGATAGTAAAGCAAACTAAGTAATAAGAGGGAGATAGCCATACCCAGCTTCAGTAGAAGAAGAATGTATAGCAGAGTTCTTGATGAGGACGTCGTTCGTCATGGCGTAGTGGACGTTATGGTAGTAGTCGTGCAGTTGATGTAGATGTAGCAGAGGATCAACGAGCAGTCGCGCAAACGCTCCCCAAAAATCTTATTCGTCCTCGCTCGTACAAGCCTTCAAGGACGAGGGTTCCGAAGGCCTGCTCTCCCAGTGCAGCAGTACACGCGCCTTGCCGGGATGGAAAACGCCAGAGACAACAACAAGACTGAAGATTTCTGTATTGTGGAAGTGGAAAACTCGAACCAGAACCAGTACTCTCAGTTCTCTTAAATAGCCAAAAGAAAGGAGTCCAAAGGTCAACAGTTGCCATTGCTTCGGCAGAATCGAAAGGCCAACAGTTGGAATCGAAAGACCAAAGGTTGCCATTGATTCGCCATCAGAACTCTATTCTTTTTAATAGCCAAAAACAAAGAGATCAGAGACCAAAGGTCGCCATCAATTACGAGTCAGTGTGTTTCGATTTTCGAATAGATAAAGAAAATCGCGCCCGCACCTGACACGCCTGCGTACGCCCGCACCGGCACGGCTCGGCATGGCTAGGCGAGAGGCGAGCAAGCGCGCGCGTGTGTTGGCTCTTTCCAATTCCACAAGAGGGGCTACCACGTTCCACCTTATAAAGTGGTGTAACTCCCCTTCATCCCTCTATGTGGGACTAAACAGTTTTAGCACATGCACATGGGCCTTTGGGATTTACCAGGAATTAATTAGAATATAAATTTGGGTCTAGCCCATATTAATTCCAACAATTATAAGTAATTATTTCATAAAACAGTTGCTTTTGTCCAGGAGCATCCTTTTAATATATATGTGATGTCAACTCTCAAGTCAACGTTGTGTCTTATGGGACAAATCACAACAATGATGATGTTTCTAATGCCTTCTAGATGTTGCGAAGCTTTAAGGAGAATAAAAAACGGCATATTTTACATTTCAAAATTCTCTGATTTGATCCCCATGTTTGTATCCCTAAGATAAGAAAGAAATAAACAGGTAAATCAAACCTAGATCCTTCAGTTTTAGCCTATACTAATCAGCTTTGGTACCAAAATGAAGCTGGACTAAATTCTTCAGCATTACCAATTTCCAGTCCATTCACAAGCCATATATGTACTGTTTGTTTAACATGTTAATTGATAATAAAAAACGTGAGGTCCTATTGAGTTTTGACATTTGCAGCTTGCACAAAGCCACAAACCAACTAAATCTTGTTACGATGAATCAGTGGAAATTTGGCCACTTCAAAGAACATCAAAACTAGATATTACCTCAAATATAAGCACAAGTGTTAAAAAGAATCCTGTAATTGAAATGCTTTTATAACTGGGGCATGTTTCCAATAAGCATAATAATGCAAAGGAAAAAAAGTGGCAACTTACTGATGGTAAGTGGTAACACGCTTCAATTGGATGGCACAGACATTTGCCACTTCGAATAAGTCTATAAGTGGTACTCTGCTGCTTGCAGAGGGAGAGGAAAAATCATATGAGAATTTGAAGCAAATACACATGACATTGTTAAAAAGTACAAGTAACACATCAACTTATTTCGTGAGTCACAAGAAATATAGTCAATTCTATGTTCTTTTTGCCGGTTATGCAGAAGAAGGTATTTCTGGCAAGAGGCCTCTAAAGTAAGTTTACTGTCCAATAACAATCTTGTATAGATGCACAATACACTAGAATGTTTGTAGACTTGTAGTACATTTGTGTTTTACTGGATAGATATAATCATTTGGCATTCCAACTCATAAACCATCGTTTAGCATTCCAACTCGTAAAAAATGAGAACACAAACAATTGGTTGTGGTTCCTCGCAAATGTCAAGCGGGCGGTTGTGGAAGACCGGCCCAATGTATGCCTTGTCACAGACTGCAAGGTCGTTGTCCGCTCTCAACACCATGAAGAATGGGACGCAACCCCCCTTTCAGTGGAACGACGTGAAAACCTAGTGGTGCATCACTCATCAGCCGTCACACCTTTTCAGACCGAATTGCCCGCACACGACACCTTTTTAGACCGAAATGACAACTCGGACCAGCTTTTCGCAGTGAGTCCATACCACTCACCAACCATCTCACGTTTTTAGAATGAATTGATCACACCTTGCCATGCTATTTTTTTAGGCCAAAATGACAACCCAGAACAGCTTTTCTCAGTTTTCAGACCGATTGGACCACATGTTGTCACGATAACTATTCAGACCGAAATGACAACACGAACCGACCTTTCGTAGTGAGTACACACCACTCACCAGCCACCCCACCCTACCATTCGCCATAATTTACACCCTCAGCACTAAACCCTATCCGCTTATAAAAGGAGGGAGAAGAGAGCTAGAGGAGAACATTACACCACCACAGCCAACACTCCACTCCAACTTGTTTCGATGAACAGAGAGGAATGAGGGAGAAGAGAGCGAGCTAGAGGAGAATATTAGGTCGGGCTTGGAGATGTTTAGCTATGCGGAGATGATGCGGAAGCGTAAGTGACTTGCCCGAAAGGCAGAAACCTACCCAAATTGTTCAATGAAGGATGTGCATGTACCATAAGAATTTCCACGCCCGCCACATCTTTCATCCGCTCTGCCGCCTCTTAGCTTCACCGTCATCGCCGCTCCTTCCCTACTCTCCCATGCCGCCACCGTGTCCGCACCATCTTGCATCCACGCCACCGCACCGGTCATAATCACACCACCGCTGCCCCTCTTATCATTAGCACCACCGCTATCCTCTCCACTTCAATTTTGCCAGCGATGCTGAAGCAACTATCAGAATCACATAGCTTCTGCTGTGAGAGGATATGGTATCCAAGGTGGGTGACGCGCCAGGGATGACTTGGGAGGTGTGCCGATTGCAAAGCAATGGAGATGGCCCGCCGACCAGATACATCAGGAAATTGCTTCGTTGACCAGTAGAGAAGGTGCTGCCACGGCCTTACTCTCGCATGACTTGCCCGAGGTTATGCCATGGTAGCTAGCGGCCTACGTGATGAAAACGCTACTGCCGTTCGCGCTATCAACGGCTTGTGCCAGGAGTACCAAGTGCAGACTGGAGATCAGTTACTTGGCAGCTACCGAGCTTGATTTTAACAGTTGCAAGCATGTTGACTGCAAAGCAGTTTCACTCAAGGTACGAACCTGATTGTGTGCTTGTGCAAGATGCTTCTTCGCCCATCTACAAAAACAAATTGTGCTATACTTCACATTCCCCGCCCCCTTTATCTCCTTCTCATATGCTAATAGATCCATGTTTTTCTGATAATTTATTTGTTCTTTACCTCTAGAGAATACATATTTATCTTATCTGTCATAGAATGCTTGCATGTTGGTGTTGGTAAAATAATATATGATTTCTTTTGTTTTCTTGCTAAATGTTGCTAATAAAGGATGAAGAATTGCATATTTGATAGGAGTTAGCAACGAAGCTTCTCAGATATTACAAGACTTAGAAGAGGCATTGATTGAAACAGGTGTTGCCCATGAAGGAAGCTGATTTGGTGCAGAATTAACCGTGTGATTTGTTGGGTAAGCAACCATTCCTCTACTGTGAAACAAATTGTTCCAAAAAAACTAAGAAGGCAAATAACAAAGATGATCAAGCACACGAGACATAGATTTTTACGTAAAAAATCTTTGCGAGAAACAACCATGGGTGCACGAAGTCGAAATCACTATATGAGGAGATATTACAAGCACGAGAAGACAAGACATGACCCGTAGTCTTAAACGTACAACTTGATGCATTCTCAACATGAGACTATAGAGGTATATTTATAGGATGAGGAAGAAGAGTCCAGAACGAACAAGAAACAAGAGTTGTAGTCGGTTGCGGTCCCTCGCTACATCCACCGTGGGCCAGCTCTCTCCCTAGCTCCGCCCAGCGCATGTGGGTCAGTGCAGTGTCCGGCGTGGACACGAAGTCGAATTCGGTTAATTGCAAAATTAGAGATGATTTTTAGTTTGACTTAGTAAAAAAAATGTTGGCAATTTGTATGCTTCCTACCATGAAATGATTTGAACATCTGATAATTGCACATTCAAGTGAATAGTTTGCTTCAGACATGGTTAATGCACATTGTATAGAAATATTTGGTGCAAAGTATGAGTTCATGTTGCAACGCACAGACATATGTATAGTTAGCTTTGATATGTGTATATGTTTGGCTGTGATTTGATCCAACTATTAACAATGTGTCTTGTATTTAAGAAAGCATGAATCATCTCATAAATAGACACCTCTTTAGTATTTTGCGTATGTTTTTGTTGATCTCGTTACACGAACCTACATGCTGTAAAAATTTCCTAGCCCTGTTAGGAATATAGGAATTCAATAAGAACGATGTACATTTATGTTGCTCAAATGCGAGCTTCAGGATTAGCAAAACAAAGCCAATTCACCCCTGAAGTTGCATGCCCTTTTGCACTTAGGAACGAAGAAGATTAGGGGTTGTTTGGTTCATGACCATTGTTTGGCAAAACCAAAATTTAGTAAAATGAACGTTGTTTGAATTATGGTCAAGCCAAATTTTGGCGTTACCAAAACTTTGGAGAGTGATTTTCTCACCATTGGATTGCCCACGTGTGACATTAGATTTCGTTGGCGTTACCAAATTTTTGTTGCCATTACAAAATATTGGTAGCAAACCAAATGATAACCAATTTTCATTGACGTTACCAAAATTTAGTTTAGTTCACGCTGGTAATAAACCAAACAAGTCTGGCCATTATTCCTTTGAAAGGCTAGGAGCAAGGTTCCATACCAGAGAGGTAGAGATCACATTTGGACCCAAGCATGGAAGCTGACGCATTGACGCTGTCATAGCAAGAAAAGGTTAGACAGTGGGTACAAAGTACCCTTTGTCTTGGGAAAAGACCGAAAGGGGAGGAGCCAAAGACACAAAGGGTGTTCATGTTGTATTGAATGTATGAATGAGAGAAAATGAGGGGAAGTCCCCTTTGTACATGCCCTTGGGGCTTTATTTATAGGAGGGCAAGAATGGATATTTACTTTCTTGCCCTCACAATGTATTGAGAGAGAGAGGGGGTATTTAGGTACATTTGTCATTATACACTACATGGGCTTGCTCTATACATGTACAGTATCCCTAATGAAACACTGGTATTCTTGACGACCCTGGGGTGCAGGGCACCCTTTGGTGCCCGGCTACAACAACTCTCTCGTCTGCGTGGTCAAGGTCGTGAGGACTGGTCCCGCGATCCTGAGGGGCGAGCGGACGCAATCCCGTCGCCCCCGGCCCATCAGAAGTCGGGATACCCCAGAAGAAATCAGCACGAGGTCGTCCCACCGAGGCATGGCTCTCGACGCGGGCGGCGCGTCAGGGCCGCCCCACCAAGGCGACAGCCTCGAGGCGGGCTGTGAGCAACGGCGAAGCGCATGGGGGCGAAGTTGATGCGGAGCCACCACACCAAGGCATGGCCCTCGAGGCGGGCGGTGAGCAACGGCAGAGCGCGTAGGGGCGAAGTCGATGTGGAGCGGCCATGCCGAGGCATGGCCCTCGAGGCGGGCGACATGCCAGGGCCACCCTGCTGAGGCGATAGCCTCGAGGCGGGCGGTGAGTAGCGGCAGAGCCTGTGGGGGCAAAGTTGACACGAAGCCGCCACGCTGAGGCATGGCCCTCAAGGCGGGCAGCGCGTCAGGGCCAACCACCGAGGCGAAAGCCTCGAGGCAGGTGATGAGCAGCGGCGGAGCCTGTGGGGGCGAAGTCGACGCGGAACCGCCACGCCGAGGCATGGCCCTCGAGGCGGGCAATGAGTAGCGGCGGAGCGCGTGGGGGCGAAGTCGACGCGGAGCCACCATGCCGACGCATGGCCCTCGAGGCAGGCGGCACGCCCGGGCCACCCCGTCAAGGCGATAGCCTCAAGGTGGGCAGTGAGTAGCGGCGGAGCTCGTGAGGGCAAAGTTGACGCAGAGCCACCACGACGAGGCATGGCCCTTGAGGCAGGCGGCGCGTCAGGGCTGTCCCGTCGAGGTGATAGCCTCGAGGCGGGCGGTAAGCAGCGGCGGAGCCCATGGCGGCGAAGTCGACATAGAGCCGCCACACCGAGGCGTGGCCCTCGAGGTGGGCGGTGAGCAGCAGTGGAGCTTGTGGGGGCGAAGTCGATACGAAGCTGCCACGCCGAGGCATGGCCTTCAAGGCGGGCGGCACGTCAGGGCTGCCCTGATGAGGCGATAACCTCGAGGTGGACGGTGAGCAGCGGCGGAGCCCATGGGGGCGAAGTCAACACGGAGCCTCCACGCCGAAGCATGGCCCTCGGGGTGGGCAGCGCATCATGGCAGAGTCGTCGCTAGCCTTGTATTTGATTACTTCATCGATGTGACCGTTTGCGATAGTCCTGCTGGGGGGCCTAGTACCATCCCCCCTTCGGCTGCTCCTAGTGATTTGCATACGCAACTTGGGGTGGCACAAAGGTTTGTTTGATTGGGCTCGATTGGGAGCCCAAGGCTGGTGAGGGGGAGGCGAAGCCGAACACCATCCCCTAACTTTTTTTTATTGGGCTCATTTGGGAGCCCAAGGCTAGCGAAGGGGGGGGGGGCGAGCAAGGTAGTTAAAATCGCGATCCTACTTGTAAAGTCGTACGATTTTACGATCCCACGACGGCCTGTCGATCCAGATTGCACTGTGGATCGGAATCAGGTAGAATCGTGGTAGAGTCGTGATCCAAAGGGTAGAATCGTGTAGAATTGCATAGTAGAATCATGGTAGAGTCGCAATTTTTTTTTTTGCAATTTTTTCTTCTTTTTTTGCAATTTTTTTAGAGGCCCGGCTTTGTTGATATTTTATTTTAGAGCAAAATTTGTTGATATTAATTTCTGAGATTGAAACTATAAATAAATAAGGAGCATGCAAAATATTATATCAATGTGGCAATGCTAGTACAGATATCTATATTATGAGTTATGACATGAGCAATCTTGAGCTTGATAATGATAATCTATTTTTATTCCTGTAGTATGTCTAGGTGCTTTTAAGCAACATGCAAGCGTTGCAATTAGATATTGATTTACAAAACTTGTGAATATTTCTCATTAATTGTAGTAAACTAGTCAAGGCTATTGGCTGTTCTCCTGTAGTTCAGAACTATATCACCCATCTTATCAGTACCATTATGCTTTTATGTTGTGTGATAAGAAGTGTTTTGCCCCTTTTTTTGGTAATAAGTAAGTGGTAAACCTTGTAAGAATCATACAAACTTATAATATAGATGTTAAATATGTGTATTTTTACAAATCCGTAGAATCGCCGATTCTACGATTCGATACTACGATTCGATCCTACCGGAGGCAAATTGATCCGACTCGGGATCTCGACTCTGACTACCTTGGGGGCGAGGCCGACCGCCGTCCCCCACATATTTTTTGATTGGGCTCGCTTGAGAGCCCAAAGCTAGCGAGGGGGAGGCGAACCCGAACGCCGTCCCCCAATAATTTTTTTATTGGGCTTATTTAAGAGCCCAAAGCTAGCGAGCGAGAGGCAAAGCCGAACGCCGTCCCCCACATATTTTTTGATTGGGCTAGCTTGAGAGCCCAAAGTTAGCGAGGGGAGGCGAAGCCGAACGCCGCCCACAACATTTTTTTGATTGGGCTCGTTTGAGAACCCAAAGCTAGCGAGGGGGAGGCGAAGCCGAACGCTGTCCCCCACATATTTTTTGATTGGGCTCGCTTGAGAGCCCAAAGCTAGCGAGGGGGAGGCGAAGCCGAACGCTGTCCCCCACATATTTTTTTGATTGGGATTGCTTGATATCCCAAAGCTAACGAGGGGGAGGCGAAGCCGAACGCCTTTCCTCATCATTTTTTTGGATTGGGCTCGTTTGAGAGCCCAAAGCTAGCGAGGGGGAGACGAATCCGAACGTTGTCCCCCACATATTTTTTGATTAGGCTCGCTTGAGAGCCCAGAGCTAGCGAGAGGAAGGCGAAGACGAATGTTGTCCCCCAATATTTTTTGATTGGGCTTGTTTGAGAGCCCAAAGCTAGCGAGGGGAAGGCGAAGCCGAACGCCGTCCCCCACATATTTTTTGATTGGGCTCGCTTGAGAACCCAAAGCCAGCGAGGGGGAGGCGAAGCTGAACGCCATCCCCTAACATTTTTTGATTGGGCTCGTTTGAGAGCCCAAAGATAGCGAGGGGGAGGCGAAGCCGAACGCCGTCCCCCACATATTTTTTGATTGGGCTCGCTTGAGAGCCCAAAGTTAGCGAGGGGAGGTGAAGTCGAACGTCGTCCCCCACATATTTTTTGATTGGGCTCGCTTGAGAGCCCAAAGTTAGCGAGGGGAGGTGAAGTCGAACGTCGTCCCCAACATTTTTTTGATTGGGCTCATTTGAGAGCCCAAAGCTAGCGAGGGGGAGGCGAAGCCAAACGCTGTCCCCCACATATTTTTTTTGATTGGGCTCGCCTGAGAGCCCAAAGCTAGCGAGGGGAGGCGAAGCCGAACGCCGTCCCCCACATATTTTTTTGATTGGGCTCGCTTGAGATGCCAAAGCTAGCGAGGGGGAGGCGAAGCCGAACGCTGTTCCCCAACATTCTTTTGATTGGGCTCGTTTGAGAGCCGAAAGCTAGCGAGGGGGAGATGAAGCCGAACGTTGTCCCTACATATTTTTTGATTGGGCTCGTTTGAGAGCCCAGAGCTAGCGAGGGGAAGGCGAAACCGAACGTCGTCCCCTAATATTTTTTGATTGGGCTCGTTTGAGAGCCCAAAGCTAGCGAGGGGGAGGCGAAGCTGAACACCGTCCCCCACATGTTTTTTGATTGGGCTCGTTTGAGAGCCCAAAGCTAGTGAGTGGGAGGCGAAGGCAAACGTCGTCCCCCACATATTTTTTTTATTGGGCTCGCTTGAGTGCCCAAATATAGCGAGGGGAGGCGAAGCTGAACATCGTCCGCCAATATTTTTTATTGGGCTCGTTTGAGAGCCCAAAGCTAGCACGGGGGAGGCGAAGCCGAACACTGTCCCCCACATATTTTTTGATTGGGCTCGCTTGAGAGCCCAAAGTTAGCGAGAGGGAGGCGAAGCCGAACGCCGTCCCCCAACACTTTTTGATTGGGCTCGTTTGAGAGCCCAAAGCTAGCGAGGGGGAGGCGAAACCGAATGCCATCCCCCACATATTTTTTGATTGGGCTCGCTTGAGAGACCAAAGCTAGCGAGGGGGAGGCGAAGCCGAACGCCGCCCCCAACATTTTTTTGATTGGGCTCGTATGAGAGGCCAAAGCTAGCGAGGGGGGGGGCCGAAGCCGAACGCCGTCCCCCACATATTTTTTGATTGGGTTTGCTTGAGAGCCCAAAGCTAGTGAGGGGAAGGCGAAGCCGAACGTCGTCCCCCAACATTTTTTGATTTGGGCTCGTTTGAGAGTCCAAAGCTAGCGAGGGGGGGGGGCGAGGTGTCCTCGTTGAGACGAGGACGATAGGTTTGTGTGTTGGGGCGCAATATGCGAGGTCTCTCCACCAAGGCGAGGCCCTCGAGGTGGAGGACTCCCTAGTCACTAAGGCTGGGCCTTCGGAATGGCTGGGGTCTTTGCGCGGATGAGCATGATGTGAAATGTCTCTCCGCTGAGGCGAGGCCCTCGAGGCGGGAGACTCCCTAGTCTCCGAGGCCAGGCATTTGAAATGACTGGGGTCTTTGTGCGAATGAGCGTGATGTGAAATGTCTCTCCACCGAGGTGAGGCCCTCGAGGCGGGAGACTCCCTAGTCGCCGAGGCTGGTCCTTCTGAGCGACTAGGTTTTGCGCGAATGAGTGCGATGTGAAATGTCTCTCCGCCGAGGCGAGGCCCTTGAGGCGGGAGACTCCCTAGTCACCGAGGCCGGGCCTTCGGAGCGACTATGTTCTGCGTGAATGAGCGTGATGCGAAGTGTATGTCCACCGAGGCGAGGCCCTCGAGGCGGGAGACTCCCTAGTCGCCTAGGCCGGGCCTCCGGAGAGACTAGGTTCTGCACATCTCGGTGTTTTAGAACAAATCGTATGTAATGATTATTTGATTGGGGGGTCTCCAAGACTCAAATCACGTAGAGAGAATGACACGGGAATTTTTATACAGGTTCAGACCTTCTCCGGAGATAATAACAACCCTACTCCTGTGTGGCTGTATTGAGTATGCCGGTTATAGATCAAGAGAAAGACTCAAGTCTTGTGTCTTGTGCTCCTGATTGCCTCTCCCTTTGCTGCCTGCTGATTCCACCCTTTATATAGTGCTCGAAGTGGGCGGCGGTTTCTCTAGTCCATAGGGCGCCTCAACGCTTCAGATGATAAAGCAGTTACTAGTGATTATTGCTGGAGTAGTAACGTCCCCACGTCGCCAGGCGGTTATCATCAAGGAAGAGAGTTTAATCGTGCAATTATTTCAGAGAATAACAACATATACTAACTGTTTTGATGCTCTAATTAATTGTGCCTACTTGTCTATAAGCTCAATCAATTATACGGTGGTCGTAGTTGACCTAGTCGTAAAAGGACTTACGACGATATGGTGGTCGTAGAAAAACTTACGACTATAGGGTGGTCGTAGAAGAACTTACGACCACGATGCAGTCGTAGAAGGTCTTACGACTCCAGCTTCTCCCTTATGAACATTAAGGGATATACTTAAGAACCATATGATGGTATTATTATCCATAATAAGAATTACAGATAAATAATTAAATGAGGATTAATATATCCTCGTCATCTAGCCCCCCAGCTTCAAGTGAAATTAACTTGAAAAAGGAGCTGTAGATGATCTTACGATCAAAAGGTGATCATCGAACGGCGATCGAAGGAAAGACTTTTCGACCGGTATTTCATTTGACTAGAAATAGACTTGATCAAGAAGGTTGTAGGAAATGTTACGACTACAAGGTGACCGTAGAAAATCTTATGACTACAAAGTGGACGTAGTATGGTTAATCAGAAGTAAAACCTTTCCGACTGGTATTTTATTTGACCAAAAATAGACTTGGTCGAGAAGGTAATTTCGCTTCAGGTGTAAAGACAGAATCGGTTTTCTCGAACAGACAAATTAAAGAATCTCAAACGACTCTTATAGACCTGTTTATTGGAGCAGTCCCCGAAGAGGTAGTAACTGTTGAGTTTCCACTATCTATTATCTCAAGCGTGCGGTTAAAAAACTTATTGTGGGTTAGACTTAGGATTTTTTTACCTTTCCCCAAATCGCGTCAACTGTTCATCAAGCTCTTGCATTCTCCGCCACCAACCAAATCGTACACCCTCTAGAGATCTTCCCAAATCTAAATCTACCTCTTTTTGAGAAAGATGGCCTGAACCGCTTCTCCGTGGGCAGAATCGGAGATGGATGCAGCCAAGATGAAGGCTTTGGTCGCCGCCAAGAAGATCCCGAACAAAGAGTTTGTGAAGTGGATTGAGCCTGCTGGGCAACATTGGCCATCGGGGGAGATTGGGCAGATTCCCGTCTTCTAAGCGTAATGCGAGTATGGCATTCGATTGCCTGCTCACCCTTTCCTCACACTCGTACTCGAACACTTTGGGGGTGGAATCGGTGAACCCTGTTCCCAATTCCATCACGATATTAGGTGTGTTCGTATACTTGTGTGAGGCCTACCTGGGGATTCCGGCCGACTTAGAGTTATTCCAGTATTTCTATGGGATGACCAGAATAGCGAGAATTGCCAGTAGCTGTGGTCTGAAGCTCCACGATGGGAAGTTGAAGGAGTACATTTAGATATTCACCCGGTCGTCATGGTCGGGATGAAAAAAGAGGTGGTTCTACTGGTAGACGACCAGTGAAAATAGCCCCTCTTTCGCTGGGAAAGCTGCCAAGAAGATTTTTCTTAGGATTCGACTCCCAAGGATCTTGACCGGATCGCCCCTTACATTCAAGCCATCTAAGACTTGAAGGAGGACGGGCTCACCAGATGGCACATGGTGAAGTATTTCATCTCGCGCCGCATTAGCCCTCTGAAGAAAAGAGCTCATCCCATGTGGAGGTACTCGGGGCCAAAAGACCCGACCAGAGATTACGAGAAGGGTAAGTAAATTTTCAATTTGGCTCTCTTTCTGTTGATTTTGAGCTTGGATATTGAAATTTTATTTACTCCTGCAGATCTCTCACAAGTGGAAATTGATGCTCAAGTCAAGCTTGTTTGTGAGAAATCCCCGCCACCCGGTGTGGTGGCTCCTTAAATCCTAGCGATCTTATCCGCAGAGGATAAGATGGAATGCTTAAAGGTAATCAATGATTGATTTTATCTTTAGAATCTCGTAGTCGTAGAAATTCTTACGACCATGGGATTGTCGTAGAAAAACTTACGACTAGGCATTGGTCGTAGAAGAACTTACGGTCATGGAATTGTCGTAGAAAATCTTACGACTAGGTACTGGTCATAGAAGAACTTACGGTCATGGAATTGTCATAGAAAATCTTACGACTAGGTACTGATCGTAGAAGAACTTATGACGATGAAATTATCGTAGAAAAACTTACGACTGGGTACTGGTCATAGAGGAACTTACGACCATGGAATTATCGTAGAAAAACTTACGACTAGGTACTGGTCGTAGAAGAACGTACGACCACTTAGTAATATTTCTTTTTCTGATTTCTGCAGAAAGTAGGCGTGGAAGACCGTCAAGACGATGAGAAAGTTGAATTGATGGTCGTTGGCTCGGAAGCGGAGCAAGTTAAGGCTCCTCCGGCCAAAAAACGTCGACTTGTCAAGACTGGCAACCAAAAGGGGGCAAGCTCGAGTTCATCTGCTTCGATCCGGCCCTTTGAGAAATTCGCTGTAGATGTGGCTGCTGCAGAGAAAGCCAGGGCGATTGAAGCAACCGAAGCTTTTAAACGCAAAGCTCTCAAGGCTAAGGTACCCTTCTACTATGACAACAAGACTTTTACAGTTTCTGCCTCTCGTGGCTTTGTCAAGCAACTAGAAAAAGAGAACTGGAATAGTTTTATGTCTTTTGTTAAGGAAACCGCTGTGCTGGCAGGGCCTATAGTCGAGGGAAGTATTGCTCTTGGGGTGGTCGAGACAGGTCTCGAACATCCGGAGAGTCAGGAGGCCCAAGGAGCGGCAATTCTCGCTCAAGACCCATGACCAGACGTGGCGTGGCTGACTCCATCCCTCAACTCGAATTTCGACCAGACGTGGTCGAAGAGAAGAAGTCGAAGAAATCTTCTTTGGGGAAGGTTTCTTCTGGATTCAAAATCAGGTCCAGGAAATGAAGTTATGTAAAAAAGACAAAAGTGTAAGAACATCATTTACCTTTTGTTTTCTACCATTGGACGTGTTTTCCTTCTTTTTTTTTATCTTAGCCTAACTCCTCCAGCCCTCAAGGACATTCCTGTTAAGGAACCCACTGCTATTTCTCCGACAGTCGGAGAGATGACAGTGGAGGTGGTCGAAGGGTCATCCACTGTCCATGGGGTGGAAGGGGCTGTTTTTGCTGAAGCGGCTATGACCACTGAGGTGGTTGTGGAACCAGAAGTGAAGACGGCAGCGGTAGCGATGGAAGCATCTGGCCATGGTGGTGAAGCATTCGATCACCGTGCTAGGAAGGAAGCCACTGTAGATGTTCCTCCTAGCCCCCAAGGTCAAGCTACTGATGCTGCCACCGCCAAAGAAGAAGAAGAAGGGTCTGATTTCTTTGACCATTCCTTCGGGTTCTTCAGCCCCGCATCTGTTGTGGGATCTCATGCGTTCAGATCTCGTGATCGGGTTCCTCACCCTAAGGACATTCCTAACAGGGGGATGTTTTCGATGATGAGCGTCTCGAAAAGGTGTGGTGGAAACGAGTTCAAGAGATCGATGAACTGAAGAACCCCACAAGAATATTTTCTTCGTTTGCTCGAATGAGCATGAATGTAAGTACCTACCGCCCAACATTTACATATGTGGATTTTCTCGCTTCTCAATGTCTTTCTTTATGTAGAAAGCTTTGAAACAAATTGTCATTGTTGCTGAATACAATCGACAACTTGTTCAGCTACGACAGGAGAAAGCGGTACTCTGCGAGCAGGCAGAGAAATGGTAAGTTACTGCTACCTGTAGTCGTTTATGTTTCGACCACTTGCACAGTGTTCATGGGGATTGTTGTAGAAAAACTTATGACTAGGAACTGGTCGCAGATGGACTTACGACCAGAGGATTGTCGTAGAAAAACTTATGACTAGGTACCGGTCGTAGAAGGACTTACGACCAGGGAATGGTCATAGAAAACAACCACTTATTCTATGCTCATGTCTGCTCTTCATCTTTGTAGGTTTAAGAGCGACGAAAAGACCCTGACTGATTCACTCAACTACGAGAAAGTCGAAATGAAAAAGCTAAGTGAAGAGAAAGAAGCCCTTCTGAAGAAGCTTTAGGAGGCAAACTCTGCATTTCAAAAGTTACAGGGGTGAATAAATAGTAAGTTCCGAACTTAAGGCTGCTAATGATAATGATCTTGTTTTCTTTTTCTAACTCTTATTTTTTTTCAAAAAAAAAGAGTCCGAAATATGCAAGCTCGAAATTAAGGACAAAGAAAAGACCTTGGTTGTTCTCGAGATTTCACGTATCGCCAAAGAAAAAGATCAGGAGGTCAAGTCGTGGGAACAGCAATATGCAAAGAGCACTACCTCCTATGATGACGAAGTCAAAAAGTTAGATTCTCGACTGGCAGGTAAGCAACTCTTTACCTGTGACCAATGTTCTAGCCCTTTGAGGGTTATTTTGTCTGACTAGTCTTACTCTTTTCAGAGCAAACAGTCGAAACAAAACAACTTCGTGAGGCTTCGACTTGTAACCAGGAGGAGATGAAGTCGATGAAGATTAACCTTCAGGACAACATTTCCCTCTTGAACAATGTACTTAGCAGGTTACATGCTGAGGAGGTCACCCCTCGTGAAGACACGATGATTGCTCACACGGGTACTATTGGAGAACAAGTTGGAACTTTGCAAGAGTTTGTGACTACTCTGAAGACCAACCAAATTGATTCAATAAAAGAGACGGTTGAAGGCATAGTAAGTTTTGTTCTGGCAAAACTTAAAGCTCATGACCCCAATCTTAATCTGCAGCTAATCGAATCCGACTTCGACTGCTTTGAAGCTGAAGTGGAGCGGTTGATTGAAGATATGCAGTCGGTCAGCAAGAAAGTCACGGAGGAGATGCAAATAGGATCTCCCTTGTCATAGTAGTTTGCAGTAGGGAACTTGTAAAGACAAGCTTTTTTAGTATGAATATATGAATCCACTTTTTCTTGCAAATCATCTTGTCGAGTAGTTAGTAACTCATAAGATAATGAAAGGAAAAAAAAGAAATTAAGACTAAGAATTGAAGTCATATTAATAACTTTATTCTAGCTCCCGACTATTTGCTTAGTTTATTTAGATAAACTAAGTAAATAGTGTAAAAATGGTTTTCTTAAAAAAAAAAGAGAGAGGTTTGGCTAACTTATAGTTTTCGATCACGATTATCATGCACTAGTCGAAAGAGTGGGAACGAGTCGACACTAGGAAGTTCCTTCTAGTGGGCAGGACCACGTGCAGAAAGGAAAGGCTTCGACTAGGTGATGTTACCCTCTCTGACCATATTAATCAAATCAAGAACGACAACTTGAGTGGGACAAACGTCTAGAGTACCTTAAAAATTCGTTCGACCTATTCCAGTGCACTCGGTAGGTGTGCTCTGGTAGCAAGTGTTAGAAATAGGACGACGCTAGGAAGTTCCGTCTAGTGGGCAGGACCACGTGCAGAGAGGAAAGACCTTGACTAGGTGTTGTGTCTTTCTCCGACCAGTTGGAACTAACCGAGTTTACCAAAAGTAGTCGAACAAATTACAAAAGTGTACTCTGCTTAGAGTATTTTTCAAAATGATTGAAGAAATAAACTAAGGTGATAAGAGTTGGCTTGAAAATATTTCGACCATGTTTTTTGAACCCGAGCTCTTTGTGCTAGCAGCAAAAGTGAGGAATGAGTCGATACCAAGAAGTTCCTTCTAGTGAATAGGACCACATGCATACAGGAAAGACTTTGACTAGGTGATGTTATCATCCTTTCGACCAGTGTAAAGAAAGACTGGGTACTGGTCGTAGAAGGGCTTACGACCAGGAAATGGTCAAAAAATTATCAAAGCGCTACTCAAAGTAAGATAATAAAGATAGAAAGAACCTGATGCTTTATTGTAGGTTGATTGGTTACACAAAAAATTTGCGTAACTGATCGATATTCCAAGAATTAGAGAGAATCTGGCCGTCTTCCATTGCTAGTCGTACCGATTCTGGTCGCGTAACTTCGACCATTGTGTAAGGACTTTCCCACTTGGGGGGAAATTTTATTCCGATTAGACTGGGATTAAATCTTCTTCAATACCAAGTCACCTACAGTAAGGCTGCGAGGTTGGACCTTATGATCGTAGTATTTGCATAGGGCTTGTTGGTAGACTGCTGAACGGATTAAGGTTTGATTTCTCTTATCTTCAAGTAGATTGATGTCATCTGCTCGAAGTTGTGCCTGGGTAGAATCATTGAAAGTTTCGACCCGTGTCGACCTTATCTTTAGTTATGGTGGACGCATGGCTTTGGTATCGAAAACTAGGAAAAAGAGTGTTTCACCTGTAGCACGACTAGCAGTCGTACAAACCGCTCATAATACTGAGGGTAATTCTTATACCCAAGCCCCCTAGTGCTTGACAAGCTAGTCGAAGACTCAAGTTTTGATTCTCTACATTATTTGGCCATTCGCTCTTTCAACTGCCCCATTGCTGTGAGGATGGGCAACAAAAGCGTAACATAATTTGGAACCCAACTTATCGCAAAATTCTTGGAATTTTGCGCTCGAAAATTACTTACAATTATCTATATTGATTCGACTTGGGACTCCAAACCGAGTGATCACGCTTCTCATCATGAACTGTTTTGCTGCTTCTGTTGTTATCCTAGTCACAGGTTCAGCTTCAATCCATTTTGTGAACGTATCAATAGCCACAAAGAGGAATTCGAAGCTACCTGGAGATTTTGGGAATGGTCTTAGGATATCGAGACCCCAGGTTGCAAAAGGCCTTGATAAAGGAATTGTTTGTAATGCCTGAGCTAGTTGGTGTATTTGTTTGCTATGAAACTGGCATTGTACACACTTCTTAACCAGCTCTTTGACATCATAGAGGGCTGTTGGCCAGTAGAAACCTTGTCGAAAGGCCTTTCCGACCAGCGTTCTGTAGGAAGCATGAGTTCCACAGATGCCCCTGTGTATGTCGTGAAGGAGGTTTAATCCTTCTCTCTGCGATATAAGCGATCTGCCTCGATATCATCATCGGATATTATACCCGTCTGAAGATACTCGTAGATGTGATCCATCTAGGTATCCTCGTATTCTAGAGAGGTTGTCTCAATAGGAGTTGTCTCTGGTGTTTCGACCAGGGACGACTTTTGGAGCTGCTCCAAGAATACTCCTTTTGGCACTTGTGATCGGGAAGAAACCATTTGAGCAAGTTGATCTGCGAGGAAATTATCCTTTCGAGGGATAAATTGTGATCGGGAAGAAACCATTCGAGCAAGTTGATTTTCAAGCTTTCGAACTTCTGATAAGTACCGAGACATGGTCGAGTTAGAGAACTGGTACTCTTTTCCGACCTGATTCACGACTAGTTGAGAGTCTCCTCTCACGAGTAGTCGTCGAATAGCGAGCGCTTTCGTGGCTCGTACTCCAGCCAGCAAACCTTCGTATTCTGCCACGTTGTTAGTGGTCTAAAAGTTTAATTGAATGGCATACTTTAAGGTCTCTCTGGTAGGAGATTCCAGGATCACCCTAGGCCCCGAGCCATTTAAAGTAAGTGACCTGTCAAAGTTCATCGTCCACTGGTCGTGGGTATCGTGCTGGGGATCCTGAACAGGTTCAGGATTTGTCCATTCAGCGACAAAGTCTACTAAGATCTGGGATTTAATGGCCGTTTGAAACACGAAATGGTGGTCGAACTCCCCAAGTTCTACTGACCATTTTGCCATACGTCTCACTGCTTCCCTATTCTGGAGGATCACTCCTAAGGGAAACTCAGACGACACAATTATCTTGTACGCCTGAAAATAATGCCGCAGTTTCCCCGAACACATGAGAATGTCATATAGAAGTTTTTGGACCTAAGGGTAATGCTCCTTAGGCTTGTGCAAAACTTCACTTACGTAGTAAATTGGTCGTTGGACGTTTTCATGTTATACGACCAGTACTGCGCTCACTGCCTGTGGCGTGGTAGCTAGATAAATTAAAAGCGTCTCTTCTGGTTTCGTAAGATGCCTCTTGACTTCCTCAAAGACATCATTTGCTTCTTCTGACCACTCGAAACCCTCGTACTTCCTTAGAAGTTTGAAGAAAGGTAGTCCTTTTTCTCCCAGTCGTGCGATGAAATGACTTAAAACTGCCATGCACCTTGTGAGTTTTTGGACTTCTTTCTTCGTGGTCGGAGGGTGCATCTGCACGATGGCCTTTATCTTTTCGGGATTTGCTTCGATTTCTCGTGCAGAGACAAGGAATCCAAGCAATTTTTCTAAAGAGACTCCAAACACACAGTTCTCAAGATTGAGTTTCAGGCGGTGTTTTCTGAGGTTGTCGAATGTTTCCTACAAGTCGGACACATGATTAAGTCGCTTGATACTTTTTACGACTAGATCGTCAAAATAGGCCTCCAAATTTCAGTCTAGTTGAGGTGAAAAAGTCGATTGCATCAAGTGTTGAAAAGAAGCGCCAGCATTTTTTTAGACCAAATGGCATTTTAACGTAACAAAATATTCCAAATGGAGTAATAAATGCGGTCTTTTCTTCATCTTCTAGACATATATTAATCTGATGGTAACCATAATATTCATCTAGAAAACTTAATGTTTCACAACCAGCTATGGAATCAACCAACTGATCGATACGACGTAAAGAAAAATCATCTTTTGGACATGCTTTATTGAGGTCAGTGAAGTCTACACACATTCGCCACTTGCCATTAGACTTCCTAACCACTATAGGGTTGGCCAACCACTCGGGGTGGTCGACGTCTCTTATAAAGCCTGCTTTAAGTAGCTTGTTCAATTATGATCTGATAGCATCTTGTCGATCAAGTGCAAATCTCCATAATTTTTGTTTTATGGGTATCTTGTCAGGCCATAAAGCTAGCCTGTGCTCGATCACTTCCCTAGGGACTCTGGGCGTGTCGGATGCTTGTCACATGAAGACATCTCTGTTAGCTCGGAGGAAAATGACGAGGGCGTCTTCCTATTTGGGGTCAGAAGTATCCCCGATGCAAACAGTCTTTGAGGGCTCCTCTAGATCCAGAGAAACCTCTTTGACCTAGTCATTCGGCTTTGGTGCAGTTTTAGGCTTCGACTGTTTGGTCGAAGGCTGCTCCTTGCTTTCTTCTCGAGTTGGTATCTGGCCAACCATCTCGAGGGATCGAAGGTCACACGTATGCGCCATATTTTTATCACAGCGAATTGTGATTACTCCTTTGGGACCTGGCATCTTAAGACATTGATACCCATAATGAGTAGCCATTAAGAATTTTGCCAAAGTTGGTCATCTGAGTATGTCATTATATGTCGTATCAAAATCGACCACATCAAACGAGATTTTCTCTGTCCTGAAATTGCTAGAAAAACCAAATGTTAAAGGAAGATAAACTTGGCCAATAGGTTCGGCCGAAGACCCCGGTACAATCCCATGAAAAGAGTATCATACCGGTCTTACCTTGGTCTTGGGTACTTGCATCTCGTCTAGGGTACTCGTAAACAAAATGTTTAACGAGCTGCCACCATCAACCAAAACTCGATTTACTCGACAGTTGTTGATGGTGGGCTCGACCACGATCGGAAAATGGCCTGGTCAAGTAGAAGGGATCGGACAGTCACCCTTCTTGAAAGAAATGGTGACTTCCAACCACTTTGGTAATTTATTAACAAGAGGAGGGTCAATGGAGCTTACCTCACGTTCGATAGCCTTCAGCTGTCGTTTTGACTCGTATGCCAATGATCTCCCATAAATATGCTCGATGGTATGCTTAGAATCTTGGAATAACATCTCCTCGTCGTCGTTCGACTGCTTACGACCACTCGCTTGCCCTACCTGCTTGAGGGTAGGAAGTGGTCCTTTGCCATTGTAATTGTCCTCGAGTTTTCGTTGGAAAACCCGGCAGTTGTGGAGGTCATGTCCTTCCTTTTTATGGAAAGGACACCACTTAGACTTGTCGTTCTTTCGCTCGGGGCGCTTACCTTTGCCTCGATCGGAGTATGGCTTGGAGCCTTGAGGCTTCTCATCGCTTATGGCTAAGACATCTTTAGAACAGTCGACCTGAGGCTTCTGGCCCTTGATCTTGTTCTTGGACTTCTTGGCTTTCTTATCCTTCTTCTTACTACTTTCGCTCACTTCTTGAGGAATTTTATCATCTCGATCAATAGTACTGTTCCACTCGACTGCTTCAGTAGCAGTCGCATATCGACCGACCATCTCGAAGAGCTCGGCGACAGTAGCAGGAGGATTTAAAGTGATATCCTCTGTGATTCTTCTACTACGGACTCCCTGCTTAAAAGCTCTGATGACAGAAGAATCAGAAACTTCAGGTATGGAATTTCGAACCTGATTGAAACATTGAATGAATTGGCGTAGTGTCTCGTGGTCATTTTGTCTCATCCGGTGCAGGTCATACTCCTTCCCAGGACGATAGTAGGTGCCCTGGAAATTGGCGAGTAGGAGGTCACAGAGGTGTTGCCATGAACAGATCGACTCGAGTGGTTGATTTAATATCCACGATCGAGCAGATCCCTCGAGCACAGTAGGGAGGTAATTCGCCATTACATGCTCTCCTCCTCCTGTTGCTCGGACAGCGGTCGTGTAGATATGAAGGAATTCGATGTGACTTTGAGATCCATCAAACTTCTCCATGTTCACTGGTCAAAACCGAGGCAGCCAGCGAACTGCTCAGAGGTCAGGTGAAAAATCCCGATACCCGGTAATGACTTCTTGATGCCTTCTTTGCGGAAAAAAAGGGGTTGATATCACCAGGTGATCGTATACGACGATACCCGGTTGTGGGTGGACCCGACCTATGGTAGGTCTCAACCTTACAAGGGAAATACTCCTCGTATTCCATCTGCTGTTGTAGATTTCTGGATTGGAGTGGTGAATGATCACCTCCCTTCGGAGCTTGTTGTTCATCAGACGTTTAATGAACTCTTCTCCGACTGGAGTTAAGGTTAGGAGAGCGACGCGACCTTGTGTCGTGCTTATCTCCACACGGTGAGTTGTTCGAACTACTGGTAGCTGATGGAGTTGTACCACTACGACTTCTGGGTCGATGCCGTCGAGGGTGCTCGAGTCTAGCCATCATGCTTCGAAGCCTTCGTTCGATTTCTTCGGCGAAGAGGTCGTAGCTGGGCATTAGGGCAAGCTCCTGAGATGGGTTCTCAAGTAGATCGTTGATGTGCTAGAGTTCCTGAGCTTCCTCCGACTGATACTGGATGCGCCCAGGCAGATATCTCCGAGTCGCAATTCTTCTCTGTCAGGTTGTCTCAGGATTGTCTATATCTAATCCTCGAATTTGCCTCAATAGAGTGCGATTATTTCGAGGATCTCCATCACGCGCATCAGAGTGTTGACCCTGTTCATCACCGGAGGTATCCTCGCCATTGCCACGAGGGGTCGTAGCATGTGATCGTCGGAGAGCGTCCTCAGCTCTGTCTCTAGGAGAGTGATCATTATCTAAGGGAAGGACGAAGACCTTCCGTTGATGATCTCCACTTGCGCTTGAGGCCTCCTCGCTTGAGGAGTAGTCGAAAGACACCATCTAGCGACTTAGAGCAAGCCCCTCCAAGAAGGGAAATTCCGAATTATAACTATCTCCGTCCGCAAGTGAGCCCTACGAGGGGATAGTCGAACTCACTGGAAAAGCGTGCTCGACCCCATCATCCTCTGTGGGGCTAACCGGAGAGAGATGACCATCAAATGCTGATGAAGCTCTGGAATGATGGCTTCCAGGACTTGCCGTGCCAGGTCGGACGGCCTTAGACAGACTCGAACATTTGGAGGGGGAACCCTCGCTATGTTCTGGGTCTGCCTTGGGACAATCCTGATCATAGTCGGATTGACCCTTGTCCTTTGAGGAAACTGGTCCCTCAGTTGGACGTACTGTTATGCGGAATAAGGATCCCTCCTCAACTCCATCGGTGGTATGGTCTCCTGGATCTGATGAATGATCTCTAGAGTCTAGAGACGATATTACCATCAGATGATACAATACACGGCTCGTAGTTGAGGATGGCATTCATGTCGATATCTGCGTAATCGGCCAAGTTGAACCAGTTCTCCTCATTTCACTCTCCTACCATGGAAGCATTAGAGTTGAGAAAGAAGAAGGAAACCTGTTGACTAGAAGATCCCCACGGTCGGTGCCAACTGTCGGTATTTTAGAACCGATCTTACATAATGATTGTTTGATTCGGGGGGTCTCTAAGACTCAAATCACATTGAGAGAATAACACGTGGATTTTATATAGGTTCAGGCATTCTCTGGAGAGAATAACAACCCTACTCCTGTGTGGCTGTATTGAGTATGCTGGTTACAGATCAAGAGAAAGACTCAGGTCTAGTATCTTGTGCTCCTAATTGCCTCTCCCTTTGTCGTCTGCTGATTCCGCCCTTTATATAGTTCTCAAAGTGGGCGACGGTTTCTCTAGTCCAAAGGGTGCCTCAACGGTTCAAATGACGAAGCAGTTTCTGGTGATTATTGCTGGAGTAGTAACATCCCCACATCGCCAAGCGGTTATCATTAGGGTAGAGAGTTTAATCGTGCAATTATTCTAGAGAATAATAATGTATACTAACTGATTAGATGCCCTAATTAATTGTGCCTACTTGTTTGTAAGCTCAATCAATTATAGGGTGGTCGTAAAAGGACTTACGACCATATGGTGGTCGTAGAAGATTTTACGACCACATGGTGGTCGTAGAAGAACTTACGACTATGGGGTGGTCGTAGAAGGTCTTACGACTCCAGCTTCTCCCTTATGAACATTAAGGGGTATACTCAAGAACCATATGATAGTATTATTATCCATAATAGGAATTACAGATAAATAATTAAATGAGGATTATTAGATCCTCGTCAGTGCGAATAAGCACGATGCGAAATGTCTCTCCGTCGAGGCGAGGCCCTCGAGGCGGGAGACTCCCTAGTTGTTGAGGTCAGGCCTTCGAAACGGCTGGGGTCTTTGCGCGAATGAGCGCGATGTAAAATATCTCTCCGCCGAGGCGAGGCCCTCAAGGCGGGAGACTCCCTAGTCACCGAGGCTGGGCCTTCGGAGCGACTAGGTTCTGTGCGAATGAGCGTGATGTGAAATGTCTGTCCGCCGAGGCAAGACCCTCGACGTGGGAGACTCCCTAGTTGCTGAGGCCAGGCCTTCGGAGCGACTAGGGTCTTTGCGCAAATGAGCGCGACATGAAATGTCTCTCCACCGAGGCAAGGCCCTCGAGGCGGGAGACTTCCTAGTCGTCGAGGCTAGGCCTTCGGAGCAACTAGGTTCTGCAAGAATGAGCGCGATGTGAAATGTCTCTTCGCCGAGGTGAGATCCTTGAGGCAGGAGACTCCCTAGTCGCCGAGGCTGAGCCTTCGGAGCGACTATGTTCTACGCGAATGAGCGTGATGTGAAATGTCTGTCCACCGAGGCGAGGCCCTCGTGGCGGGACACTCCCTAGTCACCGAGGCTGGGCGTTCGGAGCGGCTAGGTTCTGCGCGAATGAGCGCAATGTGAAATGTCTCTCCGCCGAGGCGAGGCCCTCAAGACAGGAGACTCCCTAGTCACCGAGACCGGGCCTTCGGAACAACTGGGGTCTTTGGCGAATGAGCGCGATGTAAAATGTCTCTCCGCCGAGGCGAGGCCCTTGAGGCGGGAGACTCCCCAGTCGTCGAGGCTGGGCCTTTGGAGCGATTAGGTTCTGTGCGAATGAGCGCAATGTGAAATGTCTCTCCACTAAGGCGAGGCCCTCGAGGCGGAAGACTCCCTAGTCGCCGAAGCCGGTCCTTCGGAATGGCTGGGGTCTTTGCGCGAATGAGCACGATGTGAAATGTCTCTCCGCCGAGGGAAGGCCCTCGAGGCAGAAGACTCCCTAGTCACCGAGGCTTGGCCTTCTGAGCGACTATGTTTCTGCGTGAATGAGCGCAATGTAAAATGTCTGTCCGCCGAGGCGAGGCCCTCGAAGCAGGAGACTCCCTAGTCACCAAGGCCGGGCCTTCGGAGCGACTAGGTTCTACACGAATGAGCGCGATGTGAAATGTCTCTCCGCCGAGGCGAAACCCTCGAGGCGGGAGACTCCCTAGTCGCCGAGGCAGGGCCTTTGGAACAGCTAGGGCCTTGTGTGATCTTGTTCATGCACTTGACACCCGCGAGGGTGTGTTAGTGTGCACCGGGGCTCAGGGCCATGCACGGTGTCTTTGTTGCCACGGCAGTGGACTTGTTTATGCCACCCTTGTGGGCTTATATACTTCACACCCGTGAGAGTGTGTTAGTGTGCACGGGGCTCGGGGCTATACGTGGTGTTTTTTTTGCCACGGTGGTGGGTTTATTTATGCCACCCTTGTGGGCTTATATATATAATTCACACCCACGAGGGGTGTGTTAGTATGCACCGAGGGTCGGAGCCATGTACGGTGTCTTTGTTGCCATGGTGGTGAACTTATTTATGCCACCCTTGTGGGTTTATACACTTCAGACCCGCGAGGGTGTGTTAGTGTGCATCAGGGCTCGGGGTCATACGCGGTGTCTTTGTTATCACGGTGGTGGGCTTATTTATGTCACCCTTGTGGATTTACACACTTCACACTCGCGAGGATGTCTTAGTATACACCAGGACTTGGAGCCATATGCGGTGTCTATACCGAGACCGTAGTCTGCAGGGCTGTGAGCCTCAAGGGTCAATTATTTAGATACTGTAAAGGCTGAAGAGTGAAGACTACCAAATACAAGTAGTATCATACTAGCAACGCTTGCTCAGTTCCTTTACAGGTAAATGTGGGATAATCAGATACAACTTATAGAGGTCAGGAATATTCGCTAATGCGACTCCCTTTTGTTCTGTAAGATAAAATCACCCCCATGAGACCTGATTCAAGCAGACTATCTAGTGCGTATATTTCTTCCCACGCATGTATTCAATAATCTGATTGACCACACGGCTACAAGTTACATCCTTAGGACGCGTGCGAAAGATGCTGGGTTGGATTCTTGCTTCTAGCGGTTGGCCCCAGTATTTTTGCTTATTAAAAAGGAGATTGGGTACTCACCTGTAGCCCCAAGCCGGCCTCCTGCGGAGGCTTTTGTGAAATCCTGCTTCGGCTCGCCGAGGCCCAATGCCATGGGCCGAAGGTGCGATGGGCCTTCGGCCCGAGGTCTTCACCTCAAGTATTTTTAGCTCCTCTTCTATAGACAACTTTTTGTTTCGGCCTCCATGGACGACGCCAACTGTCATAGCAAGAAAAGGCTAGACAGTAGGTACAAAATACCCTTTATCTTAGAAAAAGACCGAAAGGGGAGGAGCCAAAGACACAAGAGGTGTTCATATTGTATTGAATATATGAATGTCCCCTTTGTACATGCCCTTGGGGCTTTATTTATAGGAGGGCAAGAAGAGATATTTACCTTCTTGTCCTCACAATGTATTGAGAGAGGGGTATTTAGGTACATTTGTCAGTATACACTACATGGACTTGGTCTATACATGTATAGTGTCCCTAACGGCACACTGGTATTCCTGACAACCCTAGGGTGTGAGGCACCCCTTAGTGCCCAGCTACGACAGACGTTGTGCCAAACTTGCAACTACGTGCTGTTGATGCACATATATAGGTGCAGAGATAGATTCGCGCAGCCGAACCAAAACGGGCCCATGACAATGATGTGATGCTCGCGGTTGGCTGCTGGCTTAGGGGTGCAAACGGAGTGGATATCGCTTATCCTGTATCATTTTCTATATTTTTCTTGAATTCGGAGTCGGACACGGGCAGTGCCGGCTACGAATACGAATGCGGATAGTCTCTGTTACGAATACGGAGCGAATACATGCCGAACCAAACACATATTGTCTCGGTCACGAATAGTTATTCGGATATTGCGCTAAAACAGAAACCATATATGTCGCACAAATAATGATCAATCAACAATACTACATGTCCAAAATGCAACTAGATAAGTAGTTCAACAAGCAAATTTAAATAAATAACACGATAACAAATGGTAGTTAACTAGTTAAACAAGTAGCAGTAACTATTAACTAGCAACTAGCAAGTACATGACACTATGACAGGGGCTAGTTAAGCAAGTAGTAACTACTAACTAGCAAGTAGTAAGCCACAATTCTCACACGATCCAAAATTCAATTAGCCAATAGTCATAGCCAAGTACATCACTAGTTGCACAACAAGTAGCCAAGTAGTAATAGTAAGTGCTAAGTAAGTAAGTAGCAGATCCTTGGCCAGGCCGATCCTTGGCCACACAAAAGACTTGTCTAGTAGCAGCCAGCAGCGAGCCATCTCTATGACCACGCCTCAGTCGATCTCAACCTCGGTCATCATCTCATCATACAAAATAGATTTGTAGAATGCCAGAGAACACTTCACATATTTACCCTCGTTCAAAAACAATAGTCTTTCAAAAGCCCTCCTGTAGTAAATAGCATGGCTCAACATTTCATATGTAGAGTTCTACATTGTAGGTGCTAGGCTTCGGGCGCCGCACGCGGAAACGTTGTGAGTAGGCCTGATCATTCTGTATAATCGGTAAATATGATATTGTTAGTTCGGTAAATATGGTATTATTTAAAATACGGTTCGGAATCGGTAAATACCAATTTATTTCGGTACGGTATCGGTAGATACCATATTTACTAAAGTTGACGCAAATTGCGGAATGATACGGCATGTTGTGATTACAAATATTTACAGCGGGCACATAAACACATAGATTTTATTCCTATAATCCTCTTCCTGCTCTTCTCCCAGGCCAGCCACCTCTAGCCCACAACTATCAATCTATCATTAACCATTCAATCAAGACCAAGCGTGCAACAGCTGATTTACAAAACCAAGTTGTCAGGCTAGCTAATAAGATTACAATCAACATGTTGCAGAAAGCCATCAGATCTGCATTGGTGCACCGGCCTTTCAATTCCTAGAGTACGCATAGGTATCAGCGTTGGCCGTATCCTGCTCATGTAGTACATCACGGCATCACGCAATCAACCGAGACCATATGACCGTATAATCAATCTCTCGACGCATTTATCCTAATATGGGTCAAACCGAGATGATAAGTACCGTTCCGTGTTAACTCGAACAATCCTAGTTGGGGGTACTTAGAGCATCTTTAGTGTATTGAACCGACGTCGATTCAAAGTCATGCCATATAAGCATTCTAAGAATCGAGCTTGTTTTTCTCCAATGTATTGAACCGATTCCTACTAATAACTGGGACTCACGTTTCATTAAAAAACCACAAAATAATAATATCCTCTCTCAACCGCACTCTTTCCTATGTAGTTGTTTAATGCTTTGAATCGATTCTTAAGTAGGGTTCGGTTCCATGCATTTTTTTTGTTGGAATCGACCCCTCCAATGTATTGAATCGATTCAATGTCTTCTCTCTCCTCATTTGAACCGACTAAAACACAACATTGGAGATGGTCTTAGGGCGTGTTTGTTTTATTACCTGGATGAGTTTGCCTAGCGCAGGTAGCAGCCTGGAGTACACCTGCATCTTGTTTGCTTCACTTCCTAAGAACTGCTACCTCCCAGGCCAGGTAACGAGAGCCTGTCACTGAAAATAAACGCCTGAAGCTCTATGCCTGTCAGGCAGCTCTATGCCTCCATCCACACCGTTGAATCTTTGATCCGTCGGTCTATTTTTTATTCACTATTTTCAGGCACAGGCTTCCAACCAAACAACTCATCTTCATATTTGCTTAGCCAGACAAAAATCATCAACTTTTCAGGCTACCTCTAGGCACCAATTTTTTCCAGACATGGAACCCAGATCTCAATCCAAACAAGCCCTTACTCCGCGGCGGACACAGGCCAGGAAACGAGCTATGCCACAAGGAAGCTTTGAGCGCGGGGCCTCCCGAGCGGGGAGTTTCTGGCCCATATGACACCGTTCGTAATAGTAATTTTAGCTTTCTCCCAATGTCAATAATAATAAAAGCACTACGGATTTATCTGCGCTCGACACCTCGCCAAGTCCTGTTCCTAAAGGGCCGGACTGTTCTCTGCGTGCCCACGTGGCAAATTCGTGCCTCTAGGGCCGAGGGGCCTAGGTCAGGGCTAGGTATTGTCGAGCACAGTGCCCCTGGGCACGGTACTCCCATCATCCCATGTACAGGCAAATGAAGGGCTCCGAGATAACCGAAGCACTGATACTGGATGAGCAATTAGCAAACGCTCTCTTATACTGACCAACCGACCAGCTCAACCTTCTTTTTAGTCTTTTCTCCTAAGAGGCAATCATTTGTATTAGTATATCCATTTCACACCGGTTCAGATATATGACCTTATTTTTTGTCATTGAAAAATAATAATATACCATCTTGCTTGAAGATAATCCCATTTTTGTCAGAACAAATGATGGGTGCAGGTGCGGGCCAAAATTAGTTCGAAACTGTTTTGGGTATATATATCCCATGCATGAATTATTGGTTGTCACTTCTTGAATCATTCATGCATGCATACATATCACTGAGCCTGAGATTGCGACCACCAAGATGAGATTCACAGCAACTTGTCTGAATTTCCATTTTTCATGAACTGAATTCATGTTAAGTCTTGAGAGGGCTTACAATGTAATGTGAGAAGTACTAGATGTTTCTGTTATGGATAGCGCTTGTATTCATCATGAGGCTAATGTACCAATATATATACAAGTACAGGTATGGCATATATGCAGGTAACCACTTATACAATGGAGAAAATACATAGCTAATAATATATATCTAACAACCCCTTCAAATTTATGGTGGATCAACAACATAAAGTTTGGAGAGATAGAAGCTGTGCTGGGTTCTGGTCTGTGCCTTTGTGAAGAAGTATGCTAACTGAAGTTCTGAAGGCACATACTGAAGAGCAACAACATGGTCCTACACCTATGTCCGCATGTAGGAAGCATCAACACCAATATGCTTAGTAAGCTCATGCTTCACCGGATTTGTAGCAATGCTAATAGCCCCTGTACTGTCAGACAAAAGAAGAGTGGGTGCTTTGGCTGAACGCATAAAATTCTCAAGTAACCACCGTAGCCAAGTAACCTCCGCTGTCAACAAAGTCATAGCTCGCAACTCAGCCTCAGCACTCGAACGAGAAACTGTTGTCTGGTTCTTAGTCTTCCAAGCAATGAGGGAACCACCAAGAAAAACACAATAAGCAGAGAGAGACCGGCGATCAAAGTGGTCACTAGCCCAGGTGGCATCAGAATATGCCTGGAGATGTAAAGAGCTAGAGCGAGGGAAAAACAGACGACGAGTGATGGTTCCACGAAAATATCGTAGAACACGAAGAAGATGGCTATAGTGGAGCTGAGTGGGAGCATAAACAAACTGACTCAAGATATGCACAGGGTATGAAATGTCAGAACGAGTGACACCCAGATAAACAAGACTCCCAACAAGGTGGCGATAGCGAGTAGAGTCAGCAAGAGGCTCACCATCGGTGGGCCGAAGATGAACATTAAGCTCCATAGGAGTCTCAGTGGTGTGCTGATCAGTAAGAGAAGCACGATCAAGAAGATCCTGAATATAATTTTCTTGGGACAGATAGAAGCCCTCAGGAGTAAAAATAACCTCAACCCCAAGAAAGTAGCGAAGAGAACCTAGATCAGACATGAGAAACTGCTCATTAAGACGCTCCTTCACAAAGGTGGTGTACTGAGAATCATTTCCAGTAATCATCATATCATCAACATATAAAAGGAGAAGTATCCGGCCACGAGGCGAAATATGAACAAAGAGAGTAGGATCATGAGCACTAGCAGAGAAGCCAGCTGCAGTGACAACAAAAGAGAAACGATCAAACCAGGCACGAGGAGCTTGCTTGAGGCCGTAAAAAGATCAGCAAAGGCGATAAACCATACCCTCAGGAACAAAATACCCCGGTGATGGCTGCATATAAACCTCTTCACGCAGCTCACCATTGAGAAATGCATTCTTAACATCAAGCTGAGAGATGGACCATACCCGAACAGACACCACAGCAAGAAAAATGCGAACGGTGGTCATGTGAGCCACGGGAGCAAATGTCTCATCATAATCACGATCATGCTCCTGCTGAAAACCACGTACTACAAGACGAGCCTTGTAATGCTCAAGAGAACCATCAGAGCGGGTCTTAATCTTATAGACCCACTTGCACGTGATAGGAGTAACACGCGCAGGAAGAGGGACAAGATCCCACGTGCCTGTACGCTCAAGGGCAATAATCTCCTCTGTCATCGCATGCTGCCACTCTTGATGAACAGCAGCATCACGATAAGAAGTCAGTTTGGCAAGAGCCGCTAAACAAAAGCGCAAGAAGCCGAATAGACTGACGATCATGAAGAGCATATCGAGGAGAGGCCGAAGAAGATGAACCATCAGAAGAACATGACGCATCAGAAGACACTAAAACACAAAAGCCCAGTAGAGACGCCTATTTTATGGGTTAAAGACGTTTTCAATCATCTCTATAGCGTCGTAAAGTCATTTTTGTAAAGCGTCTCTAGAGCGTCTCCCCACGTACCGTGTCAAAGATCATAGAGACATATTGTTAAGTGTGTCTACAATGATATGAGTCATTTAGATTGCGTCTCTACAAGCTTGAAGACGCTTTCATATATACATTTCCATATCGTCCCTACTCTCCCTAATGACGCTTTATTGCGTGCCAAGAAACATAGATACACATTCATAGACGTACTTAGATTGAGCTAGAGATGTCCATTTTTATTTTGTTCTGTAGAAATATTTTATCGCTAGTTAAACTACAATGATTCAGAGAATATAGTATCACATATTTTCATAAGAAGTTTCAGATCTTAGGTAAAGCCATTTCAAATGTAGAATTACATTGTCGGTATATAAAACAAAACAGAAGAAAAAAAATAGACACTCCGTTGAGGACTGAATCAAGTTAACAACTGAATCTAGCATCCACATACAACGGTGCAAACACATCGAAAAAAATTCCTACAAATCCTACAACCTGAATCGCATTGACGAGTGGCTAGAGGCGTTGGCGAATAAACATCTTCGAGAACAAACGACCTAATTCACCTCCAAATCACAGAGTCCGGTACCTGTTCAGTGATAAACTTGTTTATTATGTCTATTCATGTCTCAAAAATAAATCATGCACGCATTACATAAGAAGGGTTGCATTTATCGAAAACAAAGGACATACATAATATGAAAGTGAAAGCACAGGAACCACATGACATCTGATTCTAACACACAATGTAATTCAAACAACAGACAAAATTATCTGGAAAGCACAACAGAACAATGTAAAAGACAACTTATTATATTTGCAAAAGTAGCAAGGAATGTAACATTATCAATGAAAATACAACAGAACAATGTAAAAGACAACTTATTATATTGGAAAAAGTAGCAAGCAATGTAACATTATAAATGAAAATACACGCGAAGTTGAAATTTTGCCTCCCAACTACTTGATAAATTTGCACTGATGTCATGATTTTTTTTTTAAAAAAAAAATGAGCTGCATTTAGTTGCTACTCTTACCATACTGGAACAAAATATATAATTCTAGCTAGATGCACAATTAATCGGCTATTTGGCTTTACAAATTGAAACCTATTCGGCGTTGTTCATGACAAATGCCTTTCTATCGAGTATGACAGCTTACAGTATTAATAAGATAAATTTAAATCTGAACTCACGAGCTCACAGAGTGTGGCATCCTTCCATGTGTAAATCTGAACTTCATCTTTTGGCTCCTTCCCTCTCACAGCAAACTCTTCATTTTGGTGATGGCCACCAACCTGCAAATAAACCACGAATCGATTTCTACATTCTTGAGTATTTCTTTAACAATGTGTGGTGCGTACTAAAAAGACATTGTTGAAGTCGAATCATATACAAAAGACAAAAATTTGGACAAAATAAGGATCATTATTTATTTTTGCAGATCACCCACATGAATCTCCGACTTCTAAAGTACTACATGCTTACTATCATGCTTTCGGGATGGACTAATAAGTAAGAATAGGCAGTAGCTAACTTCAAAAACCAAAATAGAGAATCCGAAGGCTTAAAAGAATAACACCCATCGATCTAGTGTTACTTTCGGCCTAAGGTGGTGAACACAACAAGAGCAACTAAATACTTTCTCTCAAATTGAGCTCACAGTTATGTCCAACACCAGCAGAACACTAGCCCTTCAAACAATGAACATCCAAGGTGTGTAAGTTGCCAATTTTAAAGCGGTATGACATGTTAGCGTGCTCAACAACTATAGAATATTTGAATTGCAGGCCCTTTCAACCATGACAAATAGGTTTGTGCTATTAATTAAGATTTATTTGAAATATGTGATCTATCTGTTTCAAAGTTCTTCAAGAATAGGTAGTTAAATTATGTTTGTTTTCCTTTTGGCCACTAATTAGCTAGGCTTCATGTTGAACTAAAACTATAGTGCCTCTCAGAAAAAACAAAAACTAATATTATAATAGATACATTATTGGGTTTACTACCGTATTATTGATTAATGCTAGTTATTGTTCCTAGTTAAGCACCTACTCAAGTGCATTTCAACTACAGTGCCATATGGATGGGTGATCTATACAATTCCACCAAGGCACCACAACCTATACATCCGTAAGAATGCACACCACAAGTGGCGGTAACAAACCATGTTTTAGTAGCATTATTCGGATAGCGACATACTTTCCAATTACTTTGCGATCGACTATTCATACCACAAAATCCATGCGAAGGTTGCAACAGTATGTAAACAAGTTAATCGAGAGCATTAAAAGTGCTATCGACAGTCAACACACTAAAAAGAACTGTGAACCAACACGGAGAAACACATATACAGATGACAAAAAAAGAAGAAGACATGAGCATGCTTACCTTTGTGAAAACCCGGAGCAGGAGAGGACAGTGCGCACAAGAACTCGATAACCGAGAAGTAATCAAGCGATCCACATTCCTCCAACTTCAAAACCTAACCTAACCTAATGATGTTGAATTGCATACTAGTATCTATCGACTATTCGTCTAGTGCATCATTAGGGTCACGGAGACCTGACCTTCTCACGATCGATGGCTTCGAGGCGGGTGCGAGGCCTGGGAGGAGGGCTCCGGTGCTACATCGGCGGCCCTGGCTGTAGCCTCATCGGCATCTCGCCCATGTCAGCCATCTCTCCTCAACAAGAAGAAGGCTCTGCCAAGATCAAAACAAGAAGATAGGAGTGAATCAGGAGATGCACAGCAAGCACGAATCTATCTGTAGTTTTGTTCCCCAAATCAAGAATCGCTAGCTAACTAAGAAGCAAAGAATCAGGCGCGCTGACCTGCTTTGCTGTTGTGAGTCCGTCAGCAAGTGAACGCTCTCGCCGTCGCCGCCTTATATTCTGCACGGGAGTGGCGGGGTGGTAAGGGGAGGGGAGGGGTCGTCAGGGTCAGCGAGGTGGCCATACGTGCGCTAGTTTCATCGCAGAAGGCAACTGACTCCTAAAGCCAAAACAAAACAGAGCCCCATGGCCTTACGCCCTTACCAGACCATCGAATCCTGGGAGCAAGAAGAAGACACTAAACAAGAACCCACGAAACAAACCTACCTGTGGAGCAGATCGGCATCGCCTTCAGAGGCGGCCACTGCCCTAGCAGCGACTCCCCCTACCATGAGCTGCGCCTCCCTCCCATATCCGACGACCAGCGTTGCGCCGCTGAGACTCACCTCCGAGCTACACCTCCCACCCGAATCCGACTCCCCAAGCCTCGATGCCCTGGGCCTCCCCTACTCTGTCTCCCGCCTGGATCCGGCACCCCTGGCCTCCCCTGCTCCGCCTCGGCTACCTGACGCCACCCCAAGCCGCCCCACCTTGGATCCGGTCACCGCCTCGAGCTCTGAGCGCCACCTCGAGCCGCCCCTTTGAATCGCTGTGAGAGAGGGCTGGGAGTAGGGGCAGCCAGGGAGGAGGGCGGCCGGGGAGGAGGGCAGCGCTGGGAGCTGGAAGGGGTGGTGCTGAGAGGAAGGGTAGCCGAGGAGGAGGGGCGGCGTTGGGAGGAGGATTGTCGGGGAGAAGGAGGCGTTGGGAGAGGAATGGTTTCAGAAATTTGGGGATAAAGTTCGTGGTCCACTAGTATTTGTGGGGTTAACGGGTGAGTTGAGTGTGTTAGTGTTTGCTAAATAGGCTGGGCTCTAAATATTGGGACACATTCTAGAACGTCTTGAGAAACGTTTTTATGTGCTATCTGATTTTGGATGTAGAGACGCAATAAAAGACATCTAAATAAAAACGTCCCTAATAGACTATTTTGTTGTAGTGAAGAATCCTCAACTTGCGGATGACGAGTGTAGTAAGAGGATAAGAAGGACAAAGGCCGGGAGTGGCCTCTCGAGAGGGTGGCGGTGGCGAAGGAGACAATGAAGGGGGAACTGAAGAGGCCAAAGGCTGTGATGGAGGTGTGGTAACTATGGGGGTGGTAGGAAAAGTCAGGAAAGAAAGCGGATCGACAAGAGATGCTGGAGTGGTGGAAGGAGAAGGACTAGGGTAGAAAGGACGAGACTCATCAAAAGTGACGTCCCGAGAAACCCGCATCTGTCGGTCAACAGGATCCCAACAACGATATCTCTTATGCTCAGCGCTATAGCCCAGAAAAACACACTCCACGGACTGAGCGGTCAGCTTGGTGCGCTCACGAAGGGCAAGAAGAACATAGCACACACATCCAAAAAGGCGAAGACTAGAATAGTCAGGAGTCTTGCCACAGAGACGCTCAACTGGGATCCCACCCTGAAGAGCAGAAGAAGGCTGAATATTAATCAGGAAAGTGGCAGTAGAAACAGCCTCAGCCCAGAAGTGTGGTGGGACAGCAGAAGCAAGCATAAGAGCACGAGCTGTCTCAAGAAGATCACAATGCTTCCGTTCAGCCACACCATTCTGGGCATGAGCTCCAGGGTAAGAAAACCGAGAGAGAGTGCCCTGCTCAGCAAGAAAACCGCGAAGGACTCCTGACAAGTATTCCCCAAGAGAGTCAGCACAAAAGACACGAATAGGAGAATTAAACTGAGTACGGATCATGGTGACAAAAGTCTTGTAGATAGATAAAACCTCACTACGAGATGACATAAAGTATATCCATGTGTGGCGAGAGAAATCATCAATAAAAATTATATAATATCGATGACCTCCTTCCGAAACGAAAGGAGCTGGACCCCCTACATCAGAATGAATAAGATCAAAAGGACGCTGTGACACTGACTCACTGGAAGGATAAGGAAGTTGAAGCTGTTTACCAAGCTTACAACCTGACAATTTAGAGAAACATCACCAGACACAGACTCTAAAAGACCATGACAAAGTAAACAAGATAGACACGACCCACAAAAGATGTCCCAAACAATGATGCCACTGAGCAAAAGACGCAGTGGAGGATGCAGCAGAGGCGGCGGCGACGGTGGAGGCGACAAGATTGGCAGGGGCAGCGGAAGGAAGATGAAGCCAGTCAAGCTCCCAAAGACGCTGTGCATCACGGTGGCGAGGGCCAGTACCAACCAGAGTCTCCATTCGTCGATCCTGAACACAACAAGAATCAGAATCGCGAATAACACGACAACCATGATTAGTGAGCTAACTGACATATATGAGCTGCACAGTTAGTTGGGAAACATGGGAAGCAGCAGGAATATGAAAAGAGGAATCGGAAAGAGTGCCTCGTCCTGCGACAGAAAGAGAGGTACCATCTGCTGTCTGAACAGTGATAGGAGCAGCTAAAGGACGAATGGAATGAGACTGGTGGAATCAGATGTCATATGAAAAGAAGCACCAGAGTCAAGAATCCAAGGTGATATACTTGAGGAAGAAGTAGAAGGTGGTCTCTCGCTAGAAGACCGTGCAGCAGAACCAACAGAACTGGACGATGCAAGAGCAGCCATGCGACGCAGCAGTGTGAAAAACTCCTAAGAATCAGAAGCAACAGAGCTCCTCTGAGAAGAGGAACCACCAGTTCCCTGTGGAGGATGGCTACCACGACGTAAATCCTTCTTCTTCTTGTAGCAGGTCTGCTGTACATGTCCATCCTTGTTGCAGTAAGTACAGTGTAGTCCTCTACCAACAGCAGCTGTCACTAGTGAAAGCACCACTGGTGAAGGAGTAGCTGGAGGCGTAGCCGGTGTAGAAACTAGAGGAGCTGCCAGAATCGAAGGAAACGACGGTGATGGCAGCAGACCCGCAACACGAAGACGAATCTCCTCAACATGAACAGCAGCAAGGGCCTCCAATAAGGTCACACGAGAGTGGCGCGCCAGCAATTGAGCACGAGTCTGCTCATACTCAGCCCGAAGACGGATCAAGAAATCGTAGATACGACGAAACTCCAAGTGAGACTATTGACGCTGATAGCACTAACACGTGTGGCAAACATCGGGTCACAAAGAGTCAATCTGATGCCATACCGTAGATAATTGGGTATAGAACTCATCCACAGTGGCATCTCCCTGCTGCAGCGACTGCTCCTGACGCACAACAGAAAGATACAAGAAATCACCAGACGACTCGTAGCGGTTGCGTAGATGTGTCCACATCAACTATGCTGAAGCCAAACCAACCATATCCCCAGTGAATTGCACCTCCATGCTAGCAACCAGAATAGCAGAGGCACGGGCATCCTCATCAATCCATATTTTATAGGCAGCATACTGAGTCTGAAAAGTCTCCATAGCATCCTCAAAAGCATCAGATGCCTCCTTACAAACATCTTCGGAAGTAGTCTTCGGGAACACAGGCGCTGACCACGCATGTGGAGACGCATGTGCTGAAACCAGTCCCGATAATTGAGACCATCGAAGATCATCGGGTAGCGAGGAACGGAAACAGTGCTCATTGGTAGGCGGCGCGGCGACCAATACTATGAAGTCTAACAAGCGGCGCTAGACGGCGCGGCGGTTAGAACGACGTTTTCTCTCTCTCTCTCTTGGGCCGACCCAATTTAAGTAACCTGGCCTGCGAACGAAACCAAAGCCCGCACCACACCACACAGGAGAGTGCCGCACATGGGGGGAACTAGGGTTCCCCCTGGCGGCAGTGGTGACCCCAGCGGCGGCGGTGGCAGCGGCAGTAGCACGGCAACGTGTGCGGAAGAAGAGATGGCTGGCTCGATTCGGCGGACGGCGAGGCTGGCGGCGCCGACGCCAGTGAATCTGGGCGACCCGGATGGAAGACGACAACGAGCAGCGCGGTCCAAGCGACGACGGGAGCTAAAGGAGCGCACGGAGGTGGATCGACGAGGACGGGAGCCGAAGGTGCGCGTGTATCGACGACAAGCGCGCGTAGGGTATTGAGACGATGACGGGCAGATCAACGAATCCACCCAAGCAAGCGACGACTGGAAGAGAAATCGGCGGCAAAGCAGCGGCAAAGCCAGGCGACAACCGGAAGAAAAACTGACGGCGATGTGACAGAAAAACAAACCCTAGGTTTGCTCTGATACCATGTTATGAATAGCGCTTGTATTCATCGTGAGGCCAATGTGACAATATATATACTGATGACAGAGCGTGTGAGCTACCGTAGAGGCGGCGGGCGGCCGCCCAGTCTCTCGGCGATGAGACTCCCCCTCTCTCGACATCGACCTTTGCCTTTCTGCACGTATAATTATTGGCAAAATTAGCGACACTCACATCAGACTCTCTCGCCTTCGCACTCCCTACACGGTTACAATGCTGCCACCTCTCGGTCAGTTCTCTCCTTTTACCGCTACCTCTCTACCTTTCTTCCTGTGTCAGTTCCTCCAAAGGTGTTGTGGTAACATTTTTTTCTTCTATCGAGTGAAGCTTGTTGTTACCAATAGGTGTGCTAAGCCCCTCCTCCCGTGCACCAAGCCCCGACTAAATTACCACCGATTAGAGGTGTGCTAAGCTAAGGTTTTATGCTAAATATATCCATCTCTCAGGATGAATGACCTTTATCTAGGCAAAACAACAAACAAAAGACCAAGATAATAAAGTAAGTAAATCAGCATTAAACGTTGTGATCCATTTAGTTGTCGAGAGTAGGATGCCCTAGACAGTTTGTAAATAAAGGTCTTGTCTACATGCTTACAGATGGATGGGGTCAAAGTGTTGTATGTTTGTCGGATGCAATGTATATGCAATGTGATTCTTTAATTATGTTGATATGCGGACGTGGGCGAGCACTGAGGCACGACGTAGAGGCTGCGACATGGGGGCGGCGAGGCGTCGACTAGTCGACTACCGATGCTCGACGCTGGTGATGCTGGTGCGGCCATGAGCTTCTGCAGCTTCTCTGTGGGGCGCGTAGGGACTACTGGCGAGGATTCGTGAGACGCCGACTAGTCGACTACCGAGACTCGGCGCAGGGGCTGCTGCGTGGGAGAGCGCTAAGGCACTGTGCGGGCGGAGGCTAAGGCGCGGCGCAGCTGAGACTCGGCACCCTCGCCTCGGGTCTTTAAAATTTCTGGTTCCGCCACTGAGTACAGGTATGATATATATGTAGGTAACCTCTTATATGATAGAGAAAATACACAATTAATAATATATATCTAACAGTTTCAAGCTAGCATAAATATATTTCAGTGAAGACACAAGGTTAAAAATTTTCCTTGAAGCGTTGGTCGTTCCGACGACCATTCCACTCTCCTTGAAAATTGGTCCCACTTTCACACAAAAAAAAAACTCCTTGAAAATTTGGCAGCATGAAAACTAGGACCAAACTAAAAGCTGGTCATGTGGTGAGAAGAGAAGAGATGATACACGGTTATTCTCCTGAATATATATATCCAATGTTCGTGCATGACGCTTGCATAGGCTGGTCACGACATTCTTGCTAGTTAGCGCTGGAAAATTACATATACAATGGAATAAGGCACCAAAGCCTGACTTTCTATGGAAGGAACGAACGGATGAATAAACAAGAGGCTCGGAGGAAACCAAGGGGCCGGTGTGAAAAGGATATAATAATACAGTGATTCTTTCTCCTGATCCGTAATCAAGCAAGCGAGTAAAGGTGAAGCTAGGCTAGTGAGTCAACAATGAACGTCGGAGCACGGCATTGGCTAGTGAGTCAACAATGAACGTTGGAGCTCGGCAATGCCGTGGGGCACGGACTAGCTAGGTTCGGCCTCCAGAGTCTGGATTTGTCAGGTGACATGCGGACATGGTGTGTGGTGTTATTTTTGGCATTGACGACAGAGGAGACGGCTAGAATTGTTATTACAACTATCAACGATATCATATGAACCAAGAACTCTCTGAGTGGGCAGCGCCGCAGTAACCACGCTGTCTGCGTGGGCGGATGAACGCTGGCAAGTTGAAGCGCTGGGCGCGGGGGATTTCACTCCCGTCCCACAGTTTCATTCCAGAGTCCAGAGTGAGCCCACAAGGCCAGAACCGCTGCCATACTACACACTTCATTCCACCACTGCTCAATATAAATAATATAACATATTATTGCTACGTATGGCAGAACCACAAATGACCGAAACTTCAGGAATGAAACTTATGAGTTAACAGCAGGACATGGCACCTATTGTTTGTTTGCCTTTTCAATAGCTGGTGAGGGAATAAAATTCAGATAGGAGGCTAGTTTCGCTGCATATTATGCTAGAAATTAATCTGAATGAATCTACTGCCCCGGCCGCAGGGAAGAAAGGACGACATCTTGGAGGGAGCTGTCCTTCTGCATCGCATCCTTGAACTCGTCGAAGGTGACCTTGCCGTCGCTGTTCGCGTCCATCTGGTCGAACATCTCGTCCAGCTTCCCCGGCTCTGTGATGTCACCTGGAAGGCAGTCCTCGGGCAAGGCCTACCATCAGAACAACAGCAGTTCAACTTCGTCAACTTGTTAACTGAAACTTGAAGAGACATGTTTGATGAGGTGGTTGGTAGTCTGAGTCCTTACCCGGAGCATTGATGCCAGCTCTTCCTTGCTGATGCAACCTGACCGATCAGCATCATACATCTGAAATAGTGTTTTGAGTGTGTATGATCAGATATTGAAATTTGAAATACCTCTTGTGATAATGTAGGAAATTGTTGAAACATCGATATGCAACGCGCTCCTAATATCGCAACAAGTATCTCGAGATGCCTGTACACATAATGCTACTGCAATCTATAGCATTACAAGATTATTCTCTTTTTTTTTGGTGGCTCGAAGGGGTGCACTCCCTGTCCCTGCTGACTTTCACTAAGGTCGCAAGCACACTGATCATTCTTGTAATGTGGCAATGGTGGAAGGAGAGGAACAGACGTGTCTTCCAAAACAAAATATCGACGCACTGTGAGATCCTAGTACTGATCAAGGAGGAGGCCAAGCTTTGGGAGATGGCTGGAGCAAAACGATTAAAAGAGTTCACAGCAAGGGCTAACAACGATCTGTAGGAAACAGTACCTAGTATGGTGTCTTTACCACAGTTTTTTTCATTGACCCCCTGTTTTTTTGTGTAAAGAGTACCGAACATCATCTCTATTTCACCACAAGCGCTGTTTGTGTTATCTGTAAAATAACTTGTATATGTTTCTGTCCTTTCTAATATATTACCCCAGAATCTGCTGGCTTTCAGAAAAAAATTATCCCCCCCGGGGAATTGGTCCTTTGCTTTGAATTATTTACCTGGAAGCAAAGTCGAAGAGCATCATCACCTCGTGAGTTCCTGAGACTGGAGAGGCCGCATAGAATCTCCCTCATGTCCACGGTTCCGTCACGGTTATTGTCAAACAAATCAAATACACGCGGAGCTAGTGGAATCAGTGAGTCCATTTTCATTGCTTTCAGCACCTGCTCAAATTCTGTTAATGTGGCGTTCTCTCCATCTGCACATCTGCACCGGGAGCACTTCCTTAGTACATTCAACAAAACATATCAGGTGTCATACGTGAAGATTCCAGAACTACGCAGCTTTTGTTAGGGACTGTAACTACTGAAACTTTAAGGGGAAAGAAAAGAAATGCTACCCCAATCCTTTAAACGTCAATCAATTCTCTATTGATATATGATAGAAGCAACATAATAATCGATCATTATCTCATTCAGCATTAGGGACTAATTGGCATGCAATTATTTTGCAAAACTGATACTTCTTTGACGTCTAAGTTTGACTTTTTGATAGAATATATGGAAATTACCCACATTTTGAATTACAGTGTTTATCATATCACTTAACTGAGAAATGCTATTCCCATTGGATAAGTCCATATACTCACATTCGTGCAAAATGAAGCCGCAAATTATCTAGCTCCTCTGAGGTAAGGTCATGGGTTCCTAAAAGGCTCCTCAGCCTTTTTGTCCTCAATGCCACTTTGCTGCTCAGGACGCTGGCTATTGCTGCTGCACGTAATTTCCTTCTAGCATTGAAGCTTTGCAGTTTTGAGACGACCTCTGCATCCATGAGATCTTGCTTGGCGCAGTCTCCTATCACCCAAGGATGCCTCAAAAGCTGGTTTGTAATCATACATGGTCCCCAGGTTAAGTACAGTTATGTCAACAAATATCAAGTCAAAAGGGAAGATCCAGAAAAGGGAGCACGAGACAGACATCACTTGCTGTGGGCCTTTTGTAAGGTTCGACAGAAAGAAGACTGGAAATCAAATCTTTGGCTGATGAAGATATTTTTTTCCATGTATGGTCCTGAAAATGGAATTCACCCTGAAAGGAGTACAGCAAGCACACGACATTAGAGTAAGACCCTGACTAATGGAAGCAGTTTCAAGTTTCAACAATTGATGCCTTCTTTGTTGAAGCAAGTAACGATTAAGAGTATCTGTATACCCTCAAGTAGCCAAGTTGTTCAAAGACACCCTAATGATTTTGGAACCCTTAATTCTTCAAAAACAAAGGGCAGGATTCCTTTTTGAGTGGCTTATGACACAATCCCCAACTAACACCACATCCATACCGGCCCATATTTTGGTGTTTTTCTGAGTAAATCATGTTTAATTCTTGTGGCTTGTATGGAAGAAAACATTTTGTTTACACCCTTTCAGGTAAAAGAAAGGTCTAATTAGCTACTGATTTATCATCTCAAGGAAGCTTGCCAATTCGAACTGGACAGAGGATAAGACAAATCGAAATTCAAGTGCCAACAACTACCAAAAGAAGACAGTTCAGCAATGATTGGCAGGCGTGTGTCTATACTATGCAAGGTCAATTGCTCCAGGCCAGCTGATAGAGGGTTGACACTCATACTGACATTACAGAGTGAATCAAATATCCCACACATAATTTAGCTTAGACGAGCATATGCAGACAGTCTCTTGAGATCAGCAGTAAACGCAAGTCTCAACAACACTACACTCACGAGTATGACTAATCTGTTTCATAAGCAAATGCAAAGATGTTTATAGAGAAATTGACTTAGTTCCCTTTTCCACTACAAGTGTGCCAACATGTTCAATCAATACTGTCAGATCTAGTTGTAGAAATGCTCAGAAGGTGGAAACATGGAAGTATGAATCACAAGAAAAATTCCAAACCATTTTTAACATCATGGAAACAACATTTTTCCCAGATGCTAGCTCAGAGAAAGACTTACTTGAAGGATCCTTTGCTGCTTTTCTCGATTAGTTGCAGCATGAAATGGTGGGCATCTGAAATACACAAATTAAAAGTCTCCAAACCATGAAGAAGAATCAAACCAAGGGAATTATTAAAAGAAAGGATGACCAACATACCCGGATAAAAGAATATACAGAATTACCCCAACAGACCACATATCACTTGCAGCTGAAACCTCTTGCCTCGAGAGTGCTTCGGGTGAAACATAATCTATCGACCCAAACAGCGCCACAATTGGGTCACTGAAATCTTCAACAGAACTCAAACCAAAATCCATGATCTTCAATGTGGAATCTTCATTTCTGTCCGAGAAGAGGCAATTCTCTGGCTTCAAGTCTCTGTGTATGATGTTCGCCTTATGAAGTGCCTCCAACCCACTAGCAATCTGACGAATGACAGTGGCTGCATCGAACTCAGAATACCGGTCACGTCCCGCTATCCTGTCGAACAGTTCACCGCCTGAGCACAGCTCAAGGACAAGGTGCACACCATGCACATCTTCATACACATCATGCAGGTTGATGACATTCGGATGTGGTGCAACATTCTCCACTATCCTCCTCATGACAAGTATCTCATTAGTCAGCAACGCATCAGAGATTGATACCTGCTTCCACATCGGGAGGCCCAAGCTAGCCGCACCCTTTGACCCTTGTTGCATTCCCATCATCGCCGGGCCAAGCCTTCTCAGGGTCTTTATGGCAACTTGGGTCTTTCCTTCAGACTTGCTGACTCCCCTTCTGACTATTGAGAAGCCACCTCGGCCAAGGACATCCACAACTTCATAGTCATCGGACAGCCTTCTGCTCTCAGTCTTGGACATTGCAGAGCAAGTTTACTAACTTCAGTTGGTAACGGGACTAAAGAACCTAATAAACTAAAGGAACCAAATAGTAAATACTAATATGAAAAGAAGACTAGAGAGCACAAACACTCAAAATTGGCAGTAAGCCTGTAGCAATCAGCCTTGTTTCATACAAGATGAAATCAAAATATTAAGAACTACAGGAAGAACAAATGGATCATAGGTCTCTGGGGAGAAGAAGAAAGATTGTGGAACAGCAGAGCACAAAATGTAAAGAGCAGTTGGGAGTAGAATGGGACGTATATATAATATAACCAGCTTCTCTCTGACCAAATATACAAACCAGCCTGAGAGAGAGCGCAATAGACTAATGTGAGGTGCTGAAGATTGTGACGATAGAAGAAAGGGACATGTGCAACAACCAACACAAGGGAATAAACTCATCAAAGAATTCTTTTGGTGCAGAGCACAAGATGACAAGAGAGAAATGAGAAGATGGGGAGAAGATGCCAGGCCAAAATAGTTTTTGTTGACCTGGTTGCTCCTACTCAAGGGCTGCTTTGAATTGGTCTTCACTCGGTGAGGCCTAACTTAGTTTTAGTTTAGTGCATTGTCTTACATTATTGCAAAAGGTTAAAAAATCCCAATGCGGCCAACAACATCATGAACATGGAGGGTTCTAAGTTCTAGCCGTGCATATCGACACAAAAATGTAAATTGGCCATGCATGGGCTGCTTGGGTGAATGGTCAATTTCTTTCTCTGCCTCTCTTGTGAATCGGGAACAGTTGAAAAAGTTGTGGCACAAATGAATCATTTTGATACGTATAAGACCTCTGCCCCTTGCAAATTGCAACATAATTTAATCTATAGTTTGGAAAGCTGGAAAGAGGACAACTCATGCCGGATGAAAGCTTAGTGAAGATGCTCACTCAGCGGGCATGGCACCGGAGCAGCGAGACTGCTGGACTGCTGGTGACGGCGGCAGCTAATCGCTGCAGTTGATCACCGTGACCTTGCCGCCATTGATGGAGCTTTCTTCAGCAGGTGAACGCTAGAGCTGGAGGGCTGTAAAAGACAGAAGACCTCATGTATATTGGGCCTAAACATATGCAGGTGTACCTCTTTTCCATTGCAGAAGAGAGCTCCAGAAGCACGATTGCGTCCACTTAGCACTCCTTTGCAACTGATCTGATCTTATTGTACTCGGGTTTTAGACTGCATAGAACAGTGGGCAGTTCACTTCCTACAAGCAAAATCCATTTTACTACTACAGTATATTTTGAAGCAAATGCAGATGGCATTCGCCTGAACATTGTATTTATCATGGCAGATTCAGACAGTGGCATGTAAATGACAAGACTGAAAAGTTTGTAAGAATCAAACGAACTTGAATTGCTCAGGAACTATATCATTACCATCATATAATAAGTAATATTATGAGGAATTAGTGCTTTCTAGCATATTACGTGGAATGAGTACTTTCTAGCACAGAAGCATTTTATGAGTTAATCTGTCAATTCATCACGAGGATGACTTAATAAGCTAAGCATTTCCTTTACCAGTCATCAAAGAAATCTTAATGGATATAAAACTGTACCAGCAAACGTAAGAACATTTAAATTATATGGTTCATGAAAGTAAGTGCACAATACTGTCTGCAAAACTTTCAGAGAAACAGATGTTTCTACTAGGACATCACTTGGTTCACAACTTCCAAAATAGAAGAAAGGTTTCTATTCAAATAACATATCGATGGCTCTAACAGATGTTTCCACTACGGCAACACCCAGACGAAAATGCATAAAAAAAAACTAAATTTTCTAGATGAACTATGCTGAATCCCCCAAACTCAATTGCTCTTGTGACGCTTTGTGTTTATCTTTCCATATGCCGCTTGTCTTTCAGTGACATTTTCAACTCCTTCCTCCGATGCTTCCTTCGATCACTTCTAGTTGACTTCGTCTTGACATCTGTTTCTTCTTGTTCATTTGTCAGCTTAGCTTTCTCTGGCTCTTCAGAACTAGGGCCTTCCTCAGATCTAGATTTCTTGCCAGTTTTGACCTTCTTGCCTTCTTTCTTCTGTCCTCCAAGGATCAAATATTTGCTCAACTTCTTATGATGAGTCACCTTCCATTCATTCTCGCTATAAGGTGCTAGCTTCTTTATGGAAACATACTGGTTCAAATCCTTGTCATCTGCTGCTAATATCTCGTAGGTACTCAGACCAAAACTGTTTGGCTGAACTTGCTTATACTTAAACCAAGTCTTCAGATCTCCAATAGTGTCTTCATAGTCTAACTTATAGTACTCTTCCATCTCCTTCTCGAGCTCCACCTTGTCATTGCGAGAGATCTTCCCTTTTGTTTTCTCACCTAACCTGTCACCGTTTGCAAGCTCATTCTGACGTTTTTTCTTCTCAGGAATAGCGCTCTCATCTGTGGCAAAAGACCCTTCTTTAGATTCATCGAGAGCCCAGCCCTTAGGTAGCCCAAGCAATTCATCTTCCTTACCAAAATCCGGTTTTTCCAAATCAATCTCCTCACCACTTCCAAAGCCAGGATCAGCATCATCAGCATCATAGTATTTGTCATCAAACATCTCCTGCATTTTCCTGTCATAATCCTCCGGATCAAAATCCTCCTCCAAGTCATCAGCACCAAGCTTACAAGAGGCATCCCCGTCAATTCCGGCAATCATCTGGATCCTCCCAAGCTTCTCAGCAATCTCTTTCTTCTTCAAATTCTTGAGATGTTTCAGCTCCTCCACCTGCTCCTGCTTGGCCCGTGCTATCCGCTCCCCCTTGCTCTTCCGCTGCTGCTTCCTGCTGCTCTCCTTCCTCACTGACCCCTCAACAACCCGGGAATGTCCCGTTACCCGGTCTGTCACCAGCGTCCCAGGCGCTGCAACCTCCTCGTGCCGGAAACTATATTTAGTCTCATACTGGTCTTGCCTTTCAAGCTCATCCTCTTCCTACGATACCTCCTGGATATCACCCAGAGAGAACTTATTATCCTTCCCCGACTCAAGATACGGCCTTTTGAGGAAGTAATCCTTCAAGAACTTCTCATTGTCGTCCAGCTCCTCATCCTTCCCAAAAACGTCACCCAGTAGCTCCTCCGCCTGCTTCTCCTCCTCGTCATCCTTTTCGTTGTCACCACCGTCTCCACCCTTCGGCTTCTCCTGAAAGAAATCGTCCTCCTCCTCATCACCATCGCCATCGCCTAATGCCTTCTCCGCCTCAAGGAACGCCTCCAGCCCCTTCCTCTGGCGCTCGTCGTACGCAATACTGTCGTACTTGCTGCCGCGGCTGGTCTGCGCAGCGAACTCGGAGCCCTCCTCGAGCAGGTCGCGGGCGTTCACGTCCTTGAGGTACAGAGGCCGTTCCTTCTTGGCCTTCCCCTCCTTGGGCTCCTCCTCGCCGGCCTCGTCCTCCGACGAGGAGTACATCTTGGCGTTCTCGTCGAGGATGACGGCGTCGCCGCTGCCGATGCGGCGGATGACCTCGAACATGCGGCGGTCGACGCGTCTGGAGGCGGCGGCGGCGGCGTCGCCATCAGAGGAGGACTCGTCATAGTCATCATCGTCGCCGTCGGATGCGGCAACACGGCCCTGCTTCTCGAGCTCCTCGAGGCGCTGGCGCGCCTCGCGCCGCTTGTTGTGCTCGAAGCGGCTTGTTGTGCTCGAAGCGGCGCGCGTACTCCTCGTTGATCTGGATCTTCGAGAGGTCCTCGCCGCCGCCATTGGAGTCGTCGTCAGTAGGGGTGCAAACGGAGCGGATAATTCCCGACCGACCGACCGCAAAAATGTGGGCAAAATTCGGGTGTTTTTTTCGGATATCCGGAGCTTTTTTCGGATGCGGATTCAGATCCGGATATTTTCCATCGGATTCGGTTTCGGATAATTAGGTATCCGATTTTTCAGAACTATCCGGCGTTCTAATCGGATATTACCAACCGTATCCGATTTTTTTCGCGATCCACGAGGCGCTGCAAACACGAACGCAGCGGCGCCCATGCTCCGCTCCAGACCCCGCCCAAAACCAAAAGCCAAACTCCTCCTCACTCCTCACCTCAGTCCTCAATGTCCTCATCTCATCCTCATTCACTCTCTCTCTCTCGATTTCACGAAAGAGCTCCCAGCCATGCTGCCGCTCATGCGCCGCCGCCGGCCAAATCCATGGTCCTCCTCCTCCACAAATGGTCGGCCCTACCCTAATCTCATTACCCTCAATCCCTCATCCATTCCAGTCTTAGGTCTTCCCCCCTTTGCGCCTCCCGTCCATGGGGGTGGCTCCGCCTCAAACCTCCTCGCCTCCCCCCTCGCCATGTGCCTGCCCCCCTCCCTCAAGCTTGTGCCCTGTGCCCGCCCTCCCCTCGTCGCCGTGTGCCCGTGCAGCCCCTCCTCCTCGCATGGCTGCTGCCTCCTCAAATCGCCTCATGGAAGTCTGGCTACTGTTGCCGCGTCGTGCTCCTGCCTCCCCACTTTCTTGGGTCCTGCTGGCAGCAGATCCTCCGTCGCCTCGCCGATCATTGTAGTGGATTAAGTGGAGCATATTTCCACATCCCATTGTGTACTTGAGTTGCTTTTACTGTTCAACAAATTGTCATTAAGACATTAACTCATAATTGTGTTGTTCAGATGGTCCATTTTAAATTTGGTTCTATAGTATTGTTAGTATTGTTTTGATAAGTTCGATTTCTTTAGCAGAGAATGATTGCTTCCCTTTTTGGTGCAGGGCAAGAAGCTAGTAAAGCATTATCGATGAGAAGCTTGCCGCTTGTGTGAACAAGCGAACATAGTGCACGGTGGGAACTACATTCTTTCTCTGCTGACTATAGATGCATTGAAACTAAGTTAACTACATAGTAGTGTGTGAGTACACGAATTAATTTGTGGCGATTATGGGAGAGGATATATGCTCGGTGATGATACCGTGTTACACAATTGGTAAGCTTGATGGTAAAGGAAGCGATGAAAGATACAAAGAAATGCGATATTTGAATATCTAATTACAATATTATCTGCAAGTATTATTTGTGTTGATTAGCCCTATTCTTTAAGTGGATTCAATGTTTCTATGAGCTAGAAATTAATATACCATGTTATGAAAATATCACCACTATGAGAAAGAGTAATATAATGTTTTCTTGACAAGTCCCTGTTTCACTCGAATAATATAAGCACACAACTTTCACATAATGAAAAATATACTGGAATCTTTTACTACCATCCAGCATCATGTAATTTAATTAATATATATACGGTTTTGTCTTTAATGGTTTGGTTCTCGGTATAGTGTAGGGTCTACCATTTTCAGTATTGTGGAATCTTTTTAAGCAGTTCTAGATGGAGGCTTTCACCAATAAATTGCTATTATATTGGAGTAGTATCGATACATATATTTTTAAAAAATATATGTAAAAATGTTAACATAAATACATAGTTTAATTCAAGCGTTAATATATCCACCAACATTATAAGACATGCGATTGCACTTATGAGTGGAATTTACTCCTACTTTCAAATCTTCATGTGAAGATACTCCTTTGAGCAAATGAGAAAAATTCGAAGTTATGGTGGTTAGGCTACTCATTAAATGCCACTGACCAAAGAACCTATCTTTGTGAGTTGTTATAAGCGATACATCTCCGCATTCATATCCTCTTGTTCATTTGTCCATCAATGTCCCAAAGAATTCCATGTGAAAGGAAAACAAATAGTACGGGATTTTGAATGAGTTCCCTTCTTTGTCACATCTGAAACCTACCAAAGGATTTAAAGCGTATCTGGGACTATCGGGATTAAGCGAGACATGCTTCTAATATACTACTTAATGAATGCCTTGCCTTATTGTTCATTGCTTCATGTGCGCATTTAGTCCTACTTACTATTCTATAGTTGAAATCTTACTGATTAGTTTGGAGGAACAGACTAATTCTAACGTTTGCGTTGGCATTTGTCGAGAAGCCTTGGCTCTATTAGGAGAAGGAGACAATAATCTTCCATTAATCTATTGCTACAATTTTCTTACTGTCTCGGGCTCACCGTACTTGAAACTCTTGTTATATCCGGTCGGGGTAGAGATAAATTAATAACACACAAATAACCAAGCACTGAGTTTAAAAGTTGCGCTTTTCCTAGTTTTCCATGGTCGTGAAACAAAAACTAGAGCATGGCAGGCTAAAATTTTCTCGACCTAGGCAAAAGGTGCGATAATTAATGTATCATCTGATGAGTATACTTGTCTACTCACAAGTGCCATCATTTATGTCTAATTTCTAATATTTCCATCAGTGTCATGTACTCATGTTACTAAGTTGAACTGATTTCTTATGACCTCACGAATATGCCGCCTATCCTTGTTAAGTTTTTGCTATCTTGATTTTGCTATTTGTAGAGTATTGAGAATTTGAGATGACTGCTGCAAGTGGAAGTGCAAGCATTTGTGCTAGCACAGGAGCATCCCCTGCTGCTGCCACCACAGCAGTTGGTACGGGCCACTCGGCGCCAACGCCACCACCACCGCCACCGAGTGCATTGGTGGCGTGTGAGACAACCGCAACCATTGGAGGTGTAGGACATGTTGAAGTAAATGAAGAGACTTGCACGGGAGAAATTGAACCTCTTTGTGAAGAAGCGAAGAAGTGTACCTCAAGGTTTGGGAGTACTACACTAAGTACTCGGTGTGTGTCCGACAAGAGATGGTGGAGAGGAGAAACAAGTTTGGGCGAAATGCAATAAATGTCTTCACAAAGCTCAATTTGAGACCTCAAGGGAACAAAGGCATTGTGGAATCATGTGGGATTCAAGCATGCCATAAAGCAAGGACAACAACAATTGCAATTTGAGAATGATGAAGGTGGAGAAAATAGTTCGATTCAAATTCTGGTATGATCGGAAGTTAGCTTTGAAGAAGTTCTATTTGGCACTAATTATGCATGAATATCCATTTGCTATGGTTGAGCATGAGTACTTTGTTGATTTCATCAAGTCTCTGCGTCCTGGTTTTTCGTTCAAGAGTCGCACAACCACTAGGAAAGAGATATTGGACATGTTTGAAGATGAAAAGAAGAAGTTATATGAACAACTAAAATCTCTTTCTTGTCGATTTTCCTCAACTATGGACATGTGGACATCTAATCAAAATAAAGGTTATATGTGTATCACTGTGCATTGGATAGATGATAAGCGGCATATGCAAAAAGAATTGTTAAATTCATTCATGTGAAAGGAAACCATTTGGAACTAATCTAGCAAATAAATTTGTCAAGGGTGTCATGTCTTGGAACATTGAGAAGAAGTTATGTGCTCTCACTCTAGACAATGCATCATCCAATGATAAGTGTGTTAGAGAAGTTGTGGTGGAGCTTAATAAGCGTTCTCCCTTGATATGTGATGGTGTTTTTTTTTCATGTGAGATGTTTATGTCACATACTAAATCTTGTCGCTCAAGATGGCTTAAAAGCAATTGCATCTTCAGTTCAGAATATTAGAGCTACTATTGTTATTGTGAAGAATTCTCCATTACAATGGGAGGAATTCCAAAAGTATGCACTAGAATGCGACTTGGACAATAAATCCGGTCTTCCATTAGATGTGCCTACAAGGTGGAACTCTACATATGAAATGTTGAGTCGTGCTATTTACTACAAGAGTGCTTTTGAAAGGTTGTTGTTTTTGAACAAGAGTAAATATGAGAAGTGTTCTCCGACAGATGAGGAATGGGATATGGCGGAAGCATTATGCAAGTGTTTGCAGAAATTCAATGATGCTACTATGATATTTTCTGGAAATCAATATCCAACAGCAAATTTGTTTTGGTGGAAATTTTGTGAGATTAAGATGGTACTTGCAGAATGGTGTGAAAGTGATGATGGCACTATTTCTTGTATGGCAAAGGCTATGAAAGCCAAATATGACAAGTATTGGGACAAGTCGAACATGGCTCTTGCTGTTGCATGCTTTCTTGATCCAAGATATAAGAAAAAGCTGGTGGAATATTTTATGGGGAAGATTTATCATGAGAGGGCTGCCCATGAAGTTAATCGCTTTATAGATGTTGTGAACAACTTGTTCCAAGCTTACATCGGCCTCCTGAAGCTTCAAAGCCTAATTCTAAAGAACCTTCTCATCCACATGGTGATGTCGACTTGGGTATTGATGACATTGAACAGTTCTTGTATGAGGATGCAGCTGTAACAAGTTGTGATATGAATGAATTGGAGCTATACCTTAAAGAAAAACCAATTCGGTGGGTTGATCCCTCTTGGTAAAGGCGAGTTTAACATATTGTCATGGTGGAACACACACCAAGGACTTTTCTGTTCTCTCACGACTAGCTCGTGGCGTGTTAGCTATTCAAGTATCCACCGTTGCTTGAGTCGGCCTTTAGTCTTTGGTGGGCGTGTTGTTGATCCATTCCGTAGTCGACTAGAGCCCGAGGTGGTTGAGGCTCTAATTTGTACCAAGGACTGGACAACTTCATTTAGGAAAGGTAATAATAAATCATTTAGTTCATAGTTTATACCACTTTCAGCTTTAGTTTACTAACTTCATGTCATTTAAAAATTTCAGGTTCTAAGGAGAAGATAGTATCACTTGTTGATGAGTTGGATTTGGAGCTAGAAGATAAACAATATGCTACTACAAACATGAACGCGGAGGTTTGATAATCACTTATTTGCTTAGTTTAATTTAGTAGGTAATATGATATGCCTCTTTATCAACCTTGATTTTCACCTCCTTAAGAGAAATTGAATTGCTACTGTGTTAACATATTTGAGATCCTTAAGGACCTTGTGGTTGCTTGTCATGCCTGTGCAATAATTACTTGCAGCTTGCTCAAGTAACTGGTCCTAATAGTTTGACAAAATTAAATTTGCTTGTAACTTAAGCATGGCATTCACCTGCAGGTCTATGCGGTTTCAGAGGGCGGTTTGACGGTTTCAGTTTGACTTCAGTGCATGCATCATCTTACTGAATTTTGACATGTTGATGTTGCTAAGTGAGTACTCTCGCTTTAGAACCAATGAAATTTGGATCTTTGTTATATGAGCTACGAGATGGATATAATGGAAAATGGCCACTTATCCTTCTCGAGCTCAAATCTAAAATGGTGTTCTTTAGTTCTCTTGATGTGTTTTTCAGATCTAACTTGTCATTTTCCAACTTGCTCAAGATCTTTGTTGATCTGTCAAGATCTTGTGTAAGCTTTTCCACTTCTTCCAAAAAGGAGTATTATAAAAGAAAGACGAATTTTGTGAAGAATTTTACTATTATACTGTGTTGTGTGGTGTATACTACTAAGATGTTAAGATGGCAAAATATCACTTTCAGTTGGTTTCATGATATGATTTCATACTCTACAAATCTATTTTTGTAGGATAGGATGATGGCCGAGGTTGTGATCGACTGAGGCATGGTAATAGAGAATTAGAGATGGCTCGCTATTAGCAGTTGCTAGACAAAGACAAGTCTTTTGTGCGGTCAACGACCTACTACCGTCTACATACTTACTTAGCACTTACTCTTTTGTTACTACTTGCTTAACTAGCCCATGTCATGTACTTGCTAGTTACTACTTGCTTAACTAGTCTCTGTTATTATGTGGTGTATTTAAATTTGCTTGTTAAACTACTAATCTAGTTGCATTTTGGACATGTAGTATGGTTGATTAATCTTTATTTGTGTGACATATATGGTTTATGTTTTCGTGTAACATCCGAATAAGTATTCGTGACCGAGACAATCCGTATTCGGTTCGGCATGTATTCGCTCCGTATTCGTGACCGAGACTATTCGCATTCGTATTCGTATCCGGCACTGTCCGTGTCCGACTCCGTATCCGAGAAAAAATATGGAAAAGGATACGGAATGAGCGATATCCGTCTGTATCCGCTCCGTTTGCACCCCTAGTCGTCAGACCACGCGAGGATGTCCAACGACTTCTTCTTCCTCTTCCCCTCCTTATTCTCCCCCGGTGACACCTTCATGGTTGCGGCGGCGGCGGCGGCGGTGGCGGTGGCGGCGTCCGGGCGTCACATCTCGGGTTAGGGTTTTTGCAAGGGACAAAGAAGAGTTTCTAGGATTTATCACTCTTAATAATACTCTTAATAATACAATCTATAATTTACCATTTCAAACGATGGTTGCTTAATAATTTATTATTTTGATTCTTTAATGATATTTCTTATGTTTTCTCTCTTTTTCTTTAAGTGAAATGATCTTATTGCCCTTCACTAATATACACAGGCACACAGCTCGGCGCCTCTATCTGACTCGACCATGTCGTCCATCCTCGTTTTCCTGGTTCTTAACTTCTTGTCCAGCACCGTCGTCGCGTTTTCGGCAAAGCTCCCCAACTCAGCGGCACCAAATAGTGCTTCTTCATTCAGCTTGGTGGTGTAACCCGACCTCACCGCGAATCAGAGGAAGTGGATGCACATGAGATATGCCTAGGAAACACGTATGTAAATATACTGCTTGTAAATATCAGAACTGAAAAATACGGGCACTGGTTATGAATAAGAGGAGAAAGAAAATGATCAAATTGGGTTACCAGCTTATCGCCTTGATTATATCTATGTAGTGGTTGAAATTTTCACACTTTTCTGCTTGTCTCGGCCGAACTGATAAGACAACCTGACCAGTTTTGTTTTATGCAGATTTAGCTTATTGGTTATGTCAAACCTTTTGTTTGAACCTTGCAGCATCTACTGCAGTTCTCATCTTTTCTTAAGTTGTGAGGGTCAAATGTTTTCGCGGTGAGGTCGGGTTGCACCACCAAGCTGGATAAAGACGCACTGCTTGATGCCGCTGAGTTAGGGAGCTTTGTCAGAAGCGCGGCGACGGTACTAGAGAAGAAGTTGAGGACCAAGAAAGCGAGGATGGACGACATGGTCGAACCAGACAAAGGCGCTGGACTGTGTACATTGAAGAATGGTAGTAAGGTCATTTAACGTAGGGAAAAAGAGAGAAAACATAAGAAATATCATTAAAAATGTCAAAATGACAAATTATTAAGCAACCAACCTTTAGAGTGGCAAATTATATATTGCATTGTTAGGAGTAACAAATTCTAGAAGACTCTTCTTTGCAGTGGCAAATAATCAATTATCCCTTTTTGTAATAGGATATTAGCCAAAATGCCACACTTTTGTAAAATAACATCAAGTTCGGCGCAATAAATTATTTGTCACAACTTATATTGATACTTTGTTAATTTTTCTTTTTCGAATATTTAACTCATATTTCTATTACTGGTTTAATGGCCCTGACTCACACGAGAAAAAATCGTTTTTGCCTCCGATCGGTTCCGTAGTCTCGGACTTATCTCGGCCACGGCCATGGAGTCCCACAACGACGAGGTAGTGTTCGACTGCGACACCTTCCGCATCTACCGGAACGGCAAGATGAACCGCCTCCGCCGCCCGGTGCGTGCGCCCACCGGACTCGACCCGACAACCGGCGTCACGTCCAAAGACGTCGTCCTCGATGCCAATACCGGCCTCTCCGTACGCCTCTTCCTCCCCACCCGCCCAGACCTCTCCAAGAAGCTCCCCATCCTCGTCTTCTTCCACGGCGGCTGCTTCCTCATCGAGTCGGCCGTCTCCCCGCTGTATCACAACTACGCCGCGTCCCTCGCCGCCGCGGCCGGCTTCCTTGTCGTCTCCGTCGAGTACCACCTCACGCCTCAGCACCCGGTGCCCGTCGCCTACAACGATGCATGGTCCGCGCTTCGGTGGACCGCGTCGGCAAAAGACGATTGGCTCGCCGAGCAGGGGGATCAAGATGCTACATTTCTGGACATTGGCAACAGCCATGCGTAATTGTGCATGCTTCCATTGCGGCTCACATGAAGTACCTTCGATTCACAAAGTAGATCTAATGTTACAAAACGATGTGCTGCGTTTCATGAAGGACACGACAACCGCCATTTCATTCGCCGCCTTCTCGGCCACGACGGAGTTGGACCTGACATCTTTCAGGAGGTAATACAGACGGTCCTCACCCTCAGTCTCGTACAGCACCACCTCCTCCCCTCCCCACACACTGCCCCTCAGCGCCTCGACGTACTTGCGCGCCCTGTCCCTGACGGCATCCAGCTCCACTGTCATCACCAAAGCTCGCCGACAGCCGAGCATCGCCCACTCCTCCGGCGGCATCACCAACGGGTTGGAGAAGGGGTGGTCGACACCGTACTTCCCCGCGCAAACGAACTGCCAGTTCCTCTCCGATGTCTCCGCGTACGCGGGATCTGTGCCCTCCGATGGCACGGGAGCCTTGCCCCGGAAGAACAGCAGCATCATCCCTTCGATTCGCGCACCTCCACGCAGCCCTTCTTTTTTCGTCCTCATCACCACGCTATGCGCCATGTTGCCGCCGCTGCTGTTGTCGGCGATGAAGAGTCGTGTGGCGTCGCCGTAGTTGGCCAGCCACGGCTCCGCGCCCCGGGCACGCAGCTTGCCACCGCCCAGCAGAGCGCGGCCCACACGTCGTCGTAGGCGGCAGGGAGCGGGTGCTCGGGCACTAGGCGATACCCCACCGACACGGCCACGACACGGGTCGCGGCAACGAGGGCGTTGACATACCCAGTGTGCCTGGGAGAGAAGGCCGACTGAACGACGAAGGCGCCGTCGTGGATGTAGACGAGGACGGGGAGATTCTGGGACACAGTGACGCCTTCGGGAAGAAAGAGTCGCGCAGTGAGGCCGGTACCAGCGTCGATGACGTTCTTGGAGGTAACGCCGGTAGTGGCATCGGTGCCGGGGCTCTTGCGCGACATGCTACCGAAGCGATGGACGCGGCCGCTCTTGTACAGAAGGGGCAAAAATGACATTTCACATGTGGACAGAGCCATTAAACCGAAAATATGAATTAAATATTCGAAAAGAGCAAATTAACGAAGAGCCAATATAAACTATGGCACATAATCTATTGCACCGAACTTAATAATATTTTGCAAGATGTAACATCCCAATTTTCTGAGCTTTAAAAATTCTTTGCATAGTTAGTAGAGAGAAAATTCACCATTTGGATTTATTTGACTTTAATGGAAAAACTTAATATTGAACCTTGTGCATCAAAACAAATTTAATATGATTAAAGTCAACATCAACAATAGTCAAAACTATTTTATTTGGGTTCTCTGTGCTTGTATATATTTTCTAGATTTTTCTAGAACTTTTTCAAGTTCATTTGCTATTTTCTATTTGCCATTTGGATTTTCTGGTATTTTATAAAATATAAAACCTATTTAAATCTCAGTTGATCCCTTTGGGCCTAAACCCAACCCTATCTGTTTTTTAACCAACTCTCTGCGTGACCCGGCTACGCTTGCACAAGACGCTTCATCTCTCGCCGACAAGTGGGTCCGCGTGTCGACCTCATTTTTTTTTCCTGGCGCTCGGCTCGATTCGCCACCATTGGATTTTGTTTGAACGGTCATGATCAATTGGGTTGTTGGACGATGCAGCGTCACACTCGATGAGAGTCGTCCGATCAAGAATGGACGGTCAAGATCGAATAAATTGCTTTCAGGCGGTCCAAACGTCACACTTGACTGGATCGTCCATTTCAAATATAGCGGTTAGAGCGTGTGGTCCGAACGTTCCTTTCGTTCGCGATTCGCTTAGCCTCATTGCGGGTGGGCCCGTGTTCGTTGTCGTCTCAAAAGTAAACCGTCTCGCGAGTTCATGCATTGCCGCCATTGAAGGACCTCGAGCTCAATCCGACAATGTCGATTTCCAAACTAAAACCTTCTAGATTTCTTTGCCAAACCTTATCTCTTGATATCCTGCACCTGTATCGATCTGGTTTCAATCGTGACCAATTCCCTTTCTATCCCTAGGATTTCCAAATTAGGTTTCGTGTTCTTCACGGACTCGATTTGGGGATTTCCTTTCTTGAGCCGTTCGGCCCCTATAAAAGGCACCCCCGGGTTCGCAATCTTGTTCTCAACCCAAAGACACCATCAATTTCACCCCGAGAGCTTTTGCGACGCCGCAATTAGAGATTTAGGTTTCGGTCACCGAAACCCTAAAACTTTGAGTTCGCCGCCGTCAGTGACGCCCTGCCTCTGTGGAGCACGCCGTCGTGTTCCTCATCATCTAAGCTACCTCTAGAGCCCTTCCTCGCCGTCGGAGCGTCGCCGGAGCTTTGATCTGAAAAAACCCGAGGAGCTTCGCCGCTTCGAGCTCACCGCCAGCCATCACCGTCGTCCTCTACCACCCGGAGTTGGCTCATTAGGTTCGCAATAACCTGAGCTTCATCCTGGTACCCCTTGCCGCCGGTGGATCGCCGTCTTTCGCCGGTTGCCATTGGTTCCAGTGCGCCGCCGCGTCGCCGTCGAGCCACGTCATCGCCATCTCAGCGCCACATCGACCTCTGTAACTACGTGTTGCGTGTGTGGCGCCGTCAAGATGCTGCAGCGTGGCGACCTTGCCAGCCTCGCTCCAAATTGGTTCGGTGGACTTGGTCTACCATGAACCAAGTCGCTGACGTGTGGGACCCACACGTTAGTGATTTCCTTTTTATTTCTTTTACGGTATTTTCAATTGGAAAATAATTCGGATTATTCTGAAATTATGGTTTCTTTTAGATTCAAACTTCCAAAACATATATCTTTTGCATCCGAACTCCGATTGAGCCCATTCAAATTTCTAAATTCATATAAATTCAAGATCTATCTATCTAAGATTTTTATTTAATTTTTGGAGTTTTTTTTTGCCTTTGTTATTTATTTGTTTTGTTTGTTTGCTTCGTTTGCGAGTAGACGTTGATACTTTGGGAAGATTTGAAGGAGGAGTACCTCAAGATCAAGATCAGTACCTAGACCTATTTCAAGGAAAGTTATACCTTTGATCATGTTGAATCCCAGTTTTATAAAATTACTTCGATTCAAATTGTTGCATCTACTTTAAGTATTTATTTAAATGCTTTTGGGTTTAGTTATTAATCCAATTTGTTATATCCACCTTGTTTAATTGTTATGTCTTAATCTTTTGTCACCCTATACTGGTTTATTTAGTTGGTATTATCGTAGCACCAACGTGGGTTGGTTAGATACGATTAGTCTGCTTAGCCATGCCACGAGTCATCATCTCATGTGAGTTGCAATTATAAACCTGACTAAGTGATTATAGAACTATGTGATAAAACTGTGTGTACTATGTGCTATTACTCGTTAATGGCATATGTTGCACTTAACCAACAGGGTGGGAAAGGATTTAGATGGAGGCAAGTGGACTGTGTATTGTTATGGTGGATCTGTGTGCATGGGCGCTTAAAAATCTGTGTGCATAGGGATTTGTAGTAAATTAGAAGTCTTGCCTTGGTGAATTAAGGACTTAACTTTGTGCGCCATTGAACTGAGTCTTACTGTACGACCATATGCCTGATGGGATGGGCCTAACTTAGTAAGTTATGGAATCTTGACATTGCTACTGTGAGACCCCAGGGTATTTAACTTGTAATACTTAGCCATCCACTTGACCCTAGTATCACAAACCAAATATCCCGTGCCTCGAGAAAATGTATACATCCCAGAAGTGCTGTATACACACCCTTTTACAAAATCATGCATCGATTCCATACAAACATAGAAACGAAGCACAAACTTTACAAAAGACATACATATTTTATTACAACAAGGCCAACCGGCCACACAAGCTAAAACTTAAATAACAGCGGAAGAAAATTATGCCATAAGATGGCGATAAACAAAAGCCAACCGATTTGCCATTACCCCACAAGGCAAACTGACCGGGCCGCCAGCTAGTCGTCAAAGCGAAGTTGTGAGAACCCGCGTAATTAATCTAATCTAAGCAACAGTAATCGATAATTAACGTTTAATAAAACCTGTTAAACATTGATGAAACTCATAACCTCAGTTCCATTAAGCATGTAATTATCACAATTGTTTATATGAATCAAGGTAAAATCAGTACATCAATATCATTATCATTATCATTACATCGTCATCATCATCAGCATCATCTCAATAAATCCGTTATTATATAAATTATATATTACAAACATGATACTTGGTACAAAAATTATTTTACAACAGCTTGCAATGTTTTTGGTAACAATTAATTAATTTACAATTCAATCATATCATTCATGTAGTAGTAGACATTTGCCATCCTTGCCTCCTTGTCTTTTTAGCGCCAGTCCATAGAACCCTCTTGCGACCCATTTCCTCGCTCATTAGAAAAACTAGAAAAATGGTTAGCAAGTTTAGTTGAAAGCAGTGGTTGTGAGAATTAGAATATAGGAAGTGGCCGTCAGAATTTCCCGAAGTACAATAGGACTCCCATATCAACCTAGGTCAAACGGTCCCTCGATCACTAAGGTATCCTGACCAACCTGAGTTAGTCGGCTCCTTTAGTAATCAAGGTATCCAGATCAACTAGAGTCAATAGGCACCATTCACTTCTAGGGGTCTCCTCATCCGGCATTAGTAAAATTCAACACCCACCTTTTTGCATTACCGCAATCGCAGTATGATCCCACAAGGCACATCCCATTAAATCCTACCCTCAGCCGGAGCATCATAAGGTCCCACAAGCCCACAATTCACATTCCGTTAAACCCAACCCTCGACCAAGCATCATCGGGTATCTGAAGCTTGACATGCCACAAGAGAGCCAACATAAACCCATATTTAGCATTATTATCATTCCTTCGACCAAAAGCTAACTCAAGCCCATTCACAATACATCTTCATCAAATAACCAATGGACCAATATACAAAGCCCTTTGCTAGGTAAATGCTATAGCACAAACAGTTACACATGAGCTTGCATAGCCAGAATAGGCAGCACAACCCACAGTTCCCAGCCCAGCCGAAGCATTTCTTTCTCCAAAGCCAAGCCATTCAATTAACACCACATATATTATATCACAGCCTATGCCTCCCCACAAGGAGAGCAAAGACCAAACCCTAGAATACATAGCAAGGGAGCACAGGATGATCAAATAGGGCACATAGAGTGAAGTAGTGGATAAGAGCATCGTAATAGGAATTAGGATAAATAGGATCAAGGTAAATAGGAATAGTGTTGCAAGTAAATATGAATTACCATAAGGGAGGATAAGATCAACGACTCCTGACCTAGGATAAGATCACCCCACACCCAAGCCATTCCCCATTTCCCATTCTCACGGTAGTAGAGAGAGGGAGAAAGCAAGGAGCTCCACCACCCAATCCACAAAGAAGTAGAAGGAAGAGAGAAGCAAGCCAGGAGAGCTCCCTCAGTCCTGCCACCATAACCCTCACCAAACCATAGAAAGGAAGGAGGAAGGGAGTAAGGGAGAAGAGCAAGAACCACAGAACCAGGACCATCGGCATCGCCAAGCATCAAAGGCGACCGGGGAGGAGAGCGAGCTCGGGTTATACATCATTACCGCGTGCAAGCCGATCGTAGCAGGGAGGAGGAGAAGAGCACCAATTTGAAGCCGGCGCTACCATTCCCCTTCCCCAGCCTCAGAACCCACTAGAGGTAAACCACAGAGGAACCCCAGTGCTCCCTATGTGCACATCATTCACCATAGAGAGCATCTCACAGTAGTGTCACATATAGCTCTCATTTCATAATTCATCACAGAGCAAGGGGAGGGTTTGAGGTAGAGAGCGCGGGGGAGTATACCTTAGAGCACGGCTTTAGGAGTACCACCCACACCTTGGATAGCAAGCATCATAGCCTCAATGCCCACATCCAGCATCCATGCATTAGCAATAAACTTGCATCAGTATAAGTAACACAACAAAATAAATTGAATCAAATCAAAGCAATAATTTGAAGAGAGGTTAGAGAGGGGTTAGGCGGCGTCAGAAAATGGCCGTAGAAAGCAGAGGCGAAGCCGAGGCGTGCCTGCCTTGGCACTGGGAGCCTAGAGACGAGAGGGAGCGGCGGTTTTAGGAGCAAGCGGCGGTCGTGAGGCCAAGCCATTGGACAAGCCGAGACAAGAAGGGAAGATTCGAAGCCAAGTCGAGCTAGGTCACCAAGATAGCCGAGAGGCGGACCGGGGGGTGGGCCTTGTGGCACCAGCACCGAGCCGCCTGACAGGTGGAGGCGAGAGCGAGTCTTGAGCGGGCAAGATAGGCATAAGCGGCGTGACCGAGCTAGCAGCGAGCGGGCGAGGCAAGCAGGGTAGGAGGCGGCGACTTGAGCTAGAGTTCAGGCGGCAGAAGGCTCGGACGAGAGAGAGAGACTAGAGAGAGAGAGAGAGAGAGAGAGAGAGAGAGAGAGAGAGTTAGGGATTGGGGAGATTGTGAGATTGGGGAAGCATGGGGAAAATGCTGTTTGAGTTGAGAATGACGGTCGAACCGGTTGGGGTTAGTGTCGGCCGAACCAATAAGGGGTAGGAAGAAAACGGAAAATGGGGAAAAAGAAATAAGTGAAGAGAAGAAAAAGAAAGAGAAAATTTGGTAAAAATTGTAGTAAAATTTAAAATAGGTAGATGGATTGAATTAGTAGTATAAATGCGATCTTCGTTTGAGTCACTGGTAAGTTAGGCCATTTAATCTATGTTAAAATATTTAGCAGTAAATCGATCGATAGAAAGTAAAGACGAAATATGCGTATAAATTAATTTGAGACCATAAGTTCGAGTTAATCGTCGATAGAACTCCCAAACTAAGTAGATAGATAATTTGGGGCGAAAGGTAATTTAATCAACTAAGTTCATTTATTTAGCACCGCCATAAAATCAAGTTAATCGTTTAATTGTCCGAATAAAACTAGGTAGACTTAGTTTCGCGCGAATAAAATTTGTTAGACCTAGTAATATGCAATTATGTGTAGTAATTCCTTTTCGTCCATTAAAACGTGATTATCAACTATCCTAACCTTAGAACCGATAAACTGTAGAACGACCACGCTGGGAGAGTGTTAACTTAACGGGGTTTCGAAATGGTTATTAAATTAAGATTCGCTAACAAAAAGAATCATCCAAATAGCATGCACATAGTCGCACATATTATTGATAAGTATTTAATTATTTATTTATTATTTCGCACCATCGTATAAACTGCAGCGGGTGAACCAACAGGAATAGCTAGTATCGATTAAAATCGTGACGATCTTTCCTCTGAGTTCCACAGCAAGCTACTCCTTGTTCATTAACATAGCTATATTAAATGTAAAACGTATATTGCTCTATCTTATATGTATTGCATCAAAACTATTTTCTCAAAAATCAATTCGAATGAATAAGATGAAAATGAAAAGATAAGAAATATGAAAGAGATAAAAAGAATTAAGAAATGAGAAATAAAGAGAGGAAAGCTAATAGGTTGGTAAAGGGGACCGGGTGGGGAAATCTGACGATGCGATGATGTTGAGGTAAGAGGTGGGTCCTTTTTCTTGGTGGTTATAATATAAGGACAAACAAAGCTCTTACTCGGTCAGAAGCCGTAATTCAGTACCAACTATTTTCCCGTTTCGGCGGGCAGAAAATGCTACCTCTTTACGTAATTATGATCTCCACAACGGGTCGCATTGGAGCGTTTGGGCATGGGAAGTGGGCCGCCCCAAAGGTGGATGGTTGAGCACGGACGGTGGCCGCCTCAACCAACATTACTGGAACTCGGTGTATGACGAAGTCAGCAACGTGATTAAATCAACACCGACGAAAGGTAGTGGGTGGAGACTTAATCACGTAATTGGAAAACGTTCTGTATTCTGAACTTGAAATCGCATCAAAGGAAATGCGGTGAACCTGGCTCAGAGAGTTCAGAGTAACTATGGGTAAAGTGGTACAAGCCTGCGCAGTGCTATACAAATCATGAATTCATGCCAGTCTCCTGGATTGGAGTCTACGGGAACCGCTAGGGGTCTTTCTTCTCTCCGAGTAATCAAGTAGTCTCTTCAGAAGTAAAATTGCAACCTAAGTTTTGAAAACTATTTTCATAATAAGAGAAGAGGTAGGAATTTGATAAGGACGGAATTTAGAGTCATCAATTGCATTCTAGCTATTAATGCTTGCTGAGTACACTATAGTACTCACTCTTGCTATCTCTTCCCTTGCTTAGCTCCTAATCCGACCGGGAGTTATCCCGAGTGGGATAAGGAATTTTTGCAGGTACCGAGAAGGCCGCAGATGACGAGGGCGTTGGGTACAGGAAGTAGGGCAAGGTGATTGCCTCATTCGACTCGTGGGACGAGCAGACCGTCAGAAGAACCTAGCAGTAAATAGAGGGAAGTATTTTCCCCTTTGTAATTAGATAATTGTATTCAGAACCCTAGTCTTGTGTGGCTACTGTTGTAATAAAGAGCAGTTTCTATTTTATTGTTCTGCTGCGTTATCTTTGATAAATGGCTTACTATTCGTTGGAGCAGTGTTCTACTGGGCAAACGAATAGTAATCCGTATGCTTAAGTGTGATTACCTCCTGGGTAATGACACGGGGCATCGCAGAAGTCCACTCGCAAAAGTTAATCCCTTGGGGATCAACCTCCTCTGCAAAAATTAATTAAGCAAAGCAAATGAGTACAAAAATGTACTCGCAAGACTTACGTGTAGTGTAACAAGCCTATACATATGCTACATGCAAGCTTATTTAAGTGGAGGAGGCTCTAGACTCATTTTCAGCATAAAGCAAGTTTTCATTTGCAATAATGTAATAGATTGAAAGCAGTTTTACAATCTGTTTTTAATGTTTAAATAACAGCGAGTAACAACATAATAACAATTGATAGATGACAACAACAACCTAGAAGTGACTAACCCAATAGCCACCACAACAATAGCATGAATATCCATTCATACCACCCACATCAAGTTTTAATTAAAAGGTTATAGTCTAATTCTTGCGTGAAATAACCAAGCTTGTCTATAACCTAGGACGAGGCTATTCAAATAGATTTAACCCTACAATGGTGTACCAATGTACCCACACGTCAGATCGCCTTTTCGTCAAGCTATTAGCACACTTCCTTTGGCATGCCGGCACGGCTAAGTCCTACGAGACATTTCCAATATTGTGTGTCAACAACGAGTCGCCCATATGGGGATACAACCTCCCCATACGTTGATGCGGAGTCATCAAAGATGCTCACCTCCTTATACGGATGGTGCTCCTTGCGATGGATAAACCCCACTCTTTGCCGCCCAATAGCCCACCATGCATTTCTGAGCTAACACACGCCAAAGTACTAAGTCAAGAGAGGTCCCATATCCCCTCATGTGGTTAGCATAAAAGTGCTTGGATCAATGGCGCAAGTAATTAGGTCCTTGTTGACTTAGGCACCTTTTCATTCACACCCAACAATCACACCAACATCCATTGTGCGAAGTCTAAATCATTTTCATTTTCGGTTTTGACTTTACAAAATTAACAAAGCACAAGTGTTGGACATAATGGATTAATAATAACATTTGTGTGAACAAGGTCATCGACATAAGTCGACAACCGCCCAATTCTACCGGTAGCTAAGCATTCTAAGCATGACATAGTAAAGACAATAAAGAGCATAAATAAATCACCGGGCTCTAATTCACCAAATGATATTAATAACTTATGTTTTGTGGCGGGGATAACAATTTAAGGGCAACCATGCAATAGGAATAGCTACCTCTAATCGATAAAATTACTTTGACACAAAAGCATGCATACATACAATTTGTAAACAAAGTATTAGACTTTAAAATAAGATGGGATAGATTATGATCAAACTGCTTGCCTTTGCTTGCTGAAACTCTGGACATTCTCACGATTAAAATGGTTGCACTCCCGCATTATCGTCATCTAACGATAAGAACTGACAAAGCAAAAACAGCGAATAAACACCAGAATTCCAAAAATCTCAAAAAATTATGAAATCACTACAAAAGATAGATAATATTTTTAGATGAAATTAGAGACAAAAATTATTTGAAATAGAGATTAAGGCATAAGGTCTACTATTGTTTTACTAACCACAAATCAATCCTGGACTCATGATTTATTTGTACTCTTATAGATTAGATGCTAACAGACTAATTGAATCAGGACAAACTCTAACTACCGGACTAGACATTCTATTAACCCATTGCTCTAATTTAGTCGCCCACAGATCACCTTTCCTACCCACTCATCCTTAGAGGAATTTTACTGAGTAAGAGAGTTTGATACTAGGCCTTCTTGTTGGTTTCTGAAAATTTCACCTCCAAATTGGTTTTTCAGATTAGAAAGCTGTCGTTAGAAGGATGTCAAAAGGCTAAAGGAAATAAAATCTAACTACTGGAGTTAGCCAGGCTATTAGCCACCTAACAAGTCTAAAAATTCTCAGAGTAATAATCATGTAACCTACAATAGCAAGAGAATGACTAAACTAAAGTGCTATTGACTGGTCACTTTACTAGCCTTTAGACAAAATTGAAATTTCTTTAGACTACTATTTGCACAACCTACAACAGCAAGATGAACTGAATTTAAAAAGCTATGCACTAATCTTCCTTCCAACCTTAAACATCAATTCTAATTTCCCAAATGCTTGACTTAAATGACAATCCTAATGGTTGACACAGAAAAGGGTTGGCTCAACTCCTGGGTTCCATTTTTCAATTATAGAGAGGGCTCACAGAGACGATGAACAGGGGGGCTTGGCCGAAAATGAGGCGGCGACCATTGCCGGCGACAGAGATTGGCGGCGGCGGGAAGTGACAAAAATGGACCCGGGACAACATGGGGGTCCTAGTGGTGGTGGAGGCGCCGCCAGAGTGGGACGGTGGCGGTGCGGTGAGGTCGCGCGGCGGCCGGCTTTGGAGGTGGAAAGGGGCACCGGCGTTCGGGTGCATTAGGAAGCGATTTAAAGGGAGCATGAGCATTGGTGGTGTACCTGGAGCGCAGGGGAGGGGTCGACGAAGGTGGAGAAGCTTTGAGGTGGGCCAGCGACGATGACAATGGCCGGCGTGGGGAGGTGCTTCGTGGCGACGACCCTGGAAGAGATGGGAGCACCAATTAGTGATTAAGGGAGGTAGGGTGGGCTAGAAGAGGCTCTAGAAGGGAGGAATTGAAGGGAGAAGCGCCGGAGGAGATGCGGCGTTGAAAGCGGTGGTGGTTGCTGGAGTTGAAGAAGAACACGGGCGCGCGGCTTCCCGGTGGTGGTTTCTCCAAATCCACTGAGGGGATTTTCTCCTCGGGGTGGAGAGCACACTGTGACGAGGTTGGGGACAGCTGGGGCTAGCTGGAGCGGCCGGAGAGACGGGGACGCCATGGCGGCCGAGCGGCGGCTTGGCTTGAGCTCCTTGCTGTGCAGCAGAAGAAGGAGGAGAAGGGGAATGGAAAGGAGGGCAAGGGAGCAGGCTATCCTTATGGTGATGGGCACAAGGTTGAGGCAGCATGGGCGGAGGGCGGCATGACGAGCGGCATGGCGAGAGCGGCCTGGCGCGGGATGGGCAAGAGAAAGCTGTGGGTGCCCATTGACGCGCATTAATGGCCAGCTCAAAGAGCCGTTGAGGAGGATGCTATGGAGGGGACAGTGCACTGCGCCCTCCCCTCTGTCATGGCGCACGCGCAAGCACGGGCTCAGGCACGGCTGGAGGTAGAAGGAGAACAGGCTTCAAGCGGCCCCACTTGCAAGTGACTCAATTTAAGTTGGTTCAAGCCTAACAGCTGAATGGGTTGAGCCCAACCAACATGCACGGTCGGACTTGGACCCAAACAGGAATTGGACTTGGATTTGAATTTAAAGCTGAAAACTTTGAAGAATTTTTAGAGGTAGAAAAGTAACTCCAAAATTTTTGAAATTTTAATTGGAGGTTTCTCACTCCAAGATTAACCTTGCATAGAATTTTTAGAGGTTTTTATGAACAGAATTTTTCTCCAAAAATTTTGCAAGGTTATGTTCTAGGGTTTGACCATAGTCAAACTTGTTTGACTTGCCTCCAAAAATTATCAAATAATTTCTAAAAATTAAAAAAAAATTTAGAGGAGTCACACAGTATCCCTAGAACCAAGGAAAAATATTTCCAAAGTTTGAACACAAGATTCTTGACAAAGTTGAAAAGAGGGGTTTGACTTTAGTCAACAGGAGGTTTAGATTTTTGAATTCCACCATTCTTTGACAATAATTATAGAAAAGTTCAAGAACTTCAAGAGGTAAGAAATTTTTTAATTTCTACTCATTTTCTTACATTTGAAACACACACCCATTTTAGGTTACGTTTGAAACACACATCTAGATTTGGTTACGTTTGAAACACAAACCTAGATTTGGTTACATTTGAAACACAACCTGTATTTGGGATGTTACAAAACCTCCCCCCTACAAAAATCTCGTCCCGAGATTTGGCTCACTCAGAAAAGAAAGAGGGGTAGTCCGCAGACAGACGATCTTCCCTTTCCCAAGTAGCTTCATCCTCGGAATGATTCGACCACTGAACTTTAAGGAACTTGATGGAACGATTTCTCATTCTTCGTTCAGTCTCTTCAAGGATGCGAATAGGGTGCTCGTGATAGGTCAAATCTTCTTGGACATCGAGAGTTTCCAACGGAGCTTCCTCGGTTGGAACACGGATGCACTTCTTCAACTAGGACACATGGAACACATCATGTACCCCCTCAAGTGCAGCAGGCAAATCCAACTTATAAGCAACAGCTCTTTTCTTCTTGATGATGCAGTAAGGACCCACATATCGAGGAGCCAACTTGCCCTTGATGCCGAAACGTTGATGGCCCTTCAAAGGAGAGACTTTGAGATAAACAAAGTCATTAGGCTCAAAACTCAACTCACGGCGACGACGATCGCATAGCTCTTTTGCCTTGGTAGAAACGTGCATAAGCGATCAACATAATGTTGACCCAAAGTTACATTACCAATTTAATATTTATTAAAGTTATCATTTTATTGAATTTTCGAAATTTGAAAGAGTTTATTTGCTTTATTTGAATTTCTGAAGTTTTAAAAGTCAAAAATAAAATTTATTAAAGTTTTTGAAGTTTTATTTGAGTTAAATCTGAAAAATAAAAATTAAATTAATTTCTGAAATTTTTGGATTTTTAAAAGCTTTTTCCTAAATATTTTAAAGGCAAATTAATTTATTTGCAAAATTAATGACTAACTTTAAGTTGAAAATAATTTTATTAAGTTCAAAATAATTCTAGGAATTTTTGTAATTTTTCTAGAATTTTTGGACTATATTTGCTATGTTCTAAAAATATTTGGTTTAATGCTTTATCTAAATTTCGAAAATAAAAATATATATATACTTATATTTTTTTCTTACTTCCCATCGGGTCACCCTCCTCACATTGCTCCGTGCAAGCACACTCCGTGCAAATTCTTAGCATGCATGGTGCCATCTTTGCCTTCTTTATTTTAATCAAGACTACACTTCTTTAGTTCCATTTATTCTTTTCTTCTTATCTTCTTCTTCCTCCACCAATTTTTTTTTCTCTTCTCTGTTGAGTGTTTCTCCAGTGAAGCAAACCCATGGCCGACCCGCCACCACCGCCCCACTTAAGCCACCACCATGGCGCCACGCTTCGCGCGCCCATCCCCACCACCGCCGTCCCTCCTCCTCTCCCCTTCCTCACAACCATGCTATGGAGCTCCAAAACCTCCATTAATGGCGAGACCACCATCTTTCTTCTCATTCTCCACATTCAAAGCATTAAAATCAAATCCGTCTCGGTTAAACGCGTCCGCACTAACGTCCACGCACGTCGCAGCACCTTCAATTGGACGTTTCATCCACTACATGCGGTTAATTAAGCCATTTTCTTTTCGTTCTTTAAGCACACTGCAGGCGGCCGTCCCACGATCTCCCTCTCCGGCCCTCTCCGCCCCTATAAAGGGAGCACGAGGTGCCCTCCTCTCACTCATCCCATTCCCACCACTCTCCTCCTCTCTCGCTCTCACCTCGCCGGAATCGGCATTTCTTTGACGCCGCCGAACTCCCTTCATTTGCTTCTAGCGCTCTCTACAGTGGAGCCCGGCACCATCGACCACACCACTAACCGCCGCATAGCGTTCTCGCCGTGCTCTTCTCGCCTTCGCGAGCATCGTCGAACACCGTTGCCACCCGGAGCAAGCCACACCGACGTCGTCGTCCTCGTCTCCGCCATCCGTGCATGTTCCTCCACAACCGAGGTGAGCACCGCATCGCCGTCATCCCTCTCTCCATTCCACCCCTCGCCGCCGTCGGACGCCGCGTGGATTATTGGCAATATCAACATCCGAATCAGGTGAAACCTCTTTCTTTGCGAATTGCATCGCCATCGAGCTAGCTCCGGCCATGTTGTCTACTTCCCCGACATCGCGGCTTCGCGTTCTACGTGTTGCTCACCTCCGTGTCGCCGGGAACTCACCGGAGCATCGCCGCCATTTTTTTTTCCTCCAGGCGAGCTTGCTGTTGGTTCAGCTGTGACGAGGATTAAAACCTCTATGTATTATTTTAAATGCATAATAAAAGACCATACGTCTTCATGGTCGTAACCCTAAGACTAACGACCTCCACGGTCGTTAGTATTCGAAGGTTACTTAATGGGTACCACTGTCGATGAGGCTTTGTGCCTAATCCCGACCGGATAACCGCCAGAAGATTCTTGAATCGGTATTTCTTATCGTATGATGAATGGAACACGTGTTATCGTTCCAAACCATGCGATAGTACAACCCCGAGACAACGACTATTAACCACCCTACGGTTAAGCTTTTCACAAGCAATCGCAAGGAAGTTAGCACATTGCTAATCGCTCTACCATTCGACCGATCGTAACGCTTCACTCAGGGGCGTCTTCTCCGGAGTAACTACCACCTCTTGGAAGTTATTTAAAGGTGAAGCACGAAGAAGGCGAAAGAGAGGACAAGAAGGGAGGCGATAGGCGACACACAAAACAAGGCCAAGGCAAAGATATGCCTGAAGCCTAAGCGGTGGAATTAGAAGCTAGATAATCGACCTTAGACTCATATTTTAAGTCGATTGCGGTTAAGCATTCCTCCATTCAATGTAATTCAGGTAGTACTTAGCCACATCTTGTAAATCCAGTTCATATCAATAAAAGCGACCCCATTCCATTCGGGATATTCCACGTCATTTTCCTCGTTTATTTTCATAAGATCGGCGATTCGATCGTCGGCAACCGGGCGCCGTCCGTGGGGAAGAAGGCGTAAGTTTCTGAAGAAATTTTTCTTTCTTTTCGCTCAAGAAAATCCTCGCCCAAAAACTCGCAATCGCTCATGCGACTATGCGGAGTTTGGGATGAGAAAAGCGGTTCGATTTGGTGGACTCGCCAACCTCGACATGGAAGGATGTATCCGCGCCATGGAAGAAAATGGCAGTCATCCTCCTCATCCTCCTCCGTCGGCTCGCCGCCGGCGTTAGCGAGGTCGTCGGATGGATGAAGATCGCCGCCACTACCGGTGGCGCAACCAGAGAACCGCCGTTCGACCGATTCGGAATGCGGAGGATCTCTTCAAGCCGGTCTTCTCGGCCGTGAAAGCAGTGAAAAATTTCAGCTCCATCACCGGAAAACTCTATACCATTGATGAAATCATGGTGAAAGATACTCTCCTTGACCGGCAATTCCAGAGTCAACCGTCACTGATAGCGGTGTCGATGAAACCTCCATCGTCGTAGGCCATGTGGGGATGATCACACTCGACAGATACGATCGGCGGTTCGTCGGATCGGTGAAGACCTCGAGAAGTGCTCATCTCCGACCGATCTCCATCGTGGAAGATTACGCGAAGCGGCGACAAGCTCTCCATTAGTTATGATGGAAGCTCATCGGAAGATCAATCTTTGGAAGCACGAGGTCAACGCGATCGGAGATGAAGATCAAGATGCCCTGCGGTCCTACACTCTCTACCACGCCATCACGTGTTGTTAGAGATGATCCGGGCCGTCACACCAACAACCGGAGGCAACGGAACTAATCGGCGTCAATCGGTTAACTCGCTCGCTTTGCCCTACCCAGAGTGGAGCGGGACCGAACAAATCCGAAGGTCGGGGAAGGTTAGACAGCGTACACCTCGACGGTATGAACCACGAGACCTTTGATAGCTATCTAAAACTTGCGGCGTATTCAAAACATGTTAAATAATTCGATCTGCTCTAGCAGAACGCCTAATTTTGTACAACTCGTAGGTCGGTATCCGAAATTCTCCAGCAGACCATGCGTGACAGGCGATCGAGAACAGAGGGGTTCAGGAAGTCAGACTAGGACTTCGTCCCAACGCTCCTCCCTCAGTAGGGGACAGCAGGGTCATACCAGAGAGCAGTCGATACCAAGACCTCCTCGACGATTCCGACCAAGGAGTCACGAGGGGAGAATGCTATTTCAAGAGAATACTCCCCCACTGCGTCGAGAAGAACCACCACTAGGACCTAACGATCTCCGACATCGTTTGAACCAAGTGGTGGTCGTGGACATCATATCAATGTCACGACCAGGATCGACTACCGGAGTTCAGCGTTCAATCTTAGGGATCGGTCTCCGGCCGATTACAATCGGCACCTTCGGAGAAGACGCCATGAATCAATCACGAGGTTGTCGAGCCTTCTCTGCTGGGCTCCAAGGCGTGCGTTAGCCTAGCGGTTCCCGACCGACCAACTTGGACAAATTCAATGGAACTCAAAACCCATTGGAATTTCTCCAAATATATACCACTTCTCGAAATATCTTTGGTGGCGATGAGAATGTAATGGCCAACTATTTACCCACCGTGCTCGAAGGGTGCGCCCGTCGTGGTTGTTAAACTTACGGTCGGATCCATATATACTTAGGAACAACTCGTGATCTTCGATTGCCAACTTCAGAGTGCGTCGACCATACAGGAAGGAGGACGATCTCCACGAGAATCCGCGAGGATCGATAAGACTTTACGTCAATATATCAAGAGGTTGACCGGGTTAAGTAACTCTATACCCAAGTCGCAGAGTCCTCTATTATTCAAAGCTTTTAAAAGCAGGTCTAAGGAATCGGCGGTTTCACGGAGGACATAGCAATGAACCCTCCAAGAACAACCGTTGAGCTTTTTGATATGGCGGACAAATATGCCTTGCTAGTGAAGCAATCGAGTGGTGTGAAGCCATCGATCGGAAAGACAAGATTCCCCGGCCGGTGCGGACAAAGCAGAGAAAAAGAACAAGAAGTCTCTCAAGAAGAAAAAGAACCGCAGACCGACGACAAAGAGGTCCTCGCCGTTCGGACAAGATCGGGAAGGGCAAGAAGGACTATCTTGGTCGAAGCAAAGCAAAAGTTCCGACCAGAAGGATTCGAGACGAATAAGTGGTGTCCACTTCACGGTGACGAGTAGGCATGATCTGCGCTTTGTCGTGTCTGGCGTAAGAAAGCGGAGGATTATTATGCGGGTAAGGACCATTTCGAGCAATACAGAACATGGAGAAAGAGCTCCAAAAGGACAAGGATGGCGGCGAGGAGATGGAGTACCGGGATCCCCAACACACATCAACATGATTTTTGGAGGATCTTCTTCATACGAGTCGGGCGTCATCCGAAGGCCATGGGCGGAGGTCAACCTCGTCGAATCTCCAAGCGTAATCAAGCACTCGAAGTGGTCGGACACATAATTTCCTTGAGAAAGACGATCGCACCATCCCATCGACTCGACAGGTAGGTTCCCCATCGTCGTTGAACCAACTATTAATAATTGTCGGGTTAATCGGGTCTTAGTGGATGGGGTAGTTCCTTGAATATATTATTTGTAGGAGCTTTAGAAGAAATGCAGTCCCCATGTCAAAGGTGAAACACATGAAATATGCTTTTCATGGCATAGTTAGGGTTCTACCGCTAAACCGATAGGACAAGTTTCCTTACGGTGGCGTTTGGAAAACGACAATTTCGAGCAGAGAAGATCCCGTTTGATGTAGTAAACTTGAATCCGCGCCTAGCGGAATCCTCGATCGACCGGCGTAGCAAAATTCTTGATAGTCACGCATTACGGTTATCAAAGTTTGAAAATCCGGGCGAAGAGTCATCACAATTCGAGGAGATCGAAAATGGCTTACGTATGCGATCGAAATCCTTTGCCTTTGGTTGATGAACTTCCGACCAGAGAGGTTAATCCGTCTCCATGCGAGTCAAGCACTCGAAGCCAAAGATGGCGCCCAAACCATCCGACCGGACCAAGGAGGTACTACTCGACAAAAGCGCTTCTCGGACAGCGTCAAGTCGTCACATGGGTCGAGACAACCAGATCAACCGCGCAAGATTACGGTGGGGCAAGACTCGACCCTAAATAGGAAGAGTCGCTCGTCTCCTTCCTCCGAGCAAATCAAGGCGTGTTTGCTTGGCAGCGTCCGATATGCTCGAGTCCCCGGAGGTGATCGAGCAGGCTTGCTCTCGGCGATAAAAACCGATCAAGCGAAACTACTGACGTTTTGCACCCGATCGGAAGGAAGCAATCGATCGGAGGTTGACAAGTTTCTCCGGCGGGATTTATTCGTGAAGTCAACCACCCACGGTGGCTTGCTAATCTGTAATGGTTAGGAAAAATAATGGGAAATGGCGAATGTGTATCGACTTTCTGAGATCTTAATAAAGCTTGTCCAGAAGGATGACTTTCCCCTTCCGCATTGATCAACTAGTAGACTCTACTTACGGGTGCGAGTTACTAAGTTTTTAGATCGTATTCGTGGTACCACCAGTTAGTATGTGTAAAGAAGATGAGGAGAAAACTTCCTTCATCACCCTATATGGTACTTCTTGTTATATTAAGATGCCATTTGGTCTCAAAAATCTTTGGTGCAACTTTTCAAAGGTTGATGCAAAAACTTTTAGTCCACAAATCGGTCGGAATCTAGAAGCTTATGTTGACGATCCGGTCGTAAAGACCACTGTATTTGGCGACCACATTCCCGACTTACAAGAAACTTTAATAACTTGAGAAGACATAACCTCAAGTTAAATCCAGGAAAAGTGTGTGTTGGAGTTTCACTGAAAACCGCTTGGTTTCCTAGTTTGGCTAGAGGTATTGAAGCTAATCCGGCAAAAATTGCGCCATCGACGGATCGCCCTCCGACCACGAAGAAGGAAGTCCAAAACTAGCGGGTCGTATGGCGTTAAGCCGTTCATAGCAAGATTAGGGAAAAAGGATTACCTTTCTTTAAACTTCTTGGAAACATGGGAGTTTGAGTGGACTAAAGAGGCAAGCGATGCCTTTGAGGAACTCAAAAAGTACCTTACGAGTACCCGGTCTTAGTTTCTCCGAGATCGGGAGAAACATTGCTAATTCGTGGCGGCAACACCACGAGCGAGTTAGCGGTGTCTTGGTTGTAGAAAGGAATAATATCCAACGACCGGTCTATTACGTGGCGAAGTCTTACATGGACCAAAGGAAAGATACCCACAGTACAAAAGTTGCTCTATGGCCTCCTTATGTCTTCAAGGAAGCTAAGGCACTACTTTCGAGCCCACAAAGTGGTCGTACCTACCGGATATCCTTGGTCAAGTCCTTGGAAATAGGGAATCATCGGGACGAATAGCCAAATGGGCGGTCGAGCTAGGGCGTTCGATCTCCATTTCATTTCACGAACGACAATAAAGTCGTGCAATAGCGTAATTCATTGCGAATGGACAAACCTCGAACCCACCCAAGGACCCGAGTACGAACACCACGACAGTGGACAATGTATTCGACGGTTCCTTGATGTTACAAGGATCGGGGCTTGAGTGGTCTTGATATCCCTCTTGGCGAACACATCAAATCGCCATCGATTAAATTTTCACGCCACCAATAATGTGGCGAGAATATGAAGGTTTCTTGGCGGGACTCGAGCGGCTCGTTAAGCTCGGGATTCGCATGATTACTAGTGAAAGGCGATTCTCAACTAGTAGCAAATCAAGTGGGGAAAGAGTATCAATGCTCTAGTACCAAGATGTCATCTTATCTGGCGGAATACGAAAACTTCGAAAAGCACTTCTTGGTTTCGGATCAACATATTCCTAGAAAGGAAAACTTTCTGGCGGAACCGGTTAGCACGGATGGCCTCCACGAGGTCGGCCAGTCCACTTGGGAGTTTTTCTCGAGCAACTCAATTCACCCTCGGTAGTTGAGCCTTGAGAACATACATGATTCTTTGCAAGTTGAACAAACTAATCAAGGGAACATGGATGCTCCACGTGTCGTTGACGGTTGGTATACATCACGATCAAGGTAGAGGCGGATGACATCGATCTACAATTATCTTGACATGACACAATTCGAGAAGATGATGTAGAGGTGATCAGATAGCACGAAAAGCCAAATCATACACTCTAATCGAAAGTACCTTGTATAAGCGAGGATCTCATGGAGTGTTGATGAGATGCATATCTCAAATGGATGGCATTAGATTGCTAACCGAAATCTATGAAGGTGTCGTGGAGCACACCATTCCTCTGAGAACCACGGTCGGTAAAGCCTTAAGCAAGGCTATTCTTGCCAAGCGCCCTTCATGATGCAAAAGAGCTTGTGATGAAGTGTGTACAATGTCGGTTTCATAGCCGACAAGTACACCACCAAAGACAAGCCTTACAAACAATTCCTCTTTCTTGGCCTTTTGCAACTTTGGGATTTGGACATTACAGGACCTTTCCCAAGAGCACCGGGGCTTAATTCCTTTTCGTCATGATTGACACGTTTACAAAATGGATTGAAGCCGAGCGATCGTTAAAATAACAACCGAGGCCGCTAAGAGATTTCTCTGAAAAATGTGATCCGCGATTTGGTGTACCCGGTCGTATCATCACGCACAATGGTTCCCGATTCTCCGGCGATCAATTCCGGGAATTGCGATGAACTTAGTGTCAAAGTTCATTTTGCTACATTGCACATCCGCAGAACAGCGGAGCGATTAAGCGAGCTAATGGTATCCTTATGCGAGGATCAAACGCCGAGTATTCGACCGATTAATCAAGCGGTCGGCGCTTGGGTTAAAGAACTTCCCTCGTGTTATGGGCGTTCGAACCCACGACGATCGTGCGGCCGGTGAAACTCCATTCTTTTTGGTTTATGGTCTGAAGCCATGCTTCCTCGAACTCAAAATTGGCTCTGCTTTCGGCGATCGTTTTAGCGAAAATGATCGAGAATGAGCGACGACTTCGGCAGCGTCGATTTCCTTGAAAACAGCGAAACCAAGCCCTTATGCGATCGGCGGTCTACCAACAAGCCATGCGAAGGTACCATAGTCGTAAGAGTGCGACCTCATGACCTTCTTTGTAGGTGATCTGGTTCTCGAGAAAAATTGAGCCAAACAAATCGCAATAAACTTTCTCCTAAATGGGAAGGTCCTTACTGCGTGGTCGAAGTAACCCGACCCAGGTTCGTCTGTTGGCTATATCGATGGGCAAATTTTGTCAAATTCTTGGAACATCGATCAATTCGTAAGTTCTATGTTTAATTTTCATTCTTTCATTTCTTTCAATTTCAATTTCATTAAATTCATTAATTAATTAAGAAGTGCAACCTTGCTTATATATATACACCTACATTTTGGTCGTTTATTATTGTTAGTGCAGTGGGAGAAGATATTTTTCTCTCCGATATCCTTTATAAGGATCTCGATACTCTATGGTCCTAGTCGTGAGCATTTTTCTTCAAATGATTCCCACAGCGACTACACTCTTTTCTCAAAGAAAATGAGTAATCGAGCGCCACACAACTAACTATCTCATGAATGATATGCTTACGATTCGAAGATTATGCTTCATTATTTTAAGATTACGGTCTATTCTTGTCAGCTCTTGGTGGGACACGGAAAGCCTCCTAGTCGAAGTCTCTCCTTTTTACGCGTGGTCACCTTGCTGGAAGGAGCTTCCTAGCGACGGTTCTTTTCTTACAATCCTCGCTACGATCGGATCTGAGAATTTGAACACGTTTCAAGAAATGTGTCGTATGCCTTGTGTCTTAGCATTAGTTCAGACCAGATTATGGGACAATAGATATAAACAAAGTTCACTTATAATTTGTTGCATACATATTTGCATTTCTTCTTATGTCAAGTTTGACAAAGTCTTTTTCCGACCATATATAGTGTTTTTTATTGGTATTTCCATTATGACAAACAAAGATCTATAACTAGTCGAAATCATCTGTTGGTCTGACCACATTTGATTTCCTAATCTTTAAGAACGATCGATTTTGTCTTACATGTCCAAACATACCTTCAAAACTCACATACATAGTTATGACCTCTTTTTATTCTCTTTCTTGGCTCACTTTGCTTGCGATGCGTTCTTCTACTATCAAGCGTTCGGGGCTAGGAAATATCTGAGAATTTTAAAAAAGTCAAGCAGGATAAACAAAAGCTTTGTCAATGACATAAAAGGTAAGTTTTCATAGATATTCAAATATTTTTACACTTGGAGGAACCTACTCTAAGAAATATTCTGACCTAACTCTTGTTTGTCGGAGATTAGACCTCCATCTCCTCTACAACTATATCTCCGAGTGGCTGAGTTCTTCCATGAACTTGGTCGCCTCCTCAGTGGGCGATTGAAGTCATCTTTAACAACTTGGAGATCAATGGAGGGGTCGGAAGCTTTCAGTTTTGCCAAAGCAAAACTAACTCCACTGCAACGCCTTTGTTTTTAGGGCACAGGCATAATTCGTCAGAGTAGTTTTGAGTAGAACTTTAAGGTCCTCTAGAAGTTGACCCAAATAGTTCATTTTCTCTATTGGATCTCCTAAGGAAGGCGGGCTTGATCTGATCCCATATCAAAGATCATCTTGTTCAAAGCATGAATCTTTTCATCAATATTTTGAGCAAGCGCCTCCTTATCTGCTCAAATTTGAGTTTTCTTTACTCTGTTCAAAGCATTTGCGTTTGCTCTGCAAAACAAATCAGTTAATGAACACAAGCATAAGTGAAGGAAAAATCAAGCTTACGACATATTACCTTCATTTGTTTTGCTAAGTGTTTCATATTTGGTCGTTGCTTGACGATCAAGCGGTCTTTAAATTGAACTTGCTTGACAAATGGTGATCTTTAGCTTTATTTCTTCTTCAAGAAGAGCCGTCTTGGCTTTCACCACAACCTCCTCTTTTATTTTCTCCGGATCTATCGAATACGATAAGGAGAATAATTGTAGAGGAGCAAAGTATTGAAAAAGAAACAAAAGTTCAAAAGGAAAAGTTCTTACTTTCCAACTCGAGTGCTTTTGCTCCAAGTCCTTAACTTCATTTGGGTCGATCCTCCGATCCTGACAAAGTTCTCGACCAAATGCTACACAAATAGCGTTCTCTTTCTTAAGTTTCTTATAAACTTTTTAAAGAAGAGCTATGAAGTCGGTCGTAGAATACTTACGAATTGCTCGGTCATTATAACCGGCAAAAATCAAATCGAGGTGCATCTTGAGTTGAGTATCAGATACTTTTCGCCACGCCTCATCAAGCTCCTTATCCTCGATGAATCGGGGGCGAAAAGGAACTTGTTAGGTTGGGAAGGGTTATCGGCGATGATCGAACTGTTGAGACCTCTCGAGGCATCTACCTCCACGAAGGGGTTTCAATCACCAAAGGATCCAACTCGGCCGTTGCCCTTGTCACTGCTCGGGGCTTCTTCGACCACTATTCCTCGGGAACTTTGTCCGAGAAGTGCTCTGATGGGGAACTTCCACAGTGCTAGGTCCTCGGGAAGAACACAGTCGAAGCAGCCGGAACACCGGAAGACCTATGCAAACCGAAGATGGGAAGTTCAAAGTATCAAATCATCAAGGAATTATTAGAGGTACATACTTATCGACCACTTTCATTTGTACATACCTTGTTAATCTCAGGGATTTGACTCAAGCAGCGCAAGAGAGAAATCATGCCGCTAGCCTTCCTTTTCTTCTCCTCCAATTTTTTGGTTACGGACCGGCAAGGTTTATTGGAACCTCACATCCTCCAACAAGATGTCGGAAGCTATGTCCTCGACCGGTTCATCAAGGACCGCATTTCGACTATACGGTGGGAGGAGTGGTTTCATCAATCTCGGATCGATTGTTTCATTAACAACCATAAGGTCGTGCGACCACTCTGGAATCTCTGACCTCCATGATTACATTCTGCGGGCCCTCGAACTTATCCACCTAAATCAAAGAACAAATTTGATTGGGTGAAGAAATCCTTTATCTAAAAAATTCGTACATATATGATTCGAAATGTTCTATTACCTCGAGGATTCATCTCCTTCAAGTGCCTCGAGGCACGACTCGGTCGGAACTAAGGTGGGGCGTTGATCCTCACCAGATTGTATGATTCGCAATCCGACCGATCGCAAAAGTAGAAACACGATTGGAAATCTGGTGGAATATATGTATACACATGGTAAAAGGAATTTTGATTAAATTACCTTAAGCCTTGCAGTCTCCCTTCAATAGGAGTTCGGCTAAGATCTTGGGGCATTGACCTTTTCTCGAGCTCCCCACAGATCATCTGACTCGTTCTCTAATTTCCCGAGGAAAGAGCTTTAATGAAGGAAGAATAAATGATTTTAAGGTAATACATTAATCAAATCAAAATACCGATCGAATTTATCTCAAAGACTTACCACCTTACGAGGTAGCTTCATCACGATCAAGGCACCAGGCGGGGAATGAGTCGGAGCTTCAATGGGCTAATCGGCGAAAGGTGAAATCCTTCACCACATGCCACGAAGTCGGGCCCTCGACTGCAAGTCATAGATGGCATCCGCCCATCTCTTGACTATCCTGTCTTCTTCTGGTTTCCTTCCATTTGGGGTTTTCACTTGCTCTAGTTCCGTGAAGTAGAGGCCATCGTCTTCGTAACCGTCATGTAAAACCGGTACTTTTCCATAGCGACCACGAAGATTTCAGCGTACATGAAGATGTACTCATCGGCCTTCCGTCATGAAGGCGCAATGTGCATTCCCGAGGCTGCCTCAGATTTTCCCATCACCATGCGGTAGAAATAACTAAAGAGCTTCAAGTTCGGTTGTATTTCGGTATGCCTCGCACAAATATCTGAAAATACTAATATTTGCAATCGAATTTGGGGCCAAATTCACTAATTCCACCCCGTAATGTTCAAGAACGCGGAGGAGGAATTTGTGTACCGGTAATCTCAGCCCACATTCGATGTAGGCGAGAAAAACAGGGATTTCCTCATCTTCACGGCTCAGAAAATGCTCTCCAGTCGCCGGTCTCCAATTAATCAGATTTCTATCTGGGAGCATTCCCATCTTCGCCAAAGCCTCAAGCTTTTTCTTGCCCAATTCCGAAGGCAACCACTTTGTAATCTGCTCCGACATGGCGAAAATCCTCAAGAATGAGTAGCAAAAGTTGGAGACTTTGTGGTCGGAAGAACAGGAAAAGACTCTGGAGGATTTCTTGGCGAGAAGCTAAAGGGGATCGAAAGGGGATTTTGGAAGCATAAAAATTCTAAGAGCCCAGCGAGAGGAGATCTTATAACCTTCCGATACTTTCGAAGGATTCCCACAAAAGTCCAACTGACAAAAAGTTTCTTTTTGTTCAAGCGACAGAAGGAACTCTTCGTTTCCCAAGGCAAGTTCTCAACTTTAAAGTGAACATGAGACCGCCAGTATACCACGACATTAAATGGGAATTACGCCGATCTGATTTCATCGGGAAAAGGTATATACGACCCACAGTTCATTTAAAGTTAGGGGCTAGCCGACGAGGATTAAAACCTCTATGTATTATTTTAAATGCATAATAAAAGACCATACGTCTTCATGGTGCGTAACCCTAAGACTAACGACCTCCACAGTCGTTAGTATTCGAAGGTTATAATGGGTACACTGTGGGATGAGGCTTTGTGCCTAATCCCGACCGGATAACCGCTCGTAAGATTCTTGAATGGTATTTCTTATCGTATGATGAATGGAACACGTGTTATCGTTCCAAACCATGCGATGGTACAACCACGAGACACGACTATTAACCACCCTACGGTTAAGCTTTTCACAAGCAACCGCAAGGAAGTTAGCACATTGCTAATCGCTTCTACCGCTCCGACCCGTCGTAGCGCTTCACCGAGGGCGTCTTCTCCGAGAATGCGCCACCTCTTGGAAGTTATTTAAAGGTGAAGCACGAGAAGGCTAAAAGAGAGAGGGACAAGAAGGGAGGCGATAGGCGACACACAAAACAAGGCCAAGGCAAAGATATGCACTGAAGCCTAAGCGGTGGAATTAGAAGCTAGATAATCACCTTAGACTCATATTTTAAGTCGATTGCGGTTAAGCATTCCTCCATTCGATGTAATTGAGGGTAGTACTTAGCCACATCTTGTAAATCCAGTTCATATCAATAAAAAGCGACCCCATTCCATTCCGGGATATTCCACGTCATTTTCCTCGTTTATTTTAGTAAGATCGGCGATTCGATCGTCGACAAGCTGTGAAGAAAGGTGAACAGTAAACTAACTAGTTATTCATTCTATCACTTTGTACAGGATCCTTTTAATCTTCCAAAAATCTGTTCTCTCTCATGCAAGCTCCAAATCCGTTGATCCCTTCACCTAAATTCATCTAAATTCATCTATTATTTTTAGTATTTATTTTGTAATTTCTAGATTTTATTTAATTTCTATTAATTATTTGGTCCATTTTGCGCGTCATTGCCGCCGCCGGTCAACTGTGCGCTTTTCACCACAACCGAGGTGGCGTTAGTTCCATGGTTCCCTCTTCAAATCTCCACAAACCTCATCCGTTAACTCCTCTCCGTTTGGCCATAATGCCGGCGTTACGCCGCCGTCGTCGAAGGATTTCTCTGTTGGGCTGCGCCATCAAAGATTCTCTCGCCGAGCCGTCAACACCGTTAAGATCGTCTCAACGTGTTCTACGTCGTACTTTCTCTCTATGGCCATAAAGATCTTTCTTTGTTCTTAGCCATCCGAAACTACAATTCCTGTGAATAGTGAATTTTCGGAATTATATCATTTCATGTGATTTTCAACCTTTGAATTTCGTTCTCCTTCATACGAACTCTGTTTCCTTCCATTCAACTTTCTAAATTCATATAAAATCGATAACTTCCTAGTAGTATTTATTTTATAATTTTATTTTGTTTTTATTTGGATTTTATTTGATTGTTATTTGAATTTGGTTCGTTTACGCGTATAGATTACGACGACTTCGGACGATCAGATTTCAACGCCGTTTGAGAATAATCCATTAAGCAAGGCAAGTTACACTTTGACCATGTTGCACCTACTATTTTAAAGTTATTTAATTCAGTTTTTAAAATTTTTATTGCATGCATATTTTTAGTCAATTATTTTAATACCCTGTTTAAATACTTAGTTATTCCAATTGTTATTGTATGGCCAATTTTGTATATTGAAATGCCATCCCTTGTCACCATAGGTAAAATTGTTTGGAAATGCTTAGCAAATGCTTAGACCATGATTTTGATTTTGGGAGGATTTAGCCAAACCATTACAACTTGTTTAAAATTAAATCTATGGTATTGTTTTACCATAGAGAGTTTGTAAAGGTGGTTTTCGCTAAACAAAATTAAAATGGTTTGGACTTGGGTGTAACGGATGAAAGGTGGGTGCAGGTTTATGCACGGGTTAATCTGGTTAGGATTAAAGCCCAGGATTTGATTTGAAAGACGCCCAAGTCAATTAAGGACCGGCCTTTGAGCGTTCCTTTGCTATGCCAAAACGTACTACCACATGTCCTGTATGGGCAGGACCTGGCTTATTAATTTGGGATACCACTTAGATATTCGTGCCATGTTGTATGAGTGAGTGTTGGTTAGACAGTAGTCCCACATGGCGCAAGAGGGGGCTCCCGGAGGATGGTTAGTCCAATGGAAGTGAAACCTTAGCGGGCATGAGTACTTTGAGGTAGATCATTGTAAAGGCCTTGTCACGTGCTCTAGGCGCTTACCTAAGGTAGTGGCGGTGGCATAGATATATCTTGGGATAAACTAGAGAATTCGTGTCTTGTGGGTAAAGTTGTACAAACTCTGCGAGTAGAAAACTATTGAATAGCGCGTCATGATCATGGACATGCTAGCAAAGCCACTTTGAGTTAGACTTGTTTTGGTTTTAAAATGATTTCAACAGATGTTCTCGGGATGGTTAGTCTGTGGGAAAATTGGGCGGTTAGCCATTGTGATTGGAGGATATCCATCACCTTTGTTGGAGGTTATCCACATTATACATTTGTCATTAAATTTATGATTTTAAATACTGTATGAAAATAGCCTTGCAATCTATTATGATTATTTAAACTAAAATTGCTGCTTTACACAAAATAACCCTGCCAATGTCCTTTGTTTACCTTATGCATGCATTACAATTCCATATTGGGTGTAACTTGCGAGCACGGTAGTTGTGCTCATACTTGCTTTATGCAAACAAATTTCAGAGGAGAAGAACTTCACCATTGGTGTGGACCTCGACGACTAGACCGCTACCCCAGTCGATTGCCTGTGGCAGATTAACTGGACTCTACTACTCCTTCGTCTCCCGCTGTGTTCTTTATTGTTGGCTTGTAAGCCTCTTTTGTAATAAACTCTGATTTACTATTAATGAAATGCGAGATATGTTTATGTTATCATTTTTGTAACTGTGTACACCGGAAATCCTGGACTGGTGTATGAACACAGAGGGTTCGGGATCTTTCGCTCCCGGGTCCGACAATCACGAATAAGCTGGACTTGACTCTCGGCCTCATTGATTGAGTCCGGACCAAAGAATGGTCTTTCACCGGTCTCAGACCAATTGAACGGGGTTCTACACATTTTTCCGTACAAGGCCTCGAAAGGTGCCACGCCGAGTGTGAGGACCCCCGGGTTATCTCCGTAAGACCGAGACTAAGCATGGTTTTAAGGACATAACTCTAGGATCTCAAGTAAATGGATTCCAACTTAACTCAACCTTAGTGAAAGGCTTAACTACAAACTAGAGCCCCGACGATCATGCGCGCTGCTCCTCTGCGAGCACTACATGATTGTCGGTTCTCCAACAAGTCAAGCACTACACTCAGTGAGTTAAATAGGAAGCCACAAACAGCGAGTACGCAATTATATTGGCTCCCAAGATCAGCGACCAATATGCTCATACTCTCATACAACGTTGATCACATCCATACAACAACATACATAGAAAGTCCAAAAGACATACAACATAATAGTTAAAGTTTACATCTATTACAAACGGCCGACCGGCCAAATTCAAATAAGAGTATTAAGTAGCAGCGGAAGCAAGTAAATAAACCAAAATATCCAGCATGGTATGCCCCATAACCCATCGATGGCCGGTGGGAGTTAAATGATAGCATTACTCATTAGCGTCGCCGAAATCGGCGCTAACAAGCTCAACGGGCTCATACACTTCCTCACCTGAAATTGCAACAACCGGGTTGAGTACAAAGGTACTCGCAAGTCTTACACAAATAAAAATTAGTTATGCTAGAGGTTGTTCCAAAGGATGGCTCATATTGGCTTAGTTTTGCAAAAGAGACGCAACAATTTACAACCTACACATACTAGTTTTTCAAGTGCCATTTCAAAATTAGATTTCAAGTAGAAGTAAAGCATGTGAATAAGTAGTAAATTGAATAACAAATGAACCATACAAATGACAAAGTGCCTGTCCACTTTGATACAACAGCAAACATGAACATCCCATTCATGACGATACCAAGTTATAACCACAATTTTAATTCCAAGTCTATCAATAGCAACCATGTAACTCAAGTGGTCGTCCATAACCGTGGACACGGCTATTCGAATAGATTTATACCTGCGGGGTGTACTACTTTATCCACACGACTTGATTAGCCGTAAGCCTCCGGATGCCTCCGAATATAGCATACTACTTATGGTATGCGGTAAGATAAACCAAGACTTAGTTTTTTTCAGCAAGTTGATATTATTAAGTTGACTCGCCCATGCGCGACGTAATCCCGCTTAAGTGTAGGCTACCCACCTACTAGCTAAACAGGCACGCAAGTTGTGCCGGGCACACCGACCCAATTAATAAGTTTAAATAGTGCTCACCCGCACATTATAGAATTGCAATCGGCACCCTACGAAGCATATATGCGATGGAACACATATACGTCCTCACACCACCAGTCATCAACTTAACAACACCAACCCCTTACTTAACCAAGCAGCGCCCATACACCGCATGTGGTAGCACGAGTTTTACTTGAATCAAAGATGTTACCAAAGTTCGGTCCTTAATTGTCCAGACAAGTCAAACATTTACCCAAGCTCGTGCACAAAGTCACCATCACTAACCATCACTTGTCCAGACCAAAAGCTCATTTAAAATGATAAAATTTGACTCATAAAACAGATACGAAGATCTGAAACAAAAGTATATAATGATAGTTGTGTTTATCCCATAATTGTCGGGTTATTCCCGACAATCAGCTACCGGTTCTAGACTTGCATGGCTAAGCAAACCCGAACAATATATTTAAACCATTCTAACTTAAGCATGTGGTACTGGAATGATTCAATTATAACCTCAATGAATAGGGGATAACTAATCTACACATCACAAAAATAGCGACACTATCAAAATAGCATGCAAGCAATTATCATTGCACTATCTTAACAAAACTGGGATCAAATATGATGCAAAGGAAAGTTCAAATGATGCTTGCCTTGCTGGTAGCTTAGCTGCTCTCCCTCAGTAGTGCATAAGTCGATATCGACAGGCTCGGTATCTAAATAAATATAATATCGAATAAGCATCGAGAAATACTCAAAAATTCAAAATGCTAAAAAATGCATGATTTTTCTACAGTAGCTAAATCATGATTTTTGATGAATTTAGGTGAAAGAATTATTCCCTTTGGATTTAGTATGCAAAATTTATTAAGATTTGAATTTCAGATTTCATACATGTCCTCGTTGAGCAATTTAATTATTTGGCCAAAATTTGTAGAGCAGTAGAGGGACAAAGGACTATATGGATAAATAGATAATATTAATACAAGACTAAAACAATTGAGTTTGCCTCATTAGGAATTTTCATGATTTAGTTATGAATTTCTAAAGTTATCAGCATTTCCTTTTGTAAAAATAATAGTGTTAATGGATCATTCTCCAAAATAATACTCTCTGCTACAGAGACATGTTTGAAACCAATTTTAGTATAAATTTCATTAAAAATGAAAATTACCAGAAGTGGTTTCATCCTTTTTGGAGTTAAGATGAATTAGTTATGTATTTTTGAAGTTATACATATTTTACAGTGGGCAAGTAATTCCTTTTCGGATTTTCTAATTTATTTACAACTTTTCTTACCGAGCGTGGCGCTAGCCACTGACGCTGACCAGCAGGCCCGGTGAACAGCACGTTTTCCAAGTGCAATAAATTATGTAAAAGTTTGAAAACAATGATGCATGCTCATGAGATGCATAATAATTCTCTTTATTAATTTGAGGATGTGACACCGAGACTGGCTTGAAAGCTGTTGTTGTAAGAAAACTCGGCGAATGGCAAGCATTTCTCCCAATGCTTCCCATAGGAAAGAACACAAGCACGGAGCATGTCTTCCAAGACTTGATTGACCCTTTCGGTCTGACCATCAGTTTGGAGATGGTAAGCTGAACTGAAAGAAAGACGAGTTCTCATAGCCTCTTGCAAACTATGCCAAAACCGATAAGTGAACAGAGAACCACGATCTGACACGATCGTTTTCGGCACACTGTGCAAACTCACGATGCAGGCTATGTAGAGATCCGTCAGAAGACCTACACGAAGGTCAGTTTTGACAGACTGAGAGCTTTTTCTTGATTCTATGGTTGGTGGTGCATGGCCGTTCGTAGTTGGTGGAGCGATTTGTCTGGTTAATTCCGTTAACGAACGAGATCTCAGCCTGCTAACTAGCTATGCGGAGTCATCCCTCTACAGCTAGCTTCTTAGAGGGACCATGGCCGTTCTTAGTTAGTGGCGCAATTTGTCTGGTTACTCCACTAACGAACGAGACCTCAGCCGGTTAACTAGCTATACGGAGTCATCCCTCCGCAGCTAGTCTCTTAGAGGGACTATGGCCGTTTAGGCCACAGAAGTTTGAGGTAATTACAGGTTTGTGATGCCCTTAGATGTACAGGGAAGGAAATGTGCCACTTTAGTAAAACGATCGATGACAATCCAAACGACATCATTTTTCTTGGGGGTTCGGGGTAGACTAGTAGACCTTTTTGAAATCGAGGCGGTACCGGGCACCAACTCGATGACGAACTCGAGCCTTCGAACTGGAGGCATCCCAGGCAGATCTTTGGGGAAGACATCGACAAAGTCACACATCGCTGGAACTTCACGAATATCCAGAGCCGGCTTCGCTTCGAGCGCGAAGAGATGCGGTCCTTGCAGCTTCGGCGAAAAACAAACTTGCTCGCGCGGAGGGACTCGTGAGGTAGATGAGCTTTCTGGCGCAATCGATTTGCCCCAAGTGCTGAGACAATCAATCCATTTCAATGGTTTGCACAGGTTTAGATGTGATTCTTGGCATGGATTCCACTTCCTCGATCTCAACAGGGACATTCCGACACTCGGGTTCAGCTCTCAACTCCAAACCGGGAGAGTGAATGAGCAACGGGACCAACAAAGGAGCGAAAAGGAGACCACCAACAGCAGAAAAAAGGCGAGATACAAAGAATGAGATACTCTGAATTTGAACAAAACAGAAGCAGGATGAAAGCTGACAAGAAGTGTACCCAACATGACGTCAGGCGCCTCCTGTGCTTCCTTGGCGGAGGTGGAGTTGACTTGACTATGAGCAACCTTCTGATCTTGATGCTTCACAGGGCAATTGTTGGCGTAGTGCCCTTTCTTGTCACAATAGAAGCACGTGACCTCGGCTACATTGCGGAGGCCACCTTGCTGAGACGCAGGCGCACGTGGTCGACACACGGCCTGCGGAGGACGAGGGATTGCTGCAATTTTCTTAGGACAATTATTCGCATAATGGCCCTTGAGGTTGCAGAAGAAATAAGTGCCGGAGGTAGTCGGACAATTTCCGGGTAGGTGGTTTTCGTCGCAGTTTGGACAAGTAGAAGTACACTGGTCGCTGTAGTGTCCTTCCTCACCATAGCGATAGCAGATAGAAAGAACTCGCCGCTCCTTAGGGTAGAGGACCAAGATTCGTAACATTTGCGAGGCGGAGGCGCCACGGTCGTGTCTAGGCAGTGGGAGCCAGGAGATGTTTATCCCACCCGGTGGCAGACCTAGTCAGAGGATCAAGAATGACCGACTAGAGGGGGGTGAATAAGAGGTTTTTAAACTTTTTTTAGCAATTCAAAAATTTAGGCCAATTAACAACTTAGTCTAAACAAGTTACACTTCTAGCTAAGCAATTCAATTACAATAAACAAGCTAGAAATATAAGTGCGAAAGAGTAAAGACTAGAAATAACCACAATGACACAACGATGTTTTTCCGTGGTATCGAAGACTTGCCAGTCTTCACTAGTCCACGTTGAGGAAGCTTGACCACTCAAGCCGGCTCCATGAATTAAGCCTTCCCTCGATCACTATGGTTGTTCTTCCTCCGCTCCGGAGATGGTGAACACCGAACCACTCACAAATTTGCACCGGGCCTCTTCACAATCTTCTTGAAGAGATCTCCGTGCTTGACCGCCAAGCCGTCTAGAAGTGCGGCAACACTCCAAGAGTAATAAATCACCAATCTTAAGCAGCGTTACTCAAGTGCACAATGGATCAACTAGAATGAATGCACTTGAACTCCCTCTCAATGAATGCAAGAGTGAAATAGGGAGTAGAATGAATGCTCAATGCTCACAAGGGTCTATGGATGATAAATGAGATGTGTAACCTTCACCTTGAGCAGTTGGGGAGGTATTTATAGCCTCCACCAATAAATCTAACCGTTGGGGAGAAGTTTCCAACTTTTCGTAAAAGCAAGTACAACCGCTCTCGAAAAGCAGCGAGAACGGCTTTTTAAACGCATTTAATGCACTGAAATAGCCGTTGAATTGAGAAGCGGTACGACCGCCGGCAAAGCTCCGGTTCATCCGATATCAGGGTTTTCACACAGCTGAAAATGCACGCACTCTGGAGTTTTACAACCGCCACAATACAATCGGAACGACCGAAGTGCGGTTCATCCGATTCAGACACCGGAACGACCGATTCTCAAGAAAGGTTTGCTGAGAGAAAAACACACGTTCTGTTTTTATACTACCGCCATAAAAATTTCGGAACAACCGGTGTGCGGTAGTACCACGCATGGCGCCGGTACAACCGCACTGCGGTACAACCTCTGAAATACCTGCGGTACTACCGATTTCAGAGTAAAAGCACAGTAGTCTTTCGAATTAAAATGCAAGTCCAGTTTTGAATGCATGCATGACCCTAAATTGATCCATATGGCACAAGAGCAAGCTATCAAGCTACTAGTCGTGATCCCTCTTAATAGTACGGCATTTAACCTATAATCCAGTCTACCAACCAATTCGCCTAAGACCGGTAAAATACAAAAAGGATCCTCGACTATTTGTACCTTGTCTTTAAGCCTTGTAGATCTCCACATTATCCGTTAGCATGCATCTTTACTTCAACATGATCATCAATGGGATTAAACCTTGCACATACTTAATAAACACGTTAATCCCATATTCACATATTATCATTAATTACCAAAACTATTTTTAGGGGCCTAGATGCTTTCAATCTCCCCCTTTTTGGTAATTGATGACAACACAATTACTATGTGAGAAAGTTTGTTTTGAATATACTATGTGTGTATATTATTTTGATGTCTTTAACAAGTAAAATAATTCTTGCAATGAGCACAGATAAATATTTGAGAGTTATTTTTCTTGTTAGATCCAATTTAAAGAAGACTCCCCCTAAACATGTGCAGGTAAATGATAGATAATCTTCAAGCATTTGTAGAGATTTTGTGAAAATTTTGGCGGAGTCTCTTTTGCATTTATGAAGTTGAGGAAGCAATGCAATATTGAGATATGACAATAATTAAGATTGCATTTTAAGATAATATGCATAAGCATCATTCAACAAGTTCTACAATAGTTATAAATTATTACAAGCACAAAAGGATCAACCATAAAACCAGTTTTCAAAACATTCAAAACACACATATAAGCCCGTATATGTCAAAAGACTAGCTCCCCCTAAAAATTATGTCTTCTCACATCTTCTTCTTCTCCCCCTTTGGCATCAAAGTACCAAAAAAAAGAGCATCAGACGGCTGGGTCCTGAGGAGGAGGAATCGGATCCTGAGCGGGAGCTGGAGCAGGAGCAGGCTGAACTAGAGGAGAAGCTGGTGCGGATCTGAGTCGCCGACTCAGTGGTAGTCTTGGAGGAGCTGAACAGGGTGGAACACAGGACTCGCTTGAACACAGGGGCCAAGAGAGGCGGTGCAACAAGAAGTAGGGGCCCTAGGAGACTGAGGAGGACGACGAGCAAACCGCTGAGGAGTCCTCAAAAAGTGCTCCAAGTTAGTAAAGCCCTCCGACAAGGCTGACAACCGGTTATGAGTCTCATCAAAGAAGTCATTCTGAACTGACTCCATGTGAATTAGCCTGTTGCGAATCTCAGTTTGTTCTTCCTTCATTTCTTGCAAAGTGCTAAGAATGAGCTGCTGATTTTGAAGCACTTGAGCAAGAATACCTTCAGCAGGAGCAGTAGCAGGAGCCACAGGAGGAGCCTCAACATCAACAGGATCATCCTCAATGTCTTGGCGAGGAGGAATACCATCTCGTGGTTTATAAGGCTTATGAGCTGATCCCAAACCACCACGATACTCCATTTTCCTTATAATTAATGCCATGATGTATGGTGCATAGTAAATCCTTTTAACTCTATCATTCTTGGAGGAGGCTATGCCGTGAAGAATCACATCCACCACATCAAACTTTATCCCCTCCATAATATGATCAATCATGTTCCAAACATGCCCCCTGACTGCATCAAAATTACCACTTTTAGGGTAAAATGTATGATTAATAATCGTTAATCATACTCATCGCTTAAGTCGATGATAGTGCCTTGACTTGCATTTGGCAGAAGAGTCATAGTGCTTACTCCAAATAGGGGCTAGTAAAGCAGGACTCTCAAAGATCTTCTCCCAAGAGCTAGACTGGACCTTCAAGATTCTCTCAAATTCTTCTTTAGTGCTCTCCAGATTTCTGGTGCCTGATATCCATCTAAAAGTCTTCAGGTCTGGAGAGATATACAATGTGGCATAAAACTGTCTAATGAGCTTGTCATCATAATTCTGCTTTATTCCCACAAGGTCATGAAGACCTACATTGTAGAAGAGCTGATAAACCCCACTGTATTTGTCCAAAGTATTGATATGAGTCCACTTAATCCATTTGTGATCTCGCAAATTTTACGTGGCGTCCATAAAAGTCGCTCATAGACTTGTTCTTGAAAAGCAGTGTGAAATCTTGGATTGAGCGAGTCATTCTTCAAAAGGTATTGATTGACATGCCTCTTGATGGCATAATCATCGGTGAAAGGAGGTGCAAATCAATTGGAGTCCCCGGAGGGTCTATCAAGTCATCTTCGTCCTAGCAGAACTTCTTCTTCGACTCGGACTCCTCATCGATCTTTCTTGAGCTACTTTCAGATTCGGTTTGAGCTGGCCCTTTCCTTTGCCATGCACAACCTTCATCGAAGCGGAGCGAGTCGACGAACAGAGCAAGCGGGGCGAGTCCTTCCTATTTGCGATGCTCGAGGTGAGTCTTCGAGGAGGTTGAGAGGTCGATGTTCCTTGTCTTGATGAGCCAAGAGTTTTCCTGGTTGTTCCTCGCATCCTAGGCATCTAAACAGAGACAGGAGAAGTCATAAGGAGTTCAATGGAATAGAATTTATCAAAAAGAATTTGACTCTCTGGTTTCTGTCAGGATAATCGGATGAACCGCTGTTCAATGCCCAGAACGACCGTAGTGCGGTTGTTCCGCGCACAAGAATCGGATGATCCGATTGTCCTGACGAGTTCTAGGGCAGATTGAACTTTGGAAATTTTGATGAAATCTCGTGGTGTGAGTATAGAGACTAGATGCGCAATCATCACAAGATATTAATAAGCCACTTTTGCCCAACTAGAATACCAGAAATCAACTACATTTTCATTAAACCCTAAAACCGACTACTAGGGTTCCATGGGAGGACCAACTGAGGAAATACCTGAAGGATTGAAGGAGTTGAGCCCTAGAGATGCAGAAATCAGCAAGAGAATGAAGAATCACCAAAGGAATTTGAGGATTTGAGTGGGTTTTTTTTTTTTTTGGCCTTGAGAGAGAGAGAGAGAGAGAGAGAGCAAGCATAAAACGAAGCGGATGAGCATTGAGAGGATAAGGTTACCTTTGGATGCGGTCGCATCATTGTTATAACGTTGGTTGTTCCGCTCTGCTGATCATCTGCCAGCGTATAACGCCGGTTCATCCGATTAACCTGGAGCTTCAAGAACAGCTCTGGATTTTCTTTGAGATTTGATTTATTTGCAAATGATCCTTAGATTTACACTCAATTAAATATCATTAAGGATCATTATGTATAGAATAGACTATTGTCTATACAGGAACATATTTTTTTTATGATCATAGCTATTCTTGATAAAGATTTTGAAAATATTTTCATAAAATACTCAAATAATACAAAATGAAATACAATGCATGAAACAAAGGTTCAAACAATATTTGAATAATCTATGACATTTAATTCATTCCTCAATTTGCAAAAGCGGCCTTCATCTAATGGCTTGGTGAAAATATCCGCTAATTGGTCTTCAGTTCTTATGTGGCTAATTTCAATATCTCCCTTGCTCACATGATCTCTCAAGAAGTGGTGACGGATATCTATATGCTTGTTTCTTGAGTGTTGAACAGGGTTATTAGCAATTTTCAGGGCACTATCATTGTCACACAAAAGAGGCATTTTATCAATTTTAATTCCATAATCCATCAATGTTTGCCTCATCCATAGCAATTGAGTACAACAACTTCCATGAAACATATTCGCCGGCGGTGGATAACGCTACGGAGTTTTGTTTCTTGGATGACCATGATACTAAGGATCTTCCTAAGAATTGACAACTACCCGAGGTGCTTTTTCTATCCATTTTGCAACCCGCATAATCGGAATCCGAATATCCAATTAAATCAAATTTAGCACCTTTCGGGAACCAAAGGCCAATGCTAGAGGAATGCTTTAAATATCTTAGAATTCTTTTAACGGCCATTAAATGACACTCTTTTGGATTAGCTTGAAAGTGTGCACACATGCAAACACTAAACATGATATCGGGTCTAGATGCGGTAAGATAAAGCAAGCTATCAATCATAGATTTATAAAGCTTTAAATCTACCGATTTACCTCCCTCATTTAAGTCAAGATGACCATTTGTTGCCATAGGAGTCTTGATGGGCTTTGCATCCTCCATGCCAAACTTCTTGATCAATTCTTTTGCGTACTTGGTTTGGCTCACAAAGGTTCCATCTTTGAGTTGCTTGATTTGAAATCCAAGGAAGTAGCTTAGTTCTCCAATCATGGACATTTCAAATTCCCTAGACATCATATCACCAAACTCTTTGCAAAAATCTTGATTAGTAGACCCAAAAATAATATCATCAACATAAATTTGACATACAAAGAAATCATCATCTAAAACTTTAGTAAATAAAGTTGAATCAATTTTTCCAATTTTGAATCCTTTTGAGACTAGAAAATCTCTAAGGCGTTCATACCATGCTCTAGGAGCTTGTTTAAGACCGTAGAGCGCCTTGGAGAGTTTATAGACATGATTTAGATTCTTAGGATCTTTAAAACTGGGAAGTTGTTCAACAAAGACAAGTTCGGATATTTTACCATTTAAGAATGCACTTTTAACATCCATTTGAAATAATTTAATATCAAAGCATGATGCAAAAGCAAGTAATATCCGAATTGACTCAAGTCTAGCTACGGGAGCAAAGGTTTCACCAAAATTCAAACCTTTAACTTGTGAATACCCTTGAGCAACCAATCTTGCTTTGTTTCGAACAACCAAACCATTCTCATCTTGCTTGTTTCTAAAGACCCATTTTGTACCAATAATATTGTGTTCCTTGGGTCGATCCACCAATGTCCACACTTCATTTCGGGTGAAGTTATTGAGTTCTTCATGCATAGCATTTATCCAATCCGGATCTTCAAGTGCTTCTTCTATATGTTTTGGCTCAATAGAAGAGACAAAGGAATAATGTTCACAAAAAGAAGCAACACGAGATCGAGTTTGAACACCCTTACTTACATCACCTAATATTTGGTCTATTGGATGATCTTTAGCAATTGCATTGTGAATTCTTGGTGGTAGATTGGATGGTTGATCGTCTTCGTCATGGTCCTCTTTATCAATTTGAACTTGATTTGTGGAGGAGGTTGGAGGCTCAACTTGTGTGGAGGATGATAGATTATCTTTGGGCTTGATGTCACCTATTTGCATATGCTCCATTGCCCTTCTCAATGCTTCATTACCTACATCATCCAAATTCTCATGCTCTTCTTGAGAGCCGTTAGTTTCATCAAATTGAACATCATGTTTTTCTTCAACTAAACCGGAGTTTTTGTTGAAGACACGATAAGCCTTGCTATTTGAAGAATAACCAAGCAAGAAACCAACATCACAACGACTATCAAATTTTGAGAGACGAACACCCTTCTTAAAAATGTAACACTTGCAACCAAAAACTCGGAAATAAGAGATGTTCTATTTTCTTCCTACAAGAAGCTCATAGGAAGTCTTTTTCAAAAGACAGTGCAAATAAAGACGATTTATGGCATGACAAGCGGTATTAATAGCTTCCGCCCAAAAGACATCGGAAGTATTATATTCATCAAGCATTGTCCTAGCTATTTTAATTAATGTACGATTTTTCCTTTCTACTACTCCATTTTGCTCCGGAGTGTAGGTTGTGGAAAGTTCATGCTTTATTCCAAGTTCATCACAAAAGTCTTCATCCTTAGTATTCTTGAACTCGGAACCATTGTCACTACGGATTTTCTTTATTTTGAAATCAAATTCATTTTGGGCCCTTTTTGCAAAACTTTTGAAAATCCCGGAGGTTTCACTTTTGTCATCTAGAAAGAATACCCATGTATATCTAGAGTAATCATCCACAATGACTAAACAATAGCTATTTCCTCTGATACTCTTATAGGTTGTTGACCCAAACAAATCCATATGTAAGAGTTCTAATGGTCTAGAAGTTGATATGATACTTTTGGAAGGATGAGAACTTGCGACTTGTTTACCGGCTTGACAAGCACTACAAAGTTTATTTTTCTCAAACTTCACATCTTTCAAGCCAACAACTAAATCATGTTTGAAAAAGCTTTTTAAGTTGAATCATCCCTACATGAGCTAGCCTTCTATGCCAAAGCCAACCCAAGGAGATTTTTGCAATCAAACAAGTTTTTAGGCATGCATCATTTGAAGTAAAATCTACCAAATAAAGATTTCCAAATCTAAAGCCTTTAAAGATTAGAGAGTTATCCTTTTCATTTGAAATTGTAACACTTTCTTTAGAGAATGAACAAATTAGTCCTAGATCACATATTTGAGCTACGGATAATAAGTTAAAGTTTAGTTATTCAACTAATGATACATTTGAAATAGAAAGGTCATTTGAGATAGCAATTTTACCCAATCCAATTACCTTTCCTTTGCTATTATCACCAAATGTGATCTTGTCCATTCCTTTTCCATTCTCGAATGTGGTGAATATTTTTCCTATCACCGGTCATATGTTGAGTGCATCCACTATTAAACACCCAATGTTTTCCACCAGTTTTATAGTTCACCTACAAAACAAGAATCAAGTTCTTTTAGGTACCCAAATTTGTTTGGGTCCTTGGAGGTTAGTGACAAGGATTTAGGCACACAAATGACATTCTTTTTAGCGCCCATAATTGAAGTGCCAACGAAATGAGCAATTACTTTACCCTCCTTAGATTTTCTAAGCATATAGCATGAATCATATATACCAAAAGATGGAGTTTTCCCTTTAGGACAATTTTGTTGCACAAGTCCTATTTCTCGGCACTTGTAGCAATACTTACCATTTTCCCTCACATACCTTGTGGGTTTGTTTGCCGGCTTCTTACCTTTCTTAGGTACATACCGAAGACCTTCCTTATTGAATGAGCACCTTTACTCACTCAAAAGCTTGTCTAAGGTGGTCTTACCCTTAAAACATCTTTCTAAGCTCTTGCTTAGTTTAGTGACTTGTTCTTTTAATTCATGATTTTCAACAATGAGCAAAGGATCACAAGTATTGGCTAAATTAGCAATTGAATCATCACTTGAGCAACATGGCATGGATAATAAATCTTCACATGATGTAGAAACATTAGACATGGATATAGCATTTGAAGTAATTTCTACTTGAGGCATCTCATCCATTAAATTGCAAGTAATACCAACATGCGAGTGAGATTTTTCATTATTTTTTAGGAGAAGAGAATCATGAGCTACCCTTAACTCCTCAAAAGAGTCTTTTAGAGAGATATACTCTTTCTTCAAGACTTTGAATTTTGATTTCTCTTTTCCAAGATATTCACTTAATTCATCAAGCATCTCTATTAATTCATCATAAGTTGGTTCATTACTATCAATGGATTTTACCTTGTCTCCTTTTGCCATGAGGCACGTAGGAGTGGAGAATAGTGACGGAGCTTCCTTAATTGCAATGCCAATTAGTCCCTTCTTCTTGGGGGACTCATCCTCATCGGAGTCGGAGTCGCTTAGCTCATAATTTGAGTCTCATTCTCTAATGTGAGCTTCATTCTTGCCATCTTTGTGAAGCTTCTTGAAAAGCTTCTTCTTGCCATTATATTCCTTCTTCTTGAATGACTTATCCTTGTCATCCTTCTTCTCGGGGCAACGGGAGGCGATGTGCCCTTTTTCTTCACAATTGTAGCACCGAATGTTGCTATAACGCTTCTTGTCACTTGAGTATTGCCCCTTTTTGTACTTATCAAAGTTGTAGCTTCTATTGGGGCGTCTCTTCATGACCCTCTTCATTCTTCTTACAAGGAGTGCATACTCCTCGTCGGAGTCTTCTTCTTCATCCTCATCTTCACTTGATTCCGCTTTGACTTTGAAAGCGGTAATTTTCTTCTTTAAAGAGGATGTCTCCAAGAGCTCTTCTTTGTCTTTCTTGAACAACTCATTTGTGATGAGGTTGCTCAAAAGCCCCGTTGGTGTCATCCTTGGCAACTCGGGAGAGTTGAGGAAGAGTGTCACCAAGGTCTCATACTTGTCCGGAAGAGCCCTAAGCATCTTGCGCACAATGTCAACATCAAGAAGGTTAGTCCCAAGGCCTTTGAGCTCATTCACAATATTGTTGAGTCTTGAATACATCTCATTGATGTTTTCATGAGGCAACATTATGAATGTCTCATATTTAATCCGAAGCCTATGCAATTTGGCTTCTTTGACCGTGGATGTACCCTCATGGATTTCCGAGAGAGTTGTCCAAATAGCATGAGCATTTTCCAAGTTACTCACTCTATTGAACTCATCCGCGTTCAAAGCGCCAAAGAGAGCATTCATAGCTTGGGCATCTAAATGAGTGTTACGCGTATCTTGATCCGTGGGTTCTAGTGGATTAAGAGGCATAGTGTAACCATCATTTATGATTTTCCAAATGCTTGGACTCATGGCCTTTAAATAAATTGACATTCTAATTTTCCAATAAGCATAATTTGAGCCATCAAAAAGTGGAGCCCTTCCTAAAGCCATTCCCTCACTAAACCATCCTTGCTCTCCTAGACGGTTAAGTCTAACAATGGAGAGACGGTTAAGTCTAACAATGGAGGTATTTATAGCCTCCGCCGGCAAAGCTCCGGTTCATCCGATATCAGGGTTTTCGCACAGCTGAAAATGCACGCACTCTGGAGTTTTACAACCGCCACAATACAATCGGAACGACCGAAGTGCGGTTCATCCGATTCGATAATCGAACGACCGATTCTCAAGAGAGGTTTCTTTGAGAGAAAACACACGCTCGTTTTTATACTACCGCCATAAAATTTCAGAACAACCGATAAGCGGTAGTATCGCGATGGCGCCAGACAATCAAGATCATGCAGTACAACCTCTCAAATACTGCAGACTACCGATTTCGAGTAAAAGCACGAGAGTCTTCGAATTAAAATGCAAGTCCAATTTTGAATGCATGCATGACCCTAAATTGATCCATATGGCACAAGAGCAAGCTATCAAGCTACTAGTCGTGATCCCTCTTAATAGTACGACATTTAACCTATAATTCGGTCTACCAACCAATTCGCCTAAGACCGGTAAAATACAAAAAGGATCCTAGACTATTTGTACCTTGTCTTTAAGCCTTGTAGATCTCCACATTATCCTTTAGCATGCATCTTTACTTCAACATGATCATCAATGGGATTAAACCTTGCACATACTTAATAAACACGTTAATCCCATATTCACATATTATCATTAATTACCAAAACCATTTTTAGGGGCCTAGATGCTTTCACTAGCCCACCGCTGGTCTGTCCAGACATCTAGATAAGAAGAGATGGGTTAGCACGAACCCGAAGACTAGAATCCTAAGAAAGCAAAAAAAAAATCCAACCATTAGGGAAACAAAACAGCACCCTAACCAAAAGCCAACAAGACAGCAGCGAAATGAACTCAAAAAGCTTATAAACGGCTCAAGAAACAACGAGAAACCACAGAAGCCATTCCTTTGGAATAAGCCATCATGTATAATTGTATTTCTATGGTATGACTTGCGAGTACGGTTGTGTACTCATGCTTGCTAAATCAAATCAACAGAAGAGGAGTCATCGCCTACTTTTGAGGAGGAGTTCGTTGAAGGTGCTTGATCGTAGGGTCTTGATCCCAGTCGGTTGCCTGTGGTGAATTGATGGGATATTGCTGTCGTTTCTGTTTCCGTTGCTATTTAATTCTCTATTAGCCCTGCGTGGCTTAATAAGTGTAAACTCGACCATAAGGTCAAAACCCTTATTTGTTAATCAAATTACTCGTTTATGCTATTATTCACCTTGTGTGGATTGATATTCATCTATGTTGAAACTGTGTGCACTAGCGTGATCCTTGAATAGTACATTATACACAGAGGGTCCAGAATTGCATTTTTGGGTCCCGACAGAGGTGGTATCAGAGCCATACTGACTGTAGGTCTTGACCTTAGTTAGATCGGCCATTTTAGAGAGTCCAAATTATTTTCTAAAGAAAAATTAACTTGCAAGATTAATTGAATTGCTTAACTCCTCTCATGTCTTTCTCGACTCAACTATTGCTAGAATCTTTTCCTCTCCCCGCTGTTTTAACTTGGTTCCTATCCTCTTGTCTGTCTTGACAGATGCTTCATACCTACGGTGAGCGCAAAGGTGGACTTGCCGTAGAGCTGTGGAAGCTGTTGCAGGTACTTGGAGGCTTTGATCGTCCCATGTATCGTGGCAACCATTCGGTGGTCAACGGGCGAGATCGTGGAGTGATCTGCCGTTTGACTATCTATGCGAGGAGGAACACAAAAGCCAGTCAGCCTTTGAACATCTCCGTCAGAAGGATCAACTTCTCAGAAGGAATTCAAGAGTCATCACGCCTTGCTATCCTCAGGATTTGCAGCCTTTACGTGCGTGAGTTGCAAGATACTGTCTTCCGCTACCATCCCAGAGCTGCAGCCGTGGATCGACCAGCACGCTACCTGTCCACAAGTGGAGAAGGCAATGCTACAGTGGTGCACCTTTCCCAGTTCTCAGCTGCTCAGGAGGAGTCGCTTGAGTTGGTCACCACAGAGCTAGAGTATGTCTACGAGACCTTGGACTGAGCAGAAGAAAGGATCTTTGTTCTAGAGCAAGCTCTTTACGGTCAGCACGAACCAGAAGATGATCAAGAAGAAAAAGATCCGGAGGAAGAACCTACAAAGCTGGAGGAGCCAGTTGTGCCTGCTCCGAGCACACCTATTCTCGCCGCACCAGCCTGGGCATCATAATCGATTTTGAGGATACCGGCTCACTTCTGTGTCTCAAAGAAAGGGAGCACCGTCGTGGCTGTGGAGGCTACCTTAGCGACTGAGTTCGCTAGAGTTTTAGTTTGTCAGGCTTAGCAAGTTTCTTTTTGCAGAGGCACCCTTTAAGCGGTAGATTGTGCGCTTAGGTTCGTCGTTTTTCTTGTGTGCGAGTATGAGCTGCAAAGGCCCTTAGGCATTTGTTGTAGCCATGCTAAGACCCTTAATAAAGTATTTCAGTTGGTTTTCTTGAAGCTGTGTTTGTTGGGTTTAATCCACCCCCTCGATTAGTTCCTAACTCATCTTATGCTTTCTACCTTACCTAACCTATGGAGCTTCATCAGATGGTTCAGATTCGTCATGCTGCTGCAAGTGGATCCGGAACTCAGGAATCACATCAGAATGAGCAAACCCCCATAGGAGCAAATCTGCCGCAAGCACCCCCTCTTGACTTGCAGAACTTTGGAGCTTTTATGGCAGCACAAACGCAGATGATGTACACCTTGATGAATCAACTATAGAACATGAGTAATCAGAACAACAACAACAACAACAACAATCATCACAATGGAGCCCCAGTCGCTCATGGTCACCATGGACCATCCAAACTTGCTGAATTCATGAGGACTCGTCTACCAACTTTGTCTGGACATGTCTCACCAGTAGAAGCTGATGATTGGCTTCGCGTAATCGAGAGGAAACTATTGATCACTCAATGCAGCGACCATGAGAAGGTTTTGTATGCCACTCATCAGATGGAGGGCATAGCCACTGAATGGTGGGAGAACTTTTGTGCAGCGCATGAGGTGCCACAGAACGTCACTTGGGAAGAATTTTTCCACCGCTTTCCGCCAGTATCATGTACCTGAAGGGATAATGGATTTAAAGAAGGATGAGTTCCGCGCTCTCAGGCAAGGAGCTATGTCAGTGACTGACTATCTGAATAAGTTTTCTCAGCTAGCTCGCTATGCTGCAGAGGATGTCGCCACCGACAAGGCTCGTCAGAGTCGCTTCTTGAAGGGTTTGAACTCAGGACCGCAAGTTGGTCTACTTGCCCACACTTTCCCAGATTTCTAGGAATTGGTTAACAAGGCATTGGTTATGGAAGACAAACGCAAAGAACTGAAGGACAATCACAAACGCAGGATGGCTCAGCAAGGAAGTCACCAATCCCAGCAAAGAGCAAGAGTTGTACCGCAGCAGAATAATCGGTTTCCGCCGCAAAATTCTTTTAGGATGCCTGCACCAACGTCAGCACCTCGTCCAGTTACTCAGAACTTTCGCAACCCCATGCCAACCAACCCCAATCCAGGGAACAACCAGCAGAATGCTCAGAGAGTTTGTTATTCTTGCCGTCAACTAGGTCACTTCGCCAACCAATGTCCACAGAAGGGAACAATCACTCCAGTCCGCTTCAATCTTGGAGGTACACCCGCCAAGACACCAGCACAGAGCAACCAAGGAGTTTCTCAGGGTACCAGTCAACCAGGAGGAGCGCCTCAGTCTGTGGTCAGAGGTCGTGTCAACCACGTCACTCTGGAAGGAGCTCAGGAAGCACCGGATGTCGTACTGGGTAAGTTTCTAGTGAACTCAGTACCTGCATCGGTTTTGTTTGATTCTGGAGTTTCGCATTCGTTTGTTTCTGGAGTTTTTGCAACTAAGAATAACTTAGAAGTTATGCACCTTAAACATACTCTATTAGTCCAGTCGCCTGGAGTAGAGCTAAGTTCTAAAGTGGGTTGTTTAGGAGCTAAATTAATCGTAGCTGGAGTTGAGTTTCTAGTCAACCTAATTGTTCTAGACACTCAAACCTTAGATGTCATTCTTGGCATAGATTGGTTAACCAAACACAAAACTGTGTTAGATTGTGGCCGAAGAGCCGTTACTATCGAAGATACCAAAGGAAACAAAGTAGAGTTTCAAGCTATCTCGGTGCGTGATGGACATCTATTAGTCAATAGCCTGAAGACCTTTGCTTTGGAAGATGTGCCTATCGTCAATGAATATCCAGATGTATTTCCAGAGGAATTACCAGGAATGCCACCAGATCGTGACATCGAGTTTGTCATCGATCTAGTGCCAAGAACAGCACCTATTTCTAAGAGACCCTATCAGATGCCAGCCGATGAGTTAGTGGAAATGAAGAAGCAAATAGAAGAACTTCTGGAAAAAAGGTTTTGTGAGACCTAGTTCGTCACCTTGGGGAGCACCAGTTTTGTTCGTCAGGAAGAAAGATGGAAGCATGAGGATGTGCATCGATTATCGATCTCTCAATGAAGTCACCATCAAGAACAAGTACCTATTACCCCGGATTGATGATCTATTTGATCAGATGAAAGGAGCCGGAGTGTTCTCGAAGATCGACCTGCGATTAGGTTACCATCAGTTGAAGATTTGTCCTAAGGATGTACCTAAAACCTCTTTCTCAACGCAGTATGGACATTATGAGTTTTTAGTCATGTCCATTGGTCTGACTAATGTCTTTGCTTATTTCATGAACATAATGAATAAAGTATTTATGGAATATTTGGAAAAGTTTGTAGCTGTGTTCATTGATGACATTTTAGTTTACTCCAAGTGAGAAGAAGAACATGTTGAACATTTGATATTAATCCTAGAGAAACTAAGGGAGCATCAGCTGTATGCTAAGTTCAGTAAGTGTGATTTCTGGAAAAAGGAAGTGGATTTCCTTGGTCATGTGATGACAGCCGCGGGAGTAGCAATTGACTCCGGTAAAGTTAAAGTAGTATTGCATTGGGAACAGCCCAAGACTGTCACTAAGATTCGTAGTTTCTTGGGATTGGCAGGATATTATTGCCATTTCATTGAATGATTCTCGACGATTGCTAAGTCTCTTATGCAATTGTTGAAGAAGGAGAAAAGGTTCACTTGGACCCCAGCTTGTGAAGAAAGTTTTCAAGAGTTGAAGAAGTGTTTGACTTCAGCCCTAGTGCTGATTTTGCCAGATATTCGCAAGGATTTTGGTATTTATTGTGATGCTTCGCGTCATGGATTAGGATGTGTCCTGATGCAAGAAGGAAGAGCTGTCGCTTATGCGTCTAGGCAACTAAGGCCTCATGAAGAGAATTATCCTACCCATGATCTGGAATTAGCTGCTGTAGTGCATTCTTAAAAGATTTGGCGTCATTACCTCGTCGGTAACCGCTGTGAGGTATATACAGATCATAAGAGCCTGAAGTATATTTTCACTTAGTCTGATTTGAACATGAGACAGAGAAGATGGTTAGAGTTGATAAATGATTATAATATTGGAATCCATTACCATCTGGGTAAAGATAATGTAGTTGCAGATGCTTTAAGCCGTAAGAGCTATTGCAATGTTGTGGAAGTAAAAGAAGTTTGTTCAGAACTTCAGGAGGAATTTCAGAAGCTAAAGCTGGAAGTTGTATCTGAAGGATTCATAGCCAGTCTAGAATTGCAGTCTACTTTGGAGAAGTAGATTCGAGAAGCTCAACCAAAGGATCCTGTATTTTCAGACATCAAGCTTAAAATGATAGAAGGAAAATTTAAAGACTTCACCAAGGATGATCAAGGAGTACTATGGAACAATGGTCGTATCTGCGTACCAGATGTCGATGGGTTAAGACAGCTAATTTTGAAGGAAGCCCGTGACTCCAAGTATTCGATTCACCCTGGTAGTACCAAAATGTATCAGGATGTTAAGAATAAGTTTTGGTGGCCGAATTTGAAGCGAGAAGTCGCAGAGTTCATTGCCTTGTGCGACATGTGTCAGAAGGTAAAAGCAGAGCATTAGAGACCAGCAGGCCTGTTGCAACCTCTGAAGATTCCAGAGTGGAAGTGGGAAGAGATCGGGATGGATTTCATTACCGGTTTACCCAAGACTCAATCGAGTTATGATTTGATTTGGGTAATAGTGGATCGTTTGACTAAAGTTGCCCATTTCTTGCCAGTCAAAACCACTTATTCAGAAGATCGCCTTGCAGAGCTGTATATGTCAAGGATTGTCAGTTTGCATGGTGTGCCTAAGAAGGTAGTGTCAGATCGGGGATCTCAGTTCACCTCTCATTTTTTGCAGAGTTTACATGAAGCCTTAGGGAGTCATCTGAATTTTAGTACAGCTTACCATCCTCAGACAGATGGACAGACTGAAAGAGTTAATTAGATTTTAGAGGATATGTTGAGAGCTTGTGCTCTAGCTAATGCTACCAGTTGGGACAAGAGTTTGCCGTATGCAGAGTTCTCATACAACAACAGTTATCAAGCCAGTTTGCAGATGTCACCATTTGAAGCTTTGTATGGTCGTGCCTGCATAACCCCGTTGAATTGGTCAGAAACGGCTGAACGTTTGGTTTTTGGGGCAGATATTATTCAAGAAGCAGAAGAGCAAGTGTCTATGATCAGAGAGAGATTAAAGGTTGCTCAATCGAGGCAGAAGAGTTATGCTGATAATCGTCGCCGTGATCTCAGCTTTGAACCAGAAGATTTTGTTTATCTTCGAGTTACACCACTTAGAGGTATAAAAAGATTACATGCCAGAGGGAAGCATGCCCCTCGGTATGTTGGTCCGTTCAAGATTTTGGATCGCCATGGAGAAGTAACTTATCAGTTGGAGCTGCCGCAGTCGCTAGCAGGAGTACATGATGTCTTTCATGTCTCTCAATTGAAGAAGTATCTTCGTGTGCCAGAGGAACAAGCCCCGTTGGAGTCAATTGAGTTGAAAGAAAATCTCACTTATAAGGAGCAGCCAGTCAAGATTTTGGATGTCGCAGAACTCCAGACTAGAAGCAAGACCGTTCGTTTTTGTAAGGTTCAGTGGAGCAACAACTCAGAAGGTGAATCAACGTGGGAGCGTGAAGAAGAACTGAAAGCCGAGTTCCCTAGCCTTTTCTCCAACTAGCCTGAATCTCGGGGTCGAGATTCCTTTAAAGAGGGAAGTTTGTAACATCTCAATTTTCTGAGCTTTAAAAATCCTTTGCATAGTTAGTAGGGAGAAAATTCACCATTTGGATTTATTTGACTTTAATGGAAAAGCTTAATATTGAACTTTGTGCATCAAAACAAATTTAATATGATTAAAGTCAACATCAACAATAGTCAAAACTATTTTATTTGGGTTCTCTGTGCTTGGATATATTTTCTAGATTTTTCTAGAACTTTTTCAAGTTCATTTGCTATTTTCTATTTGCCATTTGGATTTTCTGGCATTTTATAAAATAGAAAACCTATTTAAATCTCAGTTAATCCCTTTGGGCCTAAACCCAACCCTATCCTGTTTTGGCCCAACTCCTGTGCGGCCCAGCTCACCTGCGCGCGCCCCATCTCTCGCTGACAAGTGGGTCCCGCGTGTCAGCCTCTGTTCCTTTTTCCTTCGTGCGCTCAGCTCAGTTCGCCACCGTTGGATTTTGTTTGAATGGTCATGATCAATTGGGCTGTTCGGACGGTCCGAACGTCACGCTCGATGTGAGTCGCCCGATCAAGAATGGACGGTCAAGATCGAATGGGTTGTTCGGGCAGTCCGAACGTCACACTTGATCTAGATCGTCCATTTCAAATCTGACGGTTAGAACATGTGGTCTGAATGTTCCTTTCGTTCGCGTTCGCTTAGCCTCACTGCCAGGTGGGCCCGTGTTCGTTGTCGTCTCTGAGTCGGCTTCATCCTCGTGAGCTCATCACCGCTACTGCCATTGAAGGACCTCGAGCTCAATCCGACAATGTCGATTTCCAAACTAAAACCTTCTAGATTTCTTTGTCGCACCTTATCTCTTGATATCCCGCACCCGTATCTGGTTTCAATCATGGCCAAATCCCTTTCTATCCCCGGGATTTCCAAATTAGGTTTCGTGTTCTTCACAGACTCGATTTGGGGATTCCCTTTCTCGAGCCGCCCGGCCCCTATAAAAGGCACCCCCGGGTTCGCAATCTTGTCCTCAACCCAAAGCCGCCATCAATTTCACCCCGAGAGCTTTTGCGCTGCCGCAATTGGGGATTTAGGTTTCGGTCACCGAAACCCTAAAACTTCGATTTCGCTGCTGTCAGTGACGCCCTGCCTCCATGGAGGACGCCGTCATGTTCCTCATCGTCTAAGCTACCTCCAGAGCCCTTCCTCGTCGTCGAAGCGTCGCCGAAGCTTTGATCCCACAAAACCTGAGGAGCTTCACCGCTTCGAGCTCGCCGCCAGCCATCGCCGTTGTCCTCTACCACCCGGAGTTGGCTCATTTGGTTCGCAATAACCTGAGCTTCATCCTGGTACCCCTCGCCGCTGGTGGATCGCCGTCGTTCGCCAGTTGCCATTGGTTCGAGTCGAGCCACGTCATCGCCATCTCAGCGCCACATTAGCCTCTGTGCTTACGTGTTGTGTGCATGGCGCCGTGTCAGCATGCACACGTGGCAGCCTTGACAGACTCGCTCCAAATTGGTTCGGTGAACTTGGTCTACCGTGAACCAAGCCGCTGATGTGTGGGCCCCACACGTCAGTGATTTCCTTTTTATTTCTTTTCCAGTATTTTCAATTGGAAAATAATTCGGATTATTCTGAAATTAGGATTTCTTTTAGATTCAAACTTCCAAAACCCATATCTTTTGCATCCGAACTCCGATTGAGCCTATTCAAATTTCTAAATTCATCTAAATTCAAGATCTATCTATCTGAGATTTTTATTTAATTTTTGGAGTTTGTTTTGCCTCTGTTATTTATTTGTTTTGTTTTTTTTCTTTGTTTGCCAGTAGACGTTGATACTTCGGGAAGATTTGAAGAAGAAAGATTACCTCAAAATTAAGATCAGTACCTAGACCTATTTCAAGGCAAGTTATACCTTTGATCATGTTGAATCCCAGTTTTCTAAAATTACTTTGATTCAAATTATTGCATCTACTTTAAGTATTTATTTAAATACTTTTGGGTTTAGTTATTAATCCAATTTGTTATATCCACCTTGTTTAATTATTATGTCTTAATCTTTTGTCACACTAGACTGGTTTATTTAGTTGGTATTATTGTAGCACCAACGTGGGTTGGTTAGATACGATTAGTCTGCTTAGCCATGCCACGAGTCATCATCTCATGTGAGTTGCAATTATAAACCTGACTAAGTGATTATGGAACTATGTGATAAAACTGTGTGTACTATGTGCTATTGCTCGTTAATGGCATATGTTGTACTTAACCAACAGGGTGGGAAAGGATTCAGACGGAGGCAAGTGGACTGTGTATTGTTATGGTGGATCTATATGCGTGGGCTTAAAAATCAGTGTGCATATGGATTTGTAGTAAATTGGAAGTCTTGCCTTGGTGAATTGAGGACTTAACTTTGTGCGCCATTGAACTGAGCCTTACTGTACGACCACATGCCTAATGGGACGGGTCTAACTTAGTAAGTTATGGAATCTTGACATTGCTACTCAGGTTGTAGGTTAGACTGTGTTGATTGGGTGGAGGTGTGCTACCAAATAGTTACATCACGGGGCGGTTCACTATGTCCCTGTCCAACGGTGTGTGTCGTACCAATCACTGTGTATGGCTTGAAATGACGGTTTGTAAGCACACTGGGAGTATTAATGCTTGAGATGAAGTTTCTGAAACGTTTTGTTATGATTAGTGCTTGCAATACTAGTTGTATCTTGTTGGTAAAGTGTACAACCTCTATAGAGTGTTAAATTAATCTATTCAAATAGTCGCGTCCGCGGTCATGGACATGCTTGGGAATTTCACATGAGGGGTAGATTTTCATAAAACCTTGGGAAGGGAGCTATGTGATCTAAGTCATATAGCTGTGTGAATAACTTGTTTAGGCTGTGTATCTGTAAGACCAAGAGGTTTTTGGTCATGATATTTGATGATGAATACAATGCCAATAATGAAGACTTAGTCTTGATGCTTAAAGTTCAATACATTGTCTCTGGAACATGCTTTTGATCTTTTTTGCTGACTTGCTTTTGAGCTCTATTGAATTCTGTCGAAAATCAGCTTTTGTCAGGATTATCGGTAGTACCAGCTTGTATTGTGCGGAACTACCAGATTGCGGTATAACTGCGGGTGTACAGCGGTAGTACCGCAAGTCTTTTCCTCTGATGCGTTTTGCTCGGTTCGTTAGATCTTGATCTAACGGCTGATATTGAGTTGTAACGTTCGGACCGTCGGAACTGCTCAAAGACTTTGAGCCATTGGATTGAAATCTAACGGATGACATCAAGTGAGTCATTCGGACCGCTCTGATGCTTCTAAATCCAACGGTGAGACCCATGGTCCGATCGCCCATGGATCCGAGCGCCCACGTGGCAAAGGACGCCGCTCGAGGACTTTGTGAACTTACTCGAACGGTAGTACCGCAGCTTGAATGGCGGTAGTACCTAAATTTTGATAGTACCGTTGTTTTAATAACCGTAGTACCGCTTTTGTTTTCCTTTGAGAAAGAGGTTCGACATACATTGCTTGCTCTTTTAAGTGGTGCGGTAGTACCATTTGATTTTTTGCGGTAGTATCGCATATAGGTAATACCGTTGTGTGTTTAGCGGTATGGAAAAACCGTAACACTTGTTTTTCTTGGACATTGCATTTCTTCTTTGGCGGTATGACGCGCCATGCTGGCGGTAGTACCGACTTGGTTTTTCGAAGAGAGAATCTCGACATGAACAGTTAAATGAAAATCGGATGGTCAGAGTCTTGGAGCGAACGGTGGTGAGCGGTATTTCCGCATTTTGAACGGCGGTAGTACCAAGACATCTGGTATGACGCATGAGGTTGCGGCATGGTTTTTCCGAAGCGATGTTTTTGGAAGTTTTGAAGTTCTTGAGAATCGGTAGTACCGGTGTGTTTGAGCGATGACGACCGCATGTCTTGGTAGTACCGACCTACAATGGCGGTAGTACCGATTGTACTGGGAAGTCCGCTGATTCGGGGAATTGACTGCGGATTTGTTGAATTCGTAAGCTATATCTTGTTGCATGATGCATGATAGTGTTTATGGGTGTGAGTGAGCTAATGGATGGTCAAGTTGGAGAACTTGTGCCAAGATTTAGGGTTTCTTTGATCTTTTGCATGTGCAAAGTTGAGGCGTGAGGACGAATCTGTCGGTGTGGGATTGACTTGGACTAGGATGGGGAATCTGAGGTCTTGGAAGTCGTGGATGTCAAGAGGTGGTTTGGATCACGCCGAGCACGTGGAGATCAAAGGGATCACGTTTAAGCTACGGAGGTGGTGTCACGGAGGCTTACGACGTGAGAGAATTGGAAAGACAGATTTGGAAGGAGTTCCAAATCTGGTTGGTTTGAGTTAGAATCAGATTGGTGTCGTGTTGGACATGGATAGAACTCTAGGCTATAAGAGAAGGCGAGGGTACTGACCGGAGGTGGATTTTGAGGGTTACATGCTTTTGCCGGGTTTTGGCCGTAGCTTTCTTGTTGTTTATGCTACGGTTGTAAGGTCCTTTGAATTAGGGTTTTGAGTGGTGCTTGCTAAGCTCTCTGTAGACACAAATCAAGTTTGATATATAAAGTTCAGATTCGTTCTACTTTGATTCTTGATTTGATGTTCTTCCTGTGCACCTGAGGAGGTCTCGGTTGTGAAGTTTTTCAAGTCAACAGAGAAGTTGCTGGAATTCTTGATAACAAGAAGAAGTTAGAATTTGGGGGTCAATTCGCTGCAATCATTCACCCCCCCCCTTCTGATTGCCATCACGATCCTACAGTATCTTTGTGAAAACAAATGTTAAATTATTATTGTTATTCGTTTTACTTTATGCGTTCAATCTATTATTTGTATTCAAATTGCAAATGTTGCATTTCTGCAAAAGAACCACAGAAGCCATTCCTTTGGAATAAGCCATCATGTATAATTGCATTTCTGTGGTATGACTTGCTAGTACGGTTGTGTACTCATGCTTGCTAAATCAAATCAACAGAAGAGAAGTCATCGCCTGCTTTCGAGGAGGAGTTAGTTGAAGGTGCTTGATCGTAGGGTCTTGATCCCAGTCGGTTGCCTGTTGTGAATTGATGGGATGTCGCTGCCGTTTCTGTTTCCGCTGCTATTTAATTCTCTGTTAGCCCTGCGTGGCTTAATAAGTGTAAACTCGACCATAAGGTCAAAACCCTTATTTGTTAATCAAATTACTCGTTTATGCTATTATTCGCCTTTTGTGGATCGATATTCATCTATGTTAAAATTGTGTACACTAGCGTGATCCTTGAATAGTGCATTATACACAGAGAGTCCAGAATTGCATTTTTAGGTCCCGATACAAGATGGATGACAAAGGTGTGGCATTTTGGCAAATATCCCTTTTGCAATTAGAGGCGACCTGGGCTAGGAGACTCAACTATGGGCTTGTGTGGCACGGCTGCAGCTTTCTGAAAAGCGACTTCTAGCTAGGCTGTCGGGCTGAATGACTGAGGTGAAGAGGATTAAGGCAAGTTTGTTTAAACCAACCGGCTTTCGATTAAAAAGCGGGAAGTTTAACCAAACAAATGGCTTTTTGTACCGCTTTTCCTTAAGCCAAAAGTTGTCTTAACGTGAAAAGGCCAGAAGCTGTCGCGGGGCAGCTTTCCGCGGCTTCCCACCACCCCTTCCAAATTTGCCCCTCAACTTCAGAGATTATTACCCCTTTTTGCCATCACATAAATAACCCTCCACTAGGTTGCCCCCAACCCCCGAGCCCCTGCTACTCCTCCCTCTTCCCCCGCGCTCCACCCTTCGCAACCCCAAGCCCCTCCTGCTCCTCCTCCCCGCCGGCCCCCACCTCCATCTCCTCCTGCGCCGGCGTCGCCCCTCCTCCTCCCCGGCTCCCTCCTCCCACGCTGCCGCGCAGCCACCTGCACCTCCCTTCTCTCCCGTGCTCCTCCCTCTTCCCCTGCGCTCCTCCCTCAGCGCCTGGATCTTGCCCGCCGCCGCCCTCCTCCACCTCCCTCCTTCTTCGCCACCAGCGGCCGCCCTCGTCACCCGGAGCCGCCGCCGACCCAAACCCTTGTTGTTGTCATCGAAGCAGCACGCTGTCGCCCTCCAGTGTTACTTATTCCTCTTTTTGGCACTATAATTTTGTTCCTCATCATTACCAATTTGATTGAGCAGTTCTCTTCATGAATTATTGATTGACTGGTTCAATTGAGCACTACACAGGATGAAGCACGATCTGCGCTCCTTCTCTTCTTCAAATCAGTCACCAACCGGAGAGGGCTTCTTGCTTCTCCTTTTCTTTTCATTGGTTTGATTGCAGCTGTTCTTGAGGTGGTAGTTTCAATTTCGGTGTCGTAGATGAATTCACTTGTCGACTTGTTGTTAATTTGTATAGAGGATGAAAATGTATCAGGAAGTGTTCTTGATTCCCCTTGTCTTCTTGGGATGATCTGAATTGTTATCGTACATATATACTGAATGGTGATATATCAATTGTGTGAAAAAATTGCTAAATTGGTAACTGGATGGTGATAAATCTTCTTGGTAGATGCTTCATTTTAATGGATGGTATAGAAGAAATGCATGAGTTGGTTTGGTGGATCAATGTTAATAGCTCTTGAGTTAAAAAAAATGTGAACTAAACATTTTACGTTTAGGATGAACTACATAAAGAGCAAAATATCTTGGTTTTATATTCATAGCCATGACTATCATAACCTTGTTTTATATTCTTGGCACATCATGATGCTGAATTGCTGATGGACTCACCAACACATATGATCTGTATGTGAAGAATTTAAATATAACTAACTGGCTATGAACCATCTTGGATAGTAGTGGATGGGGTTTTGCAACACCAGTTGATTCACATGTTTTGCATACTGTATTTGAGTGCATGCTCAAGAATGTTGACATTAGTTTGCCAGCAAAGATATTTGCAGTGGTAGTGCTCAAGAGAGATGATAATAGTCTTTTTTGTAGTTTTTGCTATTCCATGAGGCAATTCTTGTTGAGGGGACTACGGAAGAAGGTGCAATATCATAATATTTAGGTGTGTTACTGGTTAAGAGTTTACACAGGAACATGTTCAGTTCTTGTTTATTTTAATGAGTTTATGTGCATTTTGCTCCTCTAGAATGCCTATAAGTTATGAGATTTTGCTAGAGCTTCCTTTTTTCCTTGTCATGACCGGATCTTTGTTACTTCTTTATTTTTAGGGGTATGTGTGGGGGTGGGGGTGCCTAACACTGCCGATGCCGGTCCCAAGCCCGGAAAAAAGTGGAGGAAGTATGAATTGTTTGTAATAATTATTTGTTGTAGTAATTATTTATGTAATAGTTGTTTGTTGTAATAATTGTCATTAAATATGCTAATTGTGGTTTATTGTGTTGTTTAATGTATATTATCGTTAATCGCGGTCAAATGCAGTAGTTCTCGTCAATTGCGATAGTTGTCGTCAATTGCGTTAATAGTCGTTAAATATCGTTAAATGTTGTCAATTGTCATTGGCCCTGTTTGTTTAGGCTTTTTGTCTGGCTTAAAAGCAAAAAAAGCCTAAGCCTAAACAAAGGGGTGGCTTTTTCATCTGGCTTATAAAAATCTTAAGCCATTTTAAGCCTAAAAGCCATAAGCCATGAATGAGGTGCTTTTTTTGGCTTTTGCGGAATAGAATATCTCTTTGCCACCGAACTCCGTTAAAATTACCCTCAAAATGCCATTGGTATATAATTGCAAACCGTTTCGTTTTTTTTCAATCGTTTCCACCCTTCGGTCCCTAACCCGCCGCCTCCCCCTCCCATCTCCCATCCCCACGCCGCTGCCTTACATCTCCCCTCCCGACGGTGCCGCCTCCCATCTCCCCTCCCGAACGCCGCCGCCTCCCATCTCCCATCCCCATCGCCACCGCCTCCCATCTCCCCTCCCGACGGCACCGCCTCCCATCTCCCCTCCCGAACGCCGCCGTCTCCCATCTCCCATCCCCATCGCCGCCGCCTCCCATCTCCCCTCCCGACAGCGTCGCCTCCCATCTCCCCTCCCGAACGCCGCCGCCTCCCATCTCCCCTCCCGACGGCGTCGCCTCCTCTGCCCCAACGCCGCCTCCCCTGCACCGACTCCGCCTCCCAACGCCGCCTTCTCCTTTGCTATCATGACTGATCTGCCATCTACCAGAATTTCGCCATGGTCGACAACCAAGTGGGAAATACTAGTTGTTCAATTACGCTCACTCGCCCCTTCGCAATGTGATTGACCATTCCTTTGCCGTGTTGAAGATGAAATGGAGAATATTGTTGGCGCTGCCAAGTTACAAAATGAAGATTCAAACGAAAATTATAATTGCATGTATGGCGCTACACAACTTCATTAGAGATAGTGCTTTACATGATGAACTTTTTGAGAGATGTGATCTTGACGAATATTATGATCCAAACGATACACAAACTAGATCATTTGGAGGGCAGAATGTCAATGGATTAGCAATTGATGATGGAGACATGGGTGTCTTTCATGATAGTATTGCTACTTCTTTAATGGCCGCAAGAGGGTAAATAGATTACATTAATATGATATATACATATTGCGGTGACAAGATAATTGCATCATATATGATTAAATATTATTTTGTTACTGTGTTATTTTGTTTGGTTGACTGATATTGGCCTTTCTGTATTAATTTCTTCTATTGTGCAATGTCCAAAATAAATACATGCATGCACTACGAGTGATATCTATTTTGTTTCATATGTACAATTGCATGTATCGTCATATTTTCAGATCCCATGAAAAAAAAATCAGTTTAAATACATGCTTAAACAAGGTCCTTTAAACCCTTAAGGGCATTTCAGACCTTTCATTCTTCACACACAACTCAATAAGCCAACATCCTACCAAAAAACCTGATTACCAAACAACAAAGTTTGGCTTAAAAGCTTAGAGGCTTATAAACTGATTAAGCCAAAAAAAACTAGCTTTAAGCTATAAGCCAAAAAGCCTAATCCTAAACAAACATGGCCATTAAATGTTGTTAGTTACGTTAAACGGCATCAAACAAGTTGTTATTGTTCTCAGGGGCATTTCAAATATTTCTCATTTCAGAAAGTTAGCCGACCTACCTAAAAACCGCATACCAAACACTAAACCGTAAAAGCTCAAATTGCTCAAATTTCGCAAATGAAAGCCCTACAAAGATGTACCAGTAAAAGCCGCCAGAAAAGCCCAAATTGCTCCAAACAGGCTCTTAGTGTTTTGTTGTCTAGTTTTCAGGTAGGCTAACTGTAGCTTCTGAGATAAAAAATATCTAAAATGCCCATGAGGACAGTAAATCAGTAATGGCTTGTTTGATGCCATTTAACGGCAATTAATGCAATTGACGTCGATTAACGACAATTGGCGGTAATTAACGACAGCTACCGTAACTAACAACAGCTACCACAATTAATGATAATTAACTGCAATTAACGATGACTACGACAACTAACGATGATTAACACAATTGACTGCAATTAACGACGACTGTCGTAATTAAAGCAATTAATCGCATTTAACGTAATATACCATAATTAATGCAATTAAACCACAATTAATGTAATTAACGACAATTATTATATAAGTACATACAATAAATAATTATTAACGGCAATTATTTTTATTGTATATATGAGTGTATCGTCATAACGCTGTTTTGGGAGAAATGGCATGTCACAATATCAGCATATCGGCATCGACGTAGATAGGAAAGATAGCTCCGAAGTCCGAACACCCATCCTAAAAAGCCTATATAATCTTTTTTAAGACCCAACAGTGGATTGATGTAGAAAATCTTTATCATTATTAACATAGCAATGTCATTCTACAGCATACTGCAGAAAGTGGAGCCTATAGCTCCCATCATCAGGGACAACTTTCTGGAAGCATAGTTTGCTCTGAACATGCAACCATAAATATATCCAGGATTACATAGAGAGAGGGCCTCCACAACGATTTGCAGGAATGCAGTTGTTCAAGTGGTAATGATGTTGGACTGCGCTCTACCTTCACTTGTAGACAGCGCAAAGTCACGATCATATCCAAAGTTATCTTCTATGGAAAGTGCATGATCATCCAAAGTTATATTCTGAAAGAAAAATTAAAGCACTACACAGTGTCTAGGCCAAGCCAAGTAATGAAGTAAGAAAGGAGTGAGTTCTAGATACACTCATTTAGCTCATAAGACATGAAAAATTGAAAAACAATCCTAGAATATATATATATATATATATATAAAAAACCAAAATAAATTTATATATACTTATAAAATGAACTATATAAAATTTAAAAACTACAAAATAAAACCATATAAGTATTAAAATGGAAAGAAAATCATATAGATATTAATAAATAAAAATAAAATTACATATGTATATTAAAAAAAGGTCGTGGCCTAATCTGCCGTCCGTTGCAGTCTTGCGGCCTACCGTCGTGTCGGGGTGTCGGCCGAGCACGGCCTGGCTATCGTCTTCAGTGCCCACCGCCCATGAATAGTGCCGTATGTCGGTCACGTGTTGTTGTGCCAATGATGTCGTCGGTTTCAGTCGGTCTATCGAGCATGACTCGCTTTGGCCAGCTCTATCCTCATGCACTAAAACAGCTGTGTGTAGAAAAATATGTCATCACTGGTTAATATCACATCACCCTCCATTAATGTCATGGTGATATAACTGATTAAGAAAGGAACCTAGAAGATCATATCACTTGTAGGTCCCTTCTGCCTAAGTTCATCATCTACCTGGATATGGTTGATCAATGCTCGTTAATCGTGTGTCATATCTTCTATTACTTCAGGCTACAATAAATAGATTCAGTACATATTAGTATAATTACCTTTAGCCAGAGCTCTAGATCATCGGGATTAGTGACGGCTGATTCCAAAACCTGTTTAATGGAGAAACCATCGTTAAAAAGTGAGAAGCATAGCTTACCGCATAATGGAATTACATGTATCATGTTAATTCACTAGAATGGCATGGAGAACATTCAAAGCATGGAGGCCACGAGTAGGGGTGAAAACGGATCGGATAGTTTCCAACCGATCCCATTTAAAACGGATTCGGATTATCTCGGATCGGATTTTCTCTGATAATTTTCGGATCGTAAACTAATTCGGATTTTTTGTGTTAAACGGAAACGAATACGGTAGACATGCTATCCGCGGATCACGGATCTGAATCTGGATTATCCGGATAAGAGAAGTCCGGATATCCGGATTTTAGCCCAAAAGAGAAAATGAGATTTTAATTGATTTTCGAATTTCATAAAATGCAACAAATCAAATAGCCTTTTAGAATATAGCAAATAGAGTTAAAAATTCTAGAAAAAATCACAAAAATTCCTTGAATTATTTTGAACTTAATAAAATTAATTTCAACTTAAATATAGTTTTTTTGCACATAAATTGTTTTTAATTTAGAAAAATAGGAAAAACCTTTTAAAATCAAGAAAATTCAATAAAATTAATTAAAAATTCCTTTTCGCTTTAGATCCAATAAAATCCAAGAAAACTTAATAAATTTTATTTTCAACATTAAAAACTAGGAGATTAAACAATTGACTTTATTTTATTATTTTTTCTTTTTAACCAAGAAAACTCTTTTAAACCTCGTAAAATCCAATAAAATAATAAATTTATTAATTTAATTTTTGGTAACATACTTTGGGATGTTGCAGTTATTTGGATATTTATTAACCATCCAAACTGATCAACGTTAGTATGAACTAAGTTTTATGCATGTGATGAACTTAGTGTAAATGCGTGATGACTTGTGACTTTGTGAGTTATGACTTATGAGCTAAATATGGTAAACTAAGTATTATATTTGTGATGAACTAGTTAATGCAGCTTGCTAGTGCCAATATTATGTATGGTTACTGAAAATATGAACAATTCATGAATGTTTGTATCAAATAGACTAGTTATATGTTTTCGTTAATTTCTGGCATACAATTTGAGGGGTTTTTATGCTCCGAAAAATATCCGCATGATCAGATTCGTTTCTATTCAGATTCACTCAGATTCATATTCGATATTATTCAGATCCGTATTTGTATCCAAGGTATTCGTATTCGTATCCGGATCCGGGAAAAAAATATGAAAACAAATATGACATAGTCATTATCCGTCCGTATCCGATCCGTTTTCACCCCTAGCCACAAGGCCACAACAGAGGCAGGTGTCAATTCGTTACCTCTATCCTACATTTTTTTCAATGCTATGGACTTATTTCTTAGTATGCTTTATTTCTATCTCTGAATAATCATAAAGAAGAGTAGTGCATATTCCATGTGTTTGCACTGACTACTTTAATATGATACTTATGTATATTTATTACAAACAAATGCATACAAATGAAAAAAATGATACTTATGTATATTTATTTTCGAAGTTTGAAGCTCTTGATGATCACATTGCCAAAGGGGGAGAAAAATGAGAAAAAAAATCTCTGCAAAAATTTGCTTTTCTAGTGTTAAAGGAAGTTTTTCAGCTGCTGTTTTTGAAACTTTCTTTTGCTTGGCAGTTTCTGAAACTTTAACACCTTCTGTCACTCTCTTTCATCTCTTATTCTGAAAGTGTTGTCAATGTATTCATCAAGGGAGAGATTGTAAGACCAAGAGGTTTTTGGTCATGATATTTGATGATGAACACATTGATAATTAAGTAAGACTTAGTCTTGGTGTTTTAAGATGGATACATTGGCTCTGGAACATACTTGTGATCTTAGATGTTGACATGCTTTTGAGCTCTCATGAATCTCGTCGAAAATCACATCGCTTTTAACGGTAGTGGGTGTTGCTTGCAGTATATCTGCAGACGGTTCAACCACATCTTTGTTGGCGGTTCAATATTTCCAGAAGGCTTGTTTTTGGAGTTTCTGGTTTTCTTGAGAGCGGAAGTATCGGCTTGTAATGTACGGTACTCATCGAGAGTGCAGATGACCGCTTGTGCGGTAAGTAGTACCGCTCGTCAAGGTTCCGAACGCGAGTTTTACTTTCGAACCATTAGATCCTCGATCTAACGGCTCATATTGAGAGGAACGTTCGGACCGTCCGAACTCTTCAAGGACTGTGAGCTTTTGGATTGAAATCTGACGGATGAAATCAAAGGGAACGTTCGGACTTTCTACAGTGCTCCTAAATCCGACGGCTTTGAAGCGTGGTCCGATCGGCCCAAATCATCTGGAGCGTCCACGTGTCTCAGGGCTTGGTTCTGAGTTCTTTGCGCATTTCAGTGGTGCGGTAGTACCGTTTGGTAATTTGCGGTAGTACCGCACATCAGTTATACCGTTGTGTTTTTAGCGGTATGGAAAAACCAGAATACTTGCCTTTTGGACATTGGTTTTTCTTGCTGAACGGTATGACCACGTCATGGTTTGCGGTAGTACCAGCTTTTACGGTAGTAACGTTATTTCAATGACGGTAGTACCGCGATAGGTTTTTCACAGAGAGAGAGTTTCTGACAAGCATTGTTAAGTCAAAATCGGAAGTACTGTAGTCTTGGCGCGATATGACCGTAGAATGGAATGACCGTGCTTTGAACGTCGGTAATACCGCTAGTCAGTATGACCGTTTGGTAAAGGTATGGAATTTCCAGAGAGTATGTTTATGGAAGACTTTGAGATTTCACGAAGAGCGGTAGTTCCGCAGTGTTTCGAGCGGTACGACCGCGTGTGCGGTAATACCGGGGCAAATATGGTGTTAGTTTCGATTATGTTCTGTAAAATTGTCGTGTTGAGGATTTGGTTGAGGATAGTTTAAATTCGTGACCTTTATTGTATTGCATGATGCATGATAGTGTTTATGCGTGTGAGTAAGCTAATGGATTGTCAAGTTGGAGAACTTGTGCCAAGATTTGGTTTCTTTGGTCTGTGCATGTGCAGGTTGAGTGTGAGGACGAATCATAGTTTGTGACAAGGTTGACTCGGACTAGGATGTGAAGATATGAGGTCTAGGAGGTTGTGGATGTCACGAAGTGGTTTGGATCACGCTGGAGCACATGGAGATCAAAGGTGTTTTGCACTGAAGCTACGAGAGGAGTCCTGGAGGCTTGCGGCGTGAAGTTTTGGAGAAGGGTGACAGATTTGGAAGGAGTTCCAAATCTAGACATGTTTTGAGATAGAGTCTGTGTCGATGTCGTGTTGGACGTGGATAGGACTCTAGGGTACAAATAGAGAAGGGAGAGAGAACCGTAAAAAGAGAGTTCTGGCCGCAGCTTTGGAGTTACGGGCTTTTGGATGGTGTTTTGACCGTAGCTTTCTTGTTGTTTTGCTGCGGTTTAGAGGTCCTTCAATTTGGGGCTTTGAGGGGTGCTTGATGAGCGCTTTGTAGACACAAATCAAGTTTGATATATAAAGTTCAGATTCGTCCAACCTTGTTTCTTGTTTTGTTGATCTTGCTGTGCGCCTGAGGTAGCTCTTGTTGTAAAGTCCTTCTGGAGACTCACGTGAGGTTCCAGGAGCTTTAGTGCACAAGTTGAAGATTGGATTTGGAGGTCATATCTCTGCAATCATTCAACCCCCCCCTTCTGATTGCCATTACGATCCTACAATTGCTATCAGAGCAAGGTTGCAATGACATTAGACCGAGATCGGTTCTTAGGTAAGCCTCCATACTTCGATGGATCAGATTACATCTACTGGAAGACACGTATGGAAGTATTTCTGCAAGCACAAGGTAATGTCATCTGGCAAAAAGTTGAAAATCCTTATGAGGTACCTGTTGTTATTACCAACAACAATACTGCTGATGTTGAAGCTAATGCTAAAGCTAGAAACATTTTGTTGCAAGGTTTAAGTAGAAACGAATTTGTCAGAATTGCCAACATTAAATCTGCTAACAAAATTTGGACTACACTTGCTGATTATCATGAAGGTTCAAAATCTATTAAAGGTGTTCGTCAGAACCAATTCAAAAAGGACTACTCTAAATTTGAGATGAAACCAGGAGAATCTGTTGATTCTCTTTTTGATCGCTTCAATAAAATTGTTAGTGATTTGCAATCTGTTGATGTTATCTATTCTGATTCTGACAATGCTCGTCAAATCTTGAATGCCTTGGATATGTCTATTTGGGAGGTTCTAGTCACTACCATCAATCATTCTGTTAATATGGAAACACTCACTTTAAATGATCTTTATTCCAAGATGAAAACACATGAGATTGATATTTTGACCAGGATAAACAAGTCAAATTCTTTGGGTTTAGTGACTAACCAAACTGACAGTTCATCAAGCTCTTCTAGTTTCTCTTTGTCTGCCTTGAATGGTATTTCAGATGAATAATTGGAGGAGATTCCAGAAGAACAGCTTGTACTCTTCTCAAACAGGGTGACTAAAGCAATCAACAATGTCAGATCAAGAAAGAGAGGAGGTCCAATTAGATGCGTTGAATGTGGTGAGCCAAACCACATAAAGGTGAATTGTCCTAAACTGATAAGTAAGGAGACCAAAGATGACAAAGCACCAGCTCGGCGTTCAAAATTCAAGTTTGATTCAAGCAAAAAGCAAAATTATCGAAAGGCGGTCAACAAGGTGCTCTCAGCACTTGAGGAGATTGGATTAAGTGATGTTGACTCTGAAAGTGACAATGAGGATGATAACAAGAAGGCAAACGAGGTGGACTTCACAGGATGTGCTTTATGACAAGCAAAGGAAGAACTTATTGATGATGATGATCTCTCAAAGGACCTCGATGAGGTAAAACCTCTTATACCGATTTATCACGTGCTGTGCTTAAATTGACAAATGAGCTTAAAAAACACAAAAAGAAAGTGAAGAAACATGATCTTGTTGTTGATAGCTTGAATTCTGAAATTAATAGGCTTAAGGCTGCTATTCCTGATGATGAATCTTGTGAATCATGTCAAGTTTTGCATTCTGAATTGAAAGTTGCTAGATCAATACATGCTGAATTTGATGAGCTGAAACTAGCGCGTGATTCTTGAGATGATAAGCTGAAACTTGCATATTGTGAAATTGAAAAACTGAAGTCTGGTTCAAGTTGTTTAGAGTCAAGTACTTTGAATGCTCAAATTAAAACTTTCTCGACAGAATCGCTAGAAGCTAGACTAAAGTCATCTCAGGAATCCATACAACAAATGCTTCATCATGAGACACTTTCTTGCACTAATTGTCCCAAACTCACAACTGAGATAGAAGCTTTGTCTAGACAATTAAATGAATTTGGTGAAAAAGAAAAATTGGCTCTGTCTTGTGCTTCTAAGAAAACCGAGAATGGATATGTTAAGTGTACAATCTGTCCTAAATTGACTAAAGAAAATGAGTACCTTAAGGACACTTTGGAGAGGTTTTCTTTTGGGAAGAAAAATCTTAACATGATTCTAGACAGATCAAAAGTAAGTACTAAAAGCCAAGGTCTAGGGTTTAATTTTGCTGAGCATGCCAAGAATCATCCTCCCAAAATTCTTAAGCTTCTTGAACCTGGAAAGTTTGAAATTGAAACTGAACCTAAACAAGTTTTGTTTAAGTCTGCTAGTTTTGCAAAGGATCCTTCTCTCAAAGTGAGCATTGTAAAAAGAAAATCTGCAATCTCTTATCAAGATAAATATCAATGTACTCACTGTGGAAAAGAAGGACACTTGGTTCAGTTCTATTTTCGAAAAGCTAAGAAAGAAAAGAGAGATAGGCTAAGAAGAGTTCTTCTTCCTACGGTTTGAAGGATTGAGTGGTCCTTCTGGAGCGTGGGGCGTACATTTTATAGCCTGCGGGGGGAGGCCAAGACCTGACGGGGTAATGTGTTAGGTTGTAGATGACAAGACCCGACGAGGTTGGTCATGGCGCAGAGATAAGACCAAACAGGCAGCTTTATGAGTGACAACACCAAAAGAGACGACTTTTTTGCGAAGGACAAGACCACACGGGGAGACTTTGCTTGCGAAGGACAACCTCGATCGCCTCGCCGACTTTTCGAACGAAAAGACATGACTCTGCAAAGAAAGACGTAGAGTGTTGTCACGTCGATCTGAAAAGCCTAAACCGTAAGCCTGAACCCTAAAACAGATGTTGTGATGTACATTGATAGATTGTGGAACCGAACAAACATGCAAAAGAGAGATTTCGAAACATGAGACTAGCATAATAATAGTTGTACACATATTAATATTTACATGGTATGATTGATATTTGGAGGACCAAATATCTACTGGCGGCCCCTCTTGGGGCACACTCCACATGTCGCTTCGCCTCGCTGCTGACAGTCCGAGTATGTCGAGGATCAAAGTGATGATCGCCGACCGAGACGAGTAGTCCGAGGTGGTGTCGTGAGGGGGGCCTCCTGTGTCTGTTGGGTCGGTGGCGGAGCACTTTGCAGCTGAGAAGCCTCCAAGTTGAACGAGGCGTCACGCAGGTCATCGAAGAAGAAATCGAGGGGCACCGATAGGTTTGCCTCGTCGTCCGGAAATGAATCGTCCGCCCAAGGCGTTCCTGTGAAGTATTATGTTACAAATGTAATCATGCCGAAAACATGAAAATGAAACGTAATCATCCCAAGGCGGTCATACCTGTTGTCCCGGAGACATGCGCCGACGACTCCGCATACCCCTGCCCCACGTGATGGTGGAGCTCAGGACCTGATAGAGAAGATTGCCATTAGTAACTATCGGGGTTCGAAAGAAACAAGCATTACGTTCCGCAAGCAAGCAAGGTGGTCATACCTGGTGGCACGAAGGCGTGCCCCGCTGAGCCATATCCATTGTTGCTCCCACCATTGTGCCACGATGACACGCCCGCCACGTCCGGGGTAGGAGCCCGTGGACGTGAACCACCTCGTCCTGAGGTGACCCCTCGTCCCGAGGTCACTCCTCGTCCTCGTGCCACTGAGTCCCTCGGCGTGCGACAAGTCGCAATCTAGATGCCTCGTCTCGCCGCGTCCATGATCTGCTGCACGAGCCCTCTCGTGTCCCCCTGCGTCCTCTGGTGCACGGTGGTTGCTACCTCGAGAATCTCCCGGTGTAGATCCGTCTGCACAAGTAATGAACAAGTTGGAAACATAAATCTGGCAAGCTAAATATGAATTAAGGACCGTTCAATACGTACGGAGAGGTGAAAAGCAGAGTCCGGCTGGGTAGGGTACGTGTCGGACGTCACAACCTCGTGTCGTGGTGGGTCGACCACGACCCGGACGCAGCGAAGCCTCGTCCGACTAGAGTACCAATCCATGTAATCCACGTACGTCTCGATGTCGTAAGGATCCTCCCCACATTGGATGATATCGTCGAGCGCGTGACTCCAAGCCTCGACCCAAGGCCTCATCCTATCCAACCAGGACATCATGGTACGTACTCCCTTCCTAGTGTACCTATGGACAGCAACATAATTATTTGGTCAGCACATAATTACATTGTGTGAAAGAAGTAAACATGTGAACTTACGCATGGACGTGCGTCGGCACCGCATACCCCCAAGGGGGATCTCCGTCAGAGACCGAATCGCGCGATGACCCGCTGCACCTGGTACTCCTCCACGAAGACATCATGTACCAAGGGCCTCCGCGTGTACCAGTACTCGTAGTCTCGCGAGCACAGAAGCGACAGTCCGTCGGGCACCCGCTGCAAAAGCCTCTCCATAGTGTACGGTGTTCAGATGACGTGGTCATTGGTCAACTGATCGAACATCGCGATGTACTCCGGGTAAGATCGCTGCGAAGTGATCGGCGTGAAGGTGACCTGTGCAATAGAACACCGTAAACTTAGCACACGAAATTGTGATTACAATACAAAAAAAATGATCATAAAACTAACCCATCGGCGGCACCAAACCGTGCCCATGGTGGGGCGGTCCACCTCGTCGCCCGCAACGTACAAGCTGATCGTATACGCTCTCAAGTCCAACTGTAGTCGTCCAATCTCAAACGCCGAAGGACCACACGCAGTGCAGTAGTGGACATCCGAGAGGATGGAGTTGTCCGGCACGGTGGCACGCGTCGCCGCACAAGGCTTGTGATATGTCGTGCAAAGTACGACCGACCCAGCGTGGGAGGATCTCTTCAATCTCCAAGTTGGCCACCTCCTGTGCGTACCGGACGTAGTGCTTGTCAACGTTGTCGCCGTGGGACCCCAGAAACATTGCCCACCCGAACAACCATAGCAGGTAGGCCTCAAAGTGCCTCCTAACAACCACATCCCCTACACCAGGCGCCAAACGCTCAGGCTGCAAGAAGACATGTACAAATCAGCAAGGTTCACATATGAATTTAAGCGAGATGACAATAGTTACAAATACTTACGTAGAACTGGCAGATCCACTTCAACGTCGGCCCGCGCGGTTCTTGAACTTCGGTGTAAGTTCCGCCCGATGGCAAAGACATCGTGGAACCTCTCTAGGAGGTCAGTGCGCCATGAGGGCGAGATGTCGTGCGCCGCCAGGGGGGAGCCTACGCATGGCAAACTGAGTAGGAAGCTCACGTCCTGCAGCGTCGGCGCCATCTCCCCACACGGAAGGTGGAACGTGTGCGTCTCTGGCCTCCAGCGGTCAACCAGCGCCGTCAACAGCGCCCGGTCGTATGGAAAACGCCTAGACGTACGACCAGCACCACGGTCCTGGTCATCCTCAAAAGTCGTCTCCACCATCCTCACTAGTGCAATGAGGCCTGCCGCTCTCAACCTGCGTCAAAACGATTAAGAATAAACGTGAATGCATGTAAAGTAGTCATACCGCGATTGAGTGTATTAAAACTATACGTACCTCGGAATCCGATCTGCACAGGCACCTCCATGCCCTCATAGGCGTGCGCAACCGAAACGCGCCAAGCTCAATCGACGCCTCGCCCTGCTGGGGGGGGGCACGGTACTGAGACGACTACGGTGATGTGTGTCAATCACCGGGTCAAGCAACTCACACTGGCCTCCGTCCGCCATATCTACAAATTAAGTGCATACATTGTAAAGAGTACGAAACATGTACGATAAACTACACTATACACATCTCAAATAATATACGACAAACTACACTATGTTGCTATTCTACTTGATTCTATGTCGCTATTCTACTTCATTCTAGTTGCTATTCTACTTGATTCTAGTCGCTATTCTACTTGATTCTAGTCGTTATTGTACTTAATTCTACTGGATATTATACTTAATTCTATGTTGTTATTCTACATAATTTGACATCATGTACAAGTTTGAAAAAAATATAATGTAATACATAATTTCTATTCTACTTGATTCTATGTCGCTATTCTACTTCATTCTAGTCGTTATTCTACTTGATTCTATATCGATATTCTACTTCATTCTAGTCCCTATTCTACTTGATTCTAGTCGCTCTTTCACTACAATTCTATACATAATTTTGCTACAATTATCTATTCTACTTAATTCTATGTCGCTATTCTACTTCATTCTACTTGCTATTCTACTTCATTCTATGTCGATATTCTACTTTATTCTAGTCGCTATTCTACTTGATTCTAGTCGCTAATCTACTTAATTCTATGTCGTTACTCTACTTAATTCTAATTGATATTCTACATAATTTGACATAATGTACAAGGTTGCAAGAAAAATATACCTGCAAGATGGCCGGCCTACTAGATCTACTGCTATCTGAATCTATCTCCTCCGCGACGAACCAGCAGAGCTTCGCTACCTTTCTTTCTCTTCCTCTCCTTCTCGATTCTGTTTTTTTCTGGAATTAAAATGAGGTTTGGAAGGATTTTTTCGGCTTTTTATACATGGCATACTGTCGTCATTTCAACTGGCGATAGGTTCTTGTCGCCATTTAAAAAATAGCGACAAGAACCTATCGTCAGTTGAAATGGCGATAGGAACACTGTTCACCTTCCTGTCGCCATTTCAACTGCCGATAGGTAGTTGGATTGGCGACAGGTGCGGGCAGGGTCCCTATCGCCAGTTGAAATGGCGATAGGTTCTTGTCGCCATTTCAACTGGCGACAGGAACTTATTTCTGTAATTTTTTGGGCGACTATATATTTTTGTAATTTTTTTTTAAAAAAATATTATTTAAAAAAAAATCGCGCGTGTGAGGATCCGGGTGAGGAAGAGGTGGGGTGCACGTGGGGAGGGAGGGGGAGGAAGAGCGAGCAGCGGGCAGGCGGGGGCACGAGCGGCTAGGGTTTTAGGCGTGGATTAGGGATTTTGTGCGGTGGCAAAAGCGTGTAAGAACTCTTAAATTCGGGGGTAAAGTTGGAATATAAGGGATAGGAAACCGCGGGAAGCTATTTGAGAACTCTAAAACTTAAATTAAGCTAAAACAACAAGAATAGTAATACACAGTAATTACAAACTAATATTGCGCATCGCCACACAATTTTATACAAGATCATATATTATAAAGAGTTCATCAACAAAATTTACAATATGAATTCTTGCAACAAAAATAAAACATCAATAACAACTTAGAGTCGATTAAAGGAATTCATTACAAATGAGACTAAAACATTTATACAATCACAGAACCATTTACAAAAGTTCATTACATCGGATCAAAATAGAAACTACATCATTATTTAAATTACAAACTACATCATGACATGTTTGGTAGCCGAAGCCCTCGCTTTTCCTCTGCCAGTGCATTACCCGTAGATCGAACTCTCAACCACCAATCCAAAACCTACAACCACTCCACTACACTGTTAGGAAAAGGCAAAAGACTGATAAAAAAACCCAAAAAAATAAAGGGGAGTAAGAAGAAAGAAAGAATGCCATCAGATAGCAGGAAGCTCATCGAGGTTCCCAGACTATTCGAGGCCAGTCGGCGTCCTCTCACTTCAGTGGGTTTCATCACTCGGCATTTACCAAAACCCAACACACACCTTTTCCCGACTTACCTTACCGCAGAAAATCCGACGAATAGTGATCCATGGACCATTAGTCCATAGCTATTGCCCAACCAAATAGCAACATTAGAGAGTGGAATGGATGAGGTAAGGGCAATGTGAGCAGGGCACAGGAAGGGACAAAGCCAACAGCCAGCCATAGCCACAACCAGCCGCAAGAAACCAATAGCCAAAGCCCCAAATAAAACCCATTGCCCACCACCAAGCCACATTTCATTCCTCCAAAGAGAGCCAGCAGCACCACTGCCATTTCAAGGCAAAGTAAGCAAGCCAAGCCACTGCCCCCCACCTTGCTCTCCTCCAAAGGAACCCAGCTAGCTAGGGCAGAAAAAAACGCTAAAAGCTCGCGAGCTGGCTCGGCTCGTACCGAGCTCGAGCTGACTCGGCTCGGGCTTGTGAAATTTTGAGCCGAGCCGAGCTGAGCCTGGGTTTCAGCTCGCAGTCAAAACAAGTCGAGCCCAAGCTGACTCGCGAGCTAGGCCTATGAAGGCCTAGGAGGCCAGCACCCGGTGACCCGGTCCCTAACTCCCTAACCCTAAGTCCCCTCACACCTCACCCTACACCACCGCGCAGGCGCAGGCCCTAATTCCCCATCCCCATCCCAGATCCCACTTGGCCACTTCCCCTACACCTTCAGGCCTTCCTCTCCCACCGACCACCGCCCTCCATCCGTCTCGACCTCCTCCAACTGCGCCGCCCCTTCCTCCACCCCGTCCTCCGCGTTGCCGCTGCCCCTCCTCCTTCCGCAGCAGCATCACCCACCAACCCATGTCCTCTGCGCCGTCGGCCCTTAGCTCCCACTCCCAGTCGCTCCGTCCTCTGCACCGCGAGGCCACACGGCCCACCCATCCTTGGCGGAGCAGCCGAGCTTCTAGATGTCCTCGTGCATGTCCGAGCACTCCTTCCCTAGTTCCCTCAGCCACAGCCGCATGCTGTCCATACCGAATTGCCGACCTTCAGCACCTGGTTCTCCCTCACGAACGTGGCCCAGCTCCCTGCCGCTTCACCGGACGTCACGTCGCCGCTGTTGCGCAGGGGCCTTGACCCTTCCAGCCCGCTAGGCCCCTCCTTCCGCGTGGGAGCTAGCTCTACGATTCTTGGGGTTGTGATGGGGTTCGAGGAGGCAGCCGCCAGAAGTAGCACCATAGAACCAAGGCTAGGGAAGTAGACTACCAACTCCACCACCATACTCAAGCCACCAATGCCACTATGTCACCACCGAAGCCCCATGAACAAGAACCATCTCCTGGCCAAAGCACAACCAGCCGAAGTCTAGTACATCATCACTACCACACCAGGCCCACATCAACTACAGCCACCCCCGAAGCCCAACATTGCCAATACCGACAACCACAGAAGCCGCAAGCTAGCCACAAGCTCACCATTAGCGGCACCAATGCTCACCCAAGGGACCAAGCCCGCATACCCCACCGAAAAACCCAACATCCCCACCAAAAATCCCCAAATCAACCGCAAAATCATATTGGGAATGAATTGATAGCAGGAAATAGTAAGTAAGCGTAAGAGGTACAAGGGAAAACCGCTGGCGTCGAAGAGTCGGGTAGCAACCGAGTAGGAGCTGGAGGTGAAGAGGAAGCCCACCAAAAGAATCACCCCAGAGCAGCAGGCTTCAACCGGCAAAAAGGGCGACCGTAGAAGCTCCCTCGAGCGACGCGGGTAACAGGGCGGCGCAGACTCGAGTGGTGCAGACCCAAGTGGTGCGGGTAACAAGGCGGTGCAGACTCGAGCGATGCCAAATCCGAACGAGAGAGGAGCAATCGGAGGCCACGAGACCTCAAAACGCCAAGATCCAAACGGGATAGGAGCAAATGAGGCCAACTGCACTTGGCCGTGCCAAATATGGATAGGAGAGGGAGAGCTGTGTAACATCCCAAAGTTATGTTACCAAAAATAAAATTAATAAAGTTATTATTTTACTGGATTTTCTGAGTTTCAATAGTGTTTTCTTGAATTTCCAAGATTTAAGAAGTTGAAAAGAAAATTTATTGAGTTTTCTAGGATTTTCTTGGATTTAAAGCAAAAAAAATTTTAATTATTTTCTTGATTTTTTCTCGAGTTTAAAAGGTTTTTCCTATTTTATAGAAATTTAAAATAATTTATGTGTAAAATTAAAAGCCAACTTTAAGTGGGAATTAATTTTATTAAGTTCAAAACAAATTAGGGAATTTTTGTGAATTTTTCTTAATTTTTGGATTTTATTTGCTATTTTCTAAAGCCTAAATGAATTAACTAAATTATTTAAATAGTTAAATCATCTAAAGATTCGGAACACCCTCTTAGGGCCGAAGCTTGCTCGACCCAATTTTCTTTTGAGCCTCTGGCCCATTTCCTTTTCCGTTCAACCAGCCCACGTGGCCTTTCGCTCCACTTCGAACGCACACGTGCCTCCTTTCTCGCTAATTGGTGGGCCCTTGTGGCTTTTCACTCCGGTTTGATCGTGAGAGCCCGCGAGCCCTCGCTGACATGTGGGGCCCACATGTCAGGTCCCCCTTCGTCCTCTTTGCTTTCTTCCTTGCATGTCTGAACGCCTCCGCCATTACCGCACCTTTGAAGGTTTCCAAAACCCGGCGAAACTCATATCAAATCCCGTGATTTCGCGCGCATTAAAAACCAACGTCAATCCCGCACCTGATTCTACCTCTCCCCTTCCTTATCTTGCCCTGATTTTCCTAATCACCGGTGACAATGCCGTTCGGACCTTCTTGCACCCTACGGTGATTCAAACCTCCCCGACCACAATATAAGTGCCCCTCAGGAGCGTCATTTCATGCTCATTCCAACGCCCAAGATCCCCTAGCACCCCCTATCTTCTAGCGCCCGTATTTTGAGTTTTTGCGGTGGCACCCGAAGCTCGGTTCTTCGTCGTCTCCAATCTTGGTCGAGCTCTCTCCAACGACTTCGACCCCACCCTAAGACCGCCATCAACGCCCCACCTCGCGGCGCTCTTCAGCTTGTGTCGAAGACCACCATAGCTCCTTCGCCGACTTTGACCTAAACCCGCCACTGCCAAACTTCATCGCTGACGACCTTTCTGCCGCATCCTCTAGCTTATTTGGTAAGCAGCTAGTTCAGTAAGTTATGCTCTTCACGTTGGTACCACCCGTTCACTTCGTCGTAGCTCCGCCAACCACGGGCTGACGTGGTCAAGCCACGTTAGTGCCACCTTAGCACCACGTCAGCCCACCTGTCCAGTTAGTGCCAACGTGGATGCTTACGTGGAAGTATGAGCTAGCACGCATGCCCCTGTGTACTGTGCTATGAGCCGGGTCTGTCATGGACCATTGACTGCTTCATGGACCTGGTTTTTGACCATGGGCCCACATGTCATAGTTAGAAATTATTTTCCTTTAGGAAAGTAATTCGGCCGGTTAACTGATTTTCAAGCGATGACATCAACATGCGCAGTAAAGATAATTTCCTTTAGAAAAATTAATCAGTAATTCAATAAAATCTGGATTTTAGATTTTCTTTAGGGTTTAAACTTCCAGGAGTTCGTTCTCCTTCATACGAACTCCGATTTCGACAATTCAAAATTTTAAATTCATATAAATTCAAGATATATCTAAGTAAACCAAAATTTCATAATTTGGAGTTCATTTGAATTTTATTTGAATTTTGTTTGAATTTGGCTTATTTTCGTGTATAGATTTCGACGACTTCGGAGAATCAAATTTTGACGTCGTTTGAGAACAACGATTAATCAAGTAAGGCAAGTTATATGTTTGATCATATTTGATTCTATTATTTGAAATTATTTAAATTCTATTTTAAATTATTACTGCATACTTATTTGTATTTAATTTAAATTAAATGCATGTTTTAAACTTATAGTTACTCCTATTACCATTGTATAGCCAACTTGGACATTGAATCAGATATGCCTTGATACCTTAGATGAAAATCTAGTTTATGCAATAGTATGAACTAGAACATTTTGGGAAAAATTATGCTTAGCCATGCTTAGACCAAAAACATTTGATTTGGGGAATTTTAGCCAAAAAATAAATGTTGTTTAGATTGTATCCATGGTGTTGGTGTGTCATGGAAGTTTATAAATGATTTTAAAAATTAAAATAAAATAAATTGGTTTAGACTTGGGCGAAATGGATAGTCGGTGGGTGCATGTTTATGCACGGGCTTAATTCAGGAAGGGTTGAGGTCTAGAGGTTATTTTGGAAGTCGCTCTAGTCAGTTAAGGACTGGTCTTTGAGCTGCATCTTGTTAAGCCCCATCGTACTACCACAAGTCCAAAGTGGGGAGGACTATGCTAAATAATTTGCAACATTTCACTGTTGTTGTGCCTGGTTGCGTGGGTGTATTTATGACCTACTTTTATGTATTCCCACAAGACGCAAGAAGGGGCTTAAATCCAGCGGATTGTTCAATCCAAAGGAAGCAAAACCTTAGCGAGGCATAACTACGTTGGAATGGTGCATTGTAAAGGTATTGTGATAATCAGTTAGTCGCACACCTATGGAAGTGTGTGAGCGGACAATACAAGTTGATTATCTCTTGTGGGTAAAGTTGTACAATCTCTGTAGAGTGTAAAACTATTCGAATAGCCGTGTCCACGATCATGGACATGCTGAGTAAAGCCACTCAAAGTTTGACTTTGGTTTTTGATTTCAAAAGATTTTGACAAATGTTTTTTTGGATAGTTTATCTAATTGGGAAACTGGACGATTAGCCATGTGATAGGAGGGTATCCATCACCATATTTCATATGGAGGTTGTCCTACTATAAAACTTGGAAATTTATAAGATGAATTTTAGTTATAGAGCAACTGCTTTGGAACTTAGTACAAATATTTAAATAAAACAATTCTTTATGCAAATTCAACCAATAAGCCTTCCTTTGATATATCCTTGCATGCATTATAATCTGTTATTTTGTGTAACTCATGAGCATGGAAGTTGTGCTCACCCTTGCTTAATGCAAAAAAAATTCAGAGGAGAAGGACTTCGCTACCGGTGTGAATCGCGATAATTAGGCCGCTACCCCAGTCGATTGCCTGTGGCAGATTAGTTGGGCTCTACTACTTTTTCATCATCTTTCGCTGTGTTCTTTATTGTTGGCTCGTAAGCTTTTCTTGTAATAAACTCTTATTATTAATAAAGTTGTGCGATTTAGGGATGTTACCATATTTGTTTATTGTGTGAACTAGCTACTGATCATGAGACTAGTTCATAAATATATAGAGGATTTGAGGGTATTACTCCCGGGTCCGACAAGCCGCCACCGAGAAGAGAGGAGGGGAGGAGAAGAAACGCAGAGAGAAGTATGGGTGAGGATGAGTGTGTGCTAGGGTTGTGTGAGTGTGTAGTGTGGTGCGTGTGTGTGTTCGGTGTTTGTGTGTGTGTTGCGTGTTGTGTGCAGTGTTAGTGAGTGTGTGTTGTGAGTTGAGGGTGGGTGTGCGTAGCATTTTAGGTTGTGTGTAGTGTGCGTGTTAGATTAGGGTTAGCCTAGTTTAGAAAAAGAGTGCAGGGACCCGATTAAAAGTAGCCTCATCCATAATGTCTCAAACTAACCCTACTAGGGGCGAGTACATATGAGTTTCGCAACCTTAGGTTCTAACGCTAACCGACCGTGGGACAATAACCGCTGGGAGATGTCAACCTAACTAGGATCGAATTTTTTAAATTAAATTGAAATCGGTTAAAAAAGGAAATCAACTGATTAATGTACGCATATTAGCACCAAAAGAAACTAAATATTTATTTATTATTCGCGTATGTCGTATAATTGCATAGGACGAACCGGCTCAGACAGGAGTAGCTGATCCATAATACGTTGACGCCGATCTGTACCACGAATACATAGGCAAGCCTATCTCTTGAACATCAACCTAGTTATATTAAATGTAAAAGTTATCTTTCTATATAATTACACATGTGTGCATGAAAACTATATCTCAAAATCAAATCGGATAAAAAAAAAGAAGAGAATGAAAGAGGTGAATGTGAGAAAAGAGCAGTCCAATTGAGAGGAGTAGTTGGGCTGTAAGATAAATATTAGGTTGATAAAGGGGACTCGTGGTAGGAAAGAGAAGAGGGAATATGTGGGACCCTTTACATATGGATAATATATAAGGACCAATAAAACTCTCATTTGGATAAGAAGCCGTATTTAAGTGCTAACCGTTTTCCCGTTTCGGCGGGCAGAAAATGCTACCTTGTTACGTGGCTATGCTCTCCACATCGGGTAAGTAATATCGTGTGAGTTATGGAGGAACCGAAGACCGGTAGGAGAGTCCGGAAGTGGGGGATCCAAGGCGCTATAGTAGTGCAAGGTGGAGTGTTGGGTGCGGGGATGACCGGCCCAACCAACATTATGGGAACTCGGTGGAGGACTGGGTGAGCGCCCTAGGACACCGACAGAAAGTAATGGGTGGAGACTTAATCACATAACTTGGAAAACGTTCTGTATTTTGAACTCGAAACTGCATCAAAGAAAATACGGGAGACCTAGCTCATAGAGAGCTCAGAGTAGCTATGGGTAAAGTGGTACAAGCTTGCGTAGTGCTATATATCAAACCATGAATTCATGTTTTTCTCCTGGATTGGAGGCTACGGTGATCGCTAGGGGTTTATCTTCTTACCGAGTGATAAGTAGTCTTTTCATAATTAAAACTTGCCACTTAAGTCTTGGTAAATTATTTACAGAAAAAGAGATGAGCTAGAAAATATGATAGTCAACAGTAAAGAGTTGTACAATGCATCTTTGCTAATAAATGCTTGCTGAGTACACTAATACTCATTCTTGCTATTATTCTCTTTTGTTAGATCCTAATCCGACCGGGAACTATCTCGAGTGGGATAAAGGATACGCATGTGCCAACGAAGCCGCAGGAGGCGAGGGCGCTTTCTACGAGGACCAGCGCGAGGTGGACACCTTATTCGGCGAGTGGGATGAGTAGACGACCGGTGGAGTAGGGCAAGCAAGCGAGGGGATTTCTTTTCCCGTTGTAATTAAATACTTGTATTAAAGACCATAGCCTTGCGTGGCTACCTGTTGTAATAAAGTACAGTTTCTATCTTATTGTTCTGCTGCGTTAGTGATACGGGGTGGCCCGATCTTCTCGAGTAGAACCGTAGATAAATAGTGCTTGACGACGAACAACGCTCAGCTGTACACCACGTGCCAGTGCACGGACTTGCAGCTCTATGGATATTCGCCAACACGCACCAGGATGATCACCGCTAGACCACGAGCGGAGATCGCCAAGCCCTCAATTCCCAGCGGAAAAGCAAACTTGACCTTGTGAGTTAGAACGAACAACAGTTCACCTAATTCTCTCTCAGAAATCCTCGCATGAATTTCTGGTATGAAAGAACAAGCAATAACTTCTGTTCTATTCTTTATCTAAAAAATATGGTCTGCCTTTACAATGGGGGTCTACCCCTTAATATATAGTCTTGGTCTAAGAACTATTCGCTACTAATTTTCATGGTGGGACTATTCACACAAATGCCACTGTTCGCCCGCACTATTCATGGCCCCGATACTATTCGCATGCAATCGCTCATGGGCGATTAGAAGCGCCAGATCGTTTCACGGCTCGATCAGAAGCGTGGTTACTATTCACACTTCGGTTATTGTTGTATGCCATGACTTGAGCTTCCTTCCTGGTTTCTCTATATGGGTTTTGTGCTTGACTGCTTGGGCCTTGATCCCTCGCTTGGCCGCATGGACCTTAGCCCTCTTCTCCTTGGCCGAATGGGCCATAGGCCAGCGCCTTGACCTCCTCATTTGATAGCCTTTCTTGGATGACTGCCGCATATCCTTGATCTCCTTCCATCGCTGAATCTTCAAACCTGAGCACAAACAAAACACTGTTTTTAAGTAGTATAAAATTCTCATTAAAATCAATGACATGTTCATTAAGGAGTAAGTTCACCTGAGTTTGTAGTTTCTTCGCACATGCTCTTGTTATTGGTCCTATCGGTAACTCGAGGCGTATATAATGAGCATTAGGTGGAGGAGAAGAAGGTGACGTAGGGATGCCCTCATCAGTTAGTTTTGGTAAGACTTATTATTCGTTGAAGCGGTGTTCTACCGAACAGTTGAATAATAATCGGTATGCTTAAGTGTGATTACCCTCCGATGTAATGACACAGGACGTCGTAGCTGCCTTGCGGCGGCTTTCAGCTTTATCACGTATAATGCGGCTTTTGGCTTCCGAGAAAGCCAGTGGAAAAAGCTCTTCGTTTGGAACAACTTCCGATTTTTTCAAACGAAAAACAAAAGTCAAAGCCGTCTCAAACAGGCCCTATACTTACGAGCACTCCGCTCACGACTGGACCACCTTGTCAGTGTACGATAGGGCCATTTGGTAATTTTGGGCTCTGTGCGGCCCAGTAAGGCCGAATGAGATGGGCTTTGAGGCAGCTAGGTCATCGAGAACATTAGGCCCAGGGGTAACCAGGTAATTTCGTCTGCGCGGCCGCACTTATATACTCCCTCTCGTGCTAAACCCTAGCTAGCTGTCCATTTGCGCCGCCGCCCCCCGAAGCCACCCGCCCGCCTCCCTTGCTTGTCGCCTCCCGCGGTTGCTCGATCCGATGGCTCCCACCAAGAAGGCGGTACGAGCCCTAATCGATCTCCCTTCCTCCTCTGTTCGTCCCATTCAATGTGATTTTTTCCCGGTTTCTGAGGTGGTTTTCTGATGGGTTTCGATCGCTGCGTTGTGGGGTGTGTGTGTGATGATGATGCAGAAGAAGAGCACGGAGAGCATCAACAACAAGCTGCAGCTGGTGATGAAGAGCGGCAAGTACACGCTCGGGTACAAGACCGTCCTCAAGACGCTGCGCAACTCCAAGGGTATCGATTTCTTCCCTCTCCTTCACGATTTTTTGTTGTCTCGGATGGTTTGATCCGTTCGTGGTGGCTGATCGATTAGTTCGTTAGTTCGCTAGATCCGAATAGCAGAATAGCTGGGACATCGTGTGGATTTGTAGATGCGTGGTTATCTTCTTGTAATCTGCTTATAGATCTGCATGTTAGTTTTTGTGTAGACTGGAGTGATTCGTGTTTATCTTATGTTTATTTGTGTGTGGAATTGTGAGTCATTTAGAAATTTACCTGTAGCTGTAGCTTTAGATTGATTGGTTGTGTAGCTCTCTGTAGAATTGGTTGCAGATTTGGAATTACATTCCAGTGGTCTGCACTCTCGTTATGATATTCATTGTAGGCTGTAGTGTTGGGATTTTGGATTGTACAATGGGACTGAAGTTTGCCTCTCTGGCTTGCTTTTGCTGTGCCTTAGAGATGAATGCAGCTCCCTAGAACAATGCCAGCCTCTTGATTAAGGATTCCCCTTGATCTCTCTTCCATATCTGGGGGACAATGGGAGGTTGCGATATTTGTTTTTTTGGTTATGCTAGTACTTTGTGTGCGGTTTCAAGTAGTTTCATGTTATAGGAATGATGGAATTTGATAGGCACCTAGGCTATTTCAGTGAGTTGTTATTGTATACCTCTGTAGTTTACTGCTTTCCTAATGATACAATCGTGTCCTATTGTCCTATTATCCGGTATCGAAGCTGCATGGAGACCTACGGATCCTACAGATTTTCTGATTCTTAGGTGAAATCAATAAAAAATGTTAGGAATAAACACAATTAGACACCACATGATTGAAATTATGGCTCTGCCACTGCATTCCTTATGATACAATCATGTTCTTGTATCCAGCTGCGGAGCCACATGGAGACCTATAGACCCTACAGGTTTTCTGATTCTTAGATGAAATTAAGAAAAGATGTTAGGAGTTAAAGAGAAATAATTAAGATTAGACCCCACGGGTCATTCTGATGCACAATTAGACCTCCGCTGCTGTCACCTGCATTCTTTAGCCACTATCACTGCTTTCTTTAGTTTACGTTTTTTTTGTTTGTATTGTTTGTAATAGCTGGTTAAGGTCGGTCCTTGCGTATAAAATTTCACGACTGATATATTGCTTTTCTTTAACATGTGATTGTGAGTTCTAATAGTCGAATTTGTTTATATGTACAGGGAAGCTGATAATCCTCGCCAACAACTGCCCTCCACTTAGGAAGTCTGAGATTGAGTACTACGCTATGCTGGCAAAAATTAGCGTGCATCATTTCCATGGAAGTAAGATTATTTCATCCATTCTGAACCTGTTTTGAATGCTTCTTTGATGCATGTAACTTACGTTGTGTATTACTACTGTCTCCACCTAAGTGATAGATGATTGTCCGTGTTGTTATTTGTGCTATTATTTGTGCGATGCGCTTGTTAATGTGGCTTTTGTCTCAGACAATGTTGATCTTGGAACTGCCTGCGGCAAGTACTACCGGGTGTGCTGTCTCAGCATCATTGATCCTGGTTCGATGCTGTCTAAATTGCTTCCATTTCTTTTCATTCTGCTCCTTAACTTTTACTGAACGATTTACCTCTTGATACCCCAGGTGACTCGGACATCATCAGTACCACGCCTGGCTCTCAGTGAAGAGAAAACCTTTCCTATTTAGCTGAGGTGTATGGTTCAGACGTGCTTACAAGGCCAATGGCCGTTTGTTGCTATCTTTAGTTATGTAATTTGGCTGTGCTGAGTTGAAGCTGCCATACAGATGGCGCTTCATATGGTTGTTATGTAAGACATTTCTATCGTTTTGTTTTTATGAAATCGTTATTTCCATGGAGCTGGATAATTCTTTTTGATCTTGAGTTTTATTAAGTGTGCAACTTGCAAGCTCTCTGTTTCACGACTGTGCATCGATGCTTGCTTTGTTATTTAACCATCCGCGCGTCGTTGCCGCTTTGTTTACTTGCACGCGGATACCATAAGTATATTGGATGGATTTCTATTGAAGTTAATGCTACCACCAGTGCTGCTCTTTAAGACGAGACTGTGACGCCGCGAAATCTTAAAGATGATTGAAACGGGCAGCAGAATCCTGATGCTTTTTAAGACGAGACAGTGACGCCGCGAAATCTTAAAAGATGCATGAAACGGGCAGCAGAATCCTGATGCAATGGTTAGTCGCTTTTAGTTAGAGCATCTCCAATGGCTTGTTTTACTTGTCTCTAAAAACTGTTACATAGATTTTTTTGATGATGTGGCAACGAGTTAAAGAAGAGAGAGGGACAAATCGTCTCTTCACGAAACGCCGATCGCTTCACAGCCAACGAGCCAAAAACGACGATTTGTTTCCCTGTTGGAGCGCCTCGCCCATTGCTCACGCGGTTTTCTTCTCCCTCGCTGGATCTCGTGTGCTAGCTTCCATTCTCCGCACGCCCGCACCCGTGCGCCTTTTCCTTCCCGCGCCCGCGCGAAGATTTCGCCGCACACGCTTTTCCGCCTTCCTCGCTGAAGTACTCGGCGACTCGCGCCTTCCCGTCATGTTCTGGCGCGCCTCCCTTACCCGTCGGGAGAGGTCGGCGACGACGAGGAGGCTCGATCCGACGGATACGGCTTGGCGGCGGGAGAGCTGGATCCCAGAAGCGGCGCGGATCCGGCGCAAGTGAGCACGAGGAGCGAGGGCGGCGAAGCACGAGGTTCGGGCGGCCGGGTGGATCTCAAGCAAGAGCTCAAGGAGGCGGCTCGGGGAGATCGGCGGCGGTGAGCACGAGGAGCCGAGGCAGCCCGATCCAGGGGAGCCAAGGCGGCGGCAGCCCGATCCATGTTGGGTCTGTACGGCGGGGGAGATGCGCTGGGAGTAGAGGTCGGCGAAGCCAGATGGTCGGCAGACGTCATGGCGGTACGACGGGACGCCGGATCCGGCACCAAGGCGAGGCGCGCCGTGAGGAGGCCGTGGGGCGCGGTCCTTGGATAGGCAGATACAGATGGCGTCGCCGTCGTTGTCGCTGCGCTCAGCCTCGCCTCTCCTGCTGGCCGCCCTCGCCACCGCCACCGCCGCTTTTTTCCCCAGTAATCGGTCCACGCCCGCCGCCACTCTTCCTCCCTCTCAGACGGGCGACTGACCTGGTTCGGTTTGGTGGCCTTCGCGCTTCTCGGTGCGTGCCCGTAGCTAGAGATCCTTGTTTCTTTCTTTGTTCTCGAGACGGCAATCGCCGACTCTAGTAGTCTGCCGCATTGTAAGTAGCAGAAGTGTAGCGCCTTGTTGGTGTTGTTGAGCTCCAAGCACTCCTCCAGATTGAACAGACTGTTCTTCAACACCGATAGCTTGTCATGCCGTTTGTGTCACTTGGGGCGGGGGACGATTCACGTTAGACCTGTGAGCATATGGAGGATCTTAGCACTTGTTGGATATGCTTAATTGTACTGTTGCTATTTGTGCATCTTTGTTTTCTCGAGTGATCCGTGGTCTATGTTACTTAACAGTAACTCATGAGTAGAAGAAAATGGGAGGAACAAAGAATGTTGCTATGCTCGATAGCTCACATGTTGAACAAGAACAACCATGTTGGGTTCTTATCTTGGTTAAGTGTGATCTGAAGGTTCTCTCTGTTTTCTTTGTCATGGTTTGCAGGAAGGCGTTCCAAGTGAAGGCGTCGACTCGGGTTGACAAGTACTCAAAGAATGACATCATTGTATCCCCTTCCATTCTTTCTGCAAACTTTGCCAAGCTTGGCGATCAGGTTTGTTAATAACTTAAGATACTAGTATCCACCAAACCACGTAGTGTTGAGATAATCAATGCACTGACCATGACTTGGGAATGTGTAGAAGAATCATTTTAGGCTACTATTGGAAGAACAGGTTGATAATGTATTGGTTATATTGGCCAACACATCTGTGAGGCAAAGAATCATCGAAAGTGTCTATGCAATTTGCTCGAATCATTATAATTTTTTCCATGAAACATTTGGTGAATAGTTCACACTCATCTTGTGATACTGTTTGAATATTACTAGGTAAAAGCTGTGGAGGTGGCAGGATGTGACTGGATTCATGTTGATGTCATGGATGGACGCTTTGTGCCAAATATCACGATTGGACCTTTGGTTGTTGATGCTCTGCGTCCAGTGACTGATCTTCCATTGGATGCGCATCTGGTACTTCTTGAGCAGCCCTAGTGAAGTTCTAGGTGTTTGTGTGATGTAATACCGTTCCCTTTGACCCCTGCTGAATGTGGTGATTTGTGATTTTAATTGCAGATGATTGTGGAGCCTGAGCAGCGAGTTCCAGATTTTATCAATTACATTACCAAGATGATAATGGGTTTATACTCGAAACTAGGAGTGGGCATCAAACAAGATTGTTCTGATAACTATGAGCCAAGGGGATTGGTTGTTCAGTAGAGCATTTCGTCAAGAGTCAAGATTATGAATGCCAATTGCTAAGGGAATGTTTTTGTAGAAAATGTGATAGAGTGGTTAAAGAAATACTGATTCCTATACTTATTATATTGGATTAGCTTTAGTGTTTTTTTTTGTCATAATTGTCTTCACACAAGGAGATTAGGACTGCTAGTCACACAGTGCATGGCTGGTTCTTTGACTCTAGAAGATTGGCACAAGTACAGAGTATGCCAATACATCATCTGCAGCTGTAGCTTACTAGCTTTAGCTGGAATAAAAAGCAGCCTAACTCTTCTTGCAAAAGAATAGACAAAAAGGTTATCGGTGTCCAAAACATACCTATTTATTGTATGCTGGCTCAGTACTGTACTTGTAGCAGAAACTTTTTAGTTCTGCTTAGCAGTGAACGTTAGGCTTCAGTAGATTTTATTGAAGTCAGTTGTTTTGTTAGCCATTTACTATCTGGGCAAACTAATACAATTGGATCATTGAAAAAGCATCACTTGAGTATCCTTTTCCTGTCTATTGGATTATTTCTATCTGACAGCTTTCCTTGTGTAACATATAAGAGAACACTTTGTGACATAATGACTCAATTGCATATTCACTGTATATTTGATGGTAGTTTTGTGATAGTGCTGTTTGTGATCACGGGGCACATTTGGCAGAGATTTGGCAACTATGTAAATAATTAGTCATAGTTTTAGTAATCTTTTATGCACTAATATATGATATGTTATATACGCTTACTTTCATTTTTCACAACATCAGTTATATATGCATACTTCCTTTTTTCTTTAAAGTTCTCTTTGGATTTTTCCATAGTTGTTGCTAACCATACTATTTTGGTGTTCACACAGGTTTATTTGCAAGCACCTGAAGAATTGCTAGTGATCGCTCTTTTGTTGCAGCTAGTTATGTGTGCACTGTCTCAAGAAAGTGATAATTATGGCTACATTGTTGGACATTTTATTTAGTTCTACTTTTGCTTATGGCTAAACTGTTAGAGACTTTATTTGGTTGTACTTTGCAGTATTTGTTTCGATTTATTGCATACATCGATATGCTATGTGATGAGCTATCGATTTATACTTTGTATGATTTGTTGTCTCTTGGATGATGTATGATATGATACGTCGATTTTCCTGGATAAGAACTTGACTTTGTTTTTCATTCCTTTGAAATTATCATGCAAAGCTTCAATGCTTGTGAGGCTTGGTGTTAGAATTGCTGCTTGTTTATATATGTAGTTGTAATCAAATAACACATGTAGGTCACAAAGATTGAAGTTAGTGTTGATCAGTATGGTTATTTGATTCATGCAAAGTTTAAATGCTTGTGAAGGTGTTAGAGACAACCTAAGAGACAAACTATTGGAATAGTTGTCTCTAATATTGTCTCAAGATGACATGGAGATTATTAGAGACAAGCTAAGAGACAAACTATTGAAGATGCCCTTATTCAGAAGTTAAGATAGAGCTAATTTTGAGAAACAATATTAGAACCTGGCACACGAGCACATGTCTACTATAAGGACGTGTGACGTTAGCTATACTATGATATGAACGAGAGGGAAAGAATTAGATATCTCTTATGCAGTAAAAGATAATTTATTATAGAAGCTATTTTTAGAGTTATCTATAGATGAGCTGCCTACAGATGATATAAAAGAGTGCTTTGTATATTCCCTAACTCATACGTGACGTGAGCACAAATCCTCCGTTAAGCACACAGATTAGAGCTTTCTGGGTAGTCTTCCTTTCCATTGGGGGTAAAAGGAAAACTTCGCGGACTCAATTGGAAATAAAAAGTTGACCATCTTGGAAGGTTCCAGCAGCCAGCACAGGAATCCACACCTGGCACGATAGAAATCGCAACACAAACCTGCTACCTATCACTAAAATTTTAGCATATTACAAAAGAAAAAAAAACACACACCAGATTTTACAAATCGCAGCTAATACTACAAAGAAACACACGCACACTTGAAACAAATTTAACCTTGGCTATTCAAGAGAAAAATAAGACGATTTAAATACAGTACCCAAAAATTAGCGGCTGATTCTTCATAGGAAAAATAAAAAACTTTCGGGCAAAACATAAAAACTTATAAACCCCGTGAGCGTGCAGAAGCCGGAGTCGATTTGCCAAAATTCGACGCGCAAGCGCAACAACTTCCCAACCGAACCCGACCTGCCACGTAGGCGGAGTCCAACGCATTTCTGCCGCCGCCGGCCAATGGAGCCCCGCCACGTGGCCCGCGGCGGGAATTTGTCCTAAATGCTAAATCCCACCGTAACCGCGTCCACGCCTATATCAGCTACCCCTCCTCGTAATCTCCTCCTCTTCCCCGACTAATCCCGACCCGAACCGGCGATATCTCGCGGCGGTCAAACCCCGCATTGATTCCGCTCGCGTCGCCGCCTCTTCGCCGCGCGCGCGCGCCCGGAGCGTGGCCTGCTCGCGGGGGACTAGGGTTTGCGAGCGGGCGAGCTGCCGTCCGGTGGTCTCGGCGGCGGTCGAGGAGGGGGAGATGGAGGCGTTCCTGCAGAAGCTCAAGGGGCTGGACGCGTTCCCCAAGGTGAACGAGGACTTCTACAAGCGGACGCTCTCCGGCGGCGTCGTCACGCTCGTCGCCGCCGTCGTCATGCTGCTGCTCTTCATCTCCGAGACCAGTAAGTGCTCGCGAAGCCGCCGCTGTTCGATTTAGTGGCGACTCTGGCCGTAATGGGCTAATGGCCCACCGTGATTTGTAACTCGAGGCATGCGGTTCTAAAAGAGGTTGAATTATAGCTCTCTTTGGGATTAATGGTTGGTATCTGCTTGGATTTCGGTTGGGTAAGGTTTGATTTGAAAGACACGGATTTGGTGTGCCCGTGGTTCTGTCTGCTTCATATTTGGAAGATTTTGAGATTCCTCTGACTTGTTCATGGAAATTTCTAGACAAAGGTGGCCTCTTGTGCTAAGCTGGCGGGGAGGGAAAAGATCGGACTTTTGGTGGACAAATGTCAGTGGCGGTCATTGCCGCGAATTATAATCTGTGATGCACGTGGCTTTCCCTTTTTCCCCCTTTTGGGTGTGAGTTGTTGGAAGAAAATTCGAAAAGCTTTCGGCTTAGTTTCTTCGGTTGTGGCAGTTTGGTGTGGGACTAGATTCAAATTTTCTGGTATATACTTGTATTTATGTGCTGACGTCCCAGTTTGATCGTGAAAGGTTATTATAGCTTTGGATTTGTGTTTTTGTCTTGTGTTTCGGATCATGTGTGCATAATTAGGTAATGATGAGGATTATTCGCTCATCTTCGCAGTTAATATTTTTAGTAAAGTCTGTTGGTGAAAAGGTTCTGTTATTTGTCAACATATTTGAGCCAGTATGGACTTACATTACTTTTGGAGAACCAGATGTGCTAGTTGTTGAATTTTGATGATCATTTTGTTGGGCACTTGCGGCAATTTGGTGGTGGAGAGTGGAGACATTCTGTTTAGGGTGAATGTTGCGTATGGCTTCTTCGTGTATTAGGAATTTGGAACCAAGTTTCGCCATGCCTATGTTTTTCCCATACAGTAGCCTGTAATTTATTGTTGTTGGTAGTAAGAGCCAGGTTATTCCTTTTGGTTATGGCAGATAATTCGTTGTTCTTGAGACAACCTCATCTGCATCCAATTAGCATTGTTGACCTTTCCATATCTGTAAGTCTTGTGTGGGCAGCTTGAATCTATTATAGCATTGTTCTGTTTTCTTCACTGAATCGGGGGCTGTCAATTGTTAAAAAGACGATCACATTTTTACATTAACAGGTGGTAATCCAAAATAATAGGGCTTGTTAAGGCTGATGCCCAACGTTTTACCAGCAGTTCACTGGACTTGAACTTGTTCACAGATGCAATTGGTATTCTAGTATATCTGGTAGTTTTCTTTCTTGGACAATTTTTGGATGTGCTTCTTTGTGCAGTGTCCAGTCATGAAATCCACAGCGTATTTGGTCTTACTTTATTCCTTTCTTCCTTTTCTTTTTTCTGACTCTTTGTATGAACTTTTAACCTCATCTTATTGTGACCTCTACCATCTATGACTTAGTGATGTGGTTTTTTAATACTAGTATGCCATTGTTGTTAAGGAAATCTCGTTTCTGTTATATGCTAGTCTTATACAAATAATAAATAAGGTAAAGGCGTAAAGCTTCTAATAATCACCTTCTATGTGATATAATGCTTTTGCAGGGTCATATTTATATTCAGCAACAGAGACTAAGTTAGTGGTAGACACATCAAGAGGAGAAAGGCTACGAGTAAATGTTAGTATTACCTTTGCATCAATTAGGCTAGATTCAGGTTAACTGCCGTACTTCTGTTGTCTAAAAGGCAGACTCTTTGTAGTGCTTTTCTCTTATAATTTGTTGACAATTTGGTATGAATATTTGTTGTAATGCTAAATCCATTTTACAGTTTGATATTACTTTTCCAAACATTCCTTGCACCCTTCTCAGTGTTGATACGACGGATATTAGTGGAGAGCAGCATCATGACATTGTACGGACTTAGGTTATCTCTTTCTGTGCTAATTCTTAGACTATTTATTGATTTGTCATCTTATTGTTTCCATTGTTTGTTGTAGAGGCATGACATTGAAAAGAAAAGATTAGATTCCCATGGTACTGTTATTGAATCAAGAAAAGAAGGCATTGGTGGAGCAAAGGTTGGTGATCTCTGTTTCAGTTACACTCTGAAGTTGAGGTCATTAAAAATTATGACTAGAGTGTCTTGCGGTCTTGCCCAATTTAGTCTGGGTGGTGAGCACCTTAGGCACATGTTTTTATGACAACTGTAGCAAATGTGGTTGAAGTATGAATAGAAATTCCGACCCTTCCTTATTTTCTATGTTTATCCCCTATTGTTTATTTTTAGGTGAGGATTTAACGCCAACAGATTATATATATTTTACAAACAGATCGAAATTTGAGAACCATTTGTGGACTATCCAAATGTTGAAAATGTACTCTTGTATCCTTATGTGGACTAGGCAGCAAAAGTTGAAATAGCTACCACTTACACATTACTCTGCGGCTCTGCCATCTTCTGCAAAGTGAAAAGACTTTCTAGAGGTACATCATGATGATCATATCTGTGAATTGCTGAGTTATTTCCATCCCTTGCGCATTTGCACATGATGTGCTTCTGTCTAGTTCCCTGTTGAGATGTGCGCTTTTTAATGAGCTATTAGAAAATCATGGAAAAATTACTACTGTGTGGTATGTGTTACAGATAGTTTTGTGGGGATTCCTTACCAGCGCCGCAACAGGAGAAGACAAGATAATGTTTCACATACGGAAAGCTAAAGTGCAGTCCGAGTAGAACTCCTCAAATAGGATTAGATTATTATTCAAACTGTTGCACATTAGGATCAGCTTTTACAATCTATAAAAGAGCTGTATTATTGTAACAGAGAAAACAACAAGAAATAATACAAGATCCGTCTTCCTTGATTCTTCTTCTCATCTAGTCTGGCTTCGCATCCATATAACCTGCGCTCTTCTTCAAGCAGAGCCTCGGTTCATATCAATTTGGTATCAGATTCACCGGTCCCTTCCACCATCTTTGCCTAAGCACGACCATTGCTCGACGTCCGATTGGATGGGTTGAGAAAGCTCGATCCGAATCGCTCGGGCTATCTCAAACATCCAAACCACTCTAGAACAACGCTTTAAGAACAAAGAACTTCGCCTCCGCCAAATTGTTTGATGGTCTGCCAAGGAGATCGCGATTCTTTGATGCCTACGCGACGCTTCAGCTTCTTCTACGGCCGAAGTCGACCTCCTCCACTCACACCGGCGTAGGCGTGCTGCCGCTCCCAACTACTGCCGAGGACGCGAGCTGTGCACCGTTGGATTATCGGTTTCTACTGCAACTTGCGCTTCGGTCCGGCAGTACGCACCAACACATTAGGGGCTATCAAGAACCTGCAGCAACCCGACACCTTGGCACAATACCAGCAGGAGTATACTGACCTGTTGTGCCATACGTCTGGCTTATCCCGCACGCACCAAATTGAGTTGTTTACCGCCGGCCTTACAGACCCTGTCCGCACCCACGTAGAATTGGAAGGGTCAACTTCCCTGCAATAGGAGATGAATTTAGCGTGTGCATATGATCGGCTTCAGGGTACTGTAGCAAATCCGACACCGGCTAGCAGATCGTCATCTACCCCGAAGACCGGCTCCCGCGCGTGGCTGCCTCCACCATCTCGCGCCTTGGCGACGGCACCCCCTTCAGTTCCACCGCCTATGGCGCCAGTTGCTTCCACCGAAACACGGACAGGGGTCTCTCGCCGTTTGTCCACCGCCGAGATGGTTGACCGACATCAACGAGGCCTATGCTTCAATTGTGATGAACTGTTCACAAGGGGACATCGTTGTAAACGTTTGTTTTGGCTGGAGCCTGAGTTCACCTCCGAACCTTGGACAAAGCATGGATGACCGACCTCGTCACGATGAACACGAAATATCCTTGCTAGCGGTCACAGGTATCTGCACGGCGCAGACAATGCAACTCAAAGTACGCATTGGCGATTTCGAGGGGACGACATTGTTCGACACTGGATCCACTCATAACTTCATCAACCAAACGTGTGTTGCCGCCATCAATATTCCTATACAACCTCATAGCAGCCTTCGCGTCAAAGTAGCCAACGGCGACCTCCTGGAATGTGGCGGTATCTGCAAGAATACACCGATGTTCATCGCCCCGTCAAACTTCACAGTGGATTTTTTCATCATTCCTCTCTCAGGATTTGATATCATCCTGGGGACGCAATGGCTACGGACATTGGGGACGGTCCTGTGGAATTTCGCCCAGATGCATTTCTCTTACTGGGAGCACAACCAACGCATCACATGGACTGGGCTTCAGTCTCGACCGTTGTCAGCCGCCATGTTACAAGCAGCTGTCGGGGACGATCTTATGGCTACCACCTTGGCCGAATTTGATCATCGCTTCGCGGAACCATCAGGACTTCCTCCCACCCGCTCGTGCGATCATCATATTCAGTTGGTCCCCCACGCGCCAGATATCTCCGTGCGGCCCTATCGATATGCCCACATTCAGAAAGACGAAATTGAGCATCAATGCGCCGCAATGCTGGCACAAGGTCTCATCCGTTCGAGCTCTTCCCAAGTTTCCTCACCCGTGCTCCTTGTCCGCAAGAAGGACAATTCATGGCGTTTTTGCGTGGACTACAGAGCTTTCAATGAACACACTATCAAGGATAAATTTCCAATACCGCACGTTGACGAGCTACTAGATGAACTGGAGGGGTCCTGCTATTTCTCCAAACTAGACTTGCGGTCCGATTATCATCAAATTCGTATGTTTCCCGATGACGTGCTCAAAACAGCCTTCCATACCCACCATGGCCATTTCGAATTCCTAGTTCTTTCGGCCTGTGCAATGCTCCATCTACTTTTCAGGCTATGATGAACTCGATCATGCAACCTTTTTGTTCGGCGATTTGTTCTGGTATTTTTCAATGACATTCTCATTTACAGTCGGACGTGGGCTGGACATCTTCGGCGTGTTCGTCAAGTCTTGCAAGTCCTGACTACTCACCAATAGTTCCTCCACAAGAAAAAATGCATTTTTGGGCAACACCAGATTTCTTATCTCGGACATGTCATCTCTGCCACCGGGGTTGCCATGGATCATGCAAAGGTATCCGTTGTTCTTGATTGGCCACGTCCCCGTACCATATGCAGTTTGCGGGGTTTCTTAGGACTTGCCGGGTACTATCGCAAATTTATACAAGATTTTGGACATATCGCGTCACCACTCACCAAACTCCTCTGCAAAGAAGGATTTCGCTGGACCGAGGATGCCACAACAACCTTTGATGCTATGAAACACATCATTGCAGCAGCACCCGTTCTACAACTTCCGGATTTCAAAAAGGATTTTGTCATTGATTGTGATGCTTCTTGTACGGGCTTTGGCGCTGTTCTCCATCAAGGTGGTCGACCCATTGCATTCTTCAGCAAAGCGGTTGCTACGCATCAAGTGGCCTTGTTTACGCTGTCCGACATTGGCGTCCGTACATTTGGGGTCGCACGTTTCGAGTTCGAACCGACCACTATAGTCTGAAGCATTTGTTTGATCAACGGTTGACAACAGTGCCACAACATAGGTGGATTACGAAGCTTCTTTGATATGACTTTCCGGTTGAGTACAAACCTGGCAAGGACAATATTGTCGCTGATGCACTCTCCCGGCGTCATGAGGATCTCAGTTTGCATGCGTTGTCGGCAGCTGATTTTGCTTACTATGATGATCTCCGTTGTCAATTATCCACACATCCTTCTTGGCGCGATCAGTACATGTCTTGGTGTGATGGTGCTCTCTCGGCTGATTGGGAATTCTGGATGATCTTTTATTGTTTATACTTTGCATCTTTGTCTGGTGATTTCCCGGTATTCAATGACTATTTTCGGTAGCTTCATTCGGTTGGACATGAGGCGCCACCAAGACTCGCAAATCTTCAATCGAGCTTTCACATTCCAGGAGGCCGACGCTTGCTTCAAACATTTATTCGCTCATGCATCACTTGCCAGAAGTATAAGTCCGAGCAATTGCGGCCGGCCGGGTTGCTTCAGCCACTTCCAGTGCCGCATCGTGTTTGGGCCGATATTAGCACGGATTTCATAGAAGGTTTGCCCAAAGTTGCCCACAAATCCATCATCTTGACAGTGGTCGACCGATTTTCCAAATATGCCCATTTTCTCACCTTAAGTCATCCTTTTTCGGCTCAATCAGTGGCACATGTATTCTTTGACCATATTGTTCGTTTACATGGGTTTCTCGAGTCTATTGTGAGTGATCGTGACAAAATCTTCACGAGTCGTTTTTGGAAAGATCTTTTTCGGTTGGTCGACGTGAAATTGCACATGAGTACAACTTATCATCCGCAATCTGACGGGCAAACTGAGGTGGTTAATAGGACAATTGAAATGTATCTCCGTTGTTTATGTGGAGATCGAGTGCGAACTTGGCCTCAATGGTTGGCTTGGGCTGAATTTTGCTACAACACTTCATATCACTCCGCTCTTAAAACTTCTCCTTTTGAAGTCGTTTATGGGCGGCAACCACCTTTCGTGATCAGGCATGAAGGAAATTCGGAGGTACTTCCAGAAGTTCAGAAATTATTAGCAGAACGCGATGATTTCCTTCATGATATCCGTTTGCGGTTACTTCAGTCGCAACAACACATGAAAAGCTTGGCAGATAATAAACGACGAGAATTACAATTTGCTGAGGGAGATTGGGTGTGGTGGAGGTTCCATCAACGCCAACTGTCTTCAATTGCGCCCAGCCTTAATATCAAACTGTGCCCTCGTTTTTTTGGTCCCTATAAGGTGCTCTCTAAAGTCGGTGAGGTTGCTTATCGTTTGGAGATTCCGGCGCAGACCAACATTCATAATGTGTTCCATGTTTCCAATCTCAAGCTCTTTCATGGTATTCCTCCTGAAACTGTTTCGGCGTTGCCTCCACTTCATCATGGTAAAGTGCAACTTCAGCCTGCAAGTATTGTTCGTGCCAGATTGAATCGCGGCACCTGGGAGTTACACGTTCAGTGGGTTTCTGATTCTATGGATGAACCAAAGGAGACTTGGGTGACACGTGATGATTTTAGCCGTGAGTTTCCTGATTACAAGCTCACGGACGAGCTATTTCAAAAGGAAGGGGGAAGTGTTACAGATAGTTTTGTGGGGATTCCTTACCAGCGCCGCAACAGGAGAAGACAAGATAACGTTTCACATACGGAAAGCTAAAGTGCAGTCCGAGTAGAACTCCTCAAATAGGATTAGATTATTATTCAAACTGTTGCACATTAGGATCAGCTTTTACAATCTATAAAAGAGCTGTATTATTGTAACAGAGAAAACAACAAGAAATAATACAAGTCCCGTCTTCCTTGATTCTTCTTCTTCTCATCTAGTCTGGCTTCGCATCCATATAACCTGCGCTCTTCTTCAAGCAGAGCCTCGGTTCATATCTGTATGATACTGGGTAGTTGGGACTTGTTGATTGTGTCAAATGTATTTGATCATAGCTCATAAGTAAATTTACATTTGAGTAGAAGAATTTTCCGATTATGTATACCTTGAAGTTGTTCTAGTAATGCAAAATCATGTGTTCTCCTGTTTCCTTTGGTATGTGAGGAGCGTACCTGCGTACGTTGAGATTGAAAATTTATTGGCCACAATGATACCCTGGCTGGTAGAAATTATAAGGGTAACCCAGTTTTGACCAGTGTTTTTTACTTATGTGTACAAGTAACATGTTTTACATCTTGTGGATTTGTTCTACTTTGCCATTTAATGCATATCCTTGATTGATCCTTTTTATAGATTGAGAGACCATTGCAAAAGCATGGAGGAAGGCTTGACAAAGGCGAGGAATATTGTGGAACATGTTATGGTGCTGAGGAGGTATGCACACTTTTTTTGCCGTTGGAAGTTTTTGGGGGAGCTTATTCTTGTGTTTACATTTTGGTTCTGCTTTCTGATGTCCATCTCACTCTCTCTTTTTCCCTTTTGTTTAAACTTTGGACTGCTTGCACCTATCTGGAGTTCAGTCGGATGAACAATGCTGTAATTCCTGTGAAGAAGTTAGGGAGGCATATAAGAAGAAAGGATGGGCCCTTACAAATCCTGACCTAATTGATCAGGTATATCAACTGTTTAGGCGTGTTTTTACCTGGTTATATCCATTCTGTAGTCTTCCATTGAGCTTTTTGTGTTTAGTTTAAGTTCAGAAAAAGATTCATCGTATGGTAAATACTGTGGAAGATTGTAAGGTACTCTATTATTGTATTTCTAAGAAACCACTATTACTGGAACAACCAATATATTTTGTTCCTTTATCCAATATCCGCCTTGCTTTGCTCTCCCTTGAATAACAGAAATGACCCGTCCCTAACGTAGTGACATGCTCTACGCTTTGCTTCCTCGTGTATATGATCCTGCCTTTTCTGCACGGCAGCCATCAACCTTCTCTATTATATTTCAGGTGTTACTTTCTGTACTAGGTGGGAGCTAGGGTGGTATACCACTTCTTCCTACTTGTATATGAGCCTGCCGTATAACATTGCAAGGTGGGCTTCATTTATAAGTGGAAAGAATGATGTGCTATCCTAGCTCCTACTGTTGACTGGAACTTATGCACTCCTGTTTTTTTAGGATTAAACTTGAGGCATGCTCTACTATTCGATAGCCATTTATGTGTGATTTACTGGATCGTTTGACGGATGACATGATATGTGTTAGAATAGGAACTCTTTTGTATTTCCTTATCTGCCTTTTGTATTGCCTTACCTGTATATGACATATCCCCCTTGTACACCCTATATATATATTGTCTATTGAGTCTTTTCAATATATACACAATATTCATAACATGGTATCAGAGCAAAAGTTCTAAACCCTAGCCTACAACCTAGCCTGCGCTAGTCTTCCGCTGCCCGCAGCCCCCCGGAGGAGCAATCTCCGCTCCGGGGGCGGCCAGATCCAGATCTATCTGGCGCGTCTCCTAGTTTGCTGCTTCGTTATCTTTGTTCGATCGCTCCAGATCGGGCCGCCTCCAAGCCTCCCGCCTGGATCTGGCTGCCTCGACTCGGATCCATGCTGACCCGAGCTCCGGAGCCCGCACCCGGTCGCTGTCTGGTTCCAGAACTGCTGCGCGTTCCGCGCGTCGAAGGAGTCGCCGCCTCTGGGCCCTCCTCCCGGATCGCCGCCCGAACAGCCCAATGCCGTCGATGGCTGTGTCTCGACCAAATCCAGCGGCCTTCGCTTGAACTCTTTAGATCTGGCGAGATCCATCCGGATCCGTTCGTCATGACACCCCCGAGTGGGATCCATGGCCTCCGTGGCTTCTTCCTGCGCGAGGTGCGCCTCCCACGTGTGACCTTGAGGACCTCGTGCACGGTCTGCCTCAGCGCCTACTCCGTGCCATCCCGCTTGCTCCCCACCGGCTTGAACCTCGGCGCCTCTGGCGGGTCGTCGAACAGCTGCAACTCGTTGACCATGTTGTCCAGGCTCATCTCCTCCTCCGCGTCCATTTCTGCCTCGGGCTGGGCCTCCCCTGCTGTCGCTGCTCTTAGCCTTGTCGCCGAGCGCCGCTGCCCAAAGTTATAGCTGTTGTCGGTGGAGTGAAAATAGAGAGAGGGGGTGGTCGGTGGGGATTGAGAAGGAGAGGAGTTGGCTGCGAACATTGTGATGGTTGGAGTTAGTTTTGGCTTGGCCCTGTTGGGTTGGTTTGGCTGTGCCTGGTCGCATGGTTCTGCTACTGCTAGTTATCCTTAGGTTTTTCTCTTTTTTTTGTGTCGTTTTCTTTCGTTGCGTTCATCCAAGTCCGTACCGCTCTATCATTGAGTTCGTCTAAACCATGCGAGTCCACAAAATTTATTGTCAGTTATAGAAGCATAGGAATTGCCTTATGCATGGCAGCAGCCGTCGCTCCCACTCCTCTGAGCCGCGTGCAGATAGTAAAAGTCATTATGATGCCGCCGCTTCTCTCTTAGCTGCCGCTCTGAGCTTCTAAGGCCACCACGCTTCTTTCTTGCTGCCGCCGTCTCGGGCTTCGATCTGTGTCGTCATGCTTCTATCTATTCCTATTCAGCTTGATTTGACAGCTTTCTCTATATTTGTCGGTTTTATTATCTTCTTCATGTCGTGTTGTCGCGGTCGACTTTGCTTCTGCTTGTCTCTACTTCGTCAACCCCTGCACCTTGTGCTTTATGGGTTGTCGCATAGTCCCGGATGGGAGATCTTTTGATCCTCGACATATTTTCCAAGAGCTGCATGCTACGACGACATTATCAAGACTCGGACTTTGGATTTTTCATATTTTAGTATCAACCATTTTTAAATACAATGCTATTGCATACGCCTTGCATTTAAGGGGAGTGTTAGAATAGGAACTCTTTTGTATTGCCTTATCTGTATATGACATATCCACCTTGTACACCCTATATATATTGCCTATTGGGCCTCTTCAATACATACACAATATTCATAACAATATAAATTAGATGGAGCACACAATGCTACTATGCTATAAGCTTGCAAACCTAACATGCCTCTAGGTTGTATAATGTATACTTCATACTTTGGATCCTACTATCCAACATAGCTTCTTTTTTTGTGCTAACCTTTTTCAAGTTTTCCTCCATGCATTCTGTTTGCAATTGCTAAGATTTAATGGTGTCTATGATGGGTGCGACAGTGCACAAGAGAGGATTTTGTTGAAAGAGTTAAAACTCAACACGGTGAAGGCTGTAATGTCCACGGCTTTCTAGATGTCAGCAAAGTTGCTGGAAATTTCCACTTTGTTCCAGGAAAAGGATTTTATGAATCAAACATGAATGTGCCTGAGCTGTCGGTACTTGAAGAAGGTTTCAATGTAAGTAGGTCACCTATTTTTTTTCCCTTTCTGTCATTAGATTAGTTTTTTTAAGTGTTTGCATTCGGTGTTTCTAATATGTTTGTGTATTACTTTACCAGATTACTCACAAAATAAACAAACTGTCCTTTGGGACAGAATTTCCTGGTGTTGTTAATCCACTTGATGGGTAAGTCTCCTCTGCCACATTCAATATAAAATTATCTCAATTCTTTTTGAACCATTCATATTCTCTTAAATGTCTTATTCTGGTAATTTTTATTTTTATACCCTCAAGTACTAACCAATTTCATGAACACAGTGCTCAGTGGACACAACCGGCATCAGATGGGACATACCAATACTTCATAAAAGTGTGTTTTTCATCCATGTTTATTGGAGTTCTATGGCTTACTTCTGCTCTTGGTCAATGCATTTACCAACCATCATTATTTTAGAAACTTACTGGGTTTTCTTATCCAGGTTGTCCCTACAATTTACACTGATATAAGAGGGCGCAAGATTGATTCCAACCAAGTTGGTGGAGTTCATTAAATGATTATATACACAACCTTTTCAGCTCTCAACCTTAATGATGTTATGGTTACTTTCATTCACAGTTCTCAGTGACGGAGCACTTTAGAGATGGAAATGTTCGTCCAAAACCCCAACCTGGAGTATTTTTCGTCTATGATTTCTCACCTATAAAGGTAATAATGAAGATGTGAAAAGATGCACATACAGTTTTCTGCAGAAACACGTGCATTTTTACCTATAGGCTATCTTCACTCGTCCTGTGCTCACATTCTCAACCTGTGCATGTTTGTTGCTAATTTGCTCTGCTGTGTTTGGCTCTGTCCATTATTACTGCAAATGGAGCAGGAGTAAATTGCACCGTCTGTTCTTATTCAGTTTTATTTAAAACACGCTAGAAGGCTAAAAGCCTAAAATACCTCTCTTTTACCCTCTATTATTCTGTAATTGGATACCTTAGAGTTGCAGGACCAAACTGGATTTTATGAAGTAACCATTAGGTCCTGGAAAGTATCTGAAGCTAGTATTACTGTTCTGTACTAGAAAGGAGCAGGGCATTGTTGAAATTTATGTATCTCTTGGGAGTATCCTAACCAAGGAAAAAAAAAGCACTTCCTAGGTTGGTTTAAGCCTTTTTTTTTGTGCTAGTTTACCTATTGTATGAGCTAAATATGCTTGAATTATTGTATGAGCAAGTCCCATCATTTTTTAAAACATCTCCAATTCAATTTTCTGGTTTTGGTAGCGGTTTTTCTGGTTTTTTGAAGCGGTTTTTCCGGTTTTGGACGGTAACCGTTCTGGTTACCGGGTTTAAAATATCCCTAATTCAATTTTCCATATTCGAAATTTGAATATTTGTTTCCGGGTTTTCCGGTTACTAGCCGGTTACCGTTACCAGTTACCGGACCGGTTCTGAGTATTGTATCCTTGATCCTAACATACTGAAACGCATTTGTGCATGTGCATCATAAGTTTAACACATAGCAACAAATTGACAGTGCATGTGCATGAAATAAATTAACAATTCACATGGATACCTCGTACAAACTAACTTGTGGTTTCGTTAATTTAATTCTTAATTGTGTTGTCTAGTTCTGTTTAGTCTGTACAAGATTGAAAGCTATTCTACTCAGCTCTTCAGGTTAGTGACCCCACTAAGATTGAATTTTGACTCCAGCTGTATGCCTGATGTTTTTTTGCAGGTGATATTCACAGAAGAAAATAGATCGCTGCTCCACTACCTGACGAACTTGTGTGCTATAGTGGGAGGTACGAGCACTACTTCTAGTTTGTGCACGAACTAGTTAATCTTATGTTTTTTTATATCATGTCAAAAAGTTGTCACCTCTTCAGTTTTCACTAAACGAAACCTTAGGACCCCTCGAACATATCTAAATGCTCTAGTTTTTCTTTGATCAAGTTTGTAAAATGGCAAACCTTTTGAGGATAACTGTCTATTTAGTACAAAAAGTGGTCTTATATTTACGTATTTTTTTTATTAAATAATCTTTTTTTAACTTTTATTTTAAAGTTAACCTCCGGCGTACTTTATTTTTAAAAATAACCCTTTTGGTCACGTCACCACCCATGACGTGACCAAACAACACTATCACGCCACCACCCATAGCGTGACAAGAGTTTGTCTAGAAACGGGCTGGCGTGACAGTGTTGTTTGGTCACGCCATGGGTGGTGGCGTGACCAAAGAGGTTTTTTTGCGGATTTATTCTATGACGTGACAAGAGTTTGCCCTAGTGTGACAGTGTTGTTTGGTCACGCCATGGGTGGTGGCGTGACCAAAGGGGTTATTTTTAAAAATAAAGTGCGCCGGAGGTTAATTTTAAAATAAAAGTTAAAAAAAGATTATTTAATAAAAAAAGTTCTATATTTACAATCTGTTGTGTTTCTCTATAAAATTTGTTGAATTGTTTTAGCTGAGCTCTCCACGTGACATGTAGCAAACGTAGTATGGATGCAACTTACTAAACTATGGCCTGCATGATCCTCAGGGGTCTTCACTGTCTCTGGCATCATCGACTCGTTCATATACCATGGACAGAAGGCACTTAAGAAGAAAATGGAGCTAGGCAAATACAGATGATTTGCCTCAACCTGGACTGCAAATCATGTTTTCCAAGTTTTGTGGTTTGTAAGGTGGATCCAGTACATGCGCTCTAAAGATGATGAGGCGCCACTTCACTTAGAGGTTGCAAGGCCATCAAATCGGATAACATTGCACATTAGTTGATCAAAACTTGTGAAAAGACAGAATAGGCTGGTCTCCGAAGTACTTTGATGTCCATCATTGGCGACTGTTGTTGAATGGCCTAAACTGGCGAAATGCTGTACCTGGAGGAGGATAGATCACAGAATGTTCTTTTGCAAATTGCTTCGTCGTCTCTCAATATCTTTCTAACATTGTTTATTGTTTGCTATTTCATTTCAGGAGTATAATTAACTAGAATGAAATAACTGTGTAGATCATAGTAGTGATTACTTATTGTCGTTTCATGGAGACCGCTATTTCTAACCCCCAAAAAGCCATTTGCAAAATTATTCAGCATAAACAAGGGAGGAATTGCTTCTCTAATGAACCAAGGAGTTGACTTAAGCTCTTGTTAAACTACATTCTTAATCAGATACACCATTACTAATTAAACCTGTTGTTAGTTTGAGACGATAGAAATTGCTCAGGATAAGTATGTTAATCTGATTCCCCTAGTACTTGATCGGATCATACACGTTACGCTGGAGGACTTCTCCATCCCTCGCGTGGGCAACGTTGTCCAAAAAAACTCGGCCGTCCCATCGCCTCCGCCTCCACTTGCAGCCGCCCGATCGACGTGCTGCGCTCGGTGGGAAGGCTTGGCCTTCGCGCGTCCACGTCGCTCGCGAAGCGTCCGTCCTTACCGCTCGATCTTGCGTGCGCCCGCCTGTGGCCGTCCATCCGCGCTCGCGGGCGCTGTCCGTCGCTTTCACGCGCGTCCGTGGTGAGCCTGTACTGTAGCCGCGCGCATGTCCACGCCATCGCCGAGTCGCGCCTCCTGGCTGCTCGCGTGCCTGCGGCCCACGCCTGCCCAGCAAACGGCCTGCGCCATTCCTAGTAATCTGAAGAGCTGAATGGATAAGGACATATCAGAGCTTTACACGGGAGGATGTCAATATGTAGTTCGCACTAGTTGTCAGATTGATACTGCTTGCATTCATTGATCTGCACATGAGCCTGCCTGCATTAGGATGGTCAATGGACAGGATAGGTTTTGTTAGAGGTGTATTTTTACTCGTGTATTTTTACTTGTTGTATAAGTGGATTTACCTATCTTGGCGTCTTGTATACACACACACACACACACACACACACACACATATATATATATATATATATATATATATATATATATATATATATTGACTCATTTGTCTTATAATGAATCAAACGCTATTTATAACATGGTATCAGAGCAAACATAGGGTTTGTTTTCGTCAAGCCGCCGCTGATTCATCTTCCAATCGTTGCCTGACTTTGCCATCTTCCACCTGTCGCTTGCCCATGGGTTCGCCTCACCGCCTGTCGGTGTTGCTGTCTCGGGCCGCCCGATCTCATCGCGCCTTGATTTTCCAGCGTTGGCGTTGTCCCTACTACCGATGTCGTCATCCCCATGCCGGATTCGGGGTTCTCGCCGTCTTTCGGCTTCTTCTGCGGCGTCGGGCCTCGAGTTTCAAAGAGTCGCAACGCTTCGTCTTGAGCGTGAAGAGCAATTGTTGCGCCACCGCTTGGATCCCGTTCGAGCCAAGCCTCCTCTGCATGGGCCGCTGCCGCTGCCAGGGTCCCCCCCTCGCCTCAGTCTTCCTTCACAGGCTGTTCTGGTTTCGAGTGAGTCAGCTCGGCCCGAAAAGAAAGAAAGAAAAGAAAAAAATATTGTCCTCTTTAGACACTGTTTCTGTGCCTCATTGCTCGATGATTTTTTCTAGTCTCAATTATCGGGATTGGTTTCAACACATGCGTGGTTAGCGTCTGTGGGATTTTCTCACCAGCGAGTTGCCTTGTCCACTCTGACCTGTTCCACCTATTGAGCTTGTACTCCCGAAGGATGCTTCCAAAGACACTCGTAAATAGGCATTTGATATTTTTGAGGATGCCATGGAGACTTTTCAAACTCAGTATGCTGCCTACAAGACATGGATTGATGAGGATATCCATGCCTCTGCTATTCTGGTTACTAGCATGGAAGTGCATCTCACTGATGATGTGGTTGGCTTGGCTTCAGCACAGTTGATGTGGGCGTATCTGCGCAATCGCTACGAGCCATCTGGCGATTCCTTGTATCTTGCTGTTGTGCGTCAGGAGAGGTTGTTGCAGCATGGAAAGGCCACTATGGACGAGTTCTATGCCTAGTTGTCTGTGGTATGGCGTTAGATTGGCTCTTTGGGACCAGATGTTTACCACACTTGTCAGTGCTGTCAGCGTCAACAGTCTCACCTAGAGCTTTGTCGCATCTACTTCTTCTTGACATGTCTTCGAGCTGAGTATGAGCAGACTTGTGCTTATTTACTGGCATGCCACCTTTATGTGACTCTGTTGGAGGCCCTTGCAATTGTTCGTTCTGAGGAGATTCGCTTTCGTGGTATGGGTCTGCTGCCGTCCTGGTCATTTCCTTTGGTTCTGACAGCTCCTCCAGCTTCTACACCCGCTACGTCTTCAGCTACTCCTTCACTAGTTGTATCTTCACTAATGACAGCTGCTGTTGGTAGGGGACTCCACTGCACCTATTGCAACGAGGATGGACATGTGGAGCAGTTCTGCTACAGGAAGAAGAAGGATTTACATCGTGGTTGCCATCCTCCAAAAGGCACCGACGGTTCCTCCTCTCGGAGGAGCTCTGGTGCTTCTGATTCTCAAGAGTTTCTCACACTACTGCATCGCATGGCTGCTTTTGCATCGTCCGGTTCTGTTGGTTTTGCTTCACAATCTTTTAGTGATAGACCACCTTCTACTTCTTCTTTCTCATGTATATCACCTTGGATTCTTGACTCTGGTGCTTTTTTCATATGACATCTGATTACACCAGCCTCACTTCCATTGGTCTTTTAGCTGCTCCTATCACTGTTCAGACAACAGATGGTACCTCTCTCTCTGTCGCAGGACGAGACACTCTTTCGAATTCCTCTTTTTATGTTCCTACTGTGTCTTATATTCCCAAACTAACCATGCAGCTCATATCTGCCGGTCAACTCACCGATCATGATTGTCGTGTTATTCTCGATTCTGATTCTCATTCTCGTTCTGTTCAGGATAGATGCACGGGGACTCTGGTTAGTACTGGCCCTCGTCGTCGTGACTTACGATGTCTTTGGGAGTTTGAATGGCTTCATCTTCCTTCCGCTGCCCCTGTCAGTCTTGTCGCCGCCACCACCGCCTCTGCTTGTGCTGCCTCCTCCACTGCATCTTTTTCTCAGTGGCATTATCGTTTGAGACATCTTTGCGGGTCGCGTCTATCTTCTTTAGTTCGTCGTGGTCTTTTAGGGTCTGTGTCTGGTGATGCTTCTCTAAATTGTCAAGGTTGTAAGCTTGGTAAACAGCTTCAACTCCCCTATCCTTCTAATGAGTCAGTGTCACAACATCCTTTTGATCTTGTTCATTCTGATGTATGGAGTCCGACACCTTTCATTTCGAAAGGAGGTCATCGATATTATCATTTTTATTGATGATTTTTCTCGACATAGATGGATATATTTTATGTTATCTCGTAGTGAGGTTCTATCCATCTCAAGAATTTTGCCACCATGATCCGTACTCAGTTTGACTCTCCTATTCGTATTTTTCGGGCTGATTCTGCTGGGGAGTACTTATTAGGAGTCCTTCGTGGTTTTCTTGTCGAGCAGGGCACTCTCTCACAGTTTTCTTGTCCCGGTGCTCATGCCCAGAATGGTGTGGTTGAACGAAAACATCGCCATCTTCTTGAGATAACTCGTGCTCTTATGCTTACTTCTGTTGTTCCACCACACTTCTGGGCTGAGGTTGTTTCTACTATCACTTTCCTGATTAATATTCAGCATTCTTCTGCTCTTCAGGGTGGGATCTCAGTTGAGCGTTTCTGTGGCAAGACTCCTGATTATTCTAATCTTCGCCTCTTTGGGTGTGTGTGCGCTACGCTTTTCTTGCTCCTCGTGAGGGCACCAAACTGACCGCTTAGTCCGTGGAGTGCGTTTTTGTGGGCTATAGAGCTGAGCATAAAGGATATCGTTGTTGGGATCTTGTTGGCCGACAGATGCGGGTTTCTCAGGACGTCACTTTTGATAAGTCTCATCCTTTCTACCCTCGTCCTTCTCCTTCCTAACTTTTCTTGCCACCCCCATAGTCACCACACCTCCACTACAGCATTTGGCCTCTCCGGTGTCTCCTTCACCGTCGGCGCCTCCTTCGCCACCGACACTCTCTCCAAAGGATCCTCCTGGCCTTGTTCCTTCTTATCTTATCTACTACACTCATCGTCCGCGAGTTGAGGATTCTTTTGATGCGCCATCTTCTTCTGATGAGTCATCTTCTTCGTCCTCTCCTCCTCAATATGATCTTCGTGATCGCCAGTCTATTTGGCCTCCTACGCGCTTTTGTTTAGCTGCTCTTGCTGAACTGACCTCTTATCGTGATGCTGCTATTCATCAAGAGTGGCGATATCACGATAGAGAAGATTGCTGCCCTTAGCGTCTGCAAGCACGTGGGATCTTGTCCCTCTTCCCACGCGTGTTACTCCTATCACGTGCAAGTGGGTCTACAAGGTTAAGACACGCTCTGATGGTTCTCTTGAGCACTACAATTCTCGTTTTGTGGCATGTGGGTTTCAGCAGGAGCATGTGGGTTTCAGCAGGAGCATGGTCATGATTATGATGAGACTTTTACTCATGTGGCTCACATGACCACCGTTTGCACTCTTCTTGCTGTGGCGTCTGTTCGGGCATGGTCCATCTCTCGGCTTGATATCAAGAATGCTTTTTCTCAATGGTGAGTTGCGTGAGGAGGTTTATATGCAGCCACCGCTGGGGTATTTTGTTCCTGAGGGTATGGTTTGTCGTCTTCGCTGATCTCTTTATGGCCTCAAGCAATCTCTTCGTGCCTAGTTTGATCGTTTCTCTTCTGTTGTCACTGAGGCTATTTTTCTGCCAGTGCTCATGATCCCGCTCTTTTTATTCACACTTTGCCTCGCGGTCGGACGCTTTTTCTTTTGTATGTTGATGATATGATCATTACTGGAGATGATTCTCAATACATCACTTTTGTCAAGGAATGTCTTAGTGAGCAGTTTCTCATGTCTGATCTGGGTCCTCTTCGCTACTTTCTTGGGATTGAGGTTATTTCTATGTCTGACGGCTTCTATCTGTCCTAAGAAAAGTATACCTAGAATCTTCTTGATCGTGCTTCTCTTACTGATCAGCGCACAGCTGAGACTCCCATGGAGCTTCATGTTTATCTTCGGCCCACTGATGGTGAGCCTCTTACTGATCCTACTCGCTATCGTCACCTTGTTGGGAGTTTTGTTTATCTAGGTGTCACTCGTCCTGATATTTCGTACCCTATGCATATCTTGAGTCAGTTTGTTTCTGCTCCCACTCAGCTCCACTATAGTCATCTTCTTCATGTTCCACAATATCTTTGTGGAACCATCTCTCGTCGTCTCTTTTTCCCTCGCTCCAGCTCTTTACAGCTCCAGGCATATTCTGATGCCACCTAGGCTAGTGATCACTCTGATCGCCGGTCTCTCTCTGCCTATTGTGTTTTTCTTGGTGGTTCTCTCATTGCTTGGAAGACTAAGAAGCAAACAACGGTTTCTCGTTTGAGTGTTGAGGCTGAGTTGCGAGCTATGGCTTTGTTGACTGCGGAGGTTACTTGGCTACGGTGGTTACTTGAGGATTTTGGTGTTTCTGTTTCAGCACCAACTCCTCTTTTGTCTGACAGTACATGTGCTATTAGCATTGCTAAAGATTCGATAAAGCATGAGCTTACAAAACATATTGGTGTTGATTCTTCTTATATGCGGACACAGGTGCATGACAAGATTGTTGCTCTTCAGTATGTGCCTTCAAAGTTTCAGTTGACAGACTTCTTCACAAAAGTACAGACCAGAATCCAACACAGCTTCTATCTCTCCAAACTTCATGTTGTTGATCCACCATAAGTTTGAGGGGGAGTGTTAGATGTGTATTCTTAATTGTGTATTTTACCTGTTATATAAGGGATTACCTGCATGTATGTTATACATGTACTTGTATATATATTGATTCATTGGTCTTATGATGAATACAAACAATATTCATAACATGTTTTTCTGATTTGTTCCAGCTTTCTTAATGGAAGTACAGGTGCTATATGAGAGTAAGATCAACTTAATCTACAAAAAAAGGCACCTGTAAAATTCCTCGCTGCCTTAACAAGAAACCTCTCTCACTCAATAATGATAGTGAAGCAAAAGAAGAGAACAATTTAAGTTGTATGTTAGGCTAGTTCTTCAGGAAGTCAGCAATTTAGTCCTAGGATGAACTGTAAGCCCTTTCTTGGGGTGGGTTACCCTACAAAACGATGCAATTCTAGGCTAACAAAACCAAATCTCCTGCAGGTAAGCAGTTTTTTTTTTTTGGAAGCTCATAGATTTGCAGAAAGAACATTCTAAAGCAGTTTATCTGGAAGTTCATAGATTTGCACAACTCCTCCTGCAGTTAGAATGTCGTACAACTACTACAACACTGCCATGTTTTGATATACCTTCTCTGGATAAAGTGTTGCTATGCCTGTGAACAAAAAAACGAACATAATATGGTGCAAAATATGTCCAATTCGCTGAACTAATAATAATGCAATAATTTACTTGCTTTTGTTTCCATAATGTTTTTTTTTTAAAACAAAAAGAAACATATTAAGAAATAGCTCTGTAGTGTCACCGAAACCTGCCTGAGCTTTTCCTTCACAAAGGAAGTTCACCAACCAATGTACGATGGCTGTTAATATTGCAGGCTTTCTTACGTCAAAAAAAAAAATTGCAGGCTCAACTTTAATTGAAAAACAAAAAACAAAAAACAAAAGAAGGAGCAAATGGTAAACTAGAACTCAAAAAGAGACCATCTGTACTTTCCCCTTTTCTTTTCCTAACTAACACCATTCTTTGATTTAACCGAAGAACATTCCACTTATAGTTAGTTGGGATTTTCCCCCTCAAAATGAAATTCAAATACCTTTCACATTTCCCATTAATAGGAATTGATACTAGCTCAGTTGATATAAGGTGTGGATGTACACATTTCACATTAATGGTAGTAATTTCTGAGTATGCACCCGCGTTGTTTTAATAGAAATTGTAGTGGTAACGAGGTAAATAATTCGGTTACCCCAATATTCGTACGGGCTTCAGCTCTAGTTTGTCTTCGGGTTTTGGCCAATAATACTAGTATTTACCATTGATGGTCAAAGATTGAAAAATAGGCTGTTACTATTATGAATATTATGTGTATATTGAAGAGGCCCAATGAGCAATATATATATATATATAGGGTACAAAGGGACATAAGTCTAAACCCTAGAATAATAGGATATACCATAAATACCTTTATATCCTTAACCCCCCTCAAATGCAATGCGTATGCAATACCATTGCATTTGGAAATGGTTGACACTAAAATAGGGAAAATCCGAAGTCCGAGTCTTGATAATGTCATCGTAGCATACAACTCTTAGAAAATATGTAGATAAAAGATCTCCTCCCATTTGGGGTCATGCGACAGCTCATAAAGCACAAGGTGCGGGAGCAAAGTCGACCACGACAACATGATGAAGAAGATGATGAAAATGACAAAAATAGAGAAAACTATCAAATCAAGCCAAATAGGAATAGATAGAAGCATGACGGCGCATATCGAAGTCCAAGACGGCGGCGACGCAGTGCACAAGAAGCGCAACAGAGGCGCAGTACACAAGAAGCACGACAGCCTTAAAAGTTCGGGACGGCGGCTAAGAGAGAGTGTTGGCATTATAACGACGATCTGCAGTAGCTCGAAGAAAAGAGCGGCGGCTGCTGTCATGCAAAAAGAATTTCTATGCTTCTATGACTGACAATAAATATGTGAACTCACATGGCTTAGACGAACTCAAAGATAAAATTTGACGGACTTGGATGGACGCAGCGGAAGAAACGAAAAGGAAAGAAAAGAGCAACAGCATAATTAGCAGTAGTAGCAGCAGATCACTAATTAAGCCATCTAAGAGCAGCAGTAAACCCAGCACATCGAGCAGCTTCCCAACACAATTTTAGCGCAGGTTCCTCTCCCTCTCTTGCTTTCTCTCCATCCCAAGCAGAAGCAACCAAAAGCCGCACACCAAACCCAACCCAATCGGGGGAGAGTGGTGGCTCGGGAGATGAAGCGGTGGCGGAACTCGACAAGGTCCTGCTGGGTGTCGACGGTGCCACGCGGCCCTCTGCTCGTCCCAGTCGAAGATCTTGGCGGCGGGTTCGGCTCGTCATCCTGATTTGCGGCGGGTGGAGACGCAGGCGGCAAGAAGAATAGATCGGACGGCACGACAAAGGCAGCGTTGGAGCCAATGTTGACGATGGCACCATGCTTCCTCTCCACCATGCCTCCAGGCGATGAAAATGGTGGCTCACGTGGAGGGAGGACCCGATCCAAATCGGGTTGAAGACGAAGACGATGAAGATGCTGTTGATTGCTGTGCCGAGTAACTACAACTAGAAGGAGGCCGTCCCAGGAGCGGAGATGGCTCCTCCCGGGGCAGCAGGCAGTGGAAACGAGTAGAGCCTAGGAGGAGACGGCGCTACAGTAACCATAACCCTAATCTTTGCTCTGATACCATGTTATGAATATTGTGCGTATATTGAAGAGTCCCAATAGGCAATATATATAGGGCATAAAGGGACACAAGTCTAAACCCTAGAACAATAGAAAATACGACAAATACCCTTATATCCTTAACAGTTACAACTTCCAAGTTCCAAGTGCTCTTGTGGTGAGTACTTGCCTGTAAAAATCGTCCAAGTTTCTTCAAGAAAACTCAAGTTGATGCAAACTTCATCGTTAAGCTACAGAAACTAAACCACATTGCGGTCATAAGATCAAACATACATTAGTTGATCATTTTATTTTTGAAGCACCCCTTAATGCATACATGGCAATCACAATCGGTATTAGCAATAGAACAGCCCATCAAACAAAATATTTGCAACTTGAACTGTATGTACAAGAACTAAACGCGTGAAAGTACAATTTCATTTAATTTCAAGGAATGCACACCGGAGACATCAGACATGGACATTATCCAACGATTCCCCAAAGTCTTAATCAATTTAGCTTATTTGCAAGTACTCATGCCAGCTAAATCCAAATGCAAGAAATGTAGATCACTATTTTTGGGCCTGCCTTATGGCACGTACAGTGGTGTCATGGTAGCCGTCTATAAACTTTGTCACGTAGAATTTTTGCTGACACGAGGGAGAGAGGAGGAGAGAGTGCGTAGCTGTCTATTCGCGAAGAGACAACCCAAGCCGATGAAATAAGGGCACATCGACAACACAAAACACCATTGTATGAGTTGTTGTCTATAACGAACATTATTTTTCATGTCATAATTAAACGATTGTGAGGTCTCGTAGAAACAAACTTAAGAAACAATCTATTATAGAAATTATCTTTAGTCTTATCTCTATATGACATGAAGGAGTATATAGATAACAATCGTCCCTACTATTGTACATACTCTTATAAGTGATCTGATGAAAGATATGAAAGCCTCTTAATTATTCCTAAAAAAAGGAGCAAACTATTGGTGTAATCTCATAAGAATGGATATGGTAAGTTGACGTCTTCTGAGGAATTTTTGTAAGAACTTCCATTGCCGAATTATTTATTTGCTTCTACGGACTCGATCATGATCCAAATCACATGGGGATGGGATTAAGTCTGTATCTTGTCATTAACGTCAAGGCTAGAGATAGTTGACCAATGATAATTAATCAGAAACTGCATCTTTTTTTACCAACGCAGTAAGACAGATAAATTAATATGAGTATAAACTATATCCATGCAACCCAAACAGATAGTAGTACTAACCCATTAAAAAAGTCAACTTCAGGAAAGTATCCTCACAACTGTAACTGCAATCAGTATGCACTAAACACACCAGCTGTTCTCCTGCACGAATTGGTAAGCATCAGATTAGTCCATTTCATTTCGCAATCCTAAAATGGATACCATGTACCTGGAAGAATAATCTGGCTGGTCTTTTTAGGGCCTATTTGTTTCGGCTGTGCTTTTTATAAAAAGCAGTTTCCAGCTATACTGCAGGTTTTAATTTTGCATGGGCTAAGCACGGGCTTTTACGATTTGGTGTTTGGTATCGGCTTTTAGGTAGGTAATTTGCTGACTCCGAGATAGGAAATATTTGAAATGCCCCTAAGGACAGTAATAACTTGTTTGATACCGTTTAATGCAATTAACAACATTTAATGATATTTAACAACATTTAACGATATTTAACAATATTTAACGACAATTGACGACAACTAACACAATTAACGAAAACTACCGCAATTGACGAGAACTACCGATATTGACCGCGATTAACGACAATAAGAGTAACCGAACAAATTTTTATAGATGTTGATGCATTCAGAGTTATTTCATAGTCATTGTAAACTATTTCTGAGCAAGTTTCACTGATCCTCTAGATATCAAGTACACCTTATCAACCTCAATTAGGTCATAAAACTGATCAAGCACCGAATTGAAGCATGTTGCACTGATCAAGCACCTAATGACAATCGACGACTATCGCAATTGACGAGAACTACTGCAATAAATGACAACTATCGCAATTGACAACGATTAATGATAATATACCGTAAACAACGTAATAAACCACAATTAGCGTATTTAACGACAATTATTACAATAAACATTTATTACAACAAATAATTATTACAATAAGTAATTATTACACACAATTATTACGATGGATAATGAATACAACATTATTTCATTTACAATAATAATGAATACACACATTTTTTCAACAATTATTTCATCAAAAAAGAGAAAAATACGGACAATTATTACAACAAACATTTATTACAGCAAATAATTATTAAAAATAATTATTGCAATGAATAAATATTACAATAAATAATTATTACAAGCAATTATTACATAAATAATTCATGCTCCCTCCACTTTTTTCCGGGCTTGGGACCAGCATCGGCAGTGTTAGGCACCCCAACCCTCACACGTACCCCCAAAAATAAATAAGTAACAAAGAGAAATGTAGATGCCATGTAATTACAAGTAATTGAATGCGACAGTTAATGCATGTATCATTCAGAAATATATCTGCAACATCTATGCATGTATCATTCAATCATTTCATTCGAACAACAACATGTATGCATATATTGACTAGAAAGAAATTACAAGAAAGAAATGCAGAGTATGTTGATATCTGAATGATAAGCAATATATATTGACTAGAAAAAGGAATTCAGTATACACTAAATGATAAACAAAGATGGCAACTTTGTTGCCATTCCCTAGTTTCTACAGATCATTCGACTGTACATCTATACATCAATCTGAACACTAAACTGAACAATCATACATCCATACATAGCTAATATCTACACATATGAAAAAAGAGATTTGTACATAATTCTGGCTAATATCTACACATCTGTACATGATCATTTGAATTTATGTATTTTGATATCCAACATGAATGTACAAGAATCAAATAATATTGTCTATTAATAACATGTATTGTAATCCATCCACAGATCAAAAGGTTGTAGGAAACATCAATTCTACATAGTAAAAAACACAATCTGACATGATTCTGTTTCTAGATAATCCAAATGGGGGATTTTCCTTAATACCCATTTCTTCTACTCTACTAGCCAGTTCCAAATGGATGAACAAAACATGGAAGAACTCAATTCTTTCATTCATTTGGACAATTTGACACTGGTTGCAATGTCACAATGATACCCATAATATACTCAAATCAATGTCATAAATAAAGCTAAAATTTGCACCTAGCATACAAATGAAATGGGTTCACATTCAACCATATTTGATTGAGCAAAAGTCAGAAGATAATGCAAGTAATTTGCACCTTGCATTTCTGAATTTTGATAGAGAAAATACACAAGAATACCTAGAGTCAATGATCAGAAGAATAGCAAAGATGGCAGATCAGTCATGGTAGCAAAGGAGGAGGCGCCAGGGGAGGGAGCCCGAGGAAGAGGCGCCGCCGCATCGGGGGAGGAGTTGGGCCGTCGCCGCCGCCAGCGGTAGGGAGGTAGCCGGAGGAGGGAGGATGGCGCCGAGTAGGTGAAAGGAGGAGGGGCGGCGCAGGGGGAGGTGGAGGCCGGCGTCGGGGAGAAGGTGGCTGGGGAGGAGGCCGCCGGGGAGGAGAAGGAGAAGGGGAGCGGGGCGGCGCCACTCAGGGGAGGAGGAGATGGACGGAGTCAAGGAAGGAGGCGCCTTGTCGGGGAGGACAGTCGGGAGGAGGCGATCGGGGAGGAGGTCTTGGAGTGGAGGAGGGGTCTTGGGGAGGAGGGAGGTGAGATATAGATCCAGATCTAGATCTGGATTCGGGTGAGGCCGGCGGGGAGAAGGGCACCATGGAGGAGGAGGGAACCGAGGGAGGAGGAGGTGGCCGCCGGGGAGGAGGGTGCTGGGGGAGGAGGAGGAGGCATGCGGGCCGGGGGAGGAGGAGGATGTGGGCGAGGGGGGGGTAGTGTTGAGGCCGGTTTTGTCGAATGGCAAAAGTGTAAATACTCGCAAGTCGAGGGCAAATCGGAGGAGGAGGGTGGTGGGAAGCCGCGGAAGCTGGTCGTCAACGGCTTTTGGCTTTGGGCTTCATAACGTGTACGTGGAAAGCGGCTTCCGAGAAAGCCACTTCGAAAAGCCGAAACCGAAACAAACACCCCCTAATGCTACCACCAACTTCCTTGTATGAAGCTGCTTTGAAGTTTGCACCATATTTCCTGGGAGCAAAAGAGGGGTAAGTTGTAAAGAGATTATTTTTACCCATGCAGTGGTACGAACACAAACGCAATGACTGAATCTGAATCTCCTATACAAGGTTATGATGTCATTGGAAAGAGGAAGCGAACACTACACGTTGTTTCTCAGTTTCATGGTTTACTTGGTCCAGTTTGCTTTAAAAAAAGTAAGGCAGAAAATGCACATTGCCGTTTCAGACATCTCAACTGGCAAAAGCAAAATGAAAGACTAGTGGAGGTGTAAACAGTGGGGTAAACAACATGATAGTTCGAACACACCAAAGTATCTCACATGGCATCAAGGAGGAGAGCAATGAGAAAAATACACTAATTTGATATGATTTTCATATAACCAACCAAATGTCACCACTGTACAAAGAGCTAACACAACAGACAACAAACACAACTTATTACACGGATCAGAAGTTAAAAGCAGCTAAACTCAAGATATCTAGAAGCCATTCATCTCCAGAAGGTAAGTGCGTTTCTTCATCAGAGCCTTTACAGCAAACTTGAATGGTCCATCAAATGCTCCAAAGACGAATGCATCCGTTTCCTTACAGCTGGTATGGCCACCATTGCTTCCCTCGGTTGAGGGCTTGATAGCAACCAATGTAGCACCTTGCAACGCAATGCCTCCAGGCAGCTCGAGATATGGAGCGTATTTCAGCTTCATGTTGCAGGCTGGGACCTGAGTCCTGTTGGAACATGATGAGGCTGACAACTGGTTTTCTCTAAACTCGCTCAGCTGCTCTGCTCCCATGCACAATGTGCCCTGGCCATCGGCATCGGTCAGTAACAAGCTCACAAGGGTGGGATGGTCCTTGATAATTGACCGGAGAAGATAATGCCTCGTTGAGGCTGCAATCAGAGAGCTAATTGTCCACACGACACGGAGTTTCAGCCCACCATTGGTATAGAAAGACTCTGGCATGTTTCCATTGTCCTCTGAAGCTGGCTCATGCTCTGCACCAACAGGCCTGCGGTTGTGGTCAACTCGGGTACCCCCCAAAATCACACAATTCTGAAGCGTACTCCCATACTCCGCCCGCCATTTCAGGAGAACTCCCCCCTCGGTCCCAACATCTCCAGAAGGGAGCTCGATCCGAAGATTCCGGATGTGCATAAAGTTCCGGAGCACCTGCGCTGGGGAGTGCTGTGCGAGCTGTGGGAAGAGCGGTCGCCCGGTTCCATTTGGGCTGCGCATGTTGTGGAACGGCTTGATGATGATTGTGAACAGCATCAGCTTCAGGAAGTGCGAGAGGATGTTCTGGGGCTCCGGCGAGGGCAGGTTGAGTGTGTCCTCGGCGTCGCCATCGACCGTCACGACACGGTCAATCTTGACATACACATCATGGACATGGGGAACAAGCTCGTAGAACCGCTTCGACACGGCGGAGCACCGGCCAAGCGACCGCACATCCTCAACCTTGTTGAGTATCAGCAGGACGAGCGAATCCGGCAGGCAGTCGAATTGGTCGACCTCGAGTTCGAGCACCGGGTCCGCGTGGATTCGTGCCTTGGGATGCATCGCAGAACTGAACGGCCACGTCTTTTGTGCCACGCAGCAGATCAAACGCCCCCAAGATTGCCGAGAAATGGAGTACTATCTTGCGACCGAAATGCCACGAACAAGCTGCTCAACTTTGGCCTCTCCGAATGGCTCACAAAATGGCAGCAACATCCCGTCAAATCGACGCAGCTATCTGAACAAAACAAAGAGCAAGAACTACGGTAGTAAGAAGACAGATGAGCGGCCAAACAAACATGAATGAAACGGTTAGAGATTAAAACCACATGCATCAAAAGTACGAGAAAATCAACAAGAACATCAAATCAATAACTCAGCAAACCAATCCAACAATGGTATACCTCAATCGCCACAACCGCAGCCGCGAACCCAGGTGAGAAAATCGAGCGCGAAGCTGAACCGACCCGTCCAAAAAACCGATTTTGCCGGCACACACCGGATCCGACGCCGGCGAGCACCGGACAGTACCTGGCCCAGGAAACCGCCCCGATAAAACAGCGTGAACTGGCGGCTTCTAGCCCAAAAAACCTGCAGTTTTTCACCAAACCGAGCGCACCGCAGCTCCCCCGGCCAACCGGAGCATCCAAGAGCTTCGATTTGGGAGGCCTTTGGTGCGAATTCAGCGAGATTAGGGTTTAATAAATTAGAAATTGGGGATATTTTGGATATTTTTCCTCTCTTTTTCCCCCTCAGCGACAGTTTTGTTGTGCAGGGCACAGGAAATGCTATGCTACTACTCCAGTACTTCTCACACCACTCGACGCGGCTTTAATATTGGCTCGGCGGTGGCGGCGCTGTTAAGCATCGGCTCCGTGCCGTCCAGTCCACGTCAGTGTCTGGCATTTAACTCTAATAATCTCTTTGAAATATATGTTTTTAGAAAGTAAATCATTTTCTTTAGTATCTTTTTAATTGATTTTCTTTAATATCCATCAAGAAAAAAATTGAACTTATGCCACACGCACCCACATTCATACACATCAATATAAGACCCTTAACTAGGCATACACGACATTACTAATTTCTTTTATTGTATCACACTCTGTCTGTTTCTTCTTTATAAGATGTAATTTTACAAAGCAGAAAGATTTCAAAAGTTATAAAACCAAGAATTTATTTTTGTATAGGAACATGATCACGATATCATGGTATAAATGTTTTAGGAACGGGAGTGTGTAATGCTGGTAGTAAATAACTTAATGTTGGAGTGACGGAAAATTTGCTCAATTACATCTTAAACATTGGTATTTCGACGGATAACACCGAATACGCACAGGACTGCATTGTAACATTCAAATCGTCCAAAATATTGAGAAATGACACTGTCCTTGCATGTTTCGTCCAATTCTCACGATATAGATATGAGATTAAGGTGATATAGCTTTTTCTAAATACCGAAATTGCTGACCCCATCCAACCCCAGCTCACCCCTCTTTTCCTCCTTCCACCATGGCTGCCCCTTCCAACTCACCCTCACGAAAATAAATCTGGTAGGAAGGGGCCTCGACGAGGGCCCCCTCGCATCCGCTTTCCATCCCAACAATAGCGAGAGGGGGGATCCAACAATAAGAAGGTCTCACGGTCAGACCCTTCTCTAGAGAATTTGCTTCTCACCCTCGCCTCTTCTCTTCTTTCCACCATGGCCGCCCCTTCCAACTCACCTCTACGGCTCTACCTCGTCCCTGCCTCACCTCCATCGTGCCTCTCGGCGGTAGCCACCAGATCTCCCCAATCATGACGGCGGCGGCGACCATCAGATCCAGGGTAGCAGCGAGTAGATGGGCGGCAGCGAGTGGCATGTGCAGAGGAGCAACGTTCCAGGCTTCCAGGCGGCGGCTTGCGTGAGCAAATTAAGAGGGGTTTTTCCAGGGTGGCAAGTGCAGAGGGGCGCGCGAGCGTGAGCAGCAGGCGGCGAGGGGCACCGGTGTGCTGCGGCTTTGCACCGCATGGTCATGTTCTCCGTGGATCACACAGGTCAAGCTCAAGCATCACACAATAACCACACAACTGGTCAAAAACAACGAAACATCGGCACGAGAAAACCGACACGATGTGCCTGCGAAAACGTTCTACCGCCGATTTGCAGTTTGTATCTGCATGCCGGCAAATCTAATAGGGTCACAGGGACGATCTCTGAAGAAAAAGATATACTTTGAAAGACACTTTGAAAGAGTGGTTTGATTTACCAGGGGCTTTTGACATATAACAGTAAGGGCGTTGTATTCCTTTGGTCTGAACTGTCCAATTAATCGAGCCAAGTTGGCACATCGGTTTACTGGCCGTTGCCCACTGTTCGATTTCTACCGATCGTAGTTGGATGAGTTGTTCATATGGGATTTAATCGTAACGTTTTAGTATTTGAATCTGTGACCTAATGTTGCGAACCTTGATATAATTTTAAAGGAAGTTGTCCGACCAAGAATTAAACCGGCGCAATAGAAACAAACAAGAAGATAAAATTGTTAAGACGGTACGCCCTGCTCGCGGCAGACTTTAATATCTTCATTTGGAATTTAAGTTTCTACAGGACGATCAGGGCATTCGTAAACCATGTCAAAAACATGTCCCACCTATGCTTCTCAAATCACGTTCTACTATTAAAATCTACAAGGGTGGCCCATGCATTTGTGCAGTTAGATTTGTTTCAAAGTTTATGATATCAAATGATATAACTTAGATGATTGAGAATATATTTATGTATTTTGTAGTCTATTAATATTTTTAAGATATCATAAATATTGGAAACGACAATAGAAGCTTGAAGGAAAATACAACTCGAGAAACATAATTGAAGTATGAGCTTTAATAGAAGAAAATAATTAAGAATAATAAGTTATTGGGTTTCTTAGAAATGTAACCATTCTCCATCATGCATTAATCATGTAGCTGCATGCTACTATGCTTCCTCCATTCGTTACTCTTTTCCAAAATGTATGCATGCACATGTACCTCTATTTAATCTCAATAAATATATTGATTAGATTACCTTGCTCATGAATACACTATTGCACCATGGGCGACCTACATTAACTTATCTTCCTACACACATCGGCTGCCCAGGCGAACTGTGTGTCTTCTATCTCTTCTCGTTGTCACAACTTTTCTGCTTCAACCTCCCACAGCAAGCCTAATTTTGATCGATCCCACTCAGCTACTACCCCTTCCAATATAATGCTCTACCATAAAGCTATCTTTTACTTCTCTCCAATTATTGATTAATGCTGTCTGTTACGACATCAACACCCATACATGTGCAACGATCGCCGATCATTGCCGAGGATACTCATCACGCTCTCTTAGGTGGCCCCAAGCATATTCCCTATGGCTGCCCTATCCCTACTCCGAGCTCTTTGTTCGTTTGCTTATGTACATCCGTGCTTCTATTTGTACGGATGCATGTTTCTGTCGTGTCGGTCGCTCATCTTCTTCAACGTTGGATAACTCAACGTTGTGGCTTCCTCACTAACCACGGTGACATCTCACCTTCATTAATGTTGGCATGTCTACTTTAGTCATTGTTTAATGATATAGATAATCTTTTCATCACCGTCGATGATGTCGTGCCCCTCACCAACGATTGGCACACTCTTAGCTACCTAATGGCCCCCATATCGTCCATAGCTAATCTTCAATGCAAAGCTTAATATCATTTCTGCTAGGACTTCCCCATCATCGAGCTTCTTTGACCACTAACTTCTTCAACAACGTTGATGCTTACCACTTGTCATCGTGGCCCTAGGCTCCCTCGACTCTGGGGTTTCTCTTCAACAGCTCTAGCAAGCAGCACGACATTGCCCTCATCGTCGCCGCCGCCACCTAGTCTCTTCGCCTCTCCGTGGGTTAATGTCTTCTTGCAATTACACTATTTCGTGGTCTCCTCTAACACCATTTGTGTTATCCTCGTTATAACTCTGATTTTTATTCGAAATTTCAGTTATTTTTTATTTGAGTTCGTATGCAAATCAAATTGCTAATTTTATTTAATTTATTTCAAAATTTAGTTATTTATGGACTTTACTTTGGAATTCGTATGGAAATCAAATTGACAAAAACAATAATTTTGAATTTCAATTATTTTTGTTGGAATTAGTGTACATGTAATTTTTCTTTAATTTTTATTCCAAATTATAGTTATTTACTTATTTTACTTTGGAATTCATATCAAAATTAAATTGTTGATTTATCCTTTTTTTTCAAAATTTCATTTTTTTGGAATTCATATACAAATCCAATTGCTATTTTTTTCAATTTTTATTCCATATTATATTTATTCAGGATTTTACTTGGGAATTAGTATGGAAATCAAATTCCTAATTTTATTTATTTATTATTCTGAATTTTAGTCATTTCTGGATTGTATTTAACGTCAACTATTTCTTTTCATCTAGACTGTTATAATCTGGACCCATAACAATTGACGGTATCGATCTTTCTCTTTTTTCCACTAATTAGCGTGGAAAATTCTAGCCCTTGAGAGCCGCACAATTGCATGGCTAGCCTTCGTAGTAGTTTTTTCTTCAAAAAAAATGCTAATGAATACTGTTAAGACCAAATCTATCTAACAAACTTCGTTCTAGGAAATATTTATATCTCTAGAAGACACAATTTTTATTAAGTTTTGAAAAAAAGAAAGGAGATGGTCCAATATCACTATATAATTGTTTGGTACTCTATAATTACTATTGTAAAACTGTCAACTCAATTAGAGTCAGTATATATAAAGGAAAGAGTAAGAACACTCAAATATGTTGACTTTTGAAGGAATGTAAGAGCATGGACTAAAACTGATTTGTGAATATTCCTAATTGCCACAAAATATTCCTTGAAGCCTCTTCCATTCTTATGTATGTCGCCTCTTTCTTGTCTTGCTTCATACACCGCATAAAGCACACTTGTTTATTCGCGTGCTTGCTTGATGATGAATGTTGAGTCAACCAAACTACGTCCTCATGTCATTTACTCAGCTATCTTTTGCATGTAATCACACATGCAAAAGTGTACTCAACCTTTATTTCGAGCAGGTGAGATCCTACGTGTGTACCCCTCTGTTCTTGTTATCCGACTGCTTCCATGGCTTCTTAGCCTCTCTGTCAACTCTGGTTAGCCAGACAGCAAGCTGCCTCTTCTGTTGGCATGCTTCTAGCTCTAGTTTGCATGGCCTTCCTCAGATGTGGTCATATGGGCTTCTTCTCTTAGTTGCTACTCTTGCTTGCAATTCTCTTTTCCATTGAGGGTGATGGATCTACACAATTTATTTTTCCTCTGGTTGTGTTCTAGGACAAACAAAATGTTGAACAGGGGCAACCATAGTGTGTCATCAGTGTCGGTTGATCCTCCGAGATTTCAAGCATGCCCTTGCTACACCTCGTTGCCCCTCATGTGTCCTTGTCCCAACATAGTGTTCCACACGTGAGGCGCTCAAAATCAAATGCCTCATGGGAGGAAGTAGTCACAACGTAATGGATTAGAGCAAAATTTATTATTAATAGGGAAGAAATCACATGATTAGCACCAAATGAAATCAGATTGTCATTTATGTCGCCTCGTCGTAAGCCCAGAACCCTTCATGGATGCCGAACCCGTCGCCTCTGGATCCCGTAGACTCGTCGAGGTCGCCTCGTCGGATCCCATTGCCTCACAACACGACCTTCATCGACAAAGCTAATCAGTGTCATGCGACCGGAGTACCGAGCATGTGGGAGTCATGCATGCAGTAGTAGGAGCAACGTCGAGAGACTAGCTAGAGCTTGTCCTTGAGTTGTGCTTCCACTCGATCAAATCAAGGGAAGAGAGTTCGTCGCAAGCAGTGGTGGAGCCAGAAAATTTCCACTCAGGGAGCCTAATAGCGAGAGGTGAATCATTAAGGGGCCAAATGAAAAATCTTCACTACACTGCATTATGAATTCTTGTGTAGCAATGGGGTACACCAGCCATGGCCCTTGCTTGCCTCCCCCTCCTTTTGCCATTGGGCTTATTCAAAATTTAATTTTTTTTATTGGAATTCATATATGAATCAAATTGCTAATTTTATTTAATTTAGGAATAAATCCATTTTACCCCCTCTAACTATTGAAAAAGTTCGCTCAACCCCATGAACTACAAAACCTGTTATTTAAGCCCCTAGTCTTTTAAAACCAGACTATTTACACCTTTAGGTGGCTTAGCTGGGTGGTTTTGCCATGTTAGCGCTTATGTCACCAAATTTCACTAACATGGTAGTGGTTTCGCTGACACACACACACACACACACAGAGAGAGAGAGAGAGAGAGAGCAAGAGCAACAGACAGGTAGAGAGAGAGCAGTGCAGAGGAAACAGAGGAGGTGACGACGGCCTCGGAAGTAGTGTCGGCGGCAAAAATGGGTCCTCGAGACCGTGAGGAGTCAAGCGGTGGTGGTGGCACTCTTCAAGGTGACCCATGGCAACAGGGGGCACAAGGCTGAGCGACGGCCGGGGCTGGGGAAGGAGATAGGCGGCAACGCTGGCGAGGGAGAAGAGGAAAAAGAAGGCACACACGAGCATCTATGGGATGAGAGGGACTCAATGGTGCAGACGATGGGGGCAGAGGACAGCCGAGGTGAGTGGGTGGCATAAGCCCATGGTGGCACAGTTGGTTCATCACAGAGGCTATGACCTGGGGAGGGAGGGCACAAATCAGAGGTTTGGGGAGGAAGAGGGATGCTATGGGGGTGCTCCAAGGGGAAGGAATCAGAGGGGAGCTCACCGGGAAAGGAATGGCGGTGGCGGTGGCGCTTTTTGACCAGGAACAGGTAAGATGGAGTCACCAGTGACTTCCTACAAACGAGAGGTGAAATTGAGTTTGGGGAAAAGAAGAGGAGGCTTGGGAACACAACGTGACGCAAGCGGTTTTGGACAAAGCTCACCGGGTTGACGGGGACGGTGAGGGTGAGGCAACGGCTGTGAACGGGAGGTGGGAGAAGATGGTGTGTTCCCGGTGCTCCTACTCGGGAAAGAAGAAATGGAGGTGAGGGATGGATTGAGGTGGCCGAGGCGGTGCTAGAGGGCACGACAGTTGCGGCTGGAGCTCACCGGGGCGGTGGTTGCGTGTGGTTTTTGGGTGGTGGCAGTGGCGGAACTGAAGGGGGAGGAGCCATGGCGCGAGGGGGTGGCGAGGCAGTGGAGGCAGAGGTGGGGGCGGATGGGGAGGCAGAGGAGGCGGAGTTGGCTGTGACTGAGCACGGTGAAGAAGAGGAGGGGAGCACCGACGACGGGGTAGGCGGAATCTGGGAGGGAGTGGGTGTTGAAAATATGCCCTAGAAGCAATCATAGAGATGATTATATTTCCTTATGTTCATAATATTGGATAAAATGTTATCTTGTTCCAAGAATAATATTGTTAATATTGATTATCAAGTATGTGACTTAATTGTGAAACTCTATATTTCTGCGATAATTATTCTTATACGACCCCTGGTCGGAAACATATGAGGACACATATGAATAGACTAGCATATGTATTGGTTGATGACTATGTTTCACGGGTCATGGATATGGAGATATCAAACCAATAATATGGACACATGTTAGAGAACATGATGTTGGATTAGACCCACCTTGAGACACTATTGAGATTGTTATGATTCTATGTGTCGTTAGTTGATCTCAAGCAATGTTGATGTATAATCCTTAGACCTGAGATCGGCATGGTTTCCTACATATATAATAGCACTCTTATGGGTTGCCAAACGCTACACCGTAACTGGGTAGTTATAAAGGTAGCTTTCGGGTATGCTATGAAACATGCAGAGGAATGTGACTGGTCGGATATGGGATTTGCCCCTCCTAACATAACAGGAGAGATGTCTCTGGGCCCCTTGTTGTGGTCGGATAAAGAAAGTGCATGGCTATGCCACTAGTAGTCGAAGTGTTCGACCACGTGAAGTAATCCGACACTCGATCGATAAAGTATTGAACAGTCTATGGATGACACAACATCTCACCTAGAGTTCAACCAGACATCATGAGGCAAAGGGAGTATACATGAGTAGGTCGCTTAGTTCGAATAGTTACGGACTGGTCGTATGGAGATACGAGCTGGTCATAGACTGGTCGAACGTAATCACAGAGTGGTCGTAACACGGTCGTAAGGAGTTCGAATCGTCGTGACCAAATCGAACTGGTCGTATAGAGATAGGACACAGTCGTAAGTGATGAAGGCCTGGTCGTAGATCATATTGCATTAATGTTAAGTCAATATAATTTGTGTGTATTCGGGAATCGCTATGTTACGCTAGGAGCGCTTCGACTTGTGATCGGAAAGGGTTTAGAGTCACAACCGATTATGCATGAACCTCTGTGGTCACACACTTAGCGGGTTGGAACAAACCAGTATGAATACGATTCGACAAACGTGTTCAGATATGATCCGTCACGAGCACTATATAAGGAGATGCATGAGGCTGTTGGGAGGGACGCGTGAATCACCACCGAAACCCTAGCCGCCATCTTCTTGAGAGCTCTACCGTGCGACTTGGTGCTAGCACACCTGCGCATGGTTGTTCCTTCCCTGGACGTGTGGATACCGTAGAGGTACTACTGCGACTGTTGCGCTTGAGGACGATCCGTGATCTTCACAAGGAACTGCAGAGGTTGCTGGAGGAGACGAACGACTCGCGAGGACGCTGGTCGATCGACTATGACCATTACACCGACGCGCTCTACGTTGGACCAGGCTGCTCCAACCCTTCTTCCGCTACTCTGCGCATCTGGTGGTAACAATATGTGATCATCTACTTGCTTGGCTTCTTGGTTTGCGTGGTAGAAATTTTGATTTGTAGCTATCGTAGCCTACTCGTAGCCCAACAGTGGTATCAGAGCCATCCTGCGTAGTTTTTATCTGGATCGATCGCATATACTTGATATGTGGTAGTAGTAGATTGGATCTATTACTGGTCGGGTCTGATAACCTAGATCGGTTCATATAGATGGAACGATCTAGACCCTGGTCGATAAGATCGATCGATTTTTTGGTGGTAGTAGATAGGTTTACGAGGAGGTATGAGCTTATAAGGACCAGATGGTTTATTGCGCTTGTTCACAACCAGACTGCATATCACTCCTACCGGTCGGAATTCCGCCATCGGAGTATGCCGCAGTATGTGGTCGTATCAAGGCAGTGATCGGATTGGTTCGGAATAGGGTTAATATGATTAATCCGATGATTTTCAAGGCTCGGATACGTGAATAAGATTCGTGTTCTGGAAAAAGTTTCCGAGAGCGTTGCCCTCGACCAGTGAGGGGCGCTGCCCCTTCGAACCGCGTGTTTTAGGTGGTATGTGCTCATGTCGTCCGATAGAATTGGATTCTATGCATAACTTGTTTTTGCAGGGATTGATGTGAATAGTATGACCCATAATGGTTCATGTATGAGATGCATGTATGTATGTAATTTCTATGACCTGCGTGTCATGCTTATTGCAGCCCAACGTTGTATATATTTTGTATAATGGCCTGCGTGTCGACTTGTGATGCTTCTTTACTCCTTGTAATTCATTACTAGTGCTATTAGGAGTAATAGCTTAGTGGGAGTGCTTGGAGGAGTCGACCACTCGGAGACATGGCGAACATGATACATGGCGATGGGGATCACCATGGAGAAGGGTCATACTATATCACAATGCAATTTGATTGTCTGTGAATGCCTTTATATTCTTGTTCATTTATTTCTATACATGTTTTTGCTTTAAATGCTTTTTACATGGTAGAAGTAAAATTCCCTCATATAATATTAAGTTAAATTGATGCCCTCCCAAATATGTTACACCATCCAAAGTCATGTATTTTAATGGTAGGTCTTGCCAAAGCAGAGTGCCATTAACTCTACTTGACTAGATGGGTTTGTGTCAGACACTTATACACCTAGCATTGGTTTAACTTAACAAGGTTATCATAACAGTTGTGGACCTTGGGTCATAAAGGTTGGGTGCCGAAGTATAGAGATGCTGTCCAACAACAAGAGTCATATGGAGATATGATTAGCAAAGGGTTGCTTACCATTTTCACTAGTCTTCTAGCAGTGATGCCAAAGCTCACTAGTAGATTAAATGATTATGGATCTTGAATCATTAAATGTCATAAGAGGGATATGGTATTTAGTGGGAGTATCTTTGTTAAATTGTTTAATAGAAGTTACTTTGATTGAACATATGTCTTAGTTTTGCATAATTTATGTTGTAGATCATGGCACCTACTACTGTACCTACATCCAGTTTTGCTTTACGTTTGATACTTGAAAGGGAAAAACTGAATGAAACAAATTTTGCGGATTGGTCCTGCAATCTAAGAATTGTTCTTAGACAAGATAAAAAGGAACATGGTCTAGAGGAACCAATTCCAGATGTGCCTACAGAGAATGTTGCTGCTGCTCTTAAAACCGCCTATAAAAAGGCATGTGATGAATCCCTTGATGTTAGCTGTCTCATGCTTGCTGCTATGAACTCAGACATTCAGAAGCAGTTTGAGAACATTGAGGCCTACGATATGATCGTGGCGCTCAAAGGCATGTTTGAGACACAAGCAAGAACTGAAAGATATGAGATCTCAAAGAACTTGTTTGGATGTAGGCTAGCTGAGGGTAGTCCGGTGAGCCCTCATATGATCAAAATGGTTGGTTACACACAGAGCTTGGAAAAACTGGGTTTTCCACTTAGTCAAGAGTTGGCTACAGATTTGATTCTTGCTTCTCTTCCTGCAAGCTATAGGTAGTTCATTTTGAACTTCCATATGAACGGCTTAGACAAGAATCTCACCGAACTGCATATGATGCTTAAGACAGCAGAGGGCAGCATTAAGAAAAGCAACAATCATGTGATGATGGTGCAAAAGAGTACAAGCTTCAAGAAGAAGGCCAAAACTTGGGTCAACAAAAAGGGCAAGGCTAAAGTTTCGGATGAGATCCAAACTAACAAGCCTAAGCCCAAGACTAAGTCCGGCCCGACTCAAGAGAATGAATGCTTTTCTTGCAAAGAGCTAGGCCATTAGAAGAGGAACCGCAAGAAATACTGGTGATCGAGAAAAGGAATGGTGGGACTAAAACTTCCACTACGGTATTAATGTTATAGATGTTTTTCTTCTTGACTCTTCTATTAACTCATGGGTATTTGATATCGGATCGGTTGCTTATATCGCAATTCGATCACGCGAGTCTAACAAGGAGTAGGAGAATTACAAAGGGTGAGATGGATCTTCGCGTCGGGAATAAAGCAAGAGTTGCTGCATTAGCCGTCGGGACTTTGCCATTACTTTTGCTTTCAGGATTTATTATGGAATTGGATAATTGTTATTACGTTCCAGCCATTAGTAGAAACATTATCTCCACCTCATGTTTGATGGCAGAGGGTTATAAATTCATTATAGAGAACAATGGTTGTTCTATATTTTTGAATGAAGTGTTTTATGGCTATACACCTGTTTTGAATGAGTTGTTTATTTTAAATCTTGTTGATGCATCTGTCTATAATATTAATGCGAAAAGGCTTCGGCCTAATGAAATGAATTCCACTTTCATTTGGCATTGTCGTTTGGGTCACATAAGTGAGAAACGCATGAAAAAGCTTCATAATGATGGAACTCTAAACTCATTTGATTTGGAATCATTTGAAACATGCGAGTCTTGCACAGTCGGAAAGATGACCAAGACACCTTTCATCGGTCGGAGTGAAAGGGCGTCCGACCGATTGGCACTCATACATCTTGATGTGTGTGGACCAATGAGTCTGACGACTAGAGGTGGTTTCGATGCTTCATTACTTTCACCGATGACTATAGTAGATATGGATATATCTACTTTATGAGGCACAGGTCGGAATCCTTTGAAAAGTTCAAGGAGTTCCAGAATGAGGTACATAATTAACTTGGCAAGACAATCAAATCTTTACGATCTGATCTTGGAGGTGAATTTTTGAGCCATGAGTTTAGTAATCATTTGAAACAATGTGGAATTGTTCCACAACTTACACCACCGGGCACTCCACAATGGAATGGTGTGTCCGAGCGGCGCAATAGGACCTTGTTGGACATGGTTCGATCAATGATGAGCCAATCAGATCTGCCATTGTATTTTTGGGGTTATGCTCTAGAAACTGCCGCTTTCATTTTAAATAAGGTACCATCTAAATCAGTAGATAAGACACCATATGAGATGTGGACTGGAAAGAGTCCTAGTTTGTCTTTTCTAAGGATTTAGGGATGTGATGTCTATGTTAAACGTTTGACGTCTGACAAACTCACACCCAAGTTAGATAAATGCTTCTTTATAGGATATCCTAGGGAAACCAAAGGATATTATTTCTACAACCAAGAAGAAGGCAAAGTTTTTATTGCCCGAAATGGTGTCTTTTTGGAGAAAGAGTTTCTTTCAAAAGGAGTCAGTGGGAGAAAGGTGCAACTCGAAGAAATTCGGGAAACATCTGAAAGTGTTTCAACTCCTACTGAACCTCTATTGGATGAACAAAATGTTGTTGAACCTGTAGATGAGGCACCAGCCCCACGTAGATCTAAAAGGCCACATCAATTGCCTACAAGGTATGGGTATGACGTATTATTACTAAATAATGATGAGCCCAAGACTTATGAGGAAGCGATGATGGACCCAGACTCTAAGAAATGGCTTGGAGCCATGAAATCCGAGATAGACTCCATGAGAGTAAATTAGGTTTGGAACCTAGTCGATCCACTTGATGGTGTTAAAACCATTGAGTGCAAATGGATCTATAAGAAAAAGATTGATATGGATGGAAATGTTCACATTCATAAGGCTCGACTAATCGCAAAAGGGTTTCGACAAGTTCAAGGAGTTGACTACGATGAGACTTTCTCACCGGTAGCGATGCTTAAATCTATTCGGATCATTCTAGCTATTGTTTCATATTTCGACTATGAGATATGGCAAATGGATGTCAAAACAGCTTTCCTTAATGGAAACTTAGATGAGGATGTGTGCATGACACAATCTGAAGGTTTTGTCGATCCAAAGAATGCTAGTAAAGTATACAAACATGATGTTGGATTAGACCCACCTTGAGACACTTTTGAGATTGTTATGATTCTATGTGTCGTTAGTTGGTCTCAAGCAATGTTGATGTATAATCCTTAGACCTGAGATCAGCATGGTTTCTTACATATGTAATAGCACTCTTAGGGGTTGCCAAACGCTACACCGTAACTGGGTAGTTATAAAGGTAGCTTTCGGGTATGCTATGAAACATACAGAGGAATGTGACTAGTCGGATATGGGATTTGCCCCTCCTAACATAACAGGAGAGATATCTCTGGGCCCGTCGTTGTGGTCAGATAAAGAAAGTGCATGGCCATGCCACTAGTAGTCGAAGTGTTCGACCACGTGAAGTAATCCGACACTCGATCGAGAAAGTATTGAACAGTCCATGGATGACACAACATCTCACCTGGAGTTCAACCAGACATCGTGAGGCAAAGAGAGTATACATGAGTAGGTCACTTAGTTCGAATAGTTACGGACTGGTCGTATGGAGATATGAGCTGGTCGTAGACTGGTCGAACGTAATCACAAAGTGGTCGTAACCTGGTCGTAAGGAGTTACGAACTGGTCGTGACCAAATATGAACTAGTCGTATAAAGATAGGACCTAGTCGTAAGTGATGAGGGCCTGGTCGTAGATCATATTGCATTAAGGTTCGTTCAATATAATTTGTGTGTATTCATGAATCGCTGTGTTCTGCTAGGAGCCGCTACGACTCGTGATCGGAAAGGGTTTCCGAGTCACAACCGATTACGCATGAACGTACAGGGTCACACACTTAACGGGTTGGAACAAACCAGTACAAATACGATTTGACAAACGTGTTCGGATAGGATCCATCACGAACACTATATAAGGAGATGCATGAGGCTGTTGGGAGGGACGTGTGAATCACCACCGAAACCCTAGCCGCCATCTTCCGAGAGCTCTAGTGCAACTTGGTGCTAGCACACTGTGCATGGTTGTTCCTTCCACGGACGTGTGGATACCATAGAGGCGCTCATCGCGATCAAGGCGCTTTGAGGACGATCCGTGATCTTCACAAGGAACTGCAGAGGTTGCTGGAGGAGACGATCGACTCGCGAGGACGTTGGACGATCGACTACGACCATTACACCGACGCGCTCTATGTTGGATCAGGTTGCTCCAACCCTTCTTCCGCTGCTTTGCGCGTCTGGTGGTAACGATCTGTGATCATCTACTTGCTTGGCTTCCTGGTTTGCGTGGTAGAAATTTTGATTTGTAGCTATCATAGCCTACCCATAGCCCAACAGTGGGAGTAGGAAAGGAGGAGGCTGGGCGCGACATACCTCGTAGAAGGCGCAGGCGGCGACTGCTGGGGACGAGAGGTCGAATCGGTGCTGGCCGCTCGACATGCCGCTCCTCGACGACATCCACCACTGCGCCTCCCTCAGCTGCCTCTATCTCGGTGTCTAGCGCTTGTCGGACATCGCCGCCTGCCCGCCTTCGCCAACCTATGCAAGCTCGACCTCTTCCAAATCGTCATCAATGATTGCCATGTCAGCGAAATTTGGTGACATAAATGCTAACATGGCAAAACCACTGCATGTCAGCAAAACCACCGCCATGTTAGCAAAACCACCTAAAGGTGTAACATAATCTGGTTTTAAAAGATGGGGGGGTTTCAAATAACCGGTTTTATAGTTCAGGGGGTTGAATGAACTTTTTCAATAGTTCAAAGGGGTAAAATGGACTTATTCCTTCAATTTATTTCAAATTTTAGTTATTTATGGATTTTACTTTGGAATTCATATAAAAATCAAATTGCAAATTTTATTTTATTTTATATTCCGAATTTCAGCCATTTTTTCTTGAAATTCGCATACAAATCCAATTGCTAATTTTTCTTTAATTTTTATTCCGAATTACATTTATTTAGGTATTTTACCTTGGAATCTGTATAGAAATTAAATTGCTAATTTTATTTTATTTTCATTCTAAATTTCAGTTTTATTGTACTTGATACAGACTCATTTTCATCTAAACCGTTGTAATCTGGACCCACCATGATCAACGGTGTAAGTCTTTCTTGTTTTCCCGATTAACGTGGGAATATCTAGCCCTTCAGAGTGAACAGTTATACGTATATCTAGTAATGCACAATTATGCATGTCAATTTAGAGATCAAGACATGCAAGTATTATAACAATGTGTTGGGCCGTGTTAGCCAGAGGGATGGTGAATAGGAACACATTTTTTCTTCTTCTCGAATTCTACTCTTTTTTTTTTCTCTGATAGCGTCTCCACGCTATGTAATCCACTAATGTACAGACTTGGGAAGCTTGTGGGGGCTTGCAATGTCGGCGCACTTGTGTAAGATGCTCCAAACAGGCAATGATCTGTGATTAGAATAGACATGTACACAGTACACTGCACACCTCTAGTTGGTGTGTCAGCATGTGGACCTTTTTCTTCGCCAATGAGCTCAGCTAATGTTTGCATGTTTCCTAATTTGGTGCATGCAAATACGCGATGCAATTGCAAGTTTAGTTCTGTCAATGCTAAGATCAGCAGCAGATGGCTGCAGTTTTTACTGTTGCATTAAAGTCTGGTGCTTCTTTGGCTCTAGCAAGAGATGGTGAAATCACATGGATTTAGAGTTTTTAGCTTAATTAGCACTATTTCACGACGAAATAGCAAAAATAGCTCTCTTGCGAATGAATTGATAAAAATAGCACCTCGGACGTGCCGACAGACGACACGCGCCCCTTACTATGCCCTTACAGCGCGGCAAGTGGTCTGCCGCGCCGCCCACCGAGCGATAGATGGCCTGCCCACGCTACCTACCACATGGTGAGGCACGGCAGGGGAGATCCGGGCAATAGGAGGCCGCCATGTGGCCTACCGCACGGTAGACCCTCTATCATGGCATTTGAGTGCGGAACCGATACTATTTTTGCTAATTTGCTCGCGAATGACTTTTTTTTGGCTATTTGGTCGCTCAAGTGTACCAATTTGTCCGTAGAGTACTACTTTTGCTATTTAGGGTCCGTTTGGATGAGGGAACCGAACCGTCCTGTACCAAATGGTTCGGGAAATAGATAGATTCATGTATTTGGTTTGCTGTATGGAATCAAATGGTTCAGAACGAAGTTGTTCCATGTGAGAGAATATTAGGCCAATATGTTGTACCATGTCGTTCAAGAAAAAAAATGCCGAACCACGTGGTTCAGCGTGGGGAAGAGGCGCGCCATCGAGCGCGTGGTGTGGGAGGGGAGGTCCTCCACGCGAGGAGGCGCTGCTGCAGCACCCGGGGAGGAGCCAAGCCAGGGAGGAGCAGGTCGACGCGGCGGGGAGGTTGGGGGCGCCGAGCACGCGGAGGAGCCGCCGCACCACCCGCGGGAGGTCCTCCGCGCCTCATGAACGCTGCCATAAACACTGGGAGGAACCCGGGAGGAGCCAAGCCGGGAGGAGCAGGTCGGCGGTGGCGGGCGCAAGGCGGCCATGGCACGGGTGGAGGCGGCGTCGGGAGAGGAGCTAGTGGCGGGTGCGAGCCGGGCGAAGCAGGCGGTGGTGGCGGCCGACAGAGGCGCATTAGGGCGTATTTGGAGGAGGAAGCGCCAGGGGCTTCATGCGACCGGGCAGAGGAGCAAGAGGAAGAAAGATGAGGAAGAATGGCTGTCGGTGGAGAAAAGGAAAGGCAAAAAAAAAGAGAACGGAATGACTTTCGGCCGGCTGGAGAAAAGAAAAGTGAGAAAAAAAAGAAAGGGAGAAAAGAAAAAAAAGAAAAAGAAATGTAAATTGCGGGATCATCCAATCCAACTAACCAAGCAAAATCTTGAACTATCCAATACCATCCTATCCAAGCAACTAAACAAAATACTGTATCATCCTATTCCACCAACTAAACACCAAACTTGTATCATACCATCTAGGATCATCCTATACATCCTGTACCATCTCATCCTATTCACCCCAGTTCACTTAACCAAACGCACCTTAGTCGATAACTCATGGATTTACGTCGCGGCAGGGAACTGGTGTATATAATGTCTGAAAAAGGACGCGGGCCCTCCGGTTGTAGATATTTGCACACATCGTACCTGACATGGAAGGCCCACTTCTTATGGTTGCGGGGTGGGGTAGGGTAGCCGTATATTTGCTCTTGCATCGATTGAAGTTACTCGCTCTTGAAAAGTTAGAATAGCTATTTTCACTGCTTGACAAAAATGGGGCGGGCTTAAAATGTGAAAGCTAGAAATTAATATAAGCTCACATGAACAATAGTTTTTTTTTTTTGCCTAATTGACACTTTTTGGACATGCAATGATAGAAATGTCACAATCGCCACGTAATTTGTAAAAGTAGCGCACGATACCGTTCGTGGGTGGGACGGATAGCTCCCGTGACGCTACGTCAGCTAATCCGCGCCACCCATGGACGGACTCCATCGCCCGTCCCACCCGCGCTTGGACACGCATGCGTGGCTATTGTCCGTCCGTCCTACCTATGGATTCGCCACGCGGTAGACGCGTGGCCTTCTCCATCCGTCCCGCCTGCGGATTTGCCACGCGGCACACATGCTGGCCTCCTCCGTCCCTCTCACCCACGGACGAGCGTCCGTCCATCCGTCCCAGGGACGGAGCCCCCCTCCCCATCCGTTCGCAACGCCATCGGTCGGAGAATGACACGTGACACGATCCCGGGCGTCTGTCCATGGGGAAAGGCCAGGTATTTTCCACAAGCGCGCAAACGAGCGTCCGAGCGGCCCACTGGACCTGCGTCGTTGCTCTATATGTGCCCTATGCTTACTTCCGAAAGTGGTGGCCATTTGGGTAGTTTTCGGGCACGAAACGTCAAAAGTGGAAATCTCACGGTCAAACACGAGGAAAAGGTTGGGTGTTTTGCCACAAGCACGCGAAGGGGAGGCAGAGCAGCCCGTTGGACCCACACCGTCCCCTCTACCCACCCTATTGTAGGATCAAGGATAACCGACTAGATGGGGGTGAATAGGAGGTTTTAAAACTTTTTTTTTACTAATTAACAAATTAAGTCAATTATGAACTAAATCTAAACTAGATATAATTCTAGCTAAGCAATTCAATACAAGATAAATACTAGAATTGTAAATGTGGAAATAGTAAAGACAAGAAATAACCATAATTGAGACAAAGGAGTTTTTCCCGTGGTATCAAAGACTTGCTGGTCTTCACTAGTCCACGTTAAGGAAGCTTGAACTAATCAAGCCGGCTCCACGAATTAAGCCTTCCCTCGATCACTAGTTGTTGTTCTTCCTCCGCTCCAGAAATGGCGAACATCAAACCACTCACAATCTTGGCACCGGGCCTCTTCACAATCTTCTTGAAGAGATCACCGTGCTAACACCGCCAAGCCGTCTAGGTGTTTGGCAAAACACTAAGAGTAATGAATCGATAATCTTCGCTTGACGGCACTCAAGTGCAATGGATCAATCTAGAATGAATGCACTTGAATTTGGGCTCAACTACCTCACAATGAATGCACACGTGAATTGTAGGAGTTGAGAGGATGCAAGGCTCAAAGGATAGTAAATATGGTCTAGCACCTTGTCCTTGAGTAGGTGAAGGGGTATTTATACCTCACAAACAAATACGATTGTTAGGGGGTGAAACCCCAACTTTTCAGCGAAATACGGTACTACCGCCAACTATCATGTGGTACTACCGCACCTCACCTACCGCACAACAACGGCTATAACAGTAGTATTAACTGCTCTAACATAGCCGTTGGAAAATTCGGTGCGGTACTATCGCCAACCATCATACGATAGTTCCGCTGGCGGGTACTACCAAAACATACAAGCGGTACTACCGTTTTTCCTTAGAGCCCAAAAGGGTACCTACTGGAAAATACATACCGCTCAACTTTCAGAAATACCAGGGTGCGGTAGTTCCGCTGAACAACTACAGTACTACCGCTCTCAGGGTTTGCAACCAAACAAAAAAGGTGTCGCTCTGGAATTTACATACCGCCAACAAATTTTTGGAACAACCGGATTGCGGTAGTACCGCACCACGATCCTGGTCGTACCACTGAGCGATAGTACCGCCGACACAATGTTGGTACTACCGATAATCCTGACAAAGCATAGTTGGCTTTCCAAATCAAATTCTAAATATATGCATGATCCTAAATTGATCCAAATGGCACAAGAACATGCTATCAAGCTACTAGTCATGATCCCTCTTAATAGTACGACATTTAACCTAAAATCCGGTCTTCCATCCTTTTCACCTAAGACTGGTAAACATAAAAAGGATCCTAGACTACTTGTACCTTGTCTTTGAACCATATTGATCTTCATGTTGACCTTTAGCATGCATCTCCACCTTATCAAATTCACCATTGGGGCTTAACCTTGTAAATATTTAATAAACATGTTAATCCCATATTCACATATTATCATTAATTACCAAAACAAATTTTTAGGGGCCTAGATGCTTTCAATCTCCCCCTTTTTGGTAATTGATAACAACCCAAATAATATGTGAGAAAGATTGTTTTGAATATACTACTTGTTGTAAAATGAGTTGTATATTCTTTTGATGACTTAACATAAATAATTCTTTCAATAAGCTCAAGAAGGTTTTTGAGAATTATTTTCTTGTTAAAGTCATTACAAAGAAAGCTCCCCATAAATTTGTGCATATAAATGAGAGAAAATCTTTGCAAGCACACAAGTAATTAAATATTACAAGTTTAAACTATTACAAGCACACAAGAAGTTCCACATAGAGAGTATAATATAATAGTGGCATTGCTCCCCCTTGAACTTTGCCCTTGTTCTTCCAGCTCCCCTTTGATCTTTCTCCTATTACCTTCTAGCTTCTCCCCCTTTGGCATCAAAGTACCAAAAACAAAACATCATGCAGCTGGATCCTGAGGAGAAAGAGTAGCTGGGTCATGAGGAGGAAGAGTAGCTGGGTCCTGAGGAGGAAGAGGAACTAGAGAAGTAGGAGCCCTTGGAGGACGACGACCAAAATGCTAAGGAGTAGTCAATATTTGTTCCATAGAAAAGACACTCTCTGACAGGGCAGCTATTCTATTGTGGGTCTCATTCTGGAACTCTAGCTGAGCAGTCTTCATCTCTGTTGAGTGTTCTTAAGCTCTTGTTGATTAGAGATAACCAATTGCAGATTGTTGAGAATCACCTGCCGATTATTGAGAATCTGAGATACCTGATCTTCTTCAGCAGCAGCTTCCCCTGGAACATCTTCCCTTTGCCCTCTTTGCTGAGAAGGACCATCTCGAGGCTTGTATGCCTTATGGGGAGAGCTCAATCCTCCATGACACTCAATTTTGCTGAGGATCAAAGCCATGATATATGGAGCATAATAGATCCTTTTGACCCTATCATTCTTTGAGGAAGCTATGCCCCTAATGATGACATCCACCACATCAAACTTTCTCTCATTCATGATATTATCAATTATATTCCATGCATGCCCTCTTATAGCATCACAATTTCCACTCTTGGGAAGAAAAGTATGATTAATAATTCTATTGATCAAACTAGAGATAGGTTGGAGACCAATGATCTTCCCTGAGGTATACCTGACAGTTTGATCATAGAAATCTGTCCAAGCAGGAGCTAGCAGAGCAGGCCTATCAAATATCTTCTCATACTTGCTGGATGGTGTTCTCAGGACACGCTCAAATTCTTCCTTGCTGCTTTTCACATATCTGGTCACTGTCATCCATTGCAATTTGGTAAAATCTGGAGAAACATGTAAGGTGGCATAGAACTATCTCACAATCTCCTCATCGTAGTCATTTATTAGAGCTACGAGATCATGAATACTGGCTCTTTGAAAAAGTCGATACACACCATCATACTTGTCAAAAGAGTTGATGTGCTGCCACTTTACCCACTTATGATCTGCAAATTTTCTGTGAGGGCCATACAACTGCTCATAGACTTGTTCTTGCAATTTGGTGTGGAACCTTGGATTTATGGAATCTGAAGGATAAATATACTGATTACTGTGACGCAGAATAGCATAATCGTCAGCAGAGAATAGTCCTCAAATCAACCTGAGGCTCTTCTGGATCTCCCATCTCCTCATCTATTCCTGCTTGAACTTCAGTTTCTGTCTCAGATTCAGACTTAGATCCTGACTTAGCTTTAGAGGACCTTTCCTCACTTTCAGACTCACTAGCTGCTGGCCCTTTGCCTTTGTCATGAACGTCCTTCTGGCGAACCTCTCGATTTCCTTGAACAGGAGCTGCAGGTATTTGAGAGGACAAAGATTGACCTCGTGGAGGGCCAACAGACTTGCGAGTAGCAATCCTTGTCCTTGGCATCTTCAAACGGAGAGGATAGGTTACAAAGAGTACAATCGATCAAACAAAATATGTTTAATTTTGAACGGAATGAACTTACTGTTCTGTCAGGAAAATCGGTAGTACCGCAATTATTTGGCCGGTAGTACCGTGATCCGAAAGTACCGCCGTTGTCATGCCGGTACAACCGCATCGCGGTAGTTCTGCGCTCAAAAGAGCGGTAGTACCGCTTTCACTAAACAGGTTCTAGGGCACGGTTTTGATTGAAATTTTTGATGTTTCTTATGGAGTGAATCCATGGAATAGATGTGTAATCATCATGAAACACCAATTTTGCCATTTTGCCCAACTAGAACCAATTAAATCATTCACATTTCAAGATTAACCCTAAAAGGAAACCTAGGGTTCCAAACTAAGGTAAAACAAGGATTAAAAAGGGTTTTACCTTGAGGATTGAAGGAATGATACCCTTAGATCGAAGGATATCAACAGGAATCAACAAAAAGCCGAAGAATTTTGAGGATTTTCAAGGAAATATTAGGGTTCTTCAGGGAGAGAGAGAGAGAGGCTGGAAGAGACTGAAACGGTAGAAGTGCTGCGGTCGAGCCGCTTGGGAGTAAAAGGCACGTGGTAAAAGCCGCAAGGCAATTAATGCCCATTTTACCAACCGACGCGGTAGTTCCGCACTTTGACCGCCGGTAGTACCGTGGTTATATCGCCGGTAGTTCCACATTGCGGTCGTACTGCGATTAACCCGTTGGTAGTTCCGATTATCCTGGAACTTCAGGAACAGACTTTGGATTTTGAGAATTATGCAAATGATCTTTAGTTTTGCACTCAAATAAATATCATTTAAGATCATTATGCATTAAATAGACTAATGTCTATCTAAGAACATAATTCTTATGAACATAGGGATATTTAATAAAATATTTTGAAAATACTTTCTTAAAAGCTTCAAAAAAAACACCAAATGAAGCAAAATACATGAGGCAAAAGTTCAACCAATATTTGAATAGTCTATGACATTTAATTCATTCCTCAATTTGTAAAAGCGGCATTCATCTAATGGTTTGGTGAAAATATCCGCTAATTAGTCTTCGGTCCGGATGTGGCTAATTTCAATATCTCCCTTGCTCACATGATCTCTTAAGAAATGGTGGCGAGTATCTATATGCTTAGTTCTTGAGTGTTGGACAGGATTATTGGCTATTTTTACCGTACTATCATTATCACACAAAAGAGGCATTTGTTCAATTGTAATTCCATAATCCATCAAGGTTTGCCTCATCCATAGCAATTGAGCATAACAACTATCCACGGAAACATATTCGGCTTCAACGGTGGATAATGCTACGGAATTTTGTTTCTTGGATGACCATGATACTAAGGATTTTCCTAAGAATTGACAACTACCCGAGGTGCTTTTTCTATCCACTTTACAACCCGCATAATCGGAATTGGAATATCCAATTAAACCAAATTTAGCACCTTTGGGAAACCATAAGCCAATGCTAGAGGAATGCTTTAAATATCTTAGTATTCTTTTAACAGCTATCAAATGGCACTCTTTTGGAGTTGCTTAAAAGCATGCACACATGCAAACACTAAATATAATATCGGGCCTAGATACGGTAAGATAAAGTAAACTACCAATCATAGACCTATAAAGCTTTAAATCTATCAATTTACCTCCCTCATTTAGGTCGAGATGACCGTTGGTTGCCATGGGAGTCTTGATGGGTTTTGCATTCTCCATGCCAAATCTCTTGATCAAATCTTTTGCATACTTTGTTTGGCTCACAAAGGTTCCATCTTTGAGTTGCTTGATTTGAAGTCTAAGGAAATAGCTTAATTCTCCGATCATAGGCATTTCAAATTCCCTAGACATCATATCACCAAATTCTTTGCAAAAGTCTTGATTAGTAGACCCGAAAATAATGTCATCAACATAAATTTGACAAACAAAGAAATCATCATCTAAAACTTTAGTAAATAAAGTTGAATCAAATTTTCCAATTTTGAATCCTTTTGATACTAAAAAAAATCTTTAAGGCATTCATACCATGCTCTAGGAGCTTGTTTAAGACCACAGAGCGTCTTGGAGAGTTTATAGACATGATTTGGATTCTTAGGATTATAATACCCCAAACATTTATTGGAGAAAATATCATTCGGGAAAGCGAAATTTATTCAATTTCAAAATCAACCAAATTCTAGATTGAAATTAAGTTCAAAATTCAAAGTTTGGGAAGCGAGAGCTTGGGCCTCGGCTTTAGTGTTAATATTCCGAACCTCAAAATTAGAGAGAATAATATTCGGGAGAGGAGAATTAATTCAAATTCGATTGCTTCAAAGTTTAGTGAGGGAATTCGATTCAAATTAGTAATTTTGAGCGCGTTTGGTTAGTGGGCTATTGGCCCAAGGCGCAAAAGCCCTTAGTGGGCCGGCCCAAGTGGGAAGAAAGGGGGGGACGCCCCTTAACCCTAGCCGCCCCCTCACCCCTTCCTCCCCTTGGCCAAAATCTCCCTTGGCTCCCTCCCTTGGCCGCCACCCCTCTTGGTCATCCTCCCCCATTGGCGCCTCCACCTCCACCTCCTCCATTGCTGCTCCTTGGAGAGGTCCTGCTGCTGGCCGGCCACAAGAAGGAGGAGAAGAGAAGGGAGAAGAGGGGAGAAAGGGAGGAGATGAGAAGAGATCTTCGGGGTATTTGATCAACATCTTCCTAGGGTTCTAAAAGGGTAACGAAGTGCTTTCCCCGCTGTTTGATGAGGATTAGTTGTGAATTCGATTAATTGGGTTGGATTGTTTTGCTGCCGGTAGATGTTCAATTCTGTCCAGTATTTTTTATGGTCGATTTCGGGTTCTTAGAAGATGAATTTGAGATATTCATATCCTAGAGATATTTATATAATATTTTTAGCTTTCTGTGGCTGCCAAGACACCTAATTCCGACATACGGGTCAAAAGTTATGATAGTTTCATTCCTGCTATCCAGAATTCTGACGAGATTGATCTGTCGATTTGTCTTTTAAGATATGTTTATGTTAAATGCAAATTCAGGGTTTTCACCCAACTAGGTTGTTTTAGTATTTTTTATAACCTTTTCAGAATAATAAAGAACGCCCTAATCGGAGTTGTAGATCAAAAGTTGTGATCTGTTCTTTATTGCTGTTCGTTTCGTTTGGGCAGAATCTGTCTTTTAAGTTCATCTGCCTGTTAGCATTTTATTTTGGCCGAATTGGGTTATCTCGCCAACTAGAATGTTGTAGATATGTTCGGTAAGTTTCTTTAGAATTGGGCTCACCTCGTTCCGAGTCCCAGATCAATAGTTATGGTTTATTCAATGCCGTTGTCCAGATTCGTTTCTGTGGTTGTGTTGGCTGATTTCAGAATATGGTAAATGGCTATTTCTTGGATGTTCAGGAGGGTGTTGTAGAACGTTACTGGTAGTGTCCTGTAATATGTTGTTCTTATTTTGAGTACTTACTTGTGTAGGCGGAGAGGCTTTGGGTTTAGGGGCACCGTCATTGCCTACTAACGCGTCGCAACGTGAAAGGCAAGTACTTTGATGTTCTTATGATTAGTGAATCTTTGAATCTTGATGTTCAGTATTGTGCTTTTCGTGATCCATGAGAATATTCAAAGTTTATGTTCCTTTCTTATGCGTTATTTCCATATGTAGATATGATGTCTTTCATAATTCATATTTCAATACATGCATCCATTTTCATATTCCTTCCACGGGAGTGGATTATAAGACCCATCAATTCCAGTATGGATACGTAAGACCCACCATTCCAATGTGGGCAGATTTGGACACCCGTATGAAACGTTCTTCATACGGGATTTAGATCCCCGCATTTTGTTAAATGCGGGCTTAGGTGAACACCGACGGGTGTGTCACTAGCTATACCGGTATAAGCATGTGTGCAGTCCATTCAATTCATTTAATTCATTCAATCCATTCATTCGTATATTCATTCGGTGCTATGTTCATATTTGTTGTATGTCCACTTATTCATTGTACTTGCTGAGTCTCGGACTCATTCTTGCTTTGTTTGTTTATTTTAGGTGATCGTTGATGATGGTTCTATTGGGAGGGAGTAGACATGCACTATTCGTTCACTTCACCATATTTCATTTCAATAATTGGACTTGGTTCTATCCTTCATTCGTTAATTGATGAACTGTAATAAGTAAAGTTAGATGTGGTTGATAACCCTCTCTATGTTATGGTTGATTAAGTACTGCTTGTGATCTCCGATCACCCTTTTGATATACTTGCTTGAATTCAAACTATACTCATGCCATGATTCTATTAAATATTGATATCTTTATGTCATTAGATGATATATTATTCAAATTCTTCCGCGTTATGGTTGTATGTTAGATTATTTAAGTGACATCTTGGCTTCCGAATAGCCAGGGTGTTACAAGGGTCTTCAAAACTGGGAGGTTGTTCAACAAAGACAAATTCGGATATTTTTTTCATTTAGTAAAGAACTTTTAACATCCATTTAAAATAATTTAATATCAAAACATAATGCAAAAGCAAGTAATATCCGAATTGACTAAAGTCTAGCTACGGGAGCAAAGATTTCACCAAAATCTAAACTTTCGACTTGTGAGTATCCTTGAGCGACCAATCTTGCTTTGTTTCTTACAACCATACAGTTTTCATCTTGCTTATTCGTTAAGACTCATTTTGTACCAATGACGTTGTGTTCCTTGGGCCTATCCACTAATGTCCAAATTTCATTGCGGGTGAAGTTATTGAGTTTTTAATGCATTGCATTCACCCAATCCGGATCATCAAGTGCCTCTTCTACATGTTTTGGTTCAATAGAAGAGACAAAATAGTAATGTTCACAAAAAGAAGCAATACGAGATCGAGTTTAAACACCCTTACTTATATCACCCAATATTTGGTCTATTGGATGATCTTTTGCAATTACATTGTGAATTCTTGGTGGTAGGTTGGATGGTTGATCATCTTCCTTATTGTCCTCTTTATCAATTTGAATTTGATTGCAGTGGACGAGGTAGGAGGTTCAACTTGAGTGGAAGATGATGGGTCGTCTTTAGGCTTGATGTCGCCTATTTGCATGTACTCCATAGCTTTTCTTAAAGCTTCATCACCTATATCATCCAAGTTCTCATGCTCTTCTCGAGAGCCATTAGTCTTATTAAATTGTACATCATGTCTTTCTTCAACTAAACCGAAGTTTTTTTTTGTTAAAGACACAATAAGTTTTGTTATTTGAAGAATAACCAAGTAAGAAACCAACGTCGCAACGACTTGCAAATTTTGAAAGACGAACACCCTTTTTCAAAATAAAACATTCGCAACCAAATACACGAAAGTAAGAGATGTTCAGTTTTCTTCCAACAAGAAGCTCATAGGAAGTCTTTTTCAAAAGACGATGCAAATAAAGACGATTTATGGCATAACAAGCGGTGTTAATTTCTTCCGCTAAAAAACTATCGGAAGTATTATATTCATCAAGCATTGTCCTAGCCATTTCAATTAATGTTCGATTTTTCTTTTCTACAACTCCATTTTGCTCCAGAGAGTAGGTTGTGGAAAGTTCGTGCTTTAGTCCAAGTTCATCACAAAAGTCTTCAACTTTAGTATTTTTGAACTCGAAACCATTATCACTACGGATTTTCTTAATTTTGAAATCAAATTCATTTTGAGCCATTTTTACAAAACTTTTGAAAATGCCAGAGGTTTCGGCTTTGTCATCTAGGAAGAATACCCATGTGTATCTAAAGTAATCATCCACAATGACTAAACAATAACTATTACCCCCGATACTCTTATAGGTTGTTGGCCCAAACAAATCCATATGTAAGAGTTCCAATCATCTAGAAGTTGACATGATACTCTTAGAAGGATGAGAATTAGCGACTTATTTACTGGCTTGACAAGCACTACAAAGTCTATTTTTTTCAAACTTCACATCTTTCAAGCCAACAACTAAATCATGTTTGAAAAGCTTTTTAAGTTGAATCATTCCAACATGAGCTAGCCTTCTATGCCAAAACCAACCCAATGAGGTTTTTGCAATTAAACACGTTTTTAAGCAAGATTCATTTGAAGTGAAATCAACCAAATAAAGATTTCCAAATCTAAATCCTTTGAAAACTAAATAATTATCTTTTGCATTTGAAATTGTAACACCTTTATTAGAGAATGAGCAAATTAAACCAAGATCACATATTTGAGCAACGGATAGCAAATTGAAATTTAAAGATTCAACTAAGGATACATTAGAAATGGAAAGGTCATTTGAGATAACGATTTTACCCAATCCTATTACCTTTCCTTTGCTATTATCGCCAAAGGTGATCTTGTCAACTCCTTTACCATTCTCCAATGTGGTGAACATCTTTCTATCACCGGTCATGTGTTGAGTGCATCCACTATCAAGCACCCAATATTTTCCACCGGTTTTGTAGTTCATCTACAAAACATGAATCAAGTTCTTTTAGGTACCCAAATTTGTTTGGGTTCTTGGAGGTTAGTGACCAAGGATTTAGGTACCCAAATAGCATTCTTTTTAGTGCCTACAATTGAAGTGCCAACAAATCTAGCAATAACTTTACCATCCTTAGTTTTTCTAAGCATATAACAAGAATCAAATGTACCCAAAGATGGAGTCTTACCAATAGGACAAGTTTGTTGTAAATGTCCTATTTCCCGGCACTTATGGCAATACTTATCATTTTTTTTAACAAACCTTGTGGGCTTGTTTACCGGTTTCTTACCCTTCTTAGGTACATACCCAAGTCCTTCTTTGTTGAATGAGCACCTTTGCTCACTCAAGAGCTTGTCAAGGGTGGCCTTACCTTTGAAGCACTGTTCTAAGCTTTTGCTTAGCTTGGTCACTTGCTCCTTTAGCTCATTGTTTTCAACAACAAACTTTGCATCATGAGAATCAATATTATCATGATTAGAGTTAATATTTGAGCAACATGGCATAGCAAGTAGATCATTACATGAAGTAGATGCACTAGTTCTAACAATTTCTATACTAGGCATTTCATAAAGAATATCACATGTAATTCCTACACTAGTGCAAGACTTGCTTGAATTTTCTTGGATAAGCAACTCATGAGCTTCCTTTAGCTCCTCATAAGAATCTTTTAGAGAGATATGCTCTCTCTTTAAGACTTTATATTTTGATATTTCTTTTCCAAGATATTCATTCAAGTCTTCAAGCATATCCATTAATTCATCATAGGATAGTTCATTATCATTAATGGATTTTTACCTTATCTCCTTTTGCTATGAGGCAAGTAGGAGTGAAGAATAGCGATGGCGCCCCCTTGATGGCGATGCCGATAAGTCCCTTCTTCTTGGGAGACTCATTTTCATCGGAGTCGAAGTCGGTGGACTCTTCATCGGAGTCTCATTCTTCAATATGAGCTTCGTTCTTGCCATCCTTGTGAAGCTTCTTGTAAAGCTTCTTCTTACAATCGAACTCCTTCTTGAATGACTTGCCCTTGTCATCTTTCTTTAAGGGACAATGAGAAGCAATGTGTCACTTCTCTTCGCAATTATAGCACCGGATGTTGTTATAACGCTTGTTGTCACTTGAGAATTGTCTTTTCTTGCTCTTGTCAAAGTTGAAGCTTCTATGTGGGCGTCTTCTCATGAATTTCTTCATTCTCCTCACAAGAAAAGCAAACTCTTCTTCGAAGTCTCCTTCTTCATCCTCATCATCACTTGATTCCGCTTTGGCCTTGAAAGCGGTGATCTTTTTCTTCCAGGAGGATGACTCGAAGAGCTCTTCTTTGTCTTTCTTGTACAACTTATTTGTTTTGAGGTTGCCCAATAGCCCCGTTGGCGTCATTCTTGGTAACTCGGGAGAGTTGAGGAATACCGTCACCAACGTCTCATACTTGTCTGGTAGAGCCCTAAGCATCTTACGCACAACATCAACATCAAGAAGGTTAGAGCCAAGACCTTTGAGTTCATTCACAATGTTGTTGAGTCTTGAATACATCTCGGTGATGCTTTGATGAGGCAACATTATGAATGTCTCATATTTGATCCGAAGCCTATGCAATTTGGCTTCTTTGATCGTGGATGTTCCCTCATGGATTTTCGAGAGAGTGATCCAAATATCGTGAGCGGTTTTCAAATTGCTCACTCTATTAAACTCATCTGCGTTTAAAGCACCAAAAAGAGCATTCAAAGCTTGAGCATCTAAATGAGCATTACGTCCATCTAGTTCCGTGGGAAGTAGTGGATTAAGAGGCATAACGTAACCCTCATTTACGATTTTTCATATGTTTGGACTCATGGCCTTTAAATAAATTGACATTCTAATTTTTCAATAAGCATAATTTGAGCTATCAAACAAAGGAGCCTTTCCTATAGCAATTCCCTCACTAGCTGTCCTTTTCTCTCTTAGACGGTTAAGTCTAAATCAATGAGAGACCAAGCTCTGATACCACTTGTAGGATCAAGGATAACCGACTAGAGGGGGTGAATAAGAGGTTTTAAAACTTTTTTTTACTAATTAACAAATTAAGTCTAAACTAGATACAATTCTAACTAAGCAATTCAACACAAGATAAATGCTAGAATTGTAAATGCGAAAATAGTAAAGATAATAAATAACCACAATTGATACAAAGAAGTTTTTCCCGTGGTATCGAAGACTTGCCGGTCTTCACTAGTCTACGTTGAGGAAGCTTGAACTAATCAAGCCGGCTCCACGAATTAAGCCTTCCCTCGATCACTAGTGGTTGTTCTTTCTCCGTTCCGGAGATGGCGAACACCAAACTACTCACAATCTTGGCACCGGGCCTCTTCACAATCTTCTTGAAGAGATCACCGTGCTAACACCGCCAAGCCGTCTAGGTGTTTGGCAAAACACCAAGAGTAATGAATCGGTGATCTTCGCTTGACAGCACTCAAGTGCAATGGATCAATCTAGAATGAATGCACTTGAATACTAGGGTGCGGTAGTTCCGCGGAACAACTGTGGTGCTACCACTCTCAGGGTTTGCAACCAAGCCAAAAAGGTGTCGCTCTGGAATTTACATACTGCCAACAAATTTTCGGAACAACCGGATTGCGGTAGTACCGCACCACGATCCCGGTCGTACCGCTGAGTGATAGTACCGCCGACACAATGTCGGTACTACCGATAATCCTGACAAAGGATAGTTGGTTTTCTAAATCAAATTTTAAATGTATGCATGATCCTAAATTGATCTAAATAGCATAAGAACATGCTATCAAGCTACTAGTCATGATCCCTCTTAATAGTACGGCATTTAACCTAAAATCCGGTCTTCCATCCTTTTCACCTAAGACCGGTAAACATAAAAAGGATCCTAGACTACTTGTACCTTGTCTTTGAACCATATTAATCTTCATATTGACCTTTAGCATGCATCTGCACCTTATCAAATTCACCATTGGGACTTAATCTTGTAAATACTTAATAAACATGTTAATCCCATATTCACATATTATCATTAATTACCAAAACAAATTTTTAGCCTAGATGCTTTCACCTATGCTTACTCCGGAAATGGTGGTCGTTCGGGCAGTTTCCTCATGAAACATGGAAGGTGGGAAATCACACTACCCCACATAGGGAAAAGACCAGGTGTTTTGCCATGAGCGCACGAAGAGGTGGCCGAGCGAACTGTTGGACCCACGCCATCACCATCTACACGTACTATGCTTATTTATGGAAATAGTGGTCGTTCGGGCAGTTTTCACGCGTGAAACATGGAAGCGTGAAAATCGCACGGCCAAACACGGGGAAAATGCCAGGCGTTTTGCCACGAGCGTGTGAAGGGGTGGCTGAGAAGCCCGCTGGACCCGCATTGTTGCCCTCGACGTGCCCTAAGCTTATTTTTAGAAATGGTGGCTGTTCGAGCAGTTTTCACGTGCGAAACTTTAAAACAGGGAAATCGCACGACTGAACACAGAGGAAAGGCCAGGCGTTTTACAATGAGCACGCGAAGGGGCGGCCAAGCGGCCCGCTGGACCTGCACCGTCTCCCTCTACGTGTCCTATGCTTATTTCCTGAAATGGTGGCCATTCATTGGAAATACAATTGCCGGCATCCATTCTGTTTTGTTTCGTGATCACTGATTAGTCACTGGCAGTTGTCTATAGTGGAATCAAGGGTTTCTTTGTCACGAACAAATGTAAGATCGAGGAGGTTGACTAGAGGTGGTTAATAGGTGGTTTTTAAATCTCTTTTGGCTGAAACCGAGTTTTATGTGCGAAAGCGTAAATCAAATCGGCTTTGCATAATTAAAGCCTACATGAACTAATCTCAATTAAGTGCACCAACAACCTATGTATGTCTCAAGGTTTGCAATCCTAGGGTGACAAGTAAGCAATTTAATTCTAGAAATGTAAATTGCACGAAGTAAAGCGCAAAAGAGCAAACCATAATGACACAACAATATTTTTACCATGGTGTTTGGAGCACAGTTATCAATTCTATTCCGGAGGCCATTTGGTTTGCCTCTTGGTATGGAATCTGCCATCTCGGTCCATCCCGACATACCATTACGGATTTTTTATATATATATATATATATATATATATATATATATATATATATATATATATATATATATAATTTCACTTACGAAGGAGTAGTATTAGACTCGGCCTTCTAACTGATTCAAAGAAGTGGTCACTTTAATTTTGATTTTTTGACCGATCTTGGAATGGTAGGAATGGACCGGAATGGGCCTGAATAGCTGGTATTGACTAGTATTGAGGCCGGTACAGGATGGAGGCTACGGTGTGCCGGTATGGCATGTTTCGGCCATTCCGGCCGGTACCGGAATGAAATTGATAACTTTGGTTTGGAGACTTACCAGTCTTCCCTAATCCACGTTGAGGTAAGCTCAAACGATTTGGACCGGCTCCATGAGTTAAGCCAAACACCTAGAATCCACTAGTGATAGCTCCTTACCCCTCTGGGTAGGTGAGCTCCAACATTCACAACCACACCGAACCTCTTCACAAGCTTCTTAGAGAGATCGTCGGGTAGGACTCCTCCAAGCCGTCTAGGTGACGGCAACCACTAAGGGTAACAAGCCAAGCCTCTTGCTTCACCCTCACCAAGTGCTACACAAGCACAACTGGATACTCAATCCATCTCTAGATGCAACACATGCAGCTAGAGGCCTCTCTCCTAGCTAGGGATGAAAACGGGTTGGATAGTTTCCGACCGATCCGGACGGAAACAGATTTGGATTATTTCGGATCGGATTTTTCTCGGATAATTTTCGGATCGGAAACGAATTCGGTTTTTTTTGTCGGAAACGAATACGGTAGGCATGCTATCCAGCAGATACGGATATGAATACGAATACGGATTATCCGGATAAGATGAAATCCGGATTTTGGCCCAAAAGAGAAAAGGAGATTTTAATTGATTTCAGAATTTCAAAAAATGCAACAAATCAAATAGCCTTTTAGAAAATAGCAAATAGAGTTAACAAAATTCTAGAAAAAATCACAGAAATTCCTTGAATTATTTTAAACTTAATAAAATTAATTCCAACTTAAATTTGGTTTTTATTTTTGCACATAAATTATTTTAATTTCTGAAAATAGGAAAAACCTTTTTAAAATCGAGACAATTCAAGAAATTAATTAAAATTTCCTTTTTCACTTTAAATCCAATAAAATCCCAGAAAACTCATTAAATTTTATTTTTGACATTAAAAACTAGGAAATTAAATAATTGACTTTATTTTATTATTTTTCTTTCTAACCAAGAAAACTCTTTTAAATCTCACAAAATCCAATAAAATAATAACTTTATTAATTTTATTTTTGGTAACATACTTGAGGATATTACAGTCATTTGCATATAGATTAACCATCCAGCCTGATCAATGTTAGTATGAACTAAGTTTTATATATGTATGTGATGAACTAAGTGTGAATACGTGATAACTTTTGGCTTTGTGGGTTATGACTAATGAGCTTAATGTGGTAAACTAAGTGTTATGTTTATGATGAACTAGTTAACGCAGCTTGCTAGTGCCAATATTATGTGTGGTTACTGAAAATATGAACAATTCATGAATATTTGCATTAAATAAACTAGTTATATGTTTTCGTTAATTTCTGGCATACAATTTAAGGGGTTTTCATGTTCCGAAAAATATCCGCGACCGTATTCGTTTCAATCCGCATTCACTCCATATTCGTATTCGATATTATTTGTATCCGTATTCGTATCCGGATCTGGGAAAAAAATGAAAACAAATATGGCAGAGCCATTATCCGTCCATATCCGATCCGTTTTCACCCCTACTCCTAGCTCAGAAGGTGCAACACATGCACAATTAAGAGGAAAAGCTCACACTACCTTAAGAGAGCAAAATGGGGTGTCTAGATGCTGGATATAGATCCCTAAGCCAAGCTTATATAGCCCTTATGCAAGAAACTAGTTGTTACTCACAAAATCAACACAAACACATATACTAACAACACATAACGAAGCTCTCTGGAAACCTCAGACATCTCCAGGGTACTCCCAGACATGTTTGCCCTATACTGAAATCTTGAGTTCAATTAAGTTTTTGATTTCCAAAGCAAAGATGCATGAACTTCAACCATTTGCAAATTATAGTCCTATGCCACAAAGATTAGATACATGAACCTCAAATATTTGCAAAACACATTCGCAAGCTTTAGTATCATGCCACAAGGAGTAGGTACATGGACTTGAACCATTTGCAAAACTTATTTCCAAATTATAGTCCTATGCCACAAAGATTAGATACAAGAATCTCAACCATTTGCAAATTATATTGTTACGCTTCAAAGAGTAAATGCATAAGCTTCAACTATTTGCAAAACACATTTGCAAACAATATCATCATGTCTAAAAGAGCCATGGCAAGCAAGATTAAGCTATCAACACATGATGAGATGAGACTAAAACTACTAGACATGACCTTGTCTTAATAGTACGACAACCTATACTAGCAATCTGTTCTCCTAACCAAACACCGAGACCAGTAGAATGACTAAGAAACATATTCTTAGCCTGCGCTAGTTACCTTTGTCTTGCACAAACATCTTGAAGCTTTCACATGATGATGATCACCTACTCTCAAAGTCCGGGTCCTTGTCTTGATGATCATCAACTCATAATGTCATCCTCTTGACTTGATGATCATCAACTCATAATGTTATCTAAAGTCTTTATCATCAACCGAGGCTAAACATATTTCACACCAACTCATGGAGAATGTCAGTCCCACAAATCCGATTATCATTAATCTGTTGGAAATTGGCCCATATGAGTGAGGCTCATTTTCTATAATTCCAAAGCATGTATGATTTAGTACCATATTGCTAAGGCAAGGTGGAGGTAACCAATATATAAGGTGGAATCCTTACCACTCTTTGAAACATGTGACATATGGGTGAGGGTGGCATGAGGAGGGCTTTGGCTAAACACACACATGCGCACGCGCGCACACGTATTCGCATATTTTCGCGTGGAAAATCATGTGACTTGTGACTTACGACATGCCACCGTGCTGTGACGTGATGCGCTACTTGGCAGACCAAGTCCACCTTATTTTTTGCTGAACCATGGATCGTTCTCTCTCTGTTTGAATAGGATTCAAATGTTTGAATCTGAGGCTTTATTGGGTGTTGATGATAGGTAGTTACCAGTGGGTAAATGGTTGTTTAATCGACCGATTCGCGATATATATATATATATATATATATATATATATATATATATATATATATATATATATATATATATATATATATATATATATATATATATGCCTAGAGATATCTAGAGCATTGCGTGTAACACTGCTGCATCCATTTCTTCTTTTCTTCCTTCTGTAAACATGAACTGTTGTATTGCGCTATCTGAACCTCGTCAACTCTTTTTCTTAGCGTGCACCGTGAAGAAGGGGAGAGGTATCTCTAAGCCGTTGCTGCCGTGAAGACCTGCACGAGGGGGGCGGCGGCAATAAGGTTTCTGGGTAGCGCACATCTGCGCGACCGCTCGCTTCACTAATTCATCTACGTTTATGCACTGCATCGAGTTTGCGTCTGTGCTGCTCCCTGTTCTTCATCAGACCCATCTGTAAGTCTTTCATGTGACTGATTGACTTGTTTATATTCTTTTTTTTTTGTGCATATTTTGTGAAGTACAATGAGTTGTCTGCTATTAGTACTGATTTATACATCATTAGTCATTTGCGATATTTGCCTTCTATTAAAATCTGGAATTAAAATATCACTCTCATTTTCAACATAGTCACCAAAACTCATCATTAACACATAATAGAGGGACTAGATCATTCAATCTCCCCCTCCAAATATTTTCATATTTCTATCCAAAATAAGACTAAACAATAGCATATCAACAAAAGTGTTAGTCTCACATTTAGATTTTCTATTAATCCAAAACCAAATTAATGAAGCTTAAACGATCAATCTCTTGTGCATGGTGACAAGATGCCATTTTGTGGCCAGAGCGGCGAGTAGCAGAAGCTATATCCTCTTGTGCCAGAAGAAAGTTCAGAAGAATCTGATCTTGAAATGGGTCTTGAAATGGGGCAATCGATCATGTCGCCAGTTCAACTGGCGACAGGTTTATAGGAATTTTAAATATAGCAAATGAGCTAAAAAAATTACAAATTTTTTTGTGGAGCCTCCAAACATAGTGTAATTGATTGTGTAATTTTGTCATAATTTTATTTGTTCTGAATATTTCTCCAAACTTCATTTACGTATACTGTTTGTAGGAATTTCTAAATATATAAAATGAGCTCCAAATATTATGAATTTTTTTTGTCAAGGCTCCTTACATAGTGCGGTTGATTGTGTAATTTTTTTTCAAAATTTTATATATTCTGAAATTATCTCAAACATTAAGGATTTAGACCTCGAAAATTAAGAATTGTGGACCCAATTTCCAGGACCAAGAGACAATTTCAGAATATAGAAATTGTTTGACAGGAACCTGTCGTCAGTTTAACTGGCGATAGGGACCTAGTTTTGTAATTTCTTGAGTTGACTATTTACTTTTGTAATTATCTTTTAAAATAATATTATTTTAAAAAAAATCCACGAATGATTGGGGGCTTTATTCTATTTTCCCTTGAATTGTGTGACTCGAAGAGGGAAATGCTTTGGCATTGAAGCCAGTGCGCGCGCGCTGTAGCTGACATAGCAGTAGGGCCTGAAAGGCTAGCCTTTCTGTTGGCATCCAAGTATGCTTCCAACTGAGGAAAAGAATCTTCCCACAATACAAGAACTCCCAGGTTCCAATCCAACTCTTGACTAGCTTGTCACTGTTCTCTAGTGTGGCTGCAGACTGCATCAGAGTTGAAAAACTTGATACAAGCAAATAAGAATCAAGTGGTGGAATTCATGCGTACCAGAGCATGCAAGTATTCAACCATCTATAGATGGAATCATATAATACTTGTATTTTCAGTTACCCTTAAGGGTTATGTTCAAAATAAATTAAAGAATGACACCACCCTAATAGTATGATGTTTTATTCTATCCTGGTAACACCCCACATTTTAGTACCACATTGCTAGTTTACATTGAATTCCACTAGCATATAATACCTGTTGGCTCAAATCGTAACACTTGTGAGTTAACTCTTTTGGGCGACGCGAGAACAAAAGCCCAAGTGAAGTACTACACATGTATGGGCTCGCCACACGTAGGGCTAGGCTACGAGCGAATTTTTGGCCCTAAGGTGCTACATATAGTATTAGAGTATCAACCCTCACTGCACGGACCGTATGTGTGTTGCCACGTAGTGGCACACAGCACGAGTTGTGTACCATAGGTTTTTTAAAGCATTTCACGCTGCCGATAGCAGCCCCCGGTTTAAGGGAGGGAGAATGTAACACCCCGCTTTTTAATACCACATTATCAGTTTACATTAAGTTCCACTAGCATATAATAACCACATGTGTGGGCTTGCCCCCACGGTGGGCTATGCTACGAGCGAATTTTGGATCACAGGGTGTTACAATTACATTCAAAAAAATGTACAGCAAAACCTTGTGTTTTGGACTATGCTTGTATCTGATGAATGCAAATTACTTCAGATAAAAATAAGAAGAAAATAAGCATGCAGCATGAACAAGGGCTACAAGAAGTTCCTCTGCTCTTGCAGCAAACACTTTGACTTCGCTGCGAAACTGACAAAGGCTTCAAGAGGCCTGTTATATATGGACATTTATCTATGGTTTAGTTTCGCTCTGCTCTCCTCAATATTCTTAGCATTGCCATCAGACAGATTCTTGAATGCTCATGGAGGTATCTATAGACTTTGCCACAACAGAACTTATGTTGCAGTATTCCCCACTGGCTCAAACTCCATTCCACTGGTGACAGCATTCAGAGTTTCATGATCCACAAAATTGATCCCATCTGAGCATTCGCTTCCACATATCCGAGATCACTTTCCTGTCTTAGCAGGTCTGGTGATGCATGTTCCGAAAGAAAATCCTTTTTGATGAGGTCATTCTGGTCCTCTTGATCAGCAACCGAAGAAATGGTATCAGATTCAGTGACAACGCTCAGTTTAGACACACCCTTGTCACTGAACTGCCTCTGGAAATTTCTTGTGCTTGCTTCGTCGAAGTCCATTTGCTCAAGGACAAAATATGGCTTAAATCTAGGAAGATGTCTCTCCTGGCTGCCAAAATTGAAGCTGTCATGCCTTCTGAAGAACACGTCTCGATGGGAAACTGTGGTAAATTCTTGAGGGTCAAAGTTATGATGTGCAGGGACACCACTATCATTTGATTGCTCAAAAGGGAGATCAAACGGATTCTTTTGCGGATGCAGAATGGAAGGGAGCTGAGCCAGGAATGGCTGCCTCATCAGAATCAGAAGGAAGGTCAAATGGGTTTCTCCTTGGTACTGAAAGAGGTTGGACTTGTATAGGGAAACGTGAAAATCCATCTGCACTCCCGCTAACGTCGTTTCCGTCAAGATCTATCAAGTTCCTGCTAATATCAAATCTTATGTTCTTCCTTGATCTTCTCTTAGCCATCAAGATCTCCAACCTACGATTCCTATCCACCTCAGAGTACCCAAGATCCATGACATTCTTCTCGTCAACAGCTGTCCAAAGAAATGCAGGTTCATTACAATCATCCTTCTTCTCACCATCCTTTCCATCATTTTTGGCCTGACTAATATCAGCCTCATCATTACTATCGCTGTCGATTTGAGAATCCTGAGGGCAGAAGTTGGAATCACTGCCTGAATCATCATTGGCAATCGGATCGGGACTAGGGAAGTGAGCACCTAAAAGAGGGTCAATCTCATCGAGCACCGGAGCAATGCCAGTCATAGAAGTATCAGGAGAGGAACTCTCTGCCTTGTCAGAATCGAAACCTGATGAACCATCATGGGATTCATGGCTGCCAACTCTAGCAAATGGTGAACCTAGAGAAGAGCCTAATCGGTTTTCCACAGCAGCATTGATAGCCTCAATCTTTAGATCAGCAAGCTTCTTCCTCTGACGCACAGAAAAAGCACGGCCCCATCTACAAGTACCTCCTGGCTTCTCAGCTGGCTTATCTTCTGAAACCTCTCTCACCTCATCACTTTGTGATTATGTTAATACTCTATCTTGATTTGCCTTCGCCACCATTTCACCATCTTCCCTGTCGTTCTCACTGGAAGGACATAAGTCAAATGTTGTCTCTTTCCCGTCAACTCTACTCTGATGAACATTGTCGCACAAGTCAGCATACTTATCGCCCTCATTATCCTTGATGGAAAATGGATCTTTTGACTCTTGTTCCTGATTATCCTTCATGAATTCCTCCAAACCAACCTCTTGGTGCAGTGTCACCATGGAAAGAATAGAAGTGAGCGTTTCCTCGAGTATATCACATGCATCAACTCTCTCATCTCCTTGATCGACTCTCTTCAGAAGAGGAACACAATCATCCAGCTCAACATGCTTGTTAGCCCTCACCTTGCCAAAACTTGTGTTTTTTTCTTTCCCAATCTTTGAAGCTTATTGTGTTCTCCTTAAATGCAGGCACTGAAAATCCCTGACGTGCTCCAAAATTAATATTTCTGGAAAAACTTCCAAGCTTGGGAGCTGAAATATCTGCAAGAGCCTTCCCGTCTTCATCGATCTCAGGAAGGTTTGAGCTCCATAACTTTGCAGTACACCAAGAAGAAGGGTAGCACAGATAATTACAGGGGAAGAGGAGAGAACGAAAGCGAAGAAACCCGGTGAAGATTTGTACAGCAGGTAAAGCAGTCAGTGGTGGAGCCAAAGTGGATGCACGGGGATGCAGTTGCATCTTCGAAATTTTTTGCAAAAAATATGATATATACACCCCTTAAATACATAAAGTATATTATACATACACTAACATACAAACTGTCATACTCCTGACAGCCCATTTAGGATTTAGCATTAGGCCCAACTAGTCCAGATACTTCTTTCGGTTGTATCTCCCCTGGTGGCTGGTGTCTAGTGCTCACTTTTTGCTCTGTCTTTCTCTTCTTATCTCTCTCTCCATTTAGTTCTCTTTGTGGTGGTCTTCGGGTCTTGGGCTCTTGGCCGAAGGGCTTGTACAAGGGGCGCCGCCACCGGCCACCGGTTGCTTGTCCTCTGCCACCGCTGGCGTAGCCTCCCTGCCTGCGCGCCTCGCCGTCTCCCGCCGGCCTCAGCGACTCAGCCCGCCTACGGTCGGCTCGACCCCTGGCCGTCGGCCGCGTACATGTGCTCACCACCATGTGCCGTCGCCGGTTCTGGGGGTGATGCTACCGATGCCATGTGTACTGAGATACTACTATCTGACCCCGTCTCCATCCTGCTCCCTCCCCTTCTCTGTGAAGTGGATACTGTACTGAGACTAGTGTTCTATGCTTTGGCCCTTTTGGTAGTGCTCTGTGAATGCCTGAATGGGTGATGTTATTGTTTGGCTCACTGAGTTGATTGATATATGGTTACAATGGCTAATTCTTAAAATTTAGAGCTTAATTCATAGTTATGGGCTTATGGTCAAATGACAAATGTTGTTCTGTTGTAAATGTAGGTTTGTAGAATACTAAAATATTTTGTGATGTTGGTTATAGTACGAACATGTGATTTGCCATATTTGAACTTATATACTATGTCATTTGAATTTGTGTTGGAACAGATGTATCTTAAGTTCGTACTCTCATCTTTAAAATTCTAGCTCCGCCACTGAAAACAGGAGAACCCAATGTTAAGTAGCACATCTATAGCTTATTCTGATAGAAGACCTCAAAACTTTCTTAATACATAACGTATCATGCTTCGCCTCAACACCCATGGCCAGTCCTCTCTCACTTGGCAGCACAAATCTAGCAGAAAAAAAGAACACGAAGACAACATTAGCTCATTAAATAAAACAGTCACCGACAAGCGAACAGCAAATTAAACAAAACAAATATTCAGCCTGCAACTTATCTGATACCTAGACAACTCCAGGTTGTATCATGAGAAATTTTACAGTATATTCTACTAGTAGCCTATGATGATAATATAAATTAAATCTGATCATTGATTTGTTAAGAATATAATAAATTTTTATTTGTATTTATATTTTTTTTGTGATGGTATTATAGACTTTTCTAACTAGGGTTGAAAATATTACTCTTGTGGCATATGATCTTTACATAGGCAATTACAATTCTACCCATCGGGATTCTACTATTCATACTACTAGGTGTAGTATAACTAAATCATAACTAATCTGAACCATTGGATTAAAAAAATAAACGAACCATATTAAATTGAGTGTAGCGTAAAAGAGCTTTCAGACAGTACTAAACAGAGCGATCGCTCAGGGCATTTACAATGGTTGATCTATTGAGTCGTCTATAATTTATTCACGTCAGCTAGAGACAACACAAAAGACAACCTCTACAACAGCGGTCTATAGCACACTTCTCAATGTTTATTTTTTTCCCTTCGTATGGGTCCCACACGGCAGATGTTACCCCTACCCCCACCGACGCCTCCCTCTTCCTCTCTCACTCCCCACCGACGTCTCCCTCTTCCTCTCTCACTCCCACCGATGCCTCCTCTTTCCCTCCTCGAGCTCGCGCCATCGGCCGCCATCTCCACGAGCTCATGCCGCCGCCCACCATCTCCTCGAGCTCGCGCCGCCATCTCTTCAAGCTCACGCCGCCGCCCGCCATCTCCTTACCCCTCCACCACCAGTCGGTCGGATTTGGTCAGCTTGAGTCTGGATCCAGCTGGATCTGGGGAGATCCGGCTCGATGGCGTGAGGAGTGCTAGATCCCAAGAACAAGACACTTTTTCGCGACTGCAATGGTCGCCACCGCCGCCCCGTTCGTCGTCCCAATGGCTCGCCATCACCTTTGCGACCATGGTGGCGGTCGCCCCAACACCCGAGCCCACCAAACGCATGGGGGAGAAGACGATCTCCATACAACGGGTGTCGAAGCCGTTTCTCGTGCCTTGTTTCGCGCGCTGACGCCGACTGCAGAATAGTCGACGGCTTCTCCTCTCTCTCCTCCCCTCTCTCCTCCAAGTATGTAGAAATCCTAGCTGGCATGGGTTATAAACGACCTACATGAAACTCTTGTACATGGCCTCAAATCAACCCAATCACATAACATTCCCAGGGGCCAAGGCAAACCTCATGTGGAAAAAATCCGCAAGAACATACTAAATTAAACCATAAATGTGGAAGCACGTTCAAGAATGCAATTCACACGATTCCTCCGGAAACACCAACCATGCACAGGAACCATTCCAAATCCAACCGTGTTAACGGAATGCTAAATTTCGAAGAGCCTTCGTGTCAGCTTGTATTTATTATGAGGTCAATGGGCCAATATATATACAAGTACAGGTTGATATATGTAAGGAACTCCTTATACAACGGGAAAAAGACTTATACATCTAACACCCCCCCCTCAAACTTATGGTGGATCAACAACATCAAGTTTGAAGAGATAGAAGCTGTGCTCAACTCTGGTCTGCGCCTTTGTGAAGAAGTCTGCCACCTGAAGTTCTGAAGGCACATGTACTGTCAGACGAAAGAGGAGTGGGTGCTGAAATAGAAACACCAAAATTCTCAAGTAACCACCGTAGCCAAGTAACCTCCGCAGTCAACAAAGCCATAGCTCGCAACTCAGCCTCAGCACTCGAATGAGAAACTGTTGTCTACTTCTTAGTCTTCCAAGCATTGAGAGAACCACCAAGAAAAACACAATAAGCAGAGAGAGACCGGCGATCAAAGTGATCACTAGCCTAGGTGGCATCAGAATATGCATGGAGCTGTAAATAGCTAGAGCAAGGAAAAAACAGACGACGAGTGGTGGTTCTACGAAGATATCGTAGAACACGAAGAAGATGACTATAGTGGAGCTGAGTGGGAACAGAAATAAACTGACTCAAGATATGCACAGGGTACGAAATATCTGGACGAGTGACACCCAGATAAACAAGACTCCCAACAAGGTGACGATAGCGAGTAGAATCAGCAAGAGGCTCACCATCAGTGGACCGAAAATGAGCATTAAGCTCCATAGGAGTCTCAGCAGTGTGCTGATCAGTAAGAAAAGCACAATCAAGAAGATTTTGAATATACTTTTCTTGGGACAGATAGAAGCCCTCAGGTGTAGAAGTAACCTCAACCCCAAGAAAGTAGCGAAGAGAACCCAAATCAGACATGAGAAACTGTTCATTAAGATGCTTATTTACAAAGGTGATGTACTGAGAATCATCTCCAGTAATGATCATATCATCAACATATAAAAGGAGAAGCGTCCGACTACGAGGCGAAGTGCGAATAAAGAGAGCAGGATCATGAGCACTGGCAGAGAAACCAGCTGCAGTGATAACAGAAGAGAAACGATCAAACTAGGCACGAGGAGATTGCTTGAGGCCGTAGAGAGATCGGCGAAGGCGACAAAACCATACCCTCAGGAACAAAACACCCCGGTGGTGGCTGCATATAAACCTCTTCACGCAGCTCACCATTGAGAAAGGCATTCTTAACATCAAGCTGAGAGATGGACCATGCCCGAACAGACGCCACAGCAAGAAGAGTGCGAACAGTGGTCATGTGAGCCACAGGAGCAAATGTCTCATCATAATCACGACCATGCTCCTGCTGAAAACTACGTGCCATAAGACGAGCCTTGTAGCGCTCAAGAGAACCATCAAAGCGGCTCTTAATCTTGTAGACCCACTTGCACGTGATAAGAGTAACACGCGCGGGAAGAAGGACAAGATCCCACATGCTAGTACGCTCAAGGGCAGTAATCTCCTCTGTCATCGCATGCTGCCACTCCTGATGAACGGCAGCATCACGATAAGAAGTCGGTTCGGCAAGAGTCGCTAAACAAAAGTGCGCAGGAGGCCGAATAGACTGGCGATCACGAAGAGCACATTGAGGAGAGGGCGAAGAAGATGAACCATCAGAAGAAGATGACGAATCAGAAGAATCCTCAACTCGCGGACGACGAGTGTAGTGGAGAGGATAAGAAGGACGAAGGCCAGGAGGAGCCTCTGGAGAGGGTGGCGGTGGCGAAAAGGAGACGGTGAAGGAGGAACCGAAGAGGCCAAAGGCTGTGATAGAGGTGTGGTGACTATTGGGGTGGCAGGAAAAGTCAGGAAAGAAATCGGCTCAACAAGAGATTCTGGTGTGGTGGAAGGAGAAGGACGAGACTCATCAAAAGTGACGTCCCGAGAAACCCGCATCCGTCGCCCAACAGGATCCCAACAACGACATCACTTATGTTCAGCGCTATAGCCCAGAAAAATACACTCCACGGACTGAGCGGACAGCTTGGTGCGCTCATGAGGGGCAAGAAGAACATAGCATACACACCCAAAGAGGCGAAAACTAGAATAGTCAAGAGTCTTATCACAGAGACGCTCAACTAGGATCCTACCCTGAAGAGCAGAAGAAGGCTAAATATTAATCAAGAAAGTGGAAGTAGAAACAGTCTCAGCCCAGAAGTGTGGTGGGACAACAGAAGCAAGCATAAGAGCACGGGCTGTCTCAAGAAGATGACGATGCTTCCGTTCAGCCATACCGTTCTGGGCATGAGCACTAGGGCAAGAAAACCGAGAGAGTGACATGCTCAGCAAGAAAACCATGAAGGACTTCTGACAAGTATTCCCCAGCAGAGTCAGCACGAAAGACATGAATAGGAGAATCAAACTGAGTACGGATCATGGTGGCAAAAGTCTTGTAGATGGATAAAACCTCACTACGAGATAACAAAAAGTATATCCATGTGTGGCGAGAAAAATCATCAATAAAAATTATATAATATCGATGACCTCCTTTCGAAACAAAAGGAACCGGACCCCATACATCAGAATGAACAAGATCAAAAGGACGCTGTGACACTGACTCACTAGAAGGATAAAGAAGTTGAAACTGTTTACCAAGCTTACAACCCTGACAATTTAGAGAAATATCACCAGACACAAACCCTAAAAGACCACGACTATGTAAAGAAGATAGACGCGACCCACAAAGATGTCCCAAACAATGATGCAACTGAGCAAAAGACGCAGTGGTGGATGCAGAAAAAGCGGCGGCGATGGTGGAGGTGACAAGACTGGCAGGGGCAGCGGAAGGAAGACGAAGCCAGTCAAGCTCCCAGAGACATTGTGAGTCACGACGGCGAGGGCCAGTACCAACCAGAGTCCTCGTGTGTCGATCCTGAACACAACAAGAATCAGAATCGAGAATAACTCGACAACCCTGATCGGTGAGCTGACCGGTAGATATGAGCTGCATGGTTAGTTTGGGAACATAAGAAATAGCAGGAACATGAAAAGAGGAATTCGAAAGAGTGCCTCGTCCTACAACTGAGAGAGAGGTACCATCGGCTGTCTGGACAGTGATAGGATCAGCTAAAGGACCAATGGAGTTGAGACTGTTGGAATTAGATGTCATATGAAAAGAAGTACCAGAGTCAAGAATCTAAAGTGATATACCTGAGGAAGAAGGAGTAGAAGGTGGTCTTTCACTAAAAGATCGTGCGTGAGAATCAGACGGTACAAAAGACCATGTGATGCAAACAGAGGCAATGATGAGAAACTCCTGAGAATCAGAAGCACTAGAGCTCCTCTGAGAAGAGGAACCACCAGTGCCCTTTGGAGGATGGCCACCACGACGTAAATCCTTCTTCTTCTTGTAGCAGAACTGTGCCTGATATCCATCCTTGTTGCAATACGTGCATCGTACCCTACCAACAGCACCTGTTACTGGTGAAGGCACCACTGATGAAGGAGGAGCTGGAGACGTAGCGGGTGTAGAAACTGGAGGAGCTGCCAGAATCGAAGGAAACGACGGTGACGACAGTAGACCCACAATACGAAGGCGAATCTTCTCAGCACGAACAGCGGCAAGGGCCTCCAACAAGGCCACACGACGGTGGTGTGCTAGCAACTGAGCACGAGTCTGCTCATACTCAGCCCATAGACGGGTCAAGAAGTCGTAGATACGACAAAGCTCAGTGAGATCACGACGCCGACAAGATCGACACGTGTGGCAAACATCTGGTCCCAAAGAGTCAATCTGACGCCATACCGTAGACAATTGGGTTAGAACTCGTCCACAGTGGCATCTCCCTACTGCAGTGACCGCTCCTGACACACAACAGAAATATACAACGAATCACCAGACGGCTCATAACGGTTGCGCAGATGTGTCCACATCAACTGTGCTGAAGCCAAACCAACCACATCCCCAGTGAATTGCACCTCCATGCTAGCAACCAGAATAGCAGAGGCACGAGCATCAATCCATGTCTTGTAGGCAGCATACTGAATCTGAAAAATCTCCATGGCATCCTCAAAAACCTCAGATGCCTTTGTATGATCATCTTTGGAAGCATCCTTCGGGAGTACAGGTTCAGCAGGCGGAGCAGGGCGAGGCGGACAAGGCAACTCACCAGTAAGAAACTCCCAAAGACGCTGACCGCACATGTGGAGGCGCATATGCTGAAACCAGTCCCGATAATTGAGACCATTGAAGATCACCGGGCAGCGAGGGACAGAAACAGTGCCTATTTGTAGGCGGCGCTGGACGGTGCGGTGACCAAGGCAACGAAGTCTAACAGGCGGCGCTGGATGGCGCGGCGGTTAGAACGACGTACTGATTTTTTTTCTCTCCTTTTTTCTTTTTTTTGCTGAGCCGATTAAAACCGGCTAAAAGGCCTTCGGCCCACTATCTGCAACACACGTGCACTCTCGCACGCGCACGGGGGAACTAGGGTTCCCCCGGCAGCGGCGGTGGAGCGGACAGCGACGACGGCCAAGTTCGGCAGAGACGACGAAATCCCAGAGGTCGCTTAGCACAAGCAGAGGCGGCGGAATCCCAGAAGAGCTCGGCGACGCGGGGCCAGCGGAATCCAGAGGGCGGCGAGGGGTAAGCAGAGGGCGGAGGGCGCGAACAAAGGCGGCGACAGCCAAGACGATTATGCGAAAATCCAAGCAAACAACGCGCCAGGCGTGGCGGAATCATGGGCGGCCGCTCGGCGTGGAGGCGGCGGAGTCCCAGAGGCTTAGCGGTGCACGGGGTGGAATCCCGGAGGCGCAAGCAAGCATGATGGAAGAAGAGTCAAGCGGCGGCCATGGGCAAAGTGGCTACGAAAAAGCCAGGCGACGACCACGGGCAAAACAAAACCCTAGGTTTGCTCTAATACCATGTTATGAATAGCGCTTGTATTTGTTATGAGACCAATAGACCAAAATATATACAAGTACAAGACAGTATATATATAAGAAACCCTTTATACAACAAAGAAAAGACATATACATCCAATAATAATAATGTGTTACCATGTTACAAATGCGCATGGATAGCATCGAGGGGTGTCCGAGGAACACAACACGATGCAGAGGAAAGGAGTCACGGGTGACGGTGGCAAGCAGCAGCAGAAGCCAAAGTCACGTCAAGAACAAGAAGAGGCCAAGGATTGACAGATCAAATCGCCACCAGTGGCACAAATGTAACGCAGTATAAGAAGATTTAGGTGCCACCGACGTGTAAAGTCCGTCTGACAAAAATTCACATGAGATAGTTCAATATTTGCACGATTCTAGAAAAAAAAATATTGTGTTCCGAGCCTAAGTACCTCTTGAATTTCGCCGATCAGAAAAATGTAATCTTGACGTTAGCTCATAATGTTTTTATACAATTAGCCTAAAGGGTGACACACTGACACCAAGAAACCTCAAACGTATACATATGCTCATGTAAAACTGTTAGAGATATATGTATAGTGTGTTATTCTCTATTGTTATGAGGGGTTATTTGTATATTCACCACCTGTACTTTGTGTATATATACTGGCCCTTTGGCCCCCTAGAAATACAAGTTGCTATTCTTAACATGGTATCAGAGCCAATTAGGTTTACCTCTCCTGGACGCGCAACTCGTCCTCCTCTGCTATGGAGCCAATTAGAAATACAAGTTGCTATTCCTAAAACTGTTAGAGATATATGTCTTTGGGATGAGGGACTCGATGGCGAGATCTAAAAGCAGAAGACCCTATTATGGAAGCAGGGCCAAAGAAATCGTAATGCAGTTGAAGTATTCTCATCTTCCGATTCAAATTGCAAGATCTCCTTGGGTACTAGGAAGGAGGTGCGCAACAATTTCCTTCCCGCACGGTGGTCGTATATCTCCACCTTGGGCGAGACTTGCGATCGCCTCGCTGGTCCCACGACCACCTCGGTGGTAATGGCGGCTATTTACGTGGTTGTAGCCGCTACCGAGTGGTTATAGCCTCCACCTCGCTAGCCAGGTGGCGCTACCTCGTGACCATGGCTACGACTTCAATGCCAGACAACCGCCCGAGCCACGACTTCTTCCACCGCCTGGTCGAGGATGATCCTTCGACCACTCCCGCTGTCAGCTCTCCAATCGCTGGAGAGGCGGAAATGGGCTTCTCGATAGAAGCCACCTCGGGGATTGAAGAAGTCGAGCTAAAACAAACAAAGGATAGCAAGTAAAATTGTGGAAAGCAAAAGGTAAATATTGTTCTTACACTTTAGCTTGTTTCACATACCTCTGCATCCTGGACTTGATCAGAAACTTTGAAGCCATCTTCCCGATGGAAGGGTTCTTCGACTTCTTTACTACGACCACGTCTGGTCGTAGCTCAAGTTGAGGAATAGTCTCGGCCACGACCACGTCTGGTCGTAGATCTTGAGCAGGGACCATCTCTCTGGTCTCCTGACTTTCTGAAGGGTCGAAATCGGTCTCGACCACTCTAAGAGAAGCCCTACCCTCAACGGTAGGCTCGGCTGGATCAGCGTTGTCCTTCACAAAAGATATAAATTCTTTCCAGTTCTCCTTTTCTAGTTACTTGACAAAGCTAGAAGTGGCAGAAACTGTGAAAGCTTTCTTGTCATAATAAAAAGATACCTTGGCCTTGTGGACTTTACGCCTGGGAGGTTCTTCGACCTCCTCGGTCTCCTCACCGCGATCGCTTGGTTTAAACCTCATTGTGGACATGCTCTTGCCCTTACGGGCCTTGCGACAAGAGGTTCTTCATCCTCCTCAACTTCAATTTGTTTTGACCTCGGCTATTGTTATGAAGCGTCTGCCGCAGACCTTGCCGAGGACCTGGTTGAAACAAAGGAACTTGAGCTCGGTCCTCCCTTGTCGGCGACTCTTGTAAGTCGACGCTTTTTCGTCGGAGGAGATGAGCCCTTGTCCACTGTCACCCCTGCGCCAATGGTCACCAGTTCGACCTCTTCGTCGTCCCGGCGGTTTTCCATGCCTACTTTCTGAAAGAAAAACAGAAAAAGAAGAATCAATAACGGTCAGAAGTTTTCTCACGACCAAGATCCATCAGAAGCTCTTCTACGACATATCCCTGATCGTAAGATTTTCTACGATCACTACCTAGTCGTAAGTTCTTTCTACGACTATGAAGTCCTAAGGATAAAATCAACTTTTGATTACCTTTAGGCGCTCAACCTTTTCCTCTCATGACAAAACCGCAAGGATTTGAGGAACCGCTCATTCCGTGGCGGGGTTTTCACAAACGAAGTTTGACTCGAACGTCAATCTCGCTTATGAAAGATCTCAGATAAAACAGATAAAGATACACGTTATACAATTCAAGAAGACCAAACCGAGAGTTAAGTCGAAAAACTACTTACCCTCCTCATAGTCCCCGGTGGGTCTTTTGGCCCATGTACCTCCACATAGGAGGTACTCGTTTCTTCAAGGATCGATTCGACGTGTGATGAAATCCTTCACCACATGCCATCCGGTTAACCCTCCGCTTTCAAATCCTTGATGGCTTGAATATATGGGGCAATCCGACCGATATCCCGGGAATCGAATCTAGGAAGCTTTCTTTTGTGACCTTCCCTCGAAGGTAAGGTTTGTCTTGGAGGTGACTTTCCAAAGAAACCACCTCTTCCTCCACGACGCCACGAAGACCGGTGAACATCTGAATGTACTCCCTCGACTTCCCGTCATGGAGCTTGAGATCATAGCTTCCGGCTATTCCAAACTTGTCGAGCCATTCCAGAGAAATACCGAAGAGCTCAAGGTCATTGGAATTCCTGTGCACGCCACAGAGATACACAAATACGCCAAGATTGTGATGGAATTGGGACCAAGGTTCACCAATTCCACTCCAAAATACTCAAGTATAAGTGTGAGAAAGGGTGAGCCAAGCAATCAAGACCACACTCACAAGACGCTCGAAGACGGGATTTATTCATCCTCCCCGACGGCCATTCTTTGCCAGCGCGGGAACCACTCCACGAGAACTCTCTCTCGAATCTTCCCGGCGTTGACAAGGGCTTGCATCTTCGCCAGATCCATCTCCGACTGCCCACTCGGAGACCCTCCCGCCATTTCTCTCGAAGGGGAGATTCTTGATTGAGTTGGTGGCGAGAAGACAAGAACTTGATGAACAATTGGGATGATTTGGGGAAAAGTGTGAACTCTAAGTCTTACCCTCGGTAAGTATTTATAATCGCGTGCCTTGGGCCGAGGCGTGGTATTCCAAAGGTTGCCACCGTCTCGAACCGCCCAACGACAAAGCTAATCTGTGTCGTTTGAAATTTCTAACGTGTCCGCTCGAGAAAATCAGTTTGATTTTACACCTCAAGCTTAAATTACTTCCTTGGTTAGATTCTTTTTAACTAAAGGAAATGTTAATCGGAAAGGTTTTTCTTCCGATCACCATGCTACGACCACCTTGTGATCGTAGAAATGTTCTACGACTATTTGATAGCCAGAAGCAATTTCCTTGACCAAGCATATTTCGGTCAAAGTAGTACACTAATGACGAAGAGTTTTTCCTTCGACTATCTTTCTCGATTCTCTCGTGGTCGTAAGACCATCTATAACCCTTTTACCAAGTAAGTTGCTTTCACTTGAAGTCAATAGATGACGAGGATATAATAATCCTCACTTTATCTTTTATCTATATTTCTTATTAAAGGTAAATATGACGCCATATGGTCCCCGAGTATACCCCTTAATGTTATAAGGAAGAGCCTACCGGGTGGTCGTAAGTTCTTCTCGACCACCCCCATAGTCGTAAGTTATGCTACGACTACCCCATAGTCGTAAGTCTTGCTACGACTACCTCATGGTCGTAAGTTCTTCTACGACTAGGTCACCATTCGACCACCTTATGATCAATTAAACCTACGAGATAAGTGGGCCCAATTGATTAAGGAATTCAAACAAATCATCATCATATCCGTTACTCTCAAGTAATAGCACGAAATGCTCCATTATCTCTGGTATATTGCTGTTAGGCGACGTGAAGGAGTTAATACGCCGGTGATTATTACTAACGTGCGCCCGTTATGGGATGTAATGAGGCGCCGCTTCACCGGAGAAACTGTCGCTCCTTCACGCACTATATAAAGGCGCAATCGAGAAGGAAGGGGATCGAATCGGCCATCAGAAGACAGGTTTAGCACTATCATCTGTAATAGTCTTAGCTTTTTCTCCGATTGTTCGAATACACTCAATACCATACACACACAGAGTAGGGTTATTATTCTCTCCGGAGAAGGCTCGAACTCAGTATAAAAATCCCCGTGTCAATCTCTCTGCGTGATTCCATTCTAGGAGACCCCCCGAATCAAACAATCTTTACGTAAGTTCGGTTCTAAAACACCGACACTTGGGATTGAGGTTACTTTCCACTCCAGATGGTTTCTTTATGTCCCAAGAGAAGTATATTCAGGATCTTCTTGATCGCGCCTCTCTCACTGATCAGCGTACTGTTGAGACTCGCATGGAGCTCAATGTTCACCTCCGACTCTCTGACGGTGAGCCTCTTTCTGATCGACTCGCTATCGTCATCTTGTTGGGAGTCTTGTCTACCTTGCTGTTACTCGTCCGGATATCACTTATCCGATTCACATGACTCGAGTCGATTGTTTCGCTCCCACTCAGTCCACTACTGACCCACTTTCTTCGAAGTTCTGCGATACCTTCGTGGGACTATCTCTCGCCGTCTCTTCTTTCCACGCCCGGCTCGTTATGACTTCAGTTTATTCGGATGCTACTTGGGCGGCGATTCCTCCGATCGTCGGTCTATCTCTCGCCATCGTGTGTTTTTCTTGGTGGTTCTCTCATTGTTCGGAAGACGAAGAAACAGACCGCAGTGTCCCGCTCGAGCGCAGAGATCGAGTTATGAGCTATGGCTCTCTTGACAGCAGAGATTACTTGGTTACGGTGGTTACTTGAGGATTTTGGTGTTTCTGTCACTACACCGACTCCTCTCTTGTCAGACAGTACAGGTGCTATCAGTATTGCACGTGATCCTACGAAGCATGAGCTCAGTGTTGTTGATCCACCATGAGTTTGAGGGGGGTGTTAGAGATATATGTATAGTGTGTTATTCTCCATTGTTATGAGGGGTTATTTGCATATTCACCACCTGTACTTTGTGTATATATACTGATCTTTTAGTCTCCTGGAAATATAAGTTGCTATTTCTAACAAAAAAACCACATGCAAATATCATTTCATCTAACAAAACCCAATGCGCCTCTTTCCTGTGCATACAAAAACTCGGCACAGCGAAAGAAGGCAAGAATCACACAAAAGAACACCTACTTAAATCTGTATAATACCATTTCTACAGCATAAGAAATCCGAAACCACAATGATGCCCGATCGATCATCTGTACACATACCCATCTGACTGTATAATCCCAATAAGCTCTCGCAGATTACCAAATACGGCATGTATTACGTAGGCCGTTGTTTTCCGTGTGAAAGTGTGTGCCTGTGTCCATTGTGGGGTGAGCTCTCTGATCCCAACAAAGTCGCCTGTGTACTGCCCCAGACGGAGGCTTGACCAGAAGAGGAGCACTTAGGGTGGCCGCAAATGAACAGATAATTTTCGACTAACCGACCTAAGGCTAAAAAAATAGCTCGAGACTCGTGAGTCAGCTCAGCTCAGACACGTAAAATTTCAAGCCGAGCCAAGCTTCTGGCTCGCAATTTTTTCGAGCCGAACTCGAGTCACTCACGGCTCGTTTGCCTCCCTCTTGTGAGGACCCCCGGAATTAGGCATATTCCAAGTCAAATAATTATACTCGAAAATATAATTTTCAACAAGGAATATACATAATACTAGGTTTCCGGATATATATTCTACAATAGTTCCCAAGATCAAAGATTATTGCACATATATCCTAAACAACATTGACCATAGTCATACAAGGCATACAGATAACATTTATATATTACAAAACCTTACAAGTTGGTTCGGTTAAGCATACATAACCGAATAACAACAACCAGAATAGAAGTTTAAGCAGCGAAATTAAAGTTATAAACAGCAAAAGCCACCAAGTGTGCCCTCATAACCCTCAGGCAACTGAGTGGAGGATAGAAACAGCTTCACTCGTTAGCGTCGCCCTGATCAGTGCTAACGGGCACTTTGTATAACTAACCGTCCTCACCTGCAACAGTGGTTAAAGCATCTGAGTACAGATGGTACTCACAAGACTTACACAAAACTACTAAAAGAATGTATTTAGTAGAACCTATACAATGGATTAGAGATACATGCATAAGACTGACAACAGAAAGGTTGTAAGGCAATAGTTTTTGCTCAAAGCAAGTTTGTCCCTATACTTACTAATTTTAGTGAAATGCCATGTTATAAACAGATTTGCACCAAACAACAGTAATTAAAAGAATCATAACAACAATCAGAACAAGATCAAAGTGACTCCCCACTTTAACCAAACAAAAAGCATGAATACCCTTCATGCCGCAATCAGTACCCCTGACCAAAATTTGAACAGATTCTATACATCGACTGCCGATAAATCCAGTGTTGTCCATAACCGTGGACACGGCTATTCGAATAGTTTAACTCTGCAGAGGGGTACAACTTTACCCACACAACTTAGTCAGCTCGTAAGCCTTCGAATGCCTCCGAATGATGACACACTTCCTTTGGTATGCCAGCCGGGTAAACTAAGATTCGGTATTTTTTAGCAAGTTGACAATATTGAGTTGCATCACCGAGACGTAAACCCCGATTAGTGTAGGTTATACCACCTACACTAACCGGCCACGCAAGTTATGTCGGGAACACCGAGTCAATGAACAAAAATAAAATAGTGCTTCCCGCAAATAATAGAATTGAACTCGGCACCCTACGAACATGCACTATTGCCAATGCCCTCACACCACCAGTTCCTCAACTCAATATCACCAACCCTTTACTTAACCAAACGGCACCCATACACCGCGTGTGGAAGTACGCAAGGTACTGGAATTAAAGGGGGCCAAAGTTCAGTCCTTAATGATCCAGGCAAGACTTCCACAATACTCAATCTCGTGCACGAAGGCACCATCACTAGCATCCACTTGTCCAGATCTAAACCAACATTTATCAACAGAAATAAAAAAAAAACACAAATTCAGTTTTACCCAAACTGAACAAAAGAATTGAAAAGAGAGTTAAAAGGTGTTTCCCTCGATTGACAAGATAAGCTTGTCAATCAATAACGTGCTACTGACTTTGCTTTGCTAAGAAAAAACTATAGAACAAAAGTACCAGAACAAAGATTCTATCTTAAGCATAAGTGTATGAAGTCAATTCAGGATAAGCCACAATCAGTGGGTTGTAACTAACTACTCACAGATCACAAATAATTTAGAAAATAGCATGCAACAGTATCGCTGTACTTTAGAATTCTAAAGTACTAAAATCTAGGATCAACATGGTGCAAAGAGGATGCTTGCCTTGGTAATAATAAACCACTAGTTCAGGTTCTTGTTGCTCAGAAGGAAATTCACTCACGTCGGTATAATCAGATTCTAAAAAGGACAAACACCAAATGAACAGCAAGAACTTCCAGAGAACAAAATACTGAAAAAGGATGTATGATCAAAGTATTAATGTGCAATTAGCAACATGCTTAAGCTATAACTATTGCTAGTAAAGATGATAAGCTACTCTAATACTTGATTATACTAACTGGCAAGAGTTAAAGGCTAAAACTAGCACACTGTTCTGTTCGGAAAAACTGACAACCGAACAGTCCAGAAGGATTTTGCCAAATGCGAGCACATTAGGCAAAGAGATCTTTGGCTTAACTAAAACTATTTTTAGTAAAGATAATACCCTAGATTAACCTACAACAGTAATAACTAACATGGATCAACAGCTAGGGTCTTGCAACTGGTTTTGTTGGTCTGACTGACAACAAACAGAGGCAAGATTTGCTAGCAAAGGTCGATCTAAGGTACATTAAGCAAAGAGTCATTTGCTTAAGCTACTAGGATTAAAAAGGAAGCTACCTGGACTTGGAAGTTGAATAGAAAAGCTCTAGGGCTTGATAACGATATGAAAGACCGAAAAACGGTAACAAGATGAAAGCCTTTGACAAAGCAACCTGGTCAAGGATTCAAAGAATGGATGATCAGAATAGCTTCAGTAGAGCCTCTAGATGATCTGAAACAAAAGAATTGAAAAGATTCTCACCAGATTGAAGGTGAGGATGAAGAGCCCTAACTTGGCCGAAAAGGGGAAAATTCAAATCCATGGTGATCCCGCGAATCAACAAACAAATTTGTTGAGGGGTTTTGCTCCTGAGATCTCATAACACAATGTGACGCGAAAGGTCTAAGGAAAAGCTCACCGGAGCAACAAAAACCACCACGGCGGCGCTCCGGGCGTGCTCTGGACAACCAGAGGACAAGCTCTCGGTTTCAATCTACAACAATGCCAAAACTCACATTAGCAAGGTGAATTAAGCACTAAAGGAGATGAACAAGGGTGGGAATGAGAAGCTACGCCAGAGAAAACGAGGAAAGCTCCGCGGCAACAAAAATGGCAGAGAGCGAAACTAGGGTTTTTATACCCATGTCGTCGGGAAAGACAAGGGAGCTGCGTGTGTGTCCTCATGGCAGCAACAGAGCGACAGGTGGCACTTGCATGCTGCAAAACTCGTGACGCAGCGCCACCGCACAACGACGAGCTCGGTGCTGGCAAAAATGGCGCTTGGAGACAAAGGTAGGTCATTAACATGTGGTCCCCGCTGTCAGCCTCAGTGAAGACACGCTTCAGCGAGCTCAAACAAATGTGGACCATCCGATTTCAAACGAGCGGCTCAGATTGAGTGGGGCGTTCGAACGGTCCGAACGGCCCAATCGATCTTCACCGTTCAAAAGAAAACCAAGGGTCACGATACGAGCGTGCCTTAAAGCTTTATAGGTTAGGAGCGGCAGCGTTGGATTTTGAATTAAGGGCTGAGATTCGAGGGGCACTGCAGATGGTCCGAACGGCCCACTCGAGGAGGATCGTTGGATTTAAATCCAACGGCTACGCTTAACTACGTGCGATTGAGATCTAAACTGAAAAGGGTGGCGCCGCTGGATCAGGTTTGGACGGCTGAGATCAATGGAATGTTCGGACGGTCCGAACGGCCCAATTGATCCAGGCGCTAGATTTTGAATCTAACGACTCACAATCAATGGCGCGTTCGGACGATCCGAACGGCCCAATTGATCGTGGCGGTTGGTTTGGGATCCAAGGGCTCGCGCGCGCGTGGGATTTTCGACTTGAATTTGGTTTAGCCCGATAAAATGCGCATCACCCGATCTGAGATGGACGGCCTAGATTGCATGGCGCGTTCGGACGGTCTGAACGGCCCAATGCATCTGGCCCGTAGAGCTAGGATCCAAGAGTTGAGATTGCGTGGGGGTTTAGGATTGCCCAGAAGCATCTGGTTCGCTTGCTTTGAATCGGAGGGCTCACAATGAACCCTAGGATTTGGGCGGAGCGCTAACGTGACTGGGTCGGTTTCAAAGGCACAAGTTTGGACTCAACCAAAGTGGCTCGAGTCGCAACAGTGCCAGAGACTGGGTTTGGGGTTAACAATTGACTAAACCCAAAACTAAACTTCAAAACTTTGACCAGGGGTTTAAAAATATCAAATACATTTGTAAAAATACGAAATTTTGCAAGGAAGCTACTGGGATGATATATGTCCTAGATAACTTTTGTAAACCACTGTTTCTTATTTTGAAATACTTAAATAATTACTTTGACTGAATAAATTTGATCAAGGATTTTTCTAAAGGTCAAAATAATTTCTAAAATTTTGACAAAATTCATTTTTATTCAAGATATTTTATCTAGTCTTTGATAAAATATTTTCCCGGTCTCAATACAAGTATTGACTTGCATTTTCTTTTGAAGCTTCAAAACAAGGCTAAGATTAGAGTTGAAAAATAGAGGTTTTAAATTGTAACAAATTGCCCAAGTTTCAAAAATGACCAGAAATGCTATGAAAAATATTTTATTACTGTTAATTAAATCTGGGGCTGTTACACCTCTGCTGCCCAATTCCTCCCGAGTCGACTGTGCCCCCAAATGCCAAATCCCCCAAATCAACTCCACTTCCCGAGTCCAGATCGACTCCACCTAGCCCGTCACCTCCAGCCCCTCTCTGCCCCCCGTCCTCCCTCCTCCGGTCCTTCTCACCGTCACCCCGTCCCCCCTCCGGTCCTCCGCCACCCCCGTCCTCCCCAGGTCCTCTGTCTGCCATACATCCTCTCACGGTCCTTCAGGCCGCCCCCATCCTCCTCTGCCGCCCTGTCCTCCACTACCGCCTCTCCTCAGATCACCCCATCATCCTTGATCCTCCACGCCCGCCTGGTCCTCCATGCCGTTGCCCCGCCGCCGGATTCAAGGTTGCGGGAGGAGGAAGCTTCCCCCGGTCTGGATAGGGGAGGAGGAGGCGGAGGCGGAGAGGAGGAGGAGCACCGGTGGCCTTCTCCGTGTTGGTCTGGATGGGGGAAGAGGTGTGGCAGCGTGGTGGTTTGGTGTGGATCTGTGGAGGTCGAGGCGCCATGAAGATCCTGTGCGACGCGTGCGAGGGCGCGTTAGTGACGATGTTGTGCTGCGCCGACGAGGCGGCGCTGTGTGTGCGCTGCGACGTTGAGATCCACGCCACCAACAAGTTCGCCGGCAAGCACCAGAGTAGAGGCTCCCGCTCAACGCCAAGTTCCCGCGCTGCGAGTGGATGTGCTGCGCTCCATGGAGTCATGGAGAGGTCGTAGAACCGTAGAAGTGAATAGTATCTACTTAACTTGAGACTACATGTACTGAACTTGAACATGCTCTACATGGGCTGCATCTGCATGAGCACCAAATATTACCCGTGGTATGTGCTGGAAGCCTGAAGAAAAAAACCTAGCCACCACCAAACAAGCCCCCCTCTCCTCCTCCTTCCTCCCGCCATTTGCAAGGGCGGCCACCGCCGCCGCCGTGGTGGCGGGGCTTCTTCTTCTCGGTGGTGGTGCCTGATCTGCATCGCGCTCCCGACATCTGTTCGCCGATTTCCAACGGTGTGGACTTTCGTCGGGCTTGGATCTGGGGCCCTTCTCCGTCGGCTCATCTTCGGGCGTGGTGATCCAGGGCCGTTCTCCGCCTGCTTCTTTCGACGGCGTGGCTTCATCGATGGCATGACGACAGAGGTAGCACGGTGCAGATCCAGATTTGGCGCAGTTGGTAGAGATCGCGACGGCTCGGTGGCGGTGGCATGTGCAGCGCTCGACTCCTTCCTAGTGGACAGCTTTTAACCGGCCAACACGTGGGCTGCGGTGGACGTCGTCTTACTTTGGTGTTGACGGCTGTTGGCTGTTGGAGATGTTGCGGACATTGTCTTGGCGATCTGACCTTCATTGGTTGGATCCAGTGACAAGGTCGTGCTGTGGCGTGGTCTTGGAGCGCTAGTACCTTCGATCCAGGGTGAAAACTCTTGATCCGCCACGATTGGATCTAGCAACGACGCCGACCGAGCGGGCGTTACCTTCCGGCGTTGCTTTGGAGAACGCAGATGCGTGAGCTCCGGAGTGAAAACTCCTGATCTGACCTTCGCTGGTTGGATCCGGCGACGACGACGTGAGTCGTATCCCTTCTTGGAGGCGTCGCTATGGAGACTGACCCATCATCACTCTTTCTTGTGCAAGCAGCTCATCGCTCACGTGTGGACGATCTCCTGGTTGATCCCGGAGGCGGGGCTAGGTGGTCTTTTTTTAGGCTAGCCTTTGCATGATAATTTGTTTGTCATTGTTGGCTTTGGCAGTTTTTTGTTTTAAGCTTTTAGCTGATGGTGGTGTAATAGCTGTATGCATCCCTAGTTGGTGCAGAGACTAGGAGTTATACTTCCATTATAAAAAAAAATGGGCTGCATCTGCATGTGCATTGAGGATACTCGAGTGTTAGACATGCTGTTAGCCTATCACATTTCATGCTGTGGGTTCTGTTAATTAGCTTGATAACACAGATTGAATACTGGCCCATTAATGCAAATTCTTCTATGGAACAAAAAAATGGAAAACTGGAAAAGAAACACAGATTGTTGTGGGTTCTGTTAGCTTGATAAACTGGAAAACTTCTTGTACCGGCACTTTGCTGTGGGTTCTGTTAGCTTGTCTAATTAATTCATTGTTTATTGTATAATACAACTCCTTTTGCAAACTATGAAGTCTATTTGTGATTTAGAAGTTAGAACTCTTAATTAGAGATTAAGTGTTAAGCATGGACTGTTAAACATGAACTTGTGATATGTGGTCTGTTCTTCTGCATTGCATAAAAAAGGATTAATTAATAAAAAAATTCTTATTAATATGGACATGTGCATTTATATAATATGGACACCCCCTAGCTAGCCGTTAGTAAATTCACCAATCCTGGAAGGCTGGTAGCCTGGAACCCCATCCATACATACACATCACATATCACAAGTCCACAGTTAATCTCCAGCACACTTTATTTCCAATTCTGATCCTTTTGGTCACGCCACCACCTATAGCGTAACAAAACAACGCTGTCATGCCAACCCGTATCTGGGGCAAACTCTTGTCACGCCACCACTCATAGCGTGACAGTGTTGTTGGCGTGGCCAAAAGTGCCATTTGGCGGACTTATCCTATGACGTGATAACGTTGTTTTGTCACGCCACGGGTGGTGACGTGACCAAAGAGGCCAGAATTGAAAATAAAGTGTGTCGGGGGTTAACTTTAAAATAAAAATTTAAAAGGGGTTAATTAATAAAAAAAATTCTATTACTAACTGTATGTATGGATAGGGTTCCAGCCTTGTCGAGCTGAGCCACCGAGCTGAGCCCGCAATCAAGCTTTTCGCTCGCTGGGTTTCATGAGCCGCTTGAGCCGATTCGAGCCTCCTCCTTGATCGTTTTCAAACGAAATGAGTCGAGCCTCTGCTCACTGAGTAAACGAGCTTGGCTCGAGCACCACCAACTCATTTCCACCCCTAAACCGACCGACCGAAAGCATGTGGAGCAAATACAGAAGAGATAAATGATTATCTAGCACTATCTGTGCCCGACTCCGAGGAAAAAATGCGGAATAGAATACGAAATTAGCGATATCCGTCCGTATGTATCTGTATATCAAGTGGTATGAGGAAAACCTGTTGTGACTTTACTTAGGAACATGATAACAGATATGTGAGTTATTGTATCTGAGCAGGCAGGAGATACTAAGTGTTCTTCCTTCGACGTCTCAACGATTAGTCTCTCCATGTTCGCTTTGATTACACCTCTACTGTCTAATGTCCTATGTAGGGTGCAAAAGAAGCAGATAATATCCGTCTGACCGACTGAAGGCTTACGGAACAAATATATAATAGTAAAATAGGTATCCAATACTATTTATGTCTTACTCCCACTCTAAGAAAAAAAAATGAAATACGATGCAGAACGTACAATATTCGACCTTACTCGTTCCAATTGCACATAGGATACGATAGGTAGGCCGTTGTTTAGTCGCCGTCACTCGCTTCCACGTACGCATGTACAGGACATGAAGCTGTTGGTTGTTTCTGTTGGCCACCAGCGACCGCGTACTTGATCTTTACTGTACGAGCTATTCATTCTGGTTGGCCTCAGTAAGCTGTTGGTTGTTTCTGTTTCTGTTGGCCCAAGAAAGTCAAAAAAATAAAGAGCTGTCTGATTGGCAACAACCGCTGACATGGACCTAGCTATTGTATAGCTGTCCCCACCAGCAGCCTCTATCTCTCCTTCTAGGCTATACACTACTCGTGCGCAGTTTTTTTTAAAGGAGTAGCATAGCAAGCAGAGAGAGAGAGAGAGAGAGAGAGAGAGATGGTTGCAATGCAATGCTTGCCTGCTTGGTCGGAACGCATGCTGAATGGAATAGCTTAATTAGAGAATGGAAACTTATCACCACTGACTTAACCTTTAAAACCTACTCCCCAGTTCCCCCCCCCCCCCATGAAGCAACCGCAACCGCGCGCAACGGCAATGGCACAGCGGCCGCCTTCTAGCGGTAGCCCCTGCATCCGCGTCCTCCACACCACCATCGTCACGCCCTCCGGCCCGACCCTACCGCCGTCCTCCCTCCCGTGCACCATCCTCGACCTGCAATGGCTCCACTCCCCTCCCGTCGAGCGCCTCTTCTTCTACAGCCTCGCCCCTGACGCCGACATCGCCACCATCCTCTCCAACCTCAAGGGCTCGCTCTCCACCGCTCTCCGCGCCTTCTTCCCGCTCGCCGGCCACGTCCGCCTCACCCCCGGCGCCGCCAGCCGCCGCCACGACCTCTTCTACCAGCCTGGAGATGGCGTCGCCTTCACGGTCGCCGAGTACGACGCCGACGTCCACCACCTGGCGTCCGACGACCCCAAGGAGGTCGCCCACATTTCCAAGCTCGTGCCGCGCCTGCCCCAAGACGGGGCGCTGCTCGCCGTGCAGGCCACCGTGCTGCTCCAGCGCCGGGGCCTCGCCCTGGGCGTCACCGTGCACCACGCCGCCTGCGACGGCGCGGGCTCCACCAACTTCCTCCACACCTGGGCCTGGGCGGCCGCCTGCGCCGGCGCAGAGCCTCCGCTGCCTCCGCTCATGGACCGGACGCTCATTGCCGACCCCAAATGCCTCTACGAGCACTACACCAACAACTTGCCAAGCACCCAAGAGATGGAATTCGTCGAGATGTCCCCAGACCAGCTCCTCGCCACGTTCACACTGTCCCGGGAGCACCTGCAGAGCGTCAAGTTCGCGGTCGCCGGCGAGGCCGCGCGGCGTGGCCAGGCGCCGCCGCGGTGCTCCACCCTGGTCGCCGCCCTGGGCTTCATCTGGTCCTGCTACTGGCGAGCCAAAGCGAATAGTACTGCTAGTGGCGGCGACGCCGAGGCAACCTACTTCGTAGTGCCCGTGGACCACCGGCCGTGGATGAAGCCGCCCGTCCCGGCGACGTACTTTGGCAATTGCATCGGGCCAGGCATCGGCGCGGCTCCCAAGAAGGAGCTCGCCTCCGGTGGCGCGGGCGGGATCATGACGGCGTGCGCAGCGATAACGGCGGGCATTGAGAAAGCGGTGGCGTCGCCGGAGTGGGAGACGTTGATGGAGCGCGTAAAGGAGGTGGGAGCGCGCGGGGTGCTGTCGGTGGCGGGGTCGCCCAGGTTCCGCGTGTACGAGATCGATTTTGGGTTCGGGCGGCCAGCCAAGGTGGACATCGTGTCTGTGGCGAGGACAGGCGCGATGGCGGTGGCGGAGAGCCCGAGGAGTGGCGGCGGCATGGGCATGGAGGTGGGCATCTCTCTGCCGCCGGCTGGCATGGAGAGGTTCCAAAAGTGCTTTGCAGATGCCATCGCGTGGCTCTCAGAATCACATTACAATTAGTTAATTGACGATCATCTTACTATCTCTGTATCTATTATATACGACATGCTGCCATGGACTCAATTGCATTGCTGAGCTGAGGGCAGATGAAGAGGCAGATTGTGCTAACCTAAGGGGAAAAAATCGGATTGCATTGCATTGCTAGGTGGTCCTTTTTTAAGCTAATCTTTGCATGACAGTTTGTTTGTCATTGTTGACTTTTAGCCTTTTTTGTTTTAAGCTTTTAACTGATGGTGGTGTAATAGTTGTGTGCAGAGGCCGGGAGTTGTACTTCCATTATCTAAAAAACTCATAAAGTTTTTATACAATTAGCCTCAAAGAGTGACATCAAGAAACCTCATGCATATACATATGCTCATGTAAAACCACATGTGTAAATATCATTTCATCTAACAAAACTCAATGCGCCTCTTTCCTGTGCATACAAAAACTCGGCACAGCGAAAGAAGGCAAGAATCACACAAAAGAACACCTACTTAAATCTGTATAATACCATCTCTACAGCATAAGCAATCCAAAACCACAATGATGCGCAATCGATCATCTGTACACATACCCATCTGACTGTATAATCCCAATAAGCTCTCGCAGATTACCAAATACACGCCCTCCAAAGCTCTCTGCTCCAATGTAGTTCAAAAGCTGCTCCGTATCCTAACCACCAGACATGGAAATGTAAATAGCAGCCTTAGTTTGCAGGGGAAACTGTATTAAACAAACATTGCAACCACAAACAAGCAGATAGAATACAAGATTAAGTGGAAAATACACACCTTGTGCAACAAGTAAATGGCATAGGATGCCTTAGTCGAGTCGTCTTCTTGGAATTCCAGGAAAAGGGGATATTCTGTTAGTTTTGAGTCTGTGCTGTCGACACTGGGATGTTCTGCTGAAACAACAGATGCTGTTTCAGCTGAAGGCAAACAATCACTCACATAAGATCGTGATCCTCCAAAGCGCAAGGGATATCGGAGGGGGACATCGAGATATGAGGCTATGAGCAAGACTGCCTACAAGAAATTAACAAAATAAGCAAGTGGTGATTCTAACTCTTGTGATTGCATCATCAAATCTAGTAGGTGCATACAGGCCGAAGAACTTGCACTCCTATCATTATTTCTGCTTGACATTGTAATAACCACTAAATTTCGAATGGTTGTATTGCTTATTATTATTGTATTCCAAGCTAATATATGAAAAAACTCTATGCTCTTATATTGATCTTTCCCAGTGGTGGTATGCTATAGCATAAGATGTATCAGAAGCCATATCACAAGGTTAGTTGACAAAAATTTTATTTTTTCCTTTGAGCATAACAATGAGTATGCTACATCGAAGATATTGTGTATTTGTGTTAATATGTTATGGTACAAGAGCACTGGGCAGACAAACTTACATGTGCTGCATATCCCAGAACAGCCGCAGACCTCTGAAGTTCCTTGTCACTGTAACTCTTCTGCTTTCTTTTATACTTTGCAATTTGCCAACCAAAAAACGTCAAAGGACGTACTTGTGGAGATTTGATTATACTGAGTAAATGTGTTCCATTTCCATTCTCTCCTGAAAGTGTTCCATTCTCTTCTGAAAGTGTTCCATGCTCTCCTGAAAGTGTTCTGTCATCTCATCATAAATGGTTTCAAAAGGTGATTCAGGGATCAATTATTTTCCATTAATTCTCATATAAAAAAACAATGCGCACACCAGCAATCCTTGCATAGAAATATAAAAAACAAGCTGTGTGAAAACTGAGATATAAATATCTATGTTTGAAGGTTTTAAGCAGTAGCTGCTGCACTCATTCAGTTCTCCCTGTCTGCAGAGTGCAGATCGGTGTCTCCAACCAGACTAGCATATCGGACACTAAACTAGAGTCCCGCCATAGGCATAAATACCAGAGTTGAGAGCAGAGCAATTTAATCAAAATTATGAGGCAGATTCAACATTAGGTCACTGAATAAGCAATATAAACACTGGCATTCTATCAAAACATGAAAAATATCAATGAAAAATACCGCACAAAGAAGGTATATTGCTCACTTTAAAGAGCCGATAGATTGGAGTTATCGAACAAATAGAGCAATCTCACCTATCCTATGTGGCTTCGTTAGAACCATATACTTTGTTAGAGGCGATATAAGACCACCGGTAAATAATTCGGTCTCCATAGCAAGGCTTTTCTTCAAAGGGGCATACACACTAAAATCATGCTACATTGTTCTTCAAGAGAGACATGAGTACTGCATTCTCACCATTAGTATCGGCACCATGGTTTTCTGTGTGCGGCAGATCATGGAAGACCCTCACAGGGTACAAGGCAGCAACCTGACCGATCATACACTGCTGCCTAATCCTAAGCAGCCGCTGCAGATCCTCCAGTCGCGCCTTCTCTCCAGATAACACCTCCTTGGCTTCCTGCAATCAATCAACATACGCTCTCGGAGTAAACGCAGCCGCTCCCAATCCAACCTCGCAGCATTTTGCATCGGCACAGAAGGATTGGTTTGCTTACATGAACTTGCCGGTGCGCGGCGGCGATGGCCCTGGAGAGCGGCAGCACCCGCTCGATCTGCGCCTGCAGCTGCTCCTTGCGCCGCTCGACGCCCACGAGCGCCCTCCTCCTGCCGACGATGGCCTCCTCCGCGCGCCGCCGCCGGAGCTCCAGCCGCCGCGTCATCTCGTCCAGCGCCGCGCCCTGCCGCAGCGACTCCCTCCTCACCTGCAGCACAGCACATAAGCGTCCCCCCACCACACCACATCAACTCAACAAATCAAGCCACGCCACGCCACGGCAGAGGCGCGATTCGGACGCGGGCAAGCACCTCGAGCGCGGCCTCGAGGCGGTGGGCCAGGGCCGCCCGTGCCGCGGCCGCGGCCGCGAGCTCCGCGGCGAGGCCGCCGGCACTGTCGAATTGGCCCCGGAGCTCCGGCCACACGACCACCACCACCTCGGCGCCCGGATCCGCCGGCTCCGCCCCGGCCTTCGTCGGGCTCATCGCGGCCACAGATTGCGCGACGGGCGGTGGAGGCAACCCGCGGCGGCGCCCATCTCTCTAGCCGTGACGAGACCGAGGCTTGTCTCTAGTAACGGCCGTAGGAAGGAAGGAAGGAAGCGAGGGGGAGGGAATCCGCGGAAGCAGCGGCAGTTGCGGGGAGTGGAAGCAAGCAAGCAAGCGGTTGGGTTTGGGCTTGCGGGTTTGGAGTTTGTCTCGGCGACGCAACGCGACGCGGGGGAGAAGGGGAGGAGACGAGGACGAGGCGGTCGACAGACGAGCGTGAGCGCGCCCCGCTGTTTCAGGGTTCGGCGCGGAGGAGCGAGCCAGGCCGGCGTGCGCGCGCGCACCTGCGGTGATGATGATGCCAAGTGATGTTTCAGGGATTTTTTTTAATAATTTTTTTAAAAAGATATTTAAAAAAATAAATAGTCGTCCCCAAAAGCTTCAAAAATGACTCTGTCATCAGTTCAACTGACGATAGGTAGCTATCACCAGTTGAACTGGCGACAAGGACCCTCTCGCCCCCCCGTCGCCGGTCCAGATATCTGTCGCCGTTTGAACTGGCGACAGCTACTTATCGCCAGTTGAACTGGCGACAGCTACTTATCGCCAGTTGAACTGGCGACATGTACTTGAAACCCTAAACCGATTGGTCTATTTGTGATTTTCATAGATTTTAAATGGTATGAAATCTATTAGACTCACAATAATATTTTGTGATCGTCGTATGTTGTTCTAGTGCGGTGAATTTCTGAAGAATTTTGCAAGGACGATTGAGGTATCAATGATTCGTAAGTAGGAAGATAAGTGATATTGCGATGTGCCCGAAAATTCATACACTTGCTCATGTACATGCACTATATATTATGTAAGGAAACAAATTGGATTTGTCATTACTATCAAACCTACGATAAATCATATTGATATTACATAACTATCAGACCCCAAATTTGTGGGATTTGGAATCCTCTGTGTCAAGTTGTGCTATTCCCTGGATCAGTAGATAGCACATAAAGATACATTCTTGGACCATTCCCATCACCAAATAAACTAAAGCAGACCTATGGCCAGGTCTATATTTGCGACCAAACTTGGTCGAAAAAGGAATTCTGAGGTCTTGAAGAGGTCCTGAAAGTCACAGAGATGTCCCGAAGGAATCCTGAAGAGGTCCTGGAGGGAGTCTTGTGGCGGTCTTGGGAAGGTCTTGAGGAATATTGTAGGGACGTCCTAGGGAGGTCCTGAGAAGGTCCTAGGGGATCCTGGGAGTTCCTGAGGGTCTTAAGGAGGTCCTAGGAGATCCTGAGGAGATCCTGTAGATCCCGTGGAGGTCTTGGGACATCTAGTAGTAATCTTAGACCATTTAGGGGTGGTCGTGGGTTTCCTAGTGGTGGTTCTAGACTATCTAGGGGTGGTCATGAGGCATCTGGTTATGGTCTTAGATCATCTAGGGGTGGTCGTGAGACATCTGGTCGTGGTCTTAGATCATCTAGGAGTGGTCGTGAGGCATCTGGTCGTGATCTTAATCCGTATAGGGGTGGTCGTGAAACATCTAGTAGTGGTCTTAGACCATATAGGGGTGGTCATGAGACACCTAGTAGTGATCTTAGACCATATGGGGGTGGTCATGAGACATCTATTTAGTGGTTAGGTACAAACTGATAGCGAATCTTGCTCAATACGTTTAATACTTGTTATGAACAGTGCAAGCCCATAATATACTACATAAATGTCAAGCCATACGACTAACTGTTTACAAAAGTGCCGCTTAGGCAGGAGTTTTACAAAAGTCAAGAGTACAGAATATAAGACAAGTGTGGAAGCAAAATAAATTGCGATGGATCTATTCACTCTGCCCACAGGCAAGCGACTAGGGGTCCCGGCTTAGGCTTCATTATCGTCACCACCATCCGGATCAGCTTCTGTGAAGTACTGGTATGGATCTTGATCATTTGGGTCTGAAAAGATTAAAATGGTAGAGTCTGAGTACACAACCGTACTCGCGAGCCAACACACAATATAGTTGTATAGATGCAGGGCTAGTTAAGGGAAGTTTTAGAGTTCTTTTATTTGCATAAAGCCAAGTTTGAAATAGATGAGTAGTAGGAAATCCTGTGACTTTGCATTTTTAACAAATCTGTTTTCATAAATGAGTTTTCATTTGTAAAGTACTAGCGGGGGTCCCACCTTCTATACCATTGAGTGGCTCCATCCACTCAATGCTCGGGTACTCCCGTAATTACCACTTGTCCCCGACCAGGCCTTTCTCAAATCCCTGGGGTCCCACCCTATCCTTCCTTTCCATCACAAATGGTTTTATGAAATCGAAAACTATATCCAGCAAGTTCTCAGCACCGCTCTTGACCGTGAGCACGGCTATCATGATAGTTTTCTTACTCTGCAGAGTTCACACACTTTACCCACAAGAGGCAATCATCTTGATATATACACACGTTTCCTTAGACATGTGAATCAAGGAGACATTACCATAAGGCCTTTACATTGCTCAACCTCAACGCACTCCATCCGCTACACTAAGGTTTCCACCGCCCTGAGCCTACTCCCGAGGCTCTCCGGGAGGCCCCCTCTTGTGCCAATGCGGTTCCTGTGGCTTCGTTCTCCCCCGGCTATCCACCCACAATCAACCCAATGGCGGATCTACGTCGAGGCGAGCAAATTAGTCAGCCAGGTCGTACCCATTATAGACTTGTGGTTGCGCTGTTTTTACTTGAGAGGTCATCACCAGATTCGATCCTTGACTCACTTGGGCGGTACATCCACATACCAATCAGCTCTCGTGCCCCCAGCACCAGCCACTCTTTCCAGCCGCCCAAGTCGAAAACAGTTTTCAGGTTTTATTTGTTTTGGAAAATAACCGTTTACTTCAACATACCAGCCAGGCTCCTAGCCTTACTGCCCAAATCGTTTTTCGAAGTTTTTAAGTATTGGGGTCGGGCAATTTAATGCCTGCATGACATTGTATCTAAGCAAGGCTAAGCATGACACTTAGATACAAACTTATTAACTAGCATGTAATCTATTAAGTCTAGGGTGACAAAGGATAGTGTCCAAGTTCAAGGGTTGGAAGTTTATACACAAATACTGTTGAGGCATTAACTATGAGCTAGACCAATTTAGTTTGATAAAAACATAGCAATGCATTTTCATAATTTAAAGCAACATAGTTTGCAAAGGGTATGTGCAATATGGTCAAAGTGTTGACTCGCCTTGTTCAGAGTGTTGCTGATCGTGATCCTGATCAATGAACGGTTCTTCAATTGCCTTAGCTTCTATAATCGCCAAACAAATGGAAAGGAACATAAGCATATATTCAAATATGCAAAGAACTCCAAATAATGCAAGGTCGTAGATTAGAAATGTGAGACCAGCACAGATGAAAACTTAGTGGTCGTCGGACCTGTGGTGGTCGTAGAAACTACTGTGTTTCTAGAAGGATACGACAGGGAGGTCGTGGAAGTACTATGACTAGGGAAAGTCGTGGAAGTATCTTGTGACTTGGGAGGTCTGGAATCATTGTAGCTGTGGAGGTCTTGGAAGTACTATTACTGGGGAGGTCTGGAAATCTTGTAACTAGAAGAGGTCTTGAGAGTGTTACGACCAGAGGAGGTCGTGAGAGCGCTACGACTTGAGGAGGTCGTGTGAGTGTTATGACCAGAAGGGTGGTCTTTGCAAAAAGGAAGGTCGTTGTGGTCGTACCACCTTTGACTGGGTGGTCGGAACTTTCTGCGACCAACCCCAACTCTTACATCCAGGATGTAGTCGATCCACCTCTCCCTATGATCACGAGCAGCTCGTGACCTTTCAACCAAACACCGGGATGAGCGAAGATTCGGATGAATAGTGTTCAAGTGAGCGAAGATCAGATGAACAACAATCGGTGAGCAAAGTGGTCGATTGAATTGAGCGATTGAGGCGGAAACTTATGCAATTGGTTTCGAGAGCACTTGCTCTCCTTTCGTTTTTGGTTTTACTGCTTTTCTCAACTCTCGACTTCTTACATCGATACAAGACTCTTACATAGGCTTGAGTACAAGGACTCAACACCAGACTCGAACACATTTTCTACGAGTACGACCCGGACTCATCTACTAACTGACTTCGACTCAAACTAGGATTGAATAAATCCAATACATGAAGGATTAATTCCAACAGTCGTGACCAAGAGGGTGGTCTTTGCGAAAGACCAAGAGAGCGGTCTTGAGAAAGAGGTCCTGAGGTCAAGGAGGTAAGGCACGGCGAAGTGGGGCTGTCCGACCTTAATTGGGCAGTCCAAAATGATATGAACGTTCGGACCATTCGAACCTCTCATCTCAATCGGGCCATCTAATCTGATCGGATGGTCCACAAGAGGTGAGGGTGCGGTTAGATGGGTGATCTTGATTATGAGGGTGGTCTTTGTAAAATGGGAGGTCTGTGCAAGGAGGGAGGTCGTGGGAGTGTTAACCGTGCGTAGTCGAATGAGATAAATGTTTGACTACGTAGCAAAGGTTGAAAGAAGCAAAGATTCGACTGTATTGATGCAATCGAATAGAACAGCGGAAAAGCCAAAGGAAGAACCAGAGAAAAAATCCAAGAGAGAACAAGGAGGCTCGAACTAGGAAGAGTATCTGACCACTAGGAACTTACTAGTACGGAACTGGGGAATGAGCTGGTTGAAGTTGAGCCGTCGTCGGTGGACCAAGACAAGGAGAGAAACTCCGCGCTGTAGGAGTGGCTTGAGGAAAAGGGGTGGTCTTCAATCTTCAGTTTAGCGCCATAGGGGGCACGGTGGTCCTTGTGGAGGTCTTGCGAGATCAGATGGGGATCGGCCAAGGCTGCGACTGGGTGGCGCTTGACAGAGATGAGCGCTGGAGCCGAGCCAGAGCTCAAGCTCTCTTGGGAGAGGAAGGAAGTGAGACTAACACTGGAATGGCAAGGGAGAGCACTATGGGGCTTGGAGCAAAATATGTGCATGCACCTCAAAGACATTCGGCGAGGAGGAGTGGGTGAGGCGTGGGCGGTAGAGGCGGTGAATGACATCCGAGGGGACGGCTATTAATGGCCGATGGACAGCACCAGGCCGTGGCTTTGACCCGGCACACGCAGCGCACGAGTGAGAGGCACGGCTGCCTCGGCTTGACCACTGCTGGTCGGAGGAACAGGAAAGGGGTGCACGGGAGTGGGCGTGTCAGATTAGACACTAGCCTGATAAATATTTTAACTAAAGGAGGTAGGGGGGAAAGAAGGAAAATTAGATAGACTTAAGAAAAGGCAAGTTGACAGGATGGTAGATAAAGTCACGGAAACAGAAGATATGCAAAATGTCTTTTAGTAAAGCTCAAAGATGCAGGCAGACGAACGACAATAGACATTATACAAAAAGTTTTTAAAAATCCCTCATTTTTATAATTATGAGTTTTTGGGCTGTTACAATAACATTCAGCAAAACGTCATAACACTTAATTTGCTTCAAATCAAAATGTTAATTTAGAACATTGGCAATAGCATATTACTGTGTTCGTACTTTCTCGTGGTCACAATCTCAACGTCCCCCATGTGGACTGCCTCGAGTCGGGTGACAGATGAGGTCTCCGTGGCGACGTTCGGAGTGCCGATGTCTCCTTCATCCTGAAGATTTCTCGTGGAGAATTTCTTGAAGGTGTGCCCAGACTCCTTGCAAATGGAGCACTTCTTCATACGACGTTCGGCTTCTGCTTTGTCCATGTCATTCCTAATGCGCCGTACCTGTCGCCGGTTAACCTTTCCCTTGAGCCTATCAATGTCTGCGGACCAGATTAGTTGTTCCCAGATCGGATGGTCAGTGAAATGGCCAACCATAGCGTAACCATACATCTCCCCACTCTAGGTTTGCATCACCGCCTCCTTGGTGAAATAGTTAGAGAGATACTGACCGGGATGCTGCGCCACCGTCGAACATGCAAGCATGACATGGGAGCAGGGCCTATACAGAAGAAGGGACTTGTTGCAAGTGCATATGCAACTACCGTAGCATAGCGTGCATTCGTGGGTGACCCTCTCGCAGTTCATCTCGTGGCGTCCTTTATCCCTGCACATTATCTCGAAGCGAAGCTCCCCTGTGCTCATCTTGAATGCACGGTGCATCTCACCCTTCTTGCTCTTCTCCTCCATGTACTTGGTGACCATGGCGGAGTAGAGTACTCTGTCATTTGCCATGGTGAGCGACGCGTTGTTGCTTCTGTCAACAAAATAGTTCGGCGTATCGCGAAGAATTGCCTCCACAATACCAACGAAAGGGGGGCACCTTGCGCCACGCATGACCCAGTTATACACCTCAGCTACATTAGTTGTCATGACACCATATCGAGCACCACCCCTGTCATGTAGCAGCGGCCACTTCTCCTTAGGCCCATGCTCAATCCAGTTCGAGAAGCATTTCACCAGTGCCCCTGTCCTTCTCGTCAATCTGGGAGCATCTGTGGGTAGATGTGGCAATGCTTGAGGGGCCTGGTCAGTGCTTGGGGCTGCCTTTCTCATTGTTTCCCTTCTGTGTATCTGGGTTCGCTCATCCAGAATCTTCTAGAGTGCTTTGAACTTCTGCTGCTGGTTCTGGTTGTACAGCGGCTCAAACAGGTTCATCAAGTCCTTATTACGGAACTACTTGTAGAAGTTTGCACCTAAGTGCCTCATGCATCACCTGCTCTGCAGATCCGGCCATGGAAGTGGTACGTTCTCTCCTTGTTGCAGCTCAGTTATTGCACGCAGCAGGCCTGCATGCCAATCATGTATGAGGCATACGTTGGGACAACCTTCCACAACAGAAATCCTCACATTCTTCAGAAACCACAACCAGCTATCCACGTTCTCGCTTTCAACGAAAGCGAATGCTACAGGAAGAACTTGATTGTTCCCGTCCATCGCTATTGCAATCTGTGGATATCATGGGGATATGTGCACGATCTTAGGATGATGTTACAATTGGCAATGTCATTAACGGTTTATCGAAACACGTTTTAAATCGAAGTTTGGAATCTTTGTCGGGTTGAGTGTGGTCGGCCGGCGTTGGTATGTGGTCGAGACCGATTAAAGGTCGACCGACTGTAAATGGCGGTCGAGGCAAGACTCTGATTAGACCGCCATTGAATGGCGGTCTGACCTATTTCTTGTTGATCATTGGCCAATCGGTGGCGATGAGTGTTGGGTTAGGTCAAGTTCATGGGTTTCATGGCATATGTGTTGCATGATGCATGTTTTGACTAACGTAGGTCAAGTAGTGAAGAACTTGTTCCCGGAATCGATTTCTTTGTCTATTGTTGTGCAGGTTGCTTGGAGGCCAACGACGGTCAACGGCGAGGATGATCGGGACTAACCTTGGAGAGTTGAAGTCCAGAATGATCGGGGATGCCGGTGAGGTCAATGGAGCCAAGCATGGCGCAAAAGGGACAAAGGTGACCGTACGGGCAGTTCGGTGCGACGGGTTGGATCAAGCGGCGCGGGCGTCGGTGCAAGTGCCATGGTGGTTTTAGTGGGAGCCGGATGGGAGAGACTTGCCGATAGGATGAGAGCCGTTGGATCAACCTACACATGGCGAAGCATGGAAGTGCTTCACGAAGATGGGACTCGGTCTTTGCAAAAAGATCGAGAAGGAGTATTTTGGTAATTTTACTAAATATTGCCTTGGTGACCTTTTGCCAACCCGCGGCGCAAGACGGCGCATGATGAAGCGGATTAGGTCAAGAGGATATGAAGACGACGCTTTAAAATACGTGCGTACGTGACCCGTTTGTGTGTGGGCCTTAACGGGAGCCCATTAGGGTTAATGCTTCTAGAAGGTCTAAGCCTCCACTATAAATAGAGGAGGGAGGTGGCTGCACCCCCTTCAACCCTTTCATTATTGAAAACGCTAGTTTTGCTTTTGTGGTTAGGGAGAAAATAGTTGGAGGTTAGGGTTCTAGAGAATTGAATTTGATTTCGTGCTCATGTATTGAGTCTTTGTCCTCCATTGATGGAGTGGCTGTAAACCAATACCATATCAAATCAATCCAAAGAAAGTTCTCTCAAAGATGAGTCTATTTGCTCTCTTTCTCTCTATTCGGTGATTTGGGGTCTTTCTTTGATCCGCGATTTTTTGCTTAGTTTCTTACCTTGATCTAACTTGCTGTGACATGTGGGAACCTATCTAGGATTATCCTGATCATCATTCACCCACAAGCAAGTCTCTAGATCATATTTCGTTTTTGACTCGGTTTTGGAGCACACTTCGTTCAAACTGAAAAAGATAGGAATTTTGGCATGGATCTCTGCGATCCTTGATTGGAATAGGTTCCTAATATCTTTTAGAATGTGTGGTTCAAGTTTCATGGAGTTTGGCCGTGTGAATCAAAAGTTAGACCGACTTGAGCTTTGAACACGGGCTGTTTTTCTTCTGTTCATCATCAGGTCCGGTTAGTCCGACCTTTTGCTTGATCATACCGCCTCCGGTCGATCCGTGATTTTTTGCCCGGTTTCACGGTCGAGTCAAGATCTCGGTCCGACCAGCGAATACATACCTTGATCGACCGCCCATTAGGGTTTGAGCTCCTTTGGTCTTTTGCTTTAGGGATTTTGGTTTGGATTCAATACAAGCCTTTCGCTGTACTTTTAGATTGATCTTCATAGCTTCCATAGCTACTGAAGTGAAATTGGTGTTGAATCCATTCAAAGTGAAAAAGTGAGCGTGCCCTTATTCACCTCCCCTCTAGTCGCCCTTTCGGTTCAACAAGTGGTATCAGAGCCCAGTTAGTTCAATCTTGATCTTAACCGGTCACTGAACTTAGTGATGGATAAGTACTCGACCAAGCCGCATGTCTTCGATGGGCTCGACTATACCTATTGGAAGAATCGCATGCGAGTCTTCCTTGAGAGCGAAGGACAAGCTATATCGGAGGTTGTTCGAGCCCCGCTCGTTTTGCCCGAAGTTGCTTCGCCGGCTTCAGTAGCCCTCTTGGCTAACAACAACAAGGCAAAGAACCTTCTATATGCTGGGCTTGGTAGGTAGGAGTACGATATGATTTGCAACCTTGCGACCGCATATGAGATTTGACACACCCTCGAAACTTACCATGAGGGATCGTCTCAAATCAAGCAAGTGCGCTAGACAGTCTACAAGCGAGAGTATAACAAATTCGAGATGCGTCCTGGTAAGAGCATCGATGACGTTTTTACTTGCTTCAATAAGGTGATCAATCAGATGAGAGCTGTTGACATTGAGTACTCTCAATCTGAGAATGCCACCCACCTCTTGGCTGCAATCAACACCAAGGAGTGGGAGATAAAGGCTACTGCTATTGAGGAGAACGTCGATCTCTCTAGTCTCACTTTGGAGCTGCTTTATAGCAAGCTCAAAACTCATGAGGTCAAGAGAGGTAGTCTTCCTAAGAAGGATAACATGGCTTTGGTGGCTGATCATCTCAAAGGGACTTCTGATGGTTCTTCTGAGTCTTCTTCTGGCTTTTCTCTTGCGTGTTTATCTGCTGTTCAAGGAGAAGAGTGTGAGAGTCTTCCTGAGGCTGATTTAGCTCTTTTAGTCAAGAAAGTCACACGGGCATATTCTTGGGTGTTCTTTCTTGCTTTGAAGGATGAGGCTTTTGATCATTATCATGATCTTGTTCTTCGTTTGGCTTCTGAACTTCCTGGTGCCTTGAGAGCGATCCGTAGTGACAATGGCACAGAGTTCAAGAATGTTTCTTTTGCCTCTTTTTGTGCTGAGCGCGGTATTGAGCTTCAATTCTCTTCTCCACACGTCCCTCAACAAAATGACATTGTGGAAAGGAAGAACAGAACCTTAGTCAAGATGGCTAGGACGATGCTAGATGAGTATAGCACACCGAGGATGTTTTGGGCAGAAGCTATTGCTACAGCATGCCATATTTCAAACCGTATCTTCTTGAGACTGTCTTTGGGCAAGACTTATTATGAGCTTCGATTTGGCAGAAAACCCTCTGTTTCTCACTTTCGAGTCTTTGGATCAAAGTGTTTTATTCTCAAGACAGGAAACCTAGATAAATTTGAATCAAGGACTTGTGATGGTTTATTTCTGGGTTATCCTACTCATTCAAGGGGTTTTTGGGTCTTTAAGGTTGAAACTAACATTGTCCAACAGACATGCAATGTTACTTTTGATGAGACTAGCCCTGAAGCTAGATCCGATGTTTCAGGTGACATACAAGTGACAGAGAGCATTTTTGTTGAAGAAGATGAGGATGGTTTCGATATTGCTCCTTCACCTGCTGCTGATGTTCCTATTCAAGCTCCAGAACCTGCTACAACTGCTTCACCTCCAATTGAGGCTCCTGGTGCTTCTTCTTCATCAGCAGTACCTGCGGAGGTTGAGGAGATGCTATCTCCCCTAGGCGCTCCACTTCACATTCAGAAGCAACACCCACCGGATCAGATGACTGGTAATCTTCATGAGCGAGTCACTCGCTTCAGGTATCATGATCCGAGTCTTTTCTCTCACTCTGCATTTGTAGCTTCTTTTGAACCCCGCGATATATCACATGTTTTATCTGATTCTAGCTAGGTCAATGCCATGCATGAGGAGTTAGAGAATTTTGAAAGAAATAAAGTTTGGAACCTTGTAGAACCTCCTAGTGGTCATAATGTTATAGGAACCTGTTGGGTGTTCAAAAATAAACAAAATGAGGATGGTTCTATGGTTAGAAATAAGGCTAGGTTGGTAGCTCAGGGCTTTAGCCAAGTTGAGGGGTTAGATTTTGATGAGACCTTCGCTCTTGTTGCTAGATTGGAAGCCATTCGTATTCTACTTGCATTTGCTGCATCTAAAGGTTTTAAGATGTATCAAATGGATGTTAAGAGTGCCTTTCTGAATGGTTTTATAGAGGAGGAAGTGTATGTTAGGCAACCCCCTGGCTTTGAGAATCCCAAGCACCCAGATCGTGTTTACAAGCTATCCAAAGCCTTGTATGGTCTTAAGCAAGCCCTAGAGTCTGGTATGATAGATTTAAGACCTTCTTTCTTAAGAATGATTTTGAAATGAGTAAGGTAGATAAGACTTTTTTTTCATTCTTAGGCATGGCAATGACTTCCTGCTTGTTCAGATTTACGTGGATGATATTATCTTTGATGGTTCTTCTCATGCTCTTATTTCCAGTTTTTCTGAGATCATGTCCAGGGAATTTGAGATGAGTATGATGAGAGAGCTCAACTACTTTTTGGGGCTTCAAATCAAGCAATGCAAGGAAGGGATCTTCATTCATCAAACGAAGTACACCAAGAATCTGCTCAAGCGCTTCGAGATGGGTGATTGCAAGCCGATCGTCACTCCCATGGCGACTTCGACTGCTTTGGATCCAGATGAGGAAAGAGAAGCCATGGATCAACGCGAGTACCGCAGCATGATCGGCTCCCTTCTGTACCTGACGACCTCAAGACCGGACATTCACTTCGCGGTCTGCCTCTGTGAGAGGTTTCAGGTGTCTCCGAGGACTTCACATCACCAAGCCGTTAAGCGCATCTTCAGGTATTTACACTCTACCCTCCAGTATAGCATTTGGTATTCCTGCTCTTCTTCGTTGTCCATTCGGGGTTTTTCTGATTCTGATTTTGCGAGCTGTCGGCTAGATAGGAAGAGTACCTCTAGCACTTGTCATTTCTTAGGCACTTCTCTTGTCTCTTGGTTTTCTAGGAAGCAGTCCTCTGTTGCACAATCCACTGCTGAAGTTGAATATATAGGCTGCTTTGCTAGTTCTTTGATCGATTTTGTGGATGGTGTCCACTCTTAAGGACTTTGGGTTAAACTTTGCTAGTGTTCCTCTTTTCTGTGATAACACTTTTGCTATTAATATTGCTAAAAACCCAGTGCAACATTCTAGGACTAAGTATATAGACATTCGCTATCACTTTCTTAGAGACCATGTCGAGAAGGGTGATATTGTGCTGCATTTTGTGGAGTCCGATGCTCAGTTGGCCGATATCCTCACCAAGCCTTTAGACCCAACAAGGTTTGCCACCATGAGGAGCGAGTTAGGGGTAATTTATCCCTATGGGTTGGTTTGAGGGGGAGTTGGATCTTTTCTGATCTTTCCTTGTTCATCTGATCTTTTCTTGATCTTTTGAACTTTTTGATCCTTTTTTGTCTTTTAGACTTTTTGAGCTTTTCTTGCATCTCATTGTATCATATTGCATTCATATGAAAAATCCAAAAAGATGCATTGCAATATAAGCTTTTCTGCTTATCCTTTAAAATTGATGAAGCTTTGCTTATTACCCTTTGGAGCTTTAGTATTTCAATTCTTGCTCAATGACATGTCTAGTTCTTTGACTTGCTAGAATTATCATGCTTTCACATGTGTAGCTAAGTCTTTGCTGAATGAGCTAGAACTCTAAAACAACTTGAACTAAAAACTGTAATTTGTAGATGTTTTAGTTAGTTGCGCAATTAGTGCTCCTTTTGTGACATTGGCCATGTCAAAATTGCTTTTTTAGCTCTTGAATCTAAAATTGATCATTACTTGAGCTTCTTGTGCTTCTGAGAATCTAAAACTGCTCCTGTGGAAAATGAAAATGAAAAATCAATTTCAAGATTGTCTTATGCTTAAATTGTGCCAAACTACTCTCACGAGACTGCTTGCCATAGATATGAACTTGGAGATAGTTTGATGATTCAGACGATCTCATAGGGACTGCTTGTCAACACTGACATGAACCTCAAGATTTGTGCATACTGGTAGAAGCTTAGGAAGAGTTTGTGGATGGCTCTAGTCCGGGATCTTCTTCACTAAGATATACCTTTAATCAACTTCTGGTCGAAGTTTAGGAAGAGTTTGTGGATGGCTCCTAGTCTAGGATCTTCTTCACTAAGTTAGACCATTAGTCAACTTCAATATTCATTGCAAATGGAAAATTGTTGAAAAATGAGCGTTTAAGAAATTTGAGCAAAATGATTCAATTCAGGACCTGTTTGTCTCTTAATGTGGTCATTGTTAGCTTTTTGATCTCATATTGACATTTTGACATGGCCATTATCATTTTAGAATCCCTGTTGATGAACTTGCTAAATTTGAAGCTTTGCTTAAATTGATAAAATTCATTGTTTTACATTGAGTCTTTCAGTTTAGCTTTGGTATATATGTCTTATCATGATCTTGCTAGCGCTGTTAGGCTTGATATGTTATTTGTGCAATATTAGAAATGCCAGCTTATTCTTTTGGGTAATCTCCAAAGCTTCTTGTTCTCAAAAATTGAAAAATACAAAAATATGAAGCCACTCTATTGCATTTTATGCATGCTCCTTCCTATACTTTTTTCCTCAATTCTGTATTTGCTATCTCTGGACGAGAGAAAGGCTTGATTCCTTGATGACTCCATTGTCAAAGGGGGAGAAGATATATAAAAGGGAGAAGATATAAAAATGTTAAAAAGGGGTAGCCTTTTGGAGAATTTGAAATTTTTCTAAAATTTGAGGATCATAGTGAGGGGGAGTTTCTTATTTGTATTCTTATGGTCTTATTGCTACTTCTGAACTTGAATTGCAATCCTTGATCCTCACAATGATCAAAGGTCATATCGAACAATTGTTCTTTCATATGGACCTTAAGTGAGATTTTGACTTTTTTTTTATGGAAAATGAAGCTTTCTCGCTTTATTTTGCCTTATCTCACTTGTCTCTGCTATTCTGAAGCCAACTTGGTCATTTCTATTGCTTTCTCTTGCTTTTGGACCAAATTGTGCCTTTGTGCGAAAACGTCGAGTTTTTTACTTTTCAAACCTCAAAATTTGCATTTATGTGAAATTGCCAATGTGTTCATCAAGGGGCAAATTGTGGATATCATGGGGATGTGTGCACGATCTTAGGATGATATTACAATTGGCAATGTCGTTAACGGTTTGTCGAAACACGCGTTTTCGTCGGAGTTTGGAATCTTTGTCGGGTTGAGTCGGTCGGGCCGGCGTTGGTATGGTGGTCGAGACGGGCCAACGTCGACCGACTGTAAATGGCGGTCGAGACCGTCATGGTTAGACCGGCCATTGAATGGCGACCTGACCGATTTCTTGCTGATCATCGGCCAATCGGTGGCGATGAGTGTTGGGTTAGGTCAAGTTCATGGGTTTCATGGCATATGTGTTGCATGATGCATGTTTTGATTAACGTGGGTCAAGTTGTGAAGAACTTGTTCCCGGAATCGATTTCTTTGTCTATTGTTGTGTAGGTTGCTTGGAGGCCAATGACAGTCAACGGCGAGGATGATCAGGACTAAGCTTGGAGAGCTGAAGTTCATCTCGGGGATGCCGGGTGAGGTCAATAGAGCCAAGCATGGCGCAAAAGGGACAAAGGTGACCGAACGGGCAGTTCGGTACGACGGGTTAGATCAAGTGGCGCGGGGGTCGACGCAAGTGCCATGGTGGTTTCGGTGGGAGCCAGATGGGAGAGACTTGCCGACAGGATGAGAGCCGTTGGATCAACCTACACATGGCGAAGTATGAAAGTGCTTCACGAAGATAGGACTCGGTCTTTGCAAAAAGATCAAGAAGGAGTATTTTGGTAATTTTTACCAAATACCGCCTTGGTGACGTTTTGCCAACCCGTGACGCATGACGTCGTATGATGAAGCGGATTAGGTCAAGAGGAGATGAAGACGACGCTTTAAAATACGTGCGTATGTAACCCGTTTGTATGTGGGCCTTAACAGGAGCCCATTAGGGTTAATGCTTCTAGAAGGTCTAAGCCTCCACTATAAATAGAGGAGGGAGGTGGCTGCACCCCCTTCAACCCTTTCATTATTGAAAACGCTAGTTTTGCTTTTTATGGTTAGGGAGAAGATAGTTGGAGGTTAGAGTTCTAGAGAATTGAATTTGATTTTGTGCTCATGTATTGAGTCTTTGTCCTCCATTGATGGAGTGGCTGTAAACCAATATCATATCAAATCAATCCAAAGAAAGTTCTCTCAAAGATGAGTCTATTTGCTCTCTTTCTCTCTGTTTGGTGATTTGGGGTCTTTCTTCGATCCGCGAGTTTTTGCCTGGTTTCTTGCCTTGATCTAACCTACTGTGACATGTGAGAACCTATCTAGGATCATCCTGATTATCATTCACCCACGAGCAAGTCTCTATATCATATTTCGTTTTTAACTCGGTTTTGGAGCACACTTCGTTTAAACTAAAAAAGATATAAACTTTGGGATGGATCTCTGCGATCCTTGATTGGAATAGGTTCCTAATATCTTTTAGAAGGTGTGGTTCAAGTTCCGTGGAGTTTGGCCGTGTGAATCAAAAGTTAAACCGATTTGAGTTTTGAACACGGGCTGTTTTTCTTCTGTTCATCATCAGGTTCGGTTAGTCCGACCTTTTGCCGCCGGTCAGATTAGCGTGCTCCTATTCACCCCCCCCTCTAGTCGCCTTTTCGGTCCAACACAATTAATATCTAGCCCTTGTACTTCCCAGTCAAGAATATGTCATCTACGCACAAGATTAGACGGCAGTGCCGGAATACATTGATGCATGGACCAAAGGCGAAGAATGCTCGCTGCAGTACCCTCTTATTGGCCTACTTCAAATGTGTGGCGTCTTGAATGTCGATATGGGTGCTGGGATTCCTGTCTTGTATGACTCGAAGTTGCCCAGGGAGGTTGTGGTAAGAATCCTCGAACGTGTCGAACCTTGATTCCAATGTCTTCTGTTTTACCCTCCAAGCCTTGGCATTGCTAATTGTGTACTGGAACCTTGCCTCAATCGCCCGAATGATGATTGTGGCTCAAAATCTAGATTATCCACGATCTCATTGTACATGAGGTTGGCGATGAAGCCTAATGACAGGTTCCGGTGGGACTGCACTGACTCAAAAACGATGCATGTGTGAGGGACCATTATAGAGCACTTCCAGTAGGTGTCCCACTTAGGCTGAAATGCGTGCACTCGCCAAGGGCATCCTTCTATGCCGTACTTCACGTCGTAGTATCGTCTTAGGGTAGACTTGACGATTGTGAATGTGCGCCGCACCGACAAGGCCCAGAATTTGACCGCCTCCTGCACGGTTGCCGATTGGAAATAACGCAAATCAATCCCCCCGGGACCCTCCATAATAGTCCATTGACCATAGTAAATTTTGAAATTGGCGACGTCGGGCATATCTGATGCACTGCACCATAAAGAACATTTTCATGATTAACCACATATCTAAAACTAGACTACTCACCAAAAAGTATTATGTAAAACGTACTGCACTGCATAACTGTACATCTAAAACTATGTAATCCATTCGGTTAAAAAATTACCCGAGAGGTAGGCAACCGGACGGGCAGCGCTTCGCTAGCTTCTGTCTTCCTCTCCACTCCTCTCTCTTCTCTCCTTCTCTTTTTTCTGAATAAAAGTGAGTCATGTGCCGAATTTTAGAGTTTCAAGAGGTTTTTATAGGGTCACGCTTCTCTGTCGCTATTTGAACAGGCGACTGCTACATGTTGCCATTTCAACTGGCGACAGTTACCTGTTGCCATTTCAACCGGATGTCACCAGTTGAATTGGTGATAGGACCCTATGCTGGTTGGTGTATTTGTGATTTTCGTAGATTCAGTGCGAAATATGTTAGCGATGCGCCAGCTGGAAGGTAAGTTATATTGTGATGCGCTAGAGAATTTTGTGAAGACGATTGAGGTATTAATGATTCATAAGTAGGAAGGTAAGTTATATTGTGATGTGTAGAGAATTCACACACGGTGCACAATATTAGAGAAATGGCGCAATGATTACAACATGACAGTTGATCCGACAAGAGGAGTCACATGGTATGCAGGCTAATGAACCAAGGAAGGTACACGCATAACAACAGTTGTATAGAAATTAATATTTACATGGCATGACTGATATTTGGAGGAACAAATATCTACTGGCGGCCCCTCTTGGGGCGCACCCCGCGTGTCGCCCCTGGCCTTGCCCGGTGATGGTCTGAGTACGTCAGAGGATCAGGCTGTCTCACTACCTAACCGACACGAGTAGCCTGAGGTGGTGTCGTGAGGGGGGGTCCTACATCGGTTGGGTCGATCCTAATGCACCGTGCAGCTGAGAAGCCCCCACGGAGAACTGGGTGTCACGCAGCTCCATGAAGAAGTCCTCGAGGTGTGCCTCGTCGTGCGATAATGAATCGTGCTCCTAAGCCATTTTTGTGAAGCATTACGTTAGACACATAATCATGGCGAAAACCATAAAAAAGGATGTTACGCAAGCAAGCAAGGTGGTCATGCCTGGTGGCCCGAAGGCGTTCCCTGATGACTCCTCGTACTCCTGCTCTGCGTACGAGTGGAGCTCAGGACCTGCAAGAGAAGATTGCCGTTAGCAACTAGTTGGGTTCGAAATAAAGAAGCATTATGTTACGCACGTAATCATGACGAAAACCACAAAAAAGGACATTACGCAAGCAAGCATGGTGGTCATACCTGGTGGCACGAAGCCGTGCCTCGATGACTCCGCGTACTCCTGCCCCGCGTGCTGGTGGAGCACATGACCTGCAAGAGAAGATTGTTGTTAGTAACTTGTGTGGTTCGAAATAAAGAAGCGGAAGTGAATGTCTCATACTCACCTCCAAAATGTCCCGCAGTGCTCCCACCACGGTGCCACGACGACACGCCCGCCATGTCCGGGGTAGGAGCCCATGGCCGTGAATAGGGATGGCAATCGGGCGCGGCGGGTCCGGGTATTGCTCGCCCATACCCATGCCCGCGAAGGACGACGGGCGAAGAACCTCGCCCATACCTGCCGCCCATGGCATGCCCGTTACTCCGCGAACAATGCCGCCAGGTACCTGTCATCATGAGCATACTCATCACACAAACAATGCACACATCAAGTTCATTTTAATTCACACATCAATAGTACCAATCCATCCATTGAACCCAGCAGATCACAAGGCTTCCTGTACCTAATGATGAAACTCCAATTTGATCGAGAGCTCACAAATATCCATCATCAATGTGCAGCAGACGTGTTAGCGTCTCCCGCTTTTGATCTGATATAACCTAAACTTCTGAGCTTCTCTACCAGCTTCCTCTCTGCAGCAGCCTGAAACCATTATTCTATGAGATACAGAACTTGGCAATTGCAAAGCAAAGATGAGCCGGTGAGTACCTCAAGCATTGGGCTGTCTTTTGGAATGTTGCATGCTAGAACTATATTTAGACCTGTCTTCAACACTGAAACAAGAGGTGATGTAAGCTTGATGTCTTTCATATGTTAGTATGATAAATGTAGGTCGATTACCAACAGAAATAGTAGTACCTAAGTGGCGGGCCATGCTTGATCCAGTGTTATCAGATGTTCCTCCAAGTACAGAGGTGACGCCATCGATCCATTACCTCAAAACGACCATGAAGAGGCAACATGGTAAAATGATCGATTCTACGGACATAACTATACATCGCTTTTAATAATATAATTAGTGCTTGTTACCGGGCGAGTGGTTGCAAAGAAGATATAAATGGCCAAATTTTGTTGTGTTGCGGCCGATCCATGCATAGATCTCGCATAAAAAAAGAAAAAAATAGATAACTCACATGATGTTTGCTACATTATCCATTACACCAATTGCAAAGATGGAGATCATAGCGCATGTCAACAAACATGACGGGATTCAAACAAAATATTCATCCAAATCATGCTTCATGCCTAACGAAGAACACAATCATGTTCCCAGTTTTGTTCAGAGAGGTTGAAGTCAACAAGTAGAACACCATAAGCATTTTTTCCATCATAATCATGATATACCAAAACTATCTGAAGCAAGCTTAACTCACATGGGGACAACGGACAAATGCTTAAACTAGCATGCTTCATGTCATAGCAAATGCATAAGCTTAATTCACGTGGGGACAACAGACTGATGGATCGAAGAAAGAGCTACACTAAGAACAAGAAGTGTTTGTCTTTTGCTACTTGAGTTCATCCTTAACACAAAGCAGATTTTCTTACGATATTGTCCACATCTTCTGATGGATCGAAGAAAGAGCTACACTAAGAACTAGAAGATGCGTGACCATGGCTCAAGAACATACATCAGTTATCTTGGTGTAGCCCTATATTTTTGAAAAGCTGCAAGAACATACATTCTTCAATTCATTAACTGATTTAGCTATCCTTTCCTCCAATGATTTTTAACAATTGCAGCTAAAAATCGAGCCTCCGCTTACTCTTGATTCCTGAACAATATGAACAAGAACATGGACCGGTTTAGCTCGATCGACAAGAACAATTAACACAAATGTTGAATGTTGAACAAGAACAATTGGCCAAGCAAGAGTGTCAAGTTTCACTGGTTTTTGCTGTAGGGAGGATTGGGACTCGGGTGGCTCGTGGCAATGGGAGACGGAGCCGACCTTCATCATGCCGGAGGCGCGGCTGGCCCGAGGAGGCGCTTGGCCGGGAGGAGGCGCGGCGACGGGACTCGAAGGAGGGCGGCGGACTGGAGGCGCGGGCGGACGGGAGGAGGCACGGCGCCTAGGAGGATCGATGAGGGCGGCGGATCCGAGGCGCGCGGCGGACGGGAGGAGGAGGCGCGGCCGGGACCGGAGGAGGGCGGCGCAGACCGGAGCTGGAAGAGGAGATCTAGTTCGATGATGAGGCGGTGGCCGGACCGGAGCTGGGAAGAGATCTGTTTCGATCGATGAGGGCGGTGGGACTTGAGGAGTCTAGGAGATCTGGTGGGACTCGTGGGACGGTGGGAGGAGGAAATTTGGGAGAGAGCGGTGGCGGTGGGCGTGGGTGTAAATCAGAAACCAAAGAGTTAGGGTTTTCTGCTTTTATATGGCGGTGTCAGGCGAGCGTGCAGGTGGAGCTTACCCATGCCCACGCCTGCCATCTGGATGGGTAAGAAATCGTGCCCGTTTTTATACCCGTGGGCAAAGCAATACACCCATACCCGCCTCTATTAGGGTATTTGCCCACGGGTACGGGGGTAATCGGGCACAATTACCATCCCTAGCCGTGAACCACCTCGGCTGACCCCTTGTCCTCGCACTGGTCGGTCCACCGGGTCCCTCGGCGTGCGACAAGTCGTGATCTGGATGTCTCGTCTCGCAGCCTCCATGATCTACTGCTGGACCCCTCTGGTGTCCCCCAGCATCATCTGCTGCGTGGAGGCTGCCAACTTGAGAACCTCCCGGTGTAGATCCGTCTGCACAAGCAATGAACAAGTTGGAAACCCAAGGGGCTGGGACCTACTGTCGCAGACCGAACTGGCGTATGACCCGCTGCACCTAGTACTCCTCCACGAAGGCATCATGCACCAAGGCCCTCCGCGTGTACCAGTACACATAGTCTCGCGTGCACAGGCTCGACAATCCTTCGGGCGCACACGCGTTCACCCTCTCCGGAGTATACGGTGTCCAGATGACGCGGTCATCGGTCAGCTGATCGACCATCGCAATGTACTCCGGGTAGGACCCCTGTGAAGTGATCAGCGTGTAGGTGACCTGTGTAATAGAACACCACAAACTTAGCACACAAAATTGTGATTACAATACGAAAAATAATAAATGATCATGAAATTAACCCGTCAGCGGCACCACACCGTGTCCATGGTCGACCGGTCCATGTCGTCGTCCTTGACGTAAAAGCTGACCACGTACGCTCGCAAGTCCAGCTATGGTCGTCTGACCTAGAAGCACTCGAAGGACCACATCTGCAGAAGTAGCGGGCATCTAGAGATGATAGAGTTGTCTTGGGCACGGTGGCATGCATCGCACAAGGCTTGTACATCGCGACAACACGGCCGACCCAGCGTTAATGGATCTTGTCCATCGGCAAGTCCGCCAGCTCATGTGCTTACCGGACGTAGTGCTTGTTGACGCTGTTGTCGTGGGACCCCAGGAACATGACCCACCCAAACAGCCACAGCAGATAGGCCTCGAAGTGCCTTCTAACAATGACGTCCCCTGCGTTCTCCACCATACGCTCAGGCTGCAAGAAGACATGTACACGTCAGCAAGGTTCACATATGAAGTGATGCGAGATGACAATAGTTACGAAGACTTACGTAGAACTGGCAGATCCACCTCAACGTCGGCCCATGCGGGCTGCTGAACTCCGTGTACCCGCTGCCCGATGGTAGAACATCGTGGAACCTCATTAGGAGGTCCGTGCGCCACATGGCCGGGATGTAATACATCGCCATAGGGAAGCCAGTGCAGGTCAACCCGGTCAGGAAGGAGACGTCCTGAAGGGTCGGCGCCATCTCCTAGCACGGAAGGTGGAACGTGCACGTCTCTGGCCTCCAGCGGTCAACCAGTGTCGTTAGCAGGGCCCGATTATACGGAAAACACCTAGACGTACGACTAGGACCGTGGTCCTAGTCGTCCTCCCACGTCGTCTCTACCATCCTCGCTAGTGGAAGGAGGCCTGCCGCTCTCAACCTACGTCGAAACGATTAAGAACAAACGTGACTGCACGCAAAGTAGTCAGACCGCAATTGAGTGCATGAATGTAACATCCCAATTTTCTGAGCTTTAAAAATCCTTTAAATAGCCAGTAGAGAGAAAACCCACCATTTGCATTTATTTGAATCTAATTCAAAAGCTTAAATATGGACTTTGAGTAACAAAACAATTTAATATGACTAAAGTCAACATGAACAATGGTCAAAACTATTTTATTTGGATTCTATGTGCTTGGATATATTTTCTAGATTTTTCTAGAAGTTTTTCAAGTTCATTTGCTAATTTCTATTGCTTATTTGAATTCTTAGTATTTTCTAAAATAGAAAAGCTATTTAAAATCTCCATTTGGCTTCAGGCCGAAATTCCTTCTACCCATCCTCGTTCACAATTCTGACCTCGTCTGGCGCCCAATTTGTCTTGACCCATGCAAGGCCTTGCGTCCTCGCTTTTTTTCTCTCTGGCGCGTGGGCCCGCTCCTCTATGTCGCTGCCGGTGGGCCCGCTACAGCGTCGTCATCCCCGACCGTTTTCTTCCTCGCGCGACACAGCGCCCGCGTCCACCATTTCCGTGTCCTCGAGCTTCGTCCAACAAAGGCACAAACCGCCCCGATTTCATGCGCGGACGAGCCCTTCTAGAAGCTCTATCCTTCCCGCACTCGTTTCAAATGAATTTGAATTTCAAATCCGTCTCAATCTCCTATTCCTTCGCGTTTTGTTTTGGGTTGTTTTGGTCTCCATTGCAAGCGCCGCCTCGCCATCCCCGACGCCTATAAATAGCCCCGAGCATCGCCGCCACCCTTTCCAAAACCCTCACCCAATTGCCCTCCCGAGCCCTTGCCACCAAGATTTTCCCATCTAGGGTTTTCTACGCGCTCGTCTTCATTGAATTGCGCCATTGTGGTCGTCTCGTCGCTGCCGAGCATCTGTTGAGTCCGTCGCCGCCTCTACCCCTTGGACCTCTTCGCGTCGCCGGAGCGCCGCCGGAGACCCCGTTCGACAAAACCCGAGACTACCTCGCCGCCTCAAGCTTGCCGCCGGCCATCTCTAACGACCTCAGGTGCTCAAACCGATGCCCACATGTGCGCAATAACCCCCTTTATCCCCTGGTACCACTCACTCTCGCCGGCGAGCCGCCGTTCGCCGTTGTCGGAGCATCCAAGCCGTTGCCGCCGTCGGGTCCGACGTGGCTTCGCCGTGTCAGCCGCCACCTCAGCGCCCTTGCCTTCATGTCGCATGCGTGTCAGCCACGAGGGCGCCAAACTGGCCGCCACGCGCGAAGTCGCCACACCGACCTAATATGATCCCGAGTCCCCGCATGGACTTAGTCCACGGTGCACCTAGCCACTTACATGTGGGACCCACTTGTCAGGTGGAGTACTGTGCGGTCAAACCCCTTCGCTGACGTCAACGTTGCGCAATATTCCAATTTTTCTATTAAGAAATAATTCGGATTATTCTGAAAATAGGATTTTCTTTAGATTTAAACTTCCGAAGCCCATATCTTTTGCATCCGAACTCCAAATCAGTCCATTCAAATTTCTAAATTCATATAAATTCAAGATCTCTCTATATGAGATTTTTATTTAATTTTTTGGAGTTGTTTTGCTTCTGTTATTTATTTAGTTTGTTTGTTTTCTTCGTTTACGAGTAGACTTCGACACTGCTGGAAGATTTGAAGAAGAAGGAGCACCTCAAGACCAAGATCAATTTCTAGACCTGTTCCAAAGCAAGCTATACCTTTGACCATCTTGACTCCCAGTTTGCTAAAAATTATTTTATTTTCAAGTTATTGCATTTAATTCAAATAATTATTTAAATGCATTTGGGTATAGCTAATAAATCCAAATTGTTATACCTTCCTTGTATAATTGATTTGTCTTAATCCTTTGTCACCCTAGTTGGTATTTTAGTTGGTAATATTGTAGCACCAACGTGGGTTGGTTAGATGCGATTAGATTGCTTAGCTATGCCACGAATCATCTGTTCATGTAAAGTTGCAATTATCAACTTGACTAAGTGACTATGGAACTTTGTGATAATCTGTGTGTACTATGTGCTATTATGGCATATGTTGCACTTAACCAACTGGGTGGTAAAAGGTTTAGACTAAGGCAAGTGGTGGATACTGTGTGACATGGTGGCTGTGTGATATAGGAATATGAATCTGTGTGTCAAAATAATCTGTGTGCCTTAGTTAGAATTTGGAAGTCTTGCCTTGGTCAATTAAGGACTGAACTTTGTGCGCCATTGAACTGAACCCTACTGTACGACCACATGCCTGTTATGGGACGGGCCTAGCTTAGTAAGATATGAATTCTTGACATTGATTGCTCAGGAAGTAGGTTAGGCTATGTGAAAAGGGTGAAGGTGTGTGCTACCATGTAGTCGCATCGCAGGACGGTTCACCGCTTCCCTGTCCAACGATGTGTGTCATACCATCCACTGTGTATAGTTTGGTATGACGTAAGCACATCGGGAGTGTCAATGTTAAGATGAAGTTTTTGAACTGTTTTGTTATGACTAGTGCTTGCTACACTAGTTGTATCTTGTGGGTAAAGTGTACAACCTCTGTAGAGTGTTAAACAATCTATTCGAATAGCCGCGTCCGCGGTCATGGACATGCTCGGGGATTTCACACGAGGGGTAGATCTTCATAAAATGTGTGGGAAGGGAGCTGTGTGATCTAAATCATATGGCTATGTGAATAATCTGTTTAGGCTGTGTGTCTTTGTGAAATCAAACTGTTAAATTATTATTGTCTATTTGTTTTAAATTATACTTTCAATCTATTATTTGTATTCAATTGCAAATGTTGCATTTCTGCAAAAGAACCACAGATTGTCATTCCTTTGGAATAAGCCTGCATGTATAATTGTATTTCTGTGGTGTGACTTGCGAGTACGGTTTTGTACTCATGCTTGCTTTAATAAATCAAGCAGAAGAGGAGGAGGAGTTGCCCGCATTTGAGGAGGAGTTCATTGAAGGTGCTTGATCGTAGGGTCCTGATCCTAATCGGTTGCCTGTGGTGAATTGATGGGATGCCGCTGCCGTTCTGTTTCCGCTGCTTTATTTCTCTATTAGCCATGCGTGGCTTAATAAATGTAAACTCGACCGTAAGGTCAAAACCCTTATTTGTTAATCAAATTATTCGTTTATGTTATTAATCGCTTGTGTGGATCGATATCTATCTTTGTTGACACTGTGTGCACTAGCGTGATCCTGGACTAGTGCATTATACACGGAGGGTCCAAAATCGTATTTTTGGGTCCCGACAATGAAGGTCAGAACTACACGTACCTCGGAACCCAGTCTGGGTGCAGCCTCCATGCCCTGATGGGTGTACGTAGCCGCAACACGCCAAGCTCAATCGGCGCCTCGCCCTCGGGGGAAGCATGGTACTGAGGCGGCTACGGTGATGCGCGTCAATCACTGGGTCAAGCAACTCGTAGTGGCCTGCGTCCGCCATACCTACAAATTAAGTGCATGCATTGTAAAGACTACAAAACATGTACAATAACCAAAATTCCTACTTTAAAAATAATTTTCGGTATTAACAGAATAATTACCACACAAAAATGTAAACCAAATTTAGGCTACTCATCAATTTAAACATATTTGTAATAGGGTCTTCCAATTTAGAGGATATTTTTAAATATTTTCCAAGTGCAAATATAAACAAAAAAACAAAGTTCTTCCTATTTTCGTAGGTTCGTAGTTTAAAATTAATTTTTGACATTAACAATATAATTACCACGCACAAATGGGAAGCTAAATAAAGCTGGGGTTATTTTTTACATATTTCTAATAGGCGTCTTCCTATTTCTGCTGATTTATCTTAAATCGTTCAATTGATGTAACATTCATAACATGAGTATGACGAACTAGACTATACATAGCTCAAATAATGTAGTACATAATTTGACTACAATTATCTAATCTACTGAATTCTATGTCGCTATTCTACTGAATTCTATGTCGCTATTCTACTGGATTCTATATACTTAATTATACTTGTTATTCTACTCGCTACAGCTCAAATGATGTACTTAATTCTACATAATTTGACATAATGTACAAAGTTGCAAAAAAATGTTCCTGCAAGATGGCCGCCGGACCGGATCCAATGCTCTGTCAATCTCTGTCCTCCGCAACGAACTAGCAGAGCTTCGCTACCTTTCTTCTCTCCCTCTCCTCCCCTCTTTTGTTTTTTTTTCTGAAATTAAAATAAGTTTTGGAGGAATTTTTTGAAGATTTTATAAATGGCCTCCTATCGCCAGTTCAACAGGCGACAGGAAAATTGTTCATTTCCTATCGCCAGTCGACAGGTAGCTAGATCGGCGACAGGGGGCAACAGGGTCCCTGTCGCCAGTTCAACTGACGACAGCTACTAGTTGAACTGGCGACAGGGAGTTATTTTTTTAATTTTTGGGGTGGCTATTTATTTTTGTAAATATCTTTTAAAATAATATATTTTTTTAAAAAAATCATGTTTCAGGTAAACACGCGGTCACTGTCGTAATGGGACATTGGAACACACCGTAGCAATCGACCACGCTAAGCTCGCAAACGTTTCCACGCGTACAAGCTCGCTGCTAAGGGTATGTACAATGGTATAGACAGCTGCTGTCTATAGCAACTGTTCATGTCACCTGTAGACAGCACTAAGACAGCTCATACAATGGTACAGACAGCTGCTGTCTTTTTAATTGTCTTTATAGAACACGCAATCTTTAATGATTTTCTTGTTTCTTGTGCTATAATCGACTACAGGATTGTAGATAGCATCTTTCTCTCTCTTCATTCTCTTTCATCCACGTCAGCAAAAATCCTACGTGGTAATGACTATAAACGGTTGACATAAGCCTATTGTACATGCTCTAACAGGTTGGGATTTAGGCGGAGGATCAACGAGTTTTTTTACCCTTATTTAGTCTTTTTTTTCAGCAAAAATAGTAAAGATATCCTCTCTCTCCAAACGAATTAGCAAAATAGCACTCTTGTCACGCTAAAAATGCATGGGTGCGGTAGGCCGGAGGCCGCCGAATAGGAGGCTGCTACAGTAGACTCTACCTGGGACTTTGATCGTATCATGAGTGTCATTTTTACTAATTTATTTACTGACGCTATTTTTACTATTACGCGTGCTATTTTAGCAGTAAACTCCCTGCCAAACGCCCAAACGGACGTGCCGCGTACGTGAGGTCCACCCACTAGGATATTTGTCACGCAACATTCTTCTTCCGGCTTGCAGACACTCACGTACCAACATTAACGAAATGACGAGTGTGCCCATGGTTGGGCAAGCTGCTGCTACTACTACAAAGATGCGGATTTCCAGTCGTGCATCCCGTCCAGATCTACAGAATGCAGGCCATGGCATCGGATATACACCGCTTCATCGCCAAATGAAGCCTCCGAATCAGCGGTCGCCTCAGCGGCTTCAGAAAAATGGCCATCGCATCGCTCATTTGACCCTCAAAGTTTAAATACCGGACAAAAGAGTTTATCCGTGTGTTCCAGAGCGGTTTAATTTGACGTGGCATCCACGTGTGTAAGGCTTTCGGCAACAAGTTCCCGTCGTGGATGCCCTCCACGCCGTGCTGCGACTGGTACGGCATCCACTGCGACGCCTCCACGGGCCGCGTCGACGAGCTGGCCGTCAACCAGGACGACGACCTCACGGGCACCGTGCCGGCCGCCATCGCGGGTCTCACCCACCTCCGCTCGCTCCGCCTCCACCACCTCCCGGCACTGTCCGGCCCCATCCCGCTGGCGCTCGCCGGGCTCTCCAATCTCTTCGATCTCACCATCTCCTGGACCGGCGTGTCGGGCCCCGTGCCGTCCTTCGTGGGCACGCTCACCAAGCTCGGCATCCTCGACCTCTCCTTCAACTCCCTCACCGGCGCCATCCCGCCATCGCTCGCCGAGCTGCCCAACCTCTACGGCATCGACCTCAGCCGCAACCGCCTCACCGACACCATCCCGCCGTCGCTCTTCAACAAGATGGCTGCACAGCAGGAAGCCTTACACACCTGTCGCGCAACTAGATCACCGGCGACGCCTCGGTGCTGTTCGGGCGGGCGAAGCCGACGCAGTCCATCGACCTGTCGCGCAACGCCTTGGAGTTCAACCTCTCCGGCGTGGAGCTCCCGGAGCAGCTCTTCTCGGTCGACGTGAGCCACAACATGATCTTCGGCGGCATCCCGGCGGTGGTGGCGGACCTGACCAACCTGCAGTACTTCAACGTCAGCTACAACAGGCTGTGCGGCGAGGTGCCGAGCGGCGGCAGCATGGCGAGGTTCGATCTCTACTGCTTCCAGCACAACAAGTGCCTCTGTGGTGCGCCGCTCGCTCCCTGCCACCGACTATTGAGCGAGATTGCAAGCAATAATTCATAAACATTCCCCCCAACTTTGTTAAAAAGTGCTTTGTTTCAAGGGGGGGGGGGAATGGGAATAAAAATGCGCATGGAAATGCGAGCAGCGACAAGAAAAACCTAAATGTTTCAACTAGTAGTAGAAAATGTTTGTGATTGGCCTTCTAGCTAGTGGATTGAGTGGACAAGAAATGTCTTCTAATACTATTCAGCATCCTCTTGTTCTACTGTCTTGTGATTGTAATGAAGATCAATAATCAATAGTAAGAATGAGCTATAGCATATTAGCACCTGGCAACGACTTCCTCAACAATTTACAGGCCACAATTAGGAATCTACTCTTGCTATTGTGTGGATCCATAGGTTATAGACTGATAAATTGGTTTCACAACTCGTCTAGATATAGCACACAAGCTTAGCAGTTGAGATATTTAACATTTGACAACGGAGTAACATTACAGGGCTGTATGTTGAAACCTAACCGAAACTAGCCCAATTTTGTCAGCCATGCGTACAACTGCACCGCCGTGGTATACGCGGCCGCACGGGCACCCGGCACGGCGTCTCCGCCCTCTTCCAGAGCTTGATGATCCTCGTCTTGGTTGCACCTCGACAGGGCCGGCAGCGAGGGGAGGTAGCTCTGCTTGCTGCCTGTTCGTCGAACCAAATTAGCACAAGGAACTCGTCCATGGTCGCCTTGGCTAGCTTCATCAGGTTCGTCATGAGATTGCATTGGACGTTCAGTGTAGCACTAACCACGGTATCTTGGGCTCTTAGGAGGCACTCCTTGCCAATCCTAAGCGACTGCGCCCGGGAACGGGTGCCACCGCTTCAGCGCCGAGCTGAAGCTGTCATGCTCGGACAACTTGAGCTGCTCCGTGTCCTGGCAAGCTGCGTCAGGATCTCGCTGGGGTCGTCGCCGCGGTCGTTGATCATGCTTGCTGGCCAAGAGATTGTTTAGAACTCACGCGAGCACTAATTGATGCACTTGTGATGGAAGAGAACAGGATGACAACCCAGTTTCTGGTGCTCAAAAAGTGTCGCACCTTTTCTGTGTTTTGCTCTGTTATTGTCTTTCCAGATTTGCTACAGTGTCTGAAGTGAAAACCCGAGAGTTACTGACTACACGCACGCACTAGCAAACAGACCAACCGAATTCCAAGTAACTAACACACCTACGACTCGGCCATATCCCCCACAACTCGGATCATGGACCGATACACACTAATCTGCCTAAACTCTGAACTCTGACATAGAAACATGCTAGCTGAACTCTGAACTTTGACAGAGAAGCAAACCAAAACTCTGAAAGAGTTTCAGACAAAACATGCAATGGAAACATATGACTTAGCAACATGATTATTTCTACCAATGCTGTCCCCTTGCCCGAGTCCTCTCTCAAGTATCTGCACACATTACGTACCTCTAATCAAAACAGTTCTTTATTTGGCCACTTAGTTGGCTAACCTTGGTGAAGGCACTTCTCATGGAACACCGAACGTAGTAATCGGCAAGGTCGCCAGCGGAGCTCCCTATGCTACCGCATTCATGATCGGTGCCTGCCGTACAGATGCCCTTGCCGGGCACATTATCGGTGATGATCTTGCTGGTGACGAGCGCCAGAGACAGAGCGCGATCCATTGAGGCGGTGCCGGTGCTGCCAGTGCCCTTCCTGTACCTCTCATGGTAGTCAAGCAGGTGCTTCTCGGACCAATCATGTATGGCCCCAAGAGTGCTCGAGAAAACCCGGACGTACACCGGGTCACGGTTATCCTGCTTGGCGTCGGCTGCCACCTCCGTGAGCATCGCGAGGGCTGCGCCGGCGAGGTCCGGTTCGACCTGTTCGGTGACCACGTACTGCTGGAACCTCCCCAAGCGAAGCACAGGTTGTGCAGCATCTTGTTGATACCTAGCGTTGTCCAAGTTTCATGAGCTCCAGGAGCTCGTCCACTTCGTCAAGCTCGTAGGTCTCCTCCTTGAAGTCAAAGATGGCCTGGAGAAGCGAGGCATAGAGGAGCGCATTGAGAGGGTAGCCGTCAGCCCAGTGGCAGGCCACGTCGGACCAAACCGCTCTAGAACACACGGATGAACTTCTTTTGTCTGGTATGTAAACTTCGAGGGTCATTATATCTGGTATTCCGGTTGAGAGACAAAAATTAACCCTATATAGTTGAGGGACGAAACGTATACTTAATCCTATAGAATAAGGCATTTGCGATATGAAATGAACCACAAGTCTTTGGATTCGATACATAATAAAACATTGGAACGCACTGTCGTCACCTAGCAATGGTGGAAGAAATGTTCAGATCACAAGCTAAGAAAGCAACAACCAGTCTTGCATTGTTCCCGGGGAACAGGCATGCTGAGTAGAGGTGGCTAAATGGGATACCACTGTTAGCTCGGTCCGGGCATAACATAGCCCACCAACTAAACAGGTTGTGCCGCATTGGCAGGACGTATCGTGCCATACTTGGGTCGTGACCTCAGCTCAATCCGATCCGGATAGTACCGGGCCTGACACGACACCGCGCATTAGCCCATTTATTTTTTAATATTTATATAATTTTATTTTGTAGTTTTTGTAGTTTTATATATTTCCTTTTATAAGTATAGATAAATTTATTTTATTTATATATATTTTTCTTGGGTTTTTTTTACATTTTATTCAAATTTTCATGCCAAATGGGCCAACACCGACACCGGTCAGACGAGCTAACCGTACCTGGGTCGGCACGGCCCGTGAGACTATTATGCCGTCCTTGGGTCGGTGCCTCAACCCATGGGCCGACACATCCCCATGTAAATTACGGGCCAAACAGACCCATGCTTAAATAGGTAGTGTCATGCTGGTCAGGACGCCCATTTGGCCACCTCTAAATTGCCGAGTTCCAAACTGAAAACCTGATAACGGAGATGCGAAGTTTCCGGGTACAGAACTGCAGAACAGACAACTGACTCGTTTCTAGTCTTTGTGAGCTTTATTTTGAAGAAAAGGACTTGCATGGGGAGTTCGTCTAGCAAGCTGAAGTTCTTAAGTAAATCACTGAAATGCAGCACTAGAAGCACTCAGGGCTTTGGTTCCCTAAAATTATCTTCAACAGAATTATCGAGAATAACACCAAGAGGAATCACATTAGATCCTACGGGGCCAGTTAAAGATTTCAGTTGTATCCTCACATTTCGCAGGGATGTCACTCCACGAAGAATAATGGGTCAAATGCAAGTCCATCACTTGGGGTAGACGGTGGTTTCACAGCTCGGAGGTTGCCAGTCAGTAGCTGCATCATTTTCCAGAAGCATTCCAATTGTGTCATTAAAAATAGATGAATTGATCGTGTTCCAAGAGAACAGCGCATCTGGCTTGAAATCTTCTCCATGAGGTGAAAAAATTGCTTGTTCATGTTGGGGCACTATCAGTTCACTGGAACCACAGGGCACTGTGCTGCAAATGAATAATAACAAGTGAATAACTGAGCTAGCCACACTATCAGTAGAAGATGAAAATAAACTGTACCAACCAGGAGAAATTTCAGAGTGCTGAAACTCATCTGGTGATGCTGGACAAAGAGATGAGGCGGAAAAATCGCTGCTAATAAGAGTGTAAAAATTGGGATCTTGTTCCCAGAATTCCTCACAGTGATCAAGCTTTGAAGATTCCATCATAGCATTGCAGGACGTACCAGCAGAGGAACTCAAACTCCCCACAGGTAGCTGTTGGTTCTCTACAGAGCTTAATACACGAGCTTCTGGAAGCAGTTCTTCCAAATGACCACTGTTCCTTGGTGCCATGCACTCAGATTTTGCTGACAATGTTGCCGCTAAGGAGTGCATGCAGAGGTCAGCAAAGTTGGCAGGCTGCACAGCAGAAGTCCTTGAGTGCATGGACCAGTTGTTTGGATCAGATTCAGCAACTTGGAGTGAAGGGAGCTCCATCTTCAAAGGACCAGTTGTGGGCCTAGAAGCAGAGAAGTTGCCATTTGAAAAGGCATGGCTTTCAAAGAAAGCACCTGCAGAAGGTGCCATAGTCTTGTCAATAGAGTTGGTCGCATCGTGAGAGTCAAAACCAAAAGCCTGCCCGAGCTTCTCACACTTGTTCAAGGATTGATCAACTGAGGAAAACACACCACTGTTGGTCACATCTAACACAGGAAGTGAACTCTCAGATTCTTTCAGGACTTTTACTTGCTTTACTTGATCCATGATGTCATAATTTTTTGATGCAAAGCTCTGACCAAGTATATTGCTGATAGAAACATCTGAAAGCTGGGGTACATATAGACCATTTCCATGCAGGGGATCATCGGCCAGCTTCTCACTAAAATTGGAGTCGGTGGATTCATGCTGATCTTCATTTGAAGCCTGCATGCATACATTAGCAGGATGTATAGGTGCATTGGTACGCTGGCATTTCTTTATTCGAGTATTCCAGTAGTTCTTTATTTCATTATCAGTGCGCCCTGGCAACTGAGAACATGTGCTCAAGGTTAGTAATAATGAAAATAAAGGAGAAGAAATGCATATAGAACTGAGAAGTTGCTTTAAAGACAACTACCAAAACAAGTATGTACATGCACCTAGATAATTACCTATGCTTCACTTTTTATTGTCAGTAAAACTTCGATTGAATCTGTACTCCTGATTTTCCATAAAACAATACTATATGGTTATATGCTATTAATGATGGGAAGGTACAAGAATGCTGCCAGGTGTAAGGCCGGTCGCCTTAAATGGCAATCTCTAAACCTTACAAGCAAACCAGGCTACAATTCCGAGATAAATTTCATGTATGGAACTCTGATATCATGCAACTTGGATGTCATCAAAGTGTTGATCCGGTTTCTAGTGATCAATATATTTAAGGAGAAGCTAACTTTTTCAACAGAATCAAAGTACAAATGAAATGTAAAGCATGCCTTCAAGTATGCTGCGCGCATCATCATCAACTATTAAACATTAGATCAAATTACTTCACCGGCAACTAAAAATCCAAGAAAAAACAATCCTATAGCATCTATAAGTCCATGAAAAATAATCATTATGACAAAGGAAATAAGCGGCTTTTCTATTCAGGTACTTTTGTACATGTTTTTTTGCCACAAATATATATGCCCTTTTATTTGTCAAACAAAAAGCCACTAGTTGAAAGCATGAGAATAATATAGTGAGACTGCAGAACAGAAAACATGAACTTACATAAGCAGCCATCTGAGCCCACTTATTCCCCATATCATAATGAAGCTTAATGATCAGGTTCTCCTCCTCCTTGGTGAAAGCCCCCTTCTTCAGGTTGGGCCTCAGGTGGTTTGCCCACCGGAGACGGCAGCTCTTGCCACACCTTAACAGGGTGGTGTTCTTCTGCACCGCATTCCAGTTCCCCTCACCATACTTCTTAACATACTCCTCTAAGATGGCATCTTCGGACGGTGCCCAAGGGCCTTTCTTCAGTTGCAGGCCAGCTTCCCTAGGCGGTGATCCCCTGCTGCTATCATCACCAATTGAAGAGCCAATCTGATCCTGACTGAGCATCTCACAGTCGCTCTCGCTCTTAGCCCGATTCGTCTCTCAGAAACACGGTGCTGAATTATGCAAAAAGATCGCAAGTTTTAAATGTTTGGCGACAGAAAACATGACTGGTAGTGGAGATTAAATTAGCATAACGGTAGAAGCTAACCGAGACATGAACAAGATATAGCACTTTTTAAAAATATCAAGATATATGTTTGCACACTTCAATCTACACACGCATTAACAGTTGAAGCGTTGGTAAGTCTACAACAAGTAGGAAGGCAAGTAGTCGATACCAGTAGATCAGAGCTATTAAAGATCAGACTTAAGTACTTAATCACTAAATCTCTCGATTTCTCACACACGCGAGAGGAAGCTTAAAGAGCTTTAAATCACTAAAACCAACCTAGATTTGAAGCGAAGCGGAAGAACAAGTTCGCTTGCCCCCCACAATTCACAGATCAAACCACTGAATAAAACGCAAAACTTCGAGCACCAATCCCCCGGAAATGGAATTCCCACGCCAAAACCCCCAACCCACCACCCCCTTCCCGCCTCAGATACCCGCCCCAGAGCCCGAGGAAACCCGCGATTCCGCGGGCTTTGCCATTACCTGGCCAAAACCCCGAGCTTGAGCAGGCGGAACCGGAGCGGAATCCGTGCGGGACTGGATCGAATCGCGCTGTAGTTGTCAGGATCTCTGAATATTCAGCAATTGTCGAAAGATCAGAGATAGAATGAGATGAGAAACTGCAGAGAGAAACAAGATGAGGAACAAGATAAAGTAGAGGATGAGGTGGCCTTCCCGAGCTTATATAGTGCTCATTAAAATTACATTAAGACTAAATGTTCACTAGCTACAAAAGCTTACGGTAAACAGTGTTTCACGCTAGATTGCTCACGGTGATTACTTTTTTGAGTTACGAAGCGTTGGATCTTCTTGATTACATTGTATCGCTTCATCTCCGTCATTCCTTCTGAACTTATCGCTTCGCAGAGAAGTCGGCACCGAGCAGCACTCAACATTAGACTTCAACTTGTCTTCAGTTTTGTTCAGCTTCAGACTTCTTTTGTTCAGCTTCAGACATCCAGTCCTGACAACTTCTTCCCCCTTCAGAATATTCTTGTCCTCAAGAATGATATCCCAGGAAGACTCGTGAAATGAAGTTTGCGTCCTCCCATGTTGTTGCTTCAGGTGGTAAGTTCACCCACTAGATTAACCATTGGATCACCAGTTCATTGTTCCTTGGCACCATTCATTTTTCCAGTATTACGGCTGTGTAGACTTTCGCATTGCCATCTTCATCGACAAGAGGAAGTTCTGGACTGGGTATCACCTTGGGACCAATATGCTTCTTAAGCTGACTTACATGGAACACAGGGTGTAATTGGCAACCATCCGGTAACAGCAACTTGTAGGCTACTTTTCCAATCCTTTCCATCACCCTGAAAGGCCCATAGTACTTTGGATGCGGTTTCAAGGATTTGTGCAGACAGAGAGAGAGGTGTGCCTGTATGGCTGAATCTTAAGGTACACCATATCTCCTACTACAAACTCTCGTTCCTTCCTTCTCTTGTTATCATACTTACTGATTATTTCCTGGGACTTAATCAAACTTTCCTTGATGACTTGATTCGCCCATTGTCTTCTCTGTAACAGCCCCCTTACTTCTTCATTAGGAGAATCAGGTAATATGATTTTAGTGAACATTGGGGGAGGAAATCCGTAGAGGGCTTGAAAAGGACTCATCTCCAAGCTTGTATGATAGCTAGTGTTATACCACCACTCATCTAAAGACAACCAGCTCTTGCACTTCCTGGGGTTATCAAAGGACATACATCTGAGATAGCCTTCTAAGCATTGGTTGACCCTCTCGGTTTGCCCATCTGTTTGAGGATGGTAGGCTGTGCTAAATCTCAATTTCACTCCCAAAGATTTGAATCATTCTTGCCAAAGATGGCTTGTAAAAATTCTGTCTCGATCAGAAACAATAACAGCCGTCAGTCCATGCAGCTTATACACTCCATTGAGGTATTCCAATGCTACTTGTTGTACTGTATAAGGGTGGCTCATGGCAAGGAAATGTGAATACTTGGTAAATCTGTCAACTATTACTAATATCACATCTTTTCCTTCAGATTTGGGTAACCCTTCAATGAAATCCATTGTTATGTGAGTCCAGGCATGCTCATGTATTGGCAGAGGCTGCAACAACCCCAGATAAGGGGTGTTTTCACTCTTGTTCCTTTGGCAAACAGGGCACTCTTTGACATATGTGATGACTGCTTGTTTTAGACCCACCCAATGGAAAAGGAGCTTTAATCTCTGTAATGTAGCTCTTTCTCCGAATGACCCCCCTCACCCCCCCCCCAAGTGTCAAAGTGTGACAAGACATAATCAATCGATGCCTTAACTCCGTACTAGCTCCTACTACCACTCTATTCTTGTACCTTAATATTCCTCCATTCAAAGTATAGTTAGGTTTAGCCTGAGGATCCACTGTTAGTCTCCTGATCAATTCTTTGTAATGTTCATCCTGTTCATAACTGTGAAGGACTTCAGTAATCCAAATTGGCACAGCTGCTGAAATTGCCCTGAGTTGTTCTCCATTCACTACTCTGGATAAGGCATCTACTGCCCTATTTTCTCTCCCCTTTTTGTATTCTATTTTGTAGTTGTATCCCAACAATTTGATCAACAATTTGTGTTGTATACCCTCTGTTAGTTTCTGTTCATGAATATACCTTAGGCTCTGCTGATCAGTCCTAATAATCGAAGTGGTTCCAGCAAAGCAATGCTTCCACTTTTTAAGAGCTTCAATAATGGCCAATGCCTCTTTATCATAAGTTGAAAATGTTGCAGCCTTGGATCCTAAAGCTTTACTCATGAATGCAATAAGATTGTGGTTTTGCATCAAAACTGCCCCAATGCCATACCCAAATGCATCTGCCTCCAAGATAAAAGGTTGGCTATGATCAGGAAGTGCTAGCACCAGAGCTTTAGTCATTACCTCTTTTAATCTTAAGAATGTTGAGTTTTGAGCTTCCTGCCACACAAAAGCATTTTTTTCTTGAGAGCCTCAAACAATGGCTTGCAAATAATCCCATAACTTTGTATGAATCTTCTATAGTATCCTGTGAGACCCAAGAAACTCCTCAACTGAGTAACATTCTGAGGTGTAGGCCACCTTTCAATTGCTACAACCTTGGTAGGATATGTGGCTACTCCCTTTCCATTTATGACATATCCTAGGTACTCCACCTGATTCTGCCCAAAAGCACACTTGCTCATCTTTGCATACAGGTTATTGTTCTTAAGGACCTCTAGCACTTTGGTTAAATGATATCCACGCTCTTTTATGGATTTACTGTATATTAAGATGTCATCAAAGAATACTAATGTGAACTTCCTCAAGAACTGAGACAGGACCTCATTCATCAAAGCCTAAAAAGTTGCAGGAGCATTGGTTAGCCCAAAGGGCATTACAATAAACTCATAATGTCCTAGATGTGTACTGAAGGCTGTTTTCTTAACATCCTCATCTATCATCTTAATTTGATGATAACCTGACCCGAGGTCTATCTTTGAGAAGACCTGAGCCCCATGTAATTCATCTAACAGGTCCTCAATCACAGGAATGGGGTATTTGTTTTTAATGGTGTTAGCATTGAGCTGTCGGTAGTCAATGCACATCCTCCATGTTCCATCTTTTTTCTTAACCAATATGGCAGAGGAAGAGTAAGGACCGACACTGGGTCTAATGGTCTTAGAATTCAGCAGTTATTCAATAATCCCTTCTATAGCATTCTTCTGGTGAAATGGAAGTCTATAAGGCCTTTGAGTGACTTGCTGCTGTTGGAAATGTGGACAACATTTTAATTCCAGATTTTATTATGAGGCAGAGATCACAAATAACTAGTGATACATAAATCGATACTAACAACAGGCTACTCATTGCACTTTTAAACATACTCAATATCATGATTATAACAGAACATACTGGTTGAACACACAACTTACAATATATGTCGATGAAGAACAGGAAACAGTGCAGACTCGATGCAATGCAGATCGTAGATGTCGCAATGCAGCAAGCGGTCACATAGATGCGCTACCCAGAAACCTTATTATCGCCCCGTGCAGGTGAACTCTGCGACAATGGTTCGGAGATACCACTCACCCTCCTTCCCTGTACACGCCAAACAGAAGGGACGGCTTGGTTCAAAACAGCACAACCCTCCAGCACAAGAGGACAGAGAGGAAGAAGAAGAATTCTTGGAATTGAAAAGATTGCTTTTGGTCTAGACCTCTCGAAAACCTTTTAAGGGTCAAATCAATTACTCTCTAGTAACTGCTCAATGAAGCACACATTAGGACACTGGTAACTACTAATTAAAAACTAATTAATGGTAATTAAGCAGAATTTATTATATCCTGATTACACGTTGGTCTTCAGCTTTGACCACTGGTCTATAGCTTTGACCACGTTCTCCAAGGGAAACCCAAGATGATCTCCCAAAGAGGTCCAAGAGAAACCTCCAAGGGAGGTCCAAGAGGATCTTCCAAAGAGATCCAATGGGACCACAGTGTTCCAACCACATTCTCTTGGAGTGATCCAAGAGAGGTCCAAAAGATCTCTCGAAGAGGTCCAAGGAGACCACAGTGTTCCGACCACACTCTCTTGGAGTGATCCAAGGGAGGTCCAAAAGATCTCTTGGAGGTCCAAGAGGATCTCCATACTCCAAAGGGATCTCTTGGAGGTTCAAGAGGATCTCCACACTCCAAGAGAGGTCCAAGAGAATCTCCACACTCCAAGGGAGGTCCAAGAGGATCTCCCGGAGGTCCAAGAGAGGTCCAAGATGATCTCCCGAATCGGTCCAAATGGAGGTCTAAGGAAAACTCTCACTGGTCATATAGGACACTTGTTTTGAGAGAGATAAATGCACGGTTAGCAAAAGAAAGGTGGACTTGGTTCACGACATGTTCACGGTCGTGCGTCGCAAGTCACAAGTCATGCGAATAAATGCGCGTGCGTGCGTACGTGCGTGTGTGTGACTTTAGCTATAGTCTTCCTCATGTCACCCCCAAGACATGTATCACATGTATCAAGGGGTGGCAAGGACTCTATCTTATAAATTGCTCTCCCACAACTTGGCTAGGCAGTATGGGACTAAACCATGCATGCTTTGGAATTTAGGAATGAATGGGCCTTTACAAATAAGGGCCCAATTCTAACAGCTGCTCCTCAGACTTTAAGGGAGTGGAGTGATCACATTTTCTATTGGGGGGTAACTCCCTGGGTTCATTAAACACTGCCTTAAACTTTTGCAGAATAGGTATTAACTCCACAGGAGGTTCTGTTAGTTTATATGATACTTCTCTGTTGTCACAAGCATACACCACTGCTCCCATCACTCCTTTCTCCATTAACTTTTGTAGCTTCTCTATGGTAACTATGCAGTCAGCTACATGTAATGTTTCATCCTTGAATACAACTTCACTCTTGCCATAGTGATTCACACAAAACTCTCTAGTCTTAAGGTTAAGACTTATTGGGTTGTGTGTGTATATCCGATCTACTCCTAGGATAAAATCATATCCCTTCAAGTCCAGTACTCTAAAAGTATAAATGAATTCCACTCCTTGAATAGTGTATTGATAGTTCACACATTTGGCTTTGCTCCATAAAGTGTCCCCATTGGCTACCATGACTCTCACAGCAGAATTGTTTTGTATTGTGTAGTCTGCCTTTAATGCCATCTCAGTGTCTATGAAGGTAACACTGCTGCCACTATCTACCAAAGTAGTACCTCTTATCTTTCCCATGTGAATCATAAGAGTAAAAGTTTTCTTGGTGGAGCTGGTCCCTTGGACTGCATGTACAAACAACTAAAATGGGGAGTCTCCTTCTCCTTGACCCTCTTCTTCTAAAAGCTTAGGTTCCAATGTTTCTTCCCCTGGTCCTCCTCCTTCGTCCTCTTCTTCTTCCTCTTGGGTAATCATAGCTCTCACCTGTTTTTCCCATTTTACATTCTTGTTTGTGGCCAGGGTGCCATTTCTCATTGCATCGAAAACATCTCCCTTCATTCTTTGTTGTAGTGCCTTGGCCACCATTGAAGTTAGGGGCTCTGTTGGGTTCAGATTTGGTAGCCTTGAAATTACTTCCCTTGTTGCTGTTCCACTGAGAATTACTCTTAAGACTTCCTCTAAAAGCCACAGGCTCAGACCTTCTGAATGGGTTTGATTGTTCCAATCTCTTACTTATCCAATAAGCATCAACTAGTGCTATTGGGTTCTGAAGCTGAGAGTGGCTTTGATTCTAATATTTCAGCCCTGCAATAAAACTCCTGATGTAATACTCTTCAAGCAAATAAGGATTGTCCCTCCTTACCAATGCCATTGCTTTCTCAAACAAATCAATGCATAGTGGGACTGTAGTCTGCTGCTTCACTGAGTGGAATGCTGCAATCACATCATAGACTGATTGATGAGCAAACCTCTTTCCTATCATCATGCAAAATTGATGCAAAGACAGATTATCCATGTTGATTCTTGATCCTGTTCACCAAATCTCAGCCTTGTCTACTAAGTACAATACTGCAATTTCTACCCTTTGATTCATGGGTACTTTAGAAATCTCAAAGTATTTGTTGGCCTTTTTTATCCAAGAATCCACCTTATCCCCATTGAACTCTGGGAAGTCCAGTTTTGGGCCCCTAGCAAAGGTTATGTAATTGTAAATGTCTTGTTGTTGGAATCTAGTACCATTTCTTCCCCCCCCCCCCCAATCTGAATTAGCATACTCATTGAAAGTAGGTGAACTTGTCACATGAGTGGCCCATTGCTGCGGTATGATTGGTTCATTCGACATAGGACATGGTAAGGTGTCAAACTAGAGGTTAGGGCCTTGAGTAGTAATGCCTGCAGGCTGAGATAACAAAGGGGTATATTGGTACTCATGAGCACAAGGGATGCTGGAGGATTGGTACTTCCTTCTACTCCAGTCATGCAATAGGGGTTCAACAACTTTGGAACTTGTGTTGTGCTAGTATGGTGAACTTGGTTTGCACTCACCCCACTAGATTTGACTACACTCGTTGGAGAAAGATTTGCTATTGCAGGGGAGTTGAGATTTCCAAAATTACCTTGGTAGCTTGAGAATATGTCTAACGATTCCCCACCTTCTTGGCCCTTTTGAGTAGATTGAAACACCAGGGCATTTACTGCCATCGTCAATTGCCCAATCTACTTGTTGTACTGCTCCATTTGTTGATTATACTCCACTTGCCCCTTTCTCATCAGATCCACACTCCTCTTTATCTCTTCTAACTCAGCTCTGGTGGCATAAGGCTGACTTTCTTCTTCTACCTCATCTTCCTTTCCTTGTCGAGCCATCTCCTCTTACAGATCTGTTCAACCCAATGCTGATCTATAATCTCCTTCCCACAATACCTCCAGATCTGTTCAAGAACAGTTTAAGCAAGATAAACCAGAGGATGAGACGGCTAGGGTTTCATTAACATCGATTCTGGAATAATCTTTACAAAGACCTTCCCGAGCTTATATAGTGCTCACTGAAATGACATTAAGACTAAATGTTCATTAGCTACAAAAGCTTACGGTAAATAGTGTTTCGCGCCAGATTGCTCACGGTGATTACTTTTTTTGAGTTATGAAGCGTTGGATCTTCTTGATTACATTGTATCTCTTCATCTCCACCGTTCCTTCTGAACTTACCGCTTCGTAGAGAAGTCAGCACTGAGTAGCACTCAACATTAGACTTCAGCTTGTCTTCAATTTTGTTCAACTTCATACTTCTTTTGTTCAGCTTCAGACTTCTAGTCCTGATAGTAGTCTCCCTCCTGGATTGGGCTGGGGCGCTTTGCCGAGGCACTGGAGGGCGGAGAAGGGAGGAGGAGGGGATTTCACCAGGAGATAGGTAGGGTCGTTGGAGATCTCCAACTCTAGCAAAGTGAGACTTTTTTTTGGCCGAAACGACATAAATTCGCCCTATATTTGCAAGAATGACAGTCTTCGTGCGGAATTTATGAAAATGATGTCTTGCTGCATGGTGACCGTGCGGCATGGCGTTCGGAGCCAACACCTGCCCCTTGCCTCACGACCACTGTGCGGTAGAGGCCTCCCGCACGACTGCCATGCGGATGGGATCTTTGTAGCACCGCCGCATTACGACCATAAGCGGCAGTACCTTTATGGCGTTTTTTTCTAATTCATTTAAGTATATTTATTTATGAATTTTTAAATATAACAAGTGAACTTCAAAAATTATGAATTGTTTTGTGGAGCCTCCTAACATAGCGTATTTGCTTGTGTAATTTTTTTTAAAAAAATTATCCGTTCTGATTTTTTTCTCGAAAATTCATTTAAGTTTACACAAGCAAATACATTTTGTCGGGAGGCTCCACCAAAAAAAAAATTGTAGCCCATTTGCTATATTTACAAATTCATACAAAGGTATACTTAAATGAATTTAAAAAAAGAAAAAGGAAAAAATTACTATAGTGTACCCACTACACTACTTGTGGCGTCTGGCAGTGGTGGTGCTCTGATACCCCCGCACAATGGGCGTGCGGGAGGCCTCCACCGCATGGTGCCTGTGCGGTAGGGGTCAAGTGTCGGCTTTGGACGCTCTGCCGCACGGCCACCGTACGGCAGGGCGTCATTTTTGCGAATTCCGCGTGAAGACGGTCATTCTTGCAAATACGGGGCGAGTTTGCACCATTTCAGCCAAAAATTCGCAGAGTGAGAAGGGAGCCTATGATTCAGACGGAAAAGATACGCCGACAAAAGCCGCCTGTTGGCTGCTAGTGGTATTTCAATTCCTTTGCTTATTTTACTTTGGAAACAAAGTCTGAGTAGTTTTCATAAAACTCAGCACTGTGTGTGTCTGAGGAAATTGGATGTTACGGTGATTTTATCCGGGGAAATTAGCTCAGTGACATCGTGTTTATACGTATTTAGAGGAATGGCATTGCATTCGTGAGGCACTGCAAAATAACATCGCGAAGACAAGAAATCTTTTTAGAATGACATAAATCGTCACATTCCGTCTGTTAGTTCTTGTTAGTTAGTTACTTCCATTTGGCCAATTTTAAATATAGAAAATGAGCTCAAAAATTATGAATTTTTTTGTGGAGCATCCTGATATAGTTTACTTGCTTGTGTATTTTTTTTAAAATTTTATCCATTCTGATTTGTTCTCTAAAATTCATTAAAGTATACTATTTGTAGGACTTTTCTAATATAGAAAATCAGGTCTAAACATTATGATTTTTTTTCTAGGCTCCTTACAAGGTGAAATTGATTGTGTAATTTTTCCAAAATTTTTCAAAAATTAATTAATGCAATTAGACCTCATTTTCTATATTGGACAACTTACAGTGAACATTATAAAATGATGTCTAAATATTATGAAATTGCATGAATTAATTTTAAAAAAATCTAAAAATTATACAATCAAGTCCAGTGTGTAAGGAGTCTGAAAAAAATCATAATATTTAGACCTCATTTTATATATTATAGAAGTCCTACAAATAGTATACTTTAATGAATTTTAGAGAAAAAAATCAGAATGGATACAGTTTTGAAAAAAAAAATACAAATAAGTAAACTATATTAGGATGCTCCACAAAAAAATTTCATAATTGTTGAGTTCATTTGCTATATTTAAAAATTGGCCAAACGGAAGTAACTAACGGACGGGATGTGACGGCGATATCATTCGGCAGTATTTCTTGTCTTCGTGATGTTATTTTGCAGTGCCTCACGAACGCAATGTCATTCCTCTAAATACGTCTGAACGCGATGTCACTGAGCTAATTTCCCCGATTTTATCCTAGGCTAAGGAACCGATGCCTTCTACAAAACCTTAGATATGATTCAACAAAATCAAGTTTTTCTACAGCTTAAAGATCTAAATGACTCGTGATTAATATACCGAAAATTCCAGATTTTTCATCTAAAAAAACTCGGATTATTTACCAAACGGTAACTAGTCCAACCGGTATGATACTCTTGAGATTAACGGCTATAATTGGCATAAAAAAAGTCTAATTCTTTAGACATCGAAAGAGACGGCCCGCCATCAGAACATACAAATCTTGTGTACAACTGTACAAGCCCCCACGTCAAACAACTTGCTGGCATTCAGGGAATCAGGGGGCAACATGCACGACGCAACAATCATCAGACAATCAGTAGCCAGAACAACCCTTGCATCTGAATATCTGATCTGCGCAATGGACGGCATCCAACAACCAAGCAAGAAAAAGAAAATGAGACAAATGCAAGATGATCCTAAGCCACATATTTTACAGGAGAGAATCTGACAAGTCGCAGCTTAACAGGTGAATATCCTGTGCTACATACGATACTATAATGTTTACTCCTTTAAAACATAGTGTAAATAATAATAATTTTTTAAAAGAAAATTGGTGGCATTCATACAAAATCAATCTATCTTACCACCAAATTTCAAATCCAAATTTGATCGACACGCAGAGAAACAAAATGATAAAGTTATTGTTCACTAAAATTTGTCGTTTTTGTTTCTCCTAATATAAGTCATGTTTTCAGTTGATTTATTTAGGACACTTCCTCATATCATAACCTATCTAACTAATTTTTTTAGAGATTTTTTTTATAACTATTTGTGACGTATTTTGAGGAAGGAATATTATAGCAGATAGCACAGGATATCTTCTCGGTGCAAATGGATACAAAAGATTAGCAGCGATACATCAATACATACCCTTACAAGTATCTGAACAAATGGTGATACAAAGCCACCATGCAACAAAAGCCAAGTGCGGCATTAACACAACGGGCATTCTACAGTTCGATGATAATTTATCGTCTTCACAGTTCAAACTGATGATAATTAACTGTCTTCACAGTTCACATAGCAAGGAACGTCTTCACTCGTATCATTCTTAGGGAATAATGCCATAGCTTGAATCTAGGTAGCAGCAGAAAGATCTGCAGAAGGAGCAAACAAGTAATATGTAAAGCAGATATTCAAAAGATGAGATATGAACCCAAGAGAAATATACAAAAAGGATAACGATTCAAAATAGCATCTAATTTTAACTACTTTGAGATGCAGAAAGTGAAGCCTTTCTGGCGTTGTATAAACACTACTGCAGTATGGCTCTGGGTAAAGAACATGCGTGCAACATTTTCCATTAAATTAAGAAACGAGCCGTGTTTAACCTATCATCCTCCTAAATTTGCAGTTCGGAAGTAATTCCAAAAGTTATTAGAAAAGGAACACTGGTGCTGGGGGAGATAAAATGCTCAATTCTATGATATAAACATAAAAATTGGTGGATCACATAACTATAGTCACTCAACAAATAGAGTATTTTGGCATCAAAGGAAATAGTTGCATACTTAGTAATAAAGAAAACAATCAGGCAAGGAACCTCACCTAGCAGATTGGTTTGCATGCTGATCCACCACAATGTAGATGCTCCTAAGTCAATCAAAATACCCCCCGACAGTTTAATGATCCACAAAGGCAGTTCTTAGTTCTACGAGAACCTAAACCACTGGACTCAGCTCCAACCACACCATAGTCATAAGTCAGTTCTGTCATGGGAGGAATGTGCTTCAGTGCAAAGAACATGATATGTGGGTGCCTGTCATCTCCATGGTCATATTGAACTGGTTGCCAGAAGACATTTGGGGAGCAACTGTGGTTCATGAAACGTGAGACATTTCCAATACTTTTTGCACTTATCTTGATGGGCAGCGACTCAAATTCATCAGCTGATACATATGTGCTTTCTTTGCCTATCAATTCAGGCCCAAAATTCCATTTTAACGTCTTCTCACCAGGACACACAGTCTGAAAAATGTAATCATCTTCACTATCATCCAAATTAACTTTGAGCTCATCAATGACCTCACCAGCATACTCACAAATAAATGCACCAGCACGAATGGGCTCCCAGCAGCGAAGGCCCCAGCCTCTGTTTGTGGTCCTGGAGACCTCAAAGTGGAATCTGACCCCTTTTTGGGTCACTCTGTTCCGACAATTCGAAGTACAGTGGCAAGATTCGCCACATTCATATATTATTGGCTTGCGGCACACCAACAGTCCTGATGAGCTGTATGGTAAATCACCTCCATTATGTTGTCCACAAGCACAATTGGCATCACCAGGTAGGCAAACACTCTGGCAACCGCAACCCTGCAACGGTTTCATAGAACTGAGGGGCCTCAAGTATTTGACCTGATTAGTATAGGTGAAATGTCCAGGTCCTTTCTCATGATCTACCTCATTGACAAGACAAACTGGGATATTTTCAGCCCCAGATGATAGATCAAGTAGTATAACCCTGCCTCTTGTTGCTGGATTATCTATCCATCCCTGAGTCATCTTCCATATCGCAGCTCCATCAGGCTGTCCAGGTTCACGCAGCAGCTTGTACTTGAAGCAATTGATACCAGACTTTGTTCTCTCCTTCCAGGACTCCTGAATCTTATAAAGGCCATCATATATGTAGATTTTCCCAGTCGCACAAAATGGGTCTTTGAAGCCACGTACAACCCTTATCTCATTCTTCCTGTGCAGGCTCCTCTCGAGAGCGAGGTTACCCCTCTCAAGCTTCTGGTCATGCCTCTCCTCACTATTCCTACTATTACCCCCTGAACCACTGTAGACCAGCGTATCTGTGTCCTCATCCTCATTTTCATAACCACCTGCAGCGACAATACATATTGCTACAGAATCCTCATCATTTCCAAATTTAGCACTCATGTAATCGATGCCGCCCATGCTAGGAGCGTGCAGCCCAAGGACACATAGCTCCATCCTGAAATAGAAAATATCCCCTATTTCAACTCCAGGAACACTTCCTACCCTCTTCCCCATATTGGCCCTGATATTACTGGCCATCATGATGGCGCCAGCCTTCAGGTCTGCACGTTTGCTAGCCTCTTGTATTTCGTCCAATTGCAGATGTTTCCGTCTGAGTGCCTCAAAGGTCATGTGAACTGCTTCCACAGTCTCCCTGGGATCACTGGATGAAGCCGGCAGAAAGGTAAGCTCCTTGCCAGAAACAAAATTCTTGTAGATCGGTTTAGGTCGCTTGACCTTAACTCCATTTGAGCCATCAGCAGCCGAACCGGATGACCTCTTAGACTTCCGTCCAGATGCCTTAGTCTGGTTACCCGAGTAAGGTTCATCATCACCATCAAGTGATATAACGCCCATTGATCTCGTCTTGTATGCTGAGATAGGGGTGGCATCAATGGGCCCATTAGCATTGGTGCCTGCATGTGAAACCCCATTCGCAGTGGCACTGAAGGTGGCGAATGATCCAAAGGCAGGATGGTTACCCGCACCAAACCCTGTAGGAAATTGGCCAACCGGGGTGACACAGACCAACGGTGGGGTGCTTGACTGGTTAACATTGACCCCCATGGGTGCAGGGAACATTGGAGCTAAAGACCTTAATGGCTTGGCATCCAGGAGCTCCTGATTAGGACCAGGTATGAAATTTGAAGCCCTGTCCATCTCAAATCAACCAAAAAATCCTGCTCAAGAAAGCAAAATCTTAGTGAAGTATTCGGTAAAAAAAAAAATCTTAGTAGAGCAAGTAGACCTTAGTGAATCCTTAGGCCCCGATTGGGGGAACTTGGGCTTGTGCATAAGCCAGCACAGCTTAGCTAGGAAAGCTGCTGTCTAAAGAAGCCGATCATGTTGTTTTGCAAATAAGCCAACATGCTGTACAATCTACGGTAGTTGATGTGCTAAGACTAGAAGTCTAGAATATCATTAGATTTGTGGGAGATTTTTTTTATATAAAACGCAATTTCATGCTTCACAGAGTTTACAATTGAACTTTTAATTTAATTCATGAATAGGCAATTAAAAAAATCGATCAAGTAATAAACCTCCAGATTCAAAAATGAATCGATGAATCAATCGGGGAAAAATTGATCAAGTAATTGAACTCATAAATCAGCAATAAAAATCAAGTGATCAATTCCAGATCCAACAAGTAATTTTGATGATAAAAAAACTCATATCACTTTCATGTGCCAAATCTAAACACTTTTATGTATATTAGTAGTCAAAGTTTTAAAATGTTAACTACACACATTCTAGGACAACAAATAAAAAAAGAATGGAGGGAGTAATAACTAGCATGGGTGCCAGAGTAGCCACCAAGTGCAAAAGCCACGTGAGATGTAGCAAATTTTGACATGAATTTGTCTTTCACGCCAAAGTTGGTTAATCCCGTGAGAAACTAAATATGCTATTAATTTCTTAGTCAATAACAGGACACAACTGCACTAAAACCATATAAGTACAAGCAAACCTCAAGCCCTTGTTGCCTTTTGCTCTTTGATGATGAATCATGCCACCATCCAAATCGAATAGTTGGCCATTGTGCTCTTGCCACCAATTGCTACTATGAGAGTGAGGAGAGTTCGGAAGATAGGATTAGTGTGGAATCGGATGGCTATGGATTGTGGTCTGCCGTTGGCACTGGGGTGGCACTAATGGTGTGGAAGTTTGGATGGAGATCAGCCAAGAGGTTGGAGATAGGCGTATAAAAAGAAGATGAAGTGGTGGCGGAGTATTGGCGAACTGCCTTCTGAAGAAGAACCAAGTTTTCAGTAGTTCCTGTTCATTAGAGAGGCATCAATGATCAATCAGAAGAGACGTGGTGGCTTAAATACATGGAAGATTGTACTAAACAAATAGTTGTTTGGACAGTTCAGTTGGAAGCTTCTGTTACTATCAAGATGACACACGGGTTTTCAACGAAATGTTATCTACAACGATTAGTTGAGGGGTGGGAAGTTGCTTAAAGGGGAAACCCTATGGTTATAATTCCAAGTAGACATCGAGTGCTTGTCAAATTCCTGCTGATGAGGCAATGATGGAGGTAAGGAGGATTGTTCTTGTTATGCGCATTACTAATGAGAAATGGCATTTTGACTTAGCTCCGCTAACAAGGTTTGCCTCACAAGTGGTACTCAGAAACACATCGGATCTAACACGCATCCAGGCATACAGCACAGCATAATCTCACGGCATCTTGCAGTAACCTTGTTCACAGTTGCTACTTTTTAAGTACTGATGGTGTTCACACCAACTAATATTTGCCTTCCAGTCATCAAGCACAATCAAAATGGGGGAGAAACGCCCCAGCCTAACAAAACATAACCCCAAAAAAACCTAAACCAAAACAGCATGATTCCTCCAAAACCATTAAAAAAAAGGAATAGGAACTATTAAAGAAACCCTAGGATTCGAGCCCGACCAAGAACCCCCGCTAAATCGGCCCCAATCGCGCAGTAGCGAAATGCCCTCTTAGGGAAAAAAAAAAGATTAGCAAGGCGAGATAGGAGAGCCCACCGATTAAACCCATTCGATTCGAGAAATCAAATCACAGCTACGCGAGGCCCTACGAAACATGCACCGGGAGAGAGAGAGAGAGAGGAGTCGAGGGAACCCTACCTGAGCAGGAAGCCTCGGGAACGAGCGAGGAGCCTAGAGCGCCGTCCCAACACCGACGCCGACAGACAGCGAGCGATCTCCGAGGGCGGCGACCGGTTGAAATGGAGGAGAACACGGGGAGAAAAGGGAATCAGTGATCGTGCGGCCGTGCGAATGGTTTATTTGGGTTCCTCGGGTGCGTGCGTGCGCCTCGTCCCGTCCCGCGTGGCAGCCCGGAAATGCTATATGCCGCGCGCGCGGCATATAGCATTCCGCCGCCCACCCCCGGTCCACGGCCCAATTAGGGAGGCTTTGTGCAGATTTGAGCGCGCGGCCCACCGCCTAGGTGGCCAGCGGCTTCGGCCTAGCAAGTTGGCGTGGCCCACAAGCGCAAGATGTTTTGCTCGGTCGTTCGCCTGTTCAAGCTACAGCTGCGTGAGCTTTTCTTTCTTTCTTTTCTTTTTTTTGCTTTGCTTTTCTTTTCTTGTTTCATCTTATCTTACCTTAACTAATAAAAGAAGGAACTTACCCAGCTCGGAAGGATCGTCCCACCCCTACATACGTAAAAAAAAGCCAACGAAACCCCTTACGCGCACTAGGACCACCGTGTCAATCACGACGCGTTCCTAACGTGGCCGCTCCTCGCATATGCACTATCGCCGCCCCACTCTTCTTCTTCCAATTCCGTGCTCCACCCCTCGGTCCGCCCCGCCTCACCCACATCGGCTCCCCCGCTCTTGATTTGTGTGCCTTCGACCTTGTCGTCACCAGAACCACTCTCTCCAGCGGGCCGTCCCCGTGCGTCCCTCAACACTTGTAGAGCCCCACACGTCGCCCAACTCCTCCCTCACATCCCTTTAGAAACAGAGGGCTTTTCACCCAGCTCCATTTTTATTTAAAATGAAACCGCAGCAACTGGTATTCACGATCCAGTGCACTTGCATTCACGTCTCTAACCGAAGTTCATTTTACAGCTTGCAATCAGCACCACCGGCACTGACCACACACAAACATGTAACTAAAAGAACTTTTATCCAATTGCATCATAACCTCCATTCAATGATAGATCATTTCTTCTTCTCCCACTTCAGTGCCATCGTAGCTTGTCTTGATTTCTCTACACGCCTCTTCGCATCTTGTAAGCCACATGTTCTTCCCCTCGTGTTCCATCTTCATGTCCACTTCTTGGAGTTCAGCTGATCAATATAGTTATCAAGCTACAGATGTTGGCTTGCTTCTGATTATATCGTAAGGACATGTGAAAAGTAAAGATCGGGTTGATTTCTCCGATTCTTTCTTGCATGAATCAATGATCTTTATCACCTCACTTTCTTCTCCCAAGGTTGGTTAAACAAATATAATTAAAGTGATCAAACAATTATAAGTTTGGTAAAAACTTCCCCTTTGGGTAGCTGAGTTGAACATCTAAAAATGACGTGGGTTCATTTTTGTTGTCAATAACAATTCACAACATTATAATTTGATAGCCAATGTCTTGTATTTATATTTTTCATGTGTTTTCTTCATGTGTGCGAAAAAAATATCCAGGACAACCAATACGCGACACAAAATAATTAGCGGGTAAGTAAAGGAATTATTCCAGCGTAGCTTCATGATAGCTATAATTCTAACTTCATTATTATGAGAGCTTAAAGCTCACTAGTATTTTACAGAATGAATAATGTGCTCCTTATTATTTCTTTTGTTTACCTCCTTTCAACCAGCTTTACAAGATATATGTAGTATATATCTTACTCTTGTCAGAGTTGATGTTTTCTCATGTAGTCACTTATGGATTTTACTATTGCTTATGAGATTGGATTATCACAGTTGGTGGCATGCTATCCTCCAGTTCTTTTTAGTCTTCTAGACTTAAATTTATTGTTTTGTCATTTCTGAATCTATCATATGGATCTATGTTTATCTTATTAAACTTTCTGGTAGTGAGCACGCCATAATTATTATGTGTATCTTTCATGTGACATATTAGGAGTGCCAAGCTATTTCCTTTTTTCCCCATCTAAACAAATGTTAGATTACTTTGGTGGCAAGGTAATATCTTCCTTTGGTTTTCAGCAACTAGCAAAACCTAGGCTTCTTAGTTGTTTAATAGCTTTATTTACATAGCACCCTGGTGGTCTTGGTTGAGCCATTACTATTAAGTTTTTTTTTAGATAATGGAAGAGAAAACCTCTCTCAGCCTCTGTATCCGGGGATACACATAGCCCAAAGTTTATTACACATACCCAAGAATTCTTAACCAAGAGGAACAGTAGCCCGATAAACCATAATGAAGCGGCAAAACAAACGCCGCAAAAACATAAACCAACGGAAAAACAAAAGCCGTAAAAACAGTAAACATCCTTCTGAAAAGAAACAATGGCATAAAAGCGTTTCAAACATCTTGAAGCCTGTTACATAGCTTCCACCCATGCTTGTTGAAAATCTCCCTTGTAATGACCTCCAATGTTTTGCTCCCAGCTACCAATGCCTCCCTTTTTCCTTGGCATTGCAAAGCTGACCAAAAGTGGATCCAATGGATACATTTGAATATAACATGCAGAGGATTGTCAATAACTTTCTTGTCGAAAACGACATCATTACGACATAACCATATAGACTAGCATAGTGCAGCCGCCCCCCACCAAAATAGTTGCTTTTAAATCCGAATTAAGACCTAATAACTAGTTTCTAAAGATATTCCGAATATTATTAGGTTTGTTAAGATTAAAAGCAATTTGGACTATGCGCCAAGCAAAACGGGCAAAGCGACAATCAAAAAACAAATGTTGTATGGTCTCCTTTTGATCACAGAAACAATAATTTGTGTTACCTCTCCAATGTCGTTTTAATAAATTATCCTTAGTCAAAGTAACTCCTCTACAAAGGTACCACAAGGAAAAAATTTATCTTAAGGGGTACTTTAACTTTCCATAACTTTTGACATCGAAAACGACAATTGTTATCACCCAAAACAGCATACATAGATTTGACGAACAATTGTCCATTCCTATGCAAATTCCATCGAACTGTATCCTTATTCATGTTAAGATGAACATTGGCTATTCTCACCATAAGATTATTGAAAGCCATCAAATTTGGTCCAATAATCGATCTCCTAAAACTCAATATTAAAGGCGTAGTTCCTAAAACATCTGCAACCAAAGCATTTTTCTTCCGGACTATCTCAAACAAATTTGGATAAAGTTCATAAAGAGGTCGATGCCCAACCCAAATATCCTTCCAGAATCTGATTTGTTTCCCGTTCCCAAGATTAAAAGAACAATATTGAATAAATCATGCTTTACCTTCATCAATCTATTCCAAAAATGTGAGTCCCCAGGTTTACTCTCAACTTGAGAGACAGACTTATCATTCAAATACTTATTTTTAAGCAATTGCTACCAAACACCTTCCTCATTCAAAAGTTTAAACAACCATTTAGCCAAAAGACACTAATTTTTTATCTCGAGGTTTTGAATTCCTAGGCCACCTTGGTCTTTGGGCCTACAAAGAATATTCCATTTAGCCAACCGATACTTTTTTTTATGGTTGTCACTCTGCCAATAAAATCTGGACCTAAAAAAATCCAATCTTTTAAGGACCCCTTTGGGAACCTCAAAGAAAGAAAGCATAAACATAGGAAGGCCACTTAACACCGAATTTATAAGAACCAATCTATCACCAGTTGATAATTTTTTCCCTTTCCAATTGCTCAACCTTTTTTCGAAGCGATCTTCCAAACCCTTCCAATCATTATTCCTCAGCTTTCTAAAATGAATCGGCATACCCAAATATTTAAAGGGAAAAGAACCCCTCTCACATCCAAATATCTCTAAGTATTGATATTCAATTTTTTTTTTTTGCTTCTCTAAAGCAAAAGAGCTCACTTTTATGAAAATTTATCTTTAAACCAGAAAGTTGCTCAAACGCACAAAGAATAAGTTTCAAATTTTTTGCTTGATCAAAATTGTGATCCATGAAAAGAATAGTATCATCAGCATATTGAAGGATAGAAAGACCATCATCAACCAAATGCGGTATTATCCCACTGACATGACCCTCATTCTTAGCCCTTCCAATAAAAATGGCTAACATATCTGCAACAATATTAAAAAGAATTGGAGACAGAGGGTCCTCCTGCGTAAGCCCTTTCTTGGTTTGGAAATAAGGCCCAATACTATCGTTAATCTTAATCCCCACACTGCCCCCTGCAACAAATTTGTCAATCCAAGCACACTAACTTGGAGAGAAACCCTTCATTCTAAGAGTTTGTTGCAGAAATGGCCATTTGACCTTATCATAAGCTTTTTCAAAATCAATCTTAAAAATGATTCCATCTAATTTGTTTTTATGAAGCTCATGGATTGTTTCATGTAAAACAACTACCACTTCCATAATATTTCTCCCTGGCATAAAAGCCGTTTGAGGTGGTCAAACAACCTTTTGGTCAACGCCCATGAGACGATTAGAACATACCTTAGTAAAAATTTTGAAACTCACATTTAATAGGCAAATTGGCCTATATTGCTGAATTTGTCGTGCATCTTCTTTTTTTGGAAGTAAAGAAATGACACCAAAATTGAGCATCAAAAGAGGTAAATGGCCTCTATGAAAATGTCGAAAGAGAGCCATCAAGTCATTTTTAATAATGTTCCAAAAAAACATGATAGAATTCGGCTGGAAAGCCATTTGGACCTGGAGCTTTATTATGCTCCATTTGAAAAATTGCATCTTTCACTTCCTTTTCAGTAAACTCAGCATTAAGATAGTCATTTTCAAAGTTAGATACTTGAGGTATATCATCTGTGATAGTCTCAACCATGGAAAAGTGACTGCTATCAGGAGGTCCAAAAAGACCTTTATAATAATTTGTGATGTACTGCTTTAAATGGGCCTCACCTGAAATAATACCCTCCTCCTGTTCCAACCGAAAATTTTGTTTTTTTCCTATACTTACCATTGGCTATCAAATGAAAATACCGAGTATTACTATCCCCTTCAAGCAAATGCTTCGTCTTAGCCCGTTGATACCATTTGATTTCTTCCTCTCGCAGTAAATGAGCAAGATGCTCATTAGAACTATGCTTCAACGTAGTGCAACTGGGCAAGAGCTAAAAGAGATAAGCGTGGAAAAAGGTGATGATAGGGGGCCACTCAAGTTGTTTATAGCCTGAGAATGAGGAGAAAGAGAGTCACTGAAAAACTCAGAGACGGATGAGTCAAAGGTAGGTAGGAGACAGGGCAAGTGTCACAACCGATCTGGTGAAGGACAACAGGACATGATATGCTGAGAAGGGAGGGTACAAGGAGGGAGGACAAGGTATCACGCAAGTGACCACGTAAGTGACCGCATTTAATGTGACACAACCGACATTAAATGCACAAGAGGCTTATGTGGCGGAGAAAGATAAAGGTGAGCAGGACTGACAAGTGGAGCCTGTCAAACTTGGGAAACAGTTCTGTCAAAGGGGGTGATCGCGACCAATGGGGAGGTCGTGACTAAGGAAGGAGGTCTTAACCACAGGGGTGGTCTTTGCAAAAAGACCAGAGGTCGTGACCAGAGGGGGTGGTCTTAACCAAGAGGGTGGTCTTTGCAAAAAGACTAGAGGTCGTGAAGAGGAGAATGTCTAAAGGGGCAAGGAAAAGGCGTGGCTACACAGAGCTGTCCGATTTCGATCGGGTGGTCCAAGGTGACAAGAACGTTGGGACCGTCCGAACGCTTATCTCCATCGGGCCGCTCAAACTCAATCGGACGCTCCGCAACGCTAGGGAACGTTCGGACCGTCCGAACGCTTCCTCCCAATCGGACCATCCAAACAGGATCGGACGGTCCTTGAGATGGGTAGGCGCGGGCGCTGGATCGGACCGCGCGAAGGGTAGAGACCAAACGAAAAGGAGGTCTCAACAGTTAAGATGAAACAAGGGGAGTCTTGACGGTCAGGATGAACTCAAGGGGGGGTCCTGACGGTCACGATGGAATCAAAGGGAGGTCTTGACGGCCTGGATGAACTCGAGGGAGGTCCTGACGGTCAAGATGGAATCAAAAGGGAGGTCTTGACGGCCAGGATGAACTCGAGGGAGGTCCTGACAGTCAAGATGGAATCAAAGGAAGGTCTGAAAGAGCTAAGGGGGGGGTCCAAATGGGCACAGGGAGGTAAGAAGGTTAAACAAGAGAGTTCCCGAGGAGAGGAATTCAACCTGAATTTGAATTTTTGAACTCAAGGATATTTGAAACACAAACTCGAGCTAGAACGCCTCGGGGGGGGGGGTGGTCGTGACCCAAGAGAAAATCAAACCGAAGGGGTGGTCTGAACTGGGAGGGAGGTCCGAACCACAAGGGAGGTCTGTACCCTCATATTCAAGCGAGTGGAGGTCTGGACCCTCAGATCCAAACAAGGGGAGGAGGTCCAAAGAAGAAAGAGAAAACTGGGCCAAAGGAGAGCACGGAGCGAACAAAGAAAAGGAAGAACTCCAACAAACTCAAAAGAATCGAACTAATTTAGTTGAAGTTTGATTTAGTCCTTTAAAGCTCTTTTAAAATCTCAAGTTAAGCTTTGAATTCTCATCAAAACCAAAATGGTTCTTTTTTTATTTTGAAATTCCAAGAAGGCTCAAAGACCAGGGCGCTACAGGTTCTTGACTAGATAATCATCAACACATGATGATTTCCTTCTTCTTGAACATCATCAACACATGATGATTTCCTCTTCTTCAAGAAACTTGATATGATGCTTATCAACACATGATGACATCCTTTTCTTGAACTTGGCTTGATGATCATCAACACATGATGATCTTCTTCTCTTCGGGATCTTGATACGTATCAACACATGATGCATCCTTTACTTCAAGCTCTTGACTTGATGACGATCAACTCATGATGTCATCCAAAGTCTTCATCCTCATGGAACATAACCTATTTCACCAACTCATGAAAAATGTTAGTTTCACAATATGATTATAATTAATTACCATGATATACCATTAACTCATAATGGTGGGACAAGATACCACAATCTTTCCCTCTTTGGTAATTGATGACAATCACTTCAATTTGCAAATAATTGAATGTAGATTAGTGTGAGTATATACGAACTACACAAGTTGCATATACTCAAAGAATATATGAGCATATATGAACTACACAAGTCTCATATACTCATATGAATATATTAACTACACAAGTTATATATACTCAAGGATATGTTTCAAAGTAACGATCCCAAATATATGTGGACAAAGGAATATGGATCAATACTAATGAAACCACAAAGCATAGAGTGAACTCCCCCTAAATGTGTGCATACACAAATGTGTAACGGGAATATATGCACATATTCTGTAACATCCCAAATGTGTAATTAGGGTTATTCAAGTATAATTATATGTGTAGAAATTAAAACTTTTTCTCACAACTTGAAAACCCCTAAAATCTCATGTAATTCTTGTCCAAGAGTTGTGTAATCCAAAAACACAAAGCTCTTGTTGACCAAAAGTCAAATTCCTTTTCCCATTATCTTAAAATCTTGTGCCCAACAATTGGAAAGTATTTTCCTTGGTCCCAAAAACTGATGTGGGACCCTCAGACAAATATCACAAGTGGTAAAACTAGTTTGATAAATTTTGGAGGTAAAACAATCCTTTAACCAACCTTCATGAATTTCCTGAGAAAAATGCATTGCATAATAACCTCTGAAAATTTTATGTAAGGTTAATCTCATTGTCAGCAAGCTTCAGTTAAAAATTCATTAAATTTGGAGTTCATTTGCTATCTCAAATAATTCCGCTAAGTTTCATTGTTAAAAACTAAATTCAAAAACCTACACTGTTCCTTGGGCTAGCCATGTTCAAAGTTGGTCGGCCGACCATGTCTGCACCCCAGCAGACCTCCTCTCCACTTTGATCAGTCGCACTGTTGGATTTACATCCAACACCACGACCTCCTCATGATCAACACCGCGAAGACCTCCACCTTGTTGAGGTCTTGGCCCTTGGATTAAGATCCAACCGCCCGACCTCCCTTGTTATCAAACCTCAAAACCACCTTCCACCTTGTTGAGGTCTTGGCCCTTGGATTCAAGATCCACGGCCCGACCTCCCCTCACCGTAAGCTAAGCAAACATCCCACCTACATGAGGTCACGGTAGTTGGATCAAAGATCCACGGTCATGACCTCCCTGGTGTCAAACCTCAAAGTCTACATCCCACCTTGATGAGGTCACAGCCATTGGATCAAAATCCATGGTCACGACCTCCTCCTCTCAATCTAACTAACAGACCTCCCTTTTAGTTGTTGAGGTCGTGGCTGTTGGATTCAGATCCAAAGGCCACGACCTCCTCTGAAAAACATCACGGCAAGGTCCTCCCGCCTTGGTGAGGTCGTAGCCCTTAGATCTAAATCTAAAGGTCCTGACCTCCCTTGCCTGTTGCGCATCATATCAGACCTCCCGGTCATTGTGTGCCCTTGGATTTAAATCCAAAGGCCATGACCTCCCTCATGTCTTTTTGATCGCGTGCAGTTAAGTCCTCACTGGAGGTCCGCACTGCTGGATGGAGATCCAACGCCTTGGACCTCTGCCCCTTTCCTCACGTGCGCTTACACATTAAGGAAATCGGAGGGCCACGACCTCCCATCCTTGATCATGTGGTGGGACCGCTCCCGATCCTTTGAGCGTAACGGTTCAAAAATGACATCGGAGGGCAGGACCTCTCCTGTGTCTTATCCAACGGTCATAAGGACCTCCTGTTCTTCTCCTACCTTGGTCACGCATGCGTGCTCGAGCAGTGGAGTTAATCGCGCCAGCCTCTGTGCACCTTCTTGACTCCTGCCGACCCGCATTTAATCTGGTCGACTTTCCTTCTTCAGTCAAGACAGGCCGCCCTTGTCAACCTCATGTCCTTACCACCCCATGGACCAACCCGTGGGCTAAGCTCACCATGGAGCTTAGCCCACTCATAACCTTCACCTCGGTCTATAAGTCACCAGGAATCCTCCCTTGGCTTCCTTTGCACACAACCGATCTCGGCCTTGCATCTTGTGCGTGGTGAGCTCCTCCTCACTCACCTCCATTCTTGGCCGCCATTCTTTGGAGCTTGGAGCTCCTCGGTGGACAAGGGTCCTGGAGTTTTCCTCCTTTTCTCTGAGCTCCATTTGTACCATCCTCTGGGACCAAGACCTAACTCGCTTTGGTTTGGGCATTTCAGAGGTGGACAAAGAGGAGCTTGGAGCAGAGCTTTGGCCGTGGAGCAACCCCATCTTCTCCAACTCGGGCCATCACCATCCTCAACCTCCCGGCATCTTAAGGACCTCCTGTAACTCCCCTAGTAGTCCTTTAGTTCTTGGCACCCTGATGAATGAATGTCGCGGAGCTTAAGTTTTGGCACCGGCTTGAATGTCGCGCGGAGCTTCATTTTTGCTTTTCGGTTTTGGCGTCTTTGGTCAATTTGCCCTCTCGGCTCGGCGTTCAAAGCCGCCGTCGCCGTTGAGAGGAGGTCCACCGGCGCGCAACGTTATTGTGCACTCGGTGGTACCATTGACCTCACCGGCGGGCTCTACATCGCGGCGAGACCACTTCTCCACGCCGGGATCTTTGTCGGACGCCCCGGCGTGTCATTGTCGCTTTAGGACAAAGCTTCACCATTTTAATGCGCTAATCATTTGCTCCCATCATTGTAATCAATGGGCGTCTTAACGCCTTAAATCCACCCTTTAATGCGTGCATTTAAGACCTCCGCAGCGGACCTCCTCGCTGTCCGCAAGCATTTATTCCATGTCCAGCGGCGTGTGCTGGTCAGACATCGAGACCTCCTCCGAGGAGATCTGGAGCGTCCAAGACCTCCCTTGCGCAATCGTGGCCGCCGGACCTCCACGGAGGTCTGCGGCGTTAGGACCTCCTTAGGACCTCCCTAGGTTATCTCACTGTTCATGACTTCCGGGTAGATCTTGACCGTCAAGGTCCTCCCCTGACGATCTGAACCATCGAGGACCTCCTTGGAACATCTGGACCGTCCGGGACCTCCCCTGTGAGGTCTTGGCGATGTAGATCTTCCTCGGGAGATCTTGGTAGTTTAGATCTTCCTTTGGAAGATCTCGGCGTTGAGGACCTCCCCTTTAGATCTGGTCCGCCCGGACCTCCCTCATCGTTGTGGTCCGTTGGATTCTCCATCTACGGCCACGGCCTCCCTCTCTCGACTTGCGGCGTTGCTAGGAGGTCCGGGACCTCTGGACCTCTGGAGCGTGCAGGCGTTGTTCACTGGGAGGTGCGAGCCGTTAGATCTATGATCTGTGGCTCACGTCCTCCCATGTCCTTTGGGTTTTAGAAATTCCGAAGACATTCTTAATTATGAACTGAAATAAGGTATAAACTTTAGAATTTCATATCTTTCTCATTTTAAATCCATTTGAGGTCATTCAAAGTATGTTGGCTCTGTCTTGGACTTGACTTTAATCCAAAAATGATTGTAAGTTGAGTTCAACTCCAGAGCACAGATTTGCCATTAGATTTTAAAACCAACTTTAAAATATACACTTAAATCAATGCTTAAGCGGTAAAATCGTAACTAATGCTCTGTGGTTTATTTTTGAGTGAGACCAACTTTGTTGGTTTCCTCTATTAATGAACTCACTGTGAAAATTAGTTTTGAGCATGTTGCTGTTAGGGAATTGAGGACTTGTGCATTATAATTTTGTTCAAGTTCTTGTTTTTGAAAAATTATAGAAAGTGCAATATAGCTCCAAATGAGGTGAACTCAATTGTGTTATTCATCTCATGAGGTGCTGGTTTTACAGTAAAATTTCAGCTTCACCACTTTTCTAGAAAATGTTGCCTCATAATTAAATTAGTGAATAGTGCAGTTTGGTAATTTTTAGAAATGAGCAGAATTGTTTTGCTCATATCTTTTGCATTGAGAATCCAAATCCATTGGTTCTTGTTGCAAAATTTCCTAAAATCATCCCCTTGCTGTTGTAGAAAATTCAGAGAATTTGGAGTTCGTTTGTTGTGCTGTCTTTGTTGTGTTTAAATCGTTCTTATCGGTTCTTTCTCGCTTTTCCGTTAGGCCGACATTTGTGGTGATCCCGAGAGCGACCCTCTGCCACAATTTGAGCAACAGCAACAAGGCAAGCAGTTTGATCATTTCCATCATTGTCCCATTACTTTAAAGCTTAATATATTGTTTTACTTCTATGTATGCATGCTACTTTGTGTTAAATGTCGTTAGTAATCCTATAGTCGCATAATCAGAGGAATTCTTTATCCTCTACTACCAATGAGCCTAGGTTATTCGCTGTGGTTTGAGCTCGTTGGATGAGCTCTTATCACTTAGTAGTTGCGTTTCCTCTTGCTTAGACATGCTTAGCTATCGGTAGTATTGGGCGATCATCGACTTAGTCGATGATCTTGATCACTCAAAAATGATTATTACTCCTATATGTCCAGCACTTGTGCTTTGATTAATTTGTAAAATCAAAACTGAAAATAAAAGACTGATTTAGACTTGGGCATATTGGATGGATGGTGTGGTTTTGGATGTGGTGGTATGCTGAGTCAACAAGGACCGAATTCTTGCGCCATTGATCCAAGCAATTTTGCGTGCTAACCACACGAGGGCATATGGAACCCTCTTGACTAAGTACTTTGGGCGGTGTTAATTGGGGTCGCTTCGGTTGGTGTGTTTTTAAAAATAAAATGTGTGTGTGATGTGGGAGGAGCATTAGCTTAGGGAAGGTTGTGTGATGTCTCTTTCTCCCGTGGGTTGTGCGACTCGAATTAGCATTGTCCATTGGAAATGTCTCGAGGACTTAGCTGTGCAAAGACACCTAAGGTAGTGTGCTTAAAGGAAAGGCGGTCGGCGTGTGGGTACATTGGTACACCCCCTGCAGGATAAAACTATTGAATAGCCTCGCCCTAGGTTATGGACACGCTTGGTTATTTCGTAAGAATTAGACTACAACCTTTAATTAAAACTTGACATGGTTGGTATGAGCGGGAGTTCATGCTATTGTTGTGGTGACTATTGGGTTAGTCACTTCGAGTTGATCTTGTTGTTGTTACTATGTTATTATCTCGTTGTTACTTCAACATTTAAAAATGCTTTGCCAAATTGCCTTCAATCTATTATGTTATTGCAAATAAATCTTTGCTTTATGCTAAAATGAGTCCAAAGCCTCCTCCACTTAAATAAAGCTTGCATGTAGCTATTTATAGTTCTGTTATCTCACACGTAAGTCTTGCGGAGTACTTTATGTACTCATCTGCCCGTGGTTGTGGCAATTTTTTTGTGGCTTTTGTTGCAGAGGAAGAAGGAGAGCTCCAAGAGCCTCTCTTTTGCGCTACGTGTTGCAGTTTCTTCGACGACTAGCTTGGCGGTCCGGTCAGATGCCTAGGGGTTAAGGCACACTGATTGGCTTTGTGTTATAGCCATCTTTATGGCACTTTTGCTTCATTGTTATCTTTGTAGTTTTGTTGCTTTTGGCCTAAAGGCCCTCTTTTGTAATAACCTATCCTTATTAATATTAACTTCGGTTTGTTGCTTATGTTCTATGTGTTGTATGGAATTGATACATTCTTTTGTTGTGAGGTATGTATCTTGCATTCGGGAGTATACATCTCTCGAGACTGGGTTTATTTGGTTGATAATACTAGGGTCAATTGGATGACTAAGTATTATGAGCTCAATAAACGTCGGGGTCTCACATATTCAAGTTAACCTTTTGGTGGAGTTCATCCTATATTTTGGATCCGAGGAATGCAATAAGATATAAGAATATAATGTCGAATGCATACCTCTTTGATTTTCACCTTTATATCCAAATGAGACTAAGCAATAGGTAATCAATAGAAGTGTCAGTCTCACAAGTAGATTTGTCATTAATAACCAAAACACTCCATTAACACATAATGGCAGGTCTAGATTCTTCAAAAGCCCCCTCTAGCACGGAATCCTTGAGCTCCTCTCCCCGCGGTCCACCCAATCTCTCTTTCACAACCTTCTGCTGTGAAATAGAAGTGACACAAACGAGACTTTTTCCAAGAACCTAATCACTAGCTTGAGACAACGAATTGATACCACTTCAATTCGGCCCCGTCATGGTCGAAGCATTTTTTACCCTCTTAGCAACATGATCCTTCATTTCCTTATCTTCGTCCCCTCCATTATCCTTGTCACCTCCGTTATTTTGCTTATCTCCCACACTTCCTTCTCCCAAATTTCCAACTAGGTCTTGCTCAGCTTTAAAAAATAATTCATAGACATTGTTCCCAACAAAAATATCAACACTTATAGGGATTCGAGCAACATCAATAACCCCCACCTGCAACCGGACTAGATCTTTCTTCCTTGTACTTATCATGTCCACCTTGAGGGTAGCACCAACAATAGAACCAATGGCACAAAGACTAAGGTAGTCTCTAACTTCATAAGGAACCCCAAAAATTTGCACCCAGACTGACCAGAGCTGAAACTTCGGAGTAGGACTCGGCTTCCATTCCTCAAAACGTAGCTCTACCCCTTGAGATTTGACTTGTATATCCCAAATCTGGATCATTCTTGCCAATTTGTTGGGCGTCGAAAATTGTACCAAAAAAGCATTCTAGCCAATTTCTTCCACATCTCACTGCCAATTGATCAGAATGAGTCTTCTTAACTCCCCAATGACCCATTCAACCACCATCTGCCCACCAACAATCCGAACCACCCCCAGCGTACCCTGTTCACCCCTCGACCTCGACGGACCTGCAGATGGTACCATATAGAACCCTAGGCCCTCAGCCCCATACCCACAGAAATTTGCCACTGATTTTGGTAATTTGAGCAGTGAACATCTCGGCGCCAAATGATTGGTACAACCACAAATATCATAGTGCAACACAACTGGACAAACAGAAGTAGTATGCCCCTTCTCCTTGCATCTGAAGCAATATCGCTTATTCTTGTCATCAACACCGTCCTTCAGCGACTGCACATGATGATGAACAACCGGCCCTCCACGTTCCGTCGGCACAACCACTTGAGCTGACTTCTCTGGCCCTGCCATTACAGTCGCACCAGCAGACGACGTCGGGGCCATGTCTACTGTCCCATCTACCACCACCCGATCCGCACCAAGTTGCCCGCCAGCACCATGTTGAGCAAGCCCTCCTACCAACGAATAAGCAGATACATCTTGACCATGCCGCTCTACCACACCAGGGAACGCTGTCCCACTCACCGAACCAAGATGACTGGCGTTGATACCTGTTTTCCCGATGAAGCCAGCATTACCGCCTTTCTAGGGTAGGCCTCGTCCCACCCCCAACATTGCCCATGGCTCCTCCAAAACCTCCCCGGCCGGAATTCCATCGTCCCCGGCCGAAGCTGCTCCTACTACCCTCGAAGTTGCCTCGTTCGCTATCCCTGCCGCCGCCGAAAGACCTGCCAAACGCTCCACCTGCACGCCCTATTGGAACAGACGTTTGAAGAAGGGCTTCCACGTACGTGTGCTGGACAGGAGATGAAGGCGAATCCCTAGCTTGGTTGAGATCACGTCTCCACAGATGGGCACAAGCACGTTTGATGGGAGGAATTACTGGTCTGATTGGCCAATTAGGCCTCACATTAAGTTCAGCCGCAATCAGCAGCGTCTCAGCTGATGGCCTCACACTGTTCAAAATATGAACCTAAACCTGGCGCTGAATGCTTGGCTTGGGAAGCACCACAATGGAGATCGAAGGGAAAATCATTGCTCGATTCTTCATGGAAGTCGCCGGCAACCGAAACACCGCCCTTGCCAAAGCATCGCCAAATGAAAGCTTAGACAATGATCTTGGTGGTGGCAGTACTAGATATATTTATGGTTTTCCATAATATATTTTCTTTGTTTCCGACCATCTAGGATCTTGATTGTCGGTTGGAGATCAAGGATTTTGACTATAGTGGACATGAGCAGCTACGTCTAATGATATTTGTTGTATGAAAAAATTAGATATGACATACATATATCCTACCTATGCTAGGGTATAATAGGAGTAGGCTAAACATTTGTAGCTTCCTTTTGCATATCACTCACTGGCTGCCCTCGATGTAATATGTAGCATGTTTGATGGTATTTTAGTGTTGCGTGTTTTTTTTAATACTGCAGAGGACAATTCAATCATGGAAAAACGTTTCCACCAGCTGCAAGTTGTTGAAATTATTGGCTCCATGGTTTTCTGCCCATCTTGCTCAGTTGATGGACCTATGTGCACTACTAATTATAGTTCATGTTACAGTTTTATTTTATTTTATTTTGCCTCCTTTGCATATGTAAACATCCAAACTCACTCTTAAGCTATATTAATTACTATAAGGACTTGCAATGTATAGGTATTGATGGCGCCATATTTGTTGTGTTTTCACATACTTTGAGCTATAGCTGATCTCCAGGCCCAAAATAGAGTAAAGTCCATTACCGGTCCTTAAACTTTTTATGCTGTGTCATCCCGGTCCATAGACTTTCAAAGTGTGTCATCCCGGTCTCTAAACACTGTTTGGGTCTCAAATTAGTCCTTAAACTTTTTATCTTTGTGTCATCCGGTCCATAGACTTTCAAAGTGTGCCATTATTGTGCCTAAGCAAGAGGGCTATGTTTGAGACCCAAAGCAGTGTTTAGGGACCGGATGACACACTTTGAAAGTCTATGGACCGGATGACACAGCATAAAAAGTTTAAGGACCGGTAATGGACTTTACTCCCCAAAATAGATTTTGCAGATTCACTGTTGTTATTGCATGTGTCATATATCTTATTATCACGGTGTTTGCCCAAGTGCGGCACTATATTAAGGTTGCTTTACAGTAATTATAGATGTACAAGTAGTGTATGCATGCTCTCTTCTATTTATCCTAATCATGTCATCCATCTAGCCCAATCTCGCGCTTCGGTCTTAAACAACCATAAAACCTTAAAACTCGGATAAATAGCTTATGTTCTACTCCCTCTGTTCAAGAATGTATGATGTTTTGGACATCGACGTGGTCTTCAACATGTACATTTGACAATTACTTTTTATATAAATATATTCATAAAATAATATAAAATTATTACACTATGAAAATGTTTTCATGACTAATATAATAATATCATTTTCACACGACCAATACAAATAATATTTTATATACTAGTGGTCAAAGTTAAGAAAGTTTGATTATTTGCTATCTAAAACGTCATATATTTCTGAACGAGGAGTATAAAAGATCATAGTAAAAAAATGGTGCTCACTTTTCTACATCATAGTGACACTTTCAACACACGGCCTAGTTGAAAGTTGAAACTGTTAGTGGAACAAATGACAAATAGTGGTGGAACAAATCAAGACAGTTAAACAAAACTAAAAAAAAGTAATAAAAAAATTACGAAACAAAATGACATGAGAAAAAAATCTACTACAAATATTTAAAAAAAAACTATGACTAAATGAAAGAAAAAAAAGGGAAAAGAAACGGGGTTCATAGGCACAGCATGCTTATGTCAGCGTGACATCGCCGTCCATAAAGCATGACGGCCCTACGCTTCCGTCGTGCATTGCTTTAATAGGTTGAAATTTGTTGACAGTTGGCCGCTTACTCTGCATGTGCCATATGCGGGGGATGTGCAATATACCATGGGCTGCCTCAACTGTTATTGGGCCTTACGGAGAGGGTGTGGGCGGCGGAATGCTATATGCCGCGCGCGTGACATATAACATTTCCGGGTGCCATGGACTGCCTCAACCGTTATTGGGCCCTGTGCCGAGGGGGTGGGTGGCGGAATGTTATGTAGCATTTCCGGGTGTTCAGCCGTGTGGCTACATGGCCCACCGCTACCTCGGGGCGAAACTCGCGGCGCAAGAGGTCAGAGTCGCACCGGACCTAGGGGAAAAGGGGCGTTGGTACCGGTAAAGAAAAGGGGTTTACCACGCGAGGTTTTGGCATATTTTTTGATTCTGTTTTCACCGAGACCGAGGGCCGGCACGGTTCGTCTTTCCCCTCGAGTCCGAGAACGAGAAAGTCTGCCACGAAGGCAGCGCGCGCGGCCGAGCAAAAATACCGTATCTCGCATCGTGCACGACCGCGCCCGCGCACCGCACCGAAGCTTAGAGCCTCCGGTGCAGGTAGCGGTAATTACTACCTCCGTTTTATTATAGTTGACGCCCTGTAGCACGTTTTCTTTCATCACAGCGTCAAGTACTAATTACTGATGACAATGAAGAACTAGTAGTTACTCATCAGATTTCTAAGTCATTCACGCTCTAAGAAAATAAGGTTCACAAGGTGCAACAAACAGCTGTATCTGTTACACGACGGTACGGATGATGTCCGTGAAAGTAATGGGAAGAAGTATTCGGAGCATAGTTGGCAGTTTCTTCTTAGTCGGCATCCATCTCCTCGAGCGCTGCCTGCGCTGCTGCCTTGGCCTGCTCCAGAAGATCGTCTGGAACCTGCAAATGAGCAAACGATTCAGAACAAGAGACTCATCAAGAGACTCCAATTGCCATGGAATTTCAAGGGAGCGGGCCTTTTTTTTCCGTGAATGGTCGTTTGTTACCTTCTGATGCTGACGGTTTGATTCATCGCATACCCAGCTCAGTTCCAATTCAAAAGCTTTGTCTTTCGCTTCATCGTGTACTCCATAAATTCTGCATTGAACAGAGAAAGGTCACAGGCCAGCAAGACAAGTAGAATCCTTATTAGTTACACCAGTTAACTCTTAGATTGAAAACTTGTTAAAGTCAGTTCTCCACAGGCAAAAAATGGTATCACTTGACAGCAGCTCCCTGACAAGACAATCTACAGCACAAGAATGTGTGCTAAGAAAAACCTATAAGCTATATGTTAGCCTATTGTCTAAAAAAAGCTATATGCTACCCTATTGCATTGCCGATTTGTGATAGTGGGTTGCAGCCACAGCTATTGCTTGTAGCAGTAAAATCATGATAAGAAGGATCGTAAATATTGTAAAAGCAATATGAACAAGAATGCCTCCTATGACTAAATGCATTAATGCAATGTTATTTTTTTTCCCTGGAGGGGAAATCCATCATCATTAACTGGTTACTACTGACCATCTTAAGCACAAATTAGTACTGACAAACTTTCAAGACATTCATGAAAGAAAAATTTAAGGTGAGAACTCATAAGAAGAAACTTGCAGTACTATGGCAAAAGATTTAGGACATACATCTTCGCAACCTCAACTATGCCTTCCCTGCAGGTTAGCTCAGAAAGCTTCAATTTCTCTATCTCCCTGTAAGACAAACATTCACATAGATGAATCAGAATACAGAACCATTATTTATGACCAATAGAAATACAAAGTAGACATCTTCAAAAGTTGGGTTTAAGAAGCATGTTTTCCTGAATCATCAAATCATCATAAATATTTTGCGGAAATGCATTTGACAGCAACTGCTATCCATTAAAGGGGGTATTCTTCAATGTTTTGAATCACACAAGTTCTATGTAAAATAAAGCTCTAGGTGTGATAATAATTCAGTAATTATGTGCATCAGTAGAAAAAAAAATGTAAGAGAACGGGGTAACTCTTTCCCTATACCCTAATCCCCCCAAAAGACTAATACATGGACTCAACAATTAATGGTCTTATAGCTTTATTTACATTATGTAAATGCTGCTCATCGATTTATAATCTACAGCCTTAGGGCCAGTTTGGTGTTGCGGTTCTGCATTGTGGAATCTAGTTAGTTCAAATAATCTTTACCAATTCTAGTAAACTATTTCTGTTATGGCTCGAAAAAAATTGGTTATTGATTAGTTAATATATCAGAAGGGCAAAAAAAAAGAGTAAAAAGTAAATTAAAAGCCATCAAAATGGCAAACAAAGCTTTATTCCTGTAGTGGTAATCCCAATATAAGCAATAAGAGCATCTTTCACTCACTGAACATGGTATCGCCGTGCTACTTACTAAAACTACAACCTGCACAATGCTAGCTATGGACAGGTCATTTGATGTATACAAAATCTTGAAAACACGAACGAACATAGTAATTCCTAAAGGTCCTATACTTCTAACTGTTAAGATGGTATTTACAGGATCATCAAAATTAATTCTTCGCGAGTGTGCCACAGCTATAGGTGTCCTAGTGGTTTGCAACAAAGGAGAAGTTCGGCACTAATGCAGAAATCATACAGTAAACAAACTATTGAAACTTGATTGGCTTACGTTTTTGCAGCCTGTCTTCCTTTCCCCAGTGCAGCACCAAAGTATTTCTGTCAAAATTCAATTCAGTAAGTCATGAATTCCATATGCATTTAGTGCTGTTGAAAGCAACATTGCACATGTGTACCAAATATTACATATAACTAGTGTTACCACCCGCGCTTTGCTGCAGGTTTTTTGGCCAATAATTACTTTTACTATCAACTCTAATGAAAGTATTCCTAGACTATTTATAATTTCCAAAGGGTGCCGTAGAAATGTGTGTGTTTTTCCATAAAAGGGTGTCTTTTCATGAAACAATGCACACGGTTTATAAACTTCCACCATTTCAACTAAAAGGTGTTTAATCAAAGCATCTCTTAAGTATTTAAGATCTAAGGGCTAATATTTTAATTGATTTTGATCTAATGGCTACAGTTTCAAAGGTGATGTGGGCATGTGGCACAATTAGGAGGCTGCTTTTATAGGCAATTTTAGATGTAAGGGGATATGTACTCTTAATACATGTAAACAAAGTTGTCTGCTCACTAGTGAAAAATGCAAATCAGTTCATTACATGAGCCCAGACACTACCAAGGTTGTCACGGTGTCGTCTAGTCGACACCAAGGCATCCCGTTAGCCGGAGGCAGACGACAAGGGCATTCGCCTAGATGACCCGGATTAGGTGGTCGTACCCTAGCAACCGCCGGCTCTCTACACCTTCGTTCAGCCACTGCCACCGCCTACCTGCACTCCGGCAAGCCTTCCACTGTTCCCAGCTCCTCTGGGTTCGCATCCTCTTCCTCTCTTCCCACTCCTCCCCTTTATTTCTTCTTCGTTGTCCATATCTGGAGGGGAAGAGCGACAGTGTAGGAGCAACACCAGTAAGGAGGAAGAAGATGCGAAGAAGAGCAGAGCAGGATTCAAAACTGAGAAGCCTGTGTGTGGTGGGGAAGAAGAGCATCTCGGGAAGGGAAGTTTGAACTTGGAAAAGGCAGAGTAAAGGAGGCTGGTGGGCAGTTGGGCAACCATACTAACGGAGAGTAAAGGATTAGCACTTGCTAGGAATCTGGGATCTTCTGTGGCCACTGTCATACCAGCACGTATATTCCATAACACATGTATTCCATGGTTTTTCGCTGGATAAAACACACCGTCTAACACTTGCCTTGGCGTCCTGACGCCCAGGCTCACCGCGACTTGCCGGAGCGCCATGACAACATTGGCCACTACTATAAGATATAAATATGTATAACCTAGTCAACTTGGTCCTTTCTCAATGCTAATAAATAAAGACAAAACGAAAGAACTATCATGTATTAGGGTAAAGAACTCACATAGGAGAGCCCTGCAGGTTCGATCATGTAGAGCTGTGGCCCATCCTTATCATAACCTCCGAGAATAACTCCACAGCCAAAAGGTCTGATACAGATGGAGTTTAAATTGCATCAAACATCTCAAGTAGACATATCGTATTGAACAAGGCAACCACCTTCTTGAACAGGAAGAAAATGTTGAATGACTAACCTGAGCCACCAGTAGAGTGTACAAAGATGTACGTAGCTAGCTACACGATCAGCCAATTCCTTTACAGGCATGGGTTCTCCGTACACCCTGGTGCATTGCTTATTTAGACTACACTTTTAAAAAAAGTAGGTATGGAATCAAAGGTTTCAGTAATTCTCACTTTTCATAATTGGCTGCCTCTGACTTTGCTCTTGAGACTATCTGCCTACCGTCTGCTGCTAAACCAGCAACAGACTGAAAATGAGGGTAGGAATTATATTAGTTAACAAATGCAATTCATTACAAGAACGATAAATAAAACAACATAAAGTTGAACATACATGATGCAAGCCTTATTCGCATCTCCCCAATAACGATAATGACAATTACAAAGAAAAAATACAGTAACATGCAATTTTATTACTCCATTATATGTTCTAAACTACTGGACAATTTCAGAGCCAAAACACCCTATATGTTTTTTTACTCATCTGAGATGGAATAACAAAGAAACGAAAGACAAATTACCAAGCCAGAGTGTCGGTGAACGGAGTGGAGTCTCCGATTCGACCCCTCCAGTATCATCTTTGATGTAACCAGCTTCTCCACACCCTACAGACCAACAACATCATAAAAGGTTATCACACAAAACATCACAAAATAACACCGTCTCTGAGCAAAAGTAAATCCACCAAGAACTACTTACAAGGACAATCCCATCTTTGCATTTGATCCCAACGACAGTCCTAGACAGAAACATCAGAACTTCAACATGAAGTTGCACAGCCAAAAAAAGGAAAAGAAAATGGAGGGGAGGGAGCTAAATTGAACCCGCTGTTGTCGACGGCCTTGCCAGCATACTCAACCTGGAAGACACGGCCGTCTGGGGAGAAGGTGGTGACGGATAGATCATAACCAGTTCCAATGCTACTCATTGTTAAGTTGTTTCAATCTCCAAACTGTTTATATATAGTTTGCTCCTGGAAAAAGGAATTTCAAGAATCCTATTAAAAATAAGCAGTACAATCTCCATGGAACAAGCAGTAACAGCAATTCCTCTCATGGATATACTGACACATTACAGCAGGGGCATCAAAGCACTTAAGTAGTCTACTGAACCTGATCCCATAAAACCCAGGAGTAATTACTACATACTACATGAAGATGTGTAGTATTGATTTGCAACTGAAGCTACCTGCCTACATAAAGAAAATGTTCAGAAATTCCTTGGCCTAGTACACTCGGTAATGCACCAAGATGCGACTTGTATGTCAGAAACGCAACAACTACTGATGCAATTGTCACTGACTCGGGGTATGTACCCTGGAATTTGGCACGAAAGGTTCCGTTCTGATGCCGGGTTGGGTCGACGAAACCAGAAGAGCGTGAACGGATCAACGACCGGAGACCGCGCCGGATCGACCGGACCACCAAGGAGCAGGCTAAGATCCGAGACACAGACACGGAAAGCTGCTACTAGGCCATCGCGCAGAATAGCGAAGGACGAGACGATGACCACTACAACTACCACGGCGCCTCGATTCGACTAGATACGCCAAGGACCGCGCGACCCCGTCGAGGCCCGGATAGTTATCAGCGAAGAGGATCGGGATTTGGGATCCCATCTAAGCCAAGTACCCGGCGCGCGTGAGGCGGCGGCGACGCGTCCGGCCTCTTTGCGGAGGCGGAGAAGATGGGAGGGAGGGATGGAGGGGGGCGCTTACCGATTCCGGCAGGCGGAGGAGGTCGCGGCCCCGGCGCCGTGCTCACCTCGTCGGTTCCGGCTTGCTGCGCAAGAAGGCGGGGAGTGTGGGTTTGAGGGGGGAGAGGGGCAGAGGAACGAGCAGTTCTATTTGCGCTTGCGGGCAGATGCGTCCGTGTCGAACTCGAACCGGGTTTCGACGCAGCAACAGCGGCTGGGTCGGCTCAATGGTGGGATTGGGCCGGAAAGGATAGCAGGTGTTTTGTTAGCAGGCCGAATTTGAAGGAGGAGTTTAACTACTGCCGTTAAAAAAAAATCACTTGGGAGGATATAATTTTACTATGGTTTCATTTTGCACCACACTTAACAAATATTTTTATTTTATGCCACCTCTTTTTACCTTTTGTTTCACTTTACACCAGGGAATGCCTTGTCACTGAGAGGAAACAGGAGACATCTGACAAGCTTGCTTTGCTGGCGAGGCAAGGTCAAGACGAGGTGGCGGCCAAAGACAAAGACACCATGGTGTCATGAGCATGATTCGAGCTCAGGAGGGTTGAGCTCGCCAGCGTGGGCTCCTCCGTGTGGGACACCCTGAGGACCTCTACAACAATTCAACCATTTATTAGCTCCATCTACCTCTCCTCTCTCTAGTGTGCATCGCCAGTTCACTGTTGCCTTCCGCGCCACCGTTCACAGTTGGTGAGCACCAAAGAAGGTGGCTAAAACTTTACCCTGCTGGAAAGTGCAAGACATGGTAAGAAGATGTAGTGCAAAGTGAAAAATATTTGCTAACGGTGGTACGGAGTGAAACAATGGTAAGATTACATGATCCAAAATAAAATTTACTCTTTAAAAAATGTTGCAAGTTGCAACGCATGATGTTAATGGTTTTTTTAGTGTTAATGGATTTTCCGAGGGAGGTTTATAAGGGATAATGAGTTTTTTTTTTTGTTAGAGGGAATTTGAATTTTGAGCCATTGGATTTAGATCCAAAGGATCTCACCCTACCCACCAAAACATATATATTTTGTCGCGGTCGAACATGGGATTACCCTAAATCCTCTGTGCATAACCGAGCTAGTCCCAAGATCAACGGCTAGCTCACACAGTAAACAAATGTGGTAACAACCATCAACGCAAACTTATTATTAAACAACAGAGTTGATTACAAGAACAGCTTAAGAGCCGACAAAAACAAACACAGCAGAAGATAAAAACAAGTAGACCACACGATTCGCCACAGGCAATCGTCTGGAAAGCGTAGCCTAGTCGTCTTGGTCCTTAGGCTCCTCGTAGACCTCTTCTCTTGCTCAATTATTCAATTAAGCAGAGTGAGCACAACAACCGTGTTCGCAAATCACACTCGTCAAGTAACAGATTGAATGCATGCAAGGATATCTCAAATGAAGGCTTATAGAGTTGATTTGCATAAAGCCATGTTTCTTTCCAAATACTTGTACTAAGTTCCAAAGCAGTTATACAACAACTAAAATTCATTTTCTAAATCTCAGTTTTATAGTCGAATAACATTCATCAACAAGTGGTGAAGGATACCCTCCTATCACAGGGCTACCCGCCCAAAACCCATTAGGATAGACATCCAAAACCATTTCATAAATTCATCAACAAGTGGTGAAGGATATCCTCCTATCACAGGGCTACCCGCCCAAAACCCATTAGGATAGACATCCAAAACTATTTCGTAAAGTCTTTTGAAAACAAAACCAAAAATTAACTTAGAGCAGCTTTGCTAGCATGTTCATGACCGTGGACACGGCTATTCGAATAGTTTTACAATCTGCAGAGGTGTACAACTTTACCCACATGACATGACTTCTCTAGTTTGTTTGGCATCCGTCGATACCACCGCTCACTACCGTAGGTAACCAGTCTAGAGCACGTGACAAGGCCTTTACAGAGCGCCATTCCACCGCGGTCCCCCCTCGCTAATGTTTTGCCCCCTTTGGACTAACCATCCGTCGGGTTCAAGCCCCCTCTTGTGCTAGGTGGGAATATATAAAAGTATGTCATCAAGACACCCACACAACCGGATGGAACGACCACGGTGAAACGTTGCAAATTAGTTAGCCAGGTTCTGCCCATTCAGAATATGTGGTAGTACGGTAGGGCGTAGAAAAATACACTCGAAGACCGACCCTTAACTAACTTGGGCGACTTCCAACAGAACCCTGGGCCTCGATCATAGAAATTAATCGATCTTGTGCATGAACACTCACCCTTCCAAGCAACCAATTCGCCCAAGTCCAAACTAATTTTTTCTTTTTCTTTGCTTTTCAAAAATATTTGCAAACTTCCACGACAACCCAATGTTATGGTTAAAACATTTTGACAACATTGGTCTTTGGTAGTAAATTCCCCAAATCAAGATTTTTGGGTCTAAGCTTTGACTAAGCATAGAGTTTTGCAACTTGTGCTAGTTCATACTAATGTACCAACTAGCTCTTTACTATGGTAACAAGGAGTGGTTGAATCAATAATCAAGTTTGGATGTACAAAGGAATTAGGAATAACTATAAAGTTAAAACATGAATTTAAATTACTTAAATTTAAATAAGCATGCAATAATAATTTGAAACATAACTTAAATAATTTGAGATACTGAGATTCAATATGATCAAGGGTGTAACTTGTCTTGCTCGAAAGCTTAAGGGTCTACTTCTTCGGAGTACTCGGGCTCTTCGGAGTCGTCGAAATCTACACGTGAAAATGAAGCAAAATCAAATAAAGACCAAATAAAATCCAAATGAACTCCAAAACAAATCGAACTAGAACCAACAACAAGGTACTAAATTAGATGAATTAGGAACGGGCTCTCGGGAGGAGGCTCAACTAGTCGGGAGGAGGTCCAACTGGGAGGGTGGTCGAGGGAGGTCCTGAGGAGGTCAAGGAAGGTCCTGATGAGATCAAGGGAGGTCTTGAGGAGATCCTGAGATCCTGAGGAGGTCAAGGGAGGTCTGAGGAGATCAAGGGAGGTCATGAGGAGATTCTGAGGTCCTGAGGAGGTCTAGGGAGGTCCTGAGGAGATCTTGGAGGTCTTGAGGTCCTGAGAAGGTCAGAGAAGGTCATGAGGAGATCCTGGAGGTCCTGAGGAGGTCAAGGGAGGTCCCATGAAGGATACGACTACTCAACGTGGTCGTATGAAGAATACAAAAGGGGTCGGCTACGCAACGTGGTCGTAGGAAGGGATACGACTACGCAATGTGGTTGTACGAACAATAGAAGAGAACAGGGCACGGAGAAACTCACCAGGGCCGAGAGAGGGACTAAAGGGGAAGGGGGAGTTGGTGGACAGCGGGCGATGGTCGAAGACGGCGCAGGTGCTCTAGTGAATCCTTCGGCAGTAAGGTGGTTGAAGATGATGCAAGCTCCAGCGGACTCCTTGGCGACGAGGAGGCAACGGCGCAGGCTTCAGCGGACTCCTTGGCGACGGGGAGGACCAAGACCAGGACGGTTCACCATGAGCCAGAAGCTATACCTAGGGACAGGAAAAGCCCCTACCAGCATAGGGCCCTGTAAGGGATAGACTTGTAATCTCGTATACTCAATAGAAATGCTATAAATAGCCACCTCTCCCCATGTAGTAGAGGGAGAGATGCATTTTTGGTATTTGGTTTGATAAATAAACTCATTTGCTTCCTGACAACCAGTCCCCTCTTCGAGAACCCTTCGGATACCACCAGGGGTCCCCTCTTCTCTACTGTTTAGTCTTTTTCACTACGACAATCAAAGATCTTTATTTATTTGTATCTTATTATACATAGCGGCTCCTCATATTTATAGTCTAAAAGGGAAAAACCTCTCTAGAGACGGTTTAGTCTTTTGCTTATAGTTAGGTTTCGTAACAGATAGAAATTAGAAAGGAAACCCAACAGGTGATAACTGACAATTAGTCATAAAAAATTTTGACCGGGAACTTAAAACATAAAAGGAAAATATAGGTGAATCATGACGCGAGGAGCTAAATGTTTCTATGTTCGTGTCTTCCTTTTTGGGGTTTTCTCCTTTGCGAAGTGATAGTGTGATACTAGCAGCAATACAGGTAGCCAACTATTCCGATCCAGACACATGGGGCAATGCAAAGAAGCACAGTGTTATGTATTAGTGATGTATCTCAGCTGTACGATCGAGAGCCGACAAGGCAACAACCCACATCGACAGCTTTAGCACTGTTGCCACAGTAAAATTCGTCACGGTAGCTTTTGAAAGAACAGTAGAATCAGACCATAGCTACAGTGCTTTACCATTGTAAGTGCATTAAAACAATCAACAGACTCAGTTCCTGTAGCAACACCTCTGCATTACTGCGGAGTATTCAAATCCTCTAATCAGCTTGGTTCAACAGACTGTCACCATACCCATTGGCTTAGACCTTTTCATGACTGAACATGTGTCAGGATTCCATTTCCAACAACGCAAGGGCTTCGTTGTCATGGGCACTTTTTTCCTTGTATTATTGATTCCAATCGTGATGAAAAGCGGCATAACAGTAGCTACGGAAATGCTACTGTACGTGTGTGCGTTGCAACGCACAGGACATCCTGCACACTCGTGGTTAGTGGTGGGCATCGTCTTGCCCGGTTAGCACGGGCGCCGTGAGCGGCGTGTGTCATCTTGTCTTGCTACCGGTCTCGTCACCCCATTGTCTTTGTGTCGTCTTGCCGGCCGCCTCACCTCCGGCCAGTCGTGCACGCCCAAACCCGCTATTTGGAGTCGGTCGTCGTGCCGGCCTAAGCCTAGCCCTAAGTAACTATAGATGCCTAGGAAGATGACAACTACTGCCGTCTAGGAAGACAAAGACACTCGTGCGCCATCCACACTCGCTCCCTCTTGCTATAGCCTCTTCCTCCTCCTGGACATCGATGAAGAACTCCACCCACCTCCTCGCCAGACCCAAGGCCACGAAGGGGTGAGAAGGATAGTGACAAGGAGGTGGCTGGATGGAGGGCAGCAGGCGACGGCGCGTGGGGAGGGAGAGGGAGAGGGAGGGAGGTGGCTAGAGGAGTGGAGGGAGGGGCAATGGTGGCGCGAGGGAGGAGGCTACTGAGCCGAGGAGGGGAATCAGGGGATCTGATTAGGGATTGGGAATTTGAGAGCCACGGCTTGGGATAAGGGGTTGGGATGGGGGTTGGGGGAGACCGAGAGGGATGTTGGGCCAGGCCGGAGTGGGGGAGTGATTGGGCCAGATCGAGAGAGGGAGGGATTAGGCTAGAATGAAAAGGTTGGACCTATTTCATGCCGGACCAGCTCAAGCATGGCCCAACTGACCATGCCGCCCAACGAGCCGCATTCTCAGGCCCAGTCCGACCCGTCGTTCGTGCCGTGCCAGCCCGGCCCACCATGTGCTGTGCCTAGACCGTGTCGTGCCGACCGTGCTTCGGGTCGGCCCAAAAAAGCACGGCCCAAGTCCCAGCTCTACTCGTGGTCGTGGACACCACGTTGATTCCTTATCCTCATCCCCTCTCTCTCTCACGCGAATCGCTCCCATCTTCTCTCCGCCCTCCTTTCTTCGTTGATGTTGGCGAGAGATGGGAGATGAGGCGAGCGGCAACTCCTTCCTCTCCATCTCCTCCGTTGGCACACTCCGACGACAGTGCTCGCGCTCGCCCGTTTCCCACACCGAATCCCGCCGGAACCCTGCCGCCGGCTCTGTTGCACACAGCGGCATAGCAAGGAGTTGCCGACGCCGGCACCTCTTGATTCCATCCCGCCAGATCTCACGATGAACACAGTGGCGAGGAGGATTCGAATGGTGTGCATGGTGCAAGATGAAGAAAAGCTCGAAGCCCCTTTTATAGGGGGAATTCATTATTTTCCCTCATATTAATTCCGTTTTCAGATTTTACACCTTTTCCGATATAATGCATTTTTTTGCTCTCATGTTAGTCTGTTTTTTTTCGTTATTTGCGCTCTTTGCATTATTTTAATCATTTCTACCTGTTTTCCTGTTACCGGCCACGTGAAATGTTTATTTTACCCTCGGTCGCACCAGCCCCGTTCCAACAGTTCCCAATGTTGAGAATCACGGAAATCAAGCACAAACCAGGATAATTTCAGCGCAAACTTTGTACGAAATCGAGCAAACCGATGAGAAAATTCTCCCAAGGGCAGATTTGATGCTTCAAATCAGAAAGGAAATCGATTTCTATGTAGCATCCCCTGCGGTGGAAAGAGCAAACAATGAAACAAGAGCAAATAATCGATTTCTATGTAGCATCCTCTGAAGCTCCTCCTCCTTCCTATGCATAGACTCGATGCTCGTCTGCTCCAGCTCGATTGCACGAAACATCTCGGTTTTGGAGGCCTACTCCGCCATCTTGCGCGCAGTGAGCGCATCCCGGAGCTTGGCACTGGCCTCCTCGGCTACCCTCTTGGCATCCTCCAGCTCCTCAAGAACCTTGCCTTTCTCCTTCTTCTTCTCCATCAACTGCTCCTTGGCTTTCTTGAGGTCCTCTGAATCAAGAAGAAAGTCTGCGCCGCAGCCTCCCGAGATCGCTTCACGGCACTCCCTTGCTTCTGCAGCCATTCCAATGGAGTCACTCACAACCCAATACCACAAAAGTAATAAAGATCACAAGACACTGAATAAAAAAGAACTACTACCTCGGTGGGGGCGTGTTGAGCCAGGAGAAGACATTCGGTGAGCGGCGGTCGGCCGACGGCGGCTTCTTGGTCGACCTGGGGGACCTATCGGTTGGCCCGCCCTGCTCCCCTTGGGTGTCGGTGGTGTGCCCTTGCTGCTCTTGGCCTCGGCCATGCCATATTTGCGTCAAAGAACTGAATTTTCTGCTCAGATCAAGAACAGAACCTACCAAGATCTGCAACCGAAACAAACAATTACGCAAAGAACCAAAAGAATCGATGTGGATTGGCACTTACTTGGGTATAGAGCCCAACAATGCTACTGTCGCAAAAGGGGGCATGTGGGCGCGGGAGGAGACCGCAAGGGGTCTGGGAATCGAGGGAGGTGTGGCTGAAGCGAAGCGGGAGGCGACCAAAGTAGCACGAAGGGCGCGAGCCACCAGAGGCGTGCGAGCTAGAGCAACAAGGTGAGTCTGAGCGGGCTAAGGCCTGTGGGAAGGCCAAAGCCGAGCAGAGAGAGAGAAAGCACAGCGACGGGCACATAGGAGAGGTTGGCGGCCGGAGGTGGCGACACCATGAGCACCCGAGAGCAAGGGGAGGGAGGGGCGCCGAAGAAGCTTCAGGAGAAGAGAAATGGATTGGGGGAATGAGGAAGGAGGAAAGGGGAGGAGATGCGCACAGAAGGGGCAAAAATGTATTTTCACGTGGCCAAAATGGGGAAAACAGCCGGATATGATTAAATAATGCAAAGAGGGCAAATAACGAAGAAACGGAGTAACGTGAAGGCAAAAAATGTATGGGAAATTTCAATAAACGCCACTGCTGAGTGGCCTTATTAGAGATCTGCCACTCCTCAGTTGGAAATTCGAATGATGCCACTTGAAAGGTAGGGTAGTCCAAGAAATGCCATTACAGAGGTTTTTCCCCATTTTCCCTCAAATAAACCCCTATATTTGGCTTGGTAATTTCGTATGGACTCTTATGCCCCTCCATCTCTTCCTTCCCCTCTCCTCTCACCTCTCCCCTCCTGGCTCCGACAGCATCTCTTCCTTTCTCTCTCCTCTCACCTCTCCCCTCCTAACTCTGACTAGATCCGGTGACGGCGCGGCTCGACGATGTAGAGGACGACGGCGGTGAAGCTCGGCGGCACAAGGAGGAGGCAGAGGCGGCTCATGCACAGGCTCATAGCAAGGTGGAGCTAGCGGGGCTTGTGGCGCGACGCCATGGCTCGCCGTCGGTGGCACGCGAGGCAACGAGCGCGGAAGACGATCGGCCGCGCGGGATGCCTGGATCCAACGGTCCCGTTGCTCGGTGGACTGGCTCATGTTCGCCCGAGGAGATGGTGGCGGTGGCTGACGGGAAGCACCTCCCAGCCGCGTAGTCCGTGCGCCACTACCACCTCCTCCATGGACGCCCGGAAGTCCCGGTAGGGGTCCTCCAAGTCCATCGCCACCGCCACGCTCTCCTCCACCAGCGACGTCGAGGGCTCCTGGAGTTTGTCGTCCTCGGATAACACTGTTGCTTTTGCCTCTGCCAGTGTCCTCCCGGCGAGGCCACCGCTAGGATGGAGTTGGACGGCAACCCCTAGTTGAAGAAGAAGCAGTTGGCGGAGGTACGGCCGAGCCTGCGGATCACCGCCTCCGACCACTCCTCGGACGCGGTCGCGGTGGAGAAGCAGCTGTCGTCATCCAAAGACTGCCGCCTCCTCATCGTCGTCGCCAAGTAGGAGTCGGTGGCGTGAGTAGTCGAAGTAGACAGAGTTGACCGTCTTGTACATTTCACGGCGACCTTATGAGCCTCGTGGTCGCTGGGTTCCTAACAAGCAGCAGAATAAAGAGCGTAGTGGTGGTCATCCTCGCTGAAGGAGGTGGTCTTGGGGTTTCGGCAGGACGACAACGGCGGGGAGGGCAAGTCGGCATGGGCATGACTGGGCAATTGTGGTGAAGCTAGGGGCATTATTGTCCATACAAATTTGGGATTTCAAATACAGTCGTTTATTTGAGGGAAAATGGGGAAAAACCTCTGTAATGGCATTTCTTGGACTACCCTACTTTTCCAGTGGCATCATTCGAATTTTCAACTGAGGAGTGGTAGATCTTTAATAAGGCTACTGAGCAGTGGCATTTATCAAAATTTCTCAAAATGTATTACATCGGGAAGATGTGTAAAATCTGAAAACGCAACTAACATGAGGGCAAATAATGAATTCCCCCTTTTAAAAGCTTTGGGTTTTTTTTTTGCCAGATGGAAAGCCCTAGATCTGAGTAGGAAGTTTTCGATTTTTGAGTGGAAAGTTTTCAAAATCCGAGTAGAAAGGATTGAAATTTGAGTGGAAAGCTCCCAAATCTGAGTTGAAAGGGTTGAATTTTCGAGTGGAAAGCTTTGAAATTCGAGTGAAAAGTCCCCAAATCTGAGTAGAAAGTTTGATTTTTTTCGTAGAAAGTTCTAAACTTCGAGTGGCAAGTTGAAAGTGAAAGTTTCCAAATTTTAAAAGTTGAAAGTTTTTCCATTTCTGGAAGTTGCAAGGTGGCGGCGGCGACAAGACGCTGCGCGGTCACGGCCTTGTGAGGCGTCATCCACGCGAGGCGCGGGGAGAGCGCTATTGCGTTCGTTCAGCCAGCAGCGCAGCGGATGGAAACGCCGAGCACGTGGTCGCCCGACTATCTGCAGCATCACTGTGGCAGTGTCGGAATCTACACGCGACCGTAGAGTAGCGGCACCCACAGTAGCTAAGGGTATGTACAATGGTATAGACAACTGCTATCTATAGCAACTGTCCATGTTACCTATAGACAACACTAAAGATAGCTCATACAATGGTACAGACGGCTACTGTCTTTTTAGTTGTCTTTATAGAACACACAATCTTTTAATGCTTTTCTTGTTTTTTGTGTTATAGTCGACTACAGGATTGTAGACAACATCTTTCTCTTTCTTCATTCTCTTTTACCCACGTCAGCAAAAATCCTACATAACAATGATTATAAACGGCTGACATAAGTCAATTATACATGCTCTAACATTACCTAACTTGAATCCCAAAATTGTTGTCCTAAACAAAGAGAGAGGCTAACGCTTTTGGTTCGTAAATTCGAGTGGAAAGCTCCCAAATCTAAGTTGAAAGGGTTGAACTTTCGAGTGGAAAGGTTTGAAATTCGAGTGAAAAGTCCCCACATCTGAGTAGAAAGTTTGATTTTTTTGGTAGAAAGTTCTAAACAATGACTATAGACGGCTGACATAAGTCCGTTGTACGTGCTCTAACATTACCTAACTTGAATCCCAGAATTGTTGTCCTAAACAAAGAGAGAGGCTAACGCTTTTGGTTCGTAAAAGCACAGAAGCATCATCTTTGCACATTTACCTTTCTCCAGACGATGGTGTCCATATGTCCAGGATTTTGCATTTGCGTTAATCATACCTAAAAAATGGGGATGCAAAACTAGGTCTTGTTTGGACAAGAATTTTGCATTAATATTACAAAGAGCCGGTACGATTCCTCCAAAACTCGAACAGAAATTCCCAAATGCCAAACACGGCCGAACAGCATCTATACAACCTATCGTACACATGAGAGAACGCAAAAGAAACAATGGCAGCAGAGACGCACAATGCAAATGCAAATTTGATAGGTGAATCCAGGAAAAGATGAACTTCAACAAATCCTAAGCTCCAACAGGTGCGAAATAAACATTCACAATCAAAAGAAACCAGGTATCTGATGTTGCTTCCCATGACTACACCTAACCTGATCACTACTGAACATTACCACCAGCAAGATAAGCACTTAAAGGCACATAACATAGTACAAATTGTAAGCCTGAGAATTCAATTCACTTCAGATTACACTTATTTCATGGGACCCACTCCTCACTTGGCCATCATGACCTTGACGAACTCATCATAGTTGATCTGGCCATCGCCATCCACATCGGCCTCGCGGATCATCTCATCAACTTCCTCATCAGTCAGCTTCTCCCCAAGGTTGGTCATGACATGGCGGAGCTCAGCAGCCGAGATGAAACCGTTCTGGTCCTTGTCAAAGACACGGAAGGCCTCCTTGAGCTCCTCCTCAGAGTCGGTATCCTTCATCTTCCTTGCCATCAGGTTCAGGAACTCTGGGAAGTCGATGGTCCCATTGCCATCAGCATCAACCTCATTGATCATGTCCTGCAGCTCTGCCTCAGTAGGGTTCTGCCCAAGGGATCGCATCACGGTTCCAAGCTCCTTAGTAGTGATGCAACCTACAAAAAAAATATTCAAAGCACATCATAAGAGAGTACTATTTGGTGAGCATACGCTGTTTTCTCCAAGAGTTCATAAAATTAAAACAATCAGGTCCACTAGTGATTTAAGATTGCTTTCCGCTCATAAAATACCCACTTTAGGACTATATAATCATTGTTGTCCTGACAACACAGGACACATCATAATGCCACAAATCAGCATGCTGGTCACTTTCAGGCACCTATGTTTCTACAATTACAAGAACTTACAAGAGCAGGCAATTGGTAAACAAACAATACTTGAAAGTTTTCTAAACAAGCACAGTATTGGAGCATGAACAGTAAGGATAGTATTAAAGGAAGACCAAGTAACATGAAGAGAAATATTATGATCAGTCAACTGTCATTCGTTTTCCTAAAATGTCACAGCTGTTCATCATCAATGTATTGAATTCTAGCAGTCAATATATGAATCTATTTCACAGAATTATTACAGATACTGGAAAGAATCATAGAACACAAATCATGGACCACCTATAGGCAGAAGAGATAAGAATGCAATGCCTATGTTTAACAGTCACTTAGGTGGGTGTCCTGCCACCTTAATAAAATGCCATTCTTGTCGGCCATTAACATATGTAATCCAAAAGTCCAACTTACAATTCAAGAATAATTATGTATACTAAGTATGACACAAAACGCAGACCAGCCAGCTTACATCTAAGACTTGCTGAAAAATGAACTTCTGTTTTTCAGAGTAAGAAATAACTATTCAACAGGGCAGTAAAGGACTTCCAGAAATGAGCTATGATAGAGAGTGGCTAGAAAAGAGCGTTCTACATCTTAAAGGCTACACAGTGAACACTTGATCTCCGACTTCTAGGCTATCATGGACCATAGTTAGATCATACTAATATACTATAATCATAAAGTTCTTTCAATATTGATGTAAAAACAAAGAAGAAGCTAATTTTACAAAAACAAAATCATCTACAACACTACATAATTTCCCCTATAACAAAAATGACAAATCCTTAACAGCGTACTACTATAACACAGCCAGATTCGTACCTCAATTTCCACATTTAGTTCAATCGTTGGTCCATTCCACACCCTATCTTCAAAACCATACAACCTTATTGACCTAACTCCACCAACGGCGCATACTTAAAAGATATCTCAAGTCCTCGTGCTAGATCACAAGACCCTTGGTGCACACCATACTACATGAGAAGAGCCTGATTCACAAAATTTGATGTACGGATCTTCCTTTGTACGTTATCAGTTCCATGAACCGTTGCAGTTCTAAACCTTAATCCCTAAAGGCAACCAATTGCTGACCCCAAATCGTTTGTCCCTCGGAAGTGCCCCGCAAAATCCTATACTGCTCATACATCGAAACCTTAAATTTCGCTATCACCAAGCCTTAACAACACAACCCCCCACAGACCAAACAACTAATCGGAGCAAACGATCCCATCACATGCAAAACATCACGCGCAGGTCCAAAATACTACCGAATTACCTCACAAATCACCAAACCCTAGCCATCTCACAGCACAGGGTCGACCGGATCTAGAGCCCTAAGCACATAGACACCCGCCGAAACGGTAGAATTCGGCCGGATCGGGCGACACGGAGCTCGATCCATCCGCGAGAGACCGGGGAACCTAGCGGGGGAGGGCTGGGGAGGGGAGAGAGGGAGGAGGTGGAGTACCGTCGCCGTCCTTGTCGAAGAGGCTGAAGGCCTCCTTGAACTCGGCGATCTGCTCGTCGGTGAGCTGGTCCGCCATGGGGGTCTTCGAGAAGGTGCGGCGGGAAGATGAGAGAACACGGGGGATGAAGCTCGCCTGGGCGAAGGGGAATGAGGTGCACGGTGGTGATGGGCTGATGGCCTGTCCGCTGGTGGATTTTATAGGGCAGCGAGGAGGGGAGGGTTTGCTGGAACTGCGGGTTTTGTATCCGGTTCTCCTTCATTTTTACTTTTCTCTCTTCCTTTTCGTTTCTTTGGTTCTCGGCATTCTACACTTCCATGTTCCATTTTGCACTTTTTAAACTTTAGATTGTGTCTAGATTACAGGTTAATGGTCTGGTCTTCTTTAGGATTTATCGAGTTTCAACGTAGATTTTTCTTAGAGTACATCAATGTAGGTCTAGAAGCTACGAACAGACAGTGGGTGACAGAACGATAGCGGTGAAGAGCGGCTTCGGTGGGCGTGAGAGGTGACGGTGATTTTTTATAATGGTGGACGCCGAGATGTGCTAGGGTTCATGGAGGCATTTGGTAAGGTAACGGGGATATCACAAAGCCACGAGCAGCGTTAGGGAAGAAGATGGCGATGATAAGGTATGGGGATGATTGCAGCAACCGCGATGATAGAGAGTGTTAAATTGCATGTATTCGGGGCAGGGAAAGTGGCGGGAAGAGATGCAGGGTGTGGATATACGAATTTGAAAGTAATTTAACTAGCATATAAGTTCACAGAAAATAAGGATAGTTTTTTTGGCTCCTTACTTTTATCTTCTTCTTCTTTTACAATTGATTACTTCATAAGCTATCATCTTCTCTTTCTTAATTTACGGGTTTTAAACTATACATATATTGATTTTATTATGTTTACGACATTTCAAAAGATTTCGCTATGCATATGAGCAAATTATACCACTTTTCTCTCTCTCTTTCACTGATCATCTGTTTTTTCCCCTTTAATTTTTTTATTTCCTCTCAATGTGATATGTAAGGAACTTGTTGTGAATTGGTTTATTCATCGATCGGTTAACATTCATGATAGCTTTGGATACACATTTGATAAGAATGTGCTAACCATGGTTTAAAAAAAAACTCAAAGTACACCATACAAATTTGTAAAATCAATCTTACGCAACAGCATCACTCCTAGTCGCTAAACCCCCACACGCTAATCTTCCTCGAACCTACCTTCCAGACTAAAACAATCCAAGGTCCAAGCTTTGTCTTCGCCACATCAATTTCTGACGCAGAAAATGTGGCTGCACTGATGATGTGATGCCTATCCCTAGCCTCGGAGGGAGAGGCAGATAAGTCAAGCGATGAAGCAAGCCAGGACACACGTCCTCGTACCACATCATTGTTCCATCAACTTACAGACAAGTCAAGCGATGAAGCAAGCCAGGACACACGTCCTCGTACCACATCATTGTTCCATCAACTTACACACGAATGACGAATCAGACAGACGTGTCTTTGTACGCGGCGATGAGGACAAAGGATTTAGGTAAAAAAATGTCGAAAAAAGAGTCTATTTTTCAATTTTAACTGGTGCCTCATTCCAATTTTCAGTCTCAGTTATAAAACCGTTCAAAACGCAACCTTCTACTTTTAAAACCGTTCTTTCTTTTTCACCGTTCGGCCGTACCACCCCTGGTTTTGAAAATCAGACTACGTGTTATCTTTTTGTCTAACGTAGCATCCCCTAGTCCAAGCCCAATGTATGGGGCCTACCCATCATCCGAAGAAGAATTTTTTATTATTTAATCCTTTTTTATTAGTATTTTAAAGTTAATCCCTCGTAAACTTTATTTCCAATTTTGACTCCTTTGGTCACGCCACCACCCGTGGCGTGACAAAAACGTGTTGTCACGCCAAATTTCGTGGCGTGGCAAGAGAGGCCACGTAAGCCCTCGACTGCGTGCCGTGCTAGCGTGGAGGGCCCACGTGGCATCTGTCACGTCGGGATCCACGGCGTGACAATCCTCCCCTGTCACGCCACGATATCTGGCATGACAATGGCCACTTAAAACTAGCGGCGCAGCCCATTTTGTCATCTTCATCCCGCCGCCTCTCTACCTCCCGCCGCCTGCGCTCTTCCCCGCCACTAGTTCCTCCCGCCGCCTCTCTTCCTCCCCCACCGCCTGCGCTCCTCCCCATTCTTTGTTCCTCCCCGCCTTTGTGCTTGTCCTCGACGTCGGCTCCTCCCACTGCTTGCCGCCTGCCCTCACGGCCACCCTCCGTGGCATCACATCCTCTCCCGACCCTTGTGTGACGACTCGGCGGCCACACGGGCCTCCCCATGTCCTCCGCTGCACCTTCTCGCGACCTCCACCCGGCCTCAATTGAGGTACTTCCAATGTGATGTCTTACTTGACATTTATATTAGGAATTACTTGCTTTTGCTCCTGGTGAAAAGTAGGTTAACCGGTGCATAGTAGATGATCTTTGTAGCAGTTGCAGGGTGCGATTATTTCAGCAGGATGCTCCTTAGAAATCATTAAGGACAATTTGTAGGTGCCTTGCCGTAACAAATTTGTAGCTATAGTTTGCCTTGTAAGATAATTACATGTTGTTATGAGATAACACTTTGATTAATACTGTGTAAATCATGGTAAAGTTTTTGTGTAGCCAAGCTGTAGCATTTGTTTTGTTATTACCTATTTGTACAGCTTGATGTTTTTTTTATTCTTATCACAGGTAGAGTATGAAGTTTTAGATTTGTGTTAAAACTGTTATCAATGTGTATCATGTGGCTTTGTGATTGTAAGGTGTATAGTAGTCAATGCTCTTACTCTTTGTTCATGATCTATGCTACGGAAGTGAGCATTAAACATGATAAGAAGTCAGTTCTAATACTCAGTACTCAGTAGGCCTAGCATGTCATTATTGGTGTCAACAGCCTGAAATAGCTTCTGTGTTTAGTTGCTTGATTATGCTCATTTGAGGATGCAGTAGATGTAATGGTGTTATGGGGATCTTTGCAAACTGATTGCTGGACAGATTTATTTTGTTTGTCATGTAGTTTAACTATAGTAGCTTTAATTGAATGGTTGCTGCCATATGGAATTATAGGTGCCTTTCTGCTTCCATCCTAGGACTGACACTGCTGATACTTGGGAAGTTTGATAATATTTTGGTATTTTGAAGGCATGCTACTTATATAGGTTGTTTTATATTCCTTTATGAATGTTTTATGGCTTCAAGGCCCCTCGATGTTCAATCTATTGTTTTCATGGAGAAATCATATTGTTAGGAAGCAATGCGGTGTCAACGTGTTGCATTTTTGTCAATCGGTGACCCCCTTTTGTTGTCTGTTCGTAAAAAGAAGGATACAACGAGTATATATGTATTTAAAATTTTGAAAAATGTAAAGCGCTACGAGAGATTGGGGCAATGAGATTACGTTGATGAAAACTATGTATTTCTTGCATCCTAGCCAATAGCCATATGTTTGAAGCATGCTGTTTGAACTTGTTATCATTTTGTATGGCATGAACAAACATGGTATGTATGGAATGCTATTCGTGGGATAACAATACAAAGCTTGTTCATGATGCCTATTATATTTTGAGCCATCTCCTTTATGTTAGCAAGATACAAATAGCAGTAGCATTTGAGATAATTTATTTATGTGGACTGCTTATGGCTGTATGATTGTGATAGTTTAAATTAAGTTGCTAGCTCGTGCTGGTTAGAAACAATTGAGTCAATTAAAGAAATAAAATATAGGCTGAAGGCGAAAAAATGTGACACATCTCCTTTCTGCATATAAGATTTCCCGAACAAGTGGTTCGTGGCACTCGAGCGCAGAAGTCATGGCGCACTCCAGAGCGAAGTCTGGGCGATTTCAGAATGAGCCTGGCGGTTCCAAACACGTGGTTTGGGCGGTCTCGAGAACGGGATCTCGAGTGTACCTAGGCACGTGGATCGAGGGTAGTGTAGGTCGCACTCAGAGGCAAGCTCTGAGCGGTCCCAAACACGTGGTTTGAGCGGTCTCGAGAACGGGATCTCGAGCGTGACTGAGCACGAGAGACTCAGGTAGTGTAGGTTTTGGATCTTTTTGCATCTCCTTGTTTCTTGGTGTTTCGTCGACTGTGTATGGCCTAACACACCTCAAGTCATTGTGAAACGATCCGTCAATTATGCATATGTTTGTACCGTCAAACTTCTAGCATGTCTCAGGAAACTGAGCTTTTATTATGTCCAATGTTGATTATGATATTTCATACATACGGTATTTCGTTCATATGGCATGCAGTACTAACTTTGCAATATTTTGTTGGATGTAGATGGACAAAGTTGTACGTGTATTTACTGGTGGGGCTCTTAGCCAAACTAGAAGTTTTGTTGACTTCGGCGGCATGGAAGCGACCGTCCTTTTGTTTTGCGAATCACCGGACTTTAAAACTCTTGTGACTAGGATTAAGTCGACATTTGGATGGGATGAGCCCGGGGTCGTTGTCGGAATGCAAGGACAATATGACGTAGGATTGGGTTGTAAGGTGCACGCCTTTTTGGTGCCAATCCTGTCCGCCGATGATTGGGACATGTACAAGGAAATTATGCTCGCATCTCAGGTCCGGGTGTTGGAGGTGGCGGTGGAAAGGGCAATCGTTGTTGAGGATTTGCTAGACAATTTGGATATGGTTAATGGCAGCACGGAGGAACAAGACCCCGCTGCCCATCATTCGCGAGCCCCCCCCCCCAATGGAAGAGCGACCTTCCGAAGAGTTCGTTAGCGTGAGTCGTACCAACCATGGCCCCCTGTCGGTGGATCTACTTGTATCTTCCCCGCAACGTGTTATTGACCCTGTGATTGATTTCAACGGCGCTGTAATGAACAACGAGCTTGAGGAGGAGTTGTTTCGCGATGGAACAACTTTGTGAAGTGGAGTCTCGACGAAGGATGGAGCTCGGCCGAAGATGAGGCTCCGCGACCTCTTTTCTCCTCAGAGGAAGGCAGGGTTATTCGCAGTGTAATGGGTGAGGTCCCGTCGGTGCATTCTTTCGATGATGTCAGTATGGTTGATAAGGCGGTTTGTGCTAATGGGTTGAGGAGTAGGGATAGCATTGCGGACCCGGAGAATGACATAATACGGAAGAACTTGTTGTTTCCAACCATGGAGGACATGAAGGTTTGGTTGCAAGAATACCCAGTGCGGCACCATCGTCTGTTCATAGTGCAACACTCCGATGTGAATAAAAGGTACACTGTGAGGTGCGAAAGGGGGTGCGGATGGAATGTATGGGGCCGCAAAATAAGAGACAACTAATGGAAAATAGCGAATGTGAAGCAGCCTCACACTTGTGGGACCGCACAAGTGTCCGGGGAGCACCTCCAGGCGACCGCAAATTTTATTGCTAGGCGTATTATGGCGGTTGTGTCTGTCGATCCTAATGTGTCCGTCGTCATCCTCATCGAGGTTATCTACGGGTTCATTAAGTACCGTGTGAAGTACGGGAAAATATGGAGGGCAAAGCAGAGAGCGATGTAGTTATTGTGGGGTGATTGGAAGGAGGCTTACGGTTTGCTTCCTCGAATCCTAACTGCTATGCAGGCCAAGAATCCGGGCATGGTGTTTTACCCTTGGCACGACAACTGTATGGAACTCGATGGAGAGGTTATGAAACATGTCCTTGGAGGGTGTATTGGTCCTTTGGGCAATGCATAGAGGCCTTCAAACATTGCAGGCCTGTCTTATCTGTTAACGCTACATTCTTGACGGGGAAGTACTATGGTGCCTTGATGCTCGCCGTGGGTATTGATGCAGAGGACCAACTGATTCCATTAGCATTCGCATTGACAGAGGGTGAGAACAATGCAAGCTAGGAATGGTTCTTGGATATAGTTCGTCTACGCCTCGTTGGGCACGGACGACGTGTTTGCATCGTCTCAACAGCACCGCAAGAGCATTCGAATCTCGTGAAGAGCAGACTTGAGCGGACACCGGATGTCTTTGCATAGGTGGTGCATGCGCTATTTAGCGGCTAATTTTTTTAAGCATGCAGCAGGAAGATCTCACCAAAAGTTCAAGTCACAAAGTGATGCTTGGAAAAGAGGGAATTCAAGGTCAAGTTGATTGAGCCGAGGGACCCACCAACTAACGGGTAAGTCATGGTTGGACGAGATCTTGCAGCAGAAGGAGAAGTGGGCACAGGCATACGATAAAGATGATTGTCGATATGGAATGATGACAACGAACATCTCGGAGGTGTTCAACAACGTTATTAAGGGCATCTGTGCGATGCCAGTATCTGCTATCTTGGAGTACTCGTTTCAAAAGACCAACTCGCTGCTGGCGGAGCTATTGATGCATGGGGTGCAAGCACCCCAAATTTTTTTTGCAAAAAATCTGATATATACACCCCTTAAATACATAAAGTATATGATACATATACTAACATACAAACTGTCATACTCCTGGCAGCCCATTTAGGATTTAGCATTAGGCCCATTTAGGATTTAGCATTAGGCCCAACTAGTCCAGAGGCTTCTTTCGGTTATATCTCCCCTGGAGGCTAGTGTCTAGTGCTCCCTTTTTGCTCTGCCTTTCTCCTCTTATCTCTCTCTCCATTTTATTTCTCTTTGTGGTGGTCTTCAGGTCTTGGGCTCTTGGCCGAAGGGCTTGTACAAGGGGCGCCGCCATCGCCACCGGTTGCTTGTCCTCCGGCGGCCAGAGCCTCCTCGTCACAAGGCCTCGCCGCCTCACCGGCCTCGTGACTCAGCCCCGCTTACAGTGGCTCGGCCCCGATCACGTGGTCACAGACATGTGCTCCTCGCCATGCGCCGTCGTCGGTTCAGGGGTGATGCTACCGATGCCGCGTGTACCGAGGTACTACTATCCGACCCCATCTCCATCTCGCTCCTCCCTTCTCTCGTGATGTGGATATCAGATCAAGCTAGTGTCCTATGCTTTGGACCCTTTGGTAGTGCTCTGTGAATGCCTGAATGGGTGATGTTATTGTTTGGCTCACTGAGTTGATTGATGTATGGTACAATGGCTAATTCTTAAAATTTAGAGCTTAGTTCATAATTATGGACTTATGGTCAAATGACAAATGTTGTTATGTTGTAAATGTAGGTTTGTAGAGCACTAAAATATTTTGTGATGTTGGTTATAGTGCGAACATGTGATTTGACATATTTGAACTTATGTACTATGTCATTTGAACTTGTGTTGGAACAGATGTATCTTAAGTTCGCACCCCCATCGTTAAAATCTTGGCTCCGCCACTGCAACTCGTACTTTGTGGATCGGTGGACCCGAGCAAGGGATGCATTCAACGCCGGCGAGCGTTGGGGTGCGGCTGCTGCCATGCACCTTGCTATCACGGAGGCCGAGTCATGCAAATAAGAGGCGGAGGAATACGATCCCATTAAGCATATATACGCTGTCAGCGTGGGGCACATCGATAGGGGCTAACGTTACGGTGGGTTTAACCATAGAGTGAACTCCGACCGAGGAGATCAGGAGACCGGTATTTAGCTTGTAATGCTTAGTCTTCCAATTGACCCTAGCATCACAAACAAAATATCCGTGCCTCGGAAAATGTGTACCTCCTGCATTGTCAGACACACACCGTTTTACAAAATCACGCATCAATTCCATACAAGCACAGAACCGAAGCAAAAACTTACAAAGCAAAAGACATACATAAAAGAGCTATTACAACAAGGGCCAACCGGCCAAGTAACAGCTAGGGAACTTAAATAATAGCGGAAGCAAAAGCCATAAGATGGCGATAAATAAAAGCCAACCGGTTTGCCATTAGCCCACAAGGCAACCGACCGGGCCGCCAGCTAGTCGTCAAAGTCGAAGTCCGTCTCACGAAAGCCGATCCCTTGGGGATCAACCTCCTCTGCAACAATTAAGCAATGCAAATGAGTACAAAAATGTACTCGCAAGACTTACTGTAATGTGACCTATACATAGCTACATGCAAGCTTAATCAAAGGAGAAGGCTCTAGGTTCATTTTCAGCATAAAGCAAGTTTTCCTTTGCAATAATGTAATAACTTGAAAGTAATTTTGCAATCTGCTTTTATTGTTCAAATAACAGCGAGACAAATAATTAAATAACAATAAGACAACCTGGAAGTGACCAACCCAATTGCCACCACAACAATAGCATGAATTCCCCATTCGTATCACCCACAACAAGTTTTAATTAAAAGGTTATAGTCTAACTCTCGAAAGACCTCCCCAAGCGTGTCCATAACCTAGGACAAGGCTATTCGAATAGTTTGAACCCTTGCAGGGGTGTACCAATTTACCCACACATTAGACCACCTTTTTGCCAAGCTATTTAGCACACTTCCTTTGGTATGCCGGCACGGCTAAGTCCTACAAGACATTTCCAATGGATTGTGCTAATTAAGAGTCGCACGTATGGGGGTTGACCCTTAGTGAAACGCCGTTACGAGCTCCCACTAAGGACCCATATGAAGAGTAGGAGACACCGGCCCAGCTCAAGCCGTTGCGGATGCTCCCCTCACATAACTTGTTAACGAACATTTTTCTCCTAAAACTACCACTAGCGACTCATTAATTAACACCTCCCAAAGTACTAAGTCAAGAGAGGTCCCATATCCCCCTCGTGTGGTTAGCACACAAAAATGCTTGGTTTAGTATAACAAGATGTTCGGTCCTTGTTGACTTAGGCATACCACCACACACCAAATAATCACACCATCAACCATATGCCCAAGTCCAAAACATTATATTTAGTGATCTGAATACTTCAATCTTTTGTGATCCGAATACACTTCACAACGGTTACCGTTTAGGTAATGTCGCCAAATATTTAGTGCATGAATCACAGCAGCTAGCTCCAAGTCATGGGTAGGATAGTTGAGTACATGAGGTCTCAATTGCCTTGATGCATAGGCCACTACCTTGCCTTCTTGCATAAGAACACACCTGAGTCCTCGACGAGAAGCATCGCAGAAGATATCGAAACTTTGATGGACATCGGGAAGAACGAGAATGGGAGCTGTGGTCAACCGCTTCTTGAGTTCTTGAAAACTTTCCTCGCCATCAGCGGACCACAAGAACTTCTTGTCCTTCTTCTTCACAAAGATCGCTGGACAACCCTAAGGAGATGAGCTAGGGCGGATGAAACCCTTCTCTTGAAGCTCACCAAGTTGCTTCTTCAACTCCACCAACTCATTCGGAGGCATCCGGCAAGGCCTTTTTGAAATCGGGGCGGTACCGGGTACCAACTCGATGACAAACTCGAGGTCTCACACTGGTGGCATCCCAGGCAGATCTTCGGGGAAGACATCGACGAAGTCACACACCGCTGGGACTTCACGAATATCCAAAGTCGACTTTGCTTCAAGTGTGAAGAGACGCGGTCCTTGCAGCTTCGGCGAAAAACAAACTTGCTCACCGGAGGGACTTGTGAGGTAGATGAACTTCTTGGCGTAATCATTTTGCCCCATATGATGAGACAACCAATCCATGCCAAGAATCACATCTAAGCTCGCAGAATTGAGGAGGATAGGATTTTCCAAAAATCCCACTCCCTCGATCTCAACAGGAACATCCTGACACTCTGTTTCAGCTCTCAACTCCGAACTGGGAGAGCGAAAGAGCAAAGGGACAAGTAAAGGAGCAAAAAGAAGATCACCAACAGCAACCAAAGACTTAGATACAAAGGAATGTGAAGCTCCTAAATCGAACAAAATAGTAGCGGACGAGAGTTGACAAGAAGCGTACCCAACACGACGTCAGGTGCCTCTTGTACTTCCTCGGCGGAGATGTGGTTGACTTGACCACGAGCAACCTTCTGATCTTGATGCTTCACAGGGCAATTGTTGGCGTAGTGCCCCTTCTCAAGGCAATTGTTTTATACTTTACAAAGTAACAAAGCACAAAGTGCTGGACATAAGGTAATAATAAGATTTATGTGATCAAGATCATCGACTAAGTCGATGACCACCCAATTCTATCAGTAGCTAAGCATTTCTAAGCATGACACCGAAAAGACAGTAAAAGAGCATAATTCAATCACCGAGCTCTAATTCACTGGCGAGATTAATAACTTAAGGTTAGTGGCAGGGGATAGCAATTTAAGGGCAATCATGCAATAGGATTAGCTACCTCTAAACGGTAAAATTATTTCGACACAAAAGCATGCATACATACAATTTGTAAACAAGATATTAGACTTTAAAAGTAATGGGATTGATATGATCAAACCGCTTGCCTTCTTTCGAGATGCTCAACTCATCGCAGAGTATCACTTTCAGAATCAACGAACTCACAAGATCTAACGAAAGAACGAAAAGAACCGATAAGAACGAACACCGAAAAGACTCAAAAACTAACTTCAGCGAAAAGCCATGAAATTTTTACAATAGGTAGAGCATGTTTTTTAAGGAATTTATCAATAAGAACAAATTGATTTGGATACTCAATGCTAAAGTTATGGCCAAAACAAAATCAGCCGGTTGGAAAAGTGTTGAAGAATTCATCTCGGGTACTGTTCATTCGAAATTAATTTTTTGGCACAAATTTCCAGAGAGGTGTTGCATCTGAAATTTTTATGGTAGACAAAACACTTCATGAGATGAACAACACAATTTGATTCATCTCATTTGGAGCTAGAATGCATTTTCTATGATTTTTCAAAGACATGAAAAAGAGCACAAAATAAATGCAGCCACAGAAACTTTAAAAACAAAAGCATGCCTAAAACCTATTCTACAAATAAGCACACTAACAGAGAAAACCAACAAACTTGGTTTCACTCAAAAGGGAGCTACAGGGAAATACTTATGCATTTTTCAAGTTAAATGAATTTTTAATGCAACAAATAAAGCTAAACCTAAAATAAATCCACTAACAACTTTTTCTGGAACAAAACCAAGCCTCCAACCATTTTTAGATTAAAGCTTAGTTAAAACCAGAACTAACAAAATTTGAATCAACCGAAAAGGAGTAAAAAAGAAATAGTTATGCAATTTTGAAGTTTAACACATTTTACAGTTTACAAATAAAAGCTTTCGGGTTTTTATATATACTAACTCAAAGCGGAAAAAACTGGGCCGTTGAGATTGAATCCAATGGCCCACGCGAGTTGGACGATCGGACGCGCGCACAGCCCACGCGAGCTAACCGTTGGATTAGATCTAACGGTCCACAGCGAGGGAGGCGTTCGGACGGTCCGAACGTCCCACATGATCTGGAGCGCAGATCTGAAAACGAACGGCTCAGGGCGAAGGTAACGTTTGGACGGTCCGAACGTTCCAACGAATCTGAGCCACAGATCTAGAAATGGACGGTCCAAAGCTACGGGGAGGTCCGGGGGTCCGAAAGCCGTACAGATCTCGACCGTAGATCTCAAAATGGACGACTGAGATTCGGTGATCCGAACGTCTCAAAAGATCTGGGCCATTGATCTAGATCTAACTGTCCAGAGAGAACACCACGTTGCGCACACGCACAGTGAGGGTTTAAGTGGCGCTGGGCCCACATGTCAGTGGCACAAAGGCGAACTTAGGACAGCCGTTAAGTGTTAAGCACTGATTAGCAATTAATGAGCAGAATCATTGCCCTAACCGGCAAAGCTACAGTGCAGCTTGTCCGACAAAGAGACTGAGCGCAATGCCAAGCTCACCGCCAGCGACTCCGGTCATAGCGGCGCAACCCAAAGGCATGCACGGGTCTGCAATAGCCTTGCGCACCCACTGGGATCAACCTCGACAGCTGCGCCGGCCTAGAACGGCAGTGAGCCGGAGTTGAGTGGCGGTGAAAGCACGGCCAAAAGAGAAAACAGTGGCTAAGATCCGCATTGTTTGGAGAAGCAGGTGCCCACGCTTCTAAAGACTACAAGGGAGCTACCTTAGTGCTGTAGGGACAAGGAGGTGGCCGGAGTTGCTCTGGCGACGAAGCACAGTGCCGGTGCTGAGGAAGATGAAGTGAAGAAGATGGCCTGAGCAAAAAGAGTAAGACTGGGTCATCAAGATAGCTTCAATATAGCTCATAGAAGGTCCACGAGCAATTAATTGAAGAGCGGAGATGCTTACCTGAGTTGAGGAAGAAAGGGGGTGATTACGGCTGAAGAGATCCAAAACCCAAATTCAGGAAGCTCCTGTGAAAGCAACCCAAAATTGAGTTAGGGGAAAAGACCACGGTGATGAGAAGCACAAGATGACGCAAAGGAATTTGAAGAAGAGCCACTAGAGCGCCGGGACGATGAAGAAGCTTCACGGCCAACAATGGCGATTTAGGGTTTTTGGTGATTGAGCTCAAACAAGCAGAGAGGAAGCTTGGTTCAGCTGGAAAAGGATCCAAGGAGGGGTTCAAGGGCTTTTTATAGCTAGGGAGCAAGGGTTAAGCGAGGACAAAGCCTCATGGGTGAGCTTGGCTTATGGCACTGCCATGGACAAGCCGAGAGGATGGGAGCAGGTGACGACCACGACTTTGAGGGCGAACACTGGCAAGCATTAATGCTAAGAGCCGTTGCTAAGGACACAACGGAGGGGACAAGGCACTGCTGCCCTCTCTGCCCATGCCATGGCACTCGTGCGGGAGCCAGAGGAAGAAGGAGATGACCAGGAGGCGAGGGCCCCACAAGTCAGCGAAAGAAACAATGGGTGGCTCGAGTCTAAATTGGCGAATGGGTTGAGCCAGACCAAAAGAGGCGTGGCCCAAACACCCAACGGTTAGATCTGAAATGAACGGCCACGAATAAAACTCGCGTTTGGACGGTCCGAATGTTCAATGAAATCTTGGCTGTCCAATTAGAAACGAAAGGTTGAGATTGAAAAGGCTCTCGGGCGGTTCGAACGTTCACTCGAACGAGGACGGCCCGATCAAGATCCAACGGTTGAAAGCCCACGCGCCACTTAAAATGAGCCCGGGTGCATTAATTTGGTTAGGTTCGATCAAGTGCCTCGAGCCGGAACCCTTGACGGTTGGATCAATATCCAAGGGCTGAAAAGGATTTGCGTGATAGGAAGGTCCGAAAGTTTCCAACGAACGGGGACTGTCCGATGGAAATCGGACGGCTCAAAACCAACACGCGTTTAAAACGGCTGGGGCTGAGCGCGAACAGGGTTGGGTTGAACCAAGAAGGAAGGTTGGGCTCGGATCTGACCTGAGTCCAACAGGAGGTTGACCAAGGGTTTGAAACAAGCTGAAAACTTGAAAAATTGTTAGAGATAGCAAACGAACTCCAAAAATTCTGAAATTTTGACTAGAGGTTCCTCACTCCAGGATAAATCTTGTACAAATTTTCCAGAGGTTTTTATGCAAAGCATTTTTCTCCAGAAATTTCTCAAGGCTTGTTCTAGGGTTTGGCCAAGCGTCAAACTGGTTTGACTGCCCTCTAAAAATTATCAAATAATTTCTAAAAATTATGAAATCTTTCAGAGGAGTCCCACAACATCCCTAGAACCAAGGAAAAATATTTCCAGAGGTTGATCACAAGATTCTCAACAAATTTGAAAAAGGGTTCATGACTTTAGTCAATTGGAGATTTGAGTTTTTGAATTCCACAATTCTTTTACAAGAATTATAGAAAAGTTCAAAAACAACAAGATGCAAGAAAGGTTTTAATTTCTTCTCATTTTCTTACATTTGAAACACATACCCAGATTTGGGATGTTACAGAGACTGTACTTGCATGGTCCTGATGTTGCTGCATGTTCAGGGTTAGGGTTAGGGTTAGGGTTTTAGGTTTTTAGGTTCAGGGTCAGGGTCAGGGTTTTAGGTTTTTAGGTTCAGGGTCAGGGTTAGGGTTTTAGGGTTTTAGGTTCAGGGTCAGGATTAGGGTTTTAGGTTTTTAGGGTTTAGGTTTACGATTTAGAGTTTTAGGTTTACGTTAGGGTTTAGGCTATTAGGCTTTAGGTTTAGGTCTAAGTTTAGGTTTTAGGTTTACATGTCAACTTGATAAAAGGCAACCGCAATGATAGCTTTGCGCAGTGATAAGACCAAATGAGACAGTTTTGCGCAGTGACAAGACCACACGGGGCAGCTTTGCGTAGTGATAAGACCAAAGGAGATAGCCTTGCGCAAAGGACAAGACAGCACGAGGCGCCTTTATGCAAAGGACAAGACCACACGCCGCCTTTGTGCAAAGATGATAAGACCAAAGGAGTCACTTTGCACGGTGATAAGACCACACCTGCCGCCTTATGCAAAGGATAAGACTAAAGGAGTCACTTTGTGCAAATTGAGGGTTTAGGTTTAGGTTAGACTTTTCAAACCGATAAGACAGCACTCTGCAAAGCAAGACATGACTCTGCATGAAATTAATCACACCATGCCAACCATGGGGCTTATAAAAGGGGGTTGAACCAAACCAAACCCAACACTACACAACACTAGACAATAGATATCTAGCTATGGACTCTTCGGCAAACTTCTACGCGAGGATGTTGCAGAAGCGCAAGTGGCTTGCGTAGAAGAGGAAACATCTACAATACCTAGATTTTTCAATGAAAGATGCTCCAGTACCACCACGTTTTCCAATCCCGCAGTGTGTGTGTGGCGAACCGGCAGAGATCATTCAGTCTACACACCTGCACACCGCACTCGGGCGTATTACACGCGGGCACCACCGTAAGTTTTTCTTTCACAAGATCGATTTTCCTCTCCCAACGTTGAATTCCTTAAATTTTTAACTTCATGCCCATGTAATGGCAGCCCGAGATGCGCTGCCACTTCTTCCAGTAGATCGACGGTACAGAGATTTATGACAGGGCATTCATCCAGTAGAAGTACATGCTGAACTACTTGGTGCGGGCCGAGAACTTCGTGTGGTGGAAACCTTACGTACCGGACCCTATTCAGGAGGCACCAAAGGAGCCTAGTACTCGGCAGGACATGGGCAACTTCGACATACCAGCCCGACGTGGACAGTCCCGCGACAAGGGCAAGGGAAAGGCTAATGCAGCTGAGCCCAGCCGCCACAGTGTATCTGGTCGCCCGGGCGTAATCCGTATCGACGATGTGAGTTATGAAGAATTTACATCCTTCTTACGATTTTCACTATACGGTGCACTTACATCATGGAATCGCAGGACATGGACGACTTCGACATACCAGCCCAACGTGGACAGTCCCGCGATAAGGGCAAGGGAAAGGCTCATGCGGCTGAGCCCAGCCGCCACAGCATATCTGGTCGCCCAAGCGTAATCCGTATCGACGACGTGAGTTATGAAGAATTTACATCTTTCTTACGATTTTCACTATACGGTGCACTTACATCATGGAATCGCAGGACATGGACGACTTTGACACACCAACCCGACGTGGAGAGTATGGCGACAAGGGGAAGGGGAAGGCTCCTTCGACCGAGACCCACGACGCCGTTAAATAGGACACTTTTGTCAAATTATCGCTTTGTCATGCATGATCTCAGATGTTATGCGACATGTCATTCCGTAGTAGTCCCCCGCCCTACTCGCCATGTTTTTACTATCCCCTAAAGGCATGTATACTTACATGGTCCGGATGCTTGTGTCGCAGATGTAATCGTAGTAGTAGCGAGGATGACTAAAGCAATTAGCCGAACCATCATGCCATGTGACTACGTGTAACGTGCTTCTGTCCACGGACTTTAATGTAGTTCTGGTTCTGTGTCTCCGCTAAGCCATCAAAACAAGCCTATATTGCAAGTATGCCTCTTCTAGTGGAATCCCAGTAAGAACCATTCGCACCGACATCGAATGCTCCATGTTTTAGGGCATCTTCATAATCACAACGAGCATTCTCAACCCCTTCAATCATATTCTGTATAAGCTTCATAAAGAACTTCATCGACTGCCTGGCTATATATGCGTATACGTTCAGACGACTTCATCGAGGAGAGACTCCAATAGTACTGATGCCTTTTTATCCCACTTCTAAAAGACAACAAGTGTTTTAGCAGACAAAGTTTGCTTGGACGACATCCTCAAGGTTATACCTCGTCTGATATACTTATCAATCATCCTTTCTCTGAACGAATAAAATTACACAAAAATTACAGAAGCAACAACACTATGACGGGAGGCTTATCAATCATCCTTTCTCTAAACGAATATCACTTACCTTTCTACTTACAACTCATTACAGATCGACTGGACAACCCTGACCCTCGCCAGGTTTTCAGATCGACGTGATAACACTCTACGTCTTTCTTTGCAGAGTCATGTCTTTTCGCTCGAAAAGTCGGGCGAGGCGCGTGGTTGTCACTGCGCAAAGCTGTCCATTCTTATCTTGTCACTGCGCAAGGTTGTCTCCTTTGGCCTTGTCACTGCGCAAAGCTGCACCGTGTGGTCTTATCACTGCGCAAAAGCTGCCCCGTCCGGTCTTGTAACTACGCAAGGCTGTCTCTTTTGGTGTTGTCACTACGCAAAGCTGCCATGTTTGGTCTTATCTCTGTGCAAAGCAGACATCCCCATCAGGTCTTGTCATCTACAACCTAACACATTACCCCGTCAGGTCTTGTCGTCTACAACCTAACACATTACCCCGTCAGGTCTTGTCGTCTACAACCTAACACATTACCCCGTCAGTTCTTGGCCTCCCCCCGCGGGCTATAAAATGTGCGCCCCATGCTCTGGAAGGACCACTCGATCCTTCAAACCGTAGGAAGAAGAACATTCTCCGTCATACACTAACATACTATGGCAGACGCCTAAGGACCAGTCTAACCGGGGTCGCCGAAGCAAGACCTTCACCTAGAAAGGAGGGAGGACTTCGGCCCTAACTACCGGTTGATGCCGAACAAGCGTGCTCAACCTAAGTGGCCGAAATGCGGACACGGGGAGGACGCTATCATGCAGGTCATAGACGGCCCTTTCGATGGCGGACAACGTTTCTTCCGATATCCATACTCTGGGGTAAATAGTTTTGTTCATATTACTGCTAATACATCCTCCATACTAACCGTCCCTTGCAGCAGATGGCGAAATGCAATTTTACCCACTAGATCGATCCTCCCCATGAACGACATGTTGCGATGCACGTGTATATATTGTGGAACCGAATCTTTGATTTAGAGGCGCAAATTGATGATCTCAAGGAGTAAAATGATGACCTCCGCCAACAGATGCAACGCGAGAGGGGCAACAAGGAGGTCGTGAACATAGGAAGTTCCTATGATCCCACATGCTACTGCGCCAACCCTAGCTGCATATGTGCGTGCCACTACAACGACGGCCAGCCACGTCCGAAGCGCCCAGTTGGAGAACACTCTATGTGGGTAGTGCGAGGCACCTTTCCGTACTAGTTCCCGGAAGGTCTAATTTATTTCCATTCAAAAAAGGCGCATATGTATCGTAGGAGTACTTCGGTTTGTTGCATCGTGCATGATGTTGTTTCTTATCCATGTAACCAAACCCTGTGCGCCATGTTATTCCAAGCTTTGTTATGAAGTCTATTTTAATTCGCAACTTTAAATCTCGTCGTCTTTTGACATTCAATTCTTCGCGTAGTAAGGCATCCAACAACATGACAAAAACGAGTTCCGGAAGTTTACGGTTTGGTCTACGACCACAAACCTATGATTCAGTAGGATATCTATGCATCTTTCATCAGCGGTACTGTCTAGCATATGTGCATAATTGTGCCTCATGTTGTACAACACAATCCACATATTACTCATTTTTTTCTAGGATGCATTATGTATCACTTTTGGGACACGCCTTGGAGATATTGTAAAGTGTCAAAGGTTTTCAAAGCACAAAAAGATTACAGGTCCATATATCTATTTACTCTCAATTGAAAAGGATGGTGTTATATTTGGTTACGTAGAGAGGTCTCTATTTTCAAGTTGTGAATTGTTAAATGTTACATGTACATGGCATTATGTGTCACCGTATCTTCAATTGTTTTTGATCTTTCAAAACGAAGTCCCTTTGTTGGCTCCAAATCTATAAATCCAAATGGAATACAAACAAACTGGAATTAGCCCCTGTCACATCGTGATAAATGGCGTGACAATCGGGCTCTGTCACGCCAAACAAAAAGACGTGACAGGTGCCATGCAAGCCCTCCACATTGGCGCAGTGCGCGGCCGAGGGTTAACTTTAAAATAAAATAAATAGGGTCAGATTTATTTGGTGGCGTGACAGTTTTATTTGGTCACGCCATGGGAGCTGGCATGACCAAAAGGGTCAGATTTGGAAATAAAGTTGGCGAGGGGTTAACTTTAACATAAAATTAAAAAAGATTAAATAATAATAAAATTCTCCAAAGAAAAGCCCAATGGGCTTATTTCCAAGCTGTGCGAGAGAAATGTGACCAGCAAAGCAACGGTAGCCAGCCACGAATTTTTTTTAAATTAATATTATTTTACAAGATAATTACAAAAATAAATAGCCGTCCTCAGAAATTACAAAAAATGACCCCCTATCGACGGGGACCTTGTTGACCCCCTGTCGCTAGATCAACTAGCGACATGAAGTAAATAGTTTTCCTATCGGGACCTGTCGCCAAGAAATTGGTGACATGATCCCATGTATAAAACCCCGAGAAATCACTCCAAAACTCATTTTAATTCCAAAAAAAACAAAAAAGAGGAGAGGGAGAGAAGAAAGGTAGCGAAGCATTGCTAGTTCATCGCGGAGGAGAGAGATTGACAGAGCATCAGATCTGGTCGGCCATCTTGCAGGTACATTTTTTTGCAACATTGTACATTATGTCAAATTATGTAGAATTAAGTACATCATTTGTGCTGTAGCGAGTAGAATTAAGTACATAGAATTAAGTAGAATAGCGACATAGAATTAAGTAGAATAGCGACATAGAATTCAGTAGAATAGCGACATAGAATTCAGTAGATTAGATAATTGTGGTCAAATTATGTACTACATCATTTGAGCTGTGCATAGTGTAGTTCGTCGTGCACATGTCATGAATGTTACAGCACTCTAACGATTTAGGATAAATTTGCAGAAATAGGAAGACGCCTATTACAAATATGTAAAAAATAATTCCAGCTTTATTTAGCTTCCCATTTGTGCATGGTAATTATACTGTTAATGTCGAAAATTAATTTTAAACTAGGAAACTAGGGAAATAGGAAGAACTTTGTTTATTGTTCATATTTGCACTTGGAAAATATTTAAAAATATCCTATAAATTAGAAGACCGTATTACAAATCTGTTTAAATTGCTGAGTAGCTTAAATTTGGTTTACATTTTTGTGTGGTAATTATTTTGTTAACGCCAAAAATTATTTTTAAAGTAGGAAATTTGGTTTTTTACTTGTTTTGCAGTCTTGACGATGCATGGAATTAATTTTTAGGTATGGCAGACGCAGGCCACTACGAGTTGCTTGACCCGGTGATTGACGCGCATCACCGTAGCCACCTTAGTACCATGCTCCCCCCAGAGGGCGAGGCGTCGATTGAGCTTGGCGCGTTGCGGCTGCACACGCCCATCAGGGCATGGAGGCTGCATCTAGACTGGGTTTCGATGTACGTGTAGTTTTGACCTTCATGCACTCAATCACGGTCTGACTGCTTTGCGTGTAGTCACGTTTGTTCTTAATCGTTTCGACGCAGGTTAAGAGCGGCAGGCCTTCTTCCACTGGCGAGGATGGTGGAGGCGACATGAGAGGACGACCAGGACTGCGGTCCTAGTCGTACGTCTAGGCGTTTTTCATACGACCGGGCCCTACTGACGGCACTGGTTGATCATTAGAGGCCAGAGACGCACACGTTCCACCTTCCGTCTGGGGAGATGACACTGACTCTTCAGGATATCACCTTCCTTACCGGGTTGCCTTGCACTGGATTCCCTATGGCGACGTATGACATCCCGGCCACGTGGCGCATGGACCTCCTAGTGAGGTTCCATGATGTGCTGCCACCAGGCAACGAGTATACGAAGTTCAGTAGCCCGCACGAGCCGACATTGAGGTGGATCTACCAGTTCTACGTAAGTCTTTGTAACTATTGTCCCCTCGCATCAATTCATATGTGAACCTTGCTGACGTGTACATGTCTTCTTGTAGCCTGAGCGTATGGCAGAGAACGCAGATGATGTCATTGTTAGGAGGCAGTTCGAGGCCTACACACTGTGGCGTTCAGGTGGGTCATGTTCCTGAGGTCCCACAGCGACAGCGCCGACAAGCACTACGTTCGGTATGAACATGAGCTGGCGGACTGGCTGGTGGCCGAGATCCAGCCCTATGCTTGGGGTCCGGTCGTGCTGTGCGCGACGTACCAGGCCCAGGAACAGCTGACGGATGACTGCGTCATCTGGACACTATACACTCAGGAGAGGGTGCACGTGCACGCCCGAAGGACTGTCGAGCCTGTGCATGGGAGACTATGTGTACTGGTACATGTGGAGGGCCTTGGTGCACGATGTCTTTGTAGAGGAGTACCAAGTGCAGCGGGTCATGCACCAATTCGGTCTGCGACAGGAGGTCCCAGCCCCGGGAGTGGGGGACGCGGGTGCCGACGCATGTCCATACGTAAGTTCACGCTTTACTTCTTTCGTACAGTGTGTGTTACATGCCGACTAAATATATCTTGTCGTCCACAGGTACACTAGGAAGGGAGTACATGGCACGAGCTCCTGGTTGGACAAGATGTCCTGTTGGGTTGCGGCTTGGCTTAGGGCCTACGATGACCTCATCCAGGAGGATGCTCCCTATGACCCCGGGACATACGAGGAGTACATGGAGTGGTACGCTAGTCGGACGAGGCTTCGCTGTATCTGGGTCATGGTCGACCCACCACGACATGAGACTACGACATCCGACATGTAGCCCACCTAGCCAGACTCTGCATTCCACCGCTCCGTACGTATTGAATGGTCCTTAATTCATATTTAATTTGCATGATTTAGCTTTCCATCTTGTTGATTACTTGTGCAGATGGATCTACACCGGGAGGTTCTCGAGTTGGTAGCCTTTGCGCAGCAGATGACGCTGGGGGACACCAGAGGGGTCCTACAGCGGATCATAGAGAAGGCGAGACGAGGTATCTAGATCGCCACTTGTCACACACCGAGGGACCCGGTGGACCGACCAGTGTGAGGACGAGGGGTCAGCCAAGGTGGTTCACGACCACGGGCTCCTACCCTGGACGTGGCAGGCATGTCATCGTGGCACCGTGGTGGGAGCACCGCTGGACATTTTGGAGGTGAGCATGAGACATTCACTTACACTTCTTTATTTCGAACCTCACTTGTTACTAACGACAATCTTCTCTTGTAGGTCCTGTGCTCCACCGGCATGCGGGGCAGGAGTACACGGAATTGTCAGGGCACGCCTTCGTGCCACCAGGTATGATCACATTGCTTACTTGTGTAACGTCCTTTTTCGTGGTTATCGCAATGATTACATGCGTAACATAATGCTTCTTTATTTCGAACCCCACTAATTACTAACAGCAATATTCTCTTGCAGGTCTTGAGCTCCACCAGCACGCGGGGCAGGAGTACGCGGAGTCGTCGAGGTACGCCTTCGTGCCACCAGGTATGACCACCTTGCTTGCTTGCGTAATGTCCTTTTTCGTTGTTTTTGCCATGATTACATTCGTAACGTCATGCTTCACAGATCAATCACCGCCTTAGGAGGATGATTACTTGTCGCACGAGAAGGCACACTCCGGGGACTTCGTCTTGGACCAGCGTGGCACCTAGTTCTCCGTGGGGGCTTCTCAGCTGCACGGTGCACCGAGACCGACCCAATCGACGCAGGACCCCCCTCGCGACACAACCTCAGTTACTCGCGGCCACGGTAGTGAGATGTACTGATCCCTCGACGATTTCGAGACCATCGCCGGGCGAGGCGGTCAAGCGTGGGGTGCGCCCCAAGAGGGGCCGCCAGTAGAAATTTGTTCCTCCAAATATCAGTCATGCCATGTAAATATTAATTTCTGTACAACTATTATTATGCTAGTCTCGTGTTTTGATAACTCTTTTTTGCATGCAAACCGTGACCATGTGAGGGATTTCAGATCGACACCCCACACCCGACAAGTCACTTTATGAGCGACGAATCTGACGAGTCGAGTACATTGCCTCGTGGATGTGATTTTTCTTCAACCGAATTACAATTCAGCCGTGTACACAGCGCCGGCTCGACATATAAGTACTACTCTTCCCCGCCGGGTTCGCCTACATCTAGACTTCAACATAATCTCGCTCAGAAGGAGAAGCACTTGGAGGAGATCCTCGAACTGCAAAAGGAGTATGCGGCCCAAAAGGAACAAATGGAGTGTGTCAGGAGGCCACCTCCCCGTAATGACGCCGCCCCCCCATAGCAGCAACCCCTACCAGAACATCCCAACTAAGCATTCACCGCAACACCCACCTAAGGGGGAGACGTCGCCCCTTTGTTGGTGCAGGGAAAGATGCAAGTTCTTCAAGTCCACACACCGGCTCAGCCTGGGCATGCGTTATTGGGCTTGCGCGAACTACTCTTGCGACTATCCCGACTGTTGTTGGGACACGAGCTGCTATCGACAGCCGGTAAGGACAGCAGTATGTTCCCCTACCATTTCTCTTTCAAAGTCCGTACTATCAACCGCTCCTATCTACCCGTAGTCCTTGGATCCGCTATGTGGCTACCACAAGTGGATCGACCTAGAGATCCACCCACACGACCAGTGGACTCTCGACTGCAAGGAGTGGGATGCCAACAGGGACCACGAGAGGAGGGAGGAGGAGCGCCGCACCAAAGAGCACAACCAACGTATCTGGCGGGAGACGTAGGCCCATCTCGAGGCGTGCAGGCGCAGGGAGCGCGAGGCTCGTGAGAGGGAGCGCGAGGCTCGCAAGGCCAAGGCGGCCAGCGAGGAGTACAACACCGAGCTCACAAGGAAGGGCAAATGGTCCCGGTCCACGTAGTAGTCCAACCCTCTTCGTCCGTATGTCCCATGTATTTCTAATTTTCTAAAGGCATACATATATCGTTCTTGGTTCGTTAGCCTGCGTGCCATGTAACCCCTCTTGTTAGATCAACTATCGTGTTGTTATCGTTGCGCTATTTGTTCAAAATTGTGCACCGTGTGTGAATTATCTGGTGCATCACAATATAACTTACCTTCCTACTTACGAATCATTAATACCTCAATTGTCATCACAAAATTCTTCATAAATTCACCGCAGTGCAACAACCTACGATGATCACAAAATGTTATTATGAGTCTGACATATTTGTACTGTTCATAATCTACGAAAATCACAAACACACCAACCAGTCCAAGGTTTAGGGTCCTGTTGCCAGTTCAACTGGCGACATCTCCCTGTCGCTAGTTGAAATGGCGACAGGTAGCGTCGCCATTCCAAATGGCGACAGGTAGCGTCGCCAGCAGTCGCCAGTTCAAATGGCGATAGGGAGGCATGACCCTATAAAAACCCCTTCAAACCCTAAAATTCGGCACAAGACTCACTTTTTTTCAGAAAAAAAGAGAAGAAGGGAAGAGAGAGGAGTAGAGGGGGAGGAGAGAAGCTAGTGAAGCGCTGCCCGTCCAGTTGCCCACATGTCGGGTAATTTTTTTTAACCGAATGGATTACATAGTGCAGTATGTTTTACATAATACTTTTTAGTGGGTAGTCTAGTTTTAGATATGTGGTTAATCTTCGAAATGTTCTTTATGGTGCAGTGCGTCAAATATGTCCGACGTCGCCAATTTCAAAATTTACTACGGTCAGGGGACTATTATGAAGAGTCTCGAGGGGATTGATTTGCGTTATTTCCAATCGGCGACCGTGCCCCTAGCAAGACCAGAGTAGCGTATATGGGGCGCTATGATACGGTGGTTGTTCCACACATTCCAAGTGGACCGTGATATGTATGATCTGATATTGAGTTGCCTTGCCCCCCGAGCAGCATAGCCCACATATTGGGAGTTAGTGCAGTTGAAGAGAACAACTTCATGGCAGTTATATGTACGCATTGCGAGGGAGGGAGGGTGGAATTTGGTCCTTCTGGCCTAGGAATATGCCAAGCTCACTCCTCCATTCATGGCTAAACAAGAAGGGGATGCTGACGCCGAAGAATAAGTCGGGGACTCCAACCAGAGCGCGGCACACACAATGGCTGAAGCTCCCAGAGTTGATGATTATGTCAATGAAGACCCTGCAGAAGTAGCTCCTTTGGTCAGGCAAGCTAGTGGTCTTGCTAACGAGGGTGAGGAGGTGGAAGCCGTAGTGCAAAGGATGGATCTCGAAGACCGGGACTACATGGCATTATCAGAAGATGAAGGTTCTAACGATGAGGATGATATGGACCAGCAGATGGTCCCATCTGAGTGGAATACATACCAGTTCGACAACCTCGTCATCAACGAAGGCTCCCATGTGCCGTGGGAGTACGACTAGAGCGAGGTTAGGCAAGGAGCTATGTTCAAATGCAAGGAGGCCGTGCAGGAGCGGTCCAATTCTGGGTCTTATCGGTGTGACGCACATTCAGAGTCATCAAGTCTACCCCAAGATCCTACGACATAAAGTGCGACATAGAGGGATGCCCTTGGCGAGTGCACGTATTTAAGCCTAAGTGGGACACCTACTAGAAGTGCTCTATAGTCGTCCTTCACACATGCGTTGTCGTTGAGTCAGTGTAGTCCCATAGGAACCTGTCATCAGGCTTCATCGCCAACCTCATGTATGGTAAGATCGTGTATAATCTAGATTTTGAGCCACGGTCCATCATTCGGGCAATTGAGGCAAGGTTGCAGTACACAATTAGCTATGCCAAGGCGTGGAGGGCAAAACAGAAGGCATTAGAACCAAGGTTCGGTACGTTCGAGGACTCCTACCACAACCTCTCCGGGCTACTCCGAGTCATACAAGATAGGATTCTCGACACTCATGTCGACATTCAAGATTCCACACATCGGAAGTGGCCCAATAAGAAGGTACTGCAGTGAGCATTCTTCGCCTTTGATCCATGCATCAATGCATTCTGGTACTGTTGTCCAATCTTGTGTGTCGATGGCACATTCCTAACAGGAAGGTACAAGGGCCAGATACTGACTGCAATAGCGATGGACGGGAACAATCAAGTTCTTCCCATGGCATTCGCTTTCGTTGAAAGCAAGAACATAGACAGATGGTTGTGGTTCCTGAAAAATTTGAGGATTTCTGATGTACAGGGTCGTCCAAATTTTTGCCTCATACATGATCGACATGCGGGCCCGCTGAGTGCAATAACTCAGCTACAACAAGGAGAGAACGTACCACTTCCGTGGGTGGATCTGCATAGCAGGTGGTGCATGAGGTACTTGGATGCAAACTTCTATAAGAAGTTCTGCAACAAGGACTTGATGAACCTGTTTAAGCGGCTGTGCAACCAGAACCAGCAGCGGAAGTTCGAAGCACTCTGGAAGATTCTGGATGAGCGAACCAAGATGCACAGAAGGGAGGCAGTGAAAAGGGCCACCCCAAGCGCTGACCAGGCCCCCGAAGTATTGCCACAACTACCCACAGTTGCTCCTAGATTGATGAGGAGGACGGGGGCGTAGGTGAAATGCTTCTCGGATTGGGTTGAGCACGAGCCTAAGGAGAAATGGTCGTTGCTACATGACAGGGTTGGTTCTCGATATGGTGTCATGATAACCAATCTAGCCGAGGTGTACAACTAGGTCATGCGCGACGCAAGGTGCCTCCCTGTGGTTGGTATTGTGGAGGCAATTCTCTACGATACGACGAACTACTTTGTTGACAGAAGTAACAACGCGTCACTCGCCATGGCAAATGATAGAGTACTCTACTCTGCCATGGTCGCCAAGTACATAGAGGAGAAGAGCAAGAAAGGTGAGATGCACTGGGTATTCAAGATGGGCACAAGGGAGCTTTGCTTCGAGATAATATGAAGGGATAAAGGACACCGCGGGACGAACCATAAGAGGGTCACCCACGAGTGCACGCTACGTCGTGGTAGTTGCATATGCACTTTCAACAAGCCCCTTCTTCTGCATAGGCCCTGCTCCCATGTCATGGCCGCATGTTCGACGGTGGCATAGAATCCCAGCCAGTATCTCTCTGACTATTTCACCAAGGAGGCAGTGATGCAAACCCGGAGTGGAGAGATGTATGGTTACGTTATGGTTGGCCATTTCATTGGCCATCCGACCTGGGAGAAACTAATCTGGGCCGCAGACATTGATAGGCTCAAGGGAAAGGTTGGTCGTTTATTGCATTTGCAGATCAAATGGCGCATAAGTAGTCGTTACAGTTTTATCACCGCTCAAATATCGACAGGTACTTGTTGCTAGTTGAACTGGTGATAGGGAGCCATTTTTGTAATTTTTTGGGGTGGCTATTTTTTTTTGTAATTATCTTTTAAAATAATATTACTTTTTAAAAAAAAATTTAGCCAGCCACACCATTACGGACAAAATCAGAGCTTCTTGTCAGAAAGAGGTGGTTTTTGTTGAGGTACCGTCGCTAGCAAGTCCAGTCCGAACGATCACCTCGTAGACAAATGTAGAATCGCTTAGATCAATGCAAGAACAAACAATACAAAATAGTAGATTGAACACAGATATATGAGGGGACTTCTTGCTTCTCTTTATTGTTCTTCTGTAAAACTGTAATACAATGGTTGATGTCCCCTTCTTTATATAGTCTTTAGGGTGGATGAGGAGCCCATCATGGGCCAGGCCTACAAGGTCTCGGCCCAGGGTTTCTTAACACTCCTCCTTGGGCACTCATCCGTCATGTTCATATCTCATCAAAACTTCACAAAAACACAGTGGGAATTTTTTTAGGAGAAATAGTACATGAAACACATTCTTTTGTGCTGCACGAATTGCCTCATTAAAAACCTTAGTCGAGAAACTTCAGGTAAACTCATCAAGGGAAAAATTGTACAATCCACACAATTTCATTTAATCTACAGGATTTATTCTTTGGGTACTCGATCTTCATGATCAAGTTTCAGTAATGAGTTCGTGAAGATTCTCCCTCTAAATTATGCACTTCTCTAAGTCTCATTATTCCAATTCCACGTATGCACCTTTCAAAGCTAGATGCTGGAAGTGACTTAGTGAATAAATCTGCAAGATTTTCACATAACTTAGTATGCAGTACTTTAATTTCATCCATCTTTTACAATTCATGAGCATAGAAGAACTTGGGGTTGATATGCTTTGTGAGTTGACTCTTCACATAACCCATCTATACTTGTGCAACACAAGCTGCATTATCTTCATGGATAATAGTGGGGGTTTGCACGGTATTCAATCCACACGACTGCTGGATGTGGTGAATCACCCGCCGAAGCCAAACACATTCTCGTGAGGCCTTGTATAGTGTTATGATTTTCGAGTGGTTCGTCAAATTTAATACAAGACTTTGCCTATATGATTTATATGAAATTGCAGTTCCACCACATAGGAAAACATAGCATGTTTGTGACTTGGCTGTATGCTGGTTCGACAGGTACCCAGTATTTGCATTGCTATTCATAGTTAGGTCTTAGTTCTTTCTGTAGAACAGACCAAGATTTTTGCTTCCTTGGAGGTATCGGAAGATGTCCTTCATTCTCTGCAAACGCCTTTGGTAGATTCTGCACTATACCTTGCTAATAGGTTTACGAAAAATACAATGCCCAGTCTAGTATATTTTGCTAAATACATGAGTGCTCTTACTGCACTCAAGTACGATAATTCTGGTTCCAGGACTTCCTCCCCCTCTTCTCTAGGTCTGTACGGGCCCTTGTCTTGCTGTAAGTATCTTCCGACTATTGGCACTTTTGAAGGGTATGCATTTTGAAAGCCGAACCTTTCTAACACCTTCTGAGTGTAGGTTGACTGATGCACTAATATTCCTTCAGGGGCATGCTCAAGCTGCAAACCTAGGCAATATTTGGTTTTACCCAAATCTTTTATTTCGAACTCTGACTCCAGGTAGGAGCTTGCTTTCTTAATACCTTCCAGGGTTTTGGTGATATTCAGATCATCTTTATGCACTGAGATTATACAAAATCCATTTTGAGATCATCGTATAAATACACAGTGACAATTCTCATTATTTGTGTAGCCTTTCTTGCATAGAAAGTCGCTTCAAACAATTATACCACATCCTGCTGATTGCTTAAGTCTGTACAATGACTTTCTGAGTTTCACACTGTGTAGATTTCTGTTTGCTTTGTTTTGGTTTGGGACAGGGATACATTTAGGTACCTTCATATAAATGTCTGAATCCAAATTTCCGTAAAGGTATGTAGTTACCACATCCATCATTTTTTCTAAATTGATGTTTACTGCCATTGAGATTAAATATCTAAAGGTGGTTTCGCCCATGATCGGGGAATATGTTTCTTCATAATCAACTCTTGGACGTTGAGTGAAACCTTGTGCAACGAGCCTTGCTTATTTTCATTTCTCTTTCGAAAAAATACCCACTTATGCCCTACGGGATACACATGGGGAGGCGTGTGACTTACATGACCAAACACCTATATTTTATTCAAAGATAATGATTCAGTTTCTATTGCCTACTTTCAATCTTCTCAATCTGATCTTTTCTTACATTCAGCAACTGATGCAAGCCCTGAATCAAGATCGATGATTGTGGCAATTTTCTTTGCAAATTAAATGTCGACATTGGCTGTTGTCTTATTCATAGATTCTCCCGTGGTCACAAAGTTTATAGCTATTTCTTCATAGTGCAAATTTTCTAATGGTTCTACTTGCTCACCACTGCTTCCAATTACGGGGCAAGTCCCTTTAATTTTCCAGCTCCAATGTGTGCGCACACATCCTTGCTGGTATGTCCCTCCGTGGGAATGTTCAAATTCGGTATGCCTTTCTCGAAGGTTCCATACTGGTGTTAGGTCTCAACTAGCTCTTCTTTTGGTTCTGAGGAACTTCAGTGATCGGCTGTGTCAAGTCCTTCTTATCCTTTTTCACCAGACGTCCCCGGTTACTTCGGATTCAAGGGGCCGAAGTTCTTGTTCTTTTCTGAGGCCTCTAGACGGGATTAGGGATACCTTTTTCTTTCTTCAGTATTTCAACCCTCTCCGGTGCATTACGTGCAGGCACATACAACTTGGTCACGCTCTTCAGATCACTAAAGTGGTCAGGTAGTTGATTCGCTAATGCTTACAAATCAATTATCTTCTGGACTTCAATCATCTTCTGGACTTCTCTTGTCTTCTAGATTTCAATTATATTTTGGACTTCTCTTGTCTTCTAGATTTCAATTATCTTCTGGAATTCTCTATTTGCTTCACTAGTGCGCGGGCCATGTGCATGGATTCCCATGGCTTGCTATGTTATTTCCTGACATTTTTCATCAAGGGGTTGATTTCCTCCCCCTAGTGATGAGAAACTATCATCATCAAATATGCTATTAGCGAAGCGGGCGGTATGCAAATCTCCAGTCATAGGGTTCAAATACCTGATTATGGATGTTGTCTCATAACCAACATATATTATAGACTTTCAGAGAAGGCCTATTGCAGTTCGCTCCGGTGGTGGTATAGGTACATAAACCTTGCAACCAAATTTGTGAAGATGAGAAATTTTTTATGCTGACCCTTGCGCTAGTTGCATAGGTGAATGGATGTTATATGATGGTGGTCTAAAATTGATGAGAGTTTCTATGTGCAGGACTGCATGTCCCCAACATGTGGTTGGTAAATTACAATTCTGTAAAATCTGCTAATCTATTCTGGGTGTGGACACGAGGTATGGAATGCTCAACTTTAATTCCCATTTCTGTGCAATAATCATCAAATGCCTTTAAAGTAAATTCTCCAGTTTTGTCTATTCTGATGGACTTCATATGATGATCTGGGAAATTATTTTTCAATTTTAATTATTTGCGAGATTAGCTTTGCAAAAGTGTGGTTTTTCGTGGACAATAAATATACGTGCGACCATTCCAAGGAAGCATTGATGAGCACCATAAAATACTTAAATGGCCCTAACAGGGGCTGTATAGGACCGCAAATATCTTTCTGGATACGGTCCAGGAATGCAGGAACTTCATCATTTGCTTTCAGAGCAGAAGGTCTAGTAATTAATTTCCCAGTGGCACATGCGGGGCACACAAAATCTCCCTGATTCGAGAAATTCTTTACATTGACATTATGTCTCTGTGAATTGTTAATTATTTTTATCATCATCCTAAGACCTGGGTGGCCTAATCATGCCAGAGATAGAAAAGATCAGAGCTTCTAAATACAGTTTTCAGGGCAGTATAGGCTGCGGGTGCCTTAAAAATAGCGTAGTATAGCTCAGTTTCATATGAAGGAGGTCATTCTAATACCATTTTTCACTTTCTTCACGCTTTGTAATGTGCAGGTATTTCTTACCATAGTCTTCTTCAGTTTCTACGTGGAAACCGTTAGCACAAATATCCTTGAGAGTTCTAGTCGATTCTGGGTACAACAAGGCTTCTTTAATGACCAAAGTTGCACCCATCGGAAGTATAATTGTGACCCTTCCTGTGCCTATTATACAAGTATCGCTGCCCACGATTGTCGTAAGACTACCAGCATTCTTGCTGATCGACTAAAATAATTTCGTTTCTCTCAAGATGGTATTCGTTGTGCCGCTATTCGCTAAGCATATTTCCTCCATATGGCGCTACACGCGTTCTAATACTTCAAATATCATAACATAACTTGTTATTATAAATACAAAAAATAAGCCTTGTAATACTCATAATAAGAATTTAATGCTTTGCTCTTCTAGAGCTTACAACCATTATTCAAAGAATAAAATAATTCAATGTTTTGCTTTAATTACAAACTGCAAGTTACTATAAAAGATCCAAGTGCAATGCGTGTACTAGATCGAATCAGTGAAGTATTTAGAAACTTCTGCCTCAATCTGCTCCATAGAGATCTTCTCCTCTTGGGCAACTACGGCTACGGCCGCTGCGATGTCCAAAAGAGGGATGATGGGGGCTACTACTGGGCTGTCCACATCCATAAGTGCAACTAATGGATGTGGATCCTCTGTGCTTGCAATGACGAGGTGTGCCTCATGCAGTCCTTTGCCCTTCTTCTTAGACTGGAAAGTATCAATATTGTGCGTCCCATGACCTTACCCTTCTTGTCCCTCTCCTTTGTGAGATGCTTCCTCACCTTGTAGCTTCTAGCATTGGCTTCATGGTCAACATTGATACTAGGCAGCTGTGAGATGTAGTTCTTTCTTAGAACATCATCTTGACCTTCTGCAACTTGCATGATGTCAATCCATTCGACATACTCCTTGTAGCTGTCTTGACGATAGCTGCGTGCGGATTGCACCGTATTCGGGTGAAAGGTAGAGAGAGTCTTCTCAATTTTTTGCTCATCCGTGATTACCTTACCACAGAGTTGAAGACTGGTACAAATTCTGTACAAATTCTAGCCATGTTGAGGCTAGCTCTTCGAACTCCTGGTTCGTGTTGCTAGTTATTTCCATATTCATGCAAAGAGTTCATAAGATTACTGTTGGTAATTTACATAAAATGGTTGCAAAATTCTCATAATGCTCTTCGAACTCCCGGTTCGTGATCCTGTATTTTTCTATGCATTTTTCTTGATTTACTGCTATTTTTTAGTGATTAAAACAATATAAACAATCATAGATAATCAAAATAGTAAATACAGTATATAAATTGCATACAAATAATAATAACAAAGTTAAACATGCTTCAAATGCTCAAAAAGGATTCAAAATTTGAATTCCCGAGGCCCTTTTCTGCTGGAATACGAATTTTCAGCGAATTCTACAATTTTCAGGGGCCTAAACCGCTAGATTTCAATTCTGAGAAATTTTCGCGCAATTTTTCAATTTCTTAGAGGTTATTATGCAAGAGCTTCTTTCCCAAAATATTTCCTCGTAATTTTTAGAACTTCAAAATTTCCAGGATTTTCTTTTTCTCTCCCAATTTTCTTCCTCCTTTTTTTTCAGAATTCACTTGGGCCGGGCCCGTTCCTTTTCTTTCCCAAAAAACCGGCCATTTTCCGTTTGGCCCACTCGGCCCAAGCCGGCTTCTATTACTTTGGGCGCTAGGGTTCCCCTAGCCCCTGCGGCACAAGGCATAGCTGTTTTGCGCACACGGAGGCGTGGCGGGCACGTGGGCTCGTAGAGAAGGCCAAGACGGCAAAGACAGCAAGCAGTCTTGTGAGTGAGGAGGCGACGGCGGTTTATGAGGCCAGAGCGCGTCAGTAAAGAAGCGCCAACGCGACTCTGTGAAGGTGGCATGCGGGCGAGGGTGGTGGTCTGGCGAGGCAACTTCGATCGCGCGGCGACGGCCGGGCCGTGGTGGTGCGGCGCCGCGGCGGGCGGAGTGCGCAGAGGCGATGCTTTCGTCGCGGGGAGCGACGCAGAGTCCAGCCGACCGAGGCGGCGCTTGCGTGAGGCGGGCCGACGGCGATGCGCGAAGTCCTTCCATGGTGCGAGGCGGCCGACGGTGCAAGGCGGCCGCAGATTGTAGACGGCGACGTGGTGGGCGGCCGATGGTCTGCAGACTCGTTGAGTGCGCGACATGGCATGCACGCCCATGGCGGCTCGGTCGGGCGCACATGGTACGCTGTCTGCGCCGGATCGCTTTGCCGGCCGCGGCGGCGGTGTGTCGGAGTGTGCGGCAAGCGAGGCTACCGAGGTCGACGGTGGCGTGGACAGACGACGTCGTTTTTTTTCTGTTCATGCAATGAGATGTAGAATCTACCGTGCAATCAACAATCCCGTTTTCTTTCGATTAATTATCCGATCGACATTGTGCTGGCGACTGCAAGTCAGCTCGTAGAGATTATAGAGAATTTGCAATCTACAATCCATGGTGCAATCTACATCTGCTCTTTCATGCAATTCACCGATCGACATTGTGCCGGCGACTTCAAGTCGGCTCGCGGTAGATTAGAGCGGATTTGCACTATAGGATAAAACAATCTAGAAAGCAACAATTGCGGAATTGAAAGTGATATAGAAAATGATTCGATCTACGAGCGTCGTTCTCGATGATTATCTTCTCAATCCGTATAGGTTGGAGAGCGTAGTGGCGCTGATAACGTGTTGAGGAACTGTCGTTGGCGAGTCCAGTCCGAACGATTACATCGTAGACAAGCGTAGAATTGCTTAGAACAATGTAATAACAAACATTACAGAATAGTAGATTGAACACAGAGATGTGAGGGGACTTTTTGCTTCTCTTTATTGCTCTTCTGTAAAACTGTAATACAATGGTTGTAGTCCCCTCCTTTATATAGTTTTCAGGGTGGATGAGGAGCCCATCATGGGCCAAGCCTACAAGGTCTGAGCCCAGGGTTTCCTAACAGTTTTGAAGAGAAGTGTAGTTTGACGAGTCCACTTTTTTGTGAAAAGTGTAGCGCTGGTTCCGTTGTGGCCCAATCTCGACCGTCCAAGTTAGATCTAACGGTTAAGGGTCAACCAAATTGGACCGCTTCATTCGGGGGTCACTTGTTCGAAATGTAAATCTGCGGAGGTTTTATTTAGAAAAGCTACTGTCCAAGCTTTCATATCCTTCCCAACATGCACCGCTTGAACTGAATCGAACGGTCACCGGGTACCCAAACACGATCGTGTTTTTTTATTCACGACCTGGGTTTCTTTGAAAATTGTTAACAAATAGGGGACCTTTCACAAAATTTCAACCGGCACTCCCGTCCGCGTGGCTGCAGTGGCGTGGCACTGCGTTTGGTATGCACCATGTCGGTGTAGTACCTGGTGGTGCCTCAGCCTCCATGCGCGGGCTTTGGCAGCGACCACGACGCTCACTGTGCAGGCGATCTAGGCCACCGGGACACCTCCGCCTCCCCTGGCGGCTTCGGTTGCGCTGCACATCAAGCAAGATTTCAAGAACGGTCAGCACTGTTTCAGAGAGTGGCGGAGCATGGAATTTAGGAGATCAAGACAAACTTTTAATGTAGAAAACATGGAGTTACGATGCAATTCAACGGCTGAAGGGCTAAGTTGAAGGCGTTTGATGTTTGACAATATAACTTTTAGGTTGGCTGGCTGGAGCTTATAAATTGAGAAATGTCTCAAATGTCCCTGAGATAATTGACGACAATTAATGACAATTGACGATAATTAACTGCAATTAATGGCGGCACAGGAGGAGGAGGGAAGTCGGGGCGACAGTGGCGCGGGAGGAGGAAAGCCGAGGCGGCGACGGTAGTGCGGGAGGAGAGAAGTTGGGGCAGTGTCGATGATGAGGAGGGCGGAGGGAGGAGGAGGGAGGCCTAGGAGGCAGTGTCAAAGGAGGAGGGAGCTAGCGTGGACGGTGTTAGTGGCGGAGACTGAGGCGGCGTTGGGGGAGGAGGACGGAGGTGGCGTCGATGACGAGGAGGGCGGAGGGAAGAGGTGGAGGCAACGGAGACCGAGGGAGGAGGACATGGGTGGAGGCGACGGAGATAGAGGGAGGCGAACGGGGCTGGTGTGGACGGCGTCGGAGGAAGAGGGAGCCGGTTGGTGGCGCCGTGGACGGCAGAGGTGGCGTAGACCGATGGGGAGGTGCTAGAGAGGGGAGGAGAAATGAGGCATGGTTTGGGGATTTTGGAGTTTCTATATGATGGCATTGTGGGTAATTTCATCCCAACTTCAGTGGCAAAGTTCCAAAACCAACCCGTTGAAGTTGTGGGAAGCTGTCCTAGGGTGTCTTCCCGCTTCTGGCTTCCGCACGTTGAAAATGGCTTCTGGCTTTTCCAAAAACTGCTATTGAAAGCCTTCTGTTTGGGACGGTTTTCGTCTTTTCCTAGCAAAGAGCCAAAGCCAAAGATGTCCCAAACATGCCCAATAATTATGTAACAAAGGACGATTGACGATAATGGGCCTGTTTAGGACTATTTATGCTTTGGCATTTCGCTTGGAAAAAGCTGGAAGCCTTCCCAAAAAGGCGGTTTTCTCCAGCCATTTTTGCGAAAGCCGGAAGCCGTTTTCGACGTGGGGAAGCCGAATGTCAGACCCCGGGCGTTGAATACCCAAAATCCTCGTGTGTGTGCTGTACTAGTCTCATGATCAGTGGTTAGTACACACATCCACAACATTGGCATACATATCCATACATAATTACATACAACATGAATAAAAAATGGTACATAAACTTAGACGATTACATAATTTACAATACAAGGGCCGACCGACCAAATAAAAGTTCAAGTATCAGAAGTAGCAGTGAAAATTTAGTAAATTAAAAGCAAAAGTCCAGCGGCATGCCCATCTGAACCCTCAGGCAACCGATAAGGAGTAAACCCTAGAAAGACCCGTCCCCATACCCCCCGGTACTGGGATCGGAGAAGACGTCGTCTGTCATTTGACCATCCTCATCCTTTGAACAACAATTTAAGCAAGATTAATTACAAATGTGTACTCAGTAAGACTTGTAGTGTATCGCAAAATTTATATACATGCTTGGCTAACAAGCGATGAGGCTCTATCCTACCAGTTGTTTTCAGCATTAAGCAGTTTTTGTTTGCAATATCAATACTTAGTATTTTGCAACGGAAGTTTAAAGAGTAGTTAAATAAATAAAGATTCAACAAGTAAGTAACTTGATAGATAACAAATCACAACCTTCCTTGGCTGCGATCAGCATCTTATTCTTAGCCATAGACATGGCACTCATATTTAATAAGACCAAAATATCCATCCCAACATTTCCTGATAAGACCGTTTTTTGTAAAAATAGAGACTATACCCGATGTGATTGCACTAAGCATGCTCATGATCGTGAGCACAGCTATTTAAATAGATTTACACTCTACAAAGGTATACAACTTTACCCACAATATACAAATTCTCTAGTTTATCCGACATCCGTCGATCCTTTAGTAAGCATTCTAGAGCACGTAACGAAGCCTTTATATCACCTAGCCCTAGCCTTGCACTAGCCCAGCAATGACAACCTTCACTTCAATCTCGATTTCCTCCCGTCAAAGTGAGGCATTGACCATTGTGTCGGCAAGCTTTGTTACCGACATCTTGGTGAAGGGAGCCCCTTCGAGCAATCACACATGCTCGCACTACTACGGCCTACAATATGCAAGGCTATTCTTCGATTACTTAATTAGCTAAGACCGTCCCGTACTGGCACATGTGGTTGTATGCTTAGGCTTAGATTGGTAGCACCAGCGTTCGGTCCTTACTTGACCCGGGCGATGATCTCCCCTATCTACATGCGAGAAACCCTCTCACATTCATCAGTTCATATTATAACTCGCCCGCGTTATAATCTAGGTTTTTCATTTTTATTTTTATACAAAATTAACAGAGGTAACCCCTTTGAACCATTATTTCAAAATCTCCCAAATCATATTTAATGTTTCATCCACTTTCAAATTTTAGTAAAGACTAGAGCCCAACTATGCATTTATACGATATTCGCATTCGAAAGACCCAATTCGACATCATTTATTGTCTAAACCATACCCAAATGGCTGTAACAGTAAGGATATCAATATTTCAAAGAGGACCATGCATTCAATAGGAATTTAACTACCGTTACCCGCAAATATAGTAATTTTAAACAAACATACACACATGCATAATAGATTTTGCAAAAAAAAATACAATAATTGAAATAATAGGATCAACATGGTGAAAGGGGGTGCTTTCCTTGCTCTGCTATCTCAGAGTATGAGGACAGAGGGTTGTCGTAAATTTCGTTCGAAGTATCAACGTCTATTCAAAAAGAGCCGATAGCAAATTAAATATAGAAAAATAATTTCAACATCATCAAAATCCAAATATTTTTTGCATATTCAGATAGAGCATAATTTTTTGATGAATTTATAAAAAATATTCATTCAATTTAGAGTTCATATGCAAAAGTTATTAACGTTTTAATTTGTTTCGGTTTGAAAATTTCAGAAGATATGAAAAAGGGTGACGTCGAAAGCGTATTTTTCTGAGGTTTACGCTTTCTAACTGAGAAAGCATATTTTCCTTTGAGTTCTTCTGAGGTTTATGCTTTCCAACAGGGAAAGCGTGTTTACCACTGAACTGAAAGCGGCTTTTCCCATTTTCCTATTTTTCTGAATTTTATTAACTTACATGTAGGGCCTACTTATCAGTGACTCATAGATTTATTTTCTTGATTTTATTTTATAAACCAGTGGTGGTCCCACGTGTCATAGACTTATTACTTACTTAACTAAGTGATTAATTTCTGATTTGATTTAATCCACTGACAGCTATGGTCCACATGTCAGCCTCTCGGGTTTTAAAACGTATTTTAAAATCGAGAATAGTGTGTGGTCCCACATATCAATGACACATACTCCAAATATGATTTGAATTAGTTTTCTGTTTAACTTTTCACCTGGTCCCAGTTGCCATCGACTTAGTATCTTTAAGATATGTTAATTGGCGCTAATCACCTCCTAATCACATGGGCCCCATTATCAGTGAGTGAGAGAGAGAGAGAGAGAGGAGGAGAGCGGGCGCGACGTGGTGAGGAAAAGCGAGCTCGCGTGGCCAGGTAGTAAGGGAAAAGCTTCGGGAGCTCGGGAATGGAAAGGTGGTGTCTTGGCGAAGCTAGGGGAGGTGAAGGTGACCGGAGAGATAGACGGAGTTGGCGGCGTGATGGTTAGAGGCGGCGGGAAGCTTCGGGTCCGCAATGGCTTTGGCGAAGGAGATGTCCCTAAGGCTAAAAGAGAAGTGCACTGGACTCAACGAGTCCAGGAGATGCTAACAGAGTAGCGCGAGGACCTAGGGTTACCGATGGTGTGCTGGCGGCATGCAACCGTGGCGGTACCATGGGTGGCTAAGGGGGAATGGGTGCTAGGGACCCGCCCATGGAAAAATGATGCGTGCATGAGGATCAGTGTCTCACCACGATCACAAGGGTGAAGAAGATGAGACCAAAGAAAGGCTAAGGCGACTTGTTGACGACGAGAAGTGGCGGCGCAGAGGGTGTTCATGGCGATAACTCACCACAGCAACGGAGAGGCTATAAGGAGTGTCGTGTTAGCTCACTGATTTCCTAGAGACGGTGTAGATGCAACGAATTGGACCAAGACTCATCGGGCTTTGAAGGAGAACGAAAATGGCGGCCGCGGCCGTGAGAGAGAAGAATATCAGTGAAGCTTGGATTCTTTGCGAATCTGCAAACATGGAGTGGGGGAATTAGATGGAGTGTTGGAACACACGATGACGCACTCGAGAGATGTTCAAATCTGCTGGAATGGCGAGAACACCGTAACTCAGATCTAGTGCGCACCGGAGTCGGGGACAAAGGCGAATGTGATCGAGCTATGAGACTCCCAGAGTTGCATTGAGGAAAGGAGAGGAATGAGTGATGACGAGGAGCAAAATGACATGAGTGTCATGGGTGAGGAAGCTCACCAAAATGGCAAAGCTGCGGAGGCACGCTCACCAGCATCGGAGATGATGCTAATGTTTCGTGAAACTAAGGGGCGATTAAGCTCGCGTTTGTGTGAAATAGAATAGTGGTGAGCTGAGTAGAAAGGTGCACTCTCCAATGCTTAAGTATCTAGGGCATTCGAGTGAGAAAATCGGTGAGACGCCGGCGGTTGCGCGAGATTCTCGCAGAAGCTCTCGTACTTCTCATCCGTGTGGGAAGATAGCGCGTTAGTGGGGTAGATGGCATGGACGATGAAAACACATAGAGGTGATGGGGGCAGGGGGCTCTAAGCTGTTGGCGCCCGGTCAGATTCTGTGGGCGGCATGAGGAGGCACGAGGCGCTAGTGGTGTTGTCGTCTTGTGAGCGAGAGAGGTGGAACATAACCTCTGCCAAGCAAGCCCAGCGTGTCAGTGAGAGGGTGAGTGGGAGCACTGGTGTGGGCTAGAGCATTGCGCGAGAGAATTGGGCCTGGCAGATTCAGCTCAACGACACGTGGGAAATTCAAAACAACTTTTGAATTTTCCAAAACTGGCTGATTGTTGTTTGAATTTTTAAACATAGTAAATAGGCTCCAAAATTTATGAAAATGTTTGTGGGAGCTCCTTACACAATATAGTTTCTTGTGTAATTTTTTTGGGTTTTATCTGTTCTATTATTTTCTCAAAAATTCTTTCAAATTGCTGTTTGCATGTAAATTCACTATTTGATTTATGCAAAAGTTCAAAACCATGCTAAAAATAGTTTTACCACACATAAGCATGCTCAAAATTATTATCCTATTTATTTTCGTTATATTTTCCCAAAATATGGTTTTTGGGATGTTACACCGGAACTTGCTCGGGGGTAGCTTCCCACTTATTGAGGATGGCCTTACGAGTTTGGCCCTAGAGTTCAGGGTTATTTACCCATCCCTTACCACTGAACAAAACCCCTCCTCCCCCTCCTCCTCTGCAAGACCGAACCCTAACCCTAGTCGCCCTCCTTCGCCCGCCCGTGAGCCCGCGTCATCGCCACTCGCCTTCTCCCCCGATGTCGCCATCCTCCCTCCTTCTCCCCAACGCCGACATCCTCCCTCCTCCCGCGCTGGTGTTTCCGCCGCCCTCTTGCTCCCAAGACCGCACTACTCCTCCTCTCCTTGTTGGTCTTGCCCCTTGCCTTAATTTTCTTTTTTATGACATAGTTCATTTTCATTTATATTTTTCCTGATATAGATGAATTGTTTATGTAATCATCGAATTGATTACTTGTGTAATCATGGAATTAGATCAATTAGGATTAATTGCCATCAATTGCGTTAATTATCATTAAGATTTACCTGTGTACAAATTGTCGTTAATTGCCGTGAATTATCGTTAATTGTTGTTAAACGCCATCAAACAAGCCATCATTTGCATTAGGGGCATTTCAGACATTTTCTAACTTAGGAGCTCTAGCTAGCCTACCTAAAAGGCAGACAGCCAAACAACAAATGTCTTTGGCTCAGTCGTTTAGCCCTTTGGCCCAGCTGAAAGTTGCTTTTCAGAAAAGCCGTTGTTTCACATTTTCACTTGGAATCCAAGAAAACATTATTTTTTTGCTCTCTCAGTGGGTGTCACGTCTATCTATGTGTGTGTCGAGTAGCCGTTGATCGATCAATGAAGATTGAAGATGACACTGTAGGCAAAACCTTCTTCTTCTTCTTTTTTGTTCGATCAATGAACGTTGTGCCCGTTTTTATGTGTGTTGGAAGGATTTAGATTGATAATATTGCATTGACAAAGCCATGGCCAGTGATATGAGAGTTTTTGGCTAATGTAGCACTGTTGACACTTGAAGTAACAATTCTAGCTGCATCTCCACGTTAAATGCAAAAATAGCGTCAAGTCCGTGCACCAGAGGACTAGAGCCCCTCCTCCATGCTCCTGAGGCACGGTGACACCGAGTCCGTGTGCTCAGTTCCATTGAGTCCATGCGTTAGGGGCACGGACAGCCCCTAGTCTGATCTACACTGTGAGCTCCCTGGTCCGTGCTCGTGCGGCACCATGCGTCAGGCGCACAAACTAGGCGCCACTGTGCCCCGGGCGCACGGACTTGGTGATGTGTCACTTGCTGGCGGCTCTGGTCCTTTGGTGCACAGATTCAGCACCATTTTTGCATTTGACGCGGAGAGTGGGTTAGAATTGCTAATTCGTGCACAAACAATGCTATATTAGTCAAAAATTCGTGATATGATGCTCGAGAAATGCTTGGCATGACGGGCGCTAGTTACATCCAGGATTATAATACGTTATCCCTAGAGATGCATGTCTAGCCCACAATGTGTGGAGTAGACCTGTTCTTCGGTAGCACAGCTCGAGCCTAGACCGATTGTTTTAGGCTCAGGCTGGGCCCGAAGTTGGACTGGGCTCGAGCCTCGATTTTCGTTCCGAAGCCCGAAAAAGCCTAACAATAGCAATATAAATAATAAATGTTAGTATTTTTATTCTCACAATGAATTGGTTATTAATATTTATTCCCAAAACTAATTGTAACAACAATATTTTAATGGGAAAACATGAATTTTGAGCTTTTTTCGGTTTTAGGCCTAGCCTATGTGAGGCTGGGCTGGGCTCGGGCTTGCCCATTTAGGACCATGTTTTTCTAGGCATGCCATGACCCGGGACTTGAACAGGTCTAGTGTGAAGTCTTTGAGAGGTATGACGATGCATGCAACCTTCGAAAAAAGAAAAGGAAAAATAGACTTCTAGTGTATAAGGTTAGTATACTCGATTTTCGATCAAAATATGGTTAGTGGACTTGATTGAGTGAGGGCCCATATGCCTTAGCTTCCTCGTGGGCTCGATCATGTCCCCTTGCATGTCGTCTCCTCAAAGCATCTCCAATGTGAAATTTTCGTTGATACTAAGAGGAGAGAGTGGATTGAGACTGGTGCTTGACATTGGAGCATAAACTAGAATCGGTACCAAGCTAGCACTCGAGACCAAGTGAGATACTAGGAATTTTTTAAAATTTGGCCCTCTCCTGCCCCTTAAAGGCAAAATAGCTCCCTTGTCATCATAATTACAAATCTAGCCCCCTACTAGAAGCGGAAGGACGAGTCCGACACGTGGCACATTTCGCTGATGGGGAGCGCGGGCAACGATGACAAATGGACGGTCACGAAACCAGTATGGCGTGGAATAGCACAGGCCTGGCCGATCCGCAGAAAATACCAATTTTCTTTCTTCTCCCGTTGCATGCATGCAACATTAAATGCATCATTAATGCATGGATTTTTTAATGCAACTGGCTTGCCGTGCTAATGCCTTGCCGCGCAGCATGAAATTTTTTTAATATCCTCCCACGCTCCGGTACAGCGGGATGGTGGTCAGCTCACTCCCGCTCTCCGCTAGCGCGGAAGCCACCTAGGCCCGTGCTCGCTCTTACCTTTCGCGCTCGCCCGGTCTGCCGCGGTGTTTACCTGCTTTCCGCGATCCTCAGTCGCGGAATGTGCCACGTATCAGGCTCCGGTCTTTTCGCACTCGACAGGAGACTAGATTTTCAATTATAATGATAAGAGGACTATTTTTGCATTTAAGGAGCAACAGGGGCCAAATTTTTTTAAAAATCAGATACTAGAACCAAACGATTCAAAAATTGGTCGGACCCACCGATGGCTTGCACCAGTCTCTGTCGCCCGCTCCGTCGCACAAGAGGGGAGGCATCAGCCTGGGAAGCCGAGCCGCCACCTGACCGAGGTCGATGAAACGCTTACACTCCTCCATGAAGCAGCGGATGAAGGTACGCCTTGATGCTTCGCACCCACTACTACGAGGCCGACATCACGAGGCGGTTGGGCCGTCATCATCACGCGGTTTCGAACCGTCTATGTTTGTTGATGCTGTGATAACGAGATATTATCACGAGCGGTACAAAACCGTTTGTGATCTGAAATATCACTGAGCGGTTTTATTAAAAACCGTGCGTGAAGTCAATATCCTGAGCGGTTTCAAGCGACAACCGCCTCGTGATACGAGAATATCATAGGCGGTTCTAAATAAAACCGTCGTGATTTGTGACTATCACGGGCGGCTTTTATATAGAACCGTCGTGATATTCTCTATCACGAGCGGTTTGCGATCGAAACCGTCGTGATATTACCTTCCTGAGCGGTTTTAACAAAAACCGTCGTGATAGCTCATACCCTGCCCACAATTTCTTTGTTTTCTGGCTAGCCTCGGGAATTGCTAGCCATGCCCTCTGAAAACAAGCATTCACGAAGCAATTCAAGCAATCACAAAAACAGCATTTCACAATATGATTCAAGCGACCATGACAACTCAAAGTGATCATTACTCAAAATAAATTACAAAAGATCGCATTTGTTCAAGTATTGTCGCTATAGTTACAACTAGATTACAATTGTTTGCGTTGAGAGGTTTTAGTGGGGTGATGCTCTCGGGTTGGCGACGGAGTGAAACTCTCCGTTGTCGTTAATGATTCTGAGTTGATAAAGGCGCGAGCTTCCTCGAATGTCCTTGATCTCTTCATAGAGTGAATCACATTGTAAATCCAAGACACTGCCGCTACCAATTAAGAGTAAAGTGGTAAGCTATATATATTTAAATTTATAATTAGGAAATAATTATTTGAGATTGACAAACCTCGGGATCCTTCTTCTTAGTTTGTAAGGATTAGGCGCATATGATAGCGGGCGTAGATTGCACATAACTCATCATCTTTTTCTTTGGCCTTTGCAAAAATAAATTACATATATAGGTATAGTCGGTTCGAGACGCGTTATTATGAAGTATGATATAGTATTATTGTGTTGTAGCACGTCTTGGAAAATCCATCTGTGTGTGTGTTAGTTAGGCGCTCTTTCCATCGTATATTCCTTTGTTGGCAACATAATTGATGAGCGACCTACATGATTGAAAAAGTTATCCTCGGCCATTTCAAGCGAATGAAGACTACAATAGAGTTATGTAAGGAGGAAATGAGCATACCTCTCGAGTATTCCTCTTAGAGTCTTTGAAGTCGTGCTTGTTGCGGTTTAGGGAATCAAGGTATATCACATGGTTCCTCTTGGGTATAATAACTAAAAGGATCAATGGTACCTACTCATGTATGTCGCTATAGTCATTAAACCTAAGTTAGTCTTTGCGTATAATGTACAAATGAAATTTGTATAGCAAGTAGTGACACTTACCCACGGTTGTAGGGCACCACTATGTACTTCATGTTCCTCTGTAGAAGCAATGACCTCGTTATGTATTTCTCGACGAAGGGCGAGTCTTGTAGGATGGTTTGCAGCGATACCACGTGTGGGTCGAAGAAACCCACCGGTTCTTTCCATTCGGACATTTTGCGGCATGTATCTATACATAAGCAATGAGTTGTGATATTTATCGGTATTAGATGAATGTAGAACTTGATTATGCGCACTACGATGTCAACATCGTAGAAGCGAGGCGTCGAGGCCAGCGAGGTTGAATAGTTCAAATAAATCATTGAAGCCCTGACGAAGTACCTCGTCCGTTGAAGAAATGCTTGTCCTCGTATCTAGCGGTGATTCGATGTCGGACCCCTTCTTTTGGGTCTTGTCCAAGTACCGGGCATGCAAAGCGACAAGCATGTCGGCGTGCATTATCTGTGGCCGAACACAGCGGTTTTCGATGATGTATTTCCGGGTATCGCGGACTTCCGGGTATCGCGGACTTCCGGACTTCCGGACTTGGGGGCGCTTATGCGTTCGTTGATTTGATTTGGCCTTAGCGATTGGCATCGTCTTTTTGTGAGACGACTTCGAACCGTCGTACGGCACGCTTTTTTGTTCGCCGGCGTCTTCTCCACGGGAATCGAAGAGGTGGCCTTTTGGTGAAACATGAGGTGGAGTCATCGAGGTCCGTTGGAGAGGAATGGTCGTGTCGGATCGCGGCCTTCTTTGGTTCGAGGCGATGTTCTTCTTGGGCCCTTTGGATAAAGAGGGCGGCATCCCTAGTGTTGTGATCTCTTCGTTCGGGCAAATGTCGGCGGGATGGCTCGAGAAATTGACATGTACCATATCCACGGACCTTGGCGTAACCGTGCACCAGCGGGCACCGTCTTTGCCTTGCCCTTCCTCGTATGGATACACCATCCCTGCTTGACCTCAATACAAAGGACCCATCCATCCTCACTTGGAGCTTCTGAGGCGTCGGCTCCTACAAAGCGATCGCAATTAGCTAAGGCGTCGTTAGGGTCTATCTTTGGTGCATTCCATAGATGTACGTTACCTTGATGTCGTCTATCGGTGTCGGACGTCGTCATGTTCACAATTATCTTGTGACGACGCTACTCCGACGTCGAGGAGGGCTGTCTTCAAATTAGCGGGGCGACTTGCGGCCGTGGCTCATGAGTATATCCATTTGACTCATAATCTTGCCATCTCTACTTGAAATTGGTTAGTAATCATCTGTACCAAGCGGTTGTCGTGCTCGGCCTTGGATCTCTTCCTAGTCCTATCGTGTAGTAGTCGTCGCGAATCCATGAATCCAAGATACGTTAACCCCAAGGCCTCGCGTGCGACAAGGTGCTCCTTGTTTCCCAAGGCCGTAGATAGTATATCCTTCTCCCTGTCCGCACGAAAGGAGCCTTGGGAAGCTTGGGCAGTCAAGTCACGCTGCAAGAGGTCATCACGTTATTATAGACACTATGAAGTTATGGACTTATTAACAACTTAGTAGTTCGATATACTTACCACACGTTGGGACACTTCTGAGTCTGCGGGTTTGTGAAGGAGATCTTTGCCGAAGGCGAGACTTGTGCCTCGCTTTTAACGGCTTAGGAGCAGCGGTGCGTGACATCGAAGCGGGTTCTCCTTCTCCGCCGCCCATTCCTCGTATTTACAGCGTACCAGCGGTGCGAGTCTGTCTTGGTGAGTGTTTCGTGTCTGGAGAGCTTTGTGCGCGCACTTTGCTCCTTAAATTCGCCGATGTTTTCATAGCCACAAAGGTGTCCCATGCTTCGCGTCAGAATCTATCTTTGCTTGAAGGCGTCGACCCGTGTTCACGTGCCGTGACAAGAATGCTCTTGAAGGTCCTCCACGATTTACCCATCGTGAGCATCGCCGTCCGTTGCCGCGTGCCACATGTATACGGAATAGTGAACTTCTCTGAAAGTTACTGGTCCACTGTAGCGCCTTCGCTTCTTTCGTCGAGTCCTTCCACCTTGGTGTGGTGATGAGGACCCGTTCCTTCAAGTATCCCATGAGATGGTCAGGAATCTACGCGGCGATCTCTTGGGACTCGAGAGGACCCCAAAGTCAACGACCTCCGTGATGACCGGTAGGCTCGTAGGCATTTTCGATTGTCCTCTGCCATCTCGCTTAGTGTCATTATAAATCGGCGGTGGCGTGCCTCGTCGGCGCCTCTTCCATCTGTGAGGTCGGTGTTGGCGGCCTCGTCGGCGCCTCTTCCATCTGCGGGGTCGGTGTTGGCGGCCTCGTCGGCGCCTCTTCCATCTGCGGCGTCGGTGGCAATGGCGAAGAGCAGTGCCTCTGCCATCTCGCTTACTTGCTCTCGGGAAGAAATCTGAGAGGTTGACTATAGAGATCAAGATGGCAAATGAAGAGTTGAATGAGCTCATCTGAGACTACTAACATTCCTAACACTCCTTAATCCACGAGCTTCTATTCTAACACTCCTAACACTCCTTAATCCACCAGCTTCTCTTGTGATCTTTGTATAGATAGAAACTCTATACTCTTCATGAAATGAATATGATAATATAAATTCAAACTATGAGCTCTAAACAATACTTTTTTAAGCTGTCAAATGATCTCAAGCTGTTAACAAAAAGCAGATTAAACTTCGATCAAGCAGAGGTTGACTACGAGAGATCAAGATGGCAAATGAAAAGTTGAATGAGCTCATACATACTACTAGAAGAATCACAAACTAGTCAATACAAGCGATCAATTTGCAATAGAACTATGAAATTTGAACCGAAAGTAACCAATTAACGATTACAACATATTGTGATAGCAAGTAATACAATAGAGCTCAAGTATGAACTAACTATCACATTCAATCTCAATATAAGAGCGAGTTCATCACGAGCATGTCAACAAAGCCCAGCGATCAATTTGCAATATCTTGATACTAGACTCAAAAATCGAGAACTAATACGAGATCAAGGTATCAACTATTGCAAATATATATATATATATATATATATATATATATATATATATATATATATATATATATATATATATATATATATATATATATATATGCAAAGATCATAGAAGCGCCACGGAGGAGCAATACTCACAGAGAGGATGGGAAAAGAACTCACGATTGCCAGACACTATTCCAACATATTAATTGATGATATTATGTGCTCTCGGAAGGAGAGTAGCTAAAGAACAAGTCTTTGCCATCTCAATCCTATTGTCTATACTCTTCATGAAATGAATATGATAATATAAATTCAAACTATGAGCTCTAAACAATACTTTGTAGCGTCAAATGATCTCAAGCATTAGCAACAGATTAAACTTCGATCAAGCAGAGGTTGACTACAGAGATCAAGATGACAAATGAAAAGTTGAATGAGCTCATACATACTACTAGAAGAATCACAAACTAGTCAATACAAGCGATCAATTTGCAATAGAACTATGAAATTTGAACAAGAAAGTAACCAATTAACGATTACAACATATTGGCGGTAGCAAGTAATACAATAGAGCTCAAGTATGAACTAACTATCACATTCAATCTCATTATAAGGCGGAGTTCATCACGAGCATGTCAACAAAGCCCATGATTAATTTGCAACTTGCAAATATATATATATATATATATATATATATATATATATATATATATATATATATATATATATATATATATATATATATATATATATATATATATATATATATATATATATATATATATATGATCAACCGAAGCGCCACGGAGGAGCAATACTCACAGAGAGGATGCCGCACAAGAAGCTGGGGAGGTCGGTCAGGGAGGAGGCCGATCTTGAGGGAGGAGGAGGTCGGGGAGGAGGTCGACCACGGGAGGAGAAGTGGGGAGAAGGCGGGAGGAGGAGGCCGAGGGGAGGAGGACGGCGGCGTCGAGGTCGGGCGCCAATGTCGGGCGGCAAGACCGAGGGTCAAGGCGTCGGGGCTTCTGACTGAGAGGTGAGCAGGCGCGCCGAGGTCGGGCGGCGGCACCGAGGTCGGGCGGCGGCCGAGGTCGTGGTTGGCGGTGGCGAGCCCTAAACCCTAGAGGAGGCGTAAGCAGCGAGAGCGTAAGGGGCGTGAGGAGAGGAAGTGAAGTGAGAGGAAAACCTAGCGTTTCGCCTTATAAAAAGTATATCACAGAGCGGTTCTATTATGGAACCGTGCAGTGATATATATCACTGAGCGGTTCTCATTTCAACCGTCAGTGATAATATTCCTGAGCGGTTGTATAATAAAACCGTCTGTGATAGCCTATAACACGAGGCCAATTTATGATATCGACAAAACATCTTGAACTCGGTGAGACATAAATATCACGAGAAAACATAGTGAACTTCTTTGAGACAAGTATGATGACAATTATGACAAGTCCATATGAATTCTAACTTTGGTGACAAGTATGATGATAAGTTCATAACACATTTGACTTCAAAATTTCATATCTAATTCAACTCAACTCCAAATCAAGTGAAACCAATTTTGATACTCCACATTACAATGTCGTCCACACATTGACATTAATATCAAATATGACAAGTCCATAACAAGTTCATAACACATTTGACTTCAAAATTTCATATCTAATTCAACTCAACTCGAAATCAAGTATGATGACAATTTTGATACTCCACATTACAATGTACGTCCACATTGACATCAATATCAAATATGACAAGTCCATAACACATCAACACATGACAATTTCATGTTGACATCAAAATATATGAGAGATTACAAGTCCATAACACATGATGTTATGGAATAAATTAATTACATTGGAGTAAATTCTTAATTAAGATATAGGCCTTCATGATGATCGACGCGCATATAGCTAGCTTCCTCATTGGGTTCTTCCTCGAGCCTAATGCCGTTTCGAAAGGAGGCAACTCGTCAAATTGATTGTATTCTTCCTCGCCCACTACATTCTCAACTCCGACAATCCTCCTTTTCCATGAAGAACTACGTGGCGCTTCTTATTTGCGGGTCGGTTACATAGAAGACTTGAACAACTTGGTTGCTTGATCGAATGGTTCGTCTTTATATCCGACACGTTAGAGGTCCACGGTAGTGACACCGTGCTTGTCGACCTTCACTTGTCTTGAGATGGACCCGCGACACGAAATAGGGGATCTTGAAAAGCGTAGTCGAGCTCCCATATCTCGTCTATTTGCCCATAGTAGGAGCTCCTCATCCCATCGGTCTTGAATGCATCTATCACGGACACCGCTATTACGGGTATGCTCTTCCTATCTGGTTGCCGTATAAAATGTGTACCCATTGATGTCGTATCCTTGCCATGTGACAATTGTAAATTGTGGCCCTCGTGCCAACCATAGCAACATATCATCACTTGATGACCTCCCGTGATTCGCACCTTTAACCATTCGTTGAACAAGCGGTTGTGCTCTCTCGTGATCCAAACCTCCGACGGTGCGGATTACATTGGCGCACCATGTCTTTGTGCTCGTCGATATCACGGGGACACTTGGGTCATGTGTTGCAAGACCATGAAATGGGCTTGGCGTATGTATCGGATCGGAGTTATTGATTTCCTTCCGATGGTCGATACCATCGATCTCCCCTCATGGCGAGATAGAGGCACACCTATCGGTTCCACGAGCCATGTAGTCGACGCGAACTCAATGACCTCTTCGGTTGCATAACCTTCGATGATCTTGCCCTCCGGTCGAGATCGATTAAAATCGTAGGACTTGAGAATTCCCATGTACCTCTCGAGCGGGTACATATGGCGAAGAACACAAGGCGCATATCTTTATCTCTCTCACAAGGTGAACAATGAGATGGACCATGATATCGAAAAATGGCGGAGGAAATACATCTCAAGATGACATAGAGTGGTCACCACCTCGGCTGCGAGCATCTAGTCCTTGGGGATCAATGATCTTATGAGCAATTGAGTTGAAAAAATAACTGACCTCAAGATTGCCACTCGGACCTTGTTCGGCAAGATACTTCTAATTACCAACAGGAAGCATTTGTGTCATCGGCACATGACAATCATGAGACTTCATACCAATTAATTTCAAATCTTGCATAGAAACAAGGTTCTTAATGTTAGCGGAGTAACGGATGGGACTTTCACTCCATGCAAGCTCGCACGATTCATTTCTCTCGGCCTTGGATAGAGTGTAGCAAAATTTGGGGAAAATACGTTAAATCTGTATTGGTCTCTCTGGGTGCTAACTCAGTCCTTATGTTCATATCAACCAAGTCACGCCGTGCGTTAACACCATCCTTTGTTTTGCCACTAATGTTGACAAGAGACCAATCAAGCTATCACATACATTCTTTCTCGTGCATGACATCGATGCGATGGCGAACTTCTAAGTGCTCCCAATAAGGCAAGTCCCAAAAATTGACCGCTTCTTCGAGATGTTCTTCTCACGGGTTCTTAATTTACGTCCCTTCCCAAGCACAACATCGATATCCTTAACCATATCATAGACCTCTTTCCTCTAAAAGCCCTTAGAGTGAATCGTTCTCCTTATTTCCGTCGAATTGTTTTTCATCTTGCGGTATGGGTGACTCTGAGGAAGGAACCTACGGTGGCCTATATACACGATTTTTGTGAGTTGTTGACCATACACTCTCTGTAGCATCTAGCGGTCTTGCGACGGGCTTTGGCTCCTTTTGTCTTTGAAGCTTGACAGGTTACCAAGGCGAAAAATCATTGATGGTGCGAGAACAACATGGCGCGTAAAGTGAAGTTCTCTCGTTTGTCGCATCCCATACCTGCCCCTTCGTTCCACAGTGTCACAAGATCTTCGGCAATGGTGCTAGGTACACATCAATATCATTCCCGGGTTGCTTGGCCCTTGGATAAGTAGCGACATCAAAATGTACTTCCGCTTCATACCACGACCAAGGAGGAAGGTTGTACATACATAGATTCACGGGCGGTGCTATATCATTGCTCATGTTACCGAAAGGATTCATTCCATCTGTACTCAACCCTAACCTTATGTTCCTCGGTTCCGACCGAACTCTTGAAGCTCGATCGAAGTTTCTCCATTTGGCGAATCGGCGAGGTGTCTTAGCTTTCCATCTCTCTTACGCTCCTCGAGTGCCAACGCGATAATCTTGCGTCCTTTGCGTTCGCAAATAAGCGCTTCAAGCGTGGGATCATGTGCGAGATACCACAACATCTTAGCAGGAGGTCCTTGCTTCACCTTAGCGATGATCGGCGCTTGTATCGGGATGCTTTGCACAGGACATACATGCATGTCGCATATTCTTTACGGTAGAGGATACAATCATTAGGACATGCATGTATTCGTAATAGCCCAAATTTTCAAATTTGGTTAAAGTTTAAAACTTATTTGAATTTGTGAATTTTCTGAAATTTTAAAAGCTTTTTCCTAAATGTTTTAAAGCTAAAATAATTTAATTACAAAATATATTATCAAGTTTAAGTTGAGAATAATTTTATTAAGTCTAAAATGTCTCTAAGGTTTATGAGAGTTTTTGTAGAATTTTTAGGCTCTTTTGCTATTTTCTAAGTCTAAAAGGAATTAACAGATTATTTAAATTAGAAAACTAAAAAAAAACCTCGCAGTGTTTGGGCGAAACCCTAGCTCGGCCCACTTACCTCACACCGCGACGCTGCCCACTCGGCCAACTCAACATGGCGGCTCACCTAGTGACCGTCCGATGTGCATCGGACGGCCAAGAAGCCTCCACGCACTCCGCGTCCCCGCGCCGTCCGATGCAAATCCGAGGGCCCGCCTCTTTCTTCTCCCCCGCGCCTGTCTTCCTCGCGCAAACACCGCGCCCGGCTCCGCCGCCATTGACGTCTTCAACGAGCTCGCAACGGGCGCCTCCCCAACCGCCCCGATCTTCGCGCGTTCGTGCGCGTGAACCGCACGCACGAGCCGCCCCCACTCCCCCTCTCTCCCCTCTTCTCCGCTGAAGCTTCGCCCGCGCCCGAAACCACCGCCGCCACGTTCATGCACACGATCTCCACTCCTCCTCCTCCCCGGCCCCTATAAAAGGCACCCCCGGGTAGCCCTTGCCTCACCGTCTCCAACGCCACCACTCGCTCCGTCTCTCTCTCCCTATGCTCGCCGAATTTGGGATTTTCCTCGCCGCCGGTCCCGAAGCGTGGAGCTTCGATTCCGTCGCCGCCGTCGACGCCGGGTCCTCGCCATCGCCACCACCTCCATCGACTTGGCGTCGCGCAGTGGTGCCCTCCTCGCGTCGCCGGAGCTCCACGGAACCACCCTTCACCGTCGACCCAGCGCCGCCGCCGCTTCGCTTCGCCGCCCGGCCATCCTGTCCGCGCCTTCCGTGTGGGTGAGCTCCTAGGTTCCCGTCTCCTCCTTGTCTCGTCGCATCTTCGCCGGCCATAGAGGCAAAGACGGCTATTGGTGACCCTCGGTCCCAGCAGCGCCGCGCCATTGCCCGCGTGGCGTGCCGCGTGTCGCCCATGTGGCGCCACCTCACGCCCATGTGGCGACCACGTCGGTGGGCGCGCCACATCACGCCACCTCCTCGTGCGCCAAGGCGCGTGGACTAAGTCCACGTGGTAGTGTCTCTCGATATAAAGGGCCGCACGTCGAATTGTTTTTAATTTCTTTTAAATCCCGAATTCCTTCGCTGATGTCGACATTATGCAATAATTAGATTTCCTTTAGAAAAATAATTCGGGAAATTGTTTAAAAAAGCGGATTTAGGATTTAAATTGAAAAATTCATAACTTATTCATCCTAGTTCCAAATTAGATGATTCAAATTGCTAAATTCTTAGAAAATTATTATCTAACTAAATAAAATATAATTATTCAATTTGGAGTCCATTTTAGTTCTGTTTTAGAATTTAGAAATTCATTTAAATTCCAAATTTAGATTTAAATTTGTAAAATTCATATCATCTGAATTCCAACTCCAAATTTAGTGAATTAAATTTCTAAAATTTTATAAAAATATTATCTAGATTAATAAATTAAAATTTGTTTATTTGGAATTAGTTTAAACTGTCATGTTTTAAGTTAAAATTATTTAAATTGCAAATTTAGGATTTTAAACTTGCAAAGTTCATAGCTTTTATTTCTGTTTCCAAATTGAGTGTTTCAAATTTATAAAATCTTATAAAATTATTATCTAGCCAAATAAAATATAATTATTTTATTTGGAGTTAGTTTAAACTGTCGTCTTGTATTTATTTTGAGTTTCAATTGATTGTCGTATTTTCACGTTTAGATTACTGACGATTAGGAATTTGATTCTTAGAAGAATTAGAATTTCAAGACTTCAGCGAAGGCAAGTTATACTTTGATCATCTTGCACCTACTATTTTAAAGTTATTTAAATTCAGTTTTCAAATTATTAAGTGCATGCATACTTTTATTCAAGTATTTTAAATTCCTGTTTAAATGATTAGATATTCCAACTGTCCTTGTATGGCCAATATTGAATATTGAAATGTCATCCCTTGTCCCCATAGATAAATGGTTTGGAAATGCTTAGCAAATGCTTAGACCATGATTTTGATTTTGGGGAGGATTTAGCCAAATCTTTACAAACTGTTTTAACTTGAACCTATGGTATTGTCTTACCATAGAATTGTTGTAAAGGTGGTTTTACTAAATAAAATAAAGATGTTTTGGACTTGGGCGTAACGGATGAAAGGTGGGTGCAGGTTTATGCACGGGTTTAATCTGGTTAGGATTAAAGCCCAGGGTTTAATTTGAAAGACGCCCAAGTCAATTAAGGACCGGCCTTTGAGCGTTCCTTTGCTATGCCAAAACGTACCACCACATGTCTGTATGGGAAGGACACGGCTTAATAATTTGGGATACCTCATAGATATTCGTGCCATGTTGTATGAGTGGGTGTTGGTTAGACACACATGGCGCAAGAGGGGCTCCGGAGGATGGTTAGTCCAATGGAAGCGAAACCTTAGCGGCACGAGTATTGTGAGGTAGATAATTATAACGGACCTTGTGATATTTGCTCTGTCACACGCCTTAGGAAGCGTGGATTGGCCGACACAAAGGGTATAATATCTCGTGTGGGTAAAGCTGTACAAACTCTGCGAGTAGAAAACTATTGAATAGCAGCGTCATGATCATGGACATGCTAGCAAAGCCACTTTGAGTTAGACTTGTTTTTGGTTTTAAAATGGTTTCAACAGATGTTTTCGGGATGGATAGTCCTGTGGGAAAATTGGGCGGTTAGCCATTGTGATTGGAGGATATCCATCACCTTTCTTGGAGGTTATCCACATTATTCCATTGTCATTTAAAATATGATTTTAATTAATGTATGAAAATGGCCTTGCAATCTATTATGATTATTTAAATTAAAGCTGCGCTTTACATAAAATAAACCGCCAATGTCCTTTGTTTACCTTATGCATGCATTACAATTCCATATTGGGTGTAACTTGCGAGCACAGTAGTTGTGCTCATGCTTGCTTTATGCAACAAAATTTCGAGAGAAGACTACTATCGGGGACGGTGAGGACACGACGCCTAGGCTCGCCCCAGCACGATTACTGTGGCGGATCGTTCGCCTACTACTATCTTCTTATTTCATTGTGTTATTTACTTCTTTATTTGGCTTCATGCCCAATTGTATCGAACTCGATTTACTATTAATGAAATGCGAGATTTGGTTATGTTATCATTTTTGTAACTGTGTACACCGGAAAGCCTGGACTGGTGTATGAACACAGAGGGTTCGGGATCTTTCGTTCCCGGGTCCGACATATTCTTTCTACTTCCATTCCCAATGGACAAATAACCTTCTTTGCTTGATAGGTGGTGCTGGGCAACACGTTTCCCTCCGGAAGGATGTCCGCTAGGAGACCTAACAACGCCGTGAAACTCTTATCGGACCAACCATTGCTTGCCTTCAATTTCAGCAGTTCAAGCACGGTTGACAACCTTGTATATTCGGCTTGCAACCAGGGAAGAAAGGTCTCACCGAGTCCTCCCTTAAGCCCTCGAATTTACAAAACTCTCTCTCTGTAGTTCTCTTACGCATCGCGTAGCATCGATTGATTGTCATCGTGTGACATATCCTCATCAAAAGCGATGAGATCCACATCCGTGTCGTTAACTTCCTCGGCGGTGCGTCATTACTAACTTCATGTGTAATAATCGCTCTTCACCGTGGTGGTCCAACATGTATACCCTTTTGTGAAACCCTTGAATCAAGTGTGCTTCTATTTGCGCGCGTTGTTAAACATCTTCAAATTACCACAATCAATGCATGGACAATTACATAAAATTTATCTCCTTCTTCAACATATCACGCTTTCGTGGCTCTTCTAAAAGCAACCACGCCATTAATGTACTCTTGACTCACACGGCTCATCTGTACATCCGGTTTGATCCATCTACACTACGCATGTAACAAATTAGTGTCAAAATTGATTAGCGATTAATTTATAGCAAATATAAAGGGTTATAGATCGTTACCCTTGGAGGTCACGAAGAAAATCGATTCCTCTCCTTTCCTTCTCCTCTCTAAGGTGGCGCAATGGGGAGGAGGTGGCGGGTGTTGGAGGCGCTAGGGCAAGGGTCCAACCTTCTCCTCTCTAAGTCGGCGCAACGGATAATTATTGATTATCTGCATGATTGTTGATTAGATACGAGACAAAAGACAAGAGGAAGATCCTAATTAATAACTAGCAAGTTGGTCCGCGCGATTGTGCGGGTATCCGTTTTCATATAATTGAAACAATAAACCCTTTGTGATGGCGTTTCTTCATGGATATAAATGGAGGAAATATAAAATACATCATTGCACATGTGACTTATCTTGGTGTGTCATAAATTCTTCTTTTTAATCTGTTCTAGAAAACTACTCATGAAATTAGTTACGATTAAGACTTTCACTTCTTTGCACGCGTACTTACTCGTTTTGTCTCATCGTTGCACAAAGGAATTACACAGATTAATTAAAGGCTACATGTTTTGCTTTTCATTTTCTACAAATAGGGTCCATCAAATTGAGAGCTAGATGTACGTCGTTTTGCCTTTTCCCATTAAGTAGTATTAATTGAAACCTAAACCCTATGCTTCCGATTAAGGAATACAACAAAGAAAACAAAACATTAGCGTCTATGTACAGAGTAGCAAAGTCGGGAAATTCACTAATCAATAGAGTGGAAAAAGGATAATCGAGATTACTTCATCTGTTTAATTAGGGAGAAATCGCAGTTGGAGGAGCTAAGGGAGGAAGTGGCACGGCACTGGGAGGAGAAGCTAGCTACTAGATTTAAGTGGAGCCCAGCAGAGAGGGCGGTTGATTATATTTATCCAAACGCTGGCAGCAGAGGAGTGGCAGAGCACGGCGATGAAGGGGCGGTCTGGCGAGAGGATGTGTCGCGCTCAATTTATCTGCGATGGGCATATCACGAGCGGTTCTTAATAAAACCGTGCATGATAGATGACTATCACAGATGGTTTGTAAATAGAACCGTATGTGATATTACCGAGCAGTTCTATTCACAAACCGTGCGTGATAATCACCAAATCACGCAGCGGTTTGTAAATAGAACCGAAATGCGTGATATTACCTGACGGTTATTAAATAGAACAAATGCGTGATTGGGTGATTATCACAGGCGGTTTGTGAATAGAACCGTCTCGTAATATCACGCGGTTCTATTTACAAACCGTCGTGATAGATGACTATCACGAGCGGTTCTAAAAATACCGTCGTGATATTCTTCGCGCCACCCGCAGGTGCGGCAATGGCCAACACAGACGGTTCCAAAGGAACCGTTTGTGATGGGGCGTCTACTATAGCCTGTTTTGTAGTAGTGACTTGACTGAGAGCAAGGAGAGCAAGGCCGTCGCGCGCATGGCCGGATCTGCCAGAGGGAGGACAACGACACGTTTGCGGTCAAGGGGGAGAAGGGCGCTGAGGTCATCGAGGCTGACCGCCATTGCAAGACATTGTCAAGACCGCGAATCGGGTGAGGAGGAGGCGCTACCATGGAAGCCGCCGCCTCCGGTCTTCGTGGCCATGGCTGCCCAGTTGAGCTCGCCGCCGTCGTGCTTCCAAGATCCGCCTACGCCTCTAGATACGCCGCGCGCTGGCTCGAGGTCGAGGACGCCCGCTGCCACCGGACGGAGGTCGAGGACTGCCGCACGCCACCACACTTCGCCACCGCACTCCAGATCTGCCGATGACATCGACGTGGCGATTGTCAATGGTTGGCTCGGCGATGGAAAGATGGGGAGAGAGCTGGGGATCGGGTGGGTGGAGAGAGAGTTGTGATGAGGTGGTGTTTTTGTTCTTTAATTTAATGTGCGGTGTGACCTATGTCAGCCGTCTATAATCATTGTCACGTAGGATTTTTGCTGACGTAGATGAAAGAGAATGAAGAGAGAGAAAGATGCTGTCTACAATCCTGTAGTCGACTATAGCACAAGAAACAAGAAAAACATTAAAAGATTGTGTGTTCTATAAAGACAACTAAAAAGACAGCAGCCGTCTATACTATTGTATGAGCTGTCTTTAGTACTGTCTACAAGTGACATGAATAGTTGTTATAGACAGCAGCTATCTATACCATTGTACATGTCCTTAGAGAGGGAGAGAGGTACTGTCTACTGTGTATTTAAGAGGGAAAGACAAAATTAGCATATGTATGATGTGGCAATTCTTAGTGTCTAAGGAGACACGTCACATTTTAGATGCTTTAAGACAAATCCGGCTATTCCTGAGTTCGCGTTTATGGCATGGTCATCTTCAACGACTACTGTTCCGTTTTAGACTACTCCTTTGACATTTGACAAGAAAGGAAAGCAACCGAGAGGAGTCAATCGGACCCATCGTAGTGGGCTCTACAGACGCGTGAAGCGTGTGCACCGCGACCGATGATATGCACATCGCATCTTCAGGTCTCGACGTCTCATGCAGCCAGCTGTCACGTTCCCGACTTGCCAAACACAAATAGCACTAGAATATGGTAGATTCCTGTAGATTACAGGGTAATTTGGGAGAATATATGGAGGATTTGAGAAGGATTAGAGGGTGGGAGGAAAAACGACATAATACGGGGAAGACAGAGAGAGCAAGCGGTCAGAGGAAGAAGGCAAAATGGCTATTCATTACATTTTTATCCTCTTATTTCTTTGGTCCATGCCCTTTAGTACTCCCCAATGGTCATGGGCTATTGCTTGCCATTGCTTGGCGTTGGGCCGAGCCGGTTCATGACATTCTCCCCTCCTTGAGATTCGGCTTGCCCTCAAGCCGTGGTAAGAAAAATACCTTCCAGAATCACCGATGAAACAAGCCCCTTTGGTATCTGAATCGATACTCTTGATGATAGGTTCGTGGTCACCGAGTTGCCTTCAGTGATGAGAGCTCTCGGCTCATGCGCTGCAATGTTCAGAAGACCCTTCAAGTGTTGTGAGGTAGAGTTGAATGTCTGAGATGTCGAATTCCCCCTCCCTATCTTGGAGTTCCCCAAAGAATCTCGTCAAAAGTGGTTCTTTCTGATGGGCGAAGACAAATGTTAAGAATGTCCTGCTCTGCTCTTTCGGGTCCACATCAAGCCGTTCCTTGAAGAACTGTTTGATAGTTTCTATCTTAGGATTAACCGTGGCTTCAATGTTGTTGTTGATGTTAGGGCTTTGTGTGTGATCATTTCCAGAGAAATTCACATTAGCAATATATCCAGTTCCAAATTTCGACTTCAGCCTTATTGAAGTCCCAATGCAACGCAATTTCCCTTTTGCCATGATAGCTATCCGGTCACTTAGAATGTCAGCTTCCTCCATGGAATGGGTGGTCAAGACAATAGCTCTTCCTTTCTTTGTCTCGGTACCAGCAGTGCAGTTTTGAGCTAGATAAACTTCAGTTGAGATGCCTTCCTCATTGATGTAGATGACACGCTTGACAGTGTCAAGTTGCCCACCTATATCAATCAACTTAATTTCATTTTGAATGCTCTGAATGCCCAACTTATGTAATTTTTGAGTGGCGTCAAACGATTCGTTCTGAGCAAACTCATGAAGCTTCTGAAGATGTCGTAGTTTGACCCTCGACCTTTCAATCTCTAGCTTTAGATGATCCTGCTCATGAGAATATTTCAGATTTGTTGCAATTTAAAATCGCCTTTGATCGAGTGATCGGGTAAACTATCTCTTCGGAAGCTCTTATAGATAGAATTTCCACTTCGCTCTTTCTTTGAAGCAAGGCTTCAAGTGATTGAGTATGAACTTGTCAAAGGTTTGTGTTATCATGGTAAGAGCTCTCGCTCCCATGGTTTGACTCTCTGAGAAGCATTGCAATTGTTGATCACCATGACCGGATACACTAGCAATAGCCGAGGTGACCTCCACTCATCTTGATTTGAGAATTTTGCACAACAAGCGAATTATCAATTGGTGTTTGAGAACTGCACCAAACTCATCTTGAGTGCCTATATCTGAACTGAATAGCAGACAACTTCCTCGTCTAGGTGGTGGCCATGGCTCCATCTCAACCACCATACATTTCACACCAATTGCTTGATCAGATGGCCAAGGTGGTAGCAGCCTCGTTCCACCGTCATTTTTCATGAAGCATGGTTGAGATTGCAAAAAGCTCTTCTCAGTTCTGCTGCTCCTATCTTCTCGAACAGGTGGTAGCCATGGATTTAGTTCCCATAGCACAAATTCTTGTTGGGTTCCAACACAATGGTTTGACATCGATAATATAGTTGAGAAATATTGAGATGGTGGTGGCCAGGGTTGTTGCAGACTAGTAGTACCACTTGAACTCAACTTTTCCCCTCGATCATGAGGCATTTCATTGACAATTTGAATTGTAACACTCACATCCTCAATTGGTGCTCTATCAGGAGGCCATTCATGGAACACTTGATATGATACTTGGTTGTCCACATTCAAAGATTGCTTCCTGTTGTCGACGTGCAAATCGGGGCTATGTGGTGTCTTCTCATGCAAGGATGGCCATGGAGGTGGAGGTGGCTCTGGGTTGGCCCTGCCGGGTGGCAGACATGATGTTGTAGGCGTCTGTCCCGGCGGTCGGGTGGCTTGATCCCAGAGACAATACACCGAGCAGTGGCAGCTGATGGTCACATGCGTCGTCATGGCGAGGTCCCCGAGAACGGCGCCAAGCATGCCATTGGTGGACAGCTTTGGCAGCAAACTGAGGGGCCATACTTGGGCAGAGTGAGCAAAACTATTCTTTGGCGGCAGCAGCTTGACGTCATACTCATTGTGGCATTCCATCGAACACTTGGCATGCACCACAGTGTCTAGCTTGATAGGTGTTGATACCCTTCGCGCAGAGATCATCGGGAGGCCTGCAAGCACGGAGATGATCATGGACGTAGCCCTCGTCGCAAGGGATGTGGTCGCGTCATGGCCGTCGCTGGCATTGGGTTCGAGGCCTGGCGTCGAACACTTGGTGGGCATGGAAGTGCAGCTGATGGAGGTGGAGAGGACGATGTCGAGGGCCGCATCGACGACGCGGGCTGATGATGAGGCCGCGTGAGGTGCTGCCGACTTGGGGACGAGCGCAGATGTGCCCTCCGGCAGTGGTGACGAGGACATGGCTCCGGAGACTGGGGTAAGCACATCAACGTCGTGGTTGGACCACGATGTCGAACAGGTGGGGGGCATCGTGGTGGCGAGTTTGGTGGAGTCGATGGTGGCGGCGTCGCTGTCGGCATCGAGCTCCTCGGTGGCGACTACTGCCGCGGAAGACTTGAGGCTCGCCAGTTGGTCCAACACCCTCTCACACAACACGATCACTTGCTTCAGCTCCCCTCGAATCGAATGCTCTGATACCATATTGTCACGTTCCCGACTTGCCAAACACAAATAGCACTAGAATATGGTAGATTCCTGTAGATTACGGGGTAATTTGGGAGAATATATGGAGGATTTGAGAAGGATTAGAGGGTGGGAGGAAAAACAGCATAATACGGGAAGACAGAGAGAGCAGGCAGTCAGGAGGAAGAAGGCAAAATGGCTATTCTGTTCTGTTTTATCCTCTTGCGCTGCTGGTCCATACCCTTTAGTACTCCCCCAATAGTCATGGGCTATTGCTTGCCATTGCTTGGCGTTGGGCCGGGCCGATTCATGACACCAGCGTAGCCAGCCGTGTTACGCGTGAGCACAACACCGTGCGGATGAGACGAGCTCACCGACACGCGCCGGCCAGTGTCCTGCTTAACTAGAAACGCAAGAGGGATGGGACACCAAAAGCTGTGCTGATCAAAGACCGGAGGCGGCGGTCACGGCAAGCTGCATGCGTCCGCGGTGTACGTACGCGCCTCCTGTCAATCTATCATCCTGATGCCGCAACGTACTTACGTTTCCAGAGGCGCGCGGCCCATCAGCTCCCGGATGCGCGCCGCTGCCGTTTGACGCGCGCTTCACACGGGCAACCGCCCCCGCGGCTACTACTGCCCGTCGCGGTCTGAAGGCAAGGCATATGCAAGACTGCTCGGTGTCGACTGCAAATCAATGAACAACAAGCGTTTATAGACACTTTTTTTTGGCGAATTCACAGTCACGGTTTTATCTTTGGTATTCTACCAGCTTTTGCTTAATTTTTCACCTGATCTTTTTCTTTCGATTGTTGATGTAGTCTTTCTCCGTCATTCCAAAGGGGGCAAAGTGAAGCTCTTGGCCACACTTCTTCAGGTGCAATGGTGTGCCTCGCTTTGATTATCAATGATTCAATACAGCACAAGCGAAACGGGAAGCAGGCAGCGCAATACATATTTGAGTAGCTGGTGATTTCATTTCATTATGGATACACAGACACATCTTGGCTTGTACAGCAGAAACCATTCTGCTCTGACCTAGCGACTTTCTTGCATACGTCCTATCTAGGTACGAACAGGGCGTTATTTGGGGAGCACTATAATGAGGAGAAAAGCTCAGCCTTAATACAATCTAGCTACATCGATCGATCCGGTTCTTGGTAACCTTGACGTCGCCCATTACTCTAGCCGCTACAAGTTTATTCACGCTGCCATGCATCTAGCAGTCGGTGTCATCCACTCCCAGTCCCTCCATTCGAGGGCCTTTCAGGCGCGGATTATTGGCAAAGCTGCAGGAAAGAAGCCAACGATCAGCAAAATTGAGCTAACCGCCACGCATTATTATACCCAAATAGAGCGCGATAAAATGGCTAAGCAAGGTCAGAAAGCACTGAAAGGCGGCATTTGTTCGAAGTTTTACTGGTCTGCGCCTCCAACTTGGAATCTTAGCTAGCCGTACCTAAAATCTGAGCATATTTCTAATTTCTCCAAACAGATAGGAATATCCCAATACCGTGAAGGCAGTTCCATTACACCTACCTGCTCGGAGGCATGTTCTTGAATGGTCCGGATGTCGGAATTGTTCCACAAAGATCATTGTTTGAGAGATCTCTGCAGTGGAAAGAAGGGACAAAAAGTTAATATGGCCGAAAAAGGTGTGCAACGAAGAATGGAGATATTGGGAACACTGGAAGTTCAACTGTTACTTACAAAACTTTCAGGTTGGACAGTCCAACCAGTTCCCTTGGGATTGGCCCTGTTAAACTGTTGCGATACAATTGCCTATCAAAGCATCATCATGCATTCCATGTATTAGAAGGGTATAATAGTTCAGAAACAACTCTAATGCAGCCAAACATTCTACATTAGAATGAAAAAGGTTTCATAAGCCATAAGGCCAGCTTAAGAGTGTATCCTATGCAGAATCACCGTTTGGTGCACACCCGTGCAAACCCTCCACTTCAAGCACAAAATTAATCCAAAAAATTCTGAGAGAGAGAGAGAGAGAGAGCATTGCACTGACAAATATGCATGCTGTGTTTCACCCAGCTTAGTATATAGGCATATAAAGTTCTACACCGACAAATATGCATTGCACTCCTGTGATGACCCAACTCAATATGAGTTGGATTGAGTTCATGTGATGTAGCCCATATACGTGTGTGTGAGTCCATGAAAATATTAGTATCACATTGCTAGTTGACGTGCAAAATCACCAACGTACAAGGCCAAGGTGTCCAATGGTAGGCTGGTAGCAACTATAGGTTAAACATTTTGCATGAGTTGATTTAGAAAATGCAAATGCGTTGCTATATGTGTGTGGTCTATTCCGAATGGGAGTACACATGAGCCGATTTAGACCTTAGGGTGTTACAAATGGTATCTGAGTCGACCCTTGCGGCCACACGTATGTGCGAGTCAAAGGCGTGGGCATATGCATCCACGTGTGGGTCTAGATGAGTGATCACATGGCATGGCATATGTGCTAGACTGGACGCGTGCCAAGGAGGGGAGGTCTTGGACATTTACCTTAGTTTGGGTATGTTGGTCCGACGAGGGCTTTGTTTGTTTGTTTGTTTATTTTTGTTGGGGGGGGGGTTGATGACCCATCCCAATATGAGTTGAATAGAGACCATGTGATGTGGCCTATATGTGTGTGTGAGTGCATGAAAGATTTGTTACGACGTCCACTGCTGCAACTACATTGGCTTGTGTTTCTAAATCACAAGCTATTTCTAATCCTCTCGTTTGTGCTGCGTTACGATAAGAAAAGAAAATAATGCTACTGAGTGGCACTAAGGAGGAAAGAATTAGGGAGCAAGAGTCTGAGTTCAACTCAAGTTAGAGTGCGTGTGTGTTTCTATGGCCAAGCCTGCGAGCATAAAAGGCCAAGGGCTACGCCCTTTATAGGCCAGATCGTTTTTGCTTAGGAAATGGGAATGCTGCCGGAAGGAGCAAGCCTCAACAGAGACGTACTGATAGCCTACATGAAAGCTTTTGACGGCCCACTCAACCAGCAGACCATAGCAGCCCTTTCTAGTCTATACAAGTTAGACTGTCACCTTACAACACAAGTGGACGACTCTCTTGCTGACCTTGGAGGCCTTGCCATGCTGGGGGGAAGGTCTACATGACGCTATACCTCTGGTGGGCGACAGCACCGGCATCCCAACGGCTGGTCCCGCGGTGGCCTAGGCGAGCGGGCACTAGACAACGATGACGATGACCACCTTTGCCATGATCGATCACAGACCTTACCGCTTTTGCTTATCTGTCGCCTTCGTTTATTTTTATTTTCATCCTACAACGTCTAGCTGGTGTCCTATTAACAACTTTGGCATTAGTAATCAGGTGTGCAATGTTTGTCGCAAGTTCTTCTGTGAGTCTCCTACTAGGCCCCTCTCTTCGGGCCTTCGTCGGTTTAACCGCCAACTCGCTTGGCAGCAAAGCGTCAAACCAACATCATCTTCGGCTCGCCTCTGCTTCTTCAACCCAACAAGGGTGGAACAAGTTTACCCCCACTCTCGAGATTCACCGCTGCCATCAACACCACCATTAACACCAATAGCACCATCGGCCGCTTTCTCTTCCATCGATGATTGTCAGTAAGGCTCCGTGCAGTTACAACATAGAGGACCCAGAGGACCGACAAAGTTCAATGTCATATAATCATGAACGGTCCAAACCTCAACGTCATCTGCTGGAACGTGCGTGGCCTCAACACACCGGCCAGACGAACGACGGTCCATGAGACTCTCTCATTTACCACATGTCACCTTGCATGTCTGCAAGAAACGAAGCTGCAAGTAGTGGACCAAGCGGTAGCATACTATCTGGGAGGACACAAGCTACACAACTTCGTGCAGAGGCCAGCCTCTGGCACTCGTGGCGGCATCCTACTTCTGTGGAACGATGACCACATTGCAGTAGAAGATATCCAACTAGAGGAATATAGCTTGTCGACAACAGCTCAAATCAAGGATTGTGGCACAGTTTTCCACCTTACGGTGGTCTACCGCCCATCCAGAGATAGCAAGAAGCCGGTGTTTTTGCAAGAACTAAAATCTCTTCGACCGCCATCAGCCATTAGATGGCTGCTACTCAGCGATTTCAACCTGATCTACAAGGCGAGTGACAAGAACAAGGGCAACATTAACTGAGCAAGGATGGGTTAGTTTAAGAGCACACTAGACGTCTGCAAGCTCAAAGAGATACATCTGCAAAACAGAAAGTTCACATGGAGCAACGAACGGGAGAACCCAACGATGGTCAAGCTAGATAGAGTCTTCTATAATCCGGCTGGAGACATTCATTTCGAAAGCCACATTCTGCATGCTCTGCCTACTTCTCTTTCAGACCACTGTCCTCTTCTCCTCTCGAATGGCATTGTCCCGAGGTGGCCGGCTACCTTCCACTTCGAGAATTTTTGGGTTAAGGTGCCCGGCTTCAAGGAAGTAGTCCAACAAGCGTGGACACCGAACACTCACCATACGGAGCTGTGCCATAGGCTTAACCACAAATTGGGCACAACAGCAAAGAGGTTACTTACTTGGAGTATGAAGCTCTTCTTGTAGGTAAAGCTACATCTTATCATGGCCCTAGAAGTAATTCTCCGGCTCGATATAGTCTAGGAAAGCAGAAAACTTTCACAATCAGAAAGAGGGCTAAGAGCAGGACTCAAGAAAAGAGTTTTGGGGCTAGCAGTGATAGAATGCTCCAGGAGAAGGCAAAACTCTCGTATCACAAACTTAAAAGAAGGCGACGCAAACACAAAGTTCTTCCATCTTAAAGCTAATTCAAGAAGGCGAAAAAACCACATTCAGCGGCTGCACGTGGGGCACGGTTGGGCGCACACGCACAACGAGAAATAGGATTTCCTACGACAACACTTTTAGGACGTATTGGCCACACCAACTACAAGAAGCTATGACCTGCATTGGGAAGCGTTAGACATCACCCCGCAAAACCTGGATGGCCTCGATGGACCTTTCTAGGAGCAGGAAGTTGCATCTGCGTTAGCTTAGATGCCAAGCAATAAGGCACTAGGTCCTGATGATTTTACGTTCATGTTCTTCAAAACATGCTAGCCATCATCAAGGCGGATATCATGGTGGTTTTCCAAAGTTTCTATAGCCTCAGAATGACAAGCCTCCACCTACTGAACATAGCAAACATCTCTCTGCTTCCGAAGAAAGAAGGGGCAGAGAGTGCGGCAGACTACAGACCCATCAGCCTCATCCACGGCGTAGGAAAGTTGATAGACAAGACATTGGCATTATGTCTAGCCCCACACCTACAAACACTGATATATGGAAATCAAAGCGCTTTTGTAAAAAGGAGAAGTATACAAGACAACTTCATGTATGTCAAAAACCTGACAACGAGGCTACACAAATCCAAAATACCCATGCTATTCCTCAAGTTAGACATAGCAAAGGCTTTCGACTCGGTACGCTGGGACCACCTTCTAAATATTCTCCAAAGAAGGGGTTTCCCCTCCAGATGGAGAAACTAGATTGCAGCTTTGTGGTCGACGGCCTCCTCAAGAGTCCTGCTCAATGGCATTCCTGGTGGCAACATCATCCATGGTAGGGACCTGCGGCAAGGAGACCCACTATCCCCTTTTCTTTTCATTCTGGCAATCGACCCTTTATAAAAGTTGTTTGAAAGAGCAACATATATGGGTCTTTTAGAACCCAACCGTGGATGTCTATACACGCTCAAGACATCGCTATCTTGTGAGATGTGTGGCGTTTTCATCCGCCCTACCACAAGAGACGATGCAATCGGCACCAAAGATCCTCTGACTCTTGAGGAATGCATCGGACCTTGAGACTAATGTACACAAATGCATGGTGGTGCCAATAGGGTGTGATCACATTGATTTTGATATGCTTCTCACAGATTTTTCGGCCAACCGCTCTAACTTCCCCGTCAAATACTTGGGGCTCCCACTACATCATAAAAAACCCTAGGAAGGTTGATTTCCAGCCTCTGCTGGACAAAGTTGGGCAAAGGCTAGCGGGCTAGCAAGGTAGGCTGCTCTTCTCGGCTGGTCGATCCACCCTGGTAAAATCTTTGTTGTCCTCGATGCCGACCTACTACCTCACGGCCTTCAAAGCACCAAAATCCATCCTCCGAACCCTCTACCGATTAAGGAGGAGGTTCCTCTGGGCAGGGTCAAAAATATTAACATGTGGGAAATGCAAAGTAAATAGGGAAAGGGTGTGTCTCCTAAAAGAGCTTGGTGGTCTGGGGATTCTCAGTCTCTCTAGGTTTGCGAGGGAACTCAGGCTTCGCTGGCTCTGGTAAGAATGGAAAGCCGAAAACAAACCTTGTGTTGGGATGGAAATTCCTTGCGACGAGACCGATAGATGTCTATTTGCGACGGCCACCTCAATCACTTTAGGTAACGGGGAAAAAAAACAAAGTTCTGGATATCGGCCTAGCTCAATGGAACTTCTCCTTAGGACATCGCATCGGAGATATACCGTCTTTCAGTCCAAAAATAGAACGGTCCACGCGGTGCTACAAGAAAACTGCTGGATACAGGACATAAACCTTCAAGGCATTACCCTAGATGGACTAGTCCATCAATTTCTACGACTCTAGAAAAGAGTCCACCAAATCACCATGGACCCATCGGCCCCGGTTGAGATCATCTGGAAACAATCTTCAAAGGCCGAATACTCAGCAAAATCAACTTACGCTCTGCAATTCCTAGGATCAACGACAACGGAGTTTCAAAGTCTCATCTGGAAAACATCGGCGCCACCTAAATGCAAACAATTCGCATGGCTAGCGATTCAAAACAGACTTTGGATATTTGATAGACTATAAGCGCAGGGCTGGCCAAATCAGGCCCTTTGCCCTCTCTACAGACAGGCCCCAGAATCGGTCATGCATCTATTAGCGGAGTGCAGGTTCTCTCGTCGAGTTTGGCAATCAATGGAAGACTAGGTGGGTTGTGTGCCGCTAAGGCCACTCTACTAGCCGGTCTGTCATGACATAGAGGAATGGTGGAGGATAGTTTGCCACAGTGGTCATCTACCGAGAAGGGCAACAGCTCGATGGTTATCCTAATCACTTGGGAGATCTGGATAGAGCGCAATGCCAGGATCTTCAAATGTCGATTCTCCTCGTCTATGAAGCTGGTCTCTAAGATCAGGGAAGAAGGAAGAGCTTGGACCCTGGCAGGGGGGAAATGTTGGGAGCATTTAATACCGCTGTAATTAGATTTTAATCGTTCTCCAAAGTCTTGGCCCTATATTTTTGTTTCCTTGATCTACTTTATTAATCGAAAAGGCAACTCTCCTGCTAGTTTCAAAAAAGAAAAAGAAATAAACTCCAGTCGTCATGATGGCGGCCAATACCGCCAATACCATGTCTATGATTCCTATGAAGTCTTGAATAGGGAATTCATCTCGACGTGTGGATCTTTGCTGTGGTGCTTGGATCTACTCACTAGATTTTGATCCTTGCTTTTCGTTTGTGCATTGAGGTGTGCACAAGTGGAAGAATTGCAATCTAGGGTGTTGCTGTTCAACCGAGAGGAATTGGGTATGTGGTGTGCACATACAGGGACGGAGTTAGAAAATTTTTACTCAGAGAGCCATATAGTGATAACTAAATATCAAAAAGTGCCAAGTAGAAATAATTTGCTATTCTATATGAGCAAATTAAGAACTATATATATGGTTTCATCAACCATGGGGGAACATAGCTCCCACTAGTCCCCCTGTCTCCGTCCATGTGCACATACACACATGAACTTGTATTTCTACTGGCGCACAAGAACAAGGAGTAGTGCTATTGTTTCTTGACTGTACCATGAAAGATCGGGCCAACTCGCGTACAAATTAGGGTTTCTCTAATTTGTGCCATATCAAGATTACTACCACCTTGCTAGTTGATGGACAAAATCACCAACATATAAGACCAAGGTGTCCAACGGTAGCAACCATGGATTAACCATTTTGCATGAGTTGATTTAGAAAATGCAAATGTGTTGCTACGTGTGTGTTGTCTATTCCGAGTGGGAGTGAGTCTGAGCCGATTTGGACCCTGGGGCATTACAACTCCCCAGAGCAGATCAACACTATTTGAACAAGAATGAAAGTCATCATCAACGAAATTAACATTGGGCATCCAAATTTCAAGAAGTCATATTATGTACAACAACTATGAGCATTACTTGCATGGACAAGGACAAATATATGATGGAAAACATTCGAAGAACATGAACTTACATGATTTTCAGGGACTTCAGTTTCCCAAGTGATGGAGGAATAGTCCCTGAAATGGAGTTTTCGGACAAGTCCAGGCTGATCAGATTTTTCAAATTACCAAACTCTGATGGGATTGTTCCTTGAATATTGTTCCTCTCAATTTCCCTGTTTAGATGCCAAAAGGGTAAATAATACCGCATTCGCTGACATGGAGTCATGGATAATGAGTAGGTAGTTTTCAGAGTCAAAGGAAACTTCAAGCACATCAATCCAATGTAACTGATGAACTGCAATTCTATGAAAATTATCTTGCATAATTTTTCCTCTCAAAAACAGAAAAACTAAATCTAATTTTAAACTGCAAAACCAGTTAAGCTCTATCATGAATGCAACATAAATCCTGCCTTCATGTTCAACCTAGGTTAATTATAAGAATCATCCCAGTTTTCATAATGGACGGAATAGGTTATTGTTGATTAGTGTTTTTTAAAATTAATATAGTACCAAAAGCCAGTAGACAAAGCAAGCAAAACAGATGGATTAGAAGGGATTACATATATTGTAGCTGGTCCAGTTTCCCAAGCTCGGGCGCCAGACGACCGGACAAGTTCAAGTGGCCAATATCTCTGTCAAATGGTGAAATTTTAAGCAAACAATCAGATGCAGATAAGGCCTTCGAAATTACAAGTTCATACATGACTTTTGTAGCCTTTGGCCAATATGAGTACATTTGTCCCGGCCATACAATGGTATATGCAGTTGTTATCTTTTTAATTGTCTTTATAGAACACACAATTATTTAATGCTTTTCTTGTTTCTCGTAATACAGTCGACTACAAGATTGTAGACAGTATCTTTCTCTCTCTCCATTCTCTTTCATTCACATCAACAAAAATTCTACATAGCAGCCACTATAGACGATTGATATAAACCATTATACGTGCTCTAACCGCTCGTTGGAGCGGTCCTGGTCCTAGCTAGCCCAGCCAAAAGTTTTCTCGCATCATTTACTTTTTGACAGCTGGATTTGCTCCTAGGTTCATGCTCCTCTCGCACACTGTCATCTTCCTCCTCACCGCCGCGCGCGTGCCACAGAAACCTAACATTACAGGGTCTGTAATGGATGAAACCTAGATGGGTTTAAGCACAAATCCTTAGAGCAAATCATATCTCCGAAACCCGCCTGTTTTTTTTTGAGGGGGGGGGGGGTGGGGGTGGGGAAAGAAACTAGGAATCTATGAGCAGCAAAAGCCAATGCAAGCACACGTCTAAGAAACAAACAACGCACATCTACTGCGACACATTTGATCAACAGCACAAATCCACCTCCTCATTCACTCGCTCTATAATTCAATTCCCCACACAAATCCTCCCGAGACTGAACAGGTGATCCAAGTGAAACGGAAGCGGAGGAGGGAGGGAATTAAGGATCGTCTCACTCACATTCTTGTGACGCGCTTGGTGTCGTCGTTGCAGGTCACGCGTAACCAGGTGCAGGGGTCCACCAGGTTCGGGTCCCAGCTCTGCAGCTGGCCGTCGGGGTCGTGGAGCCCGTTCCTCAGGGCCGTGAGCGCGTCGCCGTCTAGGTTCGCCGACACCGACGCCAGGGACGCAAACACCAGCAGGACGACCGCGGCGGTGGGGAGGGCTACTAGGGTTCCGGGCGCCATGGAGGTCGGTGGGCTGATACGATCGGGGCAAGCGCAGCGGCCGCTGTTTTGGTGTTTCGAAGCTTTGCTTTGCTGTGTGCTTTGAACTGTGGTATGGGGGTTATAAAGCGTGAAGACTTGGAGCGGGGGTAGGGGAGGCTTCAGTTAGCACACTAGCAAAATTGCTAGAAACACACAACACAGCACATGTGGAACCGACCCATGGGTGCGGCAACAAAAGGAGATTAGTCGGTGCTTATTTGTTTCCTTCTTTAGAGATATGATTTTCTTCTTTAAAATTTTTGTTTACTTCTTTAGAGATATTGTTTCCTTCTTTATGTTTCCTTCTTTAGAGATATGATTTCCTTCTTTAAAAATATTGTTTCCTTATTTAGGTTTCCTTTTTTAGAGATATGATTTCCTTCTTTAGATATATGTTTTCCTTATTTAGAGGTATTGTTTCCTTCTTTAGAGATATGAGTTCCTTCTTTAGAAATATTGTTTCTTCTTTAGAGATATTGTTTCATTCTTTAGGTTTTTCTTCTTTAGAGATATTGTTTCCTTCTTTAGAGATATTGCTTTATTCTTTAGGTTTCCTTCTTTAGAAATATTGTTTCTTTTCTTTAGAGATATTGTTTCTTTCTTTAGAGATATGATTTCCTTCTTTAGAAATATTGTTTCCTTCTTTAGAGATATTGTATTCTTTTTTATGTTTCCTTTTCTTTAGAGATATGATTTCTTTCTTTAGAGATAATCTTGTTAGGGGCTATCCTATTTAAGGATTTGACCGGATCATCAAAGGGCAAGAAATAACAAAGCTTTTCCCCTCCCTCTTCTTCGTCTGTGCAGCCGATGCACCCCCTCCTTGCTTTGGCTGGCGCCAAAGCGCCGTCGATAAGGGTGCAAACGGAGCAGATAATTCCTGACTGACCAACCGAAAGCTTGCGGAGCGAATATGGAAGAGATAAATGGTTATCCAGTACTATCCGTGTTCAACTCCGACTCCGAGGAAAAAATGCGGAATAGGATACGGGATGAGCGATATCCATCCGTATGTATCCGTGTATCAGGTGGTATGAGGAAAGCCTGTTGTGACTTCACTTAGAAACATGATAACAAATAGATGGGTTGCTACATCCGAGCAGGTAGGGGATACTAAATGTTTTTCCTTCGATATCTCAGCTATTAGTCTCTCCGTGTTCGCTCTGATTGCACCCCTACTAGCTAATGTCCCATGTAGGGGGTGCAAAAGAAGCAGATAATATCCGTCCGACCGACCAAAGGCTCGCGGAGCGAATACAGAATGGAGAAATGGGTATCCAACATTATCCGTGTCTAACTCTGACTCTGACTCCGAGAAAAAAACACAACATATGATACAAGATAAGTGATATCTGATCGTATCCGCTCCGATTGCACCCCTAGCCATTGAGGTCCTAGCACTACTATAAAAAATGTCTTCACAAACGGTTTAAAAACGTCATCACAGACGGTTTCATGAGTCGTCTGAGTTTATGGGTCAGTAATGACATGAGGTCATCACAGACGGTTTTTGAACCATCTGTGAAAAAAGCTATCACAGATGGTTCTGAACAAGTCATGGTAAAATCAGAGTGGTGGTGATTTCAAGTTATGATAAAATCAGAGAGTTAGTGATTTCAAGTCATGGTAAAATCAGAGTGTTAGTGATTTCAAGCCATGGTAAAATTAGAGTTCTAGTAATTTTAAGCCATGGTAAAATCAGAAATACTTATCACGGGCGGTTTTTAATACAAACCATCTGTGATGAGGACGGAAAGTCACAGACGGTTCGTGTTGAAAATAAATCGTGATACTTCACGACGGTTTTCAACACGAACCGCTCGTGATATTACTTCTTCACATACGGTTTTTAGCATACCCAAAGAATACGCAGGCGGTCGCTAAATCAAAACCGCCGTGATTCACTACTACGTAAAAGGCCTTCACAGACGGTTCCGCGCCATCACTGCACGGCCCGTGAGCCGCCTGCGAGTTTATGGGTCAAGAATGCATTAGGTCATCACGAGCACGGTTTTCGAACCGTCGTAATACCTATCTATCACAGGCGTGCGTCAGATGCACCGTGCGTGATAATCGATTTACCGAGCGATGGTCAGATGAAACCGTGCGTGATGATCGACTACCACGCACGATGCGTAGATGAAACCGCTCGTGGTAGTGGACTATCGCAGCGATTTCATCTGCATCGTCTGTGTAGTCGACTATCACTGACGGTTTCATCTCTGCACCGTCTGTGGTAGTCTTTGCATTGCTAAATCTATTTACATTTATTGGCTAGCCTCAGAAATGCTAGCCATGCCCTCTCAAACAAGCACATCCAATTCTCATTCATTTCAAAAGCACATCAAAATTGCATTCATTTCAGAAACAAGCACATCCAATTCACAAATCAATTAACTTTAACCATTAATGTACATTAATTTACACACATGTACCATTATGTTCAATCTATCCCAATCAAGTTCAATCTACACTGTGGAAACTCCCATCTGGATTTATGACCTGTCTGTTCGGAATTACGCAAGGTGTGATCGAATTTTTATGGGCCCGCTCTGGTCCAACGCAGGTTTCAGCGATGGTCGCAACCTGTCGATAGGAAGGTTAAATTCGGGCTTATATAAATTGGTAAGTATATATGAAATAATTGTTGAAAGATTGACAAACCTGAGGATCATTGGTGATCGCGGAACCGATAAGTAGTTGCATGTTGTGGCAAACATAGTATCCACAGACGTTATGACGTGATTTCTTGGTGGCACCGCAAAAATAGAATTGGTTAGTTCGAGAGGCATTGCTACGAAGTGTTATATAGGATTAATGTGTACTAGCTAGCAAGTACCGAATTTTTATCATGTGCCGGCATTCTTCCTTGATATTCCATCCTCTAGCATGTAACACGTCGAACACCCTCACGTGACTCCAAGAAGTTAGCCTTAGCCATTGCAAAGGAAGGAAAGACTACAATAGAGTTTCTATGGAGGAAATGTGTTTACGTGATGATTAAATTCGGATAGTTGTGAAGTTGTGAGTGGCCCTCAGAGGGAATCTAGGTATATTACATATTTTCGTTTTGGTATAATTACAATTAGAATCCGATGGTACCTACACGGTATGTCAAGATAGTCATTAAACCTAAGTTCGTGTTGCTTATAAAGTACAAATCAACAAGTATAGCTAGTAGTGCAATACTACTTACTTCGTTGTAGGGAAAAAGTATGAAGTCCTTGTTGCGGTGAGCCATGAAAAAATCTATAACGTAATTCTCGATTTAATGTTGCATTCGCCGTGATGCTTTGCTCGGAGACAATGTGTGGGTCGAGAAACCTACGGTGATTTCCTTCTTTCGACTTCACAGATCATGTATCTATTATACAAAAGCTAGGAGTTATATATAACATTTATCGATATTACACTAACATTGACCGTGATTGTACACACTTACGATTGTCCAAAGATCGTATGAGTGAGACGCCGAGCTCGCCGAGGTTGAAGAGACAGTAACAAGTCGTCAAAGGTCACCGTGAAGACGGCGTCTTGATACACATGGTTAAAATGATCCTCCTTGAACTTGACGGTGAAACCCGCGCGCCGTTGATCAACCGCTTGTTGGACTGCTCCATGTACCATGTATGCAATTCCGCAATCCGGTCCTAGGGTAGGGCTATCTAACTTCTCGAGCAACGGCTCACTTAGCTTGAATTTCCGGGCCAACGGCAAGAAGGGGATATCAGGAGAGGACTCGATCGTCTTCGATTTGCCCTTGCCCTTGCCGCCTCGCTTTGTATAGGTCGACTTCACAAGAGTTGATCGAGCACGAGGTGTAGATGCATGTGATCTGGCGGGCCCTTGCCGTGTCGGTCTGAGTAGCCGGTGCAGCCAGTCCGTGGACTTGATGCGTTGCAGACATTCCGTGAAGTTGACACCGAGCAGTAGCTCGAGCGGATGTCCTCCTTGGGCCATGGATGAATGTTCCAACGACTTGCCCTAGAGTCATGACCTCATCGTTTGGGAGAATTTTCAGCGGGACGGCCTTGAAATTGGCACAAACACCGTCCACATTCACTTTTGCGAAACCCGACGCTAGATTTGCACCGTGCACCAAAGCTACGACACCGGATGGATACACCTGGCCCCAAGCAGCATCTAGGGCAACAGAGACATATCTCACTTGGAGCTTGCACTTTGTAGCCACCTACGTACATAACGATACAAAATTAGCTACTCCAACAGGCCTATCAATGGATTGAGCATTCCAGAGATAATAATTATTACCTGGATGTCATCAACGGAAAATCTGTCATCACCTATTGTGGTAGGGTTAGGGTTGGACGCCAGACTACTCGGATGTTTGGGGGGCAAGCGAAGATATGGGGGTAGGGGCTTCCAAACCGACTTGGGAGTTGCAATCCCTAATCCTTTCCTCAAAGGTATCTATCTCGCTTTTGCTCGGATGCACGAATCTCCAATCAAGGATTGAGTGACCTCTGTCGATTTTTTCAAAGGACCTCTGTCTCGATTTTTTGGTGAGCTCATCTCTCGAGGGATGCACAAAGATCCTCTTGTAGCTTTGCATCGCTCGGCTTTGGCTCTCTTCCTACTCGACGATCCGAGTCCGCTTGGAACCATTGTTCCCATGTAACAAAAACACCGGCGCCTCTCGTGTAATCCGGATGCTCACTCGCTTCCTAGGGCCGCAGAGAGTATATCTTTCTCCCTATCCGCTCGAATGAGCCTTGGGAAGATTGTGCACTCAACGTTATCTCGCAATATAGCCCGACATGTCATTTCACTTCCTATGAAGTTATGGAGTAATTACAAACTAGGTAGTTCGATATCTTACCAGTATTTGGGACACTTCACGGTCTTCGGGTTTGGAAAGTACACTTCCCCCGGAGGCCCAATACATAACCTCGCAAATAACCACTGTTGGGAGCGCACATCAGTGATCTCGGGAAATAGCAGGGAGAGATTCAAACTGCTTGCCTGCTGTTCCTGATCCCTCCATATTAGGGCTTTACCCGCATACCCAGCGGTGCCGAGTCTGTGGGGGTGCTTGTTTTTGCCCGAGGGCCGCTTGCGCCAAGACTTTCACTCTTAAATTCATCTGTCGTCTTCTTCGCCACAAACTCGCCCAGACTCTTCCAAGAATAGATACTTGTGGAAGGGCGGCTTCAAATCCTTCTCCACGTAGTTCTTGACAAGCGTGCTCTTGAAGTTCTTCCACGCTTTGCACGCCTGTAGCAACGCGTGTCGTTGCACGGAGTCCGTGTGTTCTACCTGGGATCTCGAACGATGCGGAATTTCCGCCAAAGACAGCGATTTTCGATGGTCCGCACCACCTTCCACGAATCGTAGGTGATCTTGATCCGTTCCTCGCAACTATTTCGACCATTCTCCGGAATGCGGACGCCGCTTTCGGCGAGGATTGATAGGGTCCCTGCATCGATCGACCTGCGTGATGGTAAATCGCCCGTGGGCCTTTTCGATATTCCTCTTCTTCTACCGCGGTTGGATATTGTTCCAGAGGATGGTGCATCATCGACACATGAGGCGGCGATGACTCGTAATGAGCGGAAGACATCTTCACAAGAAATAGAACATCATGTGAACAAATGAAATCAGCATAAAGCTAAGATTTAACATTTTGATATTGCTATCAGATGTAGAGTAAGCATTCCAATTAGAGCTCAAGTACAAACCCGATTATCAAAACAATTTCAGTACAAGACTATTATCATCACAGAGCATTCATCTCAAGCCCACCACACCACATTGCAATATATTCGAAAGAGAGATCAAAACAAATACCATATGAATAACTGACTAGAACAAATACAAATTCCTAAAATAAGTACAATTATCATGAAGGACCATGACAGATTATTGAAAGAAATAGTTAGGGAAAGGGGCGTGGGGGTCGGCAACTCGGCATTGGTTACCTTTGGGCCGAGGAGAAGGACGAGCAGGAGCAAGACGAGCAAAGCAGGGTGGCGTTGAAGGGGAGGGCGCGCTGGCCTGGAGGGGAGGAGGCGGCGGGCTCGGGCAGGAGGCGCGGTGGGCTCGGGGAGGCGCGCCGGGTCAGAGGAGGAGGCTCAGCGAGGCTCGGGGAGGCGCTACTGGCTGGAGGAGGAGGCAAGGTCGACGGGATCGGGGAGGAGTCGCGCCGGGATCGAGGAGGCGCGCCGAGGACGGTAGCGACTGCTCGAGGGAGGAGGAGCGAGAGGAGTTGAGAAACTTAATCGCTTGAGAGTGGCGGGCGCGGCAAACCCTAGCTAGAGTCCGAATGTAAATAGGGATGGACATCACAGAGCGGTTCTAAATTAGAACTGCTCGTGAGACATTACTCACTGCATTTGCGGTTCTAACTTAGAACCGCTCGTGATATGTGATATATGATGACGGTTTTAATAAACAACCGCTCGTAATATGTGATGTATCATGACGGTTTTAATAAACAACCGCTCGTGATATATATGTATCATGCAGCGGTTTTAATAAACAACCGCTCTGTGATATACATGTGAGACGGTTTGTAATTCAAACCGCTCGTGATATTATTTTGTATTGGTTAATATCTAGATACATTTATTGGCTAGCCTCAGAAATGCTAGCCATGCCCTCTGAAACAAGCGTAAAAGACAACAAGTACATGTATATACACCAATTCACATTCATTTGAGAAACAATCACATCCATTTCATAGTACAAATCAATTAATTAACTCAAATGAACTAAAATTAACCATTCATCGAACGTATATACATATACACACATTGTTCAATTAATCTTTAAAATTAGCCCTTCATGATGATCGACGCAGATGTAGCTAGTTTCATCACGTTCTTCTTCCTCGACCCTTATGCCGGTTTTGAAAGGAGGTAACTCGTCAAATTGATTGTATTCTTCCTCGTCCACTACATTCTCAACTCCGACAATCCTCCTTTTTCCATGAAAAACTACGTGGCGCTTCTTATTTGCCGGGTCGGTAACATAGAAGATTTGAACAACTTGGTTAGCCAGTACGAATGGTTCGTCTTTGTATCCGACATGTTCGAGGTCCATGGTAGTGACGCCGTACTTGTCGACCTTCACCTGTGGGAGATGGACCCAACGGCACCAAAATAGGGGGATCTTGAAAAGCACGTAGTCGAGCTCCCATATCTCCTCTATTTGCCCATAGTAGGAGCTCCTCGGCCCATCGGTCTTGAATGTATCTATGCGAACACCGCTGTTCGTTAGTGCTTTTTATATCCCGAGCTCACAGATAGAATGTGTACCCATTTATGTCGATCCTCACCATGTTACAACTGTAGAATGTTGGCCCTTTTGCCAACCATGTCAAGATATCACTTGACGAGCTCCTAGCAAGTCGCTCCTTCAACCATTGGTTGAACCGTCATTGTGTTGTCTCGTGATCCAAACATCCGCCGCACCGGATTCTATTGTCAAGCACGCCCTTGTCTTTGGTCGATATACGGGACACTTCACCATGTGTTGTAAGACCGTGAAATGGGCTTGAGCATACGATCCATATTTGGAGTGATTGCTTTCCTTCCGATGGTCCCGATACCCTCGAGCCTCCCTCATAGCGAGATCGAGGCACACCTATCGGTTCGACCGAGCCATGTAATCGAGGCAGAACTCAATGACCTCTTGGTTGCATAACCTTCGACGATCTTGCCCTCGCCGAGATCGATTCCGTACATATAACTTGAGAATTCCCATGAACCTCTCGAACGAGTACATGCTACGAGGAACACGGGCCGCACATCTTTATCTCCTCACAATATGAACAATGAGATGGACCATGATATCGAAAAACGACGGAGGGAAATACATCTCAAGATCACATAGAGTCGTCACCACCTCGTCCGCAGAGCATCTAGTCCTTCGATCGATGACCTTTCGAGCAATTGTGTTAAAAAATAACATGACCTTATGATTGTCTCTGACCTTGATCGGCAAAATACTTCTAATTGCAACAGGAGCATTTGTGTCATCAACACATGACAATCATGAGACTTCATGCCAATTAACTTCAAATCTTTTATCGAAACACGTTTCTTCATGTTGGCAGAGTAACCGGACGGAACTTTCACACCATGCAAGCACCAAAGACAGATTCGGTTCTCTCGACCTTGGACAGAGTGTAACAAGTGGGGAAGGTACGTCAGTCTTTATCGGTCCTTGTTGGTGCTAACTCAGTCGATGTCCATATCAACCAAGTCAAGCCGTGCGCTGACACCATCCTTTGTTTTGTCACGAATGTTCAAGAAGAGACCAATCAAGCTGTCACATACATTCTTCTCTATGTGCATGACGTCGATGTAGTGGCGAACTTCTAGGTGCTCCCAATAAGGTAAGTCCCAAAATATTGATCTCTTCTTCCACATGTTCTTCTTACTTGTCCTCGATTTACATCCCTTTCCAAGCACAACATCTAAATCCTTAACCATATCATAGACCTCTTTTTCGCTTAAATGCCTTGGAGCTGAACTGTCCTCCTTCTCTCCGTCGAATTGTTTCTTCATCCTGCGGTATGGGTGAGCCCTCCGAAGGAACTTACGATGACGCATGTACACGGTTTTGCGCGAGTGATTCAGCCACACACTCTCGGTATCATCTAAGCAAAGGAGTCTGTGCTTTGGCCCTTTTGTACTCGCGGCGGCGAGATTAGCAAGGGCGGGATAATCATTTATGGTGCGTAACAACAAGGAACGTAAAGTGAAGTTCTCTCGCTTGTACGCATTCCATACATGTACCCTTCAATCCACAAGATTTTTAGATCTTCCATCAATGGTGCTAGGTACACATCAATATCATTCCCAGGTTGCTTCGGCCCTTGGATAAGTATCGACAACAAAATATACTTCCGCTTCATACACAACCAAGGAGGAAGGTTGTAGATACAGAGCGTCACGGGCCAAGTGCTATGTCGGCTGCTCATGTTACCGAAAGGATTCATTCCATCTGTACTCAATCCAAACCTTATATTTCTCGGTTCCGCACCGAAGTATGCAAACCTCCTATCGATGTTTCTCCACTGGGCGGAATTAGCAGGGTGTCTTAACTTTCCGTCATTCTTACGCTCCTCTGAGTGCCAATACAGCAGCTTTTGCATTCTTTGGGTTATAAAAACCGCTTCAAACGGGAATTACAGAAGATACCACGCCACCTTAGCAGAGGTCCTTTCTTCACCTCGATTCCTCGTCGTCATCTGATTGCTTCTTACACTTGTATCGGGATGCGTTGCATACCGGACATACATGCATGTTTCTATACTCGTTACGGTAGAGGATACAGTCGTTCGGACATGCATGTATTCTTTCTACTTCCATTCCCAATGGACAAAGAACCTTTTGGCTTTGTAGGTGGTTTTGGGCAACTCGCTTCCCTCAGGAAGCATGTCCGCTAAGAGACCTAACAGACTCGTGAAACTCTTGTCGGACCAACCGCTGCTTGCCTTCAATTTCAGTATTTAAGCGCGGATGACAACCTTGTGTATTCCGACTTGCGGCCGGGAACAAAGGTTTCTCCGAGTCCTCCATCACGCCCCGGAATTGAACATACTCCCTCTCATCACAGTTCCCTTCTGCATCGCGAAGCATCTGATCTAGATTGTCATCGTGCAGCCTATCCGAATCGGAACCACAATCGACATCATTTGGCGTCATATCGTTGACTTCCTGTATAATATGCATATCGTTGACTTCTTGTATAATATGCTCTTCACCGTGACTGGTCCAACATGTATAACCCTTTTTGAAACCCCTTCGAATCAAGTGTGCTTCGACCTGTGCTCGGTTGTTAAACATCTTCAGATTCTTGCAGTCAATGCATGGACAGTACATATATTCCACCCCCTTATTCAACATATCCTCCTCGGCCTCTTGTAAAAGCAGACACGCCATTAATGTACTCTTCACTCACATGGTTCTCGGTGTACATCCAACCGGTCCATCACACGGTTCGTATTGAAAACCCCGAAAATAAATAAAAGGGTGATGACTTTCAAAGCGTATTTTACGAGGCTTAATTACGCTTTTTTCATTTTTACATTTTTTGGATTTTATTAACTTACATGTGGGCCCTACTTGTCAGTGACTCATTTTTTATTTCATGATTTTATTTATAAAATCTATGGCGGTCCCACATGTCATAGACTCGTTAGTTTATTAACTAAATGATTAAAAACAGTAGGATTTGAAGATCAAACTGGGCTTAGGGGAGACATCGCATTGCTATAATAGTCGTGGCTCGGCCCTAAGGTCGCCTGAGGCGAACCGACGGTGATGTCTCGTGGAGGCACCTGAAACTAGCGATTTCGGCATAAACGCCTGAAACTACTCAAATTAAAGGATGCTTATGCTCTAGTATCTCACCTCGATCACGAGGAGAAGGTGTCAATGAAAGTCGGGGAAGGTCCAAGGTGCGTGGCTGGTCGTCGATCGGTAAACACAGGCGATGGCGGCAAGCTCCTCGGCGTGATATATAGCTGAAAAATGGACCAGGCTGGCTCAGTGAGGTGAGGCGATACTCAAACCGGGCACGGAACGGCGATGGACCTACCGTAGCGCCAGAGATAGAGATCAAGAAGACTCTGTTGGCCGGGGAGATATATATATATATGTCTGTGATGAGTTAATTATCACGGACGGTTTTTAACAAAAACGGTCTGTGATATTGGGTAATATCACAAACGGTTCATGTTTGGAACCGTCTGTGAAGTATCACAGACGGTTCGACCAAAACCGCTCGTGATATTGGGTAATATCACGATGGTTTTGGTCGAACCGCTCTGTGATACTTCCTGACGGTTCCAAACATGAACCGCTCGTGATATGACATCTTCACGAGACGGTTTTAGCGCGAGAATAACATGATGGTGGGTAAACAAAACCGTGCGAGATTGTGTTTAATCTGACGGTTTTGATGAACCGCTGCGTGATCAAAGGCCCAAGATAGCATTTTGTAGTAGTGATTGTATTTAATATAGATGGTTTTGGTCAACCGTCGTGATGAGGCGTCCCAAGATAGCCTTTTGAAGTAGTGTAGGGAGCGCCCTCCAATTCATCAGACATACAACCTTCACCACTAAATCCTAGACCCTAACATCCCAACTCCCAAATGAATACGATTTAGCAACATCCTATGATGAAAGATGACCAAAGTAATAGATTCCAACTTGTCATGATCAGTGAAAATGTTATCGCCGAAATTTCGACGGTTACCAGCGAATTTCGGTCTTACCGATGGGTGTCGGTAAGAAATAGTATTGGGCAAATAATTTCGGCCTGATTTGAAATGGCAGTCCGGCCCAACCGAGCAGAACCTCCATCTTCCTATCCCCTTCTCTCGCTCTGCCCTAACCTCGATTCGATCACGTGTGGAGACGATTTTGACGACGCATCTTCGGAGTTCGTACTAAGCTGAGGCGAGGATGCGAGGTCCATCTCTTCGGCGCCACCGGCTCTTTGTGCTCCCTGCTGTGCCTTGTGTGTTCTCCCTGGCCGTGAGGTCCCTCTGCGGCGAGTGCTTTCCCGAGCGTGAGGACCTTCGGCAGCGGTTCCTCTCCCTAGGCCTGAGCTCAGTCAGCGGTGCCTCCACTCCGTGAGGTGAGCTCTTGAGTCTCGACTCTGTGAGGCGATTTCGGCGGTGCCTCCACTCCGTGAGGGAACGAAAGTGTGACACTCTGAGGGTTTTGAGGAAGCAATTAGATGCCTTGAGAGTAAAAGAGACCCTTTTGGAAGGATATCAGAGAGAATTGGGTCTTCTTCGACCATTTAAACAATAATAGTATGCGACCAAATAACTGATAATTGACATATAAACAATATCACTCATTGGAAAGTAAAGAAAATGCATCTTTATTAAAATTCAAAGAATATAAAAATTACATTTATACAAAGAACTTATACAATTGGTCAATGTTCCAAGAATTTGACAAAACACGCCTGTCTGACATGGCTAGTCCTACGATCTAGGTTTGGTGACTTCGACCAAGTGTATGGACCTTCCTATTTGGGAGAAAGTTTGCTGCGATTTGCTTGGCTCTGAATTTTTCTGAGAATCAGATCACCTACAACTGGGATACGAGGTTGCACCTTATGACTGTAGTACCTTCACATGACTTGTTGGTAAACCGTCGATCGTATAAGGGCTTAGTTTCATCGTTCTTCAAGGAAATTGATGTCGTCGAGTCTTCGTTCTACCTGATCATTCTCATTGAAACAATCAGTTCGAGTAGAGCCAATTTTCAGTTCCAGAGGAAGCATGGCTTCAACACCGTAAACCAAAAAAAATGGTGTTTCACCGGTCGCACGACTGGTCATGGTTCGAACGATCCATAATATAGAAGGAAGTTCTTGGACCCAAGCTCCTGACCGTTTGGTTAACTGGTCGGACACTCAGCATTTCACTCCTTGCATTATGATACCGTTAGCTCACTCGATTGCTCGTTTGCTCTACGGATGAGCGACAGAAGTGAAATGTATCTTGATACCTAGATCTTCACAGAAATTTTGAAAATTTCCGCTAGAGAACTAGGTACCGTTATCCGTGATTATACGACTGGGTATACCAAATCGTGTGATCACATTTTTGGTGAGAAACCTCTTAGTTGCTTTAGTTATTGTTTTAACAACTGGCTTGGCTTCTATCTATTTTGTAAACGTGTCAATCATGATAAAAAGAAATTCAAAACCCCCGGGTGCTCTTGGGAAAGGTCCCGGAATGTCTAGTCCCCAAGTTACAAAAGGCCAAGAAAGAGGTATTATTTGTAAAGCTTGTGTCGGCTGATGTACTTGTCGACTATGAAATTGACATTGTACAAACTTCGTTACGAGCTCTTTTGCATCATGAAGGGCAGTTGGCCAGTAGTATCCTTGCCTGAAGGCTTTACCGACCAATGTTCTGTAGGAATGATGTGCTCCACAGACTCCTTCATGAATATCAGATAGCAACTTAATGCCATCCGTTTGAGATATGCATCTCATCAACACTCCGTGAGATCCCCGTTTATAAAGGGTACTTTCAATCAAAGTGTATGATTTGGCTTCGAGCTATACGATAAGCCTCTACATCATCTGAAGATAATAGTAGATCAACGTCATCCAATTACTACTGGGGTCGATTTGCACGACATCCAAAGGAGCATCTAAGTCCTCGGAAGGCTCGACCACCGAGGGTGAATCGAGTTTCTCGAGGAAAGCTCCGAGTGAGACAGGTGACCTTGTAGAGGCCATCCGTGCCAACTGGTCTACTAGAAAGTTTTTCTTTCTAGGAATATGTTGGATCTGGAAACCGAAGAAGTGCTTTTCGAGTTTCCGTACTTCCACCAAATAAGATGACATCTTGGTACTTGGGCATTGATACTCTTTCCTGACTTGATTCGCTACTAGTTGAGAATCACCTTTCACTAGTAATCTGTGAATCCTGAGCGCTCTGGCTGCTCGGAGTCCTACTAGTAAACCTTCATATTCTGTCACATTGTTTGTACCAGGAAAGTTAAACTAAATGGCGTATTTGATGTGTTTTCCAGTAAGGGATATTAAGACAATGTTGGAAATATGCCCTAGAGGCAATCATAGAGATGATTATATTTCGTTACATTCATAATATAGGATAATATGTTATCTTGTTCCTAGAATAATATCGTTAATATTTATTATCAAGTATGTGACTTGATTGTGAAACTCTGTATTTCTGCGATGATTATTCTTAAACGTTCCCTAGTTGGAAACATATGAGAACACATATGTATAGACTAACATATGTATTGGTTGATGACTATGTTTCACGAGTCATGGATATGGAGATATTAAATCAATAATATGGACACATGTTATCGAACATGGTGTTGGTTTGACCCACCTTGAGACACTGTTGAGATTGTTATAATTTCATGTGTCATCAGTTGGTCTCAAGCAATGATGATGTATAATCCTTAGACCTGAGATCAATATGGTTTCCTACATATGTAATAGTACTCTTACAGGTTGCTAAATGCTACTCCGTAATTGTGTAGTTATAAAGGTAGCTTTCAGGTATACTATGAAACATGCGAAAGAATATGACTAGTTAGATATGGGATCTGCCCCTCATATCATAACAAGAGAGATATCTCTGGACCCCTCGTTGTGGCCGGATAAAGAAAGTGTATGGCCATGCCACTAGCAGTCGAAGTGTCGACCACATGAAGTTATTCGACACTTGATCGAGAAAGTATTGAACAGTCCATAGATGACAAATTATCTCACCTGGAGTTCAACCAGATGTCGTGAGGCAAAGGGAGAATATACAAGTAGATCGTTTAGTTCAACTAGATATGAACTGGTCATATGGAGATACGAGCTGGTCGTAGACTGGTTGATACAAACTGGTCGTAAGGAGTTACGAGCTGGTAGTAGACTGCTTGAACATAATCACTAACTGGTCGTATAGAGTTACGAACTGGTCGTAATTAAGTATTAACTGGTCGTAACTAAATATGGACTGGGCGCGACTAGATACGAGCTGGCCGTAAGTGATAAGGACCTGGTCGTAGATCATATTGCATTAAGGTTCGTCCGATATATTCTATGTGTGTTCGGGAATCATTACGTCCTGCTAGGTGCCGCTAACGACTTGTGGTCGAAAAAGATTTTTTGAGTCACAATCGATTACACATGAACCTATAGGGTTGTAACATCCCAATTTTGTGGGCTTTTTAAAAATTTTCAAAATTTAAAAATAACCATTTGATTTTATTAAGTTGCGAAAGCTTAACTTGAAATTTAGAAATTAAAAACAGTTTAATTTGAATTAATCTGTCACATCCCTAAATTAATTAACGATAATTAGTATGCATCTCATGAGCATGCATTGTGTTTTAGGAGCAATTGCATAAATATTGCACTTGAAAAATCTTAATCACAAGATTAAACTTTAACCTAAAGCAACTCCCCAATTGAAAACAGAAATATAATTTTTCCCAAATTTATGGGACTAGTTTCAACCCTTAGAAAATTCAAACACATTTCATTGACCTATTCTAAGTTTGAATTTAAACTATAAATTAAGTCATGAAAAATTAGGTTTAAGAATTTTTATGAATACTAGGCCTTCCTAGGAACCCCTTTGATTTATTTTAGGATTTTAGGAATTTTATTTCTATTTTTAAACCACTGGTCAAAGTACAGAAACTACATTCAAATCAGTCAAACCTTTCACTATTCCTCGGGCTTGGACCGGACCTTGACTCGAGTCCGACCCGAGCGAGCTGACTCGACTGAGCCACCTAGATGTACCGACCAAGCCACACTCGGGCGCGTGCCACGCTGAGCCGCTGACAGCCTAGGCCCGCTTGTCGGATCCATCTCCCTCCTCTCGCTGACGCGCCCGTCGATTCACGCAGAACGCCCACACCACGCGGCCATGACACGCTGACTCGCGCAGGCCACGACGTCAATCCACCGCCCACATCTTCTACTCCCCAAGCTTCCCCAGCTAATGCCGCCTCTTCTCCGTCCATTTCCCGGGCTTAAGTCGCCCCGTACCCCTCCTTACTCAGCCATTCTTTCTCTCGGTGGCTGAGGAAGAAGAAGCTCTTCCGTGCTCCATTGTCGGGTAAGCTCCGAAATATTGTGTCCTCTCCCTTCTCCATACCATGCCATATCCATTTTAGCTAATCTTGGCTCCTGTCCTTGCTCGTAGCGCTCGGACCATTTTGGTGCCCCCAACAGCTGTAGTGCGTGTTCCGAAAGCCACACCCGAGCCATCTTCGTCTCTTGGAGGTATGGTCCTCAATCCTCCGCGTCATCTCCTGTCATTTAGTAGGGCATTAAAAACCCCTAAACTTATTTGGGCAATGCATGACAGGAACTCGCGAATTTGGAGCTTTGCCCCGTTTCGGCCGAAGAACATCCCCTTCATCTCCCACTTCGTTTTGGTAAGGCATTGTCCAATTCCTTGTTTCCCTAGCATCTCCGTAGCCCCTTTGTGCATTCCCGAGCATTCATTTGTCCTAGTTCTTCTCAGGATCCCCTCTCCAGTGAAGCCGTGCCGCCGCCGTCACCTTCTTCAACACCGACATAGTTCCAGCCATCTATGACCATCTCTACTTCTCCCCACCGTTCAGGTAGCCTCCTTGTAGTCCCTAGAAGCTTGGGCACCTACATAGAGGCACTTTGCGGAGCTTTTCATTGTGCATGCATTTCGGCCGTAGCTTTAGCTCCGCCCATCTCTGGCTAGCTGACGGTACAATCCACCTTAGCCTTCGCCACCACTCCCAAAAGTTGCGCATTGCTATTAGGGACCCGTACCTGCCCTTAGCTCACGCTGCCGTGGCCAGAATCACCGGCGGTGAACTCGGCAGTGAGCTCGAGAGCGTTGTTGTACATAGACAACTCCTGTAGCTGGGCGGTTACGGCTAATGACCGCCATTAAGAGCTAATGATTGGTTAAGAGTTATATGGTTGTCTTAAGGTATTGATTGAGTCACTGACTTGTGGGACCAAGAACAGTAAACAAAGTTAAATAACGGTTTAAAATCTGAGATTGACATGTGGGCCCAAACATTAAGTGCATAGTCTTGGACCATGCGAACCGGCTCGTGGACTAACGGTCCACACACTATTTCGTGGACTGTGTCTATGACATGCGGGTCCCACCTGTCAGCGCATATTAAATCGGATATTAAAATAAAAAATGACACTGTGTAGTGGACCCCGCTTGTCAGCAACTGCGGCTAGCGCAGCGCCTGGTAAGAAAAGTATTAGTGCATTTATAAAATCCAGAAATGAATTATTGTTACACTGAAAATTTTACTAACTTAAAAAATGCATAACTAATTCATTTTAACTCCAAAAACAGTGAAACCAATTTTAATAATTTTCATTTTAAGTGAACTTTATTTTAAAATAGGTTTCAATCATGTTTCTATAATAGAGAATATAGTTTTGGAAAATGATCCATAACTCTATTATTTTTACAATAGAAAATGTTGATAACTTTGAAAATTCATAACTAATTCATAAAAACTCCAAATGAGATGAACCAAGTTATTTTGGTCTTATATTAATATTATTTATCCATCTATGTAATCCTTTGCCTCCCCACTACTCTGTAAATTTTGACCAAATAATTAAATTCGGTGAACAGTAACCGATTCCATTTAATTTGGATTTTTCTAAAAACTGAGATTCAAACTGCTATAACTCTCACATACTAAATCCAAATAGAATAATCATTTCACTTAAATTCATCTAAAATCATGAACTAGCCACTGTAGAAAATTCATGCATTTTTTAGCAATTTGAATTTTGTGGTATTTCTCGGTGTTTATCGATATCTTTATTCTATAGATTCCAAAGCTATTGACATTGACTCGTACAATACCAAAAGTAAGAAATTAATCTACCAGAGAGGCAAGCATCATTTGAACTTTCTTTTGCATCATATTGATCCCAGTTTTTTGTTAGTTAAGTGCAATGATAATTACTTGCATGCTAATTTTGTTATGTCTCTATTTTTGTGATTTGTAGTTAGTTATATCCTATTCATGAGGTTATCCTTGAATTATTCCAGTACCTACATGCTTAAGTTAGGTTGTGTGAAATATATTGTACGGGATTGCTTAGCCATGCCAGTCTAGATACGGTAGATTGATTATCGGGAATAACCCGACAATTATGGGAGACACAAGCTTTCTTATCTTCTTTTTATTCCAGATCTTCGTATCTGTTTCTTAAGTTAAACTTTGTGATTTTAAAAGAGTTTTGGGTCTGGATAAGTGGTTGCTAGTGAGGGTGCCTTCGTGCACGAGAACGGGTATGTGGTTGGCTTGTCTGGACCAACAAGGACCGAACTTTGGTGACGTTGTTGATTCAAGTAAAACCCGTGCTATCACACGCAGAATATGAGTACCGTACGGTTAAGTAAGGGGAATGTTTTATTGTGTTAAGTCCCAGGTGGTGTGAGGACACTTGTGTTTGATCATTTGTTCGTAGGAGCCGATGTAATTTTCTATAGTGTGCATGGGAGCACCATTTTTCATTTATTTACATTGCATCGGTATATCCAATACAACTTGTGAGCCGCTTAGCAAGTGCTATCCATCGCTTGTACTAAGTAAAGGAACATCTTGCAAGGGAGACTTATCTCAATAGGATTTTCTTGCTAAAAATGATCGTATCTCGATTCTCCCTGGCCGACATACCGGCTTACAGGCTAGTTGAGTCATGTGGGTAAAGTAGTACACCTCTGCAGAGATAAATCTATTCGAATAGTCGTGTCCACGGTTACAGACGATCGCTTGAATTCGAGAGTCACTATTGTTAGACTTTGAATTAAAATTGGTGGGTACAACTTGGTATTTGGCCTAAACGGGTGTTCATGCATGTTATTGTATCCAAGTGGGCCGCCACTTTGGTTTTTGTTTGATTCATTTGTTTATCAATGTATAACTTTATCACATGTTTTACTTCTACTTCAAATCTGATTTTGAAATGGCAAATTGAAAAACTAGTATGTGTAGGTTGAAAATTGTTACGTCTTTCGCAAAAACTAAAGCCACTAATGATATCCTTTGAATGTCCATTATGCATAACTAATTTTACCTTTGTGTAAGACTTGCGAGTACATTTATACTTAACCTGGCTGCTGCGATTCTGGTGAAGAAGACTTCGAACCCGATGAGCTCATTAGTGTCGATTTTGGCGACTCTAACGAGTAGTACTATTATTTAACTCTCAGTCGGTTGCCATGGGTTATGGGGCATACCATTGCTGGACTTTTGGTTTCTTTATATCGTTTCCGCTACCACTCTAAGTGTCTAATTGAATTTGGCTAGTCGGCCCTTTTGTAATCGATGTAGACTTGAACTATTATGATGTATGTCTTTCTTTATGTCTTTGTATGAATGTTGTATGGATGTGATCAACGTTGAATGAGAGTATGAGCGTGTTGGTCACTGATCTTGGGAGCCAACATGATCTCATACTCGCAGTTGATGAATTCCCTTTTTACTCATTAAGGGTAGTCTTGAACCGTTTAGAGAATCGATTATCATGTAGTGCTTGCAGAGGAGCAGTACGCATGATCATCAGAGCTCTAGTTCAGGCAAGACCTCTCACTTAGATGGAGTTAAATTGGAATCTATTTACCTAAGGCCCAGAGTTATTTCCATAAGACCGGGAAGGTTTCGATCTTACAGAAATAACCCGGGGGTCCCCACATAATCAAACTTGAATAAATTCAAAAGTTGGTTTATTTAAATTTTCTGGATTTTATTTGGATTTAAAGTCAAAAGTAATACTTTAAGTATTTTCTTGGATTTTAAAAAGAGTTTCCCTTTTTGTCCGAAGTTAAAAATAGTTTATTTGCAAAATTTAAAGCTAAAGTTAACTTGTAAATATTTTTTTTATTAAGTTCCAAATGCTTCTAGGAATTTCTGTATATTTTTCTAGAAGTTTTGGACCCTATCTTCTATTTTCTAAAAACTTTTTGTTTTCTGGTATTTCTTTAATTTAAAAAGGAATTTAAATTCTCCCTCCGGTTTTGGGCTGAATTTCTCCTTCGGCCTGTTCCTTCCTTCCTCCCCGTGGCCTAGCCTCCCCGGCTCGCTCACAAGACAAACCACCAGACGCCCTTCCTCTCGCCTCACGACAAGGGTGGCCTGCACGTTAGCCTCCTCGTCTGAAGTCATCTCCTACCTCGGTCCTTCTTGCATACCAAGATCACACCACCATTGATGGTCGTCGGCTCAAGTCCGTCAAATCCTGGGTTCCCCACGCCGGTTCTCCACGCGGATGTGCACATTAATCTCCCCGTTCTCCGTCGACTCCGTTTCCCCCTTCACTTCCTGTTTCGGGCGATTTCTGGGAAGCACGCAAGCTCTCCTCGAAGCAGCAGCGCGCTGCGCGCTTCCTCCTTCCGACTTCGATCCTAGTTAAGGCGAGCACCGGGAGCGCCGTGAGCTCCTCTTGCACTCCCCCTCCCTCCTCTCTCTCGCTCTCCTCCGGCCTCTATCCAAGAAACCCCACCGCCGACCGAGCTTCACGCCGTCGTCAAGCCTCTTCCTCCGCCAATGACTCCACCTCCAGCATTGCAATAACACGGGCCACCCCGTGCGCACCTCCCCGTCATCTGGAGCCCCCCGGAGCGCCGCCGCCGCTGCCGCCGTTTGTTTCACTCGCCGTCGGCCACCGCCTTATGCGTTGTTGCCGAGGCCACGCGCACCAGAATCGTCGTAAGCTCCTCTAGCCACCGATGCCCTCGCTGCCGGCCACCTCCCCGCCGTTCGCCGTCGAGCCTTCGGGCCGAGCACGCCATCGCTCGATGTCGACGTGGCCTCCACCTTGGCGCTCCGTCAGCGCCACCTCAGCCTCCTTCGCTGACGTGGTTGCCCAGTCGCGCCTGCGTGGCTTTTCTTTCATTTCCTTTTGGAAAACAATTTGGCCAAATCTAAATCCCCAGGGCTGACGTCATCTGATGCAATAAAACGATTTTCCTTTAAGAAAATAATTCAGAAAATCCCAAAAACCCCCTTTTCTTCATTTCATGTGTTTTTCCGACTTCCGAAGGCCATACCTTCTTCAACCGAACTCCGATTCGAGTGATTCAAATTTCTAAATTCATATAAATTCATTATATTTATGTTGGTTCTTATTTGATAATTTTTTGGATTTTATTTGGAATTATTTTATTTATTTGGCTTTGTTCGCACTTATAGATTCCGACATTTTGGAAGAATTCTTGGACCCGACGACCGAAGCATCTCAACTCTTCAACGAAGGCAAGTCGTAGACCTTTGATCATGTCATACCCATTTTATAAAACTATATTGATTTATATCAACATGCATTGCTAAGTTTATAATAAATGCTTTCGGGAATAGTTAAATGCCTAAATTATCATTATGCCTCCTTGTATAATTGCTATTGACATGTAACCTTGAATGCCATAAATCCTTGGACATCATAGGATGATTAATTATTAGTTGTACATTTTTGTACTACCAAAATGGGTCGTGTTATGGTTAGTTATGCTTAGTCCCGTGGGATTCTTGATCACATATTCATAGTGATTAATCTTGACTTAAATATGTATGGAATCGTGGGATTCTTGATCACATATTCATAATGATTAAAATCTTGACTTAAAGATGTATGGAATTGTGGCGGAGCCACTGTTATTAAAAGATGTTGTGCCACGGCAAGGTTTATCATTTGGCCGAGTGGTCAGTGGCAAAGCAGGAATGCGCGAGGCAATGCGGGAGGCACATTAAGGTTAGGGTTGAGTACGGATGAAATGAATCCTTTATTAACATGAGCAACCGACATAGCACTCGCCCGTGAATCTATGTATGTACAACCTTCCTCCTTGGTCGTGTATGAAGCGGAAGTACATTTTGATGTCACTACTTATCCAAGGGTCAAGCAACACGGGAATGATATTGATGTGTACCTAGCACCATTTTGGAAGATCTTGTGACACTTTGTGGAACGAAGGGTACAAGTATGGGATGCGATAAACGAGAGAACTTCACCGACGAGCTATGTTGTTCTCGCACCATCAATGATTTTCCTACCCTTGGTAAACTGTTGGGCTTCAAGACAAAAGGAGCTAAAGCCTCATTCAAGACCGCTAGGTGCTACTTGAGGGTGTATGGTGAACAACTCACGAAAGCGTGTATATGCGCCACCGTAGTTTCCTTCCAGAGTCACCCATACCGCAAGATGAAGAAACAATTCGACGGAAATAAGGAGAACGGTTCACTCCAAGGGCTTTTAGAGGAACAGAGGTCTATGGTATGGTTAAGGATATCGATGTTGTGCTTGGGAAGGACGAAATTAAGAACCCGTCGAAGAACATTTGGAAGAAGCGGTCAATTTTTGGGACTTGCCTTATTGGGAGCACTTAGAAGTTCGCCTTCGTGATCGACGCCATGCATGTAGAGAAGAATGTATGTGATAGCTTGATTGGTCTCTTACTAAACATTAGTGGCAAAACAAAGGATGGTGTTAACGCACGGCGTGACTTGGTTGATATGAACATAAGGATCGAGTTAGCACCGAAAGAGACCGATACAGGACGAACGTACCTTCCATAATAGAACCGTCTGTGATATGGGTCGTATCACAGACGGTTCTTTTTAAGAACTATTTGTGATTCCTTATCACAAACGGTTCTGTAAGAGAACCGTCTGTGATAGCCTTTTTATAAGGAGGGAACTGCTAGGGTTTTTGCTCTTGCTCGTCACTTCCACTACTCCCACGCCCCTTAAGCTCTCGCGCGCTCGTTCGCCTCCTCTAGGGCTCGCCGCCTCCCTGCTCCGACTCCAGCCCGACGACCGACTGCCTCCCTCCTCCAACGTGCGGCCTCCTCCGACTCCAGCCCGACGAGCGACCGCCTCCCTTCTCCGACTCCAGCCCGACTCCACTACACATCGCCATCCTCCTCTCCGGCCTGTCACCGGCTCCCTCCTCACGTCGGCTCCAGCGCCTCCTCCGATACTCCCTCGCGCCTCCTGTGGTATACCACTCTACTCGCTCTATCCTGCTCCCTCCCTTGCTCTGTGAGTATTGTTGCTTATCTCACTTTGTCCCTTTGCATTTGTGTTGTGCTAGAGAATTTTTCTTTCTGTGATTGTTAATCTTTAGTACAGAGAGAGAAATTACAAAGTGGTGGGTTCTGTTAATAGCTCAATGATGATTGTTGCCATATTATGAGATTGAATAGTTAACTAGAATTAGACTTGAGCTTATTTAGAATTGCTTACTTTTGTTATTTTATTACTGTCAGATTAGCTCCTTTCTCAGTCTCTTTGTCTATTGGTGTATTTCTGTTGTCATTTAAATTCTTTAGGAATTATGCTTTAATGCTAATTAATTTTGTTGGGATTAATTCTGAAATCTTGCTAAAACTGCATTTTTTACAACAATCCAGAAAGAAAGTTTTACTTGATTCTATTTTGTTTCTATGTCTTCATGAAAGGCTAGTCTTCTGTACATGAAACATTAAACCTTTGCTTAGCATTTCCTTAGAGAAGCTGGTGGATTAAGGAGTGTTAGGAGTGTTAGAATAGGAGCTAACTCAATGCTTGAATTCAGCTAGCTAGCTCGCTCCTTGGGCGTACATCCTAAACATTCAGGTGAAACACAGCCTACTTCGTCGATCCTGACACACTTGAGTGTACCTTTGCTTCATGCCAATCCTCCATGGCATGAAGCAAATGGTACACTCCAATGTGTCGGGCTCGATAAAGTAGGCTCGGGCAAAGATAGGCTCGAGCAAGCGAGATGGTAGAGGCACCGTCGTCGCCGCCGTCACCGATAGCACAGATGGTAGAGGCACCGTCTTCACCGCCGGCACCGACGAGGCCGCCGTCACCGACACCGCCTAATGCATCATGCTGCCCATCGATGATAATGACACGGAAGCGAGATGGCAGAGGAAGATCACAAATGCCTGTGGGCTGACTAGTCATCACGGAGGTCAGTGACTTTGGGGTCCCTTTGAGTCCCAAGAGATCAGCGGCGAGATTCCAAACCATCTGCGGGATAATTGCAAGGGAACGGGTCCCCATCACCACACCAAGGTGGAAGGATCTGACGAAAGAAGCGAGAGACGCGCTGTGGATAGAACTTTCAAGCAAGTTCACTATCCCAGAAGTAGACATGGCACGCGTGCAACGGACGGCGATGCTCACGATGGATAAATCGTGGAGGACCTTCAAGAGCATTTTTGTCACGAAGTACATGAACATGGGTCAGACGCCCTTCACGAAGTATGTATTCTTGACGCGGGAAGCATGGGACGCCTTTGTGGCTATGAAGACGATTTAACCGAATTTAAGGAGAAAAGTCGCGCGCACAAAGCTCTCCAGACATCTAAACACTCACCAAGACAGACTCGGCACACCTGGTACGTTGGTAAATACGAGGAATGGGCGGCATGAGGAGAACGCGTTTCTTGATGTCACAGCACCGCGATCCCTAAGTTGGTTAAAAGCGAGGGCAAAAGTCTCGTCTTCGGCAAAGATCTCTTTCACAAACCCGCAGACTGTGAAGTGTCCCAACGTGTGGTAAATATGTTGAACTACCTAGTTGTTAATAAGTCCATAACTTCATAGTGTCTATAATAACATGATGACCTCTTGCATCGTGAATTGATCGCCCAAGCTTAGAAGGCTCCTTCCAAGCGCACAGGAGAAGGATATACTATCTACTACCGAAACAAGGAGCACCCGGTCGCACGCGAGACCTTGGGGTTAACATACCTTGGAGTCATGGATTCGCAGATGACTACTGCACGTATAGGAGTAGGAAGAGATCCAAGGCCGAGCACGATGACCGGTTGGTACAGAGGATTACTGCAAAATTTGAAGGAAAGCTAGCAGCATTGCAGGATCAAATGAATCAACTCATGAGCCAGTCGCAAGCCGCCCCTGTTAATTTGGGGAGATCCCCGCCGACATCGAGTAGCGCCGCGCCCACGATAATCCTGAACATGACGACGTCCAATTACTGATAGACAACATCAAGGTAATGTACATCTATGGAATGCACCAAAGATAGACCTATAGGACACCTTAGCTGATTGCGTATCATTTTGTAGAGGCCGACGCCCTGCAAGCTCCAAGTGAGGATGGATGGGTCCCTTTCTATTGTGGCTGCGCGGGGGATTGTGTATCCATACCAGAAGAGGTCTGAAAGACGGTGCCCACCGGGCGCAGGTTACGCCAGGTCCGTGGATATGGTACATGGCAATTTCATGGCCGCCCCATCAAGATTTGCCCGAATGAAGAAATCGAACACTAGGGGATGCCGTGCACACTTTTATCCAAAGGGCCCAAGAAGGACATCGCTCGACCCAAAGAAGGCTGCGATCCGACACGACCATTCCTCTCCAACGGACCTCGATGACTCCACCTCATGTTTCGCCTCGAAGGCCACCTCATCGGTTCTCGTGAAGAAGACGCCAAGGAACAACAAAAGCGTGCCGCCAGACGGTTCCCCGAGTCGCCTCGTGGGAAGACATCGCCAATTGTTAAGACCAAATCAAATCAATAAACATTAAGGTGCCTCCCAAGTCCGGAAGCCCGGACGTCCGGAATTACTCCATCGGAAACCGCAGTTCGGCTACACGATATTCCACGCCGATATGCTTGTCGCTTTGCATGCCCGGTACATGCGTAAGACCAAAAAGAAGGGTGCGACATCGAATCATCGCCGCATACAAGGATGAGCATTTCTTCAACGGGTGGGCAACTTCGCCGTGGGCTTCAACGACTTATATGACCTATTCAACCTCGTTGGCCTCGACGCCGCTTCTACGATGTTGACATCGTAAGCGCGCATAATCAAGTTCTCGCATTCACGTAATACCGATAATTATCACAACTTATTGCTTGTGTATAGATAAATGTGGAAAAATGTCCAGGAATGGAACGAACCAGTGGGTTTCCTCGACCCACACGTGGTATCTTTGCAAACCATCCAAGCAGACCCGTTTTTCGTCGAGAAATACATAGCGGCGGCATTGCTTCGTCAAACAGACAAGAAGTAAATAGTGGTGCCCTACAACAAGGGGTAAGTGTCACTACTTGCTATACAAATTTCATTTGTACTTTATACGTAGCACGAACTTAGGTTTAATGACTATAGCGACATACATGAGTAGGTACCACTGGGTTCTTTTAGTCATTATACCAAAGAGGAACCATGTGATATATCTTGATTCCCTAATCCGCAACGACCACAAATTCAGCATTCTGAAAGGAGTACTCGAGAGGTATACTCATTTCCTTCATACATAACTCTATTGTAGTCTTCATTCATTTGAAATAGCCGAGGATAACTTTTTGGAATCATATAGGTCGTTCATCGCCTATGTTGCCAACAAAGGATTATACAATGGAAAGAGCACCGGACTAACACATAGGACGAAATTTCCGGTACGCGCTACAACACGATAATCCTATATTATACTTCATAATAACGCGTCTCGAACTGACTATACCTATATATATATAATTCTTTTTTTGCAGTGCCGCCAGTAAAAAAAATGATGAGTTATGTGAAATCTACGTTTGCTATCATATGCAGCAAATCCTTATAGCTAGGAAGAAGGATCCCGAGGTTTGTCAATCTGGACATAATTATTTCCTAATTATAAATTTAAATATATATGCTTACTACTTTACTATTGCTAGCGACAGGGGTTGCATATAGAATTAGATGGACTCGTTGAGCAAGAGATCGTGGACATTCGAGGGAAGCTCTGCAGCTTTATCATTTCAAATATCATTTTCGACAACGGAGACTTTCACTCCATCGCCGACCCAAAGTTTCACCCACCTGCAAACAATTGACTCAATTGTAATCCAATTGTAACTATAGCGACAATACTTGAACAAATTCGATCTTTTGTCATTTATTTTGAGTAATGATCCATTTGAGTTGTCAACAATTGAATATCTGTGATGTATCTGTGTTTTGTGCATGCTTGTTTTCAGAGGGCATGGCTAGCAATCCTGAGGCTAGCCAAAAAAAGCAAAAATGTAGTTAGGATTATGAATTATCACAGACGGTTTTTTGTTGAAATCGTCTGTGAAGGCTTTATCACAGACGGTTATATGTAAGAACCGTCTGTGATCCAAGAATATCATAGATGGTTATATGTAAGAACCGCTCAGGATCCGACAATATCCTGAGCGGTTATATGTCGTAACTGCTCAGGATCCGAGAATATCACAGACGGTTTGTAAATTAAATCGCTGGTGATTTTTCCACATCACAGACGGTTCTTAAATAGAACCGTCTGTGATGGTGTTTTTGAACCGTCTGTGAAGGCCTTTTCTGTAGTAGTGACCTACTCTAAGGATCCATCACTAGGCCCAAGAGACCGTGCCATGGACACGCTGCAGGATTTATCGAGTTTCAATGTATATTTTTCTTAACGTACATCAATGTAGGCCTAGAAGCTACGAGCAGGTAGTGGGTGACAGGATGATGGTAGTGAAGAGTTGCTACTGGGGCAGTTATATAGCGTGAAGACTTGGAGCGGGGGTAGGGAGGCTTCAGTTGCCACTCTAGCAAAAAAATGCTAGAAACACAGCACACAGAAAGGTGGACCCGGCCCAAGGGTGTGGCAACATCAGGAGATTAGTCGATGCTTATTTGTTTCCTTCTTTAGAGATATGATTTCCTTCTTTAGAAATTTTGTTTCCTTCTTTAGAGATATGATTTCCTTCTTTAGTATTGTTTCTTCTTTAGAGATATTGCTTCCTTCTTTAGGTTTCCTATGTATGGTATTTGAAATAAGGGCCTCCGGGTTGGGAACTGTGGGGTACAATTGTATGCAAGTCATCGTGCATGACATTTTATATTGACTTAGAACGTGTTGGGACCCGGATTTGTAATCTAGAACCCTCTGTGTATGTCAGACCCAGGAGTAACACCCCTAGATCCTCTGTGTATTCCACACTAGTCCCTGAAACAGTAGCTAGTGTACACAGTAAAAAAATATGGTAAGATCTATAATTCGCACAACTTTATTAATAAATATCAGAGTTTAAAACAAAAAAAAGGCTTACGAACCAACAATAAAGAACGCAACAGAAGATGAAAAAGAAGTAACAGAGCCCAGCTAATCTACCATAGGCAATCGACTGGGGTAGCGGCCTAGTCATTGAGATCCACACTGGTGGTGAAGTCCTTCTCCTCTGAACAATATTTTATTAAGCAAGGGTGAGTACAAAAATTTACTCCGCAAGTTACACCCAATAACAAAATTATAATACATGCAGGGATATATCAAAGGAAGGCTTATGTGGTTGAATTTGCATAAAGCAATGTTTTCTTTTCAAATATCTGTACTAAGTACCAAAGCAGTTGTTCTATATCAAAAATCAGTTGTTGATTTTAAATTGACAAGTTTTATAGTAAGATAACCTTCATACAAGAGTGGTGAATGATATCTTCCTATCATATGGCAAACCGCCCAATTTTCCAATTGGATAAACTATCCAAAACTATTTGATACAATCTTTTGAAATCAAATCCAAATTCTAACTTTGAGTGGCTTTGCGTAGCATGTCCATAACTGTGGACACGACTATTCGAATAGTTTTACATTCTACAGAGGTTGTACAATTTTACCCATAAGAGATAATCATCTTATAATATTCGTTTGACACACTTCCGTAGGTGTGCGACTAAGACTATCATAAGGCCATTACAATGCGTCATCCCAACGTAGTTATGCCCGCTAAGGTTTTACTTCCTTTGGATTCAACAGTCCGCCGGAAGCCCCCTCTTGCGCCATGTGGGAATATATAAAAAGTAGGTCATTCTGATACCCACACAACCGAATGGTACAACCACGGTGAAATGTTGCAAATTATTTAGCCCAGTCTGTCCCACGCTAGACTTGTGGTAGTACGATGGGGTTTAGCAAGATACGCTCGAAGACCGATACTTAACTAACTTGAACGACTTCCAAAATAACCCCTAGTCTCGATCATAGAAATGACTCGATCATGTGTATCAACTTGCACCATCCAAACATCCATTTCAGCCAAGTCCAAACCAACTTTTATTTATTTTCAAAGTTAAATCATAATTGAACATTTGGCTAAAACTCCACAAATTCAATATTTTTGGTCTAAGTGTTGTCTAATCATAAAGTCTTTCAACATGTTCTAGTTCATAATAATGTACGAAATAGATTTTAACTATGGTATCAAGGAATAGCTAATTCAATAGTAAAATTTGGCTATACAAAGGCATTGGGAATAACTATAATTTAAAACAGAGATTTAAATAACTTTAATATAAATATGCACGCAATAATAATTTTAAACATAGTTTAAATAATTCAAAATATTGGGATCAAACATGATTAAAGGATGTTACTTGCCTTGCTCATTTATGTGTTGTTCTCAAATGCCGTCGAAATTTGACTCTCCGAAGTCGTCGAAATCTATAGCGAAAACAAGCCAAATTCAAACAAAATTAAAATAAACTCCAAAAATTATAAAGTTAGTACAAAAATAAATATACTAACTTTAGATGTATTTAGGAATAAGAATCGACGAAATCAAAGTTCGTATGAAAAAGAACGAACGTTTGGAAGATTGAGGAATATTCTGGAAGGTGCTCTGATTTTTGTTAACATGCAAGCAATAGAGAATAACACCTATGGCCCACTTGCAAGTGAGACCAAGAGAGGAAGAGCGCAAGGAATGAGAGGCTTACACAAGGGCCCCACTTGCAAGAGAGAGAGAGAGAGAGAGAGAGAGAGAGAGAGAGAGAGAGAATGGAAGACAGGAAGAAGAAGACAGAGCAGTAGGGAGCTCCGTCGATTTCGGTCCATGGGGCGACGCCATGAGAGGGAGCGGCGGTGGGCAAGCACCAAAATGGAACCCCGTGGGGGTGAGAACCCATGGGAAGTGGCGACGCGGCGATGGCGCGGCAAAAGGCGGCGCCGGCCGGGGAGGTGCGTGGGGGCTCCGGCGAGCTGGTGATGTTCCGGAGAAAAGGAAGGGAGCACGGAGTAGAACGTTGTGAGGCGAAGCCGATGGTTGGGTCAAAGGCGGCGGGGAGTGATCGACGGTGCCGAGAACGGCGGTGGAAAGCATTTTGGCCAATGGCGGAAAAGCTCTGATTGCGTAGAGGAGAAAGCGAGAGATAAGGGGAAACTCCGGGGATGGGAAGAGGAGACCGAGGGGCACATAGTGACGTGGGTGGCGATGCAAAATGATGGCCAGCGAGGGACGAACGGGGGAGGTGGCGGCGGCCGGTTTTGGAGAAGAAAGGGTAGCAGCGGCTCAGAGCTCCGGTGGGGGGAGAAATGAAAATGAAGGGGGAATAGGAAGGGGAAGAAGGGGGTGTGCGTCGGCCTTTTATAGAGAGGGAGAAGAGAGGAGCTCGAGGCACGAGCGAGCGGGCCACGCCTGGCGAGAAAGGCAGCAGTGCGTCGGGAGGCAAGGTGGGATGGACAAAACACAAGACGAAGCGAGGAGGCGGGCTTAGGGTATGAGTGACGCACGGCTTGAGGCGTTGCCGGAAATCTATGCGTGTGGCACGGCTGGAGACTAGGGCGCACGGGCGCTATCAGGAAGATGAGCAGGAAGAAGAAATAGAAAAGGAAAGGAAATAACGAAAGAAAAAAGGAGAAAAAAGAAAAGAGAGAAGGAAAAAGGGAGAAAAGGGGGAATACAAAAAAGAAAGGAAAAAGAGATGGGTTGGGAAAAATTCAAATTTCAAAATTTGAATTTGGAATTTTAGCGACGAGCTTTGAATTTAAGAAATGGAACTGAATCTGAGATGAATTCAAAAATAACAATTTGAATTTAGAATTTGCCACAAAAAGATTTGATTTGGAATAAAGATTTGAATTGAGATGATTGAACTTGGATTTGGAATTTAAATAAATGCAAGAACTCCAAAAGAAATTCACACTTTTAAAATAATTAATTTTAATTAAATTTTACCACAAAGAAAAGATATTTTGGAAAAAAACCATAAAATAAATAGAAATCCAGGGAATAACGAAGGACTTGGAAATCCCAAAAATAAATTCAAAAAATCAAATAAGCCAAATTTTGAATTTAATTAAAGTTTGATTTATTCATATTAAATGGGCTTATTTTCTAAAATTTCAAATTAAGCTTTAAATTAATTCAATAAAACAAAATGGTTCTTTTTGTTTTTTAAGCTTCAAAAGACTTCAAAATCAGGATGTTATTTTTTATCTTAATAAAATTATTTCCAAATTAAAGTTAGCTTTTAATTTTGTACATAAATTATTTTTAATTTAGAAAAATAGAAAAATCTTTTAAATACCAAAAAAAATAAAGAAATTAAGTAAGTTTTTCTTTTTAACTTTAAATTCAATACAAACCCATAAAACTCAATAAATTTTATTTTTGACTTTTAATTTAGGAAATTCAACAAAATCAAGAAAACTCTTTTAAAACTCAGCAAATCCAATAAAATAATAATTTTATTAATTAATTTTGGTAACAGAACTTTGGGATGTTACAATGTATACCAGCACTAATCCTTGGATCAGTAGCTGGTGCACATAGTTACATAATTGAATATCAAACAAGAATACAGGAGTAGGATTGTTATTCTCTCTAGAGAAGCCTTGAACATATCTAAAAAACCCTTGTCTCTTCCTGCGTGATCTCGAGAGTCGTATCCCCAGCATTTAACTCACAAATATCGATAGTAATTCATCGACAATTGGTGTCGTCTGTGCAGAATACGTTGATCTTCATTCGTTCTACTTAAATGCCTCCATGGAAAATGAGTGGAACTAGGAGAATTGGTTCAATCTCTCAGATTATGCAAGACTGGACATGGATGCCTGCTATAACTACGAGACGAGCATCTATTCGTCCGATGGCAACGCCTACTCCAGGGATCCATCACTAGGCCCAGGAAACTGTGCCACAAACATGCTGTAGGATTTATCGAGTTTCAACGTATATTTTTCTTAAAGTACATCAATGTAGGCCTAGAAGGTACGAGCAGGTTGTGGGTGACAGGATGATGGTGGTGAAGAGTGGCTATGGGGGTGTAGGAGGTGAGGGTGATTTTTCAGAATGGTGGATAGTGGGATGTGTTATGATCCATGGAGGCACTTGGTAAGGTAACGGGGATATCACAAAGCCACGAGCAGCGCTAGGGAAGAAGATGGTGGTGATAAGGTATGGGGATGACTATAGCAATTGTTACGGTAGAAGTGTCAAACTGCATGCATACGGGGCAAGGAAAATGGCGGGAAGAGAAGTAGGGCATGGATATACGAATTTGAAAGTAATTTAACTAGCAGATAAGTTCATGATGGATTGTGGAAAATGAGGATGGTTTTTTTCGCTCCTTACTTTTATCTTCTTCTTTTACAATTGATTACTTCGGAAGCTATCATATTCTCTTTCTTAATTTACGAGTTTAAAACTATACATATATTGATTTTATTATGTTTACAACATTTTAAAAGAGCTCGCTATGCATATGAGCAAATTATACCACTTGTTTTCTCTCTTCACTAATCATCTGCTTTTTTTAATTTCCACCTTTAATATTTTTTTCTTCTTCTCAATGTGATATGTAAGGAACTTGTTGTGAATGGGTTTATCCATCGGTTAACACTCATGATAACTTTGGATACACATTTTATAAGAATGTACTAACCATGGCAAAAAAAACGCTCAATGTACACCATACAAATTTGTAAAATTAATCTTACACAACAGCATCATCCTAGTCGCTAAACCACACACGCTAGTCTACCCCGAACCTACCTTCCACATGAGTTTTTGGCCTAAATGGCACTGTTGGCGTCTTTATTAACGAAACTGACTGTTCATGGGCCGTAATGCCAAAAATAGCACAACGGACGTGTCAGTGTCCGACACACGTCCACATCCATGCCTCCCGTGCCCAGATTCCAATTGCACCGTTCCTGGGGGATGGGGCAAACGTTCCTCATCTTGCCACATTGCCACTACCGCGTTCCTAGCACCCGGGCAAGCTTGCGCCGCGCCCTTGGCGCCCGGACAGCCGTGCCCTGCCGCTCCCCCCTCACCCGGATTCCCACGCGTGCGCGCCTGGCGCCTGGATACCCCGCCATATGTCAAGTCCAGCGCGCCCATGCCCCTAAGGGCCGGATTTGATCCTAACCCTGGGTCGGATCGCAAGGTACAAGACTCTCAAGGATGTTAAATGAACTCGCTTATCTCTTCCTTGATCTGGTGAGGGGGTATTTATACCCCACCAATGATACTAGCCGCTGGGGACGTAAAAGCCACAAAATCAAATAATTGTCAGATATCACGGCTAAGGGCCGGTACTACCGCACCCTTGTCAGAGTTCTATAACGGTTATAACAGAGGCATTAAAACGTTCTGACATAGCCGTTGAAATCGCCGCGCGGTACTATCGCCAACTATTATGTGATATTACCGCTCAAGCCGGTCGTACCGCTCCTAAGTGCGGTACTACCATTCCAAGCAAATTCAAACTCAGCTGAAAAACACACTTCTCTAGAAAACATATACTGCTCCACTAAAAATGGAATAACCGTAGAGCGGTAGTACCATTCAGACAACACCGGTACTACCGTTCGTAGGGTTTTGCAAATCTAGCCAAAATGGAGTTTCTCTGTAATTTTTATACCGCCTCAAAATAATCGGAACAACCGAGAAATGGTAGTTCCGCTTAGTATATGCGGTATTACCGCTACACAGTGGCGACTAGAGAACTTAGCAAATATTAAACTGGACACGTGAACGGCTCAGATTAATTGGACCGTTCGGACCACCTTTTTAACCACACAATTAAGGACGGTCCGAACAGCCCACGGTATTACCGCCAAGTAAAATGCGGTACTACCGCTCTCCGGTAGTTCCGCTGAAATCTCCGGTATTACCGTGCTACGGGAGAGCAACCAAGTCCAGAAACGTGTCTCACTGGATTTTACGTACTGCCAACAAACAAACGGAAATACCATAGCATGGTACTACTGCTTGAAACTGCGGTACTACCACAACACAAAAACTTAGATAGCGCACTGGATTGAACTAGCCACATGGACGGCTCAGATCAATTGGGCCGTTCGGACCACCTTTTTAACCACACGATTAAGGACGGTCCGAACAGCCCATGATAGTACCGTCAACTAAAATGCGGTCATAACTCTCAGCGGTAGTTCCGCCAATAAACTTTCGGTACTACCGCGTGTGCTGTCAATTTTCAGAAAACTTTCCAATTCAAATCCAACAACAAATTCAAATGCATGCATGATCCTAAATTGATCCAAAAGGCACAAGAATATGTTATCAAGTTACTAGTCATGATCCCTCTTAATAGTGCGGCATTTAACCTATAATCCGTTCTTCCACCAAATCTCCTAAGACCGGTAAAATACAAAAGGATCCTAGACTACTTGTACCTTGACCTTGAGTCATCTTGATCTTCATGTAGTCCTTCAGCATGCATCTTTATGTCATCAAACTTACCAATGGGACTTAACCTTGTAAAGACTTAATAAACACGTTAATCCCATATTCACATATTATCATTAATTACCAAAACAATTTTTTTAGGGGCCTAGATGCTTTCACCAAGTCTAGTTCCAATCAAAATCCCTTCAAGTAGTTATTTCCACTTAAAGTTGAGGGGCTAGCTGACGAGGATTGTTGACCAGTCAATTATCCGAGTATATCTTTCTGGGCCCAAGATCAATTAAGCGGTCAGAAGGTAGGCTTGAAACTCTTTTCTTTGACCATTCTCAAGACCTCTTCTGGATATCCAATTGGACATCCTCTATAGGTTTCTTCGAACCTCTCTAGGACCACTCCAGGACTACTCCAGGACCTCTCCCCCACAGAGGAAGTCCTCGAAAGTGGTTACCCACATGTGGTTAATGATAACTACACGTGGAGAGAAGATATTGGCTGTTATATTTAGAGATATAACAACTATCACGAAGGGACGCAACGATTAACTTGAAGGGACACAACCATTGGCGTGAAGAGGCACCACTACAACAAGCTACTGACGTTTTTTAGACTATAAGAACGTGGCCTAAGTGCCTTTGTAATCCAGACCCTAATCAACGTTTATTCACAATCATTCTTCCTATAATCAGAACATACCCTTTGCAATATACATCACCGTTTTGAGTCCTTTGGCGAATAGATAGCAATTTCTATTTTTTTCTTTATATTCTTGTTTGTCTGTTCTGTGACGAGAGTCCCAAACGTCGACAATAATGTCATTTGGGAATTTCTGAGTGCGATTATCGCACAAATGCAACTAGAGCGATAGATTTTCTAAAAATTTCATAAAAGGACAATATGTTAATTTGAGAATTTGGGATATTTTGAAAATGATCCAGAGGAGATACCTTTGTTATTTTGTATGAAAATGAAATGAAAACTTTAGTTTTTAAACACGAGCGAGTTATATTGTATTATGAAAGGTGAGGATTATGACTCACTAGTAGTTAGGGTAGAGATTTCGCCCATAGTCGATTAAGGACCGAAGCCAGCAGCTCCGAGATTAAGACCTAATCGTACAACCGTATGTGCTAGGATGGGGTAGCCGTAGCTAAGTAAGTTATCGAATTCTAGCCTTGCATGACAGTAGGTAGAAGTAGTGCGCACATGACTGGTTAGGTATACCAACACAACTGCGAATGCCTCACTTCGACGGGTTTCTATCTAGGCGAAGTGAGGGACTCACTCAACGGGTTTCTATCTGGGTGAGTGAAGCTCCTCATTCGATGTGTTCTTTTTATTATTATCCGGACGAATGAGGATAATGGTTCACAGGGCAAGGTTAGGGTTAGATAATGTAAAGGTTGCGTCGCGAACTCTAGACTGCTTACCTTTCGGTAGTGAGTAGTGATATAGAGATATTCTAGACAACTGGAATACTGCGTACTAGGGCAAAGTTATACACCTCTGCAAAGTGAAAAAAAATATTCGAATAGCCGTACTCGTGGTCATGAGCATGCTTAGTGCGGCTGATATGGCTGTAGTGTTGTTTTTCTCAAAACAATGTTTAGTTGGAAAATGGGTAATGACATGGGGTTTTTATTTGTTGAGTTAACTGCCATTTATATGGCTGGATTGCTATGTCTATAGCGGAACTGCCATTTCTATGGTTGATTTGCTATTTCTATAGCAGGACTGCTATGTCTATTGCTGAATATGAATTTGTCAGTGCCATGTCTATGGTGGAATATGATTATATTTTTGCTTGCAACCAAGTACGGTTGTAGGTGTTGTTATTTGATTCAATACTTTACTTACTGTCCTGTACTTATTTACATTGCTCTTTCAAATTTTGTTGCAAATTATTACTTATGAATATTGCAAATAAAAATGGCTTTGAGCAAAATAACTTGTAGCATAGAACCTTTTTATTTGTCCGCCTTGCATCTAATATATTTTTTGCGATACACTACAAGTCTTGCTGAGTATACAAATACTCAATCTTGATAATATTGTTGTTCAGAGATCGAAGATACACAGATGCCAGACGACGAGTTCTTTGCTCCCGGCACCAGAGGGTTCGGTGACGTGTCTACCTAAGACTTGTTCCTTGTCGGTTGTCTGCGGGACCGGATAGGTATGCTACTGGACTTTTGCTACTTATATTATTTCTTCCGCTGCTATTTATTATAATCTGATGACTGCTTTTATTTGGCTGGTCGGCTGGTGTTGTAATAATCTTGTAATAACTTAAGTAGAGTACCTATTTATTTATTTTAGCATGTAAATGTATGGATGTGATTGTCAAATATTGTGAACGTGTGTGCTAGCCTTTAATCCTGAAAATAGCACGACATACATATAGAATCTTTGGGTATTCTACGTCCGGGGTCCAGCAGCCATGATGTTGTCGCACCCGGCGAAGAGCAAGGCGACGGGTAGCAAGGCCTTCGCGCAAATGGCCGGATTCACAAGGGTAGGATGACGGCGCCTTGCTCTCTAGCGGAATCCGTTAGGGGGAGAACAACAATGCGTTTGCGGTCGAGGGGGAGGAGGGCACCAAAGTCATCGAGGTCGGCTGCCGTTGCAGGACATTGTCGAGGCCGCGAATCGGGCAAGGAGGAGGCGTCGCCCTGGAAGTCGCGGCCTTCGGTCTTCGTTGCCATGTCCGCCCATTTGGGCTTGCCGCCGTCGCCGCTTCCCAAATCCACCCGGCCCTCTAGATCCGCCGTGCGTTGGCCTGAGGTTGAGGATGCCCGCCGCCGCTGTTGCTGCTTCCCAGATCCACCCGCGTCTCCAGATTTGCCGATGGTGTCAACGCGGCGGTTGTCGCTGGCCAGCTTGGCGATGGAAAGAGGGAGAGCGACAAGAGAGAGATAGGGATCGGGTGGGTGGAGAGAGAGTTGTGATGAGGCGGGCTCTACAGACGCATGAAGTGCGTGTACTGCGACCGATGATCAAAACCAGCTATATGCACATCGCATCTTCAGGTCTCGACGTCTCGTGCAGCCAGCGTAGCCAGCCGTGTTACGCGTGAGCACAACACCGTGCGGATGAGACGAGCTCACCGACACGCGCCGGCCAGTGTCCTGCTTAACTAGAAACGCAAGACGGATCGGACACCAAAAGCAATGCGTTCTTGTGATTTTGTCCCGTTCGAGCGACCAAACGCACCGGTTCCACGCCCGTCTGTCCGTCTCCCGTGTCTGGCCGTGTGGTCACGCACCCAACTTCGAGCGCGCGCGCGTGCGGAGCCCTGTGCGCCCTCCCTGCACCGGTCGGTTCGGCGGACGTCTCGCTCTACGTGCTGATCAAAGGTTCACGGCGCGCGCGTGCGGTCACGCCAAGCTGCATGCGTCCGTGGTGTACGTACGCGGCTCCTGTCAATCTGTCATCCTGATACCGCAACGTACGTACGTTTCCAGAGGTGCGTGGCCCATCAGCTCCCGGACGCGCGCCGTTGCCGTTCGACGCGCGCTACACACGGGCAACCGCCATCGCGGCTACTTCTGCCCGTTGCGGTCTAAAGGCAAGGCATATGCAAGACTGCTCGGTGTCAGCTGCAAATCTATGAACAGCGAGCATTCAAACATTTTTCTTAACTAATAAAGGAAAAGGTTTACCCCGCGTAGCGGGAGGAACTATCCCACCGTTATTTTCATCGTGCGTAGACAAGTGGCCACAACCAATTGCTTCTCTGACTCACAGTGCGTTGAATCAATTCTGGTCCCAAAACTGTCTGTCTACTCACGATCTCCCACCTCCCCATCTCCCAAGTCCCAACTCTGCTCACCTGCCTCCTCAAATCCTCTCTCTCCTACATCTCCTGCACAAATGCACCACCAACGATCCCAATCCGTTGTTGATACTGACTCCTTGCTCGAGTCACCGTCAGCCTCACTGGTCGTCACGAAGATTTGGCACTACCGTCCTCACTTGTCGTCGACCGTCTCAAGTTCACCGGACCGTATCCTCTTTGTCCAAATCGTCCCCTGCATCGCCGCTGCCTCCTACTCCGCGTCGGCCGAGCAAGCATCGTCGCCTCCTCGCTTACCACCACGACGCCGCCATCGTCTCCTCCCTTGGTCTCTCACCTTCTAGCCGTGATGTGCCTAGTGAGGGCTGAAGAGGCCAATGGACATGAGAATGAAGTTGCGGCTTGGATTCAGGGTGGAAAAATATGGTCGTCGACGTGCAGCCCTCTTCCTTGCCGGGTGGTGGCTGGTGAAGGAAGATAGAATAGCTGGAATAATTGTTGATTGTATTGTTTGAGCCTTGGAGACATATATATAGTACATGGTGACTTGGGGATCAAGTCAATCTACTAGAGATATGGAAGAAACCATATCGGATACGAATATCCTAATTCATTATATTCTATTTCTTATAATCTTGCTATACATGTACTCTAACAGCTGGAAATAGGAAGTCAATATTAACTTTAATTTCCAAAGGTAAACAATCTATGATCTCAAAATTTTAATTTCAGGGTAGTATTAGTCGCACGTGATGCAATTGGCGGAGTCAATATTTATATTTATATATGTGTGAAAGAAAATTAACATTTATTATGCAGTTTAGGATCTCATCTGCTGATATGTATCACTCTCTTTTGAGATTCCGTTGCAACGTACGAACATACTACTAGTTTTTTGGTGAATTCACAGTCACGGTTTTATCTTTGGTATTCTACCTGCTTTGGCTTAAGTTTTCACCTGATCTTTTTCTTTCGATTGTTGAAGTCTTTCTCCGTCATTCCAAAGGGGCAAAGGGAAGCTCTCAGCCACACTTCTTCAGGTGCAATGGTGTGCATTGCTTTACTTATCAATTGCTTTACTTATCAATGATCCAATGCAGCACAAGCTAAACGAGAAGCAGCAGCGTAATGCATATTTGAGCAGCTGGTGATTTCATTTCATTATGGATGCCTGTGGCAACAATCAGACACATCTTGGCTTGTACAGCAGAAATCATTCTACTCTGACCTAACGACTTCCTTGCAGACGTCTTATCTAGTACGAACAGGGCCTTATTTAGGGAGGATTATAGAGAGAAAAGCTCAGCCTTAATACAATCTAGCTACATAGATCGATCTTTTGGTAACCTTGACGTCGCCCATTACTCTAGCTGCTACTAGTTTATTCATGCTGCCATGCATCTAGCAGTTGGTGTCATCCACTCCTAGTCCTTCCATCTGAAGGCCTTTCAGGCGCGGATTGTTGGCAAAGCTGCAGGAAAGAAGCCAACGATTAGCAAAATTGAGCTAACCGCCACGCATTATTATACCCAAATAGAGCGCGATAAAATGGCTAAGCAAGGTCAAAAAACATTGAAAGGCTGCATTTGTTCGAAGTTTTACTGGTCTGCGCCTCCAACTTGGAATGTTAGCGTATTTCTAATTTCTCCAAACAGATAAGAATATCCCAATACCGTGAAGGCAGTTCCATTCCACCTACCTGCTCGGAGGCATGTTCTTGAATGGTCCGGATGTCGGAATTGTTCCACAAAGATCATTGTTTGAGAGATCTCTGCAGTGCAAAGACGGGACAAAAAGTTAATACGACCGAAAAGGTGTGCAGCGAAGAATGGAGATACTGGGATTGGGAACACAGGAAGTTCAACTGTTACTTACAAAATTTTCAGGTTGGACAGTCCAACAAGTTCCCTTGGGATTGGCCCTGTCAAACGGTTGTGATCCATTCGCCTATCAAAGCATCATCATGCATTCCATGTATTAGAATGGTATAATAGTTCAGAAACAACTCTAATGCAGCCAAACATTCTACGTTAGAACGAAAAAGGTTTCATAAGCCATAAGGCCAGCTTAAGAGCGTATCCTATGCAGAATCCCCGTTAGGTGGACACCCGTGCAAACCCTCCACTTCAAGCACAAAACTAATCCCAAAAATTCAGAGAGAGAGATCTAGAGAGAGAGAGAGCACTGATTTACCATCCTGCAAAATGTTAGTATTCTGATGCAAAATGTAACTATTTACTCCAAATTCCACTTGTTTTGGTTTCTCCTTGTACCAATTGAGCTATTTTATACAATTTTATAAGTTATAGAATATAGATCACTCCAAGGACTAGTTATTAAATTTTTTGAGAATTTCTTGGATTGACTTGGTGCTTGGTACAAAATGTTTGCACCAGTGTGCGCAAAATGAGGGTTGTGCATATGCTGTGTTTCACCCAGCTTAGTATATAGGCATATAAAGTTCTACACTAACAAATATACATTGCACTGCTGTGACGACCAAGATCAATATGAGTTGCGTTGAGTTCATGTGATGTGGCCCACATATGTGGTTGTGAGTGCATGAAAAGATTAGTATCACCTTGCTAGTTGATGGGCAAAATCACCGAAATATAAGGCCAAGGTGTCCAATAGTAGCAACCATGGGTTAACCATTTTGCATGAGTTGATTTAGTAAATGCAAATGTGTTGCTACATTTGTGTGGCCTATTCCGAGTGGGAGTAGACCTGAGCCGATTTGGACCCTAGGGTGTTACAAATGGTACTAGAGCCGACCCTCACGGCTACATGTACGTGCGGGTCAGAGGCGTGGGCATATATATGCATCTGTCTGTGGGCCTAGATGCGCGGTCATACGGCATGACATATATGTCGGACTAGACGCATGGACGTGTACCAAGAGGGGTGGTCCTGGTCATTTACCCCACTCTGGATATTAGCCCAATATGAGTTGAATTGAGCCATGTGGTGTGGCCTATATATGTGTGTGTGAGTGCATGAAGGATTAGTACCACTTTGCTAGTTGATGGGCAACATCACTAACATATAGGTCCAAGGTGTCCAATGGTAGTAACCATGGGTTAACTATTTTGCATGAGTTGATTTAGAAAATGCAAATGTGTTGCTACATGTGTGTGATCTATTCCGAGTGGGGGTGAGTTTGAGCCGATTTAGACCCTAGGGCGTGACAACTCCCCAGAGCAGATCAACACTATTTGAGCAATAACGAAAGTCATCATCAACGAAATCAACATTGCACATCCAAATTTCAAGTAGTCATATTATGTACAACTACTATGAGCGTTACTTGCATGGACAAGGACAAATATATGATGGAAAACATTCGAAGAACATGAACTTACATGATTTCCAGGGACTTCAGTTTCCCAAGTGATGGAGGTATAGGTCCTGAAATGTTGTTGTTGAACAAGTCCAAGCTGATCAGATTTTCCAAATTACCAAACTCTGATGGGATTGTTCCTTGAATATTGTTCATGGCAATTTCCCTGTTCAGATGCCAAAAGGGTAAATAATACTTCATTCGCTGACATGGACAATGAATGAGCACAGTACACTCAATTTAATATGGGTCGTCCATTATTTTTTATCCAATGGCTCAGATTAGCTAGGATTTAGTTATACTACACCGGGTAGTACGAGTAATAGAATCTCAAGGGGGTAGAATTATAATTGCTCATGTAGAGATCACATAACACAAGAGTAATATGTTCGACCCTAGTCGAAAAAGTTCATAATAGCCTCACGAAAAAAATTATGAATGCAAAGAAAAGTCTATTATGCCCTTAAGAAGTCAATTGTCATATTTGATTTATATTACCACACTACTACAGAAAAGGTCTTCACAGACGGTTTAAAAACGTCATCACAGTCGGTTTCCGGAGCCGTTTGAGTTTATGGGTCAGTAATGACATGAGGTCATCACAGATAGTTTTCGAACCGTCTGTGATGCATGCTATCACAAACGGTTATTAACTCAGAACCGTCTATGATAGCTGACTATCATAGATATCACAGACAGTTCATAGATAAAACCGCTCGTGATAGTTACGCTTCACGCATTTGCTGGTATTTGAAACCGTCTGTGATAGCCTCTTCTCTACAAAAT